>JARHVA010000823.1:0-1460000 GCA_037957365.1 Torreya grandis | reverse complement strand
AGAATCTAGAAAGACATGTTGTATAAATTCAAATAATAATAAAATATTCATTAATCATAATAAAATGACTAATTCAATGGTTGAATATTCCCTAAATATATTCATTGGTAGTAGAGTAGGTGTTAAATTTATCCTATGCTAGTGAGTAGTCTAAATTTTACATATATATGAAATATCCATTATAAACTATTAATGCACTCTAATAATATAAATATTTTACCTATTTGGGAATGTTTCATAATTTTTTATATTTATTTAGAAATTTATTATTCAATTATCATATTTACACTTCTTTACTATTTTCAAAAGTTAGGAGATATTTGATCCAAAACTCGATGTAGAAGGTGGACCCATCACCCGAATTGTCATCTAAATTATTTCCCAAATCATTCCTCCCTCCTTGAGAAGAAATGGTCCCCATTGCATTAAGATTTGTCATCAAGTGTGGTATTTGTGCTTAAATTTTATTCCTAATGCATCGTTGGAAGGGACTATGATTTATAGAACTGTGCAGGGCCCCATAGTTCACCACTTCTATCTGACCATCAGTCTATGGATGGAAGGACATGAAATTCTTTAGATTGGTATCTATTTTCTTCTATTATTGTGTTGTTTATGTCTAGTCAAGACTGTAACATCAACCCTTTTGGATTCTTGTGGCTTGACCACCATGAGAACAAATTTCTTGGCACTAATCAGAGAGACAGATGTAAAAGGTGGTACCTCTGGAACCCTATAATGTCGTGTTCCAAGAGTAAGAGTGATCCTTCAATTTCTTGATTCATAGATACCATGTCGATCATACATGATGGTTGACCAAAGAGTACATCACAAACATCTAGATTTACCACATCACAAAAGACGTCATCTTGGAAAGGTTTTATTACATATGAGAGAAGACATTGGTGGGTGACACGAAGGTTTCTCCCTAGACTCAACCATCCAATACTGTATGGCTTTGGGTGAGGCTTCATGGGTAGATTTAGGATTTTCACAACATGCAGAGATTAAATTCTTTTGACTTCCACTATAAAGAATGAAATGTAGAGGCTTACCTTTCACCCATAACTTAGAGTGAAACAACCTTTACTTGTCATCTAGCCTCTCCTCATGGGTCTATGATGAAGTAATAATGGCTTCAAGCTCAGCATCTATAATCTCTTATTCAACCTCTTGAACTACAGGGTTTGTATTAGGTAGAGTAGTAGATGTTGAGGATTGTGACTTAGAAAGTAGGGACTTGATGGCTTGACATTATTTTTTGGAGTGACTTCTAGATTTGTGATAATCAAACCATTTTCCAGCCTTTCCTTCTTTTTGATTCCAATTTTGGCCTCGTGTTTGACCTTCTTTGTCACTTCTCCATTTTGAAGGCTGGCTCTTCATATTCATTCTTCCATGCTTCTACTTAATCTTCATTGTGAACTTGTATGCCTCACCAAGGGTTTCCAAATTGAAGATTTCCATTTCTCCCCATATGTACAATTGTAGTCTACCACAATATTTGAGAAAATTATGTTTCTCACTTTCTTGGATGCCCAATATTGCAGATAGAGAATGAAAAATATCAGTGTAATCTTGAACAGATTGTTCCTTACCTTGGCAAAGTTGTTGCCACTCTATATATAGATCATCATATGCTCCAATGGGATAGTATTCTTCCTTCACAGCTTCTATGAAATCATCCCAAGCAGGTTCTATCTCAAGGCCAATATCATCTGCACTAAATCTCTTTTTGTACACTTCTCACCAATTTTTGACAGGCAATGATGCTTTTAGAAGAGCAAAAGTAATCTTCTCTTTATTGGTGAATTTATTTATAGAAAAATAAGATGAGAATTGATCCAACAAATTTTCTACTACATCAACATTGATTTTGCCTTCAAATGTAGGAATATCAAAATTCACCTGAACCTTGAAGGGTGTTGGGGCACTGAAAGGATGTGTGGGTGTAGATGAGGAGCTAGAATTTCCCATCAAGATTTGCTAGAGAATTTGAGAAATTTTTTGTAGCATCTACGCTTTGTATTTTTGAAGGGATTCATTCACCAATTCTTTGAAAGGATCGGATGTCTCAGTGTTGTCTGCCATTTGAAGTCATTTAGAGTGAATAGGTGGATAGTCTGCTGGTTCAATTTTCCACCCAAGCTTCCTGTAATCTGACCTCATTCTTGGGATCATACACTCTAAAGACAAACTGCTCTAATACCACTGATCCAAAAATTGAAACCTTTGGTTAAAAGATAATTCAAGAAATAAGAAAAAAAATTCAAATAATGCTATCCTTGAGAAGAGATGTTTTATTGATCAAATTTGCAGACCCAAATATATGCTTATCTTTGAGAAGAGATGTTTAATTTATATTTTAGGTTACATATTCATTTATAGATGTTTTGAAGGTGTGGGGAGGATGTGGAATGTCACCAATATTGAGGGAGATGAATTGGTTTGACTTCCAAGATTTACAACAATACAGAATTTGAGGAAATATTATTTTTAGACTACACTACTAAAATTGAAATTTGGGACACTTTCATTTGGTTTTAAGGGGTCAAAATTAATCAAGAAAAGATCATGCCATCTTAGGATGTCCCCCTCATTATTATCTTTCCAACGGTTCAAACGATGAGTCAATTGGAGCTACAATGCAAAAGTTATGGCTCCCAAAAGTTCTGTCATTAATTAGGGTGGACCCATCCCCTGAATTGTCATCTGAATTGTTGCCCAGATCATTCATCCATCCTTGAGAAGTAATCTTCCCCATTGCATTAAGATTTGTCATCAATTGTGGTATTTGTGCTTTAATTTTATTTTTGATGCATACTTGGAAGGGACTGTGATTTATAGAACTATGCAGGGCCCGATTGTTCACCATTTCTCTCTAACCATTAGTCTATGGATGGAAGGCCATGAACTTCTTCAGCTTGGTATCTATTTTCTTATATTGTTGTGTTGTTTGTGTAGTCATGACTATAACATCAACCCTTTTGGATTCTTGTGGCTTGACCACCATGAGAACAAATTTCTTGGCACTAATCAGAGAGATAGATGTAGAAGGTGGTACTTCTAGTACCATGTAGTGCTGTGTTCCAAGAGTGAGAGTGATCCTTTGAGTTTTTGATTCATAGATGCCATGTTGATCATACATGAATGGCTGACCAAAGTGTACATCATAAACATCTAGATTTACCACATCACATAAGACCTCATCTTGGAAAGGTTTTATTGCATATGAGAGAAGACATTGGTGGGTGACACGAAGGTTTCTCCTTGGACTCAACCATCCAATACTCTATGGCTTTGGGTGAGGCTTCATGGACAGATTTAAGCTTTTCACAACATTAGAAGAGATTAAATTCTTTTGACTTCCACTATCAAGAATGAAATGTAGAGGCTTACCTTTCACCCATAACTTAGAGTGAAACAACCTTTCCTTGTCATCTAGCCTCTCCTCATGGGTTTGTGATGAAGCAATAATGGCTTCAGGCTCAGCATCTATAATCTCTTCTTCAACCTCTTCAACCGCAAGCTCTATGTGAGGCAGAGTAGTAGAAGTCATAGATTTTAACTAAGAAATTAAGGACTTGATGGCTCGACATTCTTCTTTGGAGTGAGTTCTAGATTTGTGATAATCACACCATTTCCCAGCCTTTCCTTCTTTTTGATTCCAATTTTGGCCTGGTGTTTGACTTTTTTTGTCACTTCTCCATTTTGAAGGCTGGCTTTTCATATTCATTCTTCCATGCTTTTGCTCAATCTTCACTACAAACTTGTATGCCTCACTAAGGGTTTGAAAATTTAAGAGTTCTATTTCTCCCCATATGTACCATTGTTTTCCACCATGATATTTGAGAACCTTATGTTTTTCACTTTCTTGGATGCCAAATCTTGTAGATAGAGAATGAAAAATATCAATTTAATCTTGAATAGATTATTCCTTTCTTTGGCAAAGTTGTTGCCACTCTATATACAAATAATCATATGCTCTAATGGGGTAGTATTCTTCCTTCACAGCTTCTATGAAATCATTCCAAGTAGGTTCTGTCTCAAGGCTAATATCATCTACACTGAATCTCTTTTTGTACACTTCCCACCAATTTTTGACAGGCAATGATGATTTCAGAAGAGCAAAAGCAATATTCTCTTTATCAGTGAATTTATTTATAGAAAAATAAGATGACAATTGATCCAACCAATTTTCTACTGCATCAGCATTTTTTTTCCCTTTAAATGTAGGAATATCAAAATTCACTTGAACCTTGAAAGGTGTTGGGGCACTGAAAGGATGTGTGGGTGCAGATGAGGAGCCAAAATTTTCCATCAAGATTTGTTGGAGAATTTGAGTGAATTTTTTTAGCATCTACACTTACTATTGTTGGAGGGATTCATTCAACATTTCCTTGAAAGGATCAGATGTCTTGGTGTTGTCTACCATTTGAAGTTGTTTAGAGCAAATAGGTGGATAGTCTGCTAGTTTGATTTTCCACCCAAGCTTCTTATAATCTAAACTTGTTCTTGGGATCATACACTCTAAAGAAAAACCACTCTGATACTATTGATCCAAAACAAAAAAGCTTTGGTTAAAAGATAATTCAAGAAACAAGAACAAAACAATTCAAATAATGCTATCTATGAGAAGAGATGTTTTATTGATCAAATTTGTAGACCAAAATATATGATTATCTTTGAGAAGAGATGTCTAATTTCCATTTCAAGTTACATATTAATTTATACATTTTTTGAAGGGTTGGGGAGGATGTGGAAGGTCACCAATCTTGATGGAGATGAATTGGTTCAACTTCCATGATTTACAACAATATAGAATTTGAGGAATTACTATTTTTAGAGACTTACTATTTTTAGATTGCACTACTAAAATTGAAATTTGGGACACTAACATTGGGATTTAGGGGGTAAAACTTCATTGAGTGGAGCTCATTCCATCTAACAATGTCCCCCTCATTATTAGCTTTCCAATGGTTCAAACGATGAGTCAATTGAAGCTACAGTGTAAAAGTTATGGCTCCCAAAAGTTCTGTCATCAATTAGGGTGGACCCATCACACAAATTATCATTTGAATTATTTCCTAGATCATTCCTCCCTCCTTGAGAAACAATGGTCCCCATTGCATTAATATTTATCATCAAGTGTGGTATTTGTGCCTCAATTTTATTCTTGATGCATACTTGGAAGGGACTATGAGCTATAAAACTGTGCAGGGCTCGATTGTTCACCATTTCTATCTGACAATCAGTTTGTGGATGGAAGGCCATGAAATTATTTAGCTTGGTATCTACTTTCTTTTGTTGTTGTGTTGTTTTTGTATTTAAGAATGTAACATCAACCCTTTTCGATTCTTGTGGCTTGACCACCATGAGAACAAATTTCTTGGCACTAATCAAAGAGATAGATGTAGAAGGGGGTACCTTTGGTACCTTGTACCATCTTGTTTCAAGAGTGAGAGTGATCCTTCAAGTTTTTGATTCATAGATTTGATGTTGATCATACATGAATGGCTAAATAAAGAGTACATCACAAACATTGGTGGGTGACACAAAGGTTTCTTCCTAGACTCAACCATCCAATACTGTATGGCTTTGGGTGAGGCTTCATGGATAGATTTAGGCCTTTCACTACATTAGCAGAGATTAAATTCTTTTGACTTCTACTATCAAGAATGAAATGTAGAGGTTTACCTTTCACCCATAACTTAGAGTGAAACAACCTTTCCTTGTCATCTAGCCTCTCCTCATGGGTCTGTGATGAAGCAACAATGGCTTCAGGCTTAGCATCTATAACCTCTTCTTCAACCTCTTCAACTATAGGGTCTATATGAGGTAGAACAATAGATGTCAAGGATTGTGACTCAAGAAGTAGGGACTTGATGGCTTGACATTCTTCATTAGAGTGAGTTCTAGATTTGTGATAATCACACCATTTCCTAGCCTTTCCTTCTTTTTTATTCTAGTTTTGGCCTCATGTTTGACCTTCTGTGTCACTTCTCCATTTTGAAGGCTGGCTCATAATATTCATTCTTCCATGCTTCTACTCAATCTTCATTGTGAACTTGTATGCCTCACCAAGGGTTTCTAAATTGAAGAGTTCCATTTCTCCCCATATATATCATTATAGTCCACCATGATATTTGAGAACCTTGTGTTTCTCACTTTCTTAGATTCCCAATCTTGTAGATAGAGAATGAAAAATATCAGTGTAATCTTGAACAAAATTTTCCTTACTTTGGCAAAGTTGTTGCCACTCTATATACAGATCATCATATGCTCCAATGGGGTAGTATTCTTCCTTCACAGCTTCTATGAAATCATCCCAATTAGGTTCAATCTCAAGGCCAATATCATCTTTACTGAATCTCTTTTTGTACACTTCCCACCAATTTTTGACAGGCAATGATACTTTCATAAGAGTAAAAGTAATCTTCTCTTTATAGATGAATTTATTTATAGAAAAATAAGATGACAATTGATCCAACCAATTTTCTACTACATTAACATTGATTTTTCCTTCAAATGTAGGAATATCAAAATTCACCTAAACCTTCAAGGGTGTTGGGGCACTGAAAAGATGTGTAGGTGCAGATGAGGAGCCAAAATTTCCCATCAAGATTTGTTGGAGAATTTAATTGAATTGTTGTAGCATATGTGCTTACTATTGTTGGAGGGATTCATTCACCATTTTTCTTGAAAGGATCAGATGTCTCGGTGTTGTCTACCATTTGAAGTCATTTGGAGCGAATAGGTGGATAGTCTACTAGTTCAATTTTCCACCCAAGCTTCATGTAATCTGACCTCATTCTTGGGATCATACACTCTAAAGACAAACCACTCCGATAGCACTGATCTAAAACTTGAAATATTTGGTTAAAATATAATTCAATAAATAAGAACAAAATAATTTTAATAATGTTATCTCTGAGAAGAGACGTTTTATTGATCAAATTTGCAGACCCAAATATATGCTTTTCTTTGAGAAGAGAAGTCTGATTTCCATTTCAAGTTACATCTTCATTTATATATGTTTTGAAGGTGTGGATAGGATGTGGAAGGTCACAAATCTTGAGGGAGATGAATTGGTTTGACTTCCACGATTTACAACAATACAAAATTTGAGGAATTACTATTTTTAGAAACTTACTATTTTTATACTGCATTACTATAATTAAAATTTGGGACACTTCCATTGGGTTTTAGGTGGTAAAACTTCATCGAGCAAAGCTCATGCTAGCTTAGGATGTCCCTCTCATTATTAGCTTTCTAATGATTCAAATGGTGAGTCGATTGGAGTTACGATGCAAAAGTTATGGCTCCCAAAAGTTCTATCATCAATTAGGGTGGGCCCATCACCCAAATTGTTTCCCAAATCATTCCTCCCTCCATGAGAAGTAATGGTCCCCATTGCATTAATATTTGTCATAAAGTATGGTATTTGAGCCTTAATTTTATTCCTGACGCATACTTGGAAGGGACTTTGATTTATAGAACTGTGCAAGGCCCGATTGTTCTCCATTTATGTCTGACCATCAGTCTATGGATAGAAGGCTGTGAACTTCTTCAGCTTGGTATCTATTTTCTTTTATTGTTGTATTTTTTGTGTACTTAGGACTATAACATTAACCCTTTTGGATTCTTGTCACTTGTTCACCATGAGAATAAATTTCTTGGCACTAATCAGAGAGACATATGTAGAAGGTGGTACCTCTAGTACCCTATAGCGCCGTGTTCTATACCTCTGGTACCTTATAGTGTCGTGCTCCAATAGTGAAAGTGATCCTTCTAGTTCTTGATTCATAGATGCCATGTCGATCATACATGAATGGCTAACCAAAGAGTACATCATAAACATCTAGATTCACCACATCACATAAGACCTCATCTTGGAAAGGTTTTATTGCATATGAGAGAAGACATTGGTGGGTGACATGAAGGTTTCTCCGTGGACTCAACCATCCAATACTGTATGGCTTTGGGTGAGGCTTCATGGATAGATTTAGGCTTTTCAAAACATTAGCAGAGATTAAATTATTTTGACTTCCACTATCAAGAATTAAATGCAGAGGCTTACCTTTCACCTATAACTTAGAGTGAAACAACCTTTCCTTGTCATCTAGCCTCTCCTCATGGGTCTGTGATGAAGCAACAATGGCTTCAGGCTCAACATCTATAATCTCTTCTTCAACCTCTTCAACTAAAGGGTCTATATGAGGTAGAGTAGTAGATGTTGAGGATTGTGACTCAGAAAGTAGGGACTTGATGGCTCAACATTCTTCTTTGGAGTGAGTTACAGATTTATGATAATCACACCATTTCCTAGCATTTCCTTCTTTTTGATTCCCATTTTGGCCTCGTGTTTGACCTTCTATGTCACTTCTCCATTTTGAAGGTTGGCTCATCATATTTATTCTTCCATGCTTCTACTCAATCTTCAATATGAACTTGTACACTTCACCAAGGGTTTCCAAATTAAAGAGTTACATTTCTCCCCATATGTACCATTGTAGTCTGCCACAATATTTGAGAACCTTGTGTTTCTCACTTTCTTAGATGCCCAATCTTGTAGATAGAGAATGAAAAATATCAATGTAATCTTGAACATATTATTCCTTACCTTGGTGAAGTTGTTACCACTCTATATACAGATCATCATATGCTCAAATGGGGTAGTATTCTTCCTTCACAGCTTCTATGAAATCATCCTAAGTAGGTTCTATCTAAAGGCCAATATCATTTGCACTGAATCTATTTTTGTACACTTCCCACCAATTTTTGACAGCCAATGATGCTTTTAGAAGAGTAAAACTAATGTTCTCTTTATTAATGAATTTATTTACAAAAAAATAAGATGACAATTGATCTAACCAATTTTTTACTACATCAACATTAATTTTGCATTCAAATGTAGGAATATCAATATTCACCTGAACCTTGGAGGGTGTTGGGGCACTAAAAGGATGTGTAGGTGCAGATGAGGAACAAAAATTTCCCATAGAGATTTTTTGGATAATTTGAGTGAATTGTTGTAGAATCTATGCTTGCTATTGTTGGAGGGATTCATTTACCATTTCCTTGAAAGGATCGTATGTCTCGGTGTTGTCTACCGTTTGAAGTTGTTTAGAGCAAATAGGTGGCTAGTCTGTTGGTTTGATTTTCCACCCAAGCTTCTTGTAATTTGACCTCATTCCTAGGATCATACACTCTAAAGACAAACCACACTAATACCACTGATGAAAAACTTGAAAGCTTTAGCTAAAAGATAATTCAAGAAACAAGAAAAAAATAATTCAAATAATGCTATCTCTGAGAAGAGATGTTTTATTGATCAAATTTGTAGACCCAAATATATGCTTATCTCTAAGAAGAGATGTCTACTTTCCATTTTGGGTTACATCTTCATTTATAAATGTTTTGAAGGTGTGGGGAGGATGTGGAAGGTCACCAATCTCGAGGGAGATGAATTGGTTCAACTTCCATGATTTACAACAATACAAAATTTGAGGAATTACTATTTTTAGAAACTTACTATTTTTAGATTGCACTACTAAAATTGAAATTTGGGACACTTCCATTGGGTTTAAGGGGCTCAAACTTCATTGATAAAATATCATGCCATCTCACGATGTCCCCCTCATTATTATCTTTCCAACGGTTTAAACAGTGAGTCAATTGGAGCTACGGTGCAAAAGTTATGGCTCCCAAAAGTTTCATCATCAATTGAGGTGGACCCATCACCCAAATTTTCATCTAAATTGTTACCCAGATCATTCATCCCTCCTTGAGAAGCAATGGTCCCCATTGCATTAAGATTTGTCATCAAGTGTGGTATTTGTGGTTCAATTTTATTCCTAATGCATACTTGGAAGGGACTGTGATTTATAAAATTGTGTAGGACACAATTGTTCACCATTTTTGTCTGACCATCAGTCCATGGATGTAAGGTCGTGAACTTCTTCAGCTTGGTATCTATTTTTTTTTTTTTTTTTTGTGTGTTGTTTGTGTAGTCAAGACTGTAACATCAACCCTTTTGGATTCTTGTGGCTTGACCACCATGAAAACAAATTTCTTGGCACTAATAAAAGAGACAAATGTAGAAGGTGGAACCTCTGGTACCCTATAGCTCCATGTTCCAAGAGTGAGAGTGATCCTTTAAGTTCTTGATTCATAGATGCCATGTCGATCATACATGAATGGCTGACCAAAGAGTACATCACAAACATCTAGATTTACCACATCACATAAGACCTCATCTTGAAAAGGTTTTATTGCATATGAGAGAAGACATTGGTGGGTGACACAAAGGTTTCTCTCTGAACTCAACCATCCAATACTATATGGCTTTTTGTGAGGCTTCATGGATAGATTTAGGATTTTCACAACATTAGCAGACATTAAACTATTTTGACTTCCACTATAAAGAATGAAATGTAGAGGCTTACCTTTCACCCATAACTTAGAGTGAAACAACCTTTCCTTGTCATCTAGCCTCTCCTCATGGGTCTATGATGAAGCAATAATGGCTTCAGGCTCAGCATATGTAATCTCTTCTTCAACCTATTCAACTGTAGGGTTTGTATGAGGTAGAGAAGTAGATATCAAGGATTGTGACTTAAAATGTAGGGACTTGATGGCTCGACATTATTCTTTGGAGTGAGTTCCAAATTTGTGATAATAACACAATTTACCAACCTTTCCTTTTTTTTATTCCAATTTTGGCCTCGTGTTTGACCTTCTATGTCACTTCTCCATTTTGAAGGCTGGGTCTTCATATTCATTCTTCCATGCTTCTACTCAATCTTCACTGTGAAATTGTATGCCTCACCAAGGGATTCCAAATTGAAGAGTTCCATTTCTCCCCATATGTACCATTGTATTCCGCCATGATATTTGAGAACCTTATGTTTCTCACTTTCTTGGATGCCCAATCTTGTAGATAGAGAATGAAAAATATCAGTGTAATTTTGAACAGATTGTTTCTTACCTTAGTGAAGCTATTACCACTCTATATATAGATCTTCATATGCTCTAATGGGGTAATATTATTTCTTCACATTTTCTATAAAATCATCCCAAGTAGGTTTAATCTCAAGGCCAATATCATCTACACTGAATCTCTTTTTGTACACTTCACACCAATTTTTGATAGGTAATGATGCTTTCAAAAGAGTAAAAGTAATCTTCTCTTTATCAGTGAATTTATTTATATAAAAATAAGATGAAAATTGATCCAACCAATTTTCTATTGCATCAGCATTGATTTTTCCTTCAAATGTAGGAATATCAAAATTCACCTGAACCTTGAAGGGTGTTGGGGCAATGAAAGGTTGTGCAGGTGCAGATGAGGATCCCATCAAGATTTGTCAGAGAATTTAAGTGAATTGTTGTAGCATCTACGCTTGATATTATTGGATGGATTCATTCACCATTTCCTTGAAAGAATCAGATGTCTCAGTGTTATCTGCCATTTTTAGTCATTTGGAGTGAATAGGTGGATAGTTTGCTGGTTCAATTTTTCACCCAAACTTCTTGAAATCTAACCTCATTCATGGGATCATACAATCTAAAGACAAACCACTCTGATACCATTTATCTAAAACTATAAAGCTTTGGTTAAAATATAATTCAAGAAACAAGAACAAAATAATTCGAATAATGCTATCTTTGAGAAGAGATATTTTACTGATCAAATTTGCAGACTCAAATATATGCTTATCTCTAAAAAGAGATGTATACTTTCCATTTGGGGTTACATCTTCATTTATACATGTTTTGAATGTGTTGAGAGGATGTGGAATGTCACCAATCTTGAGGGAGATGAATTGGTTTGAATTCTATGATTTACAACAATACAGAATTCAAGGAATTACTATTTTTAGAAACTATTTTTAGATTGCACTACTAAAATTGAAATTTGAGACACTTCATTTGGGTTTTAGGGGGTAAAAATTCATTGTGCAAAGCTCATGCCATGTTATGATGTCCCCCTCATTATTAGTTTTCCAACGGTTGAAATGGTGAGTCAATTGGAGTTACGGTGCAAAAGTTATGGCTCCAAGAAGTTTCATCATCAATTGGGGTGGACCCATCACCTGAATTGTCATCTAAATTATTGCTTGGATCATTCCTCCCTCCTTAAAAAGTAATGGTCCCCATTATATTAAGATTTGTCATCAAATTTGGTATTTGTGCTTCAATTTTATTCTTGATGCATACTTGGAAGGGACTGTGATTTATAGAACTGTGCAGAGCCTGATTGTTCACCATTTCTGTCTAACCATCAGTTTGTGGATGGAAGGCCATGAAATTATTTTGCTTGGTATCTATTTTTTGTTGTTGTTGTTGTGTTTTTTTTATAGTCAGGACTATAACATCAACCCTTTTGGATTCTTGTGGCTTGACCACCATGAGAACAAATTTCTTGGCACTAATCAGAGAGACAGATGTAGAAGGTGGTACCTCTGGTACCTTGTAGCACTATGTTCCAAGAGTGAGAGTGATACTTTGAGTTCTTGATTCATATATTCCATGTCGATCATACATTAATGGCTAACTAAAGACTACATCACAAATATCTAGATTTACCACATCACATAAGACCTCATCTTGGAAAGGTTTTATTCCATATGAGAGAAGACATTGGTGGGTGACATGAAGGTTTCTCCCTAGACTCAACCATCTAATACTGTATGGATTTGGGTGAGGCTTCATAAATAGATTTAGGCTTTTCACAACATTAGAAGAGATTAAATTCTTTTGACTTCCACTATCAATAATAAAATGCAGAGGCTTACCTTTCACCCATAACTTAGAGTGAAACAACATTTCCTTGTCATCTAACCTCTCCTCAAGGGTCTGTGATGAAGCAACAATGGCTTTAGGTTCAACATCTATAATCTCTTCTTTAACCTCTTCAACTACAGGGTCTGTATGAGGCATAGTAGTAGATGTTAAGGATTTTAACTAAGAAATTAGGGACTTGATGGCTTTACATTCTTCTTTAGAGTGAGTTTTAGACTTATGATAATCACACCATTTCCCAGTGAACTTGTATGCCTCACTAAGGGTTTCCAAATTGAAGAGTTCCATTTCTCCCTGTATGTACCATTTTAGTCCACCATGATATTTGAGAACCTTGTGTTTCTCACTTTCTTGGATGCCCAATCTTGAAAATAGAGAATGAAAAATATCAGTGTAATCTTGAACAGATTGTTCCTTACCTTGGCGATGAATTGGTTTGACTTCCATGATTTACAACAATATAGAATTCGAGGAATTACTATTTTTAGAAACTTGCTATTTTTAGACTGCACTACTAAAATTAAAATTTAGGACACTTTCATTTGGTTTTAAGGGGTCAAAATTTATTGAGAAAAGCTAATACCATCTCACAACATCCCCCTCATTATTAGCTTTTCAATGGTTCAAATGATGAGTCAATTGGAGCTATGGTGTAAAAGTTATGGCTCCCAGAAGTTTCGTCATTAATTGGGGTGGACCCATCACCCGAATTGTCATCTGAATTGTTGCCCAGATCATTACTCCCTCCTTAAGAAGCAATGGTCCCCATTTCATTAAGATATGTCATCAAGTGTGGTATTTGTGCTTCAATTTTATTTTTGATGCATACTTGGAAGGGACTGTGATTTGTAGAACTGTGTAGGGCTCAATTGTTCACCATTTCTATATAACCATCAGTTTGTGGATGGAAGGCTGTGAACTTATTCAGCTTGGTATCTATTTTATTTTGTTGTGTTATTTGTGTAGTCAGGACTATAACATCAACTCTTTTGGATTCTTGTGTCTTGACCACCATGAGATCAAATTTCTTGGCACTAATCAGAGAGATAGATGTAGAAGGTGGTACCTCTAGTACCCTGTAGCACCATGTTCCAAGAGTGAGAGTGATCCTTCGATTTATTTATTCATAGATGCCATGTTGATCATACATGATTGGCTGACCAAAGAGTACATCACAAACATCTAGATTTACCACATCACATAAGACCTCATGATGGAAAGGTTTTATTGCATATGAAAGAAGACATTGGTGGGTGACACAAAGATTTCTCCCTAGACTCAACCATCCAATAATGTATGGCTTTGGGTGAGGCTTTATGGATACATTTAGGCTTTTCACAACATTAGAAGAGATTAAATTCTTTTGACTTCCACTATCAAGAATGAAATACAGAGGCTTACCTTTCACCCATAACTTAGAGTGAAACAACCTTTTCTTGTCATCTAGCCTCTCCTAATGGGTCTGTGATGAAGCAACAATGGCTTTAGGCTCAACATCTATAATCTCTTCTTCAACCTCTTCAAATATGGTGTTTGTATGAGGTAGAGTAGTAGATGTTGAGGATTGTGACTCAGAAATCAAGGACTTGATGGCTTGACATTCTTCTTTGGAGTGAGTTCTAGATTTGTGATAATCACACCATTTCCCAACCTTTCCTTCTTTTTGATTCCAATTTTGGCCTCATGTTTGACCTTCTATGTCACTTCTCCATTTTGAAGGCTAGCTTTTCATATTCATTCTTCCATGCTTATGCTCAATCTTTACTATGAACTTGTATGCCTCACCAAGGGATTCCAAATTGAAGAGTTTCATTTCTCCCCATATGTACCATTGTAGTCCACCATGATATTTGAGAACCTTGTGTTTCTCACTTTCTTGGATACCCAATCTTGCAGATAGAGAATGAAAAATATTAGTGTAATCTTGAATAGATTGTTCCTTACCTTGGTGAAGTTGTTGCCACTCTATTTATAGATCGTCATATGCTCTAATGGGGTAGTATTCTTCCTTGATAGATTCTATGAAATCATCCCACGTAGGTTATGTCTGAAAGCCAATATCATCTACACTGAATCTCTTTTTGTACACTTCCCACCAATTTTTGATAGGCAATGATGCTTTCAGAAGAACAAAAGTAATCTTCTCTTTATCAGTGAATTTATTTATATAAAAAAAATATGACAATTGATCCAACCAATTTTCTACTACATCATCATTGATTTTGCCTTCAAATGTAGGAATATCAAAATTCACCTGAACCTTGAAGGGTGTTGGGACACTGAAAGGATGTGCAGGTGTAGATGAGGAGCAAAAATTTTCCATCGAGATTTGTTGGAGAATTTTAGAGAATTGTTGTAGCATATGTGCTTGATATTTTTGGGAGGCTTCATTCACTATTTCCTTGAAAGGATCGGATGTCTCGGTGTTGTCTGCCATTTGAAGTTGTTTGGAGCGAATAGGTGGATAGTCTGCTGGTTTAATTTTCCACCAAAGCTTCCTATAATCTAACCTCATTCTTGGGATCATACACTCTAAAGACAAACCACTCTAAACCACTGATCCAAACTTGAAAGCTTTGGTTAAAATATAATTCAAGAAACAAGAACAAAACAATTCAAATAATGCTATCTCTGAGAAGAGATATTTTATTGATCAAATTTGTAGACCCAAATATATGCTTATCTCTTAGAAGAGATGTCTAATTTTGGCATTTTGGGTTACGTATTCATTTATACATGTTTTTAAGGTGTGGGGAGGATGTGTAAGGTCACCAATCTCAAGGGAGATGAATTGGTTTGACTTCCATGATTTACAAAAATATAGAATTTGAGGAATTACTATTTTTAGAAACTTATTATTTTTAGACTACACTACTAAAATTGAAATTTGGGATAATTCCATTGGGTTTTAGGGGTCAATATTCATCAAGTAGAGATCATGTCATCTCATGACACCCCCCTCATTATTAGCTTTCCAACAGTCTAAATGGTGAGTCAGTTAGAGCTACGATGCATAAGTTATGGCTCCTAAAAGTTCTGTCATCAATTGGGGTGGACCCATCACCTGAATTTTCATCTAAATTATTACCTAGATCATTCCTCCCTCCTTGAGAAGCAATGGTCCCCATTGCATTAAAAATTTTCATCAAGTGTCGTATTTGTGCTTCAATTTTTTTCTTGATGCATACTTGGAAGGGACTGTGTTTTATAGAACTGTGCAAGGCTTCCGATTGTTCAGCATTTTTATCTGACCATCAATCTATGGATGGAAGGTTGTGAACTTTTCCATCTTGGTATCTATTTTGTTCTATTGTTTTTTTATTTGTGTAGTCAAGACTGTAACATCAACCCTTTTAGATTCTTGTGGCTTGGCTACCATGAGAACAAATTTCTGGGCACTAATCAGAGAGAATATTGTAGAAGGTGGTACCTATGGTACCCTGTAACACTATGTTCCAAGAGTGAGAGTGATCCCTCGAGTTCTTGAATCATAGATGCCATGTTGATCATACATGAATGGCTGACCAAAGAGTACATCATAAACATCTAGATTTACCACATCACATAAGAGCTCATCTTGGAAAGATTTTATTGCATATGAGAGAAGACATTGGTGGGTGACACGAAGGTTTCTCCTTGGACTCAACCATCCAATACTATATGGCTTTGGTTTAGGCTTCATGGATAGATTTAGGCTTTTCACAACATTAGCGGAGATTAATTTTTTTTGACTTTCACTATCAAGAATGAAATGCAGAGGCTTACCTTTCACCCATAACTTAGAGTGAAACAACCTTTCCTTGTCATCTAGCCTCTCCTCATGGGTCTATGATGAAGAAATAGTGGCTTCAAGCTCAACATCTATAATCTCTTCTTCAACCTCTTCAACTATAGGGTGTGTATGAGGCAAAATAGTATATGTTGAGGATTGTGACTCAAAAAGCATGGACTTGATGGCTCGACATTCTTCTTTGGTGTGAGTTCTAGATTTGTGATAATCACACCATTTCCTATCCTTTCCTTCTTTTTGATTCCAATTTTGGCCTTGTGTTTGACCTTCTATGTCACTTCTCCATTTTAAAGGCTAGCTCTTTATATTTATTCTTCCATGCTTCTGCTCAATCTTCACTGCAAACTTGTACACCTCACCAAGGGTTTCCAAATTGAAGAGTTCCATTTCTCCCCTTATGTACCATTTTAGTCCACCATGATATTTGAGAACCTTGTGTTTTTCACTTTCTTGGATGCCCAATCTTGTAGATAGAGAATGAAAAATATCAATGTAATCTTGAATAGATTATTCCTTACCTTGGCAAAGTTGTTGCCACTCTATATACAGATTGTCATATGCTCCAATGGGGTAGTATTCTTCCTTCATAGCTTCTATGAAATCATCCCAAGTAGATTCTATCTCAAGGTCAATATCATCTGCACTGAATCTCTTTTTGTACACTTCCCACCAATATTTGATAGGCAATGATGCTTTCAAAAGAGGAAAAGTAATCTTTTATTTATCAGTGAATTTATTTACAGATAAATAAGATGACAATTGATCCAACCAATTCTCTACTACATCAACATTGAGTTTGCCTTCAAATGTAGGAATATCAAAATTCACCTGAACCTTGAAGGGTGTTGGGGCACTAAAAGGATCTGCGGGTGTAGATGAGGAACTAGAATTTCCCATTTTTATTTGTTGGAGAATTTGAGAGAATTGTTGTAGCATATGCACTTGCCATTTTTGGAGGGCTTCATTCACCATTTCCTTGAAAGGATCAGATGTCTCGGTGTTGTTTGCCATTTGAAGTCATTTGGAGTGAATAGGTGGATATTCTGCTGGTTCAATTTTCTGGTTCAATTTTCCACCAAGGCTTCCTGTAATTTGACCTCATTCTTAGGATCATACACTCTAAAGACAAACCACTCTGATACTACTAATCCAAAACTCAAAGTCTTTGGTTAAAAGATAATTTAATAAACAAGAACAAAATAATTCAAATAATTCTATCTCTGAGAAGAGATGTTTTATTGATCAAATTTGCAGACCCAAATATATGCTTATCTCTGAGAAGAGATGTCCACTTTCCATGTCAGGTTACATATTCATTTATACATGTTTTGAAGGTGTAGGGAGGATGTGGAAGGTCACCAATCTTGAGGGAGATGAATTGGTTTGACTTCCACAATTTACAACTATACAAAATTTAAGGAATTACTATTTTTAAAAACTTACTATTTTTAGATTGCACTACTAAAATTGAAATTAGGAACTCTTTCATTGGGTTTTATAGGGTAAAACTTCATTAAGTAGGGCTCATGCCATCTCATGATGTCCCCCTCGTTATTAGTTTTCCAACTGTTAAAACAGTGAGTCAATTGGAGCTACGATGCAAAAGTTATGGCTCCCAAAAGTTCCATCATTAATTTGGGTGGATCCATCACCCAAATTGTCATCTGAATTGTTGCCCAGATCATTCCTCCCTCCTTGATAAGCAATTTTACCTATTACATTAATATTTGTCATCAAGTGTGGTATTTGTGATTCAATTTTATTCTTGATGTATACTTGGAAAGGACTGTGATTTATAGAACTGTGCAGGGTCCGATTGTTCACCATCTCTGTCTGACCATCAGTCTGTGGATGGAAGGCCATGAACTTCTTCAACTTGGTATCTATTTTCTTCTATTGTTGTGTTATTTGTGTAGTCAGGACTATACCATCAACCCTTTTAGATTCTTGTGGCTTGACCACCATGAGAACAAATTTCTTGGCACTAATCAGAGAGACAAATGTACCTCTGGTACCCTATAACACTGTGTTCTAAGAGTGAGAGTGATCTTTCAAATTCTTGATTCATAGATGCAATTTTGATCATACATGAATGGCTAACCAAAGAGTACATCACAAACATCTAGATTTACTACATCATATAAGACCTCGTCTTGGAAATGTTTTATTGAATATGAAAGAAGACATTGGTGGGTGACACAAAGGTTTCTCCCTGGACTCAACCATCCAATACTATATGGATTTGGGTGAGGCTTCATGGATAGATTTAGGCTTTTCACAACATTGGAAGAGATTAAACTCTTTTGACTTCCACTATCAAGAACAAAATGTAGAGGCTTACCTTTCACCCATAACTTAGAGTGAAACAACCTTTCCTTGTCATCTAGCCTCTCCTCATGGGTCTGTGATGTAGAAATAATGGCTTCAGGCTTAACATCTATAATCTCTTATTCAACCTCTTCAACTATAGGGTCTATATGAGGTAGAGTAGTAGATGTTGAGGATTGTGACTTGGAAAATAGGGACTTGATGGCTTGACATTATTATTTGGAGTGAGTTCTAGATTTGTGATAATCACACCATTTCCTAGCCTTTCCTTCTTTTTGATTCCAATTTTAGCCACGTGCTTGACCTTCTATGTCACTTCTCCATTTTGAAGGTTGGATCTTCATATTAATTCTTCCATGCTTCTGCTCAATCTTCACTGTGAACTTGTACACCTCACCAAGGGTTTTCAAATTGAAGAGTTCCATTTCTCCCAGTATGTACCATTGTAGACCACCCCGATATTTGAGATCCTTGTGTTTCTCACTTTCTTGGATGCCCAATCTTGCAAATAGAGAATGAAAAATGTTAGTGTAATCTTGAATAGATTATTCCTTACCTTGGCAAAGTTACTGCCACTCTATATACATATCATCATATGCTCAAATGGGGTAGTATTCTTCCTTCACAACTTCTATGAAATCATCCCAAGTAGGTTCTATCCTAAGGCCAATATCATCTGCACTGAATCTCTTTTTGTACACTTCCCACCAACTTTTGATAGGTAATTATGATTTTAGAAGAGCAAAAGTAATCTTATCTTTATCATTGAATTTATTTATAGAAAAATAAGATGATAATTGATCCAACCAATTTTCTACTACATTACATTGATTTTGCCTTCAAATGTAGGAATATCAAAATTCACCTAAACCTTGAAGGGTGTTGGGGCACTGAAAGGATGTGCGGGTGTAGATGAGGAGCTAGAATTTCCCATCAATATTTGTTGGAGAATTTGAGAGAATTGTTGTAGCATATGCACTTTCTATTGTTTTGGAGCTCAATTCACAAATTCATTGAAAGGATCAGATGTCACGGTGTTCTCTGCCATTTGAAGTCATTTAGAGTGAATAAGTGGATAGTCTCCTGGTACAATTTTCCACCCAAGATTCTTGTAATCTAACCTCATTCTTGTGATCATACACTCTAAATACAAACCACTCTGATACCACTAATCTAAAACTTGAAGCTTTGGTTAAAAGATAATTCAAGAAACAAGAACAAAACAATTTAAATAATGCTATCTCTGAGAAGAGATGTTTTATTGATCAAATTTGTAGACCCAAATATATGCTTATCTCTGAGAAGAGATGTCTACTTTCCATTTCAGGTTACATCTTCATTTATACATGTTTTTAAGAATTGGGGAGGATGTGGAAGGTCACTAATCTCGAGGGAGATGAACTAGTTTGACTTCCACAATTTACTACAATACAGAATTCGAGGAATTACTATTTTTAGAAACTTATTATTTTTAGACTGCACTACTAAAATTGAAATTTGGGACACTTACATTGGGTTTTATGGGGTGAAACTTCATAAATAAAATATCATGCCATCTCATGATGTCCCCCTGGTTATTATCTTTCCAACAGTTTAAATGGTGAGTCAATTAGAGCTACGGTGCAAAAGCTATGGCTCCTGGAAGTTCTATCATCAATTGGGGTGGACCCATCACCCGAATTGTCATATGAATCATTTCCCAAATTATTCCTTCCTCCTTGAGAAGCAATGGTCCCCATTACATTAATATTTGTCATCAAGTGTGGTATTTATGCTTCAATTTTATTCTTGATGCATACTTGGAAGGGATTGTGATTTATAGAACTGTGCAAGGCCTGATTATTCACCATTTCTATTTGACCATCAGTCTATGGATGGAAGGCCATGAACTTCTTCAGCTTGGTATCTATTTTATTTTGTTGTTGTGTTATTTGTGTAGTCAGGACTATAACATCAACCCTTTTGGATTCTTGTGGCTTGACCACCATGAGAATAAATTTCTTGGAATTAATCAGAGAGATAGATATAGAAGGTGGTACCTCTGGTACCCTATAACACCATGTTCCAAGAGTGAGAGTGATCCTTCAAGTTCTTGATTCATAGATGACATGTCGATCATACATGAATGGCTAACCAAAGAGTACATCACAAACATCTAGATTTACCACATCACATAAGAGCTCATCTTGGAAAGATTATATTGCATATGAGAGAAGACATTGGTGGGTGACACGAAGGTTTCTCCTTGGACTCAACCATCTAATACTGTATGGCATTGGGTGAGGCTTCATAGATAGATTTAGGCTTTTCACAACATTAGCAGAGATTAAATTCTTTTGAGTTCCATTATCAAGAATGAAATGCAAAGTCTTACCTTTCACCCATAACTTAGAGTGAAACAACCTTTCCTTGTCATCTAGCCTCTCCTCATGGGTCTATGATGAAGCAACAATGGCTTCAAGCTCAGCATCTATAATCTCTTCTTCAACCTCTTCAACTATAGGGTTTGTATGAGGCAAAGTAGTAGATGTCAAGGATTGTGACTCAAAAAGTAGGGACTTGATGGCTTGACATTCTTATTTGGAGTGAGTTCCAAATTTGTGATAATCACACCATTTCCTAGCCTTTCCTTCTTTTTGATTCCAATTTTGGCCTTATGTTTGACCTTCTTTATCACTTCTCCATTTTGAAGGCTGGCTCTTCATATTCATTTTTCATGCTTCTGCCCAATCTTCACTATGAACTTGTATGCCTCACCAAGGGTTTCCAAATTGAAGAGTTCCATTTCTCCCCATATGTACCATTGTAGTCCACCATGATATTTGAGAACCTTGTGTTTATCACTTTCTTGGATGCCCAATCTTGCAGATAGAGAATGAAAAATATAAGTGTAATCTTGAATAGATTATTCCTTACCTTGGCAAAGTTGCTGCCACTCTATATATAGATTATCATATGCTCTAATGGGGTAGTATTCTTCCTTCACAGCTTCTATGAAATCATCCCAAGTAGGTTCTATCTCAAAGCCAATATCATTTGCACTGAATCTCTTTTTGTACACTTTCCACCAATTTTTGACAGGTAATAATGCCTTCAGAATAGAAAAAGTAATCTTCTCTTTATCGGTGAATTTATTTACATAAAAATAAGATGACAATTGATCCAACCAATTTTCTACTACATCAGCATTGATTTTGCCTTTAAATGTTGGAATATCAAAATTCACCTAAACGTTAAAGGGTGTTGGGGCACTGAAAGGATGTGTAGGTGTAGATGAGGAGCCATAATTTCCCATCAAGATTTTTTGGATAATTTGAGCAAATTGTTGTAGCGTATGCACTTGCTATTGTTTGAGGGATTCATTCACCATTTCCTTGAAAGGATTAGATGTCTCGGTGTTGTTTGCCATTTTAAGTCATTTGGAGCGAATAGGTGGATAGTCTGCTGGTTCAATTTTCCACCCAAGCTTCCTATAATCTAACCTCATTCTTGGGATCATACACTCTAAAGAAAAACTACTCTGATACCACTGATCCAAAACTTGAAATCTTTGGTTAATAAATAATTCAAGAAACAAGAAAAAAACAATTCAAATAATGCTATCTCTGAGAAGAGATGTTTTATTGATCAAATTTGTAGACCCAAATATATGCTTATCTCTGAGAAGAGATGTCTAATTTTCGTTTCAAGCTACATCTTCATTTATACATGTTTTGAAGGTGTGGGGAGGATGTGGAAGGTCACCAATCTTGAGGGAGATGAATTGGTTTGACTTCCATGATTTACAACAATACAAAATTTGAGGAATTACTATTTTTAGAAAATTACTATTTTTAGACTACACTACTAAGATTGAAATTTGGGACACTTATATTGGGTTTTAAGGGGTCAAAATTCATCAAGAAAATCTCATGCCATCTCATGAATTTCCACTCATTATTAGCTTTCCAATGGTTTAAATGGTGAGTCAATTGGAGCTACAGTGCAAAAGTTATGCCTCCCAAAAGTTCTATCATCAATTGGGGTGGACCCATCGCCCAAATTGTCATCTGAATTGTTGCCTAGATCATTCCTCCCTCCTTGAGAAATAATGTTCCCCATTGCATTAATATTTTTATCAAGTGTGGTAATTGTGCTTCAATTTTATTCCTGATGCATACTTCGAAGGGACTGTGATTTATAGAACAATGTAGTGCCCGATTGTTCACCATTTCTATCTAACCATTAGTCTGTGGATAGAAGGCCATGAAATTCTTCAGCTTGGTATCTATTTTCTTTTGTTGTTGTGTTGTTTGTGTAGTTAGGACTGTACCATCAACACTTTTGGATCCTTGTGGATTGACCACCATGAGAACAAGTTTCTTGGCACTAGTTAGAGAAACAGATGTAGAAGGTGGTACCTCTGGTACCCTATAACACCATGTTCCAAGAGTGAGAGTGATCCTTTGAGTTCTTGATTCATAAATGCCATGTCGATCATACATGAATGGCTGACCAAAGAGTACGTCATAAACATCTAGAATTACCACATCACATAAGACCTCCTCTTGGAAAGGTTTTATTGCATATGAGAGAAGACATTGGTGGGTGACACGAAAGTTTCTCCCTAGACTCAACCATCCAATACTGTATGGCTTTGGGTGAGGCTTCATGGAAAAATTTAGGCTTTTCACAACATTAACAGAGATTAAATTCTTTTGACTTCCAATATCAAGATTGAAATGTGGAGGCTTACCTTTCACCCATAACTTAGAGTGAAATAACCTTTCCCTGTCATCTAGTCTCTCGTCATGGGTCTATGATAAAGTAATGATAGCTTCAGGCTCATCATCTATAATCTCTTCTTCAACCTCTTCAATTGTAGGGTCTATATGAGGTAGAGCAATAAAAGTCAAGGATTGTGACTTAGAAAGTAGGGACTTGATGGTTCAACATTCTTCTTTGGAGTGAGTTCTAGATTTGTGATAATCACACCATTTCCCAACCTTTCCTTCTTTTTGATTCCAATTTTAGCCTTGTATTTGGCCTTCTGTGTCACTTCTCCATTTTGAAGGTTGGTTCTTCATATTCATTCTTCCATGCTTCTACTCAATCTTCTCTGTGAACTTGTATGCCTCACCAAGGGTTTTCAAATTGAAGAGTTCCATTTCTCTCTGTATGTTCCATTGTAGTCTACCATGATATTTGAGAACTTTGTGTTTCTCACTTTCTTGGATTCCCAATCTTACAGATAGAGAATGAAAAATATCAATGTAATCTTGAACAGATTATTCCTTACCTTGGTGAAGTTGTTGCCACTCTATATACAAATCATAATATGCTCTGATGGTGTAGTATTCTTCCATCACAACTTCTATGAAATCATCCCAAGTAGGTTCTATCTCAAGGCCAATATCATCTACATTAAATCTCTTTTTGTACACTTCCCACCAATTTTTGACAGGCAATGATGATTTACGAAGAGCAAAAGCAATATTCTCTTTATCGGTGAATTTATTTATAGAAAAATAAGATGAAAATTGATCCAACCAATTTTCTACTACATCAGCATTGATTTTGACTTCAAATGTAGGAATATCAAAATTCACCTAAACCTTGAAGGGTGTTGGGGCACTAAAAGGATGTGCGGGTGTAGATGAGGAGCCAAAATTTCCCATCAAGATTTTTTGGAGAATTTGAGAAAATTGTTGTAGCATATGCACTTGCTATTTTTGGAGGGATTCATTCACCATTTCCTTGAAAGGATCAGATGTCTCGGTGTTGTCTGCCATTTAAAGTCATTTGGAGCAAATACGTGGATAGTCTACTAGTTTAATTTTCCACCCAAGCTTCCTATAATCTGACCTCATTCTTAGGATCATACACTCTAAAGACAAATTTCTCTAATACCACTGATCTAAAACTCAAAATATTTCATTAAAAGATAATTCAAGAAATAAGAACAAAATAATTCAAATAATGTTATCTCTGAGAAGAGATGTTTTATTGATCAAATTTGCAAACCCAAATATATGCTTATCTCTGAAAAGAGATGTCTACTTTCAATTTTAGGTTACATCTTCATTTATACATGTTTTGAAGGTGTGGGGAGGATGTGGAAGGTCACCAATCTTGAGGGAGATGAATTAGTTCGACTTCCATGATTTACAACAATACAAAATTTGAGGAATTACTATTTTTAGAAACATACTATTTTTAGACTACACTATTAAAATTGAAATTTGAGACACTTTTATTATGTTTTATAGGGTCAAAATTAATTCAGTGAAGCTCATTCCATCTCACAATGTCCCCCTCATATTTCCAATGGTTCAAACCGTGAGTCAATTGGAGCTATGGTGCAAAAGTTATGGCTCCCAGAGGTTCTATCATCAATTGGGCTGGACCCATCACCCAAATTGTCATATGAATTCTTACTCAGATCATTCCTCCCTCCTTGAGAAGCAATGGTCCCCATTGAATTAATATTTGTCATCAAGTGTGGTATTTGTGCTTCAATTTTATTCATAATGCATACATGGAAGGGACGGTGATTTATAGAATTGTGTAGGGCCTGATTGTTCACCATTTCTATCTGAGCATTAGTCTGTGGATGGAAGGCCATGCACTTCTTTAGCTTGGTATCTATTTTCTTCTATTGTTGTGTTGTTTATGTATTTAGGATTATAACATCAACCCTTTTGGATTATTGTGGCTTGACCACCATGAGAACAAATTTCTTGGCACTAATTAGAGAGATAGATGTAGAAGGTGGTACCTCTGGTACCCTGTAGCACTGTGTTCTAAGAGTGAGAGTGATCCTTCAAGTTATTGATTCATAGATGCCATGTCAACCATACATGAATGGCTAACCAAAGAGTACATCACAAACATCTAGATTTACCACATCACATAAGACCTCATCTTGGAAAGTTTTTATTGCATATGAGAGAAGACATTGGTGGATAACATGAAGGTTTCTCCCTGGACTCAACCATCCAATACTATATGGCTTTGGGTGAGGCTTTATGGATATATTTAGGCTTTTCACAACATTAGAAGAGATTAAATTCTTTTGACTTCCACTATCAATAATAAAATGCAGAGGCTTACCTTTCACCCATAACTTAGAGTGAAACAACCTTTTCTTGTCATCTAGCCTCTCCTCATGGGTCTGTGATGAAGCAACAATGGCTTCTGGCTCAACATCTATGATCTCTTTTTTAACCTATTCAACTATAGGGTCTGTATCAGGTAGATCAGTAGATGTCAAGGATTGTGACTCAAAAAGCAGGGACTTGATGGCTCGGCATTCTTCTTTGGAGTGAGTTCTCGATTACACTTCCCACCTTTTTTTGACATGCAATGATGATTTCAGAGGAGCAAAAGTAATCTTCTCTTTATCGATGAATTTATTTATTGAAAAATAAGATGACAATTGATCTAACCAATTTTTTATTATGTTAGCTTTGATTTTGCCTTTAAATGTAGGAATATCAAAATTCACCTGAACCTTGAAGGGTGTTTGGGCACTAAAAGGATGTGTGGGTGTAGATGAGGAGCCAAAATTTCCCATCAAGATTTTTTAGAGAATGTAAGCAAATTGTTGTAGCATCTTTAGTTGCTATTGTTGGAGGGCTTCATTCAACATTTCCTTGAAAGGATTGGATGTCTCGGTGTTGTCTGCCATTTGAAGTCATTTAGGCTTTGTGGATAGATTTAGGCTTTTCACAACATCAACAGAGATTTAATTCTTTTGACTTCCACTATTAAGAATGAAATGTAGAGGCTTACCTTTCACCCATAACTTAGAGTAAAACAACATTTCCTTGTCATCTATCCTCTCCTCATGGGTCTATGATGAAGCAACAATGGCTTCGGGCTCAGCATCTATAATCTCTTCTTTAACCTCTTCAATTGCAGGGTCTGTATGAGGTAGAGTAGTAGATATCAAGGATTGTGACTCAAAAAGTAGGGACTTGATGGATTGACATTCTTATTTGGAGTGAGTTCCAAATTTGTGATAATCACACTATTTCTTAGCCTTTCCTTCTTTTTGATTCCAATTTTGGCCTCGTGTTTGACCTTCTGTGTCACTTCTCCATTTTGAAGGTTGGGTCTTCATATTCATTCTTCCATGCTTCTGCTCAATCTTCACTGTGAACTTGTATGCCTCACCAAGGGTTTCCAAATTAGTGAGTTCCATTTCTCCCCATATCTACCATTGTAGTCTACCATGATATTTGAGAACCTTGTGTTTCTCACTTTCTTAGATGCCCAATCTTGCAGATAGAGAATGAAAAATATCAGTGTAATCTTGAATAGATTATTCGTTACCTTTGTAAAGTTGTTTCCACTCTATATACAAATCATTATATGCTCTAATGGGGTAGTATTCTTCTTTCACAGCTTCTATGAAATCATCCCAAGTAGGTTCTATCTCAAGGTCAATATCATCTGCACTAAATCTCTTTTTGTACACTTCCCGCCAATTTTTGACAAGCAATGATACTTTTAGAAGAGAAAAAGTAATCTTCTCTTTATCGGTGAATTTATTTACAAAAAATAAGATGACAATTGATCCAACCAATTTTCTACTGTATCAGCATTAATTTTGCCTTCAAATGTAGGAATATCAAAATTCACCTAAACCTTGGAGGGTCTTGCGGCACTGAAAGGATGTGTAGGTGTAAATGAGGAACCAAAATTTCCCATAGAGATTTGTTGGATAATTTGAGTGAATTGTTGTAGCATCTATGCTTGCTATTGTTGGAGGGCTTCATTCACTATTTCCTTAAAAGGATTGAATGTCTCAGTGTTGTCTACCATTTGAAGTTGTTTAGAGCGAATAGGTGGATAGTTTACTGGTTCAATTTTCCACCCAATATTCTTGTAATCTGACCTCATTCTTGGGATCATACACTCTAAAGACAAACCACTTTGATACCACTGATCAAAAACTTGAAATCTTTGGTTAAAAGATAATTTAGGAAATAAGAACAAAACAATTCAAATAATGCTGTCTCTGAGAAGAGATGTCTAATTTCCATTTCAAGTTACATATTCATTTATACATGTTTTGAAGGTGTGGGGAGGATGTGGAAGGTCACCAATCTCGAGGGATATGAGTTGGTTCGACTTCCATGATTTACAACAATACAAAATTCAAGGAATTACTATTTTTAGAAACTTAGTATTTTTAGACTACACTACTAAAATCAAAATTTGGGATAGTTTTGTTGGGTTTTAGGGGGCCAAACTTCATTGATCAAAGCTCATTCCATCTCACAATGTCCCCCTCACTATTATCTTTCCAACGGTTCAAACGGTGAGTCAATTGGAGCTACGGTGCAAAAGTTATGGCTCCCAAAAATTCCATCATCAATTGGGGTGGACCCATCACCCGAATTGTCATCTGAATTGTTTCCCTATATATATTCATTGGTAGTAGAGTAGGTGTTAAATTTATCCTATGCTAGTGAGTATTCTAAATTTTACATATATATGAAATATCCATTATAAACTATTAATGCACTCTAATAATATAAATATTTTACCTATTTCGGAATGTTTCATAAATCTTTATATTTATTTAGTAATTTATTATTCAATTATCACATTTACACTTCTTTACTATTTTCAAAAGTTATGACATATCCAATCTACTATTTTAGATTATTATAGTCTAGATCTTCATTTCAAAACTATTTTTTCTTAGCATAATTCACAATAAACCACATTTGGATAAAAATAATTACATAACCTATTTTATCTTGATGTCTTGATTCATCTTTTGATTTCCTATTTACTATTTCCCAAATTTTATCAACACTATGACAAAGGTGATGCTTCACATCACAATAGATCCTATTTTTCTCAATACTTAATTTTATTATCATGATGATCTATTGATGACCAATATTTTTTCTATAAGTCTCATAATATTGATTGGATTGGTTTTATACTTTACACATAGGATATTTAGATATTTGGATAACATATTCCTATCCCATTTACTATAAAAATTAGCTCAAAGGTTACAATATATAAAAAATTAAACTCAAACAAGGATGTAATGAGAATGTTATGAAATATATACTTATTTTAAATAGTATGATTACACATATGTCTCATTAAATCATTGATAGTTATCTAAAAGAAACTATCCAATATTTTTATTTAACCACTTGAGCTAAAGTTATGTTTAATATGTTCTAATATTTCAATGAAGTTTTACATATGCTTCACAACTATGAAATCAATATTTTAGAGCCCAATGTTTTAAAGTATAAAATTATAACTTATACATATACTATCTCCAAATATATAAGAAAATCAACATTAAAATATAATCCTAATGATGCTCCAACTTTTCAATCTAAGAATGAGGCCAAACTCATAAATTTAGTTTCAAAAACACCAAACATGCTTATCCTCCCACCTTATATAATTATTATACAATTTATAAGGTTTATTTAAACTCCTTAAAATTAATTAAATATTTTATTAAGTTAATATTTATTTATCTACCTTTGTCATATTATCTAGATACTTCATGACAATTACTTAAGGGATACAATGTCAGTCAATATTTTTATTACCATAGAGATTTTAGACATCCTACCAATTGATGCCATAAAATAAGACATAAGATATAATATATAATTGATAGTAACACTATTTAGTTTGATGGCCATGATAATAAATTTAATGAATACTTATTATTAACTAATTAATGATTGAAAATATTCAATAGCCATTTACTCAATCATGATACTAATAAATAAGAAAATGTTCATGCGATTACATTTATATATATAAAAAAATCCAATGATCATGCCATTGTTATAATTATAGGTATGGTCATCATCTCTCAAAATTAAACACATTGTATGACCACAATATTCCATATGATGAATAAAAATTCCTCTATACATACATGTATTTTCTATTCAAATTCTTTGATTACACATGAAATCTTGTTCAATAGTGGATCAATTCAAAATCTAATTAAAATTTTAGTTATAGATAATATAGGTTATATTCAATGATGTTTACTTGGAATAATTATGATACTTATGATTTTTTATGATATTATGTGGACGCCACTTGGTGGTATTACATTATAAGTTATAATAGGTCCTAAGACATTATTAATGTAGTTATACATAGTGTAAGATATTATTTCCTAAAATGTATTACTTAAATTCCTATGGATGAATCAAATGAGAGGAATGACATATGAAATACATCAGTTTCTTAATTTTGTATATTATGACAAAGTATACACTATTTGAGGAAAATATTATGAGTTACCTACCTTACCACAACAAAAACATTAGATGTTATCTAATTTAAAAATAAAATAAAATCATGGAACCTCATATAGTATTTTATATTATTTCATTGACTTTAGTTGTGGTTCCAAATAAAATTTCATATAAAAATTTGACATCTCGAGTAAAATATCCTTGAATTAATAATCCTATAATTACGTCACATATATGTACAATGCTAATCATCAATGTCTTAAGATTGATCTACAACCTCTTTTATCAAATAATATTAGAGTGCATTTTTTCATTTAAATTACACTAAAACATATTTTAACCAATATACATGCTTTCTAAAAGGTTCAAACATATCCTCAATATTTTCCTCACCATATCTCTCTTTTGGATGATAACTCAAGTTACTACACACATCAAAATTATCTTTATCATACTTATAACACCATGTTTAACTCACTTAGTGTAGGTGAGTTCAAAAATCATATTATATATTAATAATGATATCCTATCTCTTTTGATTCATAGAAATATCATTTATATTACTATAGTTTCATTTTTATTATAATATTGTTCCTTTCATGTGAATTCCTCCTTAAAGTTTTTTGCATGCCTCATCTTTATTCTAGATTTGACATCTTGGCCCTTTCCTTCTGTTGTGTTGACACTATTATAACCTCTTGGTTTATGTTTCCAATCATGTTCCACTATTGCTTTTATCTTGATTGTTTATCCCATTATAAATACTTTCACATGCCTCACAATGATGGAATCATATATATCAAAACCTTCTATACGACATGTACTAATTTTAGGGGGAATTTTTAGGTTATGTTGGAATCTTTCTCTTATTTATATTTATTTTTATCCTTGGATTATTTTATTGAGATTAAATTTCTTATTATTCATGTGTGTATCCATTAAATTAATATTTTTGTGATCTAATTCTTCTAATAAAAATTATAAAAATACAAATAAAAATTAGAAAACATAAAAATAATAAAAAAACATTTTCCTAAGTTTCCTTTCTCTTTGTTAATATATACATATAATTATTATCTACCTATGATATAGGTTTTACATATATATGTTTACACACATGTTTCTCATGGTATTATTTGAGTGGATGATATGAAAAATATACATGTTACATATGATCATGGTTTTAAATATTCTATACAGTTACATTTACTCCAACATCTTGGTTGCTTGGTTACTTTGGTAGTATGGTAGGTTATATTGGGGGCATCCAATACATTGTGTCTCATCTGATATCTTATCTATTTTACATTTATTTTATTGATATACTTATATTTATTTCATATATATTTCTATTACATTCACATTTCCTAATACATGGATATATACATTGTTTTATTACATGGATATCTTGTGTGTTCTCTTGTGTGCCTATGATTACTTGATTATTTGCATGTGCATACTTGTGCTTGTATGTGTTTATGATTGTTTTTTTGTCAATGTGTTTTATATAAAGGATATTAAAGTCATCACATCATTTCATTTCATTTCTTGTGAGTAATATGTTCTTGCATGGGTGTTTCATATTATTATATGTGGTTACATGATTGTGTGATTGTAAATATTATTTGTTACAAGATCCATATCATGTATGCCACTATTTTTGGTATAATATGAATGTTGCCTAGGTTTTATGGACATTATAATGCATCTATTTTGACATACTACTATTTTTTTGTGTGTGCTTCATTACTATATATATCCCTCTTACAAGCAATTTTCTACATTATGTTTATTTAGTTTTTCCTTATATTTTCTTACCATTTGGGGAATATTACCATTAAATATCTCCTCAAAATTATCTATACATATATCTTGTGCATAAGGAAATTACATTGGGAGATAACTTTATTTCTTGTCACATAATTATATTGATATATATCACTTGCCTCTCTCCCTCATCTTCACATGAGTTTTTCTATCTTACTATCAATATTTACATCAGGATATTTATCTATAGTTACATATATGTGTTTGAATTTTATTTTTACATAATATTTTAGCCACAAAGCAAAAATTTGAGGAAAAACAAAACCACACAAAAAAATAGGGCTTTCAGCATGGTGCACCAACACCAAGAACGCACAGCACTCCAGCACCAAGATCCCACCATACCCAGGCCGAGATCTAGTCAACGTCGGGCAAGGAATCTTCTACGAGGGTACGTCTGCATCCCCCGCCTCCTCCGCGTCTGCCCCTTGAGCCTTCTTAAACAATATTTATCTATAGTTACATATATGTGTTTGAATTTTATTTTTACATAATATTATAACAAAGTTATATTACATGATAACATGTTTGTGAATAAATTTTTATTTTGAGATGAAATATTGTAGTAATTGGTTTAAAATACATCACCTAAAACATAGGGCATATATCTCTAGACATTTATACATTTATAGTTATCAAGATCGATAAAAATATAGAGTAAAAATAAGTTCCCAAGAAGTTCCAAAAAATGACAAATATCTAATTCCTTGATCAATAAGAGGAGTTGAGTTGTCACAAATTAATTTGAAAGTTATAACACCCAATCAGATTTTATTTTCAATTTCAATTACTAGGAATAGTAGTATGGTTCACATACCATTAGGAATTCCTATGCTCATATGTTCAAAATTTATTTCTATGTTGATAAAATTTTCATAATTTACCACAAAGTTTACTAATTTATTTTATTTGTATGAGAAATAGAGATTCACTAGGAAATATCTTTACATGTGGGTGTATTCTTTCCCAAGAATCAGTCATTTTGTGCTTCATTCCATAAGTTTAGGTAATTTATTAAATTTATTATTTTACCTTGAAGCATGCATGAATTCACATATGAACTTAAAGAGTACCATTATATAGACACCTAATTTAGGTTAGACACCCTTTTCAATTCCATCTTTGCCATGCATTTCCACACTTGATCCATTTGTGTAGATTTTGTTATTTTAAGACACCTTTCCAATTAAAATTGAGTTTGTTTGGTCTTGATCCATCTATATATCCTCATATTCAAGTTAATTTTTTATTTTTTCAAATTTAAGATCCTAGTCATCCATTCTCTAAGTAGTTTTATATCCATTATGATCCTTTTTGCCTTATAGTATAGAATTGATGATTCACTAATTCTATTTTAGATGGAATCACATACCTTCCAATTATGTCCTTCATGATTTTATGGGTCCTTATTTCCTTGGATTGATTTCATGCACATTGAATTATTCTTATCACACTATCCTAATATTGACCTATGTGAACTATGTCCTAAAAATCCCTATATATAAATAAGTTTATTATCATTTAATAATTTATCATCAACTATCAACATCCTTAATTGTGAGCCATACGTTGATTCCTTTTATTGCTAAAATTATTAAGGAACATGTATATTAATCCTTATTTGAATCCACATTGAACCTACATCTTGTAAAATCATCACATGTTTCTAAAATAAGATTATATCGAGAGCATATAGTTTCACTTGATTATCTATGAGACTAGATGAATCCTTAAATCTCAATTGGGTTAGCATTTCATTAACATGAAAAAATAACTATCTTGATTCTAAATCTAAGCATGTAGTATATGTTTTTTATTAGATAAGGTTAAAAATGTTGGAGTAGGGTCCCCTATCCATATAAAATACAACATAAGATGTTCAACTAAACATGAGAGGAACATGCATACAACCAAAACCATTAGGGATATAAATGATTAGGAACCTTCAGCTAAAATTTAGCCAACAACCAAGAAAAAATACACCAAAAAGACAAAAAAAACAAGGAAATATTAATGGTTGAATTCCTCATATTCCAAGTAGACAACCAACTTGTTGTATCCTAACTTTGTCTTATATTTCTTATTAGCTCTGATTCTCTTGCTTAGGCCCTAGGAAGAGTCTTCAACCATGCTTTTCCTTCTATTATTTGGGTTCTTTTCCTCCCCTTTATCCTATTTTTTCTTCCCTTTCTCAATTTTAACATCCCTAATTTGTTCGTGCTTCCTTTTTTTATGAATGGGAGTCATAACTGTCTCCCCTACCTATTCAATACCTTACACCTTTCCTCCACCAATTATAATTTTAGCATCCTCTAGAAAGAGAAACATTTTCAATTTATTTATCTCATCAACTAATTCAAATTATAATAGATGTTTCATAGGCACCTTTATCTAGATCCTCTCCATATTCTTCTCCACCTCAGTAGACATATTGATCTTTGAGATTTGGTAAGTAAGGATTCTAATCATCTTGTTAACCTAGATGTTTCCATTAGAACTACTAAAAAGGGATGATTTTATAGAATATTCATCACCCATAAAAACCAAAGAGTTTTTCCCTTTCCTCCTATCTGATCTCTCTTAAATATCTTCCTCTAAATCTTCCTTCTCACTAGGGACATCGATAGCTTCAATTCTCTCTTTACCCCATAGGGGTTCCCCTCTCTTAATAATTAGTAGTATAAGACCCTGGTATAGGAGGTAAGAGGATAGATTAGCCTTAAAGGTCATGAATAAGGCTTACAAATATTTTAGAATAAAAAAATAGAGGCTTATCCTATGCTCTTTGAAATGGTTCATTAATAGGAAGTGATGGAAAATATGATCATATGATTTCCCTTGAGGGTGATATAACTCATGATTTTAAAGTATATTTCTAGCCAATTCCTTTTCAATTCAACTATTGGGAAAATTTTTTGCGTTAAGGGTGTTGGTTTATCAAATTTGAAAAAAAAATCTCATTAACTCATCCTTTATTTTCTTATCCATAAAAGCTTTGACATTGTCACAACTCATAATTTTGATTTCACCAATAATTTCCTCATAAATGGTGATGTTGAGGCCTCACATTTTGAGCGTTCGATCCTCCCAAACTTTGGAAAAGTCTCTAAAAATAGACAAGTCATGCCCCAATATTATTTCCATGAAGTTTTTTAAACCTCATCTCGTAAACTTCTTCCATATGTCTTGGTCCTCCTTCACCTCTAAATAAGAGATCAACACCACCCTATATATATATATATCACCTCCCATTATCCATGTTTTCTCATCACTTAGGAACCTACAAATTTTAACCATTACATCTAGTTATAAGAAGCCCTTTTTTGGAAAATCAAGGCTTTTATTATTTAGACTGGTGTAAGTCTTCCCATGATTTATAACAATATCCCTTCTATGGAAATGATTAAATTTCTTATCGCTTTGGGACTTGTCCATCATGAGATAGATCATGAGAATAAAGGTCATTTTATCCTTCTATGATAGGGGTTATTTTATTTTTGAATGATCAATGTGATTTGATTTGGGATGATGTCATCCTTAGACCATTATTTAAATGAATCAATATGAACCCTTATATTCTCCATTCGGTCTTCTCCCTCATTTCCTTCTTTATATGTATGGGAAATAGAGAATCCTTTAAGTCAAGGAAGTAGGATCTTTTCATCCTATATTACATCCAAAATGGTCCAAATGGGACCAGATTTGCCATTTAGGTAATTAATGATATTGAGGGAGTCACCTTCAATCTGAATATGTTTAATACCAAAGCTAACTACAAGTTCAATACCCCACAATGTCATTGAAGATTCAATAACATGATTGGTTTGGATCCCTAGGGGGCCCATATAGGTAGATAGGAGATTTCATTATGTATCCCTTATGACTCCTCCCCCTACTAGTCTTGGGTTTCTTTTTATTGTACCACCATAATTTAGATTGAACCAAGATTTAGGTAGGGGAATCTATTTGACTAGAGACATATCCACCTTCTGCTTCTATGCTTGAGTTGGAGTTGGAAGGTTCCAAGAGGTGAGAAGAGAAGATATATGTGGGGGGGAGGGTCCTTCAAGTTGGAGGAAAATTAAGTCTAGTTCTCCTTGATAGCTAGAAAAATCCTTTTCAAGGTGGAAGAGAGGCTAGTGGCCTTATTGTCAAAAATACAAGAATTTCTTGTCTTCCAAATTCTCTAGAAGATATACATTAGAGAGATTTCCCATATAAAATTCAAGGGTAGGTAACACCAAGGGGGTTTCCAATAGATGATTATATCATGAAACATGTTGGTGTGACTTAGGAGAGGTTGAAATTTAGTAATAAAAATTCCAAAATGGCATGAGTAAATGGATAATGTAGGAATAAGTGGGAAGTGGATTCAACTTCATTCCTATAAAAGACACACCTATTGGGTATGGGAAGACCCCTTCTAAATAGATTAATCATGGTGAGGATTTTATTTTGGGATACTAACCATAAGAAATAATTTACCTTGGGGATAAGTTTATTAATCCATATATTTTGCTAGTCCCTAGTGAATTCCTCTTGATCTAAGTTAACCAAATAATCTGATTTGAAAAAAAATACACCACTTGGGTCAGTTGTCTAGATTAGTTCATATACAAGTTTAGGAGGATTTAGGGAAAGATCTAACTATATATACAAGTTCATTTCCAACCATTTATAAGAAGAGAATTAAAGAAGAATAAGTGAAAATGAACATCTACTTATTGACCATTCTACTTGAGGAATAATTCTTAGGGTTTCATACTTTATTTGGAGATATGGATCTTGTCTTGTGGATAAGTATTTTATATGTATAGCTAGGTTGTGTAGCCTAGAGCTGATTTTTATTTGTTATCCTTACATACCATAATAATCTCTTGAGAAACACCTTGGTTAAGGTAGATATTGAGGCTCAACGGGTTTGTATTCAAAGGTAAGTATTCCTAACTCTATTTCTCCTTTGTAAGAGTAGATTAGATAATGTAGTTGTGCTTCTTTCTTCCATGTATTAGGATTATGTATACATTGATGTGAGTATATGTCTTCTATGCATGTTTAGTTTAGTTTTTTAATTTCTAGCCCCTACTTTTATGCCACAAGTTTTGGTATGCACTAGATTATATTTAATTTTTTGTTATTAGAATAGAGTGAACATTAAACCTAGGCCTCTTTTAGGGTTGTTGCATGATTGTATTATCTCATAGGACTCATAACCCTTCTTAGAATGGTGTATTATGATAAGTGATCCCCTAATTGGGTCTAGTGGACCCCCATATTGGTCATGCCCCTACTTAACAAATGTATCCCCAATCAGAAGTATAGGTATTCTTTATCTTCTCTGAGCCAGGATTGATTTATAGATATGATACATTTTTGATTGCATACATTTTGGTGAACCTAATGAGAATTAACCCTTGTAGGATTTTTTTCATATTATTTCATTTTATTTCATTCTTTCATCATTATTTTTATCATATATTTTCCATATTGGATCAACTTTGTGGACATAGTATCTAAATTTTGTACATAGGTTTTTAGGTACAGGCTACTGGATTGATCATATCAACCCAGTATAGTTTTTTAGATTTTTAGACATCTAGTCCAGACTACTAGGTTGACCCAATCAAACTTGTACTTTTTTGGACATCAAGTTCAACATATTAGGTCAACCTAATTAACCCTATACATTTTAAGCACTAAACAACATGTTTCTATAAATATTGATCAAACCAATCGACCCAGTTAGCACAATTTGAAAGCATATATCAAGGTTATTGAATAACAATCTTAATTATATACATCTATAATCCATAAAGGTTCCTTTCTATCTCTCTATATCTTTCTTTATAGTCTTTCCTTTTATATTTTTATATCTTAAAAATTACCCTTGCACAGTCAACTAGATTGACACTGCCAACCCAGTTCTGTGTTCTATGTGATGTCTAGATAACTAGGTTGACTCTACCGACCTTGATAATTTTTAGACCTTGATTCCATAGTATAGGTTTCAGTATGTTGACCCTATTATATATTTTTTGCATATATTGTTGACCATATCAATATTATACCTTGTTTCAATGTTGGAATTAACCTTATATAGTAATTAATTCACACTTTCTTTTCTTGATGCTTGCATCTTAGGATAGATCAAATATCTTAATTAGGTGGTCTTTTAATTAATAATTTAGTTCACTATTTTATATTTTATGCACACATGGATAAATCAAAAAATCTAAACAAACATTTTATTTTAACATTTTGTCTACCCAAGGCCAACTCACTTGGATTTCATCACCAAGGGGGAAGCCAACTTGATACTCTAGTCAAGTATAAAGCATGGTTAATGGTATATTATGGCTAAACACCTAACACTCTTTACACTATGGTGTGTGAAGTGAGGGGGTATGCCCCAATACCAATCTTGTATCATTTCTACTATAATCCCTTTCAACCCAAACTACCTAAAACCATCCGTAGATTACCATTCTAATTCCTTACTTACAACCAACTTCCCCATAACATTTAAAAATCATATTCTAATAATGTAATAAATATTTAGGTTGACCAATTAGTTATCTCTTTAGTTTAAAAGTTGATTGATTTCTCTTTGCTCAATTATATTTTGTATTACAAAAACTTGCATTAGCCAGCGTTGGTGCAAGGTTTTGTGATGTGTGCTTTAATTATCATGTCTAGCATTAATCCAATTGACTATTTATTTCCTTTCAGCTAGTTATTTTTAAACTTATTGTAAAGATGATCTTGTTTCATTTTACAAATATGTTATAGGCTTATTAAAGTTCCCTCTCTACTGTACTCAATTGACCCAATTAACCTTGTATCTTTTCCAACCTTTATTCACCGTACTAGATTAACCTAGTTGACCTTGTATAGTTTACAAACCCTAATTTCTAATTTTATAACCTCTATTCACTATAATAGATCAACTTAGTCAACCCTATATAGTTTATAGACCCTATTTTTTTCTAGGTCTACCTAGTCCACCCTGTATTATTTCTATCATTTCCTATTTCCTTGCTTTCTCATCTCTCTTTCCTGCCCTTCATCATGAACTTTTTTCTTGATGATAATACCAAGTTACAATCGATAGACATGATGAATTTTACCAACCCTCATAGTGTTTCCCATAGATAGAGTGGGCTCCTCTCTTGGGTGATATTAATGTTCATATTTCCATTCACATAATGAACTATGGGACCCTTCCTAGTACCTCTTCATAGTGTAATCCTCACTTTTAATTAGAAGACCAACTTGAATTAGAGTATACAAATGCTCTTCTTTATCTCTAAATTTCCTCAGCATTGAGGAAAAGATCCTAATACTATTTACAATCTTATGATCAGTGGTCAAGTTGAAGATCCTCATTCACCTACTCCTATATTCTCAACTAGATTTGGGGGCACCACTTTCTTTAACTCTTAGCCTCTTCCTTAGATTATGACCCATTCTCATACCATTATCTCTTCTTCTCTAACTTCTTTCACCTCCCTAATATATCCATGAACATGGTAGGTTCTATATCTAGTGGATATCTCATAAGATCCACTATCCTTAATCCTTCCACTAGTGCATCATTTGATACCCAAGGTAATCATGCCACTAGTTCTTCTCAACCATTCACTGGTCCATCTTTTTCTACACAAGAAAATTTTTCCACTAGTGCATCATATTGTCATAGTTCTTATCAAGCTCATATCAATACCAATAGTGGTACCCAAGCCACTAATACCACCTTTAATGCCTTTAAAAATGATAATCAAACAAATAAAATATTGTTACAAACACTCAATTAAATTAATACCTTTCAAGCTCATAACACAAATCAAATGATGAGAATGCAAAACCACCTTCTTCATCTTCAAACTCATCCTCAACCAACATCTTGGGGCATACATAACCATAATATTCCCCTCCTCCTATTCAATATTCTCAAGGAAATCTCATTCCTCAACCTCCTCTAGTCAACAAAACCATTAAGCATCTCCAAAATGAACCTCTTACTACTCAAATTGTTAACATTGACATTGGAGGTATCATACCTACAATTTTTTATAATGGATCAACCAATCCCACCCTTCATCTTAAAACATTTAGAAATCTTCATAAGGATTGGGTCAAATTGACCACCTTTTCCACTACCAAAATCTTAGCCAAAACTCTCACTAGTGATGCCTTGGATTGGTACAACCAACTTAGAACTCATTCCCTTACTAGTTTTGAAGATTTAGTGAATGCTTTAGTTCAAGAATTCTAAACTAGTGATATTCTTAAAAACACTTTGGCCCACTTCATAAATTGAAAACAACTTGAAAATTAAACTACTTAAGCCTTTGTTAAAAGGTGGAAAACATTATCAAACAAATGTGAACATAACATGGCTGATGATAATCTTTTCTATCTCTTTACCAATGACCTTCTTTCTAAACTTTAATATCGGGTCCACACTCTCTCTTCACATACATTGGAGGAGGATATTGACCAAGATAAATGAAAATATTTCCTTATGAATCAATTCAAGCCACCCCAACCTTCTGTGGGCCCTCATCTATTACTTAAGAAAAAAAATCACAATGTTACCAATGATGGTGTTATAGATTCTTATGACACCATTCAAAATGTTCAAGCTATCATTCCTACCCCTTCATCCAAACCAACCCATCCTAAAAAATATACCAATCCTTACTTATCTTCACCAAGCAATATTAATATTCATAAACCTCTATCCTCAACTGAATTGATTAAGCATCTACCTAGGCCTCTTCTACGAGAACTTGAACCTACCCATCATATGAAATCCTGGTAAGATCCTAACAATTTTTGTAGGTTTCACTATAGGTAGGGTCTTTCTCATGAGACTCATAGACAAATTCATAATTTAGCTATGGACTTTCTTCTTGGTTATAATTTTTATCATGATTCTATCATTCAAAAGTGTCAACAAACTTATGAAATTGATTTCAAGGATTATAAATCACATGATAAAACTCAAGCCTTGAACGAAGACAATGTTCATTTAGCTATCTACAAAGACCCTCTTCCTAATCATAAACCTATTTAAGACAACCAAGACAAATCCACCCCTTCTGCCAATAATGTAGAATGTCTTGCTGAACCCACTTCTGAAGAGAATGTGGTTAACATGACTAATATGTGAAGGGTTGTTGCTTTTGTTGATTCCTAACCTATCTACACTCCTCATTCATATATAACATATCATGTTATCTATGATTCTTATCAAACTCATTTAAATGAGTTAGGGCAAGATGACCTTATTAATTTTGATGATTCAATTTTTGATTCTCCCTTGGATAATAATTCCTTTTATATTTATACCACTCGTTCATCATCTTATAACACTAATGATAATCACATTTATACTAACACTTCTTCTACCACTTATCAAAATCAATATGAACTAACTATTTCATCATCACAACATGATTTGAAACCTTGTTCTAAACCTTATTCTTCTTACCAATATAAATTCTAATTTACTATGGCTTCTCCTTCTGAGGACCTCCTTAATCATTATGCACCTATATCTAACAACCTTCTTATGGGTTATGATGAGTGGTATCCCATTAAAGAACTCACTAATCTCCCATCCTAAATTGTATTCCTTGAGGTTATGAGGACTTCTCCACATCATATAAACCATATTATGCAACTATTATTTGAAATGGATGTCCCTCATCCTCCCCTACTAGGATAAGAGGTAGCCTTATCTAGATATGAGGATAGTATATTAAAATAATGTGAAGAGATGTCTATCAACATTGATGAAACTATAGACACTTCTCTTTCCTTAAAATTTATTTTAGTTTATATGATTCCTGATGAGATTATGATTTATGTGGATGATCCTCCCTTATTCATTAGTGTTCAAATAGGAGATATCCAAGTTAAGCATGCATTGATTGATGAGGGTTTTGGCACCTACATTGCCTCTCTTGACTTCATTAAGAACCTTGGATATTTAGAATTCAATCTCAAGTATACACACAAAACCTACCAAAGATATGATAGAATGAAAATTCCTCCTCGAGGTTGTGTGTGGCTTCCCATTACCATCCCACCTATCACTTTTCATGTGAAAGTGATGATATTTAACTTTTCCCTTTCTTATAACATTTTTGCTTGGTAGGCCATGGAATCATCATATGAGAGTTATTGCTTCTTTCACCTACCAATTCATTAAATTCCCTCATAATCGAGCCATTTATAGGATTTAGGGTGACACTAACCCTTGTAATTTTGAACAATTCCAAGATCATGGTGTCTTAAAGATTCCTACTCTTGAGCCTTTACTTAGCATTCTATTTTGTGAGTCACAACATATTAATTTTCCCATCAATTTAACTCAAGGTTACAATGGACATTATAAAATCATTGGGAACATTCCTCCTAACCTCTTATATTTTAATGATGATGAGCCTAATGATATTAACTTAAAGATCAAAACTTTCAATCTCTCACCTCATCTCATCTCGTAGCTTCCTGCTTCCTTGTAACCTCATTATTACAATCCTCTTTTCAATGATATTACCTTAGTCCTGATCAAGAATCAATATTCTATTCATCATACTTCCTTAGATGATAATGTCATCCCTAATTATATCATTGATCCTCATACCTTAGATTATGATGGTTTTTCCCTAGATGATCCACTCTTAGGCAGTCTTATATAGGCCTGAGATGCCAAGATTATCTATTATCATTCTTCTTTACTTGAGTCTTTTCATGTATCTTCCCATCTTCCTTCATTTATAATTCCTAATTTCAGTATTTTTCCTCTTTATCATAGGGTAGAGATGATGCCAACACCTCAAATTTATGAGGAGCCTTATAGGAGTATGCTCATATATCATGTTATGACTGAACCTTACCATTTTGGTAGATTCGTAATCACCATAGTTGGTTCAATTCTAAGATTAGTGTGACCATTCTTAGATATTATATAGATCCCATTACTCCCTTAGTAGATCCCTTATCAAAGCCCATTCCCACTCCCACTATAGTTGATCCTATTCTTGCTCCTACTACAATTGTTCTTGTGTTAGCTCCTGCTATTGCTGAGCCTACCCCTACTTCTCATCCCATTGATCCTTCTATTGAGCCTTTAATTGGATAGTGAGTTCTCTCTAGCTTCTTACACTTCTATTATACCTCATTTTGTGAGTGTTTCTCCTAAAACCACTCACAAACATATCTATTGCTTCCATGAGATAAATAATCATTCTTCTACCAATTGGTTCAAATTATGACAATATATTGATACTTTATGTCCTTTTTCTCCTACCTCAAATAAATCCACACCTCCCTTGAAGGTTCTACCTAAATATATAGCTAAGTATGGTGAGGTGTATTGTTTTTGGCACCAATGTGGCACCCATCACACCAATCATTACCACATCCTTCAACAATACCTTAAGGATTACCTTATAAATATTCTTAGACCTTTTTTAATTCCTCCCATAAGTCATTACTATAAGAAGGCTCCTATTTTTCCCATGGATCCACCTCTAGTGGTTCCATCCCCACCTGTGGTCCCTTCATCACTTTCTGTGCCTCCACCCATGATTCTTTCACATGTGGACCTTTCCTCACCTATAGATCCTTCTCCACCTATGAGTCCTTCACCCATGGATCCTTTTCCATTGGTGATTCTTGCATCTCTTTTATATATTTCTCCCATGAATTATCTCAAGCATCCCTTGCCTGATTTTCCTTAGCATGATCCTTCAAGCATTCCTACTTTTTCAGTTGGGGAGATTATAAGAGAAGTCTTCTCCTAATTTTTAGCAAAGATTGATGAGACATTAGCAATAGTTTATATCCCACTTCATAGAGACTTATTTGATGTCTTGGATAATGTGTGTGGGTATATTTATCATTACTTATGAATATATGCATGGTGCCTTTAAATTTACATTTTTATTGGATGTGTGTTCTAATTTCATTATTATCTATCTATTATATCATTTGACACTGTGTTAAATTCACATCTTTCTTATATAATGAGTCTTTACTATTTTGGTACTATATTTTAATTATCTTATCATTTATATTTTCATATGATTGTATTTTTTATCATTGGTTTCTCTTTCTTTCTTGAGTTTTTCTCAAAACTCTCTTCTTGTGTCTTCATGATTGTTTGCTTTTTTATCTCTTTTTTTCACAAATAATTATCATTATAACTTGGTTATACAAACCCTATTCCCTTTGGTTATTTTATCCTTTTACCATGTGATCATTTAGCAAACAATTCATCTCATTATACTTTCCTTTCATCGGTCTACTTTGGGTCTCCTTTTTCCCTTCTTTCTTCTACAAAAACTAAGCATATACATAGTTGAGACTTGAACTCACATGATCATTCATTATTAAGCCTAAGTGTCCTATTCAATCTTTGTCTTTTGTTAAGTAGCTTCTTTTAGCCTTAACCTAAAGCTAATTCATGTGTACTACTATATCTCTCATGATTGGTCATTAAAAATCTATATGGAGTAATCTTCAAAAGCCAAAAAAACTTAAAAGCTAAATCATTTTACAAAAGGCAATGATATAAAAGGAAAAAATAATCTTAAAACTCAAATCACACTAAAAGATGTGTTTCAAATCATATCTCCTTCTAGTTGATTCTCAAACTCCAAATTTGGCCTCACGATAGAGATGAGGTCCTTTGGGGTGCATTAGGATAGTAGATTAGTAGAGGAGGATAAAAAATATTTTAGTGCTACCTACTTTCTCATGTAAATACCCAATCCTCATAATAGACCGATGGATTTTTAAGGGGTCCTGAAGAATGGGGAACATGTCATGGGAAGGTAGGTCCATTTTAATTTTCTTGTACCAATCTACCTTCATGAGTTGATCTTAGTAGCACACTTATTTGCCTATACAACTTTATGTCTATAGCAAATAGGTTTCCTTTATAAATTGATGGTCACTAGTCACTTAGTGTCTTCTCATGTTCTTAGTATGCCTATTTCCTCTTAAGGTCTTTTCATAAGATACCTAAGTCTTTCTTTTTACACTCCCTTTTTAATTCTCTATATCCCTTATATTTCCTCTTAAGAAATATTGTTTTATCTACTGATCACTCCCTTTGGGATTTAATTTGTGATTTGAATTATTAAACCATAGATAGGACCCATACATCCTCATAAATAACCATCATTTTACCTTCCCATTACCCAAATCCTTTATTACCTGATTGTCCCAATTTTTAAAGCCCAGTGGTGTTCTCTTTATGAGTTGTAGTATACGACCATGGATAAGATTCGACATTCCTCAATTTTTTTTCCAATAATACAAGTCACAAACAAAATTACATGTGTCAAATATGAGATAAGATGTGATTGATTATGTGGTTACACATCATTGACATGTTTCCCAACTTGATTAAGTGTGTTTTATGCTTACTTCATTTATTTTTTGCTTTTATCTTCTTATTTTTTGAGTGCATGTAAGAATACAACCATTTCTTGAATTTTTCATACTTCCTAACTTGGATTAGTGTGATCAATTTAAGACCAATATTTTACCAACTTTGTTTTTCTCTTATACTTCCCAATGTGATTTAGTATAATTGATTGACTTCATTTAATTTTTTTTATATCATTTGTGCCCTTTTACATACCTTCCATTTTATTACATTATTTTCATACTTCCCAATATGATTTAGTATGATTTTAATTTGGTGCAAAAATATTTCACTTTAGTTTAAAAACAAATTCCTTTTTACCATATTGTTTTACCATACTTAGTCATTTTCTTTCTATTACACATTTCCAAGCTTAAAAAAGCGTGTAGTACATTTTTGATTGATTATATTTTCCGAGTCCTTTTTGCCTATTTACTTTTAACCATGCATGTGTTTTTCATAATGCTAGAAAAGAAACCACATCTCGTATATTTCCTATAACATATACAAAAATAGCTAAATACACATGCTAGAAATAAATATATCTAAAGCATCCACAACCACAACTATAATGATGATAACATACATAATCAACATCTATATACTAAAATGATACACCATATATATATATATATATATATATATATATATATATATATCTCATGAGTTTTGATATAATAAATACAAATATATATAATTCTCCAGAATCTATGATTCATACACATCAAACATACTAACTCACGTACCTCCTAATATTGTATTTAAGCCTATAGCCCACATAGCTAAGGCTCTCCTCTCCTCCAAGTTATTTAGTATGCCTATTCATTGGTACTCCTGTCACTGATAACCTTAAGATGTCATGCACATCCTCCATCATGGTAGCTACCTCTACCACATCCCCATCTACCTCCCATCTGAAGGTATTAGTCAATCATTCCCAACATCCAAGGAACTTGAATAATATATCTGAGCTCAGGGGAATCCTACACATGTTAGCTATCCCTCCTAAGCCTAAAACTACTAGCCTAGATCTGTCACCTATCATTAGATGCTCCAATAGATTTGGTAGCCAATATATGTCTACCAATATCCAAAATTGGGGTCATCCCTATAACCAAGAAATAATAAAAGATGTATTAAATCCTTTAACACATGTATAGTCATAATACATTCTTTTTAAAACTTTGATAAAAAATAATATTAAACTACTTTACTCACTCATTATTTCCCTATTTTTATCCTACTTGGTCCTTTTTGTCTTTACCTGGTAATTTGGGCCATTCTAACCTTCTTTCAGCATTTTGCATATATATTCATACCATTTTGGTTCTTTGGTCAACCTAGTTTGACTAAAATTTCCCTATTTTTGGTTTGGTTGACTTAAAAATCTAAGTTAACCCTCTTCTTTTCCCTTCCCTAATACTGCATTATCATTCTCGACTTTTAGGATCAATTGGCAAAATTCTACTAGGTTGACAATCTATAAAATGTACAGGGTAGGCACACCTACTAAGTCGATAGTGTGGATTTTGCCTATTTTTAGCCTACAGGGTCAACTGGGTTGACCTACTTCTTTAAGTTAGTGACCCCTTGCATTTTCCTAAAAAAGTACCTTATTGCAATTTTCTTCTTAATTCCTTTAAACCCATTTGCCTAGATTGTTTTTCATACCTATAGAATATAATTTGGATTCATTTTAATATCTAAAAATGCTAAAAATTACATTTTTATAAAAATACACTTACTTTAACAAAATACTCAAAAATTGGCTTAAGATTCATAGTTATATACTTGTAGTACACCTGTTACTGCTCCTGGAGCTCCTCCTTGTCTAGCCTATTGTCTCCTCACCATCCTATTTAATTTGGTCTATTCTCTTTTTATCTCCTATTTAAAAACACTTTTCAAAATTCAATTTATTTAATTATTTTCCTATAGATTCCTTCTTTTTCTTATATCCTTGTTTTTATTCATCTGTTTCTTAAATCATAAAATGCATTAGATTTATGATGTAGAGAATATTTTCCACTATCATATGCCTATATTCATTTTTTTGGCTATTTTTTTCACTAACTTCTACATGTTTGCATAATGTTTTTCACATTGGATGCTTTCATATCTCTTGCAGTCTACTTCTTTATCTATAATATTAAGGTAAGTAAAGGTATGTGTTTTTCAATTTTGTCCTTTCCTTTATCTTATTTGCTACTTATTGCATTTTAACTAGCATAAAAATTGTGTGTTATCATGTTTTATTTCTTGAAGCACCATCTTGTGTTGTGCTTATGTGACACGTGATGAGCTTCGAGTGGGGCATATGTCTACACATAATAGTTTAAACTTTTATTGATTATTGACATTATATCTTATAGGAATATGTCGAGTCTCAATCTCTTTGAGTGCACACCTTAAGGGGTGAATCAAGAAAGGGGTGGGAAGACCATTGGTACTTCATAAGATTGTTGTCCCTTTTTCCACTTTCCATCTACACACTTGTCTCATAAAACTATTTACCCTAAGCTTATTCTTCTCAGCCTTACCCATTCTAGTCATTTTTCATACTTTATCCTCCTTATTCTTGCCTTGACCCTCTTTCAACTAGTTGACTATACTAGGTCGACCTTATATAGTTTTCATCTTTTGATTAATGTACAGGGTTAATTAGGTTAACCCTATATAGTCTAGGGGTATTTTTCACTCTATGAGTTTGTTATCCCTTCAATTGACCTAGCTCAGACCAAGTGAATTATCCCCAAAAACATATAAGGATGACTGAGTTGACCCTATATAGTCAACATTTTTGGAAGGATTTAGGGAAAGATCCACCTATATATACAAGTTCATTTCCAACCATTTTTAAGAAGAGAAGTGAAGAAGAATAAGTACAAATAAACATCTACTTATTGACCATTCTACTCAAGGAATAAAGATTAGGGTTCCATACTTTATTTGGAGGTATGGGTCTTGTCTTGTGGAAAAGTCTTTTAGATGCATAGATAGGTTATATAGCCTAGAGCTGATTTGTCTTTGTTATCCTTACATACTATAACAATCTCTTTCGAAGAACCTTGGCCAAGGGAGAGATTAAGGCTTGATAGGTTCATCTTCAAAGGTAAGTATTCTTAACATTATTTCTCCTTTATAAGAGTAGATAGATAATGTAGTTGTATTCTTTCTTCCATGTATTAGGATTTCATATACATTAACATAAGTATATGTATTTTATGCATGTTTAATTTAGTTTATTTTATTTCTAACCCCTACTTTTATGCCACAAGCTTTGGTGTGCACTAGATTAGATTTACTTTCTTATTATTAGAATAGAGTGAACATTAAACTTATGACTCTTTTAGGGTTGTTGCATGATTATGTTATACTATAGGATTTGGAACCCTTCCTAGCATGGTTTATTATGATAAGTGATCCCTTAATCATGTTTAGTGTATTTCCATATTGGTCATGCCCTTGCTTAACAAATATATCCCCAATTGAAAGTGTAGGTATGATCTATCTTCTCTAAGCCATGATTGATTTATAGACATGATGCATTTATGATTGCATACACCATCTCCATCCTCCTAGTATTGATTAACTTTTAATCCAAATTCCTCCTTGAAAACATGAATAAGAAAATCCCAAGTGGGAATGGATGCAAGGAGATGTTGGGATAACCAAGGATCATATAAAAAATCAAATTTATTCCCTCTTAGAATCTTCCACTTGGCTCCTTTATTTTGAATATTTTTGCACTTATTGAAAGCTTTCCAAAATGTTCTACCATTTTTAGGACATTCTTTAGAAAGGAGGCTAGTTCCTTCCCTTGACCCCAAATATTTGGATCTTATATTTGTTTTCCATTGGTTATCTTCCTTTATAACTTTCCATCCTTGTTTTGATAAAAGAGATTGGTTCATCTACTTTACCCTCGTCAGTTTGAGTCCACCTATTTTTTAGGAAGGCATGAATTTTCCCATGAAATGAAAGGGAATTTGAATTTCTCTTTGGCTCCCATCAAAAGAATATTTTTTTGAATTTTTTCTAGATGGTTGGAAATTTTACTCAAGATAGCAAAAAGGGACATGAAATATACCTATATACTCTAATGAGAACTTCTAAATAGCCAAAGCTTACTTGTTTGAGATATAAGTTTTCCTTTCAATCTATCCAACCTTTTTTGAATTATGTTGATCGAGGGATTTTAATACTAGGTTTTCATTCTGCCATTGAAAAGAGGAGGTCCCATGTAAGAATAAATGAGATTTCTTATTTTACAACCCAAAATCTTAGAAATTTTATTTTACAAACTTTTAGGAGTATTAATAAAGAAGAGGATACCTTTCTAAAAGTTAACACATTGGCCAATGATATCCTCATAGCCTTTGAGTATTTTATTGAAATAGTTTTCTTCAATGACTGAGGCTTCCCCATCATCATGGTGTCATCAACGAACTGTTGATGTGTAACTAGGGTGGTGTTAGGATCCAACTTTATTCATTTTATAATTTATATGGATCTAGATTTTTCTATGATTCTACTCAAGGTTTTTTCCCTCATTATGAAGAGATAGGGAGATAGAGGATCTCCTTACCATAAACCTCTCCCATTAAGGAAAAAGTCTTTAGAAACCTTATTTATGATGACAAAGAACATGGGAAAAGAGATTAAAGTGGAGATAAGACATTTGAATTCATGATTGAAATAAAATTTATTATAAACTTTGTCAAGTAAGCTTTAGGAAAACCTGTCATATGCTTTATTCATGTCAAGTTTAAGGAACATTCCCTAGCTAGTTGACTTGAAAATTAAGTGAATAGTTTTGTGAATGATGATGATGTCATCTAAAAATGAAATATATATATTTTTTATCTATAATGATCTTATCTAGGAGCATTTGTAATTTTAGGACTAGAGATTTGGTGAATAATTTGTAAAAAGTGGAGTAGAGACTGATTGGTATAAAATCCTTCAATTGGTTTGCTCCCATTTTATTGGGAATCAAAACCAAAGAGGTGTTGTTTAAATCTTATAAAATAGTGATAGATTTGAATAATTTAGACACAACCACCTGTACTTCTTATTGGATAATTTAAAAATATTATTGGAAGAATAGTGGATAAAAACCATTTGGTCCCATGGCTTTGTCCCTTATATAGAAACGATGATAATTTTAACATCCTTAAGGGAGGGATGGATGAGAATGTTATAATTTTAAGCCTAAAAAATGACTCCCATAAGGAGATTCAAAACTTGAACTTCTAACTAATCATTATGGGGGGATAATAGGATAAGAGATTCCTAAATAATTTTATAATTTGTAGATCCAATTCCTTTTCCTCTTTCTACATCACACCATCTTCCCCTAGAAATTCTTGAATTTTGGTCGTGTTGTGGTTCCTGGAAGATGAATGATGGAAGAACTTAGTGTTCCTATCTCCTTCCTTTATCTATATGCATCTCAATTTCTACCTCTAGTAAGTTTTATCTTTAGCTTCAAGGTTGTGGTGGGTGTTTAGCATATCCTTTTCCTTCACTTGGAGGAAGATATTTGAGCCTGTGAAGTTGATTTCTTCCTCTATCTTCCTTAAATCTTCCTCCATTTTGTTCTTTTGAATAAAGATGTTCCCAAACACTTATTTACTCCAAATTTTTAGTTTCTTTTTAACATGCTTCAGTTTCATGGAAAGAATATACATGTTTGATCTAGCTATTAGTGATATCCACTATTCCTTGATTGAGTTTGTCAAATTTGGGTGGGAAATAAACACTTTTTTAAAACTATAAATGTATTTTTTTGATCTTTTACATTTTATCCCCAATGAAAATTAATGGACTAGAGTCTGATCCTATCCTTCATAGGGAGGTGAAAGTGTTTATGTATTGAATATCCCAGCTCATTGAAACCAAAAACCTATCCAATCTAAATTGGATAAGATTCTACACTATCTTCTATTAAACCATATGAATACATTACCTTTTAATTACACATCCATTATTTACACTTTAGCTATGAAGTCATTTAGGTTCATCATGTTGTCATTGTATGTGTTTCAACCCTAACCCCACCTTAAGAAGCATTTTGTTATTATTGACATGATAACATTACATGATCATCTTAGCTAAATTAGCATTGTGACTACTTATTATAGTTGATTACTTTGTTTTGAGACACTATGATATTGATTATGATGCATTATTCAATAGATGCATATGCCTACTCTAGTTATGCCATATTATTTTATTTTGTTCATTTCATATTTTATTATTATGGATGTATATTTCTAGAGTAGGTAATTTCGATGTTCTATATAGTGGTTTTAGGAACAGGTAAAGTGAACTAGGCTCATTGGTGGACTTTGGCCTCTAGAAAAATAAAGAAAGTTTATGATTAGTTGGGTTGGCACTGACAGGTAAAATATCAAGGTGATAGTTACAACCATGGTTTGTATTGAGTATTTTTATTTTAGTGACTTCATTTTATTATCTTCATGTTATTTTTCAAAATATCACTTGTGTCATTATTTTATATTCTGTTTGGATTTAATGAGTTTTTGGATCATTAATCATCCCTAATCATGTCATGTGCTCAAGTGTCAATTTTTATGTTCATGATTATGTTTTTGAACCTCTTTAGTGTTGTTGGTTTTAAACTTCCTATTCTTCCCAATTATATTTTATTATTACATCTTGTTTTATAATAATTTAGTTCATTGAATCCCTTAGATTATATGAGTTTGTTTCACTAATTGAAAGAGAGGATTTTTGTATTGTTTTGCCTTGAGGAATTGGTCATTGAATTCCCTCAGTGTATCATGAATTTATCTTTTCATGGTAAAAATTGGTCTTGGTGTAAGAATAAAGGGGACTTGACTTAGCTTATTTTAATACTTGGCATGATCTTTATTTTGACTTCCTAACATATCATGGATTTATTCATTTCATTGAAAATCTAAAATTTAATGTGACTCTATGGGGCATGACTTAGATAAGTTTGATTTGATATTGGCATTATTATTATTAATATTTTGATACTTGGAACCTTAGAGAATTCAATGAAAATTTTAGGTAAGGGAAAAACATTTTTGGTTATTTAAATTTTTAATGAGACATGGCCCAACACTAGAACTCTCTTTTACTATATGTAATTTCTCCTCGGGAAAACCCCATCATGGAACCCCTGCCAGTAGTATGGCATAGGAGTTGGGGGTTTGTTAGGGAAAATTTTCATTACTTTAAGCATCTATGACCTTCTACTTGTGATAATGCAAGAGATGGGGGAAAATCCTATATGTGAATGTAGGAAGAAGCCTCGAGTCCTCCTAGGCATGTGGGTAGATGGAAATGGAAAAGGTTAAAATAATCTAAAGTACCATGACCCTCTAGTAAACTTGAAATAAAATTTTCAAGTAAGTATTGCCTTTAAAGTTTTATGGATAATGCTAAAACTATTGGTCATTATTGATTTAGGGTTTTATGGAAATAAATAAACCTATATGTTATACACCCATAAAAACCAAGTAAATCGATTATATCTATCTTGGATAATATTGCTAAATATTCTATGGTTTTGGAGTTGATGTAAAATAAAAAACCATATTAATTTATGATTAAATCGATTAAGATTGTTGTACCTTCCATGGAATTTTGTTTATGTTGGCACTACTTAGCTTCTAGGATAAGTTGCCTATGTGGGGATTATGACCATATTGATTATTAAAAATTTATTATATGAAAATAGTTGTAGGGATGTGCCTAACCTGAGTTAAATTTAGATCCTTGTTTCATTAGGGTATCATAAGATTTGTGTATTCATTCAAAAATTTCTATTAAACACTCATATTAGAGCTATGGTCTTTATTAAACCCCATATATTTATAAAAACATGGCTGTATAATAATTTTGGCCTAAAAATTAACTTCAAATGTGTTGGGTTAAATGAATGCTTGTAGTTTTAGCTAAACCCATTTGGGATCAAAAATGCATATTATAGGGGTTTTAAGGTTTACTAAAATATAGTCATATTTTATTGACATATTTCACCCTATAGATGTTTGTATCCCTATTTGACATGGTAATAATATATTCATTATGTCTCCCACTATTGTTTGAACCAACTGGGTTGATCCTCATATTTGATAAATATTTTAAAGATTGAGTAGTTTTTTGATTGTATACGAATTTAATTAAAATTACTAAAATCATTACCAAACTCAATTTTATAACCTCTTTTGCTTTATTTAATCATGGTTATGATTAAAGGTTGGATTTAATGTGTTTTTCATTTTGGCCTGCAAGGTCGGTTATGTGTGTGTGTATACCTCCTTTACTATGAGAATGTTCTTTATAATGCCTTTAGACCATATGATATTAGTGTAAATATGTAAATCCCATTTTATTTTTAAAATTGAGGTGAATGAGTATAATTTAGGGTTTGTTAATGGTGGAGCTTAGTCTTCTTTCCCTTTTGACTGGCCTTTATAAATTACCTCAACCATGGTATGCAATATGAAACCCATTAGTACTTTAATTAAGCTTTAAATGCTTACAGGTGAATTGTTTTAAGCATGGTTATTGGCCATAGATATCCACATTTATAAGTGGTAAATAATACCTTCTAACTTGACTATATTTAATGTTGAATTAAATCCAATATATTTCTTTGATCTTGTTGTGGCTAGATTGCTTGTTAAAGTCTTGAGTTATCTACTAGTTATGCTAATTCAAGGAAGCATGAAAATTTTAGATAGTAAGTTTAGCTTGGAATTTCAATCAATTGAAGCCCTAAAACCATGAACTCAGATTTATATCTAAATCTACCTTCCCAAGTTTGAAGCTAAAAAGCTAAGCAAAACTCTTATGCTTCCTTAGATAAATGCCTTTTCCTTATCTTGTGTATAACTTGAGTGTTATATAAGATATTATTTATTGTGTTCTTTGTTAGAATTATAGACCTGGTATTTATTGTCTATTTTTGATGTTATTTTATTAAATGTTTGGTTGTTGAGTGGTGTACCATGGCTTGTGTCACCTATATGCTTATAACCTTTTGGTAAAACTCATATGACTAATTACACCATCTAGTTGATGGTTAGGGTGGTCAAGGCCACCAATGGTTGGGATAATTAGGTCATAACTTAGGGTTTTGGCACTTTATGGATCATGTTTTTATCTCCTACTGAGTGGATTTTTGTGCTTACGATTGATAGTTCCAACATGTTAGTATGTTATATATTTGTTGTTAATCATAATGGTTTCATAATGTAAATGATTCTTATAACTATGGTGAAAGACCTGTATCATGAACTATGGTGATGCCACATTTTTATGTTGGTGATACCCATGTATTGTAATGCACACTGCATATGGTAACATCATGATACATGGGTATCAAACATCTATTGACTCTATTATATAATTCTATTTTTTCACATTTATCGAATGATTGTAATATGGTAATTTTGTAATTCATGATGAAAATAAATAATTGTTAAGTCTATTTTTAAATAAAAATGAATCCATTTGAGAAATAATTACTCTTATAAATGTTGTATCCTTACTATTCTAGCATATGGAATAAATACTATATAATGATATTCTTATCTATATTTTGTCACGAAAGGTATCTTGCCTTGATATTTATTATATGTTTAAGTTTTAAACTTATGATTAATTTGACTAAAATTATATATATATATATATATATATATATATATATATATATATATATATATATATATATATATATATATAATATAATGATATTCTTATCTATATTTTGTCATGAAAGGTATCTTGCCTTGATATTTATTATATGTTTAAGTTTTAAACTTATGATTAATTTGACTAAAATTATATATATATATATATTCAATCTATAAACAAGATTACAACAACATGTACAAGGTTGCAAATTAATATTGAATGGGAATTGTTTATTAAATTATTGATCTCAATATGACTTTCTCATTGTTCAAAGTATAAGAAGTTGGCCTTAATCAATGAAAGTTTTGAAACCAATAAAAATGTTTGTTAACCATGATTCTGGTTAATAATTTATGTAAGATTATGTATGCAGTACATTACTTTGGTAATTAGTATTCTATTTTGGGATACCAACATAATATGGTTTCTTTTCTAGATTGTGATTTTAATAATTTTAAATGAAATGTTGAGACATTATGGACTTAACATCACTATTGGAAATACTTGAAATTAAACATGTTAAATTTATTGAGAGTTGCTGGAATAACCTATATATTGGTTACATTTATGCCTTCATGAATAGTGTAGAAAATAAAGAGATCATATATAGCCATAACTGTAGCTAATCAAATCCATTATAATGACTTATTTTAGCATGTTAACCCTTCATGGATGGCTGAAAATAATCATATACTTATGGGTATTATGGTTGACTTGCATTAGTATTAGCATTTCTTATTTATCCTAAAATTTTTAATTGGAAACTTGGTGTATGTCTAGTTGGCTAAAATTTTATTAACGACTAATTAAATGCCTCAATATGTTTCCTTCTTAATGGTTATCCTTCCTAATTTAATGGTTACCTCTCTAAATTTTGTGGTTTTAAATTAAAATATATGAGAGTAGCATGGAGTATCATCCTGCTTAACTAGAATGTGTTGGCTGGTTTACATATTGGCATGCAGGTCTTGAGTCACCTGAAGTTAGCCATTGTAACCATTTTATACACTATTTGATCACTAAAAAAATTAAGTATTGGGAGTTGATCCCATTAAAGCATTTACTCTGATAATACGATCTCTCAAATGATGGATTTGCATTGTATACAACTAAATATGTTTTTATTAAACCTAAAATTGTCATTGAGACATTGACTTAATTATACTTGTAAAATGAGTAAAAAGGGATGGTACACCATATGTAACCCTTGATGTGTAATGGATCATTATATATATATATATATATATATATATATATATATATATATATATATATATATATATATATATGTATATATATATGACTTATAGGATTAGCAAAATTATTAGACTCTTTGCTAATGGTAAAACCATGTTATGGGAATTCTCTCCCTTGTAAGATTAATGATTTGAATCTAAGATAAGATCCATCAGATAAGTGTGTGGTGATATGGATATTAAATATGATATTAAATTTATGAAATCGCAATGAATATCTTTATGGAGTTGCCCAGTCTATTGTGGGCTACATTGGCAATCATTGGGGTATCTCATGCCAATTGATTGGGCTTCCTTATGTACCAATCTAAGTGGCTATGAATGTAGTCCACCTTGGGATGTCTTTTACCAGATGATATAGTGTCTCAAGGATTTATATATATTTATATTTTATCCTGAGTAAAATTTTATGGTTACCTCTTACCATGTTCAAGTTTCAAACTTGAGTTAGATATTGGGGAGTAGTTACATCTTCAGCTCTCAAATGGGACTCTATTAGACACTCAAGATATTGAATAGGGTTAACTAACCACAAAATAGTCATATTCATGGGAGTAATTAATATTTTATATATTTTGGAGTTTATCCATATGTGCACACACATCGATACACCCTAAATTGTATACATCTTGACAAGGACACACTCCCATATAGAACTCTTTACTAATGATTTAATCCTAGTTACATGTCTATTTTTGATTGATAGTGTGATGATTGGGAACACCCTTGTGTGAAAACCCAATTTGATGTTGTTTCATCTCACTTGACTATGTTTGAGCTTGACATAGTGCCAATTTATACTCTAAAACTAATGATTCTCAATTTTTTTTGGGATGTTTCATATGGTATTAGAGCACTGTTTCTGATCTAGTGAACTCTAGGACTTAAAAAATTACTACATTGAGAATAATAAATTGTCATAATCATCAAAATTATGAAATATTACACAAAGATACTTAGCCTTTTTAGGTAGAATAATAAGGTGTTGTATTGTAAATAATATTATGCTAGAATTTTTGTGCATCTTTTAGAAGAAATGATACCAAAGAATCTAAATTTATTTAATTTTAGTTACTATCACCTCTAGCTTTGGTTGGGTTAACCCTTCTTGAATTTGGTTGCATAAAGGCAAGCCTCACCCACCAACCATTGACCTATATGGGCAAGTTGATGGGAGATAGTGTAATATCCCTTCGAATATCAAAACAAAGCTCCAAATTGCTTATCTGAATTTCTACAAAATATCTTCAAATAGATGAATAAATCACAGTATAATTTCTTATTTATTTGCTCATAAGCTTACAATTTGAGATCCTCTGTCAGGTATACAAAGAATATCGAAAGTTCGGCCTTATAGCCTGAATATTCCGCGAATTGGGTTGAATCTGGCACGTCTCGGCCTGCTGTGTAAAAAACACAGTCGCTGACGTCAGTTATACTACCATCGTCGGTCGACCTGTAGTGGTCCCCTTGCCGACGTCGGTGATGAGTCGACCGATGTCGGTCTCTGTAAGTCTCTGGTCACCGATGTCGGTACCTGAACTTTCTGTAGATGCGTACGGATTTTCACAGATCTGTACGGAAGTCGTACGGCCACTGATATTGCTCAACCTATATGCTTGATCCTGACCTGTAGAATTATGGGCTAATACAAAGATCTATATCTGGATAATTCTGGAATCAAAACCCAAATAATGAAAATACCTGAAACCCTCGTGATAGCTTCTGTGTGAAGTTATCTCTCAAACTTGTAAGTACATGTGATAACTTCTAGATGAAGTTATCTCCCAATTCGGCAATAGATCGGTTGATCTTTCACAACCTCTAAATCGCTCACACTGAAGAGTTGACGTTCTTCAATGCAGTTTGGCAATAAATCAGCTGATCTTTCACAGCCTCTGAATTACACACAATGAAGAGTTGACGTTCTCCACTGCAGATGGAATACTGGAACCCTTGGCTCAATCTTCACAGAAGAATTTCTTAACAAGAATCAATATCAATAATAAGCATGGATACAAACTCTCTCTCATGAGAGATTCTTATACACCTCCAAAGGTGTGCTTGCTAAAATTAGACTCCCTTAAATTAGACTTCCTTAAATTAGAACTAGGGTCTTAAAATTAGACCAAGTCTTAATTTAGAATTTGCATCCTCAAATTAGACCAAATCATTAATAATTAATAATTAATTAATAATTAATAATTAATTAATAATTAATTAAAATTAGTTCAAATAATTAATATTTGATTAAATCAATCAAATATTAATATCTCCCTTAATTCATGCCCGAAAGTGCCCGAACGAATTCCAACCCATCTCTATCAAGACCCTCTATCCATCCTATCAGCCTACGAGGGTCGCATAATAGGCTAATCATCCGCTCGAAATATGTCAACTAGAAGGGGACATGACAGTCCGCCCCTCCTGAAATTGCTTGCCCTCAAGCAATCGCTGAATACCCGGATCCCAAATGAAGTCTCGATCTACAGTGCTGTCAACCAACACAAACTCCAGGCCCTGTCCATCACCACTCTCATCCAATGGCGTCACATCACCTCTGTCTCCTGTACGCATATCGTCATCAACATGTGACCCCCCTGTAAAATAAAGCTGAGCCACTACCACATGTGCTGACTCTTGAACTGAACTCACCTCAAGACAAAGCTCGTCCTCATATCTCTCCTGTGTTGGTGCCAATGTGCCCTCATCATCGCACTCTATCATGTCATGTAGTATAGGCATCTCCATCCGATGAAAAAACATATGCTTGAAGCTGCTGCCCCGTATTGCCTTAAGAATATGTGTTTTCCCATCAACCTGAAAATGAACCTCCATATCTTTGAGATGAAGAGTAACTTCCTCAAATGAATGAAGCCACTTCATACCCAAGACTAATTCTATGTCCCCCATGTTCACTACAAAATAATTAGCCTTGAACTCATAGTTGTTCAAGCGCAATGGGAGATCTCTATCATGCGCTCACACCTAAGAGTGTGACCATTGGCTACCTTAACTCTAATCCCCTCAAAATCTTCGGTAGTGAGTCCACGCTCCTCCACCAATCTAGCATCTATGAAATTATGTGTGGCTCCTGTATCAAGAAGGGTGGTAACCTTCTGCCCTGCCAAAACTCCACGGAGTCTGAATGACTCATCCGACTGAATGATGGATAGGCGTGCCTCCTGTATATGAAGCTCTAAATCTACCTCTGCCTTAGGCTCTAAAGCCTCTGCCTCCTCAGAACTACCCTGCTATTCGGAATCTTCTGATTCTGCATCCTCATAATATGCCCACATCACACGATTTGCTTTGCCCTTAGGCCTCAAAGGGCAATCGTGATGGATATCATATGGACCTTTGCAGTAGAAGCAAAGCTTCTTCCTGCGTAGATCATTAAGTGCCTCACGATCGAAAGGTGGTGCTGTTGGATTGGCCTTTGAATCATTTTTAACCCCAGATTTATCTATGTTGAAATCCAGTCTCTCTGTATCCCTGTTGGAGTGCTTATGGTCTCTCGATGAAGAAGTACCTCTAGAGTTAGATCTACTTGATGGCGCCGCCATCTCCATACTGCGCGCCTTCTTCATAGCTTCCTATAAGGAAGGAGGATCAAAGCCTTTGATCCAACCTCTCAATGGTTCTGTCAAGCCCTCCATGAAGAGTACTACTAGTCACCTCTCTGAAATGTCAGGAACCATAACTGATAACTTCTGGAAGTCACCAATGTAAGACTCTAGACTGCCGCTTTGGCGCAACTGTGCCAACTCTCGGAAATAGGACTCTGGATCCCTCCTGTCAAAACGCTCTACCAGCCTGTCCACAAACTCCTGATAAGAAGTGATCCGATCATGATGGAGTGTCACCATCCCATGGTGCCACCAATCGTGAGCTACTCCCTCAAGATGTAGTGTTGCATATCTGATAGCATCTTCCTCACCCATCAGTCGCAATGTGAGAAATGTATCCAGCTTACTAACCCAAGCCTGTGCTGTCACCTTACCACTACCATCAAACGTTGCTAGTGTGAGCCTGCTCGTAGCCTGCTTCAAATCATTATTCTGGGGCCTTGGTCTCCCATTCTGTCGACCTCGATAATGTTCTTTCCTTTGTGTGAGGAATCGGTCAAAAGTAATCATCTCCCTGACCACAGGTGGTAATGACTCCCACTCGTCAGTTGCTGCCCTGAATGTGTCTATAAATTCCTCCTCATGCTCTTCACCTGCTATCACCTCCTCTGCTTCCTGTCTCACAAAGATAGGCCTAGTAGGCCTATTCACTGTACGAGAAATAGTCCCATGGCCTCTCTGTGATCCTGCATCACTCCTGACATCTTCACGGTGTGGGGAATGTCTCCTCAGAGAACCCAATCTTGGCAGTGCTGCTGCCAACTGCTATAATACCTGGTTATTCTACCTTTGCCCTTCTCGTAGTTCTCTAAGAGTAAGTAAAACTTATGGATCATCTTGGTCTCTCGGATGATGAGGAATACGGGCCCTACCAATATCGTCACCCATGTCTTCCGGCGGTTGTTCTAGAACTTGAGTGCCTTCAAGTAAAGCTTTACTGCGCGTGTAATACCCGTGTGGTCCAAACCCTTGTGGCTGCATAAGATCTGTCAAACCCTCAGGATGGCAGGATTAAGCTCTGATACCAATGTAATATCCCTTCGAATATCAAAACAAAGCTCCAAATTGCTTATCTAAATTTCTGCAAAATATCTTCAAATAGATGAATAAATCACAGTATAATTTCTTATTTATTTGCTCATAAGCTTACAATTTGAGATCCTCTATCAGGTATACAAAGAATATCGAAAGTTCGGCCTTATAGCCTGAATATTCTGCGAACTGGGTTGAATCTGGCACGTCTCAGCCTGCTGTGTAAAAAACACAGTCGCCGACGTCGGTTATACTGCCGTCGTCAGTCGACCTGTAGTGGTCCCCTTGCCGACGTCGGTGATGAGTCGACCGATGTCGGTCTCTGTAAGTCTCTGTTTGCCGATGTCGGTACCTAAACTTTCTGTAGATGCGTACGGATTTTCACAGATCTGTACGGAAGTCGTACGGCCACTGATATTGCTCAACCTATATGCTTGATCCTGACCTGTAGAATTATGGGCTAATACAAAGATCTATATCTGGATAATTCTGGAATCAAAACCCAAATAATGAAAATACCTGAAAACCTCGTGATAGCTTCTGTGTGAAGTTATCTCTCAAACTTGTAAGTACATGTGATAACTTCTGGATGAAGTTATCTCCCAATTCGGCAATAGATCGGTTGATCTTTCACAACCTCTGAATCGCTCACACTGAAGAGTTGACGTTCTTCAATGTAGTTTGGCAATAGATTAGCTGATCTTTCACAGCCTCTGAATCGCACACAATGAAGAGTTGACGTTCTCCACTGCAGATGGAATACTGGAACCCTTGGCTCAGTCTTCACAGAAGAATTTCTTAACAAGAATCAATATCAATAATAAGCATGGATACAAACTCTCTCTCATGAGAGATTCTTATACACCTCCAAAGGTGTGCTTGCTAAAATTAGACTCCCTTAAATTAGACTTCCTTAAATTAGAACTAGGGTCTTAAAATTAGACCAAGTCTTAATTTAGAATTTGCATCCTCAAATTAGACCAAATCATTAATAATTAATAATTAATTAAAATTAGTTCAAATAATTAATATTTGATTAAATCAATCAAATATTAATATCTCCCTTAATTCATGCCCGAAAGTGCCCGAACGAATTCCAACCCATCTCTATCAAGACCCTCTATCCATCCTATCAGCCTACGAGGGTCGCATAATAGGCTAATCATCCACTTGAAATATGTCAACTAGAAGGGGACATGACAGATAGCTAATAAAGGCTTCACTCTTAGAATTAAGGAAATAATGTCCAATATCTATTATTGGATTGTATGGGTGAGCCTTCCCTAGATGTTTAGAACATTATAACCCAAGAAAGACTGAGGGTTCAACCTAAACCTGGATGGCCTAATAGGGTACAAAAGGGTTGATTTACTTGAGTAAGTCAACAAATATTGAGTTTTCCACTCATAAAGGGAGTGCCTTGAGCCATTGAAAACCTATGAACTTGAATGGGTGTGATAATCAATGTTAGTTCTTGGATAAAGACTACTAGAAATTATTGCTCAAGGAGTTGAATATCCTATTATTAGTTGATTAAAAGAGCTAAAATGCTAAATGTTTAGATATTATATGACACTTCAAGGTGGATGGTTTTAAGTGGGGTAAAACCATCTCCATGGGATAAGTTTCTCATGATCAACAAGGATTCCCATTATCTATTTTTTTGAATATAAAAAATTTGTTATGGTTTAGAAGAAATTTCATGTAGTTGCATTTTTGGATAGTTATGGTAAGTAACTATAAAATTTTGGTTTGGCTAGGTGTCAATATATGTGACTGGTGGTAGTGTTGTATCAAATTTCATGCTTTGATGAATGCTTGGGAAGCATTCACTCATCTAAGGTAATGTACTTATAATAAAAAAAATTGAGAAGGTTTTATTATCTAAAACACTATTCAGTTGGCTGATTACAACTATTATATATCTTGGAAGTGGATAGGCATTATAAAGTGCTGAAAACTTATGCATTTCAGCCAAAATGGCCATGATATTACTTATACATTTGGCCTCTTTGGAGTTAAATTGATTCCAAAAGGCTGAAAGTTAATAATATGTAGAATATTTATTTTGATCATAGATATGTTTTGCATCTATGATGCATATTTTAATCATGGATATGTTTGATTCCATGATGATGTTATGATAACCATGGAGGTGTTTCACATCCATGAGGATAATTAATTTTATCATGGCTAAGTTATATATCCATGGGAATGCCTATTCAATACTTGGCTACATTTTGACACCTATGGGGATGTATATTGTGATATTAGATATGTCATACATCTATGAGGATGTTTATTGAGAGTTTCAATTGAACTTATTGATTGTGAGAAATTAGAATTCCCACAGTGGTGATATAACATTCACCCTAAGTTTTAACTAATCTCACCCTTTCCCAAATCAATGTTATGTTAAGTAAGCATCACCATTCAACCTTTGAATTGATGTATTAAGGCAATTAGTATAATAGAAATATAAGCTTGTTGTTAAAATCATGAGATAATGCTTTGGTGTACATTGATAGTTTGCATAAGCAAGCCATCTGATGAGGCTGAGGTATGGTATCTTGGGAAGTCTAAGGGTGCAGCTCAATCCTGGAGGGCTTGGTGGGATGAGTGTGATTGAATTGGTTGGGAAAGTTAGGAATTTTTTATGATCTCTTATTAATATTGGGTAGTGTGATCCATCTATCTATGAAATATGAACATTGTTGGTAAAATTCCAAAAACTCATGGATATATATATATATATATATATATATATATATATCCCTTGTTGGAACACAACCTTCCTTGAGAGAAAGTGATCATAATCTAAGATCCCTGTGACTGAACATGTGGTACTATTTGATGAGTATCTGGTGTCATTTGGATGACATATAGACATCAAATGGACCGATGGGAATCATGGACCCTTTTACTTCACTATACTATATATATAATTATTATAATGTGAAAATACCTTAGCATAACTATCTGTATCTAAATGTGTGCCTATCTTACTTAGATTCCTTCATACATGTACATTGTATAAACCCTTGTGAGGTGTGAAAGTGATTACCCATGTGAACATTTTATATGTCATGATATCTATATGTTTTCATGTATTTAAACCATGAAATTGTAATAAAAAAATTATGAAATATAAACATTTATGTACTATAACCCCTATTATAGAAATCAAATTCTCTGATTAAGATGCCAAGGTATAGTATTGTGATGTATTTTATAATTGTACATCCTTATTATATTTATGGGCATCAATGCAAGTATGAGGTTGAGGGTTGAGAAACACTATGACTTTAATGGTTTAGATTAGGTACGGGATAGGTAGTGGAGTCTCTCATAGGCTAAAAATCCACTCCTCCCCTTTGTACGAGGCAACTTACTGATTTGTTCAGAGTGTGCACCATGAGTGCCACATATTAGCCATAAGATCTTCATGAATAATGGTCATGTTATGGTTAAGTGTTCCTTTAGCCACCTCTTAGAGGTTTTTGTAAAAATAACCCATGTGAAATTTTATTATATAGCCTTTAAAGCACCAATTGGTCCTACAATTTGGATGTTTATTCAAAATCGTCAAGGTGGTACTTGCTGAAATATATGCATGTGTTGGCCTATAAGTGTAAACATGTTATGAAGAGGTATTAATTTTTTATAACTAATAGGTATATTTTGGGATGAATATACTTATGATTTTTTTTAAGTATGACTAGAATGTGTGTTGGTTTTATGCTCAAAAAGAGTAATATAAGTCCTAATCAGGTAGATTTAGAATCTTGGGTACCTTTTTAAATGATGCCATGAAGTAAGTGTAGTAAGATGGTGGGATTATGATCATTTTAACCATCATGTGAGCTCAAGAATTTATGGATAACATGTTTTAATCCTTTGGGTTTCATGTAAAGGCATAGGATGGATTCTCTGGTGTTCAGTGTAGTTGGTGTGGGATGCTACACTAACCCATAAATGATACTTGTTGAATTAAAAGTAACCATACATAATGAGTTACTATCTTATGATATAATTCTATGATAAATGTTGATAAAATTATGTGTAAGGCATAACTTGTGTTAATTAAAGACACTGCTTTAGATTTTGAAATATGTTATAATTCTATTTGAGTTGTGCAATTACAACTGCCATCAATGACAAGTTGCATATTTTTACAATAATATTTTCCTAATAATAAGAGGGATAACTAGCTGAAAATTGGTTCTCTATAATTTTTTTTGATCTATTACATAAGCTAAATGAAAATGGTATAGATGCCTATCTTACATAATCTAACAACTATAAAAAGTGTGCTTAAAAAGTAATAAAAGATCCTTGTTGACATTTATTGAGATGAAAAATTTGTTCCCTTGGCTGGTAATGGCTTAAAGTCATGCCTATATGGGTGGATGAATCTTATAGTCTTAGTGGAGTTGTGTTAAAATGGTAGTATACTAATTGTTTATATTAAAATAACATTAGATTTGGGCTGAGAGACCTATTATCAAGGCTATTAATAATTGTTTGGTTGTTAATGAATGGACCTGTGAATCATAAACATGAAAGTATGATGCAAGTTGGATTATGTGGGAAAATGTAATTCTATAATGGCTTGTATAGCTCCCCATTATTCTTCTTGGTGTCACAAAATGACACATGAGTTGATAAGACAATTCTTATGGATTGGTTAAGGAAGAAGACATGTTTGTCATTATAATCATGCTTGAAACATCAAGTAATTGAGGCTGAATGTCCCCTACCTAGATGATGTGTTACATCCTATTGCTTTACTGATGAGTAAACTGATGGTATTCTTAATAAAATTTATGACTGAGTTGTGTAAGTACACCATAGACATATCAATACTTGGTGGATTTTGGTAAATTACCAAGGGTATCCACCCTTGTTGAAAACTCAACCACTATTAGTTGAGTAGTAGATTTTTTTTAAAAAAATGATGGATTCTTTTTGGATAGATTGGTCCTTGGTTATAATTTTAGTTACCAAGACGACTCCTCTTTAAGAGATGGAGTATGTTGCGACCCTGCTTTGAGAAGCATTTTGTTGTCATTGAAATTATAATCTTGCAAGATCATCTTAGCTAGATTGGGATTGTGACTACTCAGTACAATTAATTATTTTATTTTGGGACACTATGATATTGATTATGAAGCATTATTCAATAGATGTATATGCGTACTCTAGTTATGCCATATTCTTTTATTTTATTCATATTAGATTTTGTTATTATGGATGTATATTTCTAGAGTAGGTACTACTGATGTTCTATTCAGTGGTTGTAGGAATAGGTCAAGTGAGCTAGGCTCATTGGTGTACTTTAGCCATTGAGAAAATAAGGAAAGTTTATGAGCAGTTGGGTTGGTATCTATAGGTAAAATATCAAGGTGATAGTTAAAACCATGGTTTTTATTGAGTCTTTTTATATTGATGATTTCATTTAATTATCTTCATTCATTTTGTGAATGATTTTTTATGTTTTTATTTTACATTTTATTCATATATAATGAGTTTTTGGATCACTAATAATCCCTATTCATTTCATGTGATTGAGTGTTAATTTTCATATTTGGGATTATGTTATAGAACCTCCTTAGTTTTATTAGTTTTAAAATTTATTTCTTCCTCATGATATTTTATTATTACATTTTGTTTTAGAATAATTTAGTTCATTAAATCCCTTGGATTATATGAGTTTGTTTCACTAATTGAAAGAGGGATTTTTTGTATTGTTTTGCCTTGAGAAATTGGTCATCGACTTCCCTAGGCATATCATGAATTTACCTTTTCATGGTAAAAGTTGGTCTTGGCATAAGAATAAAGGGGATATGACTTAGCTTATTTTAAGACTTGGCACGATCATTAATTTTGACTTCCTAACATATCATGGATTTGTTCATTTCATTGAAAAGCTAAATTTTGGCATGACTATATGGGTTGCAACTTATCTAAGTTCACTTTGATCTTGGTATTATTATTAATATTTTAATACTTGTCACCTTAAGTAATTTAATGGAAAGTTTGGGTAAGGGAAAAATGTTTTTGGTTGTTGAAATTTTAATGAGGCATGGTATGACACCTAAACTCTCCTTTCCTCTACGTATTTTTTCCTTGGGAAAATCCTAACATGGAACCCCTGTGAGTAGTATGACATAAGATTTAGAGGTTTGTCAAGGAAAATTTTCATTATTTTAAGGAGTCATAGCCTTTTACCTAGGACAACATAGGAGTTGAGGGGTAAGATCCTATACATGGATATAGGAGGAAGCCCTAAGTCCTCCTGGCCATGTAGGGAGATGAAAATGGTAAATGATGAAATAATATAAAGCACCACAACCCTTTGCTAAATTGGCAATAAAATTTGCAAGTAAGGATTTCCCTTAAAGTTATATGGATAATGCTAGAACTACTGGTCTTTGTTGATTTGGGGATTTATGGAAATAAATAAACCTATATGATATACACCCATAAAAACTAAGCAAATGAATTATATCTATCTTGGATAATGCTTCTAAATATTCTATGGTTTTGGAGTTAATGCAAAATAAATAAACCCATGTGAATTTATGAGTAAATTGATTCAAATTATTTTACTTGCCATGTCATTTTGTTTATGTTGGCACTATTTAGCTACTAGGATAAGTTACCTATGTGGGGGATTGTGAGCATATTGATTATTGAAAATTTATTATATGAATATAGCATAGGTCTATGCCCAACCTGAGTTAAATTCATATCCCTATTTGGTTAGGGTATCACAAGATTTGTGTATTCATTTAAAAAGTTCTGTTAAACATTCATATTAGAGCTACAATCTTTATTAAACCCCATATATTTTACAAAAACATGGTTGTATAATAATTTTGGCCTAAAAATTAACTTTAGATATGCTAGGTTAAATGAATTCCTATAATTTTAGCTAAAACCTGTTTGCGAACAAAGATGCATATTATAGGGGTTTCAAATTTTACTAAAATATAGTTAGATTTTATTGACATATTACACCTTATAGATGTTTGTATCCTTGTTTGGCATGGAAATAATTTATTCATTATGTCTCATAATCTTTTTTGAACCAACTAGGTTGATCCCCATATTTGATAAGGATTTTAAAGATTGAGTGGTTTGTTGATTGTATACAAATTTAATTACACTTACTAAAATTATTACCAAACTCAATTTTATAACCTATTTCACTTTATTGAATCATGGTTGTGCTTATAAGATAGATTAAATGTGTTTTTTGTTTTGTCCTATGAGGTCAATTATGTGTGCATGTATACCTCCTTTACTATGATAATGTTCTTTATAATGCCTTTAGACCATATGATATTAGTGTAAATATATCAATCATATTTTATTTTTAAAATTGAGGTGAATGAGTATAATTTGGGGTTTGTTAATGGTGGAGCTTAGCCTCATTTCCCTTTTGACTAGCCTTTATAAATTACCTTGACCATGGTGTGTAGTATGAAACCAATTAACACTTTAATTAAGCTTTAAATGCTTACGGGTGAGTTGTTTTAAGCATGATTATTGGTCATAACTATCCACATTTATAAGTGGTAAATAATACCTTCTAGCTTGAATGTATTTAATGTTGAATTAAATCCAATATCTTTCTTTGATCTTGTTGTGGCTGGATTGCTTGTTAAAGTCTTGAGTTATCTACTTGTTATGCTAATTCAAGGAATAATAGGAATTTTGGACAAAATATTTTAGCTTGGCATTCCAAGCAATTGAATCTTTATAACCATGAACTTAGATTTACATCTAAATCTACCTTCCTAAGTTTGAAGCTAAAAAGCTAAGCATAACTTTTATGCTCTCTTAGATGAATGCCTTTTCCTTGTCTTGTGTATAGATTGAGTTTTATACAAGATATTATTTCTTATGGTCTTGATAAACATGTTAAACCTGGCATTTATTGTCTATTTTTGGTGTTGTTTTATTAAATTTTTGGTTGTTGAGTGGTGTACCATAGCTTGTGTCACTTGTATGCTTATAACTTTTTGGTAAAACCTAGATGCATGATTCCACCATCTAGTTGATGGTTGGGGTGGTTAGGACCATCAATGGTTGGGCTCATCAATCTATACCTTAGGGTTTTGGCACTTTGTAGATCATGTTCTTATCTCCTACTAAGTGGATTTACATGCTTATGGTTGATGAATCTAACATGTTAGTATGTTGTATATTTGTTACTAACCATAATGGTTTCATAATGTAAATGATTCTTATAACTATATTGAGAGACTTGTATCATGGACTATGGTGATGCTGCATTGTTATGTTGGTGATACATGTACATGGTGATGCATATTGTATATAGTAACATCATGATGCATAGGTATCAAGAATATATTGACTCTATTATATAATTCTAATTTTTCATACTTATCAAATGGTTGTAATATGGTACTTTTGTAATTTATGATGAAAATAAATAATTGTTATTATTATTTAAATTAAATAAATATTAATCCATTTGATCTATAAGTACTCTTATAAATTTTGTATCCTTACTATTCTAGCATATAAAATAAAAACTAGACAATGATATTCTTCTCTACATTTTATCATGAAAGGTATCTTGCCTTGAGATATCTTATATGTTTATGTTTAAAAATCCTGATTACTTTGACTAAACTTATACGTATATATATGCAATCTATAAATAAGGTTACAATAGAATGTACAATGTTAAAAATTGATCTTGAATGGGAAATTCTATTAAATTATTGATCTTGGTATGACTTTCTCATTATTAAAAGTATGAGAAGTTGGACTTAATCAATGAAGTTTTTGAAACTAGGAAAAAGGTTTGTTAACCATTATTTTGGTTAATAATTTATGTAAGATTATGTATGTAGTACATCAATTTGGTAATTAGTATTCTATTTTGGGTTACCAACATAATATGGTTTCTTTTCTAGATTGTGATTTTAAAACTTTTAAATGAAAGGTTGAGACATTATGGACTTAACATCACTGCTAAAAATACTTTTAATTAAACATGTTAAACTTCTTGAGATTTACTAGAATAACCTATGTATCAGTTACATTTATGACTTCATGAATAGTGTATAAAATAAATAAATCATATACAACCATAGTTTTAGCTAATCAAATCCCTTGGAATAACTTTTTTCATCATGTTAACCCTTCATGGATAGCTGAAACTACTCCTTTACTTATGGGTATTATGGCTGCCTTGCATTAGTATTATCATTTATTATTGATTCTAAAACTTTTAATTGGAAACTTGGTATATGTCTAGCTGGATGAAATTTTAGTGACAAATACTTAAATGCCTCACTATATGTTACCTTCCTAATGGCTACCTTGCCTCCTTTAATGTTCAACCTCTCTAACTATTGTGGTTTTAAATTAAAATATATGAGAGTAACATGTCATATCATCCTACTTGGACAAAATGTGTTGTCTAGTTTGGGCATTGGTGTCTAGGTCTTGAATTACATAGAGTTATCCATTGTAACCATTTTATACACTCTTGATTAATAAAACAATTAAGTATTGGGAGTTCATCATATTAAAGCATTTACTCTAGTAATATGATCTCTCAAGTGCTAGATTTGCGTTTTGCACAATTGGATACATTTTTATTAAACTTTAAATCATCATTAAGTCATTAAATTAATAATATGGGTAAAATGAGAAAAGAACACTAGTACACCATATGTAATCCTTGATGTTTACTAGCTCACTCTCTCTCTCTCCCTCCCTCCCTCTCTCTCTCTCTCTCTCTCTATATATATATATATATATATGAGGATTTATGGGACTAGAAAAATTATTAGACTCCTTACTAATGGTAAAAATATGTTATGGGAATTCTCTCCCTTTTAAGATTAATTATTTGACTCTAAGATAAGCTCCATTGGACAAGTGTGTGGTGATATTATGGAATCTCGATGAATATCTCTATGGAGTTTCCCAATCTATTGTGGGATACATTGGCAATCAGTGGGGTATCTCATGCCAATTGATTGGACTTCCTTATATACCAATCTAAATAGTTATAAATGTAGTACACCTTAGGATATATTTTACTAGATGATATAGTGACTTAAGGATTTATATATATTCATATTTTATTCTGAGTAAACTTTTGTGGTTGCCTCTTACCATGCTCAAGTTTCAAACCCGGGTTAGATATTGGGGAGTAGTTGCATCTTTAGATTTTCAATGGGAATCTATTAGGTGCTTAAGATATTGAGTAGGGTTAACTAACCAATACATAGTACTATTTATAGGAGTATTAAATATTATATAGATTTCAAATTTTATCATTATGTACATGCATACTAATACACCCCAAACTGTATATGCTAGTAAGGACACGCTTAAATATATAACTCTTTACTGGTGACTTAATCCTATTTTCATGTCTACTATCAATTGATAATGTGTTGATTAGGAACACCCTTATGTGAAAAACCACTTTGATGTTGTCTTATCTCATAAGACTATGTTTGGGACTACCATGCAGTTCTTCTTTATACTTTGAAACTAAAGATTCTTAATTTTTTTTGGGGTTGTTTTAGTATGCTAGAAGTACCCCTTTATTTTTTAGTGGAGATAGGGGAGAGTTGAAGTCTCCCAAAATAATCCATTTGTAATCCTCACTATTTTTCTTAAATTCTTATAGCTCATTCCACAACATTTTCTTGTCATTTATGGAGTTTGGCATATAGATGTTGGAGGGAATACATTCCACTTTATTATGGTCCTATTTGAAGTGAACAACTATATGGTTATCAGATTTAACTAAGATCAATCCCTGAAGAGATTGAGGTTTCCGTAAAATTAAAATTCCCTTTGTTTCTCCTCTAGAATTGTCGCTAATGCTTTTGGCTTTGTTCTAAATGTTACTGATGATTTTCATAATTTTGTCTTCAAACATCTTAATTTCTTGAATTATCAAAATATCAAGATTGTGTTTTAAAACTAGAATATTGGATAGCCTGTATTTGTTTTTCATTTCTTGGAGTTTGGAAATTATTTAAGGGTCCTTTGAGTACCCTTTGTTACTTCTTTTTATGTTTCTTTTCTTTTGGATTTGTTAGCCAGCCTACTAGGGTTTTTTTGATCTTCTCCTACCTCTACTTTATTCTTTTATTTTTTGAGGGGAATTTGAGTATATTGACCCTCTTATTTAACCTTATTTTCCCCTTCCCTTAACATATTTACATATGAGTATTACCCTTTTTCAGACAAAAAGTGATCATATTTTGTGTCTTCTTGAAATGTAGAGGAAAACTAGTGGGAAAGATTCCAAGAAGGAGAATTGTTCTCAATTTTATTTACTTAAAAAAGTCTCAATGCCAAAATTTAAGGTTTAAATATATATTTTTAGAATAAATCAATCACCTATGTAGGTGGAGAAAGAACCATGACAAGAACTTTTGATCCTATAATGGGTGGAGAAAGGTCTTTTGAGGGGGAAGCTATAAAAAGGTCTAAGATTAGGTTTTTATTGACCTCTGACCTATTAAAAATATGAGAGGTGGGGATATTTGGAATGTGTTACAAGGTATGCATCAATTTGTCATTGATGTCATGAAAGTTTCATTGATGTCATTCTGTGTTGTCTTTGTTGTTCTTGAAGCCTTAATTGAGGAACCTAGTGAAATGGCATAGGCTTAGTAGTATGATGATTTGAGCCATATGAGACCTATGTAAGGAAGGTTTGAAACATGTGATCATTATTTGAGGTCACATAACATGTGAATTAAGTGTTGAATATAATTCAAGTGGTTTTAAGGCATGATCATTGTCCAAGTATGATTAGCAGTATAAGACATAGTATGCAAAGTAACCTATAGTGGCCTAATGAGGGGTAAATATCTTTTAAAAATTTGTGATATGTAATTTTAAGTGATTTTTCAAAGTTTTAAGTTAATAACTGAAGGATAAATCATGAAAGCCTATGGTAAGGTTGATTGTGTGTATAAAATGGGGTGTTACAGACCTGAGAAGAATTTTCTCATGCTCATTGGCATGTGTAAGCTTTGCATGAGATCTTAATAACTTTATGGTAGTTGGGGAATGTATATATCTTAAAATTACTCCTTTATGAATGATTGTTAATAAGGTAAGGTAGTCAAAACCCTAATAAAGACCTGATAAGAAAGATATAATTAGTTATGAATTAGAATGATATATTTGAAATAGTTTTATGTTTTTAACATTTAAATGAATATTCACTATTTCCTCAAGTGGTTTTTTTGTCTTGATAGTGAGTAAAAGTTATAAGAAACCCTTATTTTTAGGGTTTTTAGTGTTATAGGTAGGGTTGACTAGGTCAAAGCATGTAAATAGATGAAGGATAATGTGAAATATTTATAGTTTATGACCATGAAAGTTTATTAGTAGGTTAATGACCAAATTTTTTCTAAATTGGTCATGTAAGTTAGCCTATCACTAAACTAGCCTAATGAGCAGAATAATGAGAAAACTAGGCGAAAATAAGAATGAGATTAGGGATTAGTTTTAGAGGACTAAGCATGTATCCTAAGGTATGGGGTAATATTAAATAAATATCCATACTATCCCCTTTATCTATATGTGTTGATTATTCCTATACATATGCAAAAATCTATCATCAAATTAGTCTGTCTAACATAGTGAAGACTGTGTAGAGTGAATTAGTGAGTTTGGTCTATAAGGCCAATATTGATATATGACCATGAAAAATATATTTTAAAAGATGATATAAGGATTATAAATTTTCAAAAAAACCCATTTTAATATCACAAAAGTGGTCCCATATATTTTCTACAAGTTAATTTTCTTGACTATACTTTTGATCCTACAAGCAACTTTATGTGTGTGTGAAAATGAGGTTCTTGAGTCATTTTTCACTAAGTTGAAAGATAAAAAGATATTTAAGGAATTATAATAGAATAATAGGATAATTTTATGTATTTTATTCATTTTAAGTCCCTATTCAAGCTTGGAAAATCAAATTATTTTGATTGTGTGTTGACAGTGTTTGGTGTTTCTAAGTAAGCTTTTTTGTAGAAGTGTTCCTGAGGCCTTTTGGCATCGTGGTTAATAAAAAATAATTTTGGGATTTTTAAAAGTATTTAATACTATATTAATATTATTTTATTCATGTTTTATGTGGGAAATTTGTGTATATGGTTCAAATTTATAAGATAGACTTTCAGGTAATGAGAAGGCCTATTGGCGAAGAGACCTAATTGGTAGGTCCAAGTAGTGAAATGGGACAACTGGAGTTGGGGACCCAAGGTGAAAATATTAGGTTTATATTGGATTAATTTATTAATTTTATAATCCATTATTTAAGACAAGAAGTGTTCCTAAGTTTCAGAGTGGTAATGTGTGCATAAGATAGACCTAATTGCATTAGGTCTCCATTAGGCCTAATGGTGGATTTGGTCCTTGTGGACTATGACCGAATTATGTATTATTTGTTTCAATTATGAAAAATGTGTAATGATATATTTAAATAATAATAAAATTATGGTTAGGTACTTATCTAACTAATATAGGTATGAGAAAGAATCAAGTATAAAGTCAAGGCCTAATACGCCTATTTTGACTAATTAATAAATTGAGCTTTAAATGAAGGATATAGTGTTTTTGGAGAATAGGTTTAGGGATTTAATATCATAATAGAGATGACATGAAAATTAAATTAGTATCTAACTATTTTTATGTAGGTTTTGAGAAAGGACATTTGACCTAATTTTGCCAAAGAGAGGGTTATTTGAGTGAGAAGGCTGAAGAAGCTGTTTAAATGAGATTGATGGGTAAAGAGTGAAAAAAAGGTTTTCATCTATATTTGAGTTATTAATAGGTATTATAAGGTGATAATAGATCATATTTGACTTATTAATAGGTATTATAAGGTGACCATAGGTCAAAGTTGACTTAGTTGGTGTTAATCTACTTAGGGGTTGGATCATTCTTGTAAGATAAAGCTTGCAAAAGACTAGTTGAGTGAGTGCTTATCTGGGTAGGGGTTGGAGATCCTTGTGAAGTTGGTGCTTCACTAAAATTTATATCTTGACATTATAGGATTATATTTAGTGTGCATATTTTAGTGGTTTTTATCCCCCAAGAGGGTTTCTCACATATCTATTGTAATCTCTCATGATATTCTTATGTAGTTGCTTTGTTTATGCATTGATATTTTATGTGAATGGAATTGAATATATATATTGTTAAGAAATTGATTCGCCTTTCCCGTCTTAGTAACCACTTCAAAAAATTAGTGTCATAGCCTGCACGCTTGAGCATACCTAATAGTCTAAGGGAAATCTCTGGAACATAGTATGGATCTTAGCAATGAAAGTACTTTTTATGACTGCAATGAGAACCTAGCCATAGTCAGTGAAACAAATTGTGAATTTTTTTTGAAAAGGAAATATCACATGAAAGAATTCACTCAACTTAAAATGAAAATAAAATATTTAGAGGCACAAGTTGAGCAAGTTGTTATCAAGATAAGGACTTATCAAAAGTATGAAGAAAGTATTAGAAAGCTTAACAGTATCTTGGATAGTCTAAAATCCTTTTATGACATGAGAGGTCTTGGATTTAGAGAAGAAAAAAAGGAGTTAAATAAATGTCAGGCTCCAATAGACATTAATCAATCAAGGAGTAATGAAAGGGGTAGAATTAAGACCTATACAAAAGCTACCAAACTTGAAGTTAATCATCATCAAGTCAAGAAGGTCCTTGCTCTAAAAAGTGACATCAAAGGTAACAATGTATCATATTATGTTCATAAAAGGATGAAAAAGTTCAATAAATCATAGTTTTTGGGCTCCTTCATTGGTTATTATTTCTTTTATGGTATATTTAGACATAAAGTTATTAACTGTAGATGGAAAAGCAAAATTCTTTATTACAATTACAACTAAAGAGGACACATTGCAAGAGAATGTAAGATAAAGTATATTAGGAGAAGAATCTTGATATACCAAACTAATTTCCACTCCCAAAATGAATATTTGAAATGGTATATAAATAGTGGTTGTTCAAGTCACATGATAGGAGATAAAAACAAGCTCATCACTTTGAAGAAAAATGCCATTGGTTCAATAAGTTTTTGGGATAACACATCTACTAACATAGTTGGGAAAGGTTATTTGATCTTGGATAATGGGAAGCAAAAAAAAAATGTGTTATATGTAGATTAATTGAAACACAACTTATTGAGTGTGAGCCAAATGTGTACCCAAGGGCATACTCTATCATTTCATGAAGATGGATGTGAGATTTGAAGAGCAAAATCTAGAAGATTGATTGCCAAAGCCAAGAGAACATAAAAAAATCTCTATGTACTAAATTAAATCACAAAAGAAAAATGCTTCATGAGAAAGGTATATGAGATTTGGATATGGAATAGGAGGCTAGGTCATATGAAATTTGAAAATCTTGTCAAGATCATCTCCAAGGGATCTCTAAATAATATTCCCAAAATCTCTAAACATGTAGATGTTCTTTGAAAGGCATATAAACATGGTAAGTAGACTAGGAGAAGATTCAAATTTAAATAATATTCCACCACTAGACCTTTAAAACTAATCCATACTGATCTATGTGGACCTATAAGGATTCAAAGTATTCAAGGAGATATCTACTTCATGTTGCTTATAGATTATTTCACAAGAATGACTTGGGAAGCATTCTTAAAGGAGAAGTCAAAATATCTAGTCAAGTTCAATACCTTCAAAACTTTGGTTTAAATTTAAATTAATGTAAAGATCAAGTGTCTTAGGTTTAACAAAAGAGGAGAGCTTTGGTCAAATGAGTTTGATGAATTTTGTGAGGTTAATAGATTAAGAAGATAGTTCTCAATTGGTAGAACACCTAAATATAATGGGGTGGTTGAGAGAAATAATAGAATATTCCAAGATATGGTAAGGACAATGTCAAATGAGTCTAAGATATTATATGGTTATTGGAGAGAAGCTATTAGTACTATAATTTACACTTTGAATAAAGGTCATATCAACATCAATGGTGACAAGATTCCATATGAATTATGGAATGATAGACCCAAAAATGTTGAACATTTACAAGTTTTTGGGAGTAATTGATATAGTAAGAGAGATGATGAGGACTTAGGAAAATTTTAATCAAGATATGATGAAGGTTCCTTATTAGGATTTTAATCAGTAAGCTGCCTATGGAATTTATAACAAAAGGTTACAAAAGATAGTGGAGAGCATAAATGTGAAGGTTGATGAGACAAAGAATCCACATACTCAATCAAAGAATGATGAAGGATATATAGATATAGATGAAGATTAATAAGAGAGTGAGTAAATAAAGGACTCAAAATGTCATTATAGGAAAATTCAAAAGGATAATCCTAAATCTTAGATCATTGAAAATAAAAAAATAGGTTTACAAACAAGGAAAAGAATGGTTAGTGATGCTAATCAAGAAAATACTACCTTACTTTCAAAAATTTAACCTAAAAATTCTTAGAATAAAGTGAATATGAGATTTTGTTAGAGGAAATGAATGAGGAGATAAATAAAATTGAGTAGAATGAAACTTGGGAGTTAGTACCTAGACCTAAAGATAAAAACATCATTGGTACCAAATGGGTTTCTAGGAACAAGTTGAATGATATTGGAGAGGTCACTAGAAACAAAGACAGACTTATGTGTAAATGATATTCTTAGGTAGAAGGAGTTGAATTTGAAGAAACCTTTGCTCCTATAACAAGGTTAGAGGCCATTAGGATGTTTATTGCCTATGCAGGTTTCAAAGGATTCAAGATATACCAAATGGATGTTAAGTCATCCTTCCTAAATGAGAAATTAAAATAAGAGGTATACATTGAACAACTTGAGGGTTTTCTATTGATTGATACCAAGGATTATGTTTTTAGGTTGAAGAAGGCCCTTTATGGTTTAAAATAAGCCCCTAGAGCTTGGTATGATATACTTGATAAGTACCTTTTGGACCAAGGGTTCAAGAGAGGAGTTGCATATAATAACCTGTATGTCAAAAATGAAAATGATCATCAGTTGATTGTTTTAGTCTATGTGGATGATAATATATTTGGTGGATCTAATGAAAACATGACCAAGGTCTTTTCAAAGGTGATGAATTCATAATTTGAGACGTCTATGTTTGGAGAACTACCCTTCTTTATTGGAATTCAAATTAGTCAAACTAAAAAAGGTATGTTCATTTCACAAGTCAAGTATTTAAAAGAGATGTTAAATAAGTTTGAAATGGAATATTGTAAGGATGTAATTACACCTATGGTTATATTATTTAAGTTAAGAAAGGAGGATGAATCCTTAAGGGTAAATCAAACAAAGTATAGATCCATGATTGGGAGTTTGTTGTATACTATTATATCTAGGCTAGATATCATGCAAGTAGTAGGTATTTTAGGAATATTATAATTAAAACCTAATGAAATCCACCTAAAAGTAGTAAAAAGGATAATTAGGTATCTCAAAAGCACTTTATAATATGGTTTATGGTACCCAAGGAGTAATAAGTTTGATCTAGTAGCCTATACAGATGCAGATTAGGCTAGGAGTTTAGATGACATAAAAAGCACTAGTGGAGGAGCCTTATTCTTAGGTAAGTGTATAGTCTCATAGTTAAGCAAGAAATAACCTTTAGTATCTTTATCTACTTATGAATCTGAGTATATTTCAATAACCTTATGTTGTACTCAAGTATTATGGATGAAATAAACCTTGAGAGACTAAAAGGTGGAGTTTGATGGCCCTATTCCTATTCTCTATGATAATACTAGTTCTAGAAGTGTTTTAAAGATTCATGTCTTAAGTTCAAGGACCAAACATTTTCCTATCAAGTATCATTTCTCATGAGAATAGGTGAATTAATAAATCATTAAGCTTGAATTTATGTCTACTAAAGATCATATTACAAATATCTTGACTAAGCCTCTTCCAAGGGTTAGTTTTGAACATATGAGATAGGAATTAGGTATGATTCCTATTCCTATCATTCACTGATCAAGATAAAATGCTTAGTGGGATCTAATGAGGAGATGTTTTATCTCCAAGAATAGAAAATAAGTGCACAAGCTATGAAGTCAAAGGGGTAGTCATATCAATCTATCAAGAAAAATATATGTAAGATATGAAATATGAAAGGGGGAGTTTTCTATAAGCTTCTATCTAAATTTTTTATTTCAGGTAAGTGCTTTGTCATTAATGTTAAAGGGGGAGATTGATCTGTATCAAGAAGTTATTTCCTAGTAAGAGAAGTCTCTTTGAGTAGATTTCATCAAGAAGTTGTTGCCATAAATGACAAAGGGTGATATTGTTGGGAATGTGTTATAAGGTATGAATGAATTTTTCATGGATGTAATAAAATTTTCATTGATGTCATTCTATGTTATCTTTATTATTCTTGAAGCCTTAATTGAGGAACCTAGTGAAATGGCATAGACCTAGTAGCATGATGAGTTCAGCCATATGAGACCTATGTAAGGAATATTATTATCTTGTGAGTATGGTCTGATGTCACATAACATGTGAATTAAGTATTTAATATATTTCAAGTGGTTCTAAGGCATGATCATAGTCTAAATAAGACTAGCAATATAAGGCCTAGAATGCAAAGTAACCTATAATGCCCTATTGAGGGTTGAAGATCATTTTTGAAGGTATAAGAGATCTTTGAATAATTAAGAAATGTGTGATAGATAATGTTAAGTGTGTGAACAAATTTTTAAGTCAATACTTGAAGGACAAAACATGAAAACCTATGGTAAGGTTGACTGTGTGCATAGAATGGGGTGTTGCAAACCCGAGAATAAGTTTATCATACTTTTTGGCACATGAAACCTTTAAAAAAGAGCCTAAGAGCCTCATTTTATTTGGGTAATTTCCATATATTTAATTTCCTATCATTGGTTTTGGATTTGAGTGGAAATCCTTTATGAATGATTGTTAAGAAGGTAAGGTAGTCAAAACCCTCCTAAAACCCTAACAAAGAAACAATAGGAAAGATCTAATTAGTTATGGATAATAATGGTATATTTGACATATTTTTATGTTTTTAACATGTAAAGGAATCTTAAAGGTTTCCTCAAGTGGTTTTTTTTGTCTTGAAAGTGAGTAGATGTTATAGGAAAACCCTTATTTTTAGGGTTTTTGATGCTACAGGTAAAGTTGACTAGGTCAAAGCATGAAAATGGATAGAGGATGATGTGAAATACTTATAGTTTATTCCCATGAAAAATTATGATCAATTTGATGACCAAATTTTTTCTAAACTGGTCATGGAAGTTAGCCTATTGCTAAACTGGCCTAATGAGCAACATAGTGAGAAAACTAGGTGAGAATGAGAATGAGATTAGGGATTAGTTGTAGAGGATAAAGGATGGATCCTAAGGCATGGAGTAATTATTAAATACCTATACATTATATTTAATTTTTCTATAATTTTTTATTATGCCTACACCTATGCAAAAATTTGTCATCAAACTGGTCTATCTAACACAATGAAGACTGTGTAGAGTGAAGTAGTGAGATTGGTCTATAAGACTAATATTGATATATGAACATGAAATGTATATTTTTAGAGATGATATAAGGATTTTAAAGGTTCAAAAAATCCATTTTAAAATCATATAAGTGTTCTCATATATTATCTAAAAGTTGATTTTCTTGTCTGTATTTTTGATCCTACAGGCAACTTTATGTGTGTGTGTGTGTGTGAAAAGGAGGTTCCTAAGTCTTTTTTCACTAATTTTAAAGATAAAAATATATTTAAGGTGTTATAAATTACTCATAGGATTATTTTAATGTATTTTTATTCATTTTAAGTCCATATTCAATATTGAAGAGTTAAATTATTTTGATTGTGTTGACTGTGTTTGGTGTTTCTAAGTAAACTTTTTGCAGAAGTTTTCCTGAGGCCTTTTAGCCTATGTGGCGAAGACAAGAATTTTGGTAAGTTTTTAAATTATTTAATATCCTATTAATATTATTTTATGAATGTCTTATGTGTTAAAATTTTTTATATGGTTTAAATTTACAAGATAAACTTTCAGGCAGCGAGAAGGCCTATTGGTGAGGATACCTAATTGGTAGGTCCAAGTAGTGAAATGGGCCAAATGGAGTTGGGGACTGAAATTGAAATTAGAAAGGGTATATTAGAGGAATTAATGATTTTTTTCATCCATATTTTAATAAAATAAGTTTTCCTAAGGGTTAGAGTGGTAATGTGTGGATAAGACAAACCTAATTGCATTAGGTCTCCATTAGGCCTAATGGTGGATTTGGTCCTTATGGACTATGAACGACTTATGTATTATTTTTTTCACTTATGAAACATGTGTAATGATATATTTAAATAATAATACAATTATGGTTAGGTAATTATCTAACCAAGATAGGTATGATAAAGAATCAAGTATAAAGTTAAGGCCTAATAAGCCTATTTTGACTAGTTAGAAAATTGAGCTATTAAGTGAAGGATATAGTGTTTTTGGAGAATAGGTTAAGGGATTGAATATCACCAGAGAGATTATATGAACATTAAATTAGTATCTAAATAGTTTTATATAGGTTTTGAGCAATTATTTTTGACCTAATTTTGCCAAAGAGAGGGCTATTTGAGTGAGAAGGCCTAAGAAGATGTTTGAGTGAGATTGAAGGGTAAAGAGTGTAAAAGAAGGTTATAATATAAATATGAGTTCAAAGAAGGTATTATAAGGTGATCATAGATCATATGTTATTTATTTTGTGCTAAGATACATATAGGGTTGGATCCTCCTTGCAAGATAGAGCTTGTACAAGACTAATTGAGTAGGTGCTTAACTAGGTAGGGGTTGGAGCTCCTTGTGAAGTTGATGCTTCACTAAATTTTGGATCTTGAAATTATAGGAATATATTTCATGTGAATGGTTTAGTGGGTTTTATCCTCTAAAAGGGTTTCCCACATATATCTTGTATTCTCTCATGATATGCTTGTGTAGTTGCTTTGTTTATGCATTGATCTTTTATGTGAATGGAATTGAATAGATATTGTTAAGCAATTGATCCACCCCCTATCAGTAGTTACTTCCAACAGGGGAAAGTTTGGGTGGGGGACCCAATTAGGTGACAAAGGAAGTTATTTTTTCAATCAGAGGGGTCTAAGAAACCTTCTTAACTAACCTAGGGGTGGGGGATGCATGGTTCTTTTGAAAGCCTAACATTCTTTGGATGTATGACTTATAATATTGGATGATTTACAACTTTTTGAGTCCCTCTCATAATTTTTTTTTTTAAATTTTTTTATTCCCCATACTTTGATATAATCTTTATTGAGTGGATGATGGATTTTTTAGTTAGATAAAAACATATAATCTAGCTAATAGAAGCCTCTTTCTGAATATAGTGATTGAATAAATTATTATCGATTATCCCAAATCTTTAGCTATACCATTACAACTTTTAGTTCCAAAAATTTTACTTGGAGCTATAAGATACTAACCCACATGCAGATATCCTCCATCACTGTGCTTCTAATATTAGTTTCAACTTTCCATTTTTTGAGGCATAAATTTGATTTTCCCATGAACCAAGGGCTTCTTATCAATACTCTAAATCAAAATTTTAGGTTTATAAATTTAACCAAGAAGTTTTTTTCCATGGGGATGATATCCAATTGGCCTTTTGGTCTCCAATTTTGGTTTTCCCACTTATTAAAAGTATCTATGTTCAGTTTGATGCCATTGAATTCAGGTAATAATGAATTTGCAAGCTTGGAATCCACTTTTTAAACAACAACATTATGGATGTCAAAACATACCTCATTATTGTTAAGTGTGGGGAAAAAGGAGGAATTTTCATACTCATCATTCATCAGTCATTTTACAAATACTCTTTCAGCCCATGAGACCATTATTTTCTTTGATTCTTGTCCATTTCAAGATGAGATCACTTCTTCCAAGTGTCTTATCTTTGGGAACATCTCCCCTACATGTGGGTTAAGTTCTTGTGACCCCTTCACAATTATTATTAATATAATAGACAAATAATTTCCTGATTCCTCTAACATTTTAAAATATCTCTTTTCTTACCCATCACTCAAATTCAAAATTATCCCTATTTTAGCTTCAATTTGTCTACCCATCATTCAAATTCCTACAAATACTCCAACATGATAGTTATACAATTTCAACCCTTCAACGAGGAATCCCTAGTTAGATAACTAGGACACACACTTATTTTTTAATACATTTGAGGGTTTAGTAAAGGAATGAAAGGGAAAAAAATCAAAACATCATTCCCAAATTATTTTTTAAGAAAACACAACCCTACTCATCATCGTCTTGCACACCTACCTAAAAAGAAGAGTCTAGAAAGGAGTAGATTGTAGAATTGACACAATAAATATTAATATAGGCACATAATAAATATTCTATAATTTTTCATGGTACACATTTAGTGACCTAAAAATTATTTCCTAATGATCATTTTTTCATATGTGTAGGGAATACTCTAATTAGCTTCCATAATTTACTTCTAGTTCTATAATTCCATAATTATTACTAAGTGTGTATATTTTAATTTCTCTTATTTTCATCATTTTTAATTGTTTTATAAATAATATGTCACACTTTTAGTTTATATGTTAAGACTAAGTTAAATTTTATTTATTTATTTTATTGTTATATCATAGATCTAATGTATGCCCTATTTTAATTTTTTTATGCATATGGTATAAATTCCGTAAACAAAAGATACAAAATGAACCAATTTACATATAAAATCTCTAATTATATAAAACACTCCTTTGGTGGTTCAACCTTATTGATTTTAAACCTTACCACTAATATTAAACTTGGTAAAATAAGTTTCATTTGAATTGCAGGCTATAACCCATAAACTAACTAGAAAGGACAATATTTTGTAAGTAGTTTCTATGTTATATAGTTAAAAAAATAGTACCACAAGGATATTAATATCCAAATGATTTTGTGGTTCTATTATCTCTAAGATGGTAATAAAATTTTAAGGGTAATTAGGAAGTGCCATAATAACTCATTAATGGCATTTCTATTTTTTCCTTGATAACTTGTAATAATTGAATTAAATATAAACACATTTATGATATTATATTATCAAACCTTCATGTAAATTAGTGCATTAAAATTTTTGGCTGAAATATTTTTTCATTGTGTTATTTTTACTAGCTATGATGAATCAAGCATTACTCTTATTTACCGCAAGCTTAATTGGGCATATGAAATTAATGGTTTATTTTTTAATGGTGATATCACTAACATAAGCCATAATGGAATTTCATATATTGCATTCATTTCTAAATTGTTTGTAAAATATCATGTTCCCTGATATACTTATATGTATCTTTAAATAATGTGGGTTACCATAACCTAGTTAAGAGTACTTCCTTCATTATACAATGTCTTGAATTGTGATCACTTACTACCCCATCATGTGATTATATTATATTTTTTTTTTCATGAGATCACACTTCCCATATCAATAATTTATCCATACCTTTCTCATATATAATTTATTATTTAAATATAAATTAAAATTCTTGGAGGAAAAATCTCCTTTTTATTATCTTACCAAACCCTTTTGGAAACTCTTATGTTGAGATAAATTATGTTACTCCTCCCATATTCTATGGCACTTCTTTCATCCTAAATGAGTTGGATCCTATAAATTCATCATAAGTTGGACCTTTATTATTGCTAGTATTTGTCTTTGATGGGTAATATGGTCCATTATTAGCATTTTTATACATCAACATAATTATAATAAAACTCTTAAAAAAATTAAACACATACATATTCTTCCTTGGATTATTAGTCTATTTTAAAAAAAAATTATTGAATGGCTCATGACATGTGTAAAAGCCAAAATTAGTGGTTAGAAACTAATGTATACATTTATATAAAGCATACACCATTTATTTCTATATTTGATTGATTGATATCTACCTTCACCAATTTACTCATTGAAAATTATATCTAATTGTATTTAATGGTACATATGGCCTCTAGGTTGGGCTAACAAAACCCCTATGCCTAGTCATAAGGCATCTAAATGAACATGGAAGGGAATTTTACATTATGTGAATACCGTAATTGGTGTATTGGGTTTTTATTATTATTTAGGGTGTTAAAGGTTTGCTAACATTTTATCATCCATTATAATGCTTTGTTATTTTTATTTTTAAACAATTCCTCAATGGGTGTAGTTACTGATACATTATCTAATTAATCCCCAATTATATAGTGGATCATAACAATATTTTCATATATTTATAAATTTTTGGTGGTGGTAATCTTATTATGATTATATTTTAAAAAGGGTATACAATTATTCTTTCTTTGTATATTATGTGTCTTAACAATATACCAATAACTGTGACAAAGATTAATTATTTGAAATTTAGTGATGTATTTATTAATATGCATCTTTAAAATATCAAACTCAATACATTCACATGAATTTTGAGTAATTTATGTATTATTAAGGGACTCATGAATATATACTTCCAAGAATTCATGAATAAACTCCATTAAAAAATTAACCATAATAGGGATACATACAACTGATGCATTTTTCAGCATAAATGTAATAATGAAAGTATCCCAATATATTTCAAACATGGTTTTTGGTTTGTATTTGGGATAAAATTTCACCTAATGTAATCCCAAGAACTCATCTTTAAATGCATACACTTATCTATCTTTTCTAATTTTTAATGACTCTATCATGAAAGGGCTTAGAAATGGGTCATGGAAACATGTCTTATTCAACTCCCTATAATCTACATATATTTTAATTTCTCCTATATTTTCATTTTTTTACCATTAAAATGATTGATTCTAAGTCATTTACCAATGTAATTATAATGCCTTCTAACATTTTATCTAACTTGTTGTTCTTGACTTTTATCTTAAAATTAAATTGAATCCATAAAGTCTCTTTTTGATGGGGTTTGTAAAATTCTCATATTTGTATTTTCATTTAACATATTTATTCTTTAATATTGATAAATTATATAAAAGTTATTAGGAATAGATCATAATATTCCCTCAAAAACTCTACTATCATTTCTATTTCTTCTACCTAGTAATTTCATATTTTTACAACATTAGGGGCTCCCTCAATTCCTATATTTTATTCTCTTATTTTCAGAGGCTCATAAAAGTATTATGTCTTGTCACTATCATTTTAAATGAGTTCCATTTTACATTCCTCAAATTTAATGACCAATTTTTTATATTTCACTTCTTTTCCATTTAAGTATTCTTTATTTTAACCATATTTTAGTGGTAAAAAATCTTCTTTATCTCAATTTTCGTTAAGTATTATTTATTTTAATCATATTTTAGTAGTAAAAAATCTTCTTTATCTCAATTTTCGTTAAGTATTATTTATTTTAATCATATTTTAGTGGTAAAAAATCTCAAAAGTCTTCTTTATCTCAATTTTTAATTCTTATACAATAATGGTTTTTTTGGGATGTATTGTATAGGATCACAATCATCTAGTTTACTTGAAATCACTATTTATTCTATTTTTATTATAATTTTTTTAACTCCTACCTCATCAAACATAATTAAGAAGGACCTACATTTTTCTTAGAGATCTACATAACTTCTTATTACGATCTCAAAAGTTACATGCCTCGAAAAATTATTTTTTGAGTTCATCCCAATCTCTTTTCCATTTCCACATCTCTTAGTGCATATAACACATCTTAAGAAATGATTTTAAAGACTAATATAAATATTTAACCCATAATATTTTATTTTTGTCATTAATATTATTCTAATTGAGTCTCAAATTTTTAGGATCAAATATCCCATTAAATCTCATTATTTCTCTAAAGTGTCCTTTTTTTAATATAACACATTTTTTAAGAGATATATGTAGGTATCCACTTAGTGATGTTATCCTTGTAGATCCCCCACTACAAATACTATCACCATTTGAGTGTAATAATCCTATACATCACCAATGTCATTGAAGTTAAGCAATATTAAAGGGGATGTTCCTTTCTAAGTTAAATATATTAATTTTTTATGGTCTTGTGGTACATATTTTGTTCTTTTAGTTTATCATTATGGTATACGAAACCTTTTTTATGTAGTAATTTTTTCACATGGAAATTTATCTCCCCATAAAATAATGATTCAATATCTTCCTTTGAATTAAATTTTATCTCATGCTCTCCATGCTTATCTCTCCTTCCTCATCATGATTAAACTCCTCATTTAAATATAATGGTTTACATATTGCATACACCCTAGTGAGGTAATCATTTTTAATCTCATAGTCACCTAGCGATACATATTCATTCCAATATATTTCCATGCTTATTTATAATGAAAAGTATGCATTTAATTTATTTCCTTCAAATTTGATTTTTTCATTTTTTAAATTAAAACATAAATTAAAATGAACAAACAAATCAAAGTTAAAAATGAATGGGTAGCATGTATTATATTCATACATGCATATAAATTTAAATTTGACCTTTTATCTTATAACCATCAAATTAACCTCAATACCTCTTAATACCCCTATTAGGAATTTGGGTATACCATCAACAAGGGCTATGTCATAGGTAATTGCTTGTAGTGGAAGGTTTCCTAGATCTTTCCATGTTATTATGAGTAGCACATATATGCCTTTCCATCGATATAATAAATCATTACATACTAATTTACCATTTAATTTTACATATATAAGGATGGTTTTATTATTTCACTTTTTGTTTGTTCTAAATAAAATTTTATTTTTATGAGTTTTAATCTTTCCACTATTTAGACCCTATATTGTCTCCCTTAATTATTCCAATATTTGAAAAAATTAATCAAATTTTGTAACAAGCCTTAATTATTCATCATCTTCACTAGCTATTTTAATCATATTGCCTCATAATCTTCAAAATATATTATTTTATATATATCTTTTTTCCCCTCTATTATTTTATTGATTTTATCTACTATTATCTCATGGCAATATGTATTTGGGTAATCACTATATTCATCATCTTATTTTCCCTCTTCTTCCATCTTTGTATATTTTATTTTCCAATGGAAGAAATAACATTATCTCTCATTATTGTTACCACTACCTACAATTTATCTTCACTTATCATTATACCTATATTTTTAGTTTAAAGTAGTGATTTCCTCTTCATTAATGATTTTAATCAGTTATTTTATCAACTCTATGATCCACAATCCACATGGATGTTCCAATTCATGATTCATCAATACTGATTTATTCCCCTAAGTGTCATTCCCAAGTTATATGCTGTAGAATAACATCAAATGCAATAATACAAATTATACACCTTAGACTTTCATCTACAGAATAGCAATTAGTATGCAACCCTTCACATGAAATCCCCATACATGCCATACATTGAATAAAATCATTCAAATTATATTCATGATACTAATCCATACATGACTACAATTCAATTTTCTTGTATATAATTGAAAAATGAATATGAATATTATTGAACAAGTTATAGGCTTTTTTAGTTTATTTTTGAGATCACTAAGTGTTTGATTAGTTAGACTAGTTGAAAGCAATTGAAAAAATTATATTAATGAAATAAAAAACAACATGAAATATATATAAAAATTATAATAACCTATATAAAATAAATGTGATAAAAATGCATAAGAGAGAATCCATGCTTCCTTATCTCCATTATGTTCTATAGTTTAAAATCTTATGCCTTCATGGGATTAAAAATAAACCAAGTTCCTAATGGATCTTACACTTATAATGATATTTTCACTCTTTTTTATATGAATTTATTTTTGAGAAAAAGATACTAATGAACTTAAGAATATTAGTTATGTATTCCTAAAATCAGATATACTCTTCCCTTAATTACCTTTTCTATACTTCACATAGCTCTCATTTAGGCATTGTGCTTCTTCTTCAGTCAATTACCCATATTTAGTCATAATTTTATTGAATCCACTCAACACCAAGTTAATCCACTTATAAATTAAATTAAATATGATTTATTTTATTTTAATGTCTTCCATGAACATTATAGGTTCATATATACACACAAATAATACTAAGGGTGCACAAAAATCTTAATAGTTAGAGCTAAAGATAAAATGTCTCGTCTGTCTCTTGAACTTATTGTAAGTAAAATGTGTGGTGGTGACATGCATTTTTAAATATTCATGTGACCATGTAATTTTTATCTAAAATCCATGGAATTAAATGGGTAATCATTCTAGGTTTAATGTTTCCTTTAGAGGTAATAAATTTTGCATATGGACTCGTATTGGCATACTATTTTTTTGAACTTGCATGATTTTCTGAGAGGAACTCAAGTATATACTCTAAAAATAATTTTAATTAAATCCACATATTTATTTATAAAATTTAAGATAAATTAATTATTTTCCCATATTTGTACACTATATAACCCCTATTCAATAGTTGATTATCTTACCAACTGAATATGATGATCTTATTGATCAAAATTATAGATCATACACCCTAAATTTGATGTATTTTAGTCCCACAAAATCTATAAACTAAAAATGTAAGGATTCACCTTCTATTTTTTCACATTAGATATAATTTTTAGCATCTTTTTGGACTATACTTTATTTCCTATCTCTTGGATAGTGGTTTAAAAAATTAAAACCTATAAAACTAGGTTTATTAGGAGTCCATGAATCTTTCCTATCTCTACCGACTTACCTTGTTTCACTATTATGTGTCTTGATCTTCCTCTCAAGTGATCCTCTTAGTAATTTTGAATCAATTCACATGATTTTAGGATAGATGAATTGATCCCTTAGGACATGCTTATAAAAAATACTCCTTATTATTCACATTCTTTTATCAAATGAAGAAAATATATTTCACAATGTGAGAGTTTTAAAACAATTCACCACTTTTTAAAATTTTCCTTATCTTGGGTCTTACATTCAACAAATATACCATATACATGGATTGAAAAATAAATTCCATTTACAAATATTTCCATATCGTGAAATTCAAAACTTTCATCAAAGTAATTGAAATATAAATCTTATCAAACATATACAATTAAGAAAAATGGATGAAAAAACATATATCCATCACAATCAATATTATTCTTGTGGAGTACTACTCATTAGGGACACACTTATCATCATGTGTTTTTGACTTTATGTTATTCCTCTTCTTCTTCCTCCATGGAATAACCTTGGGCTCATGAACATGATGTAATATGAACATCAACATATCACCAATTGTTTCCATACCAATAATTATTTTGAGAACCTAATAAAAACTTCATGTGGATATACCAATTCAAAATCATGCTACCAACTTGATATAGTTATTCATAGATATATTATGTACATAACACAACCAAAAAGGCATGTTATAATAATTATTATTCCTAAAAATAGCCTATACCTCCATTATAAAATCATATGAGCTCTCAAATGCATGTTATAAACATTCATAAGCAACTAGACATTCCACATGTGTAAATCTAAATTTACATAGAGATAAAAATAAAACCAACATGTTGACATGTCTTTGATACCTTTGGATTTGACAATTTTTCGGATATCTGTCTCAGCATAATGTGCCTCATTTATCCATCTTTCGAAATGATTATATAGCTTGGTAATTTAAACAAATGAATTTATATATCCATATGAATATTAGAATGTTTAAAATGATATAACCACTTTGATGCAATTGGTTGCTCATACATGTGCTTATTAAACTAGATGGATTCTCTATATCCACACTTAAATAGTTAAATACCTCCATAATTTATCATACAACTAAGGTTAATTCCCTTTTTGATTATTTAAAAAATGTAGACCAAAAATAAATATGTGTGTTATTACATATACATGATAATAAACATATTAGCTATGAAAAAATCTATCTAAGAAACCATATATTGAATGATTTCCATGACCAACATGCAATGGTGATGAGGACCTATATGGGATACTATCTCTTGGTGGTTTACATTATTGAGTAAAAATAACTCTTATCACTTAAACCATGATAAGAAAGAAAAAACCTAGGAACTTTAGCATATACACCATACACATAATGATTATTTAGGCTTGAGAGTCATTCACCAATAAAAATAAAAATATTATTACATAAAAGGAATGTACAAAGGGAGAAGTGTGAAAATAGAATGTTACACAACAATAATATCTAGGATCAAAGAGTGATATTTTATTCTCCTAATAAGTACATATCTACTAGCTCATTAGATGTAGATGCTCTAAGACTAGTGATTATTTGGAAATGAAGATTCCATATACACTACACAAGAGTTATAAAATATCGATGTTTCAGGTCCTTCTATGGAACCCATTATTAGGAGATAAAAATTTTATTTCCACAAAGATATGTTAAAATATAAATAATATCTTAACCAATGCTTGGATTTACATATTCCTGCCCTTTATATTATTATTTTTTCATTAATTATATTAGGGGTTTCCATGAATTACTTAAATTAAACTTGTCATCTTTATTTAAATTTTGAGGAATCTTTTCTATTTCAAATGCTTCCCTTACTCTGTGATCCTTCTAATGATCCACCTTTGAAATTAGATTTGTATCCTCAATGTATATGTGATGTTTAAAATTAAATGAGTTCTCTACCAATTCTAATTTCTCAATTATTCATGTAAAATGTCTCCACTATGTTCCTTTAGTCGTATTTGTATCAACCTTCCCATCTCTCCAATATATTGCTTACCACATGAACATGAATGGAATAGACACATCCATATAATTTCAGATCCTGTGGGTCCTTCACTCTAACAAGGATATCTCTTCGAGTTTCATGAGGGATGAACACAACCTCAATGTCCATTTTTCTAAAGTTATTACAATTTTATCTATGGCACCTTGTATGTAAGGTAGCTTGACCATGTGATTTATTTGATTATCCTCATTTCCTTCATTATTTTTCTCTTACCTTCTTGAGAAATATCCCGTTTGATTGAATTTTGTAATTTTATATCCCCATATCCATTAGTTTGAAATACCTTTTTTAACTGCTCTAAATCTTGTTCTATATGGTCTTTATCTGACACCCTCACAACTCTTGTTTCCAAAGTATTCAATACTACCATTCTTTGGGTGAGGTGGTAGTGTAATTTATTTCCAAAATAGAGAGGACATAAAGGTTACTTGTATATGAAAATAAAGAGGTATATGGGAGAATATTATTGGTGGGTTAAAATTAAAAACCATTTCCTAGATTACATCTAACCATTATCACACATTTTAAGATAACTACCACATTAAATGTGTATTTAGTAAGGTTGTGCACACAATAAATATCAATCTAGTAAAAAACCTACCTAAGTTGGACTTTACATCATGTGAAAATATGAAACATAGAAAAAAAACTCCAAAATATAATTTTATGTCATGTGGTAAAATATAACGCAATTTTAAGATCATAAATATGGGTCTCGATAAATAGGCCTAATGAGGTACCCATGTACAATGAAGAGAAAAAGAATAATTAAGATTATGAAGTTAACTATTAAATTTGATTAAGCCTCCAAAAAAATGACAAACTAATTAAAACAATCAGCTTCCATAAATATGAATGTGTGAATAAGAGTTATTATATGCATGTGATCCATCTAACTAGAATGTATGAGAAGAACACACAAAAGAGAGTTGGCTCAAATTTTGTTTTGAATTTTAAAATTACTAAATAGGGTTGGATTAAAAACTATTCTAAATTTTCAATGTCAGCATTTTCCTAGTATATAGGAACAAATACTAGGTTAATAATATACTCAAACAACCAAAGACGTATTAGAATTACATAACACCCCACTATAATACTAATTGGGTAGTGAAGATAAAACAACTATCAATATCCATAACCTAAAAAAGTTATGGAATTTTTTTAGGAGTGAAAAAATAAAATAAGACCTACAAAGACAACTAAGGCTATGAATAATGCACATAATCCTCAAGTGAGAGTGTTGAATGTGTCACATGAATAACTCAACAATTAGTATGAAAAAGGGTGCATGAGAAAGAACACACACATGAAGATAGAAAAGGATAAAATATAAACCCCACCAATGCCACTTTGTAAATAAGTGTGACTAAAAAGTAAATTTGAAAAAACCATCCAAAATTTTTATACAACATTAAAGAATGACACCCTCTAAAAATGAGGGGGCACCTTTAATTAGTGTGTAATAATATGATTTGTAGTTTATAAATAATCTCTGAATTAAAAAATATATGATTAAATATAGGAATAAATATATATTATGTTATAAAGAGATGAAAAATACACTTTCAAAGAATAACATGCAAATCTGATTTATCAGTCTAAAGTCATGGCCTCTATAAGGTCTAAAAAGAATAACCAATCAAGAAAACATGAAAGAAAATGCAAATAATAGAAATATGGGTTATCAAATTTAAAAAAATAACCTCACCATTTTGTATATCTCCATAAAAATAGCCAATTCAAAACAACATTCACCCTCATAAGCTTCCTAGATTAAATGTTATGAGCCTTGGAAGAATAATATTGTAAAAAAGAGGATCAATAGATAGGGGTATACCCCTTATAGAATAAACTCACTCATAAGGAAATCATGTGGTATATGCTTTCTATTGATGAATTCTAGTATTTATTTATTAATGTTTATGTCTATGGTTACATGTTATAATCAACACAATAGTTAATTAGGCCAGTTGTTAGCCCTATGAGCATTGGCAACATGTGACCAAGGGTTAAGAATAAGATATGGATTGGTGGAAATGGCATAGTGGAAAAAAATTATTGGTGACGGATTTGGGTAGTTTCTCCTAAACAAATCTCATGGATTTATATCTACTTCATCTCACACATCAAAATGTTGAAATGCAAGCCAATAGAGCATCATAAGTCTAGATCGTGTAAATTAGTGATTTTTGGAAAGCTCTCAAAATTCTAAATCTAAAAAAATGACATTTTTGGCTCATGTTTTTGTATAAAAATAAAACAAATTTCCAAAAATGCCTATAATCCATAGTTCTTCAAAACTAAAAATATTTCCCAAATAAACAAATAGAAACCAAAATGAGGGAAACAAAGGTATTTGTAATGGGTTTTATATGCATTAAATATAATATAAATGTAAAATTTTCTATATGATGTCCCCCAAATAACATAAAATGGCATATTTATTTTTAAAATTGAATTGATTTTTAAACAAGCTCATGGTGTCCAATTCAAGTAAAATAAAATTCAAAATTGACTTTCTCTAGCACTTTGAATGCAATCAAAATGTTTGATACACCCAAAAAACATTTAAAATGAAATTAATATTAATATATTCAACACAATTTTCCCATGTATAGATATGTAATAGGTACAATAATACACTTGAAGGAAAAACCTGATTTGAACAAATAATAGATGGAACATGAAAAAAAATAACATAGAATAGATTTCACTTCATAAAAATGACCTTGAAATTAAAAAATTGAAATAAATTATTAAAAAAACCCAACTAAAATTTTAAAAGCCCCAGAAGGGTTGGGTCAAATATGGAAATCTATAAATAAAAAAATACCTAATGATTTTGAAAACCCTATAAAGGTTTACATAAAAATGTTGTTTTATAAATGAAAAAAATACATACATAGAGTAATTTAAAAAAAAAATAGTTGGCATAAAAACTTATTATGAAAATAAAAAAATACATAATAATTTTGAAAACCATAGAAAGGATGGCACAAAAAAATATAAAGGGGTTAGAGATGTGTGGGATTATCAATCTTGATGAAAAGTGAAAAACTCACAATAACTATATAGGAATAAATGATTTTATCCTTCAACTATGATACCATTTTGGGTAAAAATATAACTTATAATTAAAACCATGTCAAGAAAAAGAAATCCTAGAAAATTTAGCATAGATGCCATCCACATAATAGTTATTTAGACTAGAGAGAGAATCACCAATAAAAAATAAATTTATTATTCCATGAAAAATATGTAAAAATTTAAAAGTGTGAAAAAATAATGTTTCAAAATAATAATTCAAAGAATCAAGGAGTGATCCTTGGTTCTCCTAATGACTACAATTCTTCCTTGACTCACTAGATGCAAATGTTCCAAGACTAGTGCTTATTACCAAAAAACACAAATAAGTTACTTATGTAATAAAATCAAGAGATAAGTGGGTTGTGATTATTATTGTAGTGAAAGGTGGAAGCATTTCTTAAGTTACACCTAACCCCTTCTCACACATGTGAGGATAACTAATACATTACATTTTCATTTAATTATATTATGCACATAATAAATACCACCTTGGTAAAAAAAATACCTAATGTATAATTCAAATTAATTAAAAATATTACACACACCAAAAACCATTTGAATATTAGCTTAGGTGATGTGGTAAAATATAAGAATCTTAAGCTCATATGGATGGGTCCCAAAAAATAGCCATGATGAGGTACCATTCTAAAAAGAAATAGAGAAAGAATAATGAAGATACTGAAGTTGAATACTAAATTTGATGAATCCTCCAACTAAACAAAGAATTAAAAAATGGAGATTCCATAAATTTTTCTATATGAGTAAGAGTGACTATTGGTAGGTGTTCCATTTGATCATAATGCATAGGTAACACACAACAAATAACATTGACTCATAAACTATTTTGAATTTTTAAAACAACAAATAGGGTTGGATTAAAAAAATATGATTATTTAACACACTTATTCATAAGCATATTATATATGAAAAAATGATATCTACATATCATACTCAAAAAACTAAGGAAACATTAACAGTACACAACATCCCCCATAATTCTGACTATAGAATGAAGACAAAGAAAATATCAAGATCCAAGACCTCAAAAAATGTATCATACTAGTAGGAGTGAAGTAAAATAACAAGGCTTGAAAATGAAACTTAAGGATATAAATAATAAAGATAAAAAAATCCTCAAGTGTCTAATATTCCACATAAATAACTCAACAACTAATATGAAAAAGGGCCTACAACAAGGAACACACACCCATAAAGGTAGAAAGGGATAAAATAAAAACCCCTCATGGCACTTAATAAATAAGTTTGAGAAAAAAATATAACTAAATAACCCACCCAATGTGCGTGCATGCAAACACACACACACACACACACACACACACACACACACACACACACACACACACACACACACACACACACACACACACACACACACACACACACACACACACACACACACACACACACACACACACACACACGAAGAGTGATTCCCTATGAGAATGAGGTTGTACCTAGACATAATATGTAGTAGTATCATTTATAATTTACAAAGAAGTCCCTAAGCTAAAAAAACCATATTTATGATTAAAAATAATAACAAATAGATATTAAGGTTATGAATATCACAAGAAACATGTAGTTTAAAAAAATTAGCATAAAAAGATAAGTTACCAGTAAAATGTTATGGCCTCTGAAAGGTGCAAAAAATAAATCGACCAAAAAAAATTATACAAAAAAGGCTACCTAAATTAAAAAACCAAGATCACTTTGTACATATCCAAAAAATGGCCAAGGTGGAAAAAAATCACCATCTTAGGCTTCTTGGATCTAAACTTATGCGTTTCAAAATAAAAGTACTCCACAAAAGATGATAAATGGTAGGGGTATAACACTCAAGGTATAAACTCATCAAACAAGAAATCATGTGGTGGAATTAATCTAGCATTGAGTGCTAGAAGATAACCACTAGTGTTTAAGCCTATGGTCATATGACATAATCATCACAACATTAGGAAGGTGAGTGGGTGGTTCTATGAATGTCAATGGTAGGTGACCAAGGGTTAAGACTGAGTGGTGGACTAATGGTGATAGCAAAATGGCAAAATGTCAGTGATGATGGATTTGGGTGGTGTTACCTAAATATTTCTCATAAATAATTCATGAAACAAAAAAAAATTAAATTGCATTCCACTTAAACACTATACTTCCAAATCATGCAAAAGAGGAATTTTTAAAATTATCTCAGAATGTCCAATTAAAAACACACTTTAATCTTAGTTTTTTTAAATATGCAAAAAAATATAGAAATGTCTAAATTACATAGCTCTTCAAATCATAAATATCTCCAAAATATGAAAATGAAAACAAAAATGATTGAAACAATGATTTCCATATGAGTTTTTGGATGCTTCAGGTACAATAAAAATGTCAAATTTTCTCCTTGATGCCCCATAAAATGCATAAAATGGCATATTTACTATCAAAATTGAAGTGTTTTTTAAATTATATCATGGTGTCTAATTAAGGTGAAATAAAATTTGAAAATTAAGTTCTCTATCACTATGAATGCATTAGGAATGTTTGATACACAACAAAAATAATGAGAAATAAAATTGAAATCAATATATTGAATGAAACATATTTATATGTAGATATATGACATGTATGAGTATAAAATTTAATGAAAACTTGATATATAAAAAATAAGTGATAAGACATGAAATTAAATTTTCATAAAATTGAATTCAATCCATGCAAATGACCCTAAAATTTTAGAATTGGAAATGAAAAAAATACCCAATGTAAATTGAAAAACCCTAGAAGGGTTGGCTCAAAGATTCAAATATATAAATGGAAAAATATCCAATGATTTTTAAAAAATTATAAAGTTTTACACAAAAATGTTTTTATGTAAATGGAAAAAATAACCTAGAGCAATTTTATAAACTTGAGAAGAGTTGGAACAATAACTTGTTCTAGCAATGAAACATTACCTAGTGGGAAATTTGAAAACCCTAGAAGGAATGGAAAAAAAATATAAAATGTATAGATAAATTATGTGTGAATGTTGATTTTTATGATAAATATAGAAACTCACAATACATATATATGAATAAAGGCTTTGATCTATCAACTCTAATACCATTTTGTAGAAAAATAGATCTTATCAAAAAATAATGTCCTTATTAAGATACTCCTTGAAATTATTTTGGTGATTTTTTAATGAATATCCCAATAATTTTCATGTAAATTTCCACTCATTTTATAATGATTAAAAATATTATTTCTCCTTCTCTTTGACAACATGTCATTATTTCCCTTATTCACATTCTGGCTTTAAGAGTGGTATTTAAAAATCACATCCTTCCTCTTAACGTACACATGTTTAGTTTTGTTGTATTTGTTATTTAAATACATGGACACATAATGGTTATTAAATCCACATAAATAACATGGATATTTATGCATAAAATTTTATACATGTCTATTTTTTTAACAATTGAAGAAAAAATGGAATACTTGTGATACAATCTTAGGTTACCATAAATATGATGATATAGTAATGTTTTACCTAATCCTTTGGTATTATATTTTATTTTGGAGATTTTGAATTATTTATCTATTATTTTCCCATTCTAACATGGCTACCCCATTTTTTGATTCAACTTGTAGTTGTTCTCATAATCATGGAGTGATAATGTGTTATCTCCTTCATGAAGTTGTTGCATTCTTGTCAAAGATGATTCTTTGGTCCTTTTATGTGGAAAAATTCCACCTTAATAATCATGAGAATCATTAAAATTATTTATAAAATAAAACCCCTGATTAGATTTGATAAAATAAGTAATGTCATTTCTTTGCATAGATTGATTTTGTTTTAGATTACGATAAAAACAAGTTTTGAAGGGACCCTGAAACCCTTTAACAGAATCAAAAAAGAGAAAGCATTAACAACCACCAGGAAAAGTAGTCCTAAAACCTACTGAAGAGCAGCATCAAAATCAGGTTTTACAGGGACCTGAAACCACAAACATATTCCAATAAAAGTAACCAAGTTTTACAAGGACCTAGAACCTCAAATAAAGTTTTAGACCAAGAACCAAGAAACAGGACCAAAAATAAGAACCAGTTACAACAACCAACAATAAGGACTTGAACAGGAACAAAACCAACAAAGAAGACCCTAAGCTTCTATCGCAGTTCCATGATCATCTTGACAGCCTCCTTCCCAATCATAGCAATATCCTGGTTGGAGTTAGCAGCCGAAGTAGCAGCAACTTGCAAGGCTTTCTTCCTCAAACTCTGCCTTGTCCTCTTACTTGGACCCTCCAAGGATATTACTTCTTCATTTTCTCTTTTACCAGGGCTAGCTGCAGTAGCACAAATGCTTGATGTTACCTGCTCCATCTTTGTTCCACTTTACTTAATGAGCATTCTAAGATTATGCTCATAATCTTTAAGTTTTTTTTTGGGATATCTCCCATTTGCACCTCCAAGTGGTTGATTATGGCCTGATCAACATCCTAATTGTGTTGCATTGTTTCCACTTTCTTCTTCAGCCCCATTATTTCATTATAGATCCAAGAATCAACTTGGAGAATAGAGTTGGCATTGAACTTGGTAGAATGCAGGAAGGAAAGCTTGGTTTCCCTCTATGGAGAGTCACAAATGTCTTCTACAATCTCATGTGGAGGGGAATCAACCTTTTCAATTTATTCCTCCCTATCCATCAGTTCCTCCTCTCTAGTCTCAATAGGGACTTCATGTTGAATAGGGTCCTCCTTTTCTTGTCCCCCAGTCTCTGTAGCAGGATTAGAAGCCAAAACCATGTGATCCTCCTCTCTCATAGAAACTAGATCATCAATTAAGTTATCTTTATCTTTAACACCTCCCCTAGACACAGTCTGATTACCCTCATTATCAGAATTGCTCTGTTATGAGTTTCCCTCAGTTGTATCCTATTCATTCCCTTTCTCAAATTTTCCTTTAGTTTTTAGATATCAGTCCAAATTAGAGTTGAAATCCCCAACATCTGTCCCTTCCTCTTCCTTTGGGACATCCTTCTCAGAACTTTTAGTACTCTTCGACTCAAAATCCTCTTCTACAATTTGTTTTTGAGAACTAGAGGGTTTTGGTTTTGCCTTTTCTATCCCTTTAACATTCTCATCCTTCTTACACTTTTTAGACTGAGAACCCTTATGTTTGTTGGAAGAAAGAGTCAAATCTATGGATTTTTTTTTACAAAAACCCTCTATGAGAAGTATCAGACCTTCATGTAAAATGGGGTGAGACTCCTTCTTCCTATGGGCATACAAGCTTTGAATCAATGAAAAATGTAGATAGAAAGGGAAAGAAATTCTATCCTTGTGCCTGAAGTGGTTGTGAAAAACAAAATGAAATTTGTGAACTCTTTTATTCCTACCATCAAGGATAAAGTACTCACGGATATAGCATAGCACATCTCACCAAATTCCTTTTATCTGTTCCATGTCAAAGAAGTCTCCATTCTTTTCCAGTTGCTTCTCCTCTGCATCCATCTTCAAATTTTTTTTGTAGGCTGCATTGGAGATACTGGTCTATTTTGAGAACTTAATACCACCCATGGGAAGCCCCATGACCTTGGAAATGAAGTCCTTAGTAAGCTTCACAGTGACTCAGTGGAGAGTAACTCTATCATCAGCCCAATTTTTAAAGAAGGCAGTAGTGACATGGGGTTTAAAGCCACACAAACACTCCAGATAACTGACCACCTTCCCTTTCTATAAAATCTTCCATACATCCTATCTATCCTTCTAGTCATCACATTTTTTGGGCTCTTATTTCCTTGGTTCACCCCCCATATTGCAGAGCAAACAAAAAACCAGAAGCACCCAAACATAGAAGGTAGAAAGGTTGAAATGGAACCAATTATTTGTTACTTGAAATGGAGTTCACCTTTTTGATGATACATGCAGTGACCACATTACATTCTCATGAATGTACCTCCTCAGGGAAGGTAATCTGATAGCCATAAGGCCACTCCACTAAATCATTACATTGCTAATCCAAGCAGATCTTTCCCACTTTGGAATGAATGGAATCATAATTAATAATCACTTTAAGATCAATGTGCTTATTTAATTCATTAAGCCACCTCACCTTATGCCCCATTTGAATAGCATGATTGGCTATCCAGTCAGCAACCCCATTGGCCTCTCGATATGTATGGGATATGGCCACTTTTTCAAATTTTTGAATTAAGGCTTTGATTTCCATAACCGTAGCCTCAATAGACCATGAGATTGAATTTTTATTATTTAGGGTGTTAATAATATTCAAAGAATCACCTTCCAACCATAATTTGGAATACCCCAAATCAATAGCTAATTTAATAGTGTAGAGGGCTGCAATAGCTTCAACAATATGGCTATTCAAATTACCAATTGGGACAATGATAACATCAATTACATTTCCCACATGATCTCTCAAGACCCCTCCACATACTGCTCTTCTCAGATTTACCTTAGCTGCTCCATCAAAGTTCCCTTTGATCCATCCATTAGGAGGAACATACCATTTTATGATCGATCTTGGATTATTAGTTTTCAAATTAGACCCTTCAGATCATAAAGGGTTATCAAATTGGAAGGTTTTATCAGAATCCCTTTGGGATTTAAAGTTCTCCTTGATGGCTCTAATGATATTCTGACCAAGCATCCATCTTGGAAATTCTTTACTCCTGAATATTCTATTATTTCTTTCTTTCTAGATACCCCACCAAAGATGAGGGAGAGTTAGTTTCCAAAGAAAATGAGCATCAGGATCCTTAGAGGGGCAGCACCAGCTTTTAAAAGAGAGTTCCACATGGTTTTGATGGACCCATGTTATACCCCAAAAATTAAGAATCTCAGTCCAAACTTGTTGGGTGTAAGAGCAATTCAAAAACATATGGTCTCTATCTTCAAGTCCATTTTTGCATGAAGTACACCTATTAACCACATTTATACCTCTTTTTTGCAAATTGTCAAGGGTCAAAATTTTATTTTGAAGCAGAGTCCAAAAGAAGATATTAATTTAGGGGGTGAGCCCCTTAATCCAAGCATGAGACCAAAAAGGTTGATTACCCTTTTCCTTTGAAGCAAAGATAGTAAAGACTTTAAATTGGCCACTAGGGTCAACATGCCAAATAATCTCATCCTCAAGATAAAGGATAAAGAGAGACAACATTGAGAGATAATTGGATGTTACTGAAGCCTTGATCAACATCAGTTAAATTCACCCAGGAATCATTCTACCAATAATGACTAACTAATATGCCATATCTCTACTTGCATCGGTCAACTAAATCCTTGTCATGAAAATCTCCAATCAAGGGATGATCCTTTAACTAGACATCTTCCCAAAATTTCACCTTAAGCCTATTACCAATTTTCTAAGAACATCCTTTTCCTAGAGTTTTCTTGGTCCCCTAAACAGCCCCCCATATGGAAGAAGGATGAATAACATCAGGAGAAGAGAAGAAATCAGGAAAGGATTTAGCATTGAAGAGGTACTTATGTTTCCATATGGTACTCCACTCTTAATTGTCATGGTAAACTCTCCAACCTAGTTTGGCTAAAAGAGCTTTGTTCATACTTCTGATTTTCCTGATTCCCAATCCCCCTTCACTAAGAGGTTTGCAAACATGATCCCAAGCAATTAAAGGCATTCTCCTTTTTTCCTCAGTGCCAGTCCATAGAAAATTTCTTTGAATTTTTTCAATAGACTCAGCAAATTTAATAGGAATTCTAAAGAGACTTAAAGCATAAGTAGGTATGCTTTGAAGACAAGCTTTGAGAAGAGTTAACTTACCTGCTTAGATTAAATGATTTCCTTTCCATCCCACAAGTTTCTTGCTGAATTTTTTAATAAGATCTTCCCAGAAGGCATTAGGGACCTTCAGGCTAAGAGGAAGACCCAAGTAAGAAGAGGGGAGAGATCCTATAGAACATCCAAGGATTTTAGCAATTTTATTTTGTCTCTGGATAGGGGTGTTGATAAAGAACACAACACTTTTAGATTGATTTTGTTGATCTAGTGTCTTGAAATATTTATCTTCTTAAGATTGTATTACTTTAGTTATTTTAAATCATTCTCAAAAAAATTATTTTCCACTAACATATCCCAAACGTATGAATAAATGCCTTCCAATAAAGGTAATAACCTTTATGGGATTAGTAATTATTTTTAAATTCATGCTTAGGCCATGCCCAAAATAGCCCATATTATCTAGAAACTTAGAGATAAATCCCTTATAATGCTTCTCCAATTTACCAAAGGAAGCATATAGATATTGATGGGAATAAAGAGAATATGGTGAATTATTAAATTTTCATACCTCAATCATGATTATACATCTTCAGTAGAAGATGGTCTCCTTTACATGATAGTATATTATTTCACCTTCTCTCCTTCACCATCATCTTATAACTTTCCAACATCTCTTCCTTGGTTTGAAAATCTTCAATGATACCCATGAGAAAATATCCATGGATCATTAATATTTCTTATAGATCTTAAATATGATCTTCCAAGGGTTGTAAAATTTCTATTAATTCATTTTTTTTCCATTTGAATTTTTTTATTCATACCTTCAATCTCTTGAACCCTTTCTTTCTTCCATGCTTTGACCATAGTTGAAATTTTACAACCAAGAAACATGCACTTCCTTTTTTACAAATAAATATGTAAGAATATATAACACAATGTGAAAATGTGTTAAAAAATCCTTTCAAGGAAAAAGGAAAATCTTTTTTGATACTATTTGATCCATAATTAGAATCGATATTCCATTTACATAATTCATCAACATGTATTTTATCTCTTAAGTTTTATCCCTAAATTATATGATATAGAAAAACACCCAAGATGTTGTAATAAGTTATATTTAAACCCTTATAATATCATATCTAGCATACAAATGAGTATGCAACCATTCATATGCAATCCACACATGCTATATCCACTTTTTATAACACTTCACATTCTAACCATGCTACTATTACACACATGACTACTATTCAATGTGTTTATATATAAGTTTAAAGTGAATATAAAGATTTATAAACAAGTGTTATGATTTGTTAGTTGAATATTTATCTCCCTTGAGTAATTTAGATGTTATAGTAGTTGAAATCAATTGAAAATATAAAATTAGTTATATCAAACACAACATGAAATAGAGATACACAAGACATTACCTTGAATAAATTTAATCTAAGAAAACTCCACAAGAATGAAGCCATGCTTCCTTATCTCCACTATAATATGGAGTTTACAATATTATGTATTCATGGGATTATAAGGATGTCAACTTCACAATAGATATTGCAATTAAAATTATATATTCAATCTTTAGTGGATGCCTAGCTTCTTTAAAAAGGGAGAGTGATAAACTTAGACATCTAAGCTATATAGTCCTCAACTCAGATATACTCTACCATTGACTACCATTTTCATACATCATGGAGCTTCATTCACTCACTATGCTTCCTCTACTTTTAATTTCCCATATTGGATCATAATGTTCTTGAATATAATAAAAATTAAGTGAATCCACTTAAACACTCAATCAAATATGATTGAATGCCTTACAATGTATTCCATGAACACTAAAGGATCATATGTACACAATAACAATATGTTAGTCTTGAAAATAGAATAGAAAGAGTCAAAGCTAAAGATAAAACATATCCCATGTCTATTAAACTTATTATACCTAAGAAATTTGGTGGCTCAACATATTTTTTGACATCATGTGACAACACCATAGGTTTTAAAAAGGCCACGAGTAATCATTCTAGGATGTCTTGTAACTTTTAGATGACATAAATTTTGCATATAAACTCATATTAAAATTATACATATTTTAAAATTCCATGAATTTTTAAGAGAATAAAAATATGTACTCTAAAAATAATTTTGAATGAATTTTTTAAAACTCCATGTTTTTTTGAGAGGAATAAAAATATGTACTCTAAAAATAATTTTGATGCTAAACATATGATTATTTATACCATGTAAGAGACACTTGATATTTTCCAATATTTTAGATACTCCTTAACAGTTATTTGATAGTTGAATGAAATAAAAAATAAATAATATTATATTATTGATATGAAAATTGGGTCACTTTGATATTGATTATCTCTTTTTGGATCACTTTATCTCTTCTTTCTTATTTTCTAAATTTATAGGTTTATGTAACTCATGACATTTCATCATGGGATTTAAGGTGTAGATTGCCATTTTGATGTGTTTTTCCCCTCTAGGAGGATAACCTCTTTCCAATTAAATTGAATATGTCAATTAATTTATATATTATTTTTATATGTTAAGGTAGATGATAGAATCACATGACCCCTTTTATCAAAATCTGCACTGTATATGTGGTTTGTTTATGTACTTTTTTTTTCTATACATTTAGGACTTCCACAATTAAAATAAATTGAAAGTGTAATATCATGATTTTATTTTATACCACTTTAGTAGCCTCATATATATCCTCTTATTAAAATTTATGATTACCATCCTTACCCATGGTACCATCCTTGGACTTGAAGTTCCATTGTTGGTTCTAGGGTGGGAGGTATGTGGTATGATTTATGTTGATGAAACCCTACATATGGTAGGTGTGAATAATAGTTATTATAGTTTGGTGGCAATTTATGTGCCATGGAAAGTCTCCCTATATATTATTTCAATTCACCAATCATATATTGACCTAAGAGTGTATGGTAGTAGTTAGTGAAGAATGTGTAGGTTCTATGATACATCAACTCATTCATGTGAGTGATATTAAAATCAATGGGAACATGTTCTATGGATGTTTGTCATAAGATATACAAATTATATGCCAAAATTTATCCTTATAAATTAGATTTTGCATTGGTGGTTTCATACCAACCTAACTTGATCATATTTTCATTGTTATCCTATCAATCTCAAAGTGGGTACACTATGTTTGGGAATGTCCTCCCATACTAAAACATTGTACATATATTTTTTAATTTCAACACCATGTATTTGGGTGGTAGTGAAATCCTTTTCTTTCATCTTAATTTATTTTTAAATCCTTAATTGGACTATTTATTTTTATAAATTTTCAAATTTACCCTCCATTGAGTAGTTTCATCTCCCTCCTCCAAAAATTCACTTCCAATATTTAGGCTATCTCCAAGGCCTTTGAGGTTGTGTTTAATATCTTTCAATCCATGTATTTCCCCAATTAGGGGCTTAATTTTAATAAAAATAGTTCTATTCCTTACTTATTTTTTTCTGTTTTTTCTTATTTCCTCTTTATTCATTTGATTTATTGGTCATATTATTTTACTAACTCTATATTTTGTATTAATTATCTCTTTTTTTAATCATACTCTCTCTAGACACATATCATGTATAAATACATTCCTTCATTATCCAAATTTTCATTGTATGATTTATTCAAACTAACATATTAATGGTCTTTTGAAGTTTTTCATATATACATGTTTTGTAAATATGTGTATGAATTATAGAACTAAAATCCTAAGTTTTGAACTTTGTGTATTTTTCACTTCTCAAATTGTGAATTTTGCATATTTTTGTAAAATATGACTTATGAGTCTTCAAAATTTTTGCTCATATAATTTGGTCTTTTTAACTTCTATTTATGAAGTGTGTTATAGATTGTTTTCACAAGTTATGTTCTTCATAGGATTTGCCTTCATGTTTTAGGTATTCGAGGTGTTGCAAGAATTATTTAACCTAGTCTCAACAAAAGTTATAACCCCTAACTTCCAAAGGCATGCCGCAAGACAGTCTTAATTTTTCACAAAATTGATGATAGGGTGACACATGTCCAAGGATATAGTGTGGATTTTATCTAAATGTATATAAATTCTACATGGTATACCCTCCAAAGTAAGTGATAAAGTTCAAATTAAATGAGTAAAGCAAACTTTGATATGTTGGGCATTAATGGCACACAAACTATAATTAAAGTATTAAACTCAAAATATATATCAATGAATTTTAAATAGGTATCATGCCTATTAATTTCCAATTATATCAAGTGAATTTTCACTCCAAATAGAATTTTAATCCCTAGATATCTATGTTCAAGTGTGATCTACTTAAAATAAGATTGAAAACATTTGAGTTTTATGTAAGCAAATATTTAGCAATGACATCATCATAAAAGGTGTTTAGAGGAGTATTTACACCATCAAAGTTATCCATCAAGGATTCTAAAAAATACATGTAAATTATATTTGATTCGATAGTGTTCAACAACCATTTTTGAAACTATATATCTATGTGGGAAGTTATAGAGAATTTAGACACCCACTCACATGAATACAATATAACATCCAAATAAAAATATCTAGTCATAGACTTACTACCATTAAAATTCCAATAATTACACTTTTTAGTATCAAGACTGAAGTGATGCCCTTAATAAATGTACTTTGAGACTTGTTCTTCATAGGGAAGGTGACTAGTAGTGGCTTCCTACACTTCTTAAATAAAAACATAATTATTGCATGCATCTCTAGGGATACACTCTAAAGATACCTATTCGTAACCATTGTAGACACCACATTCGATAGGTATATATTTTAATTTTTGAAGAAAACAAGCATAATAAATAATACATTAAGGAAATAGATTTCTCCTGGAAAGATGGTAACTCTTAAGGCTAAGGAGCCTATGCGGATAACCAATTTTAGGATAGGAATCTACTTTGAGATGGCTATATTAAATAGATTGTATGGATACATTAGAATTCACTTAATTTACTTGGAGTGGGTTTCATTATTAGAGCTATTGATGAACTCATATCTTACTTTCACCCTGGGATAAATTATAAATGCTAGTGCCTAAGAATAAATATTTAACAAAGATAAAAGGCCTATGGGTGGCCACTTATACATGATGTCATATCTATTTGATACAATCATGGCCATCATCTAACTTCATTATAGAGTCACTCTAAATCCCTAATATAGAATAAATTATAAATAAAGTATGTGAATTTTATTCATTCCTCAATATCCAATCTTACATGAAGAATATCATTTGGATAGCATAAAATATCTACCCTCAAGTGTGGAGGAAAATTCATGAAGGACCCTTGAATCAATTTTTAGAGAGCATCAAGAAGGAACTCTGACCATGGGGGAACTATTTTATATAAATATATTATACTATAATCATGGTGGTATGACACAGGGTCACTCCTCTATGTCTCCCCAAGTATGTCCAAAATAAATTGACAAAGTAAATCACCTACTAGCTATGAATGAAGACATGAAGAAGAAAAATAAAGGAGTGTTCCATGGGTATTCTTTGATGATTATATGCATGTGATACACAAATAGGAATCATTTTGGAGAGGTTAATAAAACCATATATTTTTACTCATTGGAAACTCTACCACATAGGGACTTTGATCCTCATGGCCTTATCCAAAATCATATCCAAGGCTGAGGCATCCCATAATATCATGAACCTTAACATCACAAATTTGTATTATTAAATGTAAAGGATTATGTTGAGGTGTTGTAAAGGGAGAGAATGGTTAGGTTGATAGAGGATCACTTAATATCTATCCAAAGAGAGCCCTCCATCACAATTATGGAGGCACATACCAAGCTTAGACCTCTTGGTGGATAGGAAACTAAAAATCACTAGACCTCTCGATTGACCTAAAAAAAATAGACTAAAAGACATCCTCCATATCACCACCCACTATGATGATAGTTGTGAAATAGGAGCAGGGTGTGTAGGAGGCACCTATTATGTCAAGTTACTCAGAAGAAGGTCCTTCCCAATCTTCACCACCACTTGTGTTAAACAATATAAAGTAAGAGAAATAGGTGGGGGAACTACTTACTATTAAAAATTCTTTGGGAAGAGAATAGGAACCAATTTACATTGATTCCTCTAACTTTGAGGACACAAGTCTCCTTGTTGATTACTCAACTCATGTTATTACAAGTGTAGACACTACACCTTCCACCAAACATGAGACTCTTCACATGACCATAAATACAACAATATATTATAAGAGGAAAAAAATATCCCCTAGGGACCCTTTTCCATCAGTAGACTCTCCTAAAAGTCCAAGTGTGGAGGTGGTATCAAATGAACCTGAAGATGAGGGGTTGAAAAAAGATAAAATCTTGAGTCTTCAGGGGGTAAAAGGAAAACCACCAATGGAGGTAGAAAAATTAGGTGAGGTGCCAATTACTTTAACCACTAATAATTCATTTCCTTTGGGTCCTATTACTTCTATAGTTCCTTTGGTTACTACAGTCCCTGCTACTCCCAATATTCCCATTGTCCCTCTTAGTCTTGTTGTTTCTATAAGACATGTTATTTCTAGTGTTGAGATTGTTTCCTTAACTCCTAGGTTTATAGTGGTCCTATTGTTTATTCATCTCATATGGTTTCTACTTCCCTTGTTACTACTTTAGTTGTCATTTCCCCATCTCCCCTAAGTCTAGAAAGGTTAATTTTAAGATGACTATGGGATCCCTTACTAGTGCTCAAGTTCATGTATCTTCCACTCAATTGGGATTACCCATGCCTTCATCCACTACAACATAGGCTAATTATATTATTCCCTATGCCAAATATAAGAAGAAGATTACTTATATTGTCCACCTAATTCCTCAATTCAATAGTTTGGATTGGTATAAGATCATCTTCCCATCATTTCAAGACCTATTACATGTAGAGGCATTAATTTAATCTTTAGGGGATTTTTTGAAAATGGCTACTACTGAGGATAATCAACTAGTAGATTCTAAATATTTGTTAATATCATAGTGGGTAGTAAACTTGGAGGCCCAAGCCTCATAAAGAGAGAATTTGATAATAGCAGAATTTCCCATTATAAGCTTCATTTTTTATAAATCAATGACAACTATCCAAAGGGTCAAGAAGAGGAAAATAGATTATGACTCTAGTAGAGGCATGGTTTTGGAATAAAGGTAGGATTTTTTCTCACTTTTAAAGTGAAATAACAAGAGACTTGGGCAATCTCCATACAATGAAGATTTTAAAGATTATCTTTAGGTGAATACAAAGGTCTTATTTGAACTTCATGAGGGTAAAAACCAAGCTAGGCAAGATATGCAATAAGAATTAGAGAATGCAAGAGAGAAATAATAAATAATATAATTTATTGAAGAAATTGAAGGTGATGTTAAAAAGGGATCTCTTAGATTATACAATATTATATGAACTATTAGTTTAATAAGAGCTGAATTATCCCCTCACATTGTTGAAACTTCTAAATTATTTAATTATTGAAAATAAAATGAGAATAAATTTAATTTCATTGTATTATACACCACCAATAAGGTTTTTTTCCATTTAGATTTGATGATATCATTATAAGTAGCCAATGCTCTCAATATAGTATTCATTAGGACATTAGAAGTTAGATAGTAGGTATCAAGCATACAAGCCTTGATTCTAAAATTACTAGAGTAAGAGAAACAAGCCTTACAAATTTTGAAAGAGTTAAAGTTACCCCATGCCCTAGATCCCTTAGGTAAAATAATAAGAAGGGCCAATTTTGACCATCAGTAGACATCTACTAATTTTAAGTAAGGTCTTCAAGGGTGCACACTAAAGGAAATTGAATAAGAACTGAGATTTGTTAGGAACAAGGTCATAGAGGTAGATATATTTCAAATGGAATTCAAAGCCACCAAGATGGAGCATGCATGCTTACTAGCATAGGTCACTAGGATACATAAGCCCTCTCTTTTGAAAATGGACATAATAAGGTTACAACATAATGTTAGATATAAGCACTACTAATAAATAGAAGTGAAGAAACAAACAATGGTTGGATATACTAGTTCAACTACACCTTCAACTACAATCCCTCCAATGACTTCAAGTTTAACCATGTAGGCCTTAACATCTAGTAAGTCTTAATTCTCTTTGGTTATTTTTATGTGTATTTTGCATTTAAATTAGCAATGTAACTAAGACATGTAGTACTCAACTAAAAAAACTTATAAACATGCACATTTTCATGGTTTTGTAATAATGAGTCTTATTTTAAAGACTCAGTTTTGAATAAGTTTAAATATTCATGCACAATTTGCATTGATTAGAATTCTCATTTTAATTATTATTAGCATGTAATTTTAGAGTTTTACATGGATTTGAAGGATGAGGAGATCCCTCCCCAAATCTATTTATATTTTAATCCTCTCATTTTCAAATAAAGAGGAGGTTGATTATAAATATTATCAATATAGGAAGAAATCTTTTTGATTATCATGTAACTATGTTGGTGTTTTTCTCTTTCAATTTTGTGTAATTAGTTATGTTTATTTTATTGGTTTGTTGGTTTAGTAATTCAAAGTGTGAAAAATATCTCGAGAATCCCTTATTATTAACAATATATGTTGATATAAGATGTGCAATTTTTATTGGATGATTAGCAAATATCATTGATTTTATGAAATTAGGCTGACTATTTCATTTTATTTGATTGTGTAGAAGTGACTTCCATGATATAGTTTTATATGAATGAGTAAAAGCTGCATTAGATACCTCTTTAATCCAAACTATAATATGCTAAATAAGGGTGTGTAATAGTATCTCTAAATAGGAGCAACATTTAGTTGAGATCATAGAGTTTCTTGTATCACCTTTTCCTTTGGATCCTTAATTATGTTTGCATATGTGTGAGAAATAAATTCTATCTACAACCATTAGTTTTAAACACTTGTCGACAAAGATACTAGCCTATAAGTAATCCCTCTTGAGATCACAAAACTTTATTTCATGATTTATTTCTTGCTCTACTATTTTACCCAATTTTGAAGATTTTTTTTGAGATCTACCCACTTTGGAATAAAGTACATCCATCCAACTCAAATAGGTTTTAAATTTCTTCTAGGTTTCACTCATCAATTCACACCCAATTAACAACTTGCATGCTCAGCGTGCCATTTCACTACACAGTTGTTTAACTTATATCTACAAATCATGCCCTAGAATGGATTTTATCTCCATTTAGATTCTAAAACATTAGAGGCTACCTCATTTAAATATATGGTGTGCATTAAAACTACATCAATAGAAAAATCTAGTACTAGAAGGAAGGCCAAAACCACTATGTTTTTTTTCCATAGAATAGGTTTCCCCTTACTTCTGATTTGCACTAGAGATACCCAAGAGAGTAACCAGGTGTAGAGCCCAAACTAGTCATTTGGTTTCACCTTTGTTAATCCATCCAAGGCCTAGATCTATACCAATTATTCCAGTAACACCACAAATTAGGATACTTTCCTTAGTAAGAAACCTCTAACCCATTAATCATCATATGTCTTAGCCTTGGTTAGTAGGATCTAATATTATAGTTCTAGGATATGTGCATGATTTACCAAGGAATATAGAGAAATACCTACCTTCTTTTTCCCCTTTAGGAGGAAGGATGATAGAGGAACATATCAAGTCTTTCAAATCTACTTTAAGATTGATGAATGCTATTGATGAAGATGTTGCATGCATGATTTTCCTATTAATATTATAGGATGATGCTTATGATTGGTTCTTTAATTTACAATATAACTCGATTCCTTCATGGAACTCATGCCAAATCACTTTTCTTTCCCAATTCAAATAGGTTACTAGTCTGAGTATGGTGTATTAACATTTCACTAGTATTAAGAGGGAGCCTAATGAGCCAATCTATGATATAATGCAAGGTTTCAAAATATGTACACTTGGATAAGAATTACATATAAACCACCAGTGGCACTAGCACTTGAAATGTACAAGAATTATTTGGATCCAATTATTGAATTATTTCTATGAAGAGCTATTGTTACCAACACTCTATCACTGGCTTATGAAGAAGTGATAAACATTGATAGGTGGATAAATATTTAGATACCAAATACTCCTAGCCTCAATGTTGGTTTTATATATTTGAATCCAATTCCTCATGTAGATCATAATGTTCTAACATTCAACCAAAATTAGTCATACACACTACCTCCTATGACACAACATGTACCAATTCAAAATTATGGCTTCCTAAACAACCCTACACAAATGAATGGTCATCAACATAGTCAACATTCACTCCCATCTATACCAAGCTAGAATTGGATCTATATAAAAGATAGTTAAAAATCTACGTAGTGACTTCTTGGGCATGAAAAGGAAGATAGGTAATGCTATTGGTCCAAAAAATAATCAAAATTTTAGATGTCAAAGATATAATAAGCCTTTCAAAAAGCAAAAAAATAATGTAGAATAGCTACAAGATAATAAGTTGATAGAGATAAAAATAGTGGAGACATCTCTACCCAATTGGTGTAAGTTTCATAACAGACACAACATGGTTAGCTTAATTATGTGAATTTTTGTGTAGCATTTGAAATATTCCAAAGATAAATGGTGAGGCAAGATTTAATGAATAATCCACCAAAGTTCCCCCATGATAATAGTTCCTTAAGCACAACTATGGTCTTTGAAAATAATGAGTTTCCTTTCCCAAGATAAGATGATAGTGTGTCAGAGGACACCTTAGATGAGGTACATATTATATAGTAGTTCTATAGAAGTAATTATAATTTAAGGAACAAGCATATTTTCACTACATCTGTACCTCTAAATAGTATGACTATTCCCTCAAATTTGAAGGATGATAACAATCCAACTCACCCAAAAGGGAATGATCAGCCTCTAAATAAGGAAGAATAGGGAAAAGGAGGATACAACATTGTTAAGGACATGAAAAAGATAAAATAAAATATCACTCTTCATGATTTGGATCAGATTAATGAATAAAAGGAACTCCAAAAGAGGTATATTACATGGAAGTATATTTTAGAGAAGCCAAAAGCTACTCATATGAATGTTATATATAATAATTTGGTAAGAATATACATAATTGTTTAGTTGATTCTAGAGCTTTGGCCACTGTAATGCCACCTTCTATTTATCAAAAGCTGGGATTAAATCCAAGCCCATCCAAGAGGATTATTTCACAATTAGAACAAATATTAATGACTATGGTTGGATTGATAAATGATGTGCACATTTAAGTTTCATCTAAGCCACATGTGCAAATGACTATAGACATCCTTGTGGTAGATATCCTAAATGGATATGGACTCTACTAAGAAAATATTGGCCAATGATGTTAAATAGGTATGTAGAAATACACTTTTCTCACATTTTTTAACCTTGTATAGGTATTCAAAATCAAATTTGAATTGATCAAGAGCTGAGATTGAGGTATCCCATCACAGAATACAATGGTAAGAATGGATAAGTTATAAATATCCTAATATTAGGATTTACACCTTTAACATGAAGTATGAGGTACAAAGTCCAAATGTCCAGGGACCTTACCAATTATGGACTCTCCATTTTTTTTACAATACCTAAACAAGGATCAGGTGTTGGCATCAAACTAGTTGACCTACTAAGTAATAAGTACCTATCAGCTTATAGGTTACAATTTCCAGGCACCAATAATAGAGAAAAATATGAGGCACTAATTTTGGGGTTATAATTTACTCTCAAAAATAATGTCAAGCAACTAATAATATATGGAGATTCAGAGTTGGTGATTAATCAGGTTATAAATAATTACCAGTGCAAATTTCAATATCTTAAAAGATACAAAAACACAGCCTAAGATTTGATTATCATTTCATGAATTTAATATAGTAATTATTTTTAGGGAATAAAATTAATCTACTGACTCACTAACTGCTTCAACTACCAATTTAGCACCATTACATGAGTCTGAAGTATAAAGGTTCTCTATTGAACTCGTACCTTACCCATCAGTTCCTAATAATATAGAAAATTTCTAGGTGTGTGATGATAATCAACATATAGTCCAATTCTTGATTGATTCAAGGAAATTTTAATCTTAAATCATTGATGATAAATAAATCAGTTATTTATGCTAGGAGGAATTGGGAGAAGGATTCATTAAACTCAAATAAAACCATCTTCCTTTAGGGATGGTTTTTTTAGAGAGAGCATTTGATGTGGATCCCCAAGCCCAGTAGTTGAGGTAGTCCAAAGTCAATGAATTTGAGTTATATAAGGATAAATTTGTTGGGTTTATGATCCAATGTCATGGTTTAATTAGTTTTATTTTAATTTTTTTGTATGGGTTAGTTATACCTGTTAGTTGGTTACCTTGAACCAACTCTCCATAAACTTATTTTAAAAGCTTACCTGTGTACAATAAATAAATAAATTTTAATATTAATTTTTATTACTTTATTTCATCCATTATTATGAAGGCTATAAGTGGTATTAGATCCATAAAAATAAAAGGAGGAAGCCATGATGTACAACATAACATCTAATGTTTTTTAGGAATTAATCAGTGAAGATGCTACAAGGATTGGTTCCACCAATGTTGTGAGGCATTAAGAAATTTATATATCTCCATTGAGACAAAGGTTGGAATGCATCATCAATAAAAAGGTTCTACCTAAGACACATAGATTTTTCAAGCATGTAAGGTAGCCTATTCTACTATCCCAAAATGTGAAACTGCATCTCTATCAAATGCATAGAAAGTTCAAAATATTCTTAGTCATGGAGCTACCAACTTGTAAAATCATTTTCTATATAATTCTGTATGATGTGTAGACTACATATAATAAATCAAAAATCCCACGTAGTAGTTTTAAGGAGGATTATACTAGTGGGTAAGTGTTTTCACAATGATTTTAAAAAGGTATAAAAACAATTTCTCATTTTACTCAACCTATACGGTAATTTATTTTAAAAATATTTTCTATTGTGAAAATATTTCTTTTTTTTGTTTTGTTTTAAATAAATAAATTGACTTGTATGATGCTATTAAATATTATCTAGCAAATTTAAATCTAGACATCAATTTGATCTACTAATTTGTATGGTGGTTTTTCTATCAAAGAGAGTAATTTTCACCACCTTATGTGGCATTAAAGTCTACATCAGTTTTGGGTGTAGACGTTAGAAGAATTAATCCATAAAATGAAGGCAATAAGATTATTTATATTTTTCCATTGATTTTAAAATTGTGTGGGTCCCTCCATAATCCCTCCACAAAAGCATAAAATGCTTGATAAAATATCATGGTAAATGTAATATTTTAATTTTCTCATCTATCAAATCAAGAACATAGGTAATATCTTGACATTTTGCATTCAACTTTGTTGAAGGGCAAGTTGGTCAAAATATTTTTATTAGTTTCTTGTATAAGCAAGAGTTTAGGGTTCAAAACATTTTTCTTATATTTTAGTCATTTTTTTGGCTTTGTAAAAGGTGATATAAGGTGTATTTTTTCAAGTTTGAGAATATTGGTATCTTTGTAAATGGAATCTATTTTTGAAGGTAAAGGCAAAACCTCAATAGCATTCCTTCCTTTTTTATTGGCTTCATTATTCTTTTAGCATCATGGCTAAAATTATCAGTCTCATTTCTAAAAATCATAATTTGTCACCTAAAAACTACAAAGAATCGATTAGAAACATGGATAACACCCTCATATTTGATTATTTATAGAAAATTACTGAGAAATAGACCACCCCACCAACTAAAGAAGTAAAACTAGTTGAATATCAGAAATGTGATAAACATGCACTCACCCTATTAAAATCACGTTGCACTAAACAAGTTATCATTCATATTGAGGTAGTTAAAATTGGTGCATGGAAGGTATGGAAATCATTAAAAGATTTATATTACAAGAAACTTGCATACAATAAGATTGACCTTCTTATGCAACTTTTGAACAATAAACTGATAGACAATGAAGATATCTTTGAATATATCTCTCACATGAACACACTTAAATAATAATATTGTACTTCATGGGTAAAATTGATGATGACATGTTTATTTCCATCACATTGAATGGGATTAGTTATAATTACACATTTTTTTTTGAAATTCTATAGCTTAGTGATAAGCTTAATGGTGCCACATTTGACACCATTCTTGAGTTATTGACTCAACATGAGAGATAATTTACAAAGAAGAAAAGTATGCCTATTGAAGAGGATCACTATGTAAATAATAGGTCCTAACAAATATATCATCACCATGTACAATGAAATTTTTACAAGCATTCTCTAAAACACTCTCTATGACATTCTCCACATCATTCTTGATGATCTCCATAACATTCATGTCAGTACTCTCCAGGGTATTCCAAACGTAGAAAACATCATAAGCACTCTTCTCACTCCTATATTTCCCCCTAGTGATTTAGATTATTTTGGATCCCTTAGACATAGGAAAGAGCCCACATGTTTTAAATGTGGTTGCATTGGACATCTTGTAGATTTATGTCCTTCCTAATGATCCCATTCTCTACATAAATAGAAATTTGAGGCAAATTATGTGGATCATTATAGAGGCCACTCTTCTAGTTAATTTAATTATTCTAGTTGTTTTGATACAACCTCTAATAAAAATTCATCTAATATGTTTGAGTTCTATGGTCCTGATGGACTTGGCACCATATTTTGAGTGCTCAATGATTCACCCATCTTGTGTGAACTACTAGGCTCAAGACTAGGATTTGTTATTGTAGTAGCAATTTTTGGCTTGTGTTCTTGATTTTGATTCCATTTTTGGATTTATGTACTTGATATTCATGTCATGGATTAGATAGGGTTATTTTATTTTATTTCTCTTGATTCATACATTATCACCTCTCACCTTATAGGGGGAGAAGATATTGCATTTATTATTATTTGATCAGTCGTTAGTGATAATACAAGTTGATATGGGTTGATAGCACCTTAAATGTTAGCAAAGGTCATCAGTGACTGTTGGAAATCAAGAAGATGTGCCATACATAGTATGGGTTTGTCACTTGGATGGGTTTCTATGTGGGACCTTGTGTGGATCGATGTAGTTAGACATGCTTGATTGTGTTCCACTACAATATGATACAATGATCATTAGGGATGTGTAGAATATGATTGTGTTCATCAACCATTTTTTTCCATAACTCATAGGGGTGGGATTCTTTATGGAGTGACATGAATTTTTTGGTCAATGCCAAAGGTAAAGTGCACTAGTTATAGTTATGATAGAGATCCGTTGATGACTTCAGAACTATTGCTCCAGATATTTCATACCCCTTTGGATAAAGGGGAAGTTTATTGGGTTTATGATATAATGTTGTGGTTTAATTAGTTTTATTTTAATTTTTTTATTTAGGTTAGTTATACCCTTTATTTGGTTTCTTTGAACCAAATCCCTGTAATCTTCTTTTAAAAGCTTACTTGTGTATAAAAAATAAATAAGTTTTGATATTAAATTTTTCCTGCCTTATTTACTTCATTTTCCAAAGGCTATCAAACTTGGGGGATGAAATTTATCCATCTTATGTCAATATTGGCCTCATTTTCACCTCATAAGAAAGACAAAGGGTGAAATATTTTCTCATCCATTATAAATATGTGATTGCATGGACCTATAAAGACTTGAAGATTTTCAATCTTAGAGTCATCACCATAAAATCCCACCAAAGTATGACCATAATCCATTCAAACAAAGATAGAGACCAATTATTCCCATATTATAACCACTCATTCAAAAAGAAGTAGAGTAGTTATTAAATGCTAAGATAGTGTTTCCTATTAGACACTCAACTTGGGTTGTCAACTTAGTTCCAGTCAGGAAAACAAATGGGGAGATCAGACTATGTTGACTTTAGGAACCTGAATAAGGCTTTTGAGAAGGAAAAATACCCTCTACCTTCCCTAGATGAGGTGATTCAGTTAGTAAGTGGTTCTAGAAAGATGTCAATCTTAGATGCTTTTTTAGGATATAACTAGGTGTTCATAAAATATTAAGATAGGATGAAGACTGCATTTACCACAAAGTGGGGTACTTATTCATATAAGATGATTCCTTTCATTTTAATTAATTTAGGAGATAATTTTCAATAGGCCATATAACACACATTTTAAGGTTTAATAGGTTAATGCATAATTATTTACATGGACCTCGTTATTTTCTCAAAGAATATAATTGATCATATAGGCCATTTACAGTCAATATTTGAAAGATGCATAAGGTTTGGCATCTCAATGAACCCAAAAAATAACATATTTGGAATTACTAAGGAAATAATTTTAGGGAACATCATCACCAAATATGGGATAACCATTGATCTGAGTTAAGTTCAAGGGATTTCTAAGATTGTATTCCCAAATAATAAGAAAGAGCTCAAATCCTTCTTCAAAAAGATAAATTTTGTGAGGACATTTTTCTTAAGTTTTCTATAAATTGTTGTACCTCTGAATGCAATGATTAAGTAAGATGCCAAAGTAGAATATACACCAAAGGCCTGAAAGTATTTTTAAGACATCAAGGACATCATTTCTCAAGCTTCAATGTTAATAATCCTAGACTTCAATAAAGACTTTTCCTTATATTCATTTGCTTCCAAGCACATAATTAATTATGTGTTTACCTAGAATAAGGATGAAAGTGAACATACTATTGCATTTATGAGCATGAATTTAAAATAATATAAGTTAAATTACTTCTTGATAAACAAACAAATCTTTTTTCTTGTCAAAGTGGTAAAGAAATTCAAACATTACATCTTGAAAAATTAGACTATTGTTATCATGTCAGACCCTACTATCATTCTCACTTTGGGACATAACGAATTAAGAAAGTGAAAAGGAAAATAGATTGAATTTTTTTATGAGTTTGACATAGAAGTCAAGCCTTCCAAAATTATTATAGGACAAGGCATCATTAATCTTATGACTGAGCTTGACCTACACACCACCATTGAGGAGGTCTGTCAGATTGAGGTATCTAGATGGACTCATAGGTAATTATACCCCAAAAATTAGTAGAGAATAAAATTGAGCTTTGAGGATAAAATCTACTCATTAAAATATCAAAAAAGGATTCTCTATATAAGAAATTATGAAGGCATCTCCCTGAGATGCATATCATGATAAGAAGTTTAAGAGATATTAGAGAACCTACACCAAAAGATAGACAATGATCATCCATATATAAAAAACATAACACATAAGATTTTTAGAATGGGATACTATTGGCCAATAATCTTTAAAGATGCACATGCCCATGTAAGAGTATGTTATGAATGCTAAGTCTTAGGAAAAAGAGAAGTGATTAAAATAATGCCATTAAAACCCCTTATTTGAGGAAGGCCATTTGTTTATTGGGGCTTAGATTTCATTAGTTTCATCAACCCAAATTCTTCGTCTATCTATAAATTTGTGTTCACAATCACATATTATTGCACTAGATATACTAAAGTAATGGCTATAAAACATTCCAGTGCATAAGATGTAATTAATTTTTTTAAAGAGAACATCAAAAGTAGCTTTGGTACCCTAATTTCCTTAGTTTGTGATAATGATTCAACATTTCAATTAGTTGAGTTCACTGAATGGGCCCATGCCAACCAAATCACCATTAAGTCATCTTCCAATCATTACCCACAAGGAAATGGATTGACGAAATTAAAAAATAAGAACTTGATTGATTCCATACAAAATTCAATTGTAGGTAAACCTAGAGAATGAAATAATTTACTAAAATATGAACTTTGGGTGGATTGAATAAGATATAAATAGGCCCTCAAAGCTTCACTTTACCTGTTAGTATATGGACAATACCCAATATTCCAAATCATGCTCAAATTACCAACATATTAATTCATGAAATATTATATGGAACCAAGTGAGAAAGTGGAATCTTGATTATTAGATATAATAGAAATGGATGATTTAAGGAATGAAGCCTTGCTTAATTTTAGTAAACATCAAGACTTAGTTAAAATGTGGTTTGGTAGAAGAGCAAACTTTAAAACATTCAGAATATATGATCTAGTGATGCTATGGGAAAAATCCTAAGAAAAGAAAGGATAAAATGAAAAATTTACCCCTTTATAGACTAGATTTTACCAGATATCAAAGATATTAGCTAACAATGCTTTTAGTTTAAGTGACCTCTAAGGTAATAAACTCACATATCCAGTTAATGGGTAGTTTTTGAAGCACTAATTCATGGTTGTGCCATCTAGAGATGTCCTAGAATGACAACAAGTGATAAGATAGAGATAGGAATAGGTTATATTTATTTTTTTCATAGTTAGGTTTCTTATTTTTTTTTATTTACTTTGTTTACAATAGTTTTATGATCTATAGATTAACCTTTCCTATTTTCAACATTTTGCTTTCTTTTAGTTTAATTCTCTATTTTCTAAAATAGATGTCTTTATTTTTTGTGAAAATAGAATTGACTTATCTTGGTGTGACCAAGCTAATATAAAATTCACTAGACTCTCATGCATGATTTAATTCATATATTGAATCCATGAGAAAGGTCCCAAAATAAATAACAAGCATGGCCAGAACATAGAATGGAACACACAAACTAGTTGGTTTGTAGATTTTACACTTTTATATCTAATATTTTTAGGATTTAGGTATATAATAAACAAATTAACCATGGTTATATCACAATTGAATACTTATATCTAGTATGTAAAATATACTCTTGTTACTTTATATAAATTTATAAAGTTTTCTCATTTCCTTTGATCAAATACACTTCCCACATTAATAATTATTTAAGGTAATAACCATTGATGTGGATATATCTAGTAGGGAAATTTTGATAAATCAAAGTTGTACAAATACTAGATCACAATGTTTCTTGCCTTCCTTATTTTACTTATATTCTAAAAAAAGGGACAAATGCTTAAATACTCACATGATGAAATAAGATCAATGTATCATGCATCATTCAAGTGTATGAGGAAAGAAGTGACAGAAGGGATCAAAGGTATCTCTATTGGGGGTATGGATGCTTAGATAGTATTAGATCAATGCCTAAGCTTCCCTAGTTTTAATATGCTTCAAATAAAATAGAATGAAACCTACAGTTTATTCCAAGTCCTTAATAAAACCCTGAAGACAAGGGTAAAATAAAATCATTTCATCATAGAGAGATCCAAGATATGAGTAGAATTAGTATGCTACATGAAGTATTAAGAATCTCTTTCATATTTCTAATTTAATCATTATTTTATGGTATAATTCATGTTAATTTATAGTTTTTAACCAAAAATTCTTGGTTCTTGAATACTCGAGAGCATTCTCCCTATAAGTTATAATTTGTTGTACTCAACACACCCCATTCTTAATTTTTTTTGAATAGGGACCCAATATAATGAAAAATACCAAGTATTTTTTGAGAATATTTTCTCATTGACATTTGTATTCACACCTAGCTAAGCTCAAAAACGTTATAATTTCTTATTCTATGCATATATTATTTTTGTTTTGTGTTGATCATGTATAAATGCAATTTGCATTTCCTCATTATCTAGGTTTTCACTATATGATTTATTTAGACTAATGTATTAATGGTATTTATGAATTTTGCATATATACAAGTTTTACAAATATGCACATGAATTATATAACTAAAATCATAAGTTTTAAACTTCACGTATTTTGTACTTCATGAGTTATGCATTTTGTGTAGTTTTATAAAATGTAATTTTTGGGTCTTCAAAAAAATTGTTCATTAAATTTGGTCTTTGGAACTTTTGTTCATGAAGTGTGTTCAATTTTTTTTTAGAAGTTGTGTTTTATATAGCCTTTGCCTATGCATTTCATGAATTTGAGGCATTTTGAGAATTATCTGACCCAGTCACAAAAAAAGTTTTGACACCTAACTTATGAAAACACACCACATGACACTCTTAATTTTACACATAATTAATTATAGGGTGAAACATGTCTAAGGCTACAACATGGAATTTATTCAAATGTATATAAATTATACTTGGCATACCCACCAAAGTAAGCGGAAAATTTTGAATTAAATGGATATATTAAGATTAGAGACATTGGGTATTAATGGTGTATGAACTAGAATTAAAGTATTATACTCAAAATCTATATAAATTAATTCGAAAGAGACTTTATGCCTATTTGTAGAAAATAATCTCAAATGTTTTTACTCTCCAAAGAGAATTTGAAGCCCTAGTTATATATATTCAAGTGTGAACTGCTTCTAGTAAGAGTGAAAATAGTTGATTTTTACATAAGAAAATAGGTTAATAATGGCATCACCATCAAAGGTGTTTAGAGGAGTATTACCACCAAAAAATATCTCCATCAAGTAATCTACATAATATATGGACACTATCTTTGATTTGAAAGTGTCCAATGAGCAATTTTCAAACTATATAGCTCTGTGGAATGTTATAGAGAATGTATATTCTATTGGCAAAAGTGTTGTCATTGATGTCAAAGATAATGACAAAGTGGTGATGTTATTAATGAAAAATAAATGAGTGTTGTCTTAGTATAAGGATGATGTTAGAGGTACTAATTTAGCATGAAAGTCACAAGGTTAGAGTAAGATCTTGGTGAATGATGAAGCATTAGATGATAGTGATACATTGAAAAGTATAGTGAGCCTAATCATGAGAACAAGGAACATGAAGCCTATAAACTTAGTCAAGGGATAATAATACATAAGCATGAACATGGAGCTTTGTAAGGCATGGTGAATGAGACCTAGTCTTTGCATTATGAGACCTTGTATGGTGACATAGGCTTGGTAGCATAGTGTGTTGAGAAGGTTGAGGCTAGGGAGAAGAAATTTTTTAGATATGTATCATGGAATGAAGGTGTATGAAATTTTTTTGAGGTGGTGAGGTAATTTTAAGAGGTTTTAAGGTAGTTTCTTGGTCAAGGTATGGTCTGTAGTTCTAGGCCTAGTAGTCTAAGACACCTTATGAGGCCTATTGAGGGATCACGTATAAATTACAAGGTGTGTGAGATCATGGGATATTATACATAGGTTTTGGTATTTTTTTTAAATGTGTTGACCAAGTTATAGGTCTTAATTTTGAGGACAAAGTGAGAAAAGTGGGTCTAAGGCTTTAGGTGTGCTAGAATGGTAAGTTGTCTACCTAAGAGATTTTTTATTTTGCTTATTGGCATGTACATAATTAGCATGGTGAACTAAGATATTAGGGGTAGTTGATTAAGGGTCCTAGATAAAATTTATTTTCATTCATTTTTATAATGAGGGCCTAATATTTATGAACATTTGTTAAGAAACTAAGCAGGTTTTTATGGTTTTAAAACTCTAATAAAGACTTGATATTGAAAATATTGTTGTTGAATATCGAGAATGAAGTGGTTTATCAAGTTTGACTATGGGATGATGTATTGGACTCCTCTAGGGTCCTCTAAGTGTGACTGAGTAATTAGGAGGGTGAGTGTAAGCTATAGGAAAACATAGATTTATAGGAGATCTGATGCTACATGAAATATTGACCAAGTCGAAGGTGTTAAGTGGATAGATGGTAGATTTAAAGATTTATATTTTATGATAATGTATGTTTATAAGGATAAATATTAATTTAATTATGAAAATTTGGGCATACAAGTTGACTAATCTCTAAAAGGGCTAATGGTGAAACCAATGAAGAAAACTAGTCCGAGTCAGAAGATGCTTAGGGATGTGAAATCAATGTTTAGGGATGAGCCAATGAAATTATCTATATATATATTATAATAATTTTATAATTTTTACATGAATTTTAATTTGTGCATAATCCTATGTAATGTCAAATAGTTGACTCAATGTTGATATATTTATGTGTAGTATGACTATGTAGAGTAGTGTTTTGTTTTGGGTATGAAATTTGAAATATTTCATTAAGAACATATTGTTTTTATTGTTGAGAGTTTTATATGGATATCATAAGATTTATTTAATTCAATTTTCATCTTTATAAATCCCTATACAAGTGTGGAGAGTCAAATGTTGTTGACTAGTTTTGAAGGTAGTTTGAAAGTTTTGAGCAAAATTCTTCCATAGGAGAGTTGGAGGTATTTTAGTTTGAATTGAAGTTAAAAATAAGGTTTATGGTGTTAAATATGTCTCATTTTATATTTTTAATGTATTTATGTTCATAATAAGTGCCTATGTGTGTATGGATAGTCAAAGATAGTTGACTGGGTTTTGGAGCTTGTTGACTATTCTAAGCGATCTCTCAGAAGAAGTGTTCTTGATGTGTTATAACCCATGTTAAAGTGTATAATGGATTTTTAGGGGTTTAAAAAATCATAAATGTTACACCCATGTGATATAATCACATATATATGTGGAATATTTGAGTGTTTACTTCATATTTATGAGACAATATTTCTGAGTGCTTGAAAGGCCTAATAGGACTAAAGGCTAATTGAGAGGTTCAAGGGGTGAAATGTTAGAAAAAGTAGTGTGGATAAAATTTAAGATTACTATAGGTATATTTGTGGTTAAAATTAATTATTTCATCCATTATTAATGGATAATTTATTAAAAATAAGTCACAAGTGTAACGTGTGGGTTTGAAGGGCTAATTCCTTTAGGTCTCCATTAGGCCTAATAGTGAAATTGGTCTTTATGGACTATGACCAACATAGGGAGAGGTTGTATCATTAATTAACATGTATTAGGACATATTTAAAGTTTAAAACAATTTTGGTAAAAATCTTGACCGACCAAGATGGATTAGATGAAGTGTGTGTTATAAAGGCAAGGGCTAATTTGCCTATTTGGACTTGAAGAGTGTGTGCGAACTCAATAAAAGAAGAGATATTATTGAAGGAGTAGAGTAAGGTAATTGAGGAAAATTAGAGGGTGAATTATATCAGTTATTCATATCTAATAAATTTGATGTAGGTGGATACATAGGTCATTAGACCTAATGAGCCTAGAAGAGGCATATTGAGCGAAGGAGCGTAAGTGGCTTGTATGAGGTAGAGAGGTAGGTTTTCATGTGTTAGAGTAAGATAAGTCCATCATCAAGTGTGTCAAACATTAGATCAGAGGTGGAGATTATTTTAGAGATGAGTGATTTGGTGCTTGATCATCTATGGGGTTGTAGCCTCTTTGTTAGTTGGTATGAGCTAAAGGTTAAGTGGGTGCTTGACTAAATTGAGGGGTGGGTGATCATTGATCAGTTGGTGATGGTATAAATTAAATATTATAATTATAGGATAGTAGTCCATGTACATGGTTCAATGGGTTTTATCCACCAAGAGGGTTTCCCACATAATCTCTTGTGTTATCTTGTGATGTGCTCATATGGTTGTTTGTTTATGCACTATTTAATCTTATGTGAATGTATGCTTCATGAAATGGTAAATGGAATTGAATATACATTATTATCTACTGATTTACCCCCCTCTCAATAGCTACTTCCAAAAATTAGTATCAGAGCTAGACCTTTAGAAGAGGCTTGATAGCCTATAAGTGATCCTAAGTAGCTTGAAGTGTAATAAGGACAATGTTAATCTTATTTGGAGTAATTAAAAAGTTTGTGAAGATCATGGTTGAGGTTTGCATAGAAGTTTGCATGATAGTGTTAGTAATATTGAAGAAGGACTATATAGAATCTAAGTCCAAGATTAAACCTAAGTTTAATGATATACCTTATTGAAGATGGTCTATTTTTTTACCTAACATGATAGAATAAAGATAGATCATTTAGATGGTTTATGTGTATGGAAGTAGTACAAGTCATGGAGAGCATAGAGGATAATGTGAGGCATCCTTAGATGCTTTGAGGAGGTTCTAAAACCTCAAGGTGTGCTTTGGAGAGAGAAAATCACACTAGAGTGGCCTAGAGAAGTTAGAGTGTCATTAAGCATCATAGAGGTAAAGACAAGTCAGCAAGTTAGAGCATTTATTGCAAGTCTTCAAAATTCAACTCTACATGGATGTGATGTTACTAGTGTTATGAAGTATCCTCAAATTTTGGTGTCTTAAATATCTATCTAGCTCAAGTGATAAGGATTTAAAGTTGGGTCTGTGAAGAGAGACGTGCTAAAAGATGTCAAGTTAATGCTCCAAGAAATAGTCATTATAGGTTCACAAATATAACCATTGTATTTCAAATTTTAACTGATTGTGTATGCAAAATAAGGACTTAAAATGAGTTTTTAGCTTATATAATCTATTCCATTGGTCAAATCAAGTTGGTAAAAGAAGAAAAGTTAGAGTAAACTCCATGAAGAAGACCCTCAAAGTGATTAAGAGTTGTGATTATCCATACAATTCCAATTAATGCAGTCCAAAGTTGATGTTTTCAATCTAGGAAGAATACAGTAAACCTAGGAAGACTAGAAGTGGTTCAGAACATGTTAGATGCCCTTTTTTTATGTTATAATCATTAGATCATGTTTGTAACTATTTTAAGATCATTTTTATGCATTGTATTAGTATATAAACAAGTGTTTGTGCAAATAAATTCATCTTGAAATATGACTGTGTGTGAAGGTATTGTGATTGGTAGAATAGTGTTGACTTTTAGAGTTATTTGGTGACTTTGGTCACTCAAGGTGTTTGTAAAAATAGTTTAGAGATGACCTCAAGTTCATGATGCTCTTATAGGTGTATTTTATTATTTGGTTTGGTTCATCATAAGTTAATATCAAACACAAATTGAAAAGAACAATGAGCTAAGGGTTTCAAGGAGATTCATGACTTCAAACCCTAAGATGTACTCTTTAAAGCAAATAACTATTGTATGAACTATGGAGGTCAAGTGGACATAAAGAAGGTGGTATAAAATGTATTTTAGGGTGTCTACAATGTAGATTCATGTTGAGAATGGCTTGACAGGTCTAAGAGCTCTTTATGAGCTAAAAGAGCTATATGAAGCTAGACTAATGATATATGCTGTGTATTGGTCTATGAGACCAACATCAATCACTAGGTTATGTGATTATATGTATCTTGAAGTCTTGAAAGTGATCACAGTGATCAATAAATAAAGGTAAAAAGAGAGAAGTACCTTATGCTATGGTGATAGTGAGATAGAAGACAATGAGATTGGTCTCTCAAGATCAATACCTTTGAAGGCAAAGTGATGTTTAAAAATCCAAGGAAGTGTGATTATCTGATAATGGAATGACAAGTTATATATGACCTAAAGATTATCATGAATATTATGAAGGTGGTCTTGTCTTGTATCATCATAAGAAGATTACAAAGTTGAAGAAGATTACAGTAGTGCCCTTGAAAGTTGTTTTGTGAGATGTCATATTTCCTTGATGCCAAGATGACCTCATAAGGTATTGAAGGAACATTTTGGTATGTTGTGTTTGATTTGATATGGTTTATTAGTCTTAGGAATACAAGCTCTGAGTCATCATAAGTAGGGTTATGAGTTTATATGCTAAAGGTTGAAGATTGGTGTTGGCAAAGTTGATTGTTATTCTTTATCATGAAGGTGAGATACTTGATGAGAATAAAGATGATCTTAGGATGTTGTAGCGACTATTTTCATGTTGTTAAGTCTCTATTTGTGTATCATAAAGGCAATTTGAGTTGAAGAGTATGCTCAAATATATATAAGAGCAATGTTTATATAGTTATTTCTAGACACAGTGGTTGAGATGATCTAATAGAAGGTGTTATGAGCTATATCTAGCATCAATGACTTGAGAAGTTTATTTTAAGATCTATGGGGATTTCATGAGGTAAGTAAATTTTTTATATGTAACCAAATGGTGTATAGTTTTAGGTGACATGATCTAGATGGAGCATGAAGTTAGGGGGAGCATATGTGAGATATTTTAGTTTCAAGCTTTAGTCATGGTGGAGATGTGGATAAGTCTACTAAAGATGTGAACTTAAGAAGTTTTTTTTATGTCTTGATCAAACCAAGTCATGTGTTTTGATAATCTATTAAATCTTCATGTATGGACAAAGGGGGAGATTTGTAAATGGTCAAGTTCTAGAATTAGAGGACTGTGTAGATGAACCTATGAGGAGTATATGTCCACTTTGTAATTAATGGAAAAGGGGGAGAAGAATAAATTACCATCAATGAAAAAGGGGGAGATTGGTGGAAAAAGTGTTGTCATTGATATCAAAGGTAATGACAAAGTGGTGATGTCATTAATGAAAAGTAAATGAGTGTTGTCCTAGTCAAAAGATGATGTTAGAGGTATTGGTTTGACATGAAAGGCACAAGGTTAGAGAAATATATTGGTAAATGATGAAGCATTAGATGGTAGTAATACATTAAAAGGTACAATGATCTTGATCATGAGAATAAGGAACATGAAGCCTAAAAGCCTAGTCAAGGGATAATAAGCCATAAACATGAACATGGAGTTTTGTGAGGCATGGTGATACAATGTTGTATGAGATTTAAGTGTTATAGAATATGTAATGATTTTTTATCATGTGAATAATGTGGGAAGTATATCCGTAATGGTAGTAAGGTCAAGGTTGAGACCTAGTCTTTGCATTAAGAGACCTTGTATGGTGGCATAGGCTTGGTAACCTAGTGTGTTGAATAGGTTGAAGCTAGAGAGAATAAGGTTGGTAGATATGGATAATGTAATGAATGTGTATAATTTTTTTTAAGGTGGTGAGAGGATTTTAAGAGGTTTAAAGGTGGTTTCTTGGTCAAGGTATGGTCTGCAATTCTAGGCCTAGTGGTCTAAGAGACCTTGTGAGGCCTATTGAGGGATAAAGTGTCTATTTAAAGGTATATGAGCTCATTGGAGATTTTATATAGGTTTTAGGAGTTATTTAAAAGTATTTTACCAAGTTTTAGGTCTTAGTTCTGAGGAGAAAGTGAGAAAAGTAGGTTTAAGGCTTTTAGGTGTACTAGAATGGCAAGTTGTTTAATTGAGAGAGTTTTTCTTTTGATTGTTGGCACATACATCCTTAGGATGGTGATATAATATATTAGAGATATTTTATTAAGGTTCATATCTCAAATTTTTTATCATTGTTTTTTGGAATGAGGGCCTAATATTTATGAATGTTTGTTAAGAAGGTAAGTAGGTTTTTATGGTCTTAAAACCTTAATAGAGACCCATTATTGAAGATCTTGTTGTTGAGTGTTCAAAATTAAGTTATTGATCAATTTTGACTATTATATGATGTATTTTACTCCTCCAGGGTCCTCCAAGTGTGATTGAGTGATTAGGAAGGTGATTTTAAGCTATAAGAAAACTTGGATTTGTAGGAGATTTGATGCTATAGGAAATATTAACCAAGTCAAAAGTGTTAAGTGGATGGATGTTAGAGTTTAGTACTTTTATTTTGTGATCATGTATTTTTTGAGGAGGAAAAATTATTCACGTGTGTAAATTTAGGCATACAAGTTGACTAGTCATTAGAAGGGCTAATGGTGAAACCAATGAAGAAAACCAGTCTGAGTGTGAAGAGGCTTAGGTATGTGAAATTAGTATTTATGGGTGAACCAATAAATTTGGATATATATTATAATAAATTTATAATTTTTTCATGAATTTTAAGTGGTTTCTAATCTTTTTTAGTGGTCAAAAAGTTGACTCAGTGTTGATATATCTATGTGTAGTATAATTGTGTAGAGTAGTGTTTTGTTTTGGGTTTGAAATTTGAAAAATTGAATTAATACCACATTTTATTTTTATTTTTATAGTATTATATTTTTATAATAATATTTATTTAATTCACTGGTCATATTTATTATTCCCTATGCAAGTGTGGAGAGTTAGATGTTGTTGACTAGTTTTAAAGGTAGTTTGACAATTTTGAGTGAGGTTCTTACAGAGGAGATTTGAAGGTATTTTGGTGTGATTTTAAGTTTAAAATAAGGTTTATGGAATTAAATAGGTCTCATATGATATTTTTAATTTATTTTTGTTCATAAAAAGTGCCTATATGTGTATGGACAATCAAATATAGTTGACTAGGTTTTGGAGCTTGTTGATTGTTCTAAGTGATCTCTCTGAAGAAGTGTTCTTGATGTGTAATATCCTATCTTTAAGTGTATAATGTATTTATAAGTGTTTAAAATATAATTAGGGTTACACCCATTTGATATAATCATATGTATATGTGTAATATTTTAGTGTTTGATTTAGATTTGTGAGATAGTATTTTTGAGTGCTTAAAGGCCTAATAGGACTAAGGACTAATTGAGAGGTTCAAGGGGTGAAATGTTAGAAAAGGTAGTGTGTAAAAAATTTAATATTAATATATGTATATTTTTGGTTCAAATTAAGTGTTTCATACATTGGTAAGGTCTAATTTTTTTTCAAAATAAGTCACAAGTGTAATGTATGGGTATGAAGGGCTAATTCCTTTAAGTCTCCATTAGGTCTAATAGTGAAATTGGTATCTATGAACTATGACCGACTTATGGAGAGGTTGTATCATTAATTTAAAGATTATGATGACCTATTTAAATGGAAAAATTAATTTGGTAAATATCTTGGCTGACCAAGATGGGTTAGATGAAGTGTGTGGTATAAAGGCAAGGCCTAATTTACCTATTTAGACTTGAAGAGTGTGTGAGAACTCAAGAAAAGAAGAGAGATAACTTAAGGAAAAAAGGAAGGTAATTGGGGAACATAAAAGGGTGAATTATATCATTCATTAATATCTAATTAAGTTTATGTAGGTGGATACATAGGTCATTAGACCTAATAAGCCTAAAAGAGGCATATTGAGTGAAGGAGCCTAAGTGGCTTGTATGAGGTAGAGGGGTAGGTTTACAAGTTTTAGAGAAATATAAGTCCATAATCAGGTGTGTCAAAAATTATATCAGAGGTGGAGATTAATTTGGATGTGATTGAGCTGGTTCTTGTAGCCTCCTTGCTATTTGGTGCCAGCTAAAGGTCAAGTGGGTGCTTGACCAAATTGAGGGGTAGGTGTTTCTTGATTAATTAGTTCTATTATAAATTTAATTTTTTCATTATATGATAGTATTACATGTGCATGTTTCTATGGTTTTTATCCCCCAAGAGGGTTTCCCATATAATCTCTTGTGTTATCTTGTGATGTGCTCATATGGTTATTTCTCTATGCATTATTTAATCTTATGTGAATGTATGATTCATGAAATGGTAAATGGAATTGAATATACATTGTTGTCTACTGATTTACCACCCCCTCCCACCTCAATATATAATTCCAATAGATTCCCATTCATATGAATATAATCTAACATCTAAACAAAAGTAACTGACTATGGTCTTACTACCATTAAAATGCCAATAATTACACTTTTCTATAGCCAAGATCAAAGTGATTCCCTACATCGACTTAATTTAGGGCTTGATATTTATAGGGAAGGTGATTTGTGGTAGATTCCTATGCCACCTAAAACACTAGACATTTATTACCTACATCTATGGGGATGCATTCCAAAGATACCTACAACTGCCCATCATAAACACCAAATACAATAGGTATAGAGTCAAATTAAAAAATAAAACAAACACAATAGAGAATACATTAAATAAATTGATTACTTATAGAGAGGTGGTCACTCTCAAGGCTAGGTATCCCATGCTAATAACCTATTTTAGGATGGGAATCTGCATTAGAATGGCTCTGTTAAATGTATTATATGTCTACAATAACATTCACTTCCTTCACCTAGAGTGGGTTATGTTGATGGACCTATTGATAATCTTAGAGTTCACTTTCACCCTAAGAGAAATAATCAATGCCATCATCTAGGAACAAATGTTTAAGAAAGATAAAATGCCTATGGATGACCACTTCTACATGATGTCATATCTTTTAAAAGTAGTTATGGCCACTATTTACCTTCATAACATAACACTCTAGAGCCCTGATCTAGACTACATTAAAATTTAGGAATGTGACTTGTATTCATTCCTCTATATCTAATCTTACATGAGGAATATCATTTAGATATTTGAGAAAGTCTACCCTCAAGTATGGAGGGAAATTCATGAAGAACCCTTGAAATGAGTTTCATAGAACATCAGGAAGACACTCTAGCCAAGGGGGGACAATTGGATATACTTATATTATACTATAATAATGGTGGAAATATATATGATAACCACTCTATGTCTCCCCAAGTATGTCATAGACAAATTTGTAGATCAAGAAATTATCTACCAACTATGGTGGAGCATTGATGAAGACATGAATAAGAAACACAAAGGTTTGTTCCAAGGGTCTTCCTTGATTATTAGTTTTATGTGCTTCACAAACAAGAAGAATTTTGGAGAGGTCAGTAAAACCATAGAGTTTTACTCATTGGCATCTCTACCACACAGGGACTAGGATCCTCATGGAATTATATAAAACCATATCCAAGTCTTAGGCAACCATTACCATAATAAACCTTATCATCATGACTTTATATTCTTAAATTTAAAGGATGTTGATAAGGTTATGAAAAGGGAGAGAGTGGATGGGTTATCAAATGATCACTTAATATCCATCAACAGATATCCCTCCTTCATAATTGTAGAGGCACATACTAGGTTTTTACCTCCTAATGGATGGGCAACTATAGATTACTAGACCTCATGGCTAACCCAACAACCATTAGACCAAGGAACATCCTCTAGATCACCACCCACTATTATGATATCCATGAAGCAAGAACAAGGTGTGGAGGACACACCTATTATGTCATGTTTCTCAAAAGAAGGTCCTTTCCAATATTCACCACCACTTTTAATGAAGGTTGTAAAGAACTATCAAGAGGTAGGAGAAGTGACTACTATTACAATTTCTTTGGGAGGAGAACAAGAACCAATTTTCATTTATTCCGTTGTCTCTAAGGACACAAGTTTCCTTGTTACTTCCTCAAGTCCTATTACTGCAAGTGTAGACACTACACCTTCCACAACACAATATACTCCTCCCATGGATGGAAAGATAATAATATATTACAAGAGGAAGGGAAGGTCCCCTAAGGACCCTCTTTCATTAGCATACTCTCTTTCAATTCTAAGTGTGAAGGTGATACTAAATGAACTTGAGGATAAGGATGAAGAATTGAAAAAGGCTAATATCTTGAGTCTTTAGGAGTCAAAGGCAAAGTACCAATCGAGGTAGACAAATCAGGTGAGGTGCCCATTACTTCAAATAACACTACTTCTTTTCCTATGAGTCTTATTACTTCTATATTTATATAGTTACTAAAGTCCATGTTACTCCCACTATTCCCATTGTCCCTCTTAGTCTTATTGTTTCTAAAAATCCTATTATTTAAAGGGTTGTGATTATTTTCTGAGCTCTTATGGTTTCTATTGATCTTATTATTTCTTCATCTCCTATGGTTTCTACTTCCCCTAATACTACTTTAATTGTCATTGGCCTTACTCCCCCTAAGTATAAAAATGTTCATTTTAAGAAGACTATGAGAGTCCTTGCTAGCACTCAAGTGCATATATCTTTCACTCAATTAGGATTATCCATGAATTCTTCCACTACAACCTAGGCTACTTCTTTTTTCCCCTCTACCAAATCTAATAAGAAGAAGTTTACTTATATTATCCACCTAATACCATAATTTGGTAATGTGGTTGGCCTAAGATCATCTTACCATCATTTTCAAACCCATTATATTTAGAGGCATTAATGTATTCCTTAAGCAATGTTTTGATAGTGGTTACTACTAAGTACACTCAGCTAGTAGATTCTACGTAGTTGGTAATCCCATATTTGGTTTCAAACTTGGAGGGCTAAGCCTCACAAAGACCTAATTTGACAATAACATATCTTCCCACTATAAGCTCCATTTTTGATAAATCAAAGGTAACTATCCAAAGAGTCAAGAAGATGAAAATAGAGGATGACTCTAGTATAGGTTTGGTTTTGGAATAAACTTAGGATGTTTTTTCACTTTCAATGAGAAATAATAGGATACTTGGTCAGCCTCCATACAACTAGGATTTCAAGATTATCTTTAGGTGAATGTGAAGCCTTGTTGGAACTTCATGAGGGTATATAACAAGCTAGGTAAGATATATAGAATGAACTGGAGAAATTAAGAGAGAAATAAAAAATAGTACAAGTTCCTAAATCAATTTAAGGTGATGTTCAAAACATAGCTCTTAGATTATACAATATTTTATAAAATATTGGTTTAATAAGAGCTGAATTATCCCCTCACATTGTTGAAACTTGTAAATTATTCAATTATTTAAATGAAGATGAGAAGAAATTTAATTTTATTATATTATAATCCACCAATAAGTCTTTTAGATATTTGGATTTGATGATACCATTGTAATCAACCAATGCTCTCAATCTAGTGGTCATCAAGACATCAAAAGTCTAGAATATAAGCCTTGATTCTAAAATTAGCAAATCAAGATAAATAGGTATTACAAATTTTCAATGGGTTGAAGTTATCTTAGGCCCTATATCCCTTAATTAAATTAATAATTAGGGCCATTTTTTACTAGCTACTTTAGTAGGCATCTACCAATTTTAATCAAGGTCTTCAAGATTGCACATTAGAGGAAATTGAATAAGAACTAGGAATTTCTAGGAAGAAGGTCACAAAGGTAGAGATATTTGGGTGGAATTTAGATCCACCAAGATGGAGCATACACACTTACTGGCATAATTCACAAGGGTACATATTCCATCTCTTTTGAACATAAATATAATAAGGTTGCAATACAGAATTGGATAGACACACTATCAAGAACTAGAAGTGAAGAACCAAGTTATGGCTAGACCTACCAGTTTAACTACACCTTCCATTAATGTGCCTCTGATAACTCTAAGTTCAATCATGTAGGCCCTAATATACAATAAATCTTAGTTTTCCTTGGTTATTTTTATATGTATTTTTCTTTTAAATTGGCAATGTAAATAAAACATGTAGTACTTAACTAAATAAACTTGTAAACATGAATATGTTGCATGGTTTTTTAATAATGAGTCTTATTTAAAAAAGACTCAATTTTGACTAAGTTTAAATATGCATGCATAGTTTTTATCAATTATAACTCTCATTATAATTATCATTAGCATGTAATTTTAGAGTTTTGCATGGATTTGGAGTATGAGGCTACCCCTCCCCATATATATTTATATTTTAATCATCTCATTTTCAAAGAGAGATTGATGCAAGGGTATATTTATTTATCCTAGTTTTGAGTTGATTTAGGTGATATGAGGTCACTTAGAATGTGTATGTCTATGTTAGAAGTCATAGGTAGTCATGGAATTCAAATATAAGGTCATATGGTATTTTATTACCAAAAGTGGGATTTAAATGTTTGAATGATAAAACTATGTTTTATAGTAATAATTAGGTCTTAAGGTAAAATACAAAAGTTTATCAATATGGTAAGTGATTCTAGGTGGTCTTAGATAGGATTATGAGTGATCTTAACATAAAAGTGATGGTCAAAAAACAATGTATACATGAGTCTTGAAGTTGTACCTACCATTCATATGTGGCAATGATATTTTAAGAAGTTAATTTTTAATGTTATTGAAATAAGGAGAGTGTATGCATGTAGTTAAAAAAACAATAAATGAGAGAAGGAGAGGAGACTCTCGAAGGAAACAATGTAGAATGGATGAGAAAATAAGGAAATATCACAAATTCTTGAGAACTATACCTATATGAAACTTTGTACATGAATATTATAGTATGTGTTGAAATTAATATAGAAAATGAGGTTTATTTACAATATACCCAAGTTTATTGGTATGAGTATGCATTTTTTTATTATATGAATAGTGTGTTGTATTGTGACTTAAGATTTGATTCAAATTTTGCATGCAATAGTTGAGAGAAATTCTATTTACAAAATATTTATAAGAGAAATTAAAAAGTATAACCATAGTGATAAGTTGGTATTTGATAATATAAAATCATTTAAAATCCTAGATATCCTATAAGGAGTGCAAAAAAGAAGTGGGAAATCTTCACATATAGTCTTCTTAAAGAACCCTGTTTGTCATAGTTATGATATTTAGAATAGAAATGTGGTAGATAATCTTGAGAAAGGTATCAAAATTTGATATTGATGATAAAATATTTAAATATATGAGGTCACTATTCTTGATGTACAAATTACAATCAAAATTCAAGAAGTAGTCAAAATTTGCATTAGTACATACATAATCTTAAAAATATGTCCAAAATTTTGTATTTTTACTTTTTGAATATGTTTTAAGGATGAGAAAGAGAAGATAATGGTTTAAAAAGGTAATTAAAATTGGTTAAAACTATAAACTACCATTTTTTTCTTGAAAAGTGTGTAAAAATTAATTTGGACCCTATTGTAACCTCTCAGCCACATACAAGCCTAGGTTTCAACTAACTAGGGTTTTTATTTAGAAATTTGAATATATTATGAATCCACCATTATTATCCCTTAAAAATTTTAATCTATTGTATCTTGTAATTATTTATAATAATATGAGTGTTTTGGATTGATACTATTTGGTTTGGTATAGATTCTAGTACTTAGTATATGTATAGGCCTAATAAACCTAATTAGAGAAAAGAGAGGGTGATTTGGGAGGTCTAACATATGATTTTAAATAAGAAAATTATTGGAAAATAATAAATAAATAGAGGGTATCTAAAACTGATTTTTTTTTCTCAATTATTATCCTATCTTGTCTGTACCATTGTAAATAGTGAAAAAAGGCTATTAGAAGAGAGACTAGACTTAGTAGGAGAAAGGTGAAAAAAAATAATAACAAGTTTTGTGGAATGGTTGGATGAATGAAATGAAATGTAATTGAATAGGCATATGGTTATATGATTATTTTGGAAGGATATAATAAAAAAACATACATACCTATGAAAATACATAAGAAGATTATCAAAAACATGGTAATGATAAAGAGAGAGAATATGAAAATAGAGTATGACTGTGGAGGTTGATGTTCAAAGGAGATATTGTAGAGATAGTTGATTAGTAAAGTGAATTAAATTAGAGAAGGAATATTAAGTTAATATAATGATCTTAAGATTCATTGAGTATGTAAGAGTGAATAAGAAAGACCTAGTAAATGCAAAGTGATCAAAGAGATAAAGAGGTTGAAGATGAAGTACAAAGATAGATCAAGGCTAGGTTTTAGTAGAGGTAAGGTGTGTAGGTTATTTTTTAAATCCATAACAAGGTTATTTGGTAAATTTTCTACATAATTTTGGTATCAAAGATGGTAAGTTCTTTGGATCAGTTATACTTTGTGTTTTGAAAGTGTTAGTTAAGTTTATATGAAGATTATGCTAATAAGTATTGAAGGTTACTTTAATATGTTGCTATGACTTAATAATGAGGTTAAAAGGATATTATATATAGGAATAAATATTTGTGATAAATAATATTGTGTGGAAAGAGCCCTTAAGCCATAAAGGCTTAGAAAGAGGAGAGCTAGTGAAAGCTTAAAGGAGAAAGCTCAAGAAGAGTTGAAGATAGAAAGAGGAGTCCCAAGTGAGGGGAGACTCCAAGTGAGAGTAAAATAATGAGACCCAAGTTAGGTCAAGGAGGAAAGTAGGTAGTATTTTTAAGAAGATATAGTTCCAAGTGAGACCTAAGGTAAAAAGAGAGTAAAGAGAGTGTCAAAAGTGAAGGGAAAAGATAAGAAAAAGAGAGATGAAGGGCTTGAAGAAGGATTTCCATAAGGAAATGGAGAAAGAAAAAGTTGATAAAAGAGAGATTTATGAGATGAAGGTAGTATTGATATGTTTAGGGCAAATCTTATAATATCTTAGACCAAAGTTTTTAGTTAGAATCAAAAACCCAGTTAAATGGCATCTCAAAGAGATGATGAGGAAGAATAAAATACAAGAAGTATATAAAGTGAGAAGATCAATGAGAATGCTAACTAAGAATCCTAATAAGAAAGAAAAGGGGGAAATAAAGCCTAATAATTTTCAATCTAATGATGTTTTAAAATGTGTGTATGTAGGTGTAAGAGATGATGAAGGAAATGAACTAGGGAAGCCAATGCATAGGCTCAAGGAACAACAAGAAGAATAATTTGATCAAGTGGTATTCAAGAGTAACCAAGAGGAAGGAGAGGATCAACATAGAGTTTTGATATGATAAGAGGAACAATTAGTTTAGTCACGTATGAGGCAATATTTCATGAAGCATTAAGTGATCCTCACTCAAGAGGATGCAAAAGAAGATAAAGAAGCAATGAAACAACAACATAAGCAAAAATATGAGGATTTTTAATCATATTCTAGTGTGTATAATCAATAAAGAAGGAAAATAAATTTGATCCTCATAAATTATATGAAGAGATGGTGAAAGAACCAAAAAGAGAAATCATAGACCAATGGTTTGAAGTACTAATATCTAGGTCAGGAGCAGACAAAAAGGTAAGGAACACTAACATACAAGAAGACAAGCTACAAATGTAAATTTCCAAGGTTGAGAATGATGAAGTTGTAGATACTAAAGTTGAAGGATAGGTTATACATGAAGGATAAATAATAGAAGGAGAATAAAAATATGAGTTGGTGGCTGATGTAGTGATGAAGAATGATCCATTTAGAGTGTATAATAAAGATGAGCAGTATGAATAATATGTAAACAAGGAAGAGAAATAGAGTATGCCTCAAAGGCATGAGGAGAAAAATGATTTATATAATTATTTGTTGTTAGTTATAGGTATGACTTGGATGAATATGGAAATAAGTAAGATAAGGTACAAGTGTGGAGCTGAACAGTATGTGCATTTACATGAAAGACTAGTTGTAGCTGATCAACAAAAAATCAATCGTATACGAACATTAATGAAGCATGAGCAGAAGATAATGGGAAACTTTTTTAGGCTAGTAGTATGATGTAGGGGAATATTTATTTGTCCCAATTTTGGGTTGAATTAGGTTATATTAGGTCATTTAGAATGTGGATGTTTAGGTTATAAGTCATAGGTAGTCATAGAATTCAAATTTAAGATCATATGGTGTTTTCCCACCAAAAGTGGGATTTAAATGTTTGAATGATAAAAATATGTTTTAGAGTAATAATTGGGTCTTAAGGGAAAATAAAAAAGTGATGGTCCTAGAGATGATTATGAGTGATCTTAACATATAAGTGATGGTCAAGAATCAATGTATACATGAGTCTTGAAGTTGTAACTTCCATTCATACATGGAAATGGTCTTTTGGGAAGTTGATTTTGCATGTTAGTGAAATAAGGAGAGTGGATACATGTAGTTTAAAAAAAACAAGAAATGAGATAATGAGAGAAGGAGACTCTCATAGGAGACAAATTGGAGTGGATGAGAAAATAAGGAAAGATCACAAACTATTGAGGAGAACTCTACCTATATGAAACTTTGTACATGACTATTTTGATGTGTGTTAAAATTAATATATAGAAGATTTATTTGTAAGATACCACATTTTATTGGTATGATTATGAATTTTTTTATTATATTAATAGTTTGTTGTATTTTGGCTTAATATCTAATTCATAGTTTGCATGTAATAGTTGAGAGAAATTCTATTTACACAGTCTTTATAAGAGCAATTCTATATGAGACAAGTAAGTCTAAATTATTTTATATGGTTATATTATTATTGAATTGTTGGAAGTATATAAATAGTGATAATTTTGTATTTGAAAATATAAAATCATTTAAAATCCTAGATATCCTTGAAGGAGTGAAAAAAGGCAATGGGACATCTTCACATACAGTCTTCTTAAAGAACCCTGTTTGTCATAGTCAAGATAAAGAGAATATAAATGTAGTAGAGAATATTAAAAAAGGCCTAATAAGTTTATATTTATGATAGAGGGTGTTTAAATATATGAGGTCACTAGTCTTTATGTAAAAATTACATTCAAAGTTTAAGAAGTAATCACAATTTGCATTAGTGCATACACAGTCTTATAAATATGTCCAAAATTTTATATTTTTGATTTTTTAAGATGTTTTAAGGATGAGAAAGAGTAGATAATGGTTTGAAAAGGTAATTACAAGTGGGTTAGACCATAAAATACCATTGGTTTCCTTTAAAAGTGTGTAAAACTTAATTTGGACCCTCTTAGCCACATATAGGCCTAAGTTTCAACTAGCTAGGGTTTCCATTTATAAATTAGAATATCTCAAGACTCCACCATTAGAATACCTTAAAAATTTATAATATATTATATATTTTCATTCTTTATAATATTATAAGTGTTTTGGATTGATACCATTTAGTTTGGTATAGATTCTAGTATTGAGTGTATGTATAGGCCTAATAAACCTAATTAGATAAAAGAGATGATGAGTTGGGAGGTATACCCTATGAGTTAAAATAAGAAAATTATTTAAAAATAATAACTCAATATATGGTATATGAAAATGATTTTGGTTTCTCAATTATTATCCTATCATGTTTGTACCATTGGAAATAGTGAAAAAAGGCTATTAGAAGAAATACTAGGCTTAGTAGGAGAAAGGTGACAAGAACGGAAATAATTGTGTGGAATGGTTGGATCCATGAAATGAGATGTAATTTAATAGGTATATGGTTTTATGAGTATTTTGGAAGTATATAATCAAATTATCATGCATACCTATGAAAATACATAAGAAGATTGTCAAAGATAGAGCAAGGATAAAGAGAAATAATATGAAAACATGGTATGACTGTGGAGGTTGATGTTCAAAGGAGCTATTGAAAATATAATTGATTATTAAAGTGAATTTAAGTATATAATTAGGATTAAGTGAATACAAGGAGGTTAATATTCATTGAGAAGGTAAGAGTGAACAAGAAAGACCTAGTAAATGAAAAGTGATCAAAGAGATAAAGACGTTGAAGACAGAGTATAAAGACAGATTAGGGATGGGGTTTGGTAGAGGTAAAGTGTGTACATTCTTGTTTTCATCCATAATAGGTTAAATTGATAAATAATTTCCATCAAAGAGGAGGATGATTGGAAATTTTGTCACAAGAAGAAATCTTTTTGATTGTCATGCAATTGTGTTCATGTTTTTCTATTTCAATTTTGTGTAATTAATTGTGTTTATTTTCTTGGTTGGTTGATTCAGTAATTAAAAGTGTAAAAAATCTACTAAGAATTACTTCTTTTTATTATTCTTATATGTTTATATAATATGTACAATATCTATTAGATGATTAGTAGATATCATTGATTTTATACAATTAGGTTTATTATTTCATTTTCTTTGAGTGTGTAGAAGTGTCTTTCAAAATATATTTTTCTAGGATTGAGAAATAGTTGCCTTAGATACCTCTTTGATACAAACTATAATCTTATGAATAAGGGTGTACAACAACAACTATAAATAAGAGAAACATTTCTTTGAGATCATAGAGTTTCCTATATCACCTTTTCCTTTGACTCCTGAACTGTGTTTGCGTATGTGTGATCAATAGCTACTAGTTGCAAGCATTAGTTTTAGACACCTATCCACAAAAAGACCATCTTAAAAGTAATCCCTCTTGAGATCACATAACCTTCTTTCCTAATTTCTTTCCTTCTCTACCCTTTTCCATCTTTTTGGAGTTTTATAAATATCTACCCACTTTATAACAAAATAAATCTATCTATCTCAACTATGTTTAAAATTTCTTCTCAATTTCACTCATCCATTCACACCCAATTAATAGCTTGCATGCTCAACTTGTTATTCCACCACCTGATTGTTCAACCCATACCTCCAACTTGATCCCTATAGTGGAGTTTATCTCTATTGAGATCCTAAAATATTAGAGGTTACCTTGTTTAAATCAGTGGTGTCCATAAAAACCACATCAACATATCTTAAATTAAAATCACTCTTATATGAATTTTTTACTACATCCCATGGTTTTGGATGATTGGGTCATAATTTCATGAAATCTTTTATATTTTTGTCTCTCAACATTCCCACAAAGTCAAATAGCTTAATATTAGGATCTATGATCTTATGAATCCTCTAATAGGAGTCTAGTAAAAATAAATTATCATTTGTATCCTTTATATCATTTCTAATAAAATTTAGGTTCATCGTATATTGAGCCATTACTTATTCTACTATTTTCATGAGTTACTTCTTCTACCATTGCTATAATTACTAGTATTTTTCTTAAATTTTAAATAGTTACTACTAATCCTTTAATCCTCTATACATCATTCCTTTTTATATTTATTTACTTTTATTAGTGGATTCTTTCTCCCCTTATCTCTATTTAATTATTCTAAAATATATTTATCCATAATACTTGCTCTAAATTCACCATAATATCTATTTTAGTCTATATTTATTCATTAAACGTGTTATAAATATTCACCACATTTTATCATATTTATATGTCTTCCTTTCTCTGATATTTTTTTTATTAGTGTGAAATGGCACGGAGGATGAATTTTAGGCCAAGCAGTTCATTTAATATCTTGGTTTATTATGGTTGGTGTTTTGAAATAAGACATCTTATCCTATTTGATCTAGTTTTTTTTATTGTCCTTATCTTCTACATGTGTGTATAATATATATGTGTGTGTGTAATATGTGTGTGTGTGTGTACACACACACACACACACATTGAAGTTATTATATCTCTTTAGTTTTATAGATTAAATATTATCTTACATTAGTTTTTTCCTCGTCATCTCTTTTTTATTTTTTGACTTCTACGTTATCCTCTACATTGTTTTATACACCACTATTTTTAAAAATCCCATCTTACCTATTTAATTCATTATATTCTACTCTTCTTCCTAATTTTCCTTGTATTTTATCTTCAATATTTCCAACTTAATATTTATATATTACATCCTCTTATCTTTTGTTTGTTATCTTTGGACAACTTGAGGTAGATTACTTTCCCTTATATTTTTTCACTCTCGAGTTTATGAAAATGTCCTTTGTCTCTAATATTGTTATTATCTCTTGAAAATATATTACTATCTCACCCATCACCTTCATTTTCATGGAATCAAATTAATTTAATGTCTTCTTTATTTTTTTTATCTATATAATTTACTTCTAAAGACAACAAAGTTGGATTTTTTTTTCCTATTTAGTTAAAACTTCCTGTTATAACATTGTTACTTATTTTTTATATACTTTATTGATTTTGTTGTTGGGTCTTGTGATCTAAATTTTATTAGTTTTTAATTTTATATATGGATCATTCATAAACTAGTGAGGCACCTCTTTATAGTACTTTAAATCTAGGTGTTAGTCATTATGAAATTATGGTAATAATATTAATGAGTTTAGTACTTGTATGAGTAAGTTGAGTTAGGGGTACTTATACCATTTAGTCAATTTTTTTAGTATTTATAATATATTAGGTGAGAAATAATATTGAAAAATAGACACTTGAATTATGATTTTTTCATTTAATACCATAAAAATATGAATTTTTAACATGTGCATCAAATTTTGAATAATGGAATCATAGCTAATGGTAATGGATCCATGAGGAATATATGTAATATCCATAAAGGATATGAATGGGATGAATGGGATTATAATGAATTATATAAATTGTTTTTTATAGTTTGGTGAAATCCACATGTAGTATTTTTTAAGTTTATAATATCTTCAATGAATAAGTATGAAGTTATCAGTTTTCATAAGTGTGATTTTTTTGTTTTTCATATTCTAGATATACCTAGAGTTTTTTGGAATCACTAAAACCATATCATAAGCAGTAATAAATTTCATTAATCTCTTTTGATTTGTGTGATGTGTCAATAAGTAAAATATTTAAGCTAAAATATCATATAAAATATGCTATGTATATTTCTATGTGATTTCAAGATTGTTTTTTTTATATGGAACATTCACCTTTTTAGAGCATTAAAATTATTTAATGGAGACATTAAAAATACTATAAGCATGATCATCTATTTTTTTTTGTTTATTTGTCATGTTAGGTGTGATAAGGAAGCATTGAAATTTTATGAAACATTAAAATTGAGTTTTTCAATGTGTTGGGCATGTGAATTTGCAAAAAAATGTTTTTTGTTTAGGTCAAATCCTTAATTTTTTTCAAATTATCTAAATGATCAAATTAGTGGTATAAATTGAGATTTCAATATTTCTAGAGTTGTTGGAATTCATAAATAAAATCTTTAAATAGGTACAAAAAATATTTAAAAATAGTTAAAATAAAAACTAAAGCGCATTTATTATGCTTAAATAGTGCCTGCATATATGTATGAAATTAATATTATTACATGTACATATAATGATCAAGCTTTAATTTTTATGAAATTTTGGGTTTGTTTCCATAGGGATCATATAAAGATTATTGTTTAATGCCTCATTTTACTATTGGTCACAAGAATTGGTGTCACATAATTTTTTAATGCTACATAAAGTTAAATTTACTTTTATCTTTTAAAGGCTAAACAAAGTTTTAAATGAATAAAACCAAAATTTCATTAAATTTTCATATTTAGCTAAAAATATAGACTCGTAGTATCACCATTTCTAGTTTTATAATTTTTAAATTGGATTTCTATATCACTATTATTAGTTTTTAATGAGTGTGATTTTTTATTCGAATATTGTCATTATTAGTTTTAATTAGTGTGTTATTGGGTTCTAATATTAATATTATTGGATTATAACTAGTGAAAAAATATATTAAAATATATATTTATGGGGTTTTAAATTTTCATTAATATTTAGGATAAATGGGATAATAGTTGAGCATGGTCCAATAGTTGAAATGGGTCTTGATCACATAATTCCCCATAGTTTTTATAGTACCACCCAATAGTTGTAATATTATAAATATTATTTTTTCAAGTTTTATCTCATCTTAAACAATCACATCATGACATGTAATATTCACTAATGTTAGTGCACCAATGTATAACATATTTACATAGTGTTTAAGAATTAGATAACACTTATAAAGTACATTTTAAGATTATTATTCTAATTCAAAATTTTCATTTCCATCCATTTCAACATTCCAAAGAAAAATATAAGTAAAAAAATGTTAATGTTACAAATGAATTAAGTTTAGCATTTGCATGTGGCAGTCTGGGCCTAAAAACATATGGTTCACCACTACCAGTGCATCTCTTTTAAACATAAGTATAATAGTCCTGTTTCAAATTTTAAAATTATTTTGATAACATAATTAAACATTTATCTTATATTCCTAATTTAAAAGTTATTAAAATTTGTTTTATACAATAAATAGTAATCTTCCACTCATATTAAAAAAATACTATAGTATTAAGGACTTCACATAATTTTACATGTATGAAATATAATTTGATGATAAAAATATAAATCTTACATTCATATTAAACAAAAATAAAACTACAAGGTCTTACTAGAGCATGATTTAGAATATAAATTTTAGAAACCCCATATCCTAGGCCAAGATGATATCAAATATCTTGATCTTCAATTATTTATACTTAACATTCATTACCATGTTCAAGTAGTTAAAAATATGATTTAATAGCTTCATGTCCTTTTTAAGGTATTTTAATTGGGATTGTTTTCTATGTTCTAATTGGTGTCCATGCCCATATGACATTAAACACATCAATCTCATGTCTAATTTCATGTAATTTAGTCAACATTTTATCATGCCTTAAATAATGTTGATATAATTTTGCACTTCCTAATCTCTCTATAGGCCTTTAATACTCAATTCTCACCATTTTACTTGCATTCCTAACTTTTGGTTTAAGGTAAATATCCACATTTTCCATATAAAACCATATATTTCAATTTTAATTTTAAGGTCATACTAAAAGAATCTATCCCACATACACATCGATCAATGAATGATTCTTTAGGTATTCCATAAAGAAGCCAAATGTAAATACAATTATTACTTGGGATATTTTTGATTAATGTAGTCTTCCTTGTGAAAATGTGTAGCTCCCATTATTTGGTCATACATATTTTTCATAGATTTATTTTGGATAAAAAAATCATCTTACATCCTGCTATGGTTTAAAAATTATCTATCCAAAGCACACAAAACATTTTACCAATATGTTATCTGTGGAAGTCAATATTCTCTACCCCTACTCATTGTACTTTTTTCTTAATGTTCAATATAGGAATTTGTCCTCATTTTCAATTCTTCCATCTCTTTGAGTTTTTTTAAGGGTTCCAAGGGAGTCTCAACTTCAAGAAATGTTGGATCACCATTATCTATTGTATGATATATTGGGATTGGATGAGACAATTGCAAAAAAAATTATTGTTTCTTTATATTCCAACACTGGTATGTCATGTATAACATAGAACCTGAACATCTTAAGCTTACTAATACCAACTTTCTTATGGTTTCCATTCACCACATGTGGATCCACAAATGCCTTTAATTCATACACTTCCTAAATATTGTAAATAGTTAATGTACTTTACCCCTATAGGAATTTTATGTAAGTGCCCATGATATGTGGCAAAAGAATTTTATCTAATATCCATAATGATATTAAACTATCGAAGGTCACAAATATATCCTCATAAGTATGTCCCAACAGAAGTAATCTTACATAAAAAAATGTTTAATACCATTCTTAATGTAAATATGGATGCAAATGCAAATAAACTATGAATCTTGTTGTTACTTTTATCATTATCTAGTTTCAAGTAGAGGATTGGTGGCTAAATTTTTGAATAAAGCTATTATGCTACCAACACTAATTTGTTCATATTGGGGAACATTTTAATTGTATCCTATGATTTTTTCATGAGATTAATTTTGTAATAGTGTATCATATAATGGATATTTAGATGATACATTACTATAAAATAAATCCCCATACTCATTGGTGTTGATTTCTTTGAGATTCTTGAGACGTAAATCTAATTATGTGACTATGTAGTTTGTTCCATATTCAAAAAATGACAGGCCAAAGTGGCTAAACCCCCCAGTATTGTATCCATGTGTGAGCATACTTGTTAAATTAAGTAAAAGGTTCATAAAATTACTTATTTAATTTAATTTTATACTCACATTTGGTATGTAAGTTTAAATTTTGTCCTTATTATCATGCATAATTCTAGATAATCAAGTTGTTCCCCTAATTGTAATATGTTGGAATAATAATGCAAAATAACTTTGAATATATTATTTGTGCCATGCTAATTCCTCTTCAAGTTTTGAGAGTTCATATAGTAATGTGGTATATGTATGTATGTATGTATGTATGTATATATATATATATATATATATATATATATATATATATATATATAAAATAATTTCAAAATAAACTATTATTTATAATAGAAACTTGTTGAATCTTATGTTCATTATCATACTCAATCTTAGCTATAACACTAGAGGATGGTTAAATAATTTGAGATATTTGTTACACATATTTTGCATTAAATTACGGGTTTAGAATTAAATAATAGTATTTAATGATCTTTTATTCCATCTTGTCCTAAAAAATGAGTCAAATTAAAAGAAATGTCTAATTTTTTTCTATGATTATTAATATTTAATAAATTGTTATAGTGATATTTGACCTTTATTTCTCTTTTCAAATGTTCCCATTTACTACACACATGTCACCATTTATCCACTCATATTTACAATTGTAGATAGTTCTCTATGAGTACCCATAACATCTATGATATGATTTTTTATAGACATCCATCCAATTGATTTTTAATATATGTACCTCCATAGATTTCTCACCTAAATTAAAGATGGAATTTTTTGTTAATGTGTCTAACACAAAATTATTTATGGTATATTAATTAAAGGATATAATTTTGTTACATATAAATCTAAACAAATAAATATGTATTTTTTAGAGATATTTAGATTTGCAGTAATGATATTTCACTTTTGGATCTTCATCTAAAAAGATTTACCATTTTTTAACCTCATGAACTTTTCAATTTGATGAATTAGCTAGATTGGCATTCAAGTTTTTACATTTTTGACCATTTTAGGTTCTTATGATCACTTTTTAAATGATTAAAATTATTGTATTCAAAATAAAATAGATATAACACAAGTGGTTAAAGTAGATATATTAGTGAAGCTCATAGTATGCATACATAATAACCCATAGGTACATGATATGAATCATGGAAATGTCTAGATAATAAAAAAATAAATAAAATCAAGAACACATGAAAGAGTAATAAAATTTCACACAAAATGGGGTCCAAGGAGACCACAAAAAATGGGCATGTTCAAATGTCTCATACTCAAATGGAGGACATTTGTAAATTTCAGCACACAAAATAAACAAGTAACACTCAAGGCACTATGGCCAATAAGTAAAGAAATATTTTCAAATGTTCCATAAGAATGATAAATAAGAACACAAAAATTAAAATCAAGTAATAAAATTTAAATATATGAAGTAATTAGACATTAAAAACTATGATAAGCATGTCATATTAGTCTATTTATATTTGTGTTATCAAAATGTCATACAAAATAACTTATCAAATACACTGTGTAAGATGGAAACATGAGTATAGGCATGTGAGATATATAATATAAGTAAGATAATATAAAATTATCATAAAAAATAGAACACATGTTAATGATAATCATATAAAAATAATATGCCCCCAATGTAGTGTATCACACTAGACTATGAAAGGTCTAACATCTGCATGCTTTTGAGATCATGGGTCTAATATATACCTGTATCACACTCAAGTACCCATGAAACATATGTGTGTATACAAATGATATGTTATCTATAGTTAAAGTAAACAAAATATGGAAAACTAGAAAACATGTGAATTATAAATATTTTTGGTGTTTTTCAATTATTTGAATGTTTTTGTACTTTCTAGAATATTTTATTTTTTTGGAATTTTGGAATGTTTATTTTTTTGGGCATTTATGCATTTTTTTGAAATCAAAAATGCTTTACATTAGAAGATAAAGGTCTATTTTTCATTGGACCTATTTCCTTGTTTGATTCAATCATTTGTGCCTTTTCATTTCTAATGCTTCCAAATCATCTAGTAAGGCAATGACATTTACTATTATTATAGGTTTATCTATGTGTCCATTATGTGGAATACAAATTTATTTTTATTTTAATTTGAAAGTAAGACACATCTTGTTAGTATTTATAATTTAATTTATGTTGGTTACCTAATATTTTCTAAGACAAAAGGTTATATTTTGTTTGTGATCCATTACCCATATCATGTTATGTATTGTTTTAGGTCCATATGTTATGGGTAATCTAATATATCCAAGGGATTCTTGGAAAAGTAGAAAACATTTTACCTCATAAATAGTATGTCCCAATATTGGTAAATATGTGACACTAAAAAGAGTGTCCCAATTATTTTTATCAATCTTGAGATGTTGGTAAGAAACACCATCAATGTTTGTAGTAATTTTTAGGTCTTCATGCCTTGAGTGTTTTGAAGGATGTATTTATCATTTTTATGGTATACTTTATATACAACCATTGTGTTTTTATTTTTCTATTTTAATTTTTTAAAACACCAAAATGATTAGTATCATGGCTAGTGATTTGATTATAAGTGCAATATGGTGATCCTTATTTTGGCATAAGTCTATTTTGTGACGAATGTCTATTAGGAGGTAAATATATCATCTTGTGGTTAAGTAACATATAAACAATTTTATGCAAAAAATATTGGTTTGATCAAATCTATAATATCTATTATGGAGACTTATGAGGGAACTCCAAATTGTTCACATGGTGGATTTAAATTTTCCATATATAAGGTTAATTTAAATATTTTAACCAAGAGGAATGAATAGTATACCAAGAAATCACATGTTCATTGGTATTTTTTATTTGCCCTTATTTGTATTGTTTTTTGTATCTTATAATGATGAATTTAACTTTTATGTACTAGGGCTTGTAGGTGTGAATAACTCATGTGATAAATGTTCAAGTGGATCAAATATAAATGTAGCTTTTCATTAGTCATATCATGAGGGAATTTCTCATCATTGTCATAATAATATGAAACTTTTCCATCTTATAGTTCAAAATTTACCACTAAATATATCTCAAATGTTTTGTTCTTTTGTGGTTCTGATATTGTTGCTTCATCTAATTTCTTCTATATTCTTGTCCTTATGTTTATCCATATTTACTTGGAATGTTAGTGATTTATGAATATCATGAGAGACTTTCTGTATTTTACTTGAATGACCCATATCATAAGTAGTTATTCTCTTAATTGGAATAAATTATTTAGGTGGTACCATTTAAGCAATTATCTTTGTGTCTAAATTTAGCATTTTACAAAATTTAAAGGGCTCATTATCAACAAGCATAGTCCATAATGTCCCATCATGTATAAATTTTACACATCTATGTAATTTATATGGTATAGCTTCCATAAAATGTATCCAAGGTCTACATAAAAGTATGTTATAGTGTAATGATTGAGACATTACTTGAAAAGTATTTTATACTAATTTTGGCCCCAATGTCACATATAATGTGATTTGACCAATAGGTGGGCTGCATGAATTATCAAATCCTTTGATATGTATGTTTGAATGTTGAATAACATCTAGAATAATACCCATTATTTTCAAAATTTATATATATTAAAAATGTTTAAACCTGATCCATTTTTAATGAGTACTTTCTTGTTTCCATTATTTTGAATATTAGCTTACATGAATATACGCAAATCTTGATCAATAATGTCATTTGAGGCTAAATATGTGAAGTTAAAAGTTATGAGGTTGGCATTATTGTTAAGATATTACATAATATCCATAAAATTAGTTGGTTTAATATCACCTCATACTTGGGTTTCATGTAGGGATTCATATAAGATATCCTTGTAAATAGTTGATTATTTCAAAATGTCAAGAATTGATATCTTAGCATGGGTGTTACTTAATTGTTCAATCATATCATACCCTTTAGATTTGAACATGAGATTAGTATTAGGAGGAACATGTTGGATATTAATAGGTGGTTGAACATGTAGAGCACCTTTTCATTTTCATATAATGACAACATGGACCATGAAATCTAATATAAGTTATGGGTGAATATTGTCACAACCTATTATTTTGACCCTTTTGATAGATATTATTATATGTTATTATAAAAATATGAATATTGGTTATCTAAATTTAAACTACATTTGATACTTTATTATATTTATTGATTTGATGTTATGATGCATAAGTACACTTTGATCTTGCTTATTAATGATGTCATCATCATCATTTTATATTAATATGTTTATTACCACACACATACACACACACACACACACACACACACACACACACACACACACACACACACACACACACACACACACACACACACACACACACACACACACACACACACACACACACACACACACACACACACACACACACATTTTCATGCAAATCAGATGCTATTGATTTCATGTTTTGTGACTATAGGGTTCACTCTTGTACACGAGCTAGGTTGGTGATGGACTTCAACAGTCAGGGTAATAAAATGTGGGGGTAGTGAGAAATTGGGTAACACCTACATTGGGATATGAGATGAAATGTTAATAATCCATTTAATCACCATGAACAATTTTAGATTTATTTAACATATTTATTTTTCATCTCATCTTAATTGATTGAGCTTGTTCAAATATTTTTATTTTTATTTATTTTGATTATGATCATGTTCATGTATAAATTTCATTACCTTGTTGGTGTCTTATCTTGTGTCGGTTGGTGTAGTGATTGTATTTGCCTTATTCATTTCAGTGATTGCCTTTTATTGATTATGGCCACTAAGGGGTTTAGTTTATTTAATATCATGTTTAGGCTTGTTAGCATGTTGTTTACCCTTGGGTCACATTGTAGTTAAATTACTTGATCCTTGGTCTTAAATGACTGACTTTGCTTTGAGGTGACTTGGTTAGGTTAGTTTTTTTGCATCATGATTTGACTTGGGACTTATATGTAGTCCTTGATTTGGATCATATGTGGCCAAGATTGACCCCCCCATACATCGTGGTGTTGTTTTAAAATAGTTGTTAGGCCATGATGGTGAAGGGGGTCATGGAATTTATTGACTCACATTTTAGACTCAAACCAAAATTAAACCTTAGATTATTAGTGCTCATGATGGTGTTAGGGTTGAATCTTCACCTAAAAAGAAGCAATTGATTAATTTTATGGAATATAATGATTTTTTTTTTGCATTATCCTATGGATAAAATTATAGGAGGAAATGGTGGCCATGGGAAGTTATGGAGGCTTGAAAATCACCCTACAGGCCTTAATGATAAAGAGGAAGTCAAGTTGTGGGAGGAAGAAGGTGTTTCTAGAAAGGTCTCAAACTTGGAAAGAGAAAACCATGTTAGATCTTCATATTTTTTTTCAAAGGGGTGGATTTGTTACAAGTAATGCATTAAAATTGATAGTTGGAATTTTGATCACCATGACTGATTAAAACCAAATATACCCTATATAATTTTTTATATGAAGTAATTACATGTTAAAGAAGTTTTGGGACTTCTTAATGAACTTATAATGTGTTCAAATTAGTTAAAATATTCCATACCTTCTATTTTCTAGTTATGAATTGATTTAATGATGTTGGGTTTCACACCTGCCTATTTTGGGTGTTTAACATATACTTATTCCTAGGGTTTAGAACTTAGATTTATCTACATAATATGTGAATGCATTTAATTGATACCCTAGCTAGGTTCTTCATCCTTTTGGTTTTATTAATGTTAAATGGCAAGTTGGGTTTTGTTACTTCTTTCATAATATGACCTAGGTAGTGAGAGATTAAATCTTGCTATTCTTTATTTGTTTTCTATGTAAATTAGTAACTGTGGCCAAATTTATTTAATTGTTATTTATGCTTATTTTTCCATATTTTTATAAAGATAAGATCAATAGTGTAATGGGGTCAATTTAATAGTTCTTTATCTCCTTCCATTATGTTTATTTGGGAGAAAATGTAGTTGTGCTTTCTCATTATCACAAGGTTAAAAAAAATTGACCTCCTTTGGTGTTTTAGTCATTATTATTTTGTGCCCATTAACTTGGCTCAGTTTTATTTGATTGAGTGCAATCTTTAGATTTTGGCTATGGTGTGTATTTTTCACTATTTGGGTATTGTGTGTAATTGTTGTGGATTATTATGGTGATAGATTAAATCTCATTTTTCTCACATCCTCGCACTAAAGCTTGAATGCTTGACTCTACCACATAGTTGATGGTTGGGGTGGTAAGGGCCACTAATTGGGGGATCATAAAATGGTTCAAAATAGTGCATTTTAGATTTATATCATCTTTTGGTGGTTTCTCATTCTATGTTGAGTTACATTGTTTACATGGTTCTTATTATTGCTTAGTAGTAGCAAAATTATGCTCTACCTGTAGCATGTTTCATTGAATCATTATCACTATTGCTTATTTCATGTAACATTATTATAAATGCAAAATGATTCATACTTGACATACTTAACAAAAATGGTGTCAAATGACATTGTAATGATGGTAGTTGTTGGTTATTGGTTGTTATACTTTAGTTATTTTTGCATCTCATTACCATTTTGTTAAATCAAAACAACCTATTATGTTATGTTGGTGTAAATAGTGTATTTGATAACTAAGGATGTTATTTTATTAGATTATGAAATGAAAGGGTATGCTTATGAAAAATTCCCAATTGGTTTATACTCTTCACTTGGTTGTTTATTTTTAATTACATTGCTTTAATAGTTATTAGTTAAGTTTAAATTTTATAAAATTTATGAGGAAATATGGATAATACTATTGAGTACATGGCATAATTGCATTTGTAATTCTATCTTATTTTTCTTCAGTTGTAGCTTGTAAATATTTCCATAGTAGTGGCTTGTAATTATGGATAGGTTAAATTTTGTTAATCTATATATTGTTGTATATGAACTTAATGTGCATTATGTTGGGTATATCATTAACCCTATTAAACACTATATAATAGAATTCCTTGCATTGGGATCAACACATTGTTTTAAAATATGCCTAGTATGTTATAGCCAAATATAAAAGAACTTTATTTGAATTATTATCCTAGAATATGAGGTAATGAAATTTTACAATATGTTGGGATTTAATTTTTGATTTTTTATATCTCATTGATTTCATCATAAAGACTTCAAAACTGATACTAATGGGGATTTGAATAAATAATGATATAACAAAAGGGTAATGTATGTTCTATTTGGTAATTAGTCTATTCTTGTGCATAATGGGTAGTCAAGCTTATGATTTGAAGTGTGGATCAACCTCAGCATGAGTAAGATTAATCTTGTTTAGAAAGGAGTATGTTGTTTTCTTTTTAGTTCTAAATTTATAATATGTAGTTGGTTGTAGTAGGTGATGGAATAGTGTTAACCAGGTTGCTAATAGATGTTGGTAAGTGAAACCATGGTATAAATTTGACATAAATTTATTATAAACACTTGGGCATGGTTTATATACCATACATGATTCTTATTTTGTATAATAGTGATATTTGGAAATTTAATTCATTCCTCCAAAAGTGTAAATGAGTATGAGACTTTTTATCCTATACTCATTTGAAATTAAGTGTTATAACACTTATGGAGTTTAATGGAAATTGTCACCCATTAATGACACATATAATATGTTAAAGGCTTATTATTATAGTTATGTATGTTTTACATAAGATGGAATATGAAATATAGTGTACAAACACATAATTTTGAAATGTATGTAAAATTTGTAAGCTATGAATTTCTTAAATTGAACAAATTCCTATAGGTATATAATAAAGTTAACAAGGAAAGTTAATATGGAAATGTAGTAGAGATAATTTCATAAATTAAATATGTTTAAAATAAGTTTGGGATTTTGGAAGAAATGATATATTTTGATAAGTGTAAATAGTTCTCATAGATAACAAATCAAATGAAAAGTAGGCAGAAATATAAGGGTTGTAACCCTAGTTGTTGAGTTGCAGAATGATTTATTATGTTCATATAAACAAATTAGTTAATTGCATGATTACTGGTAATCACACTATAGAGGCTCACTTGTGTGATGTTTTCTATCTTGATGAGAATCATTGTGTTTTTTTATAATACAAAGATTAAATTATCCTTGAGTAATGTAGCCTATCTTAAATTATGCTAAGTGTGAAGTGGAAGAGGATGGTGTAATGATCCCTAAAATTTACAAGATCATGGTATAGTGATCTAAATGGGATAGCATCATTATGGATTCATTACTAATGAAAAGTTTAAAAAACCAAGGCATATTTAAATCCTATTACATTCTTATGTGTTTTATATGTGTATGCTTTTCCTTTGTTGACCCTAGGGTATGGTTAAAATCTTGGATTAAATAGTTAATATGGTGATTCTTCTGCATTATAAATCTTGACTTGTATGAATGTAATGTTTTGTTTTTATGATTATGAGTATATTGAGATTAGTTTATGAATAAATAGAAACTTATGTTTGTCATTGACCTATTCCCTAATGATGTAAAAATTGTGTGATGGCTTGGGCACTTATTATAGTATCCCAAGTATCTCAAGTGTTAGGAAATAGTGTTTTTCTACCCTAACTAATAACCAGACTTCCATAGATATGCATCTCTTAGGTAGGATAAGGACACTTAGGTAGTCCTTTTGGGAATGTGAGTGCCCCCATTTATTTCATAGCTTATTATTATGGGTCACATATCAATACACCCTGAACTGTATGCAAACTTCATTAGGCAATAACATTCCCTATAGAATCTTCTAGGGGTAATTACCTTAATTAAGGGTTGAATGTACTTAAATTTGGTTATGGGGTTGTGGGTATTTTATCAAAACCAAAATGGGTGTAGTGGACCCTATTCATAATTTCACTTTGTACTCTAAACATAGTGCTGCTAAAAAAATTAGGGTCATTTCAAATATTTTGAGTAGGATGATAGCTATCACTTGAATAGGATTTAGGTGGAATAAATTGGTTGATAACATGTGCATTAACACCTAGTAAAGTTAGATAAAGGCTCAGTGTTATTATAATAATAATTATAAATAAATGTTAGATGTGTATCTTACTCTTTTTATTTATACATATTTTTTATTCCATTTAAGCAAAATGGTTATTAATGTCATCATGCATAAAGTATAATAATAAATGATTATCGTGATGCACTTGACAAAGAAAAAAATAAAATATGTATGCATTATGTTAAAAATAATTCATTCATTTTAATTTGAAATTAATCTGATCTTTTTTTTCATTAAATTTAATAATTCAAAAATAAAAAATAGAAGAACCCTAGGGCACACTAGGATTGTGATAGGAAGAATCTGAGGTTGGGTTAACCAAATGTTTAACCCTTTTTTGGAATTAAATGTTGGGAGTAATAAGATATTAAAAAGTGGATAAAACTATTTTTAAGAATTAAATAATTTGGTTTATGATAATTATTTTCAATGTTGAATTAAAAAAATATGAAAATATATAAAGAACAATGGAAAATAATAATTTTATTATGTAGTTCACAAAGGATAACAATAATTATCTTATTAAATGATCTAAAAATAGATATGAGATGTACAAGTGTGTAAACAAGTTGTTTTTTATTTAGTAACCAATCATCAGATTGTAAAAATATTCTTTTTTGGCTTCTTATACACTTGTGTCAATGCTACTATCCAAATCTTGATGTAACTATACTTTACAGAATGTTCATTGTATCAATATGTGACCACCTAGGTATTTATAGTTTTATATAAATTTTTGTTTCATGTATCTATGTATTTATCATAGGCTTTGTTTCATTATTTATAGCTTAAACCCTATCTCTCCACTTTAGGTTAGGTAACCTTGCCAAAAAATGGGTTAGTGAGCTCATGGTGTCAAGATGACGTCAATTATATCTCTATTAATGAGCATTTCCTACATATCCAATATTTCAAGGAAGATCTTAGACTTATGTAGTTCTCCCCCATGTCTTGGTATATGTGTGAAAAATAATGTAGAATGTTATATACAAGTGCATGCAATGCTCTAGCTTGTAACTTGACAAATATAACTCATGTGCTATTATTTGAGTGCTTTAGACCTAAGGTATGACTAGTCCTATGTCTTATATTAAAACATGGATGAATAGGGTAGAATATATTATTTGTGTGCTTTGAAATTCAATAGTATGTATAAGATTGAGAGATGATTATCTTATGATCAAATGAATTATTTCTAACTTGTGTTTAAACTATTTATTTTGAAATGATCCTTGTAAAAAGGTTAATGGAATTATTAAATTGACACATACACATCAAAATATTTAAAAATTTGAGTGTTTTGATGGGATGGATTGTTTCATTAGAGTAGGGAAAGTAGTTTCAATGCTACTATCCTATATTGAACATAATTGTATAAGAAAGAAGAAATATGTTGAGGTTCTGTAACAAATAGTGAATGATATATATATATATATATATATATCAAGTGATCTATATAATTAGAGTAAACAATGTTAGACTACTAAATAGGTAATTATACCTAGTGAGGTTGTGAATGCTAGCTTTGTGGCTGTAAATAAGGTCAAACTAAAGGGTAGAGGCTTGAGATATATTTTTCAAGTGTATAAAATTATTTTAACATATAAATCTATATTTAAGCATGTGAAATATCAAGTTCGAGGAATCAAAACATAAATTGACTAAATTTTTTGAACATCACACCATAATGAAGGGTTCCTAATCTATATTAGTGTGTTTTATGATTTTTTAGCATGAGTATAGATATTTTGTCTATGTTACCATATTTGTGATAACATTTATGTTTGTGAATGAAATTATATACAACAAAATAAGTTTTATATTTAGGAATTGTATTGATGGTGATTTTGGTTTCATCTTGTAATATCCCTCCTCCATAACACTATAATCTTGTTATCACTACAAATGTGATCACTATAAATAGGTGGAATAGATGAATTTGAATTATTTTAATATTCCCTCTCTTCTCAAGTAATGCATTATCTTTTATTCCTTATATATACATTCTAGCCAATGTCATGTTCACATGAATAACAAAAATTCCACTTCCTATGTCTTTGCATTGTTATGTCTACATTCTTGGATACACTATGTCCTTTGAAACTTTGGTGCCTTTTGAAAATAAGTCCATTTGATCATCCTCCCCAAATAAAAGAGACATCGATTCCATACTACTAAAAATAATGTGAAATGAATTAAAATATGTAAAATCATATTTAAATAAATAAAAAATAAATGTGATATGAAATCTAATCTTTATATAAATATAATTTAAGTATCAAGTAAGGATATATGTGTTTTTAGGAATAAATATGTATATAAAACAAAGAACATATGATAAATAAAATATGTGAAAACAAAACATGTTATCTATTGAATAAATGATCTCACCATATCTGCATCCATATCATGAGTTTGCTTCCTACTCAATATTGAAGAAGAAACAAGATGAATAAAAGAACATAAATTTTAGGTAGAAATAACTATAGAATTAAAGTCTATAACCAAATGTTGGTGAAAGATCAAACATATCTTGAAATAAAAAATCCAAGCATATATGGTGCTCATAAGACATGAAGTTTTGGATTGGAAAAATTTCAAAGTTACAAAATAGATCAACCAATAATATACATTATTTAAGTTTTCATATAAAACTATATTTTTATTATTACTAAAACAAAATTTGGAAGAGACTAATAAATTTGTGACACTTATTAATAAATATTTTTGATATAAAAAATACTTAAACCCATGTTTTTATGTTATTTTATTTTAAAAAATTAAAATATCATATAAATATATGAAAATTTCTCATGATTCCCAACAATTTGTATTTAATTTAACTAAATAAATTTTGACACATTTTTGACATGCATTGTTCAAGACATATTATCTATATACATTAAAATTTTGAAATGATGTAAAATCATTACACAAATTAATGTTAGCTTTATTTTCTAAATGTGGGTATTGTAATTATTCTAAGTATTTTACCCTAATTTAAATGTGGATCATCTTAGGTGGATAGGGTTAATAATATAGAAATGATATGGCATAAGGGTGAATATCATATCTAAAATAATCCAATTAAATGTTAAACTCAAATGTACCATATATTGAATTTATTAAATTGAGATAAGATATTAAAGGAAAGTAAAACTATGTTAGATATAAAAAAGATAAATAAGTGATGTACTTAGCTTGTTCTGATGCTAATGGAGATATGGATCTAGAACAGGTTGAAATTCGGTGGGAAGATAATTTTAGAACAATTATTAGATTCTAGATCTGGTGCCTCTAGCTATTGGATAGTTGCATTAGCCTTGGATAATTATGTCAATGTTATTATCTAGGTTCGACACTAGTGTCCTATACATAATATCTATTGAAACAAGATGTGACCACTTGGATGATTCTAGGTTTTATTTCATCTTCTCTCTTGTGCATTAAAATCTATGTCATAGACTATCAATCCTTGTGAAATGGCAAAACCCTAGCTTTCCATTTTCAATGTGACCTTGGGGAAAATGGGTTAGTGGGAACACGATGCTAAGTTGAACCCAATGACCCTATTGTTAAAGGGCACTTCTTACATATTTAATATTATAGAAGAGTGCCTCAAACTCATGTATTTTCCCCCTAAATGTTGGATTATGTCAAAATCATGTAATGTGTGTAAAGCAAGCAAAATAGTGACCTAACTTGTAACTTGGAAAATAAGACCTTATGACTGCTCTTTTAGTAATTTAGACCTATATATGTTTTTTACCTATGAATGGTATGGAAATAGGAAATATTTGATCAATTGAATGCTTGATATAGTGATTTTGATAAGTGTCTTGGTATCTTTGATCTGATTTCTAGGCGAGGAATGAATGAGGGTTGGTATCATATTTATACTAATCCTATCAGGAGATGACTTACATTAAAATACATAGGTCAACCATTGGAATAAATTTAATTTTTAAATTTGATGACTTCAATGAACTAGACACTTGCATTAGGGCAGGACAATAACATCAACACTACTATATGTCTTGAATGTTAGTGTCTAGGAAGTAGCCAAATTGGTATAGGATCAAAACTTGTAGAGGTGTAATATAAGTACATTTTAAGCATTTTGGACAAGATAAGATGTCTATTTCATCAATATAATATTGGTCAAACTAAGAGATAGGCCAAGGGGCATAATATAGAGTAGATGTGAGGCTTGCAGAAGTAAGGCATGCGTAGAACTAAGAGGAAAAAACCAAGGTATGAGTTTTATAAGTGTACAATATTGAGGTGATACATATCAAAAAATATCATCTACATTCCCCCACCCTTTAATCTAGTAATTAAAATTATAGTTTAAAGGAAAGGAATAAGTGCCTGGGTGTTTATGCACACCTTGTCTTTTCTTGAGTTTAATTTGAATGATTTGTTGGTGACTGAACTATAACTAAGAGTATGTTATAGTATAAAATTATTGTATATAATATGACTTAAAGTTACTTGGAATATTTTGAAATTTAAAGATCAAGGTTTAGGAGTATACTTGTGTGTTGAAAGTATCCATTTTGCCTATTAATAAGTTTTTTTGAAAAATATGTATAACTGTAAGGATCTAAAACTAAGATTAGGATAAATATAGACAAATATTTAAATTCCATATATCCAAGGAGATATAGATATATAGAAAGAGATTGGAAGGCATATGCCCCCAACCTTATAGAAAAAGTGAGTTTCCACCTTCTAGTTGAGATTAGCTCAACTGTATAACCTAATGATACTTATAACCTAGTGAGGTTAGCTGATATAATCATATACAACCTAAAAACTTATAAATATTTATTGATTTGATCATCTCAACCATACCAAAAGGTGAGCCAACTACTATAGTAGATTGGTTTGATAAAGTCTGTAAAAGTCCATAAGGTATCAATACATGCAATGGTTTTGGAATCTAAGATTGATTTGGATTTTTGCATTATTATACACATGTTTCATAACATATGCACCTTAAATATGTCTAATTTTGAAACTGTGTATCATAATTGTAAGAACGTATATAATTCTACCAAAACTGTGAATTGAAATCATAGAATTGTGTGATTTGGCCAATTCAAATAAATATGTAAGTGTGGAGGACATGATTCCAAATCATGCCCCCAATAAATATGTAAAAATATAAAAATTGATATAAATACCAAATGGAGGACATATTTCCAAAACATTCCTCCACTATAAACTAAATATGTTGAATAATAAATAAGTGTAGAGAACATGCTTCTAAAGCATGCCCTCAATGAGTTTAGAAACTATGAATGTGTGGAATCCACATCCATATGACATACCCTCACTAAATCTAAAAACTAAAATAAGTACCATTGTGGAGGACATGTTTCCAAAACATGTCCCCAATGTAAGTTGAAGATTTTGAATATTGAATAGGTGTGGAGAACATGCCCTCACTAAATCTAAAAACTATGAATGTGCGGAAGCCATGTCCAAATGGCATGCCCCCATTAAATTTGAAAACTGATATAAGTAACATATATTGAATGAGTGTGGAGAACATGCTTCCAAATCATGTTTCCACTATAATCTAGAAATTGTGAATGTGTGGAATCTGTGTCCATATGACATGCCCCACTAAATATGAAAAAATGATATTAGTACCAATTACTTAATGAGTGTGGAGAACATGTTTAAAAATTATGACCCCACTAATATGCCCCCCCTTTGAGTCGAGGGGGAAATAGTAGCTAGTTGTTACCTCACCTAAAAAGAAGAAGAAAACCATATAGCTATGTATTATATGACTGAACCATGTAGCAAGTATAAAAATGTGCATAGATAAATGTGTCATTAAATTGCATAAAATCAATGTGATCACATGTACACCTAAGATGCATGATAAATTTTTATGGCAACACATATTTAGTAATAGTATAAGCTAAAAAAGTAAACAAGCACACATAAAAGCACTTAAAAGTAAGTCAAAAAAACAAAGGTCCTAAGAGACCATAAATAAGGGGCATGTTCAAATACCACAAAATTGAATGGACATGACTTAGTCAAATCTCCAAAAATAAAGGAATGACATATTGAAATGTTCATACAACAAGCAATAACATATTAAAATATACAAGAAATCAAACATAGGCATAAGGGACACATACAACAGAGCATATGCAAATGATTGAACAAGCAAGAAAATAGAAAGGTAAAACACTCAAGGAAGTGTATAAAGGAAAAACATAAGAAACCAACATAAGAATATAAGATTAGATCTTAGATAAAATGTGTTAGAAACATGTTGTATAACATATCAAGTACCATTTGAAAGATATAAGAATGGATAATACATGTGTAAATAGATAATATCCCAATCATGATAATGTGATGTGACCATAGAATGATATAACCTGAAATTATAAAGATGATATAAAATGGATGCCCCCAATGTCCTTGTGACATGAGTAAATGAAAATCCCAACACCCATAAGTGTATAAAATCATGTATTTGTGTATGTCTATAGATGTGTATGTGGAAGTAATTGATATGCTAGCCCTTAACATAGAACTAACACATATATGCCAAGGAGCCAATAAAACATGTAGGTGCCAAAAGATGTTTATTTTTTATTTTTAATGTTTTGATTTTTTTGGTATTTTTGAATTTTTTAATGACGCGGAAATATAATCCTATGATGCCATCCAATGGATGGTCATAGATATATCCCCCTATTGTGAACCTTATGACCTTAATTTTGATCTTTTACATTGTTTTCATCATGATTGGATAGGTTGAAAAGGTACATATCATGTTCCTATTCATGTTTTTCATGTGTAGTAGAAGATGTAATGCTAGCATTTGAAAGGAAATAACTTGCTAATTTGGATAATTTTTTTATTCCATTTGGTATAAGCAAAGAGTTTTTAGTGTAAATACATATGGATATGTGGTATATATAACCCAAAATGATGTTAGAATTAATTTATGACCATAAGAAACTAGTGTTATTATGTTTCCCAAGAATTTGTTCCAAGTGACCGTCATTTACAAGTCTTGTAAGTTAAAATTGAGATGTTGAAAATGCTTTATATTTCAAGTGGTTTTTATTTGTGTAGGATCAATATGTTTATGCCAAAAATAAGCACTACACATTTATAATGTAATTGTTAAATTTGTTGATGTGTATGCCTTTTTAATTATTGTGAAGCTAGATCCTTTGGAGGATCATCAAATGTAATATTTTGGTCATCGATGAGGTCTTGGATCTTATGTTTCAAAGTAAAAAATCTATTTTTAGAATGACTAGGACATTGGTGATAGTCATAATAAGTATTTTTATCATATTCTTTGGGTATTAGTATATTTATACTAACCTTTATAGGAGGAGGGAGATATATAATATTATACTCTATCAACCATGGGAGTAATGAAGCAAGAGGCTCAGGGAAGCATGAAAACTATCTCCTTGATGCATTAGATAGCATAGTCTGATTGGTTTTTGTAATAGAATAATATGATTTTATAACTCATGCAATATATTTATCATATTATTAATTAGATCTTTTAGGTATTCACAAGTACAAGCACTAGTTATTTTAGATTTAACATGTATACATGTACCATCAAGGGATGCTAGAAGGGTTCTATGGTTACCCAATTATTATATAATTGGATGATCTACCTTGTCCTTTAAAGAAGGAATAACATAAACCTGGTTAAAGGGATGAGATTTGTCATCTTGCCTAGGATTGGAGAAGGGAATAGTTTCTCTTTTATCCTTTTGAAATGTTATAAATATATAAATGAGGACCAAGTAGGAGAGGCAAACAAATTATAGGGAGTAATCCATGTTTCACATATTTGACAATCAAGGGTCAATAAAAAGAAAAGAAATTTAAAAAACCTAGTTGACCTAGGGTTTTGTGTTCAAATATTAGGTTCATTAGATGTTTAACCCTTATTTAGATGTGGATCCTCTTGGTTAGATAGGGTTAATAATATAGAAATCATAGGGAACACGGGTGAATATCAAATCTATAGTAGGAAAATTAAACTCTAAAATCAGATGTACCATATACTAAATTTATTAAACTGAGATAAGTTATTAATGTAAAGTAAAACTATACTATATATATAAATGATAAAGAAGTGATGTACTTATCTTGTTTTGATGCTAATGAAAATCTTGATCTAGAATAGGTTGAAATTATGTGGGAATATAGTTCTAGAACAATTGTTAGATTTTAGATCAAGTGCTTCTAGCTATCTAGATTGTTGCATCATCATTGTATGATTACATTAACACTAATATCTAGGTTCAGTGCTAGCGTCTTGTGCATAATATCTATTGAAATAGGATATGACCACCTAGATGATTTTGGGTTTTGATTTACCTTTACTTTGGTGCATTTAGATCTAGGTCATGCATTGTTTCTCCTTGTGAAATATTAAAACCCTAGATTTCCCTCTTAAACATGACCTTGGGGGAAAATGTGTAAGTGGGCACAAGGTGTTGAGCTGACCCTAATGACCCCATTATCAAAGGGTGATGCATACATAGCCAATACTCTAGAATAGGGCCTCAAACTCATGTATTTATCCCCTATGTGTTGTCTTGTATGTGAATCATGCAATGTGTGCAAAGCAAGCACAATAGGGGCCTAGATTATAACTTGGACAATAAAACCTTATGACTACTCCTTTAGTAAATTAGACCTATATATGTGTTTTACCTTATGATTACTCCTTTAGTAAATTAGACCTATGTAAATATTAGTGTCCAAGAAGTAACCAAATAAGTAGAGGATCAAAACTTACAAATGTGTATGATAAGTACATTTTAAGATTTTAGGCAAGATAGGATGTTTACATCATCAATATAATAGTGGTCAGACTAAGAGATAGTCCAAGGGGCATGAGATAGAAAAAATGTAAGGCCTACATAATTAATGCATCTATAGAACTAAGAGGAATAACCTAGTCTAAATTTTCCAAGTGTACAATATCAAGGTGCTACATAATCACAAAATATCATCTACACTAAGACCTATCTTTTGGGTTACAAAGAAGTGTGGAGACTCAACATGTTGTGTAATGTTCACTCTATATATAATCATTACATGTTACATTGAAGATAATAAATATGGCTTCCCTAAATACACATTAATTTTAAATATTTATCCTAATTTATGTTTTTCTGAGGGGGAATAATAATGGTTCAAAATTTAGTATTTATAGATAGTAAATTTGATGATCATTACCTTTCCAAATTACATTGTGTCACAATATAGATGTGTGGAGATTCAACTAATAGGGAAAGGCATATCCATAAAATTTGAATTATAATCAATAGTCAACCATTAACCATATTACTAATCATTAGAAGTGATACTATGTCTACATTTAGTCTAACATTAAAACATATTAATAAGCACATCGTAAATTATTGTTATGAATTTAAGAAAAAATGGAATGTTTTATGATTATTGATATGAATTTGAGACAAATTATGGAGTATATATTTATTTGATATATTTTCACATACCCAAGATTCTAGTGATAAATAAAATTTATTATCCCATCAATTTATTCAAACACTATTGTCTAATATAAGTGTAAACCACTTATACCCTAAAATTTATTGACTTGCATCTAGGGTCTAATATTGTGGCCTATAATTTTTTGGTATTCTAATTATTTTTTATCATTTTCATGTTTGTCAAAAATATTACTCAATATATTTGATTAAAATTAATAAATCTAACACTATGAGGTAATTTAATTTAAACATTTGTATTTTTTCAAATACCTACATGTAGACACTGTTTATGGATTATATAACACCTATCTTGTAAACTTGGCATACTTAGACATTGGTTGTTCCTCTCAGTTCTAGACCTTTCTCGCTTCTACAAGTCTTACATCTATTCTATCTTGTGCCCCTAAGCCTATCTCTTAGTTTGACCAGTCTTATGTTGATGACCCAGGCTTGCTATCTTGACCAAAATTATTAAAACATGTTTATATTTCATCTATGCAAGTTTTGATCATGTACCTATTTTCCTACTCCTTATACACTAGAATATAGGACATACACCTGCATCAATGTAAGTGTCCTACTTTGACACAAGTGTTTAGTGATCCAAAATTCATCTAATTTTCAAATGAAACGTATCCTAATGGTCATCCTAAGTGATTTAACATGAGTTATCTCCAAATAGGATTGGTATATATACAATATCAATCCTCATTCATTCCTCACCTAACAAAAACCTATAAAAGACCTAAAGATACTAATGTAACTTATTAAATTCATTCTATCAATCATTTAATTGATAAAATATTCCCTATTTTCTCCTATTTTTATATTAGTCATAGGGAAAACATATCTACATATTTGAATTACTAAAAGGGTAGCCCAAATTTTATATTTTTTAAGTTACAAGATAGGTCACTATTTTACTTTATTTCCACATATTGCATGATTTACACACAATCCAACATATAGGGGAGAACTACATAAGTTTAAGGCCCTCTTTAGAGTATTGGCTATATAGGTATCACTCATTAACAAAGGAGTCTTTAGGGCCAGATTCACATCATGTGCCCACTAACCCATTTTTCTTAAGGTCACTATGAAGATGAAAAACTATATTTTTATAATTTCATGAGGATTGAAATTCCATTACCTATATCTAAATTCACCAAATTAAAGGCAAAAACAAACCCAAAAGCATCTAAGTGGTTGCATCATATTCTAGTAGGTATTCCATACATGACACTTGTGTTGAATCTATTGGAGAATTGTTAGTGATGTCATGGTGATGTCCTGGAGGTGTCCTTGTGAGTGGATGAAGTTCTTTGATATCCTAAGTAACAATGACAAAGTGTGCAATGTGATTGTCCTAGTGTGCTTGAAGTTGGCTTGGTTGATCTTCAATTTTGGCTTGATTAGAAATGTTCAAGGATGAGTATGGTGATTGGATCATGTGAAAGAGGTCCCTAAGATGTTATTTTTACTTTGAAAAATTGTGTGCATAAGTGGAATTGATATATTTGGTCATTATTTTCATCTAGACACTTTGGGTCCAGTGGCAGAAAATTTGAGTAGGTAGTTTGATGGCATCACCATTACCACGTGGGAATGATTTAAGAGGAGTTGGTCATGTGTTTGTGATCAAATTAGTCCCTAGTTTTAATGCACCAAAGTCATGCATCGAAGGTGGTCAAAGATATGAGGGTGAAAAGTTGGCTTCTTAGTCAAAATTCATTATTTTCTAATAGCCAATTTTGCAATGTGGTAAGAAGAGCTAAGTAAGCATATTGATGAAGTTATATATAGTACATGTGGACATTTTAAGAGAAGATGATCATATGAGTTTGTTTAGTTTTGGACAAAAAAATTTATGCATGTTCAAAATTGGTCTCTCAAGTAGGTTTTGACATAGTTGGCTCTGTGACAAAAGATTTTGAGAATACATTTTAAAAGCATTATATCTCATATGGACAAGGGTTTCAAGAGTATTATGTCACATGGTTATATTTTCCTATGTGAGGAGATCATTTAATCTAAATTTGAGATCTTGAATTAAAGCATAGAAGAAGTTATTAAGATTCAAAATTGGCAACTAAGGCATATTGAAAGGGTCCTCATAATTAGTCAATTTTGAAAGAGTAAAGCTTGAGCAAGATCAATGGTACGCATTGCTCCAAGAAGTTAGGAAGTAGAGAGATGAGTATAGGTACACTATGTTTAATGAATGAGAAAAGATATAGGATAAGGATCCAATGGTGAATAGGTGTTTATATAGTTTTATTTAATGGTAAGAATTGATGGTTAAAGACTTGGTTGATCCATAGAGATTGACAGAGTACGTGGAGTCAACATTTTAATATTGCACGAGATGAGGTCAACATAACTAAGGTTTAACATCTAAGCATTGGTGCCTATATGTTAAATATCAATCAAGATTGATGGAGTGTATTTGATCTAGGCTGAGAAGACATAATATGTGAGCATAATGTTCAAAGTTTAACTGTGACCATTTTCATTTAAATTTGTGAAGGAAAGACCAGTGTCTAGTTTTTAGACCATAACTTTAATAAAATTCAAAATTTCTCATGAAATAAAAATTAAAGTGGTAGATGACTCCAAGGTACATCTAGATATATGGATTTGAAGATATGGAAGTGTGTACAATCAAAAATATTATTGTCCAGAATTGGTTGTGTTTATGTATATCTTCTACAAATGACCCAGAAGATTGTTCAAGCTCATTTTGATATGGTTTCGATATATCTTGGTGAATTAGATATTGGGAAGTGTTATGGACTCTATAAGGATGATCTACATACATTTTTAAGGTTTGATCAATTGTATGAATTATGAACAAATTTTTTGAAGTCGATTGTGTTTTCATTCATAATGATTGTGTGTATAGAGAAGTGTTTGAGCCAATTGGGCTTTAACAGAAGAGTGTTTTGGTAATTGTGACCATTTGAGTATATCTTAGGAGACATAAGGAGTGGAAAAATGTATTTTTAAGTGGTCTTGTATTCTTATTATTCTCATATAAGTGTTAAAGAGTTGAATATGTCTCCATAGTACCTAAAAGTAACTTTGGCCTATTTGAAAGTGTGTTATGCTTAAGTGTGATCCATGTGAGATGCCTTAATGGTGAAGGCATGCATTGTGGTTGAAAATGATTATTATGGACTTGATAATTCATGATTACTCTATATATAGTGAAACTAAAAGTGTTGGATTTTAGATTTGAGTAAGTGAGAGACTTATATGTGAGAGAGTTGGTGAGCAAAGGAAAACAAAGGAGAGTAAGAGTGCCCAACTGTTGGGTTGATGAGTAGAGAAGATTAAGGATTTTGTGTTTGATTTTTAGGTCATGTTTTTAATGATAATATAGTGTTATTATAGTTTGAAGATCATGCAAAAATATCTGTGTTTATGAGGACTATTTGAGTGAAGAAGGAGAGAGATTGTGGCATGCCTATGTGAGAGTCATGTTTGAAATAGAGAGAGTTTGTGTAGAGGTGAGATAATCAATAGGTACATCATTAGGTGTTGAAGATATCAACTCTAAGGTGGAAGTGTTCTTTCTAAGGAGGGTCTAAAGACTTGATGTTCCTTAGGGGCAGTTGCTCCTTGTGAAATAGGGTTTCTCTAAAGACCTTTGGTTAGGACTTGATCATGGTTGTAGGTCATAAGGCCTTAAACTAAGGTTACTGATTAGAAGGAATTGATTAGTCTCTTATTTATGATCATCTTATAGGATAATAGTCTATGTGTTTTTAGGCTTGAAAGTGGGTTTTATTCTCCAAGAGGGTTTCCCACATAGATCTTGTGTTATTTTTATGATCTTGCATTATGTTTATTGTTCACTGCTATGAATGATCTGTATGCTTCATAATTTCTTGTGTTAAATGCTTAAATATTTGCAAGGGTTTGGAAATTAAATTGGATTATTTTCCATCACTAATTCACCCCCTAGTGGATTGTACCTTGAATAGAAACTAGACACTAACATCAATACAACCATCCTAAGATGATACAAGTGTATGTGGTTATAGAGGAACATAATCTATAATTTGATTATTATTCTATAATTATCTTCCAATATACTTCTTACCTATTCTAGATCCAGAACTATGCTAACATCAAAACCAAGTACATTATTTATTTATCATTTACATATCTATCATATCTCTACTTTTTATATTTATCTTATCTCAATTTAGTAAATTAAACATATGTTATATAAGAGTTTAGCATCTGATTGGCTTGGTGTAGATCTAATCATCACCCTTTTGCATTATCATTTATATATACCCATTTAACTATTATAGGTTTTTTTATAACTTAGACTCTTTTTAGGGTTAAACATTTGGTGAACTTGATCCATGTGAATGCAATTTTTTCTAATCTAGGGCTTCTAATCCTTCTAAGGTTTCAACTTGTTGTGGTGGATTTTTAGATATTAAAATTTATCCTAGAGCTTTACCCTCATCTGGTCACAAGGGTTTCATGTGCATATGCTTACAAGTGGATTCTTCCTTGATTGGCACATTTCTACCACCAAACATGTTCATTTCAAAAAAAATTAGATGTATTTTATATTCAAGTTGGTATCCTAAAAACCCACTTTTTCACCAAAATTCAATATATACTTTTTAATTTTTTCAATATCTTTAGTAAATATTGGCATAAAAGGAGAATGGTGCACTTATTTTGTAATTAATTTCTAGATTTCATCAAAAATCACATTTTATTAAAAAACCTCTCTCATATATCTAAAAAATTGTTGGATAATTAACCTTAATTTAGGTCCTTATATATTTATAGTATTTTCCTAATTCTTAGTTATGTGTGTATTTATTGTATTTATAAATACACTTTATTCATATCTTTATGAGGTGTCACTCACCTCCTTAGTTCAGTTGTTTGTTTTGGAGTTAATTGCATGTAACTCCTCTCCTCCCACATTGCACAAGAATTATCTCCACTTGTAAGAGGATTAGAGCCACATAGTACTCATTCCTAAGCTTGCACATGTAACTCCTCTTCTCTCTTAGCTCTATATTAAGAGCCCACCTCTCTCATTCCTCCACACTCTCAACACACAACTCATTATTGTTATTCTAAGTCTTGCTCTTGCATCATTGATGCTCTCTTTCCCTAAGTCCATTATTATCCTAAGATTATACATGTTATTGTACTTAGAGTTCATTTTGTAAGCTTATTAATACTAGGTTGTGTGGCTTTTTCACCGTTCAATAGTTTTTCCCAATTATCAAATCTCTTGTGTCATATGTGGTTTAATCTCCATTGAAGTAGTCTTGTTCATTTTTTTCACTCTTTTAATTTTATTATTTCAATGTTTAAAAATATTTATTATATTAAATACTATTATGGTATAAAAGCATTGTTTATTGGTGAGCATTGTACAGGCCCTTCTTGGAGGAACTTAGTTTTTTCCATCTCCATGTTTTACCCTCTAAATTTTTTTAATTATAGGTTTATAAAGAAGTTTTTAAAAAAAATTAAATTTTTTTATAATATTTTATACATGTAAAATTTATTTTAGTTGAGTTTTTTTTGGCAAGTATCAAGCAAATTTGTTTCTTTCTATTCTCAAGCATTTGATTATTGAATATCCATCTATTTTAGACTTCTCTTATTCTAAGTTTTTTTTTTAGTTCATTTTTCCTTAAATATAAATTTTAGATTTATATTTTGGCCTTCAAAAAATAATTTATATTATATCTAATTCATTTTTGTTTCTCTTTGAGAGCTTCATGTGTTGCCCATTGTGTTTGGGTTGTCTTGTCTGGCTTTTTCCTTGCTTGGATTTTATTTTTTATTTTTATTCATTCTCTTTATTATTCATTTTGTATTGGATTTTGTTTTACCTTAACTCATGTGGTATCATTTTGAATTATTCCTTGTCCCATATTTATTTTTACCCTCATTTTTATCCCATATTTATTTCTACTCTCATTTTAGAGTTTCATTTTTTCTTACTAGTATAGTGCACTATACAATTTTTTAGAAATTTGCTTGCTCTCTAATCACCAACCATTATTTTTGCATCTATCCCTTTACCCTTGGTGTATGATTTGAAACCTCACATTATGTTTTTGAGCTTCATAATCCTTAGTTCAGCTTTGACCTTCTACATTTTTTTGGATTTGTGTCTCCTTGGGTCACCGCACGTAGTCCCCTCTCTTCCTGCCCATTTCATATTCCCTCTAAGTCCTATTCATGGTGCATCATAATATAATTTAACTTTCTGAGCCTTGAAATATAATTGAGGTATATTAATTTAACAAGTGTGTTGTTCCCAAAATTAGCTACACTCATTTTTGGAACAACCCCTACAAAACTTGTTCGTTTTGTGTTTTTCTCTCTAGGTTCATCTTTCGAGGCAAGTTTCTCTTGATCTCAGGTTTTGTCAACTGAAATCTTTGAAAATTTTGCAACCTTTCTTAGTTATGATTTCCCAGCCAATGTGAAATTCATTATGATGTCCAAATTTTGATAAATTTCAAAGAGTTAGTGTTATTTTTTAGCAAATATGCAAGGGCGGCAAATTTTGCCGCCACTGCATATTTTTTAAAAAAATGCAAGGATAGCAAATTTTGCCACCACTACATATTTTTCAACAAATATGCAAGGGTGGAAAATTTTTTTGCCACTGCATATTTTTCAGCAAATATGGAAGGGCGGCAATTTTTGCCACCCATGCATATCTTCCCCTCATTTTTGCTCTTTAGAAAATTTTCATTTTCCTATTTTCTGAGCCCACTTCCATTTTGATTTTTGACCTAATCTCACCTCAGCCTTTTCAAGCATGTTTCCCTAGTCATGATCACCTAACATGCAATTTTCCCAGATTGCCCATTTTTCCCCTAATTGCATGATCATGACTCTTATCGCAGTTCCTCCTCGAGGTCCTTCTTTGTCAATGTACTTTCAACAAAGGCTCATCCCGATGACTGAAGCTTCTCCAAAAAAGTCAAAGGTGATGAAGTAACAATATCAAGGTGTTTTCCCAATCACCTTGATCACTTCTAATGTTGATGACATTAGGGACATAGACATCGGCCACGTAGATATGGCCGAGTTTGTGGAGAAAACCAAGATGAAGAATATGAGCTCCAAAATGAAAAGGATAATTGAAAGCAACATTCATATAGTCTCCTCTTTCCCTATGGTGGCACATCACACAGAGTTCATCCTCTAGTACTCCCAATTCTACAACAAAGATACCAAGACTGTGGTAGATGCTACGGTGAGGGCTAAGGTGATTTTCAAAAATACTATTGCATCAGATAGTATCAGGATTTAGGCATCTATCACCATGTATGATGCTCATCTGAAGAACTCTAGTGACAAAAGTTGAACTATTCTTTTCATGCACTTTGTAATTGACTTGGGACATTTTCACATGTACTTTTGTAATATGTAATTACATGTAAAAAATCTGGAAAAATATCTCGAAAGTCAAAGATGACTCATCTTTGACTAAGATATTTTTATATTTTAATCTTTTTAATTTTGAAGGTTTCTCCCTATATATAGAGGGGACCTCTTTTGTAAATGGATCTCTGATAATTGAGAGAAAAAACTCTGCTAAAATTGGGACACTTCTTGAGACTTTGTGCTCAACTTGTAAATCATATTTTATCAAATGAATGAGAAGCAGGTTTATTTCAAACTTTGTGTTGAAGTAATTTGTGTTATTTAGGAAATGGTTCTTATGTCCTCTTTCTTGATAATCTCTTATCCATTTGATTTGATAAGCAAAGTGTGTGTGTTGATATTATCTGAGGACCTTTCTAAAAGATACAAGAAAGACTTTGAGCTACTTTTATCTTGGTGATCCTTTTATCCTTTGTAGTTTTAGGTGAAGAATTTATGATTTGTTTCACTCTATGGTTACACGTATTCTGGATTAGCGGAGGAGACAATGGAAGACTTTGTGCTTACGTAGGTTTCCTTGTTAACTTTGTTACCTACTTCAAGGGATTTTTTTCTCTATGCTTGATATCATTCCTAAAAGAAGAAGAATGTTCTTAGCCAATGACCAGGATCTCTCTCTCTTGTTCCTTGGACATCACCTCTGAAAAAAGAGAGGTGGATGTTGTTATACTACCCCAAGTACTATTTTTTGCTTACTTATATATACATATAGCTGATAAATATTCATAGGGAACCTCCCCTTGATGAGAGGAGAGATTTACCTCATCCAGATGTGGTAAAACCACACTTTTTGTGGTGTAAATCTCTTTGTGTTGTGGTTAATATACCCATTTTGTCATCAGTTAGTTGATGACAAAATATTCACCCAACAATTTTTGGCGACTCTGCTGGGAATGAACGTGCAATCTAAAACCTCAAGTTTTAGATTGAAGTAGCCCCTACCCTTATCCATTACATAGTCTGGGGAATCCATTCCATGTCTTACCCATTATCATTATAGCCTTACCATCTTCCTCCATCTCTGTTATATTATTTGGTTTGCAAAAATAGAGCCGCTGGGAAGAGCGCACAGTTTGAAGTCTCAAGCTTTAGGCTGAAGTAAATCCTTCTCTTTTTCATTTTTGTTCTACAATCTGGAAACTCCACATTATATAAGAAGCCAAAAATCTCAAGGTGTTGTTGACCCTGCTTTTGAGTTGGTGTGGTAGAGTAATTTTGAGTTGTTTCCTCAACCTCACCTTCAACAAATTAGGAGTCTTCCTCCTAGCCTTACCAACTCACCAACACAAGGTAGAGCTTCTTTTTCTATTGCTAGCAGAGCTTTGCCTATCCATTCTACACCTAGATTTGTGATCCCTCTTTTGCATAGTCAAATCATGGCTCAAGGCCCTTGGGGTAATTATTTTGGTCCCCTGAACTTGACTCCACCTCTGCATGAGCTTCCACGTAGTTTAAGGAAGAATTTCCCCAAATTATTTGGTGATGGGAAAGTTCATCCTAATGAACACATTACAGATTTTAGCATAGCTTGTAGTGTAATAGGGGTGGAATTTGAAGACATAATAGTTAGGCTATTTATGGAGACACTACAAGGTGTTGTTGCAGACTGGTTCTACCACCTGCAGGCTGGATCAGTAACTGACTGGGGCACCCTAAAAGACAAATTTGAAGCTAGATTCAAGCCTAAAAAAGATGCACATGCCTTGTTAGCCTAGCTCACTCAAATAAAGAAAGAGCCTCATGAGCTTATGAGGGATTTTATTGCCAGGTTTGACAAGTTGAGGCACATAATTCTCATGGTCACCCAACTGACACCTCGAAACCTCAAGTGTTTCTTCATCAACTCACAGCTACCTGAAGTGAGTTTTCTACTGAGATAGGCCAGGCACATAGACCTTACTACTACTTAGGATTTAGCTATTGAGGTAAAAGATGACCTTATCTTGGCTGGAAAGATAAGAAGAGATCCAAATAGAGGTAAATCTTCTCCTTCTTTTGAATACTCCCCTTCAGCCACCACTGATCTAATGGTGCAGAAGCTGGAAAATGAATTGCTGGTTCTTAGAAGACAAATGACCCAAGTTATGTCTACTTCTCCTAATTGAGATATGCCAAGGAAGACATTTTAGAATCAGGCATACCAAGGCAATGCTGCCAGGAATCAAGGGCAACCAAATCACCTTCCTCCCCCGCAGAGGAACCTTGCCCTTGAAGTGCCTCCAACCAACTTAGCAGTTGGATATTTGGAAATAGAACATGATTTCTATTTCCAACTTGAGTTTGATCAAGAAAATGATGCTTGTCTCTTCATGGAGGATCAAGAAGAATCAGCTGGTGACTCCCACATCAGTTTATTGAACTATCAGGATGAACCCAAAAGAAAAGGCAATGCAGCTAATGGGTCATATGCTGTATTCACTTGGTCCAAGAATTAATCAGCCCAACAAGCTGATAAAGAGAAAGTCAGAGGAGTGACCTGAACTAGCAGTTTCAATTGCTATGTAGGGATCCACTCTTCCTTTCTAGTCAAAGGACCTGGTGATTATGAGAAAGGTAAGTACCCCAAATGCCCCTATGCCTTCTACTTCAAATTCGCAGTTTAGTCCTCCCCCTTTCAAAAATCAAAAGGATGAACTCCCATCCTCTACTCCTAGCTCATTCCAGGTATTTGATATCATTGACCATATAAAGAAAACCAAAATTCAAATGTCTAAATTTGAATTTTTACAGTCTCATCTTGAGCAATTGAACAAGTTGGTTCAATGTGTCAAGAACCAAACTGTCCCTGCAAGACAAGAGGTTAAGAAAGTAACTCATGGTCCCCTAAGGAACATGCCCATCCCAAACAATCTTGTCATTACCCCTCCTACTACCCCTAGGAAAATAGAGTCTTTCTATGTTTCCTTGTTGATAAATGGTCACCAGCTCAATAATTGCATCATTGATTCTGGGGCTTCAGATAATGTCATGTTTGCTAAAGTGGCAAAATCTCTAGGTCTCATACTAACCAAGACATTTGAGAGATGTTTCTCCATGGAGAACAAATAAGTGCCACTACTGGGGCAAATTAAAAATGCCCAATTTGCATTTGCTGCCTTTCTAGACAAGTGAATCAAGATGATCGTCCTAGTGGCCAACGTCCTAGCATCATATGGCATCCTTCTTGGGTGGAATTTCTGCAAGGATGTTGGAGGGGAATTAAGCATGGACTTGTCTTAGGTAAAAATCCCTATGAAAGGTGTAATGCAGAGGTTGCTTCTTAAGAAGGAGGTAAAATACGTTGTCATTCAAACATCAAGGCCTGAAGCTCAAATTCTATTTGAGTCTTCAAGTAGGGGTAATTATTTTCTATCTACTGAAGACATTCATGTTTTAATAGATCAAAATCTTATAGTTGATGATCTAGGAATTGGTTGATGGAACAACACCAAGTATGCCTAATAGTGCCAATGATTGGCAGATCTTGAATGGGAATAATCAAGTTATGTGCTGGAATGAACCAAAAGATAAACCAATTATGGTAATGGACCATGTTGCTGCGCATCAAAATCAAGAAAATGAACTTTTTTCCAAGGGAGCAAAGATTCATGGTTTTTAGATTAAAAGTCAAGTCTTGCTATGGAGCAGACAGAGAAAACCAAAAGGAGGACACAGAAAATTGGTTTCTTGGTGGAGAATTCCATTCACCCATCACCGATTCTGGGGAGAAAATGGCTTCTTGCTGGTTTATCAAGACAGAGTGCCATTTTTACTGCCTCTTAGGGGGCAGCATCTGAAGTATTTCAATTCTTGAAGTATCAGATAAGATCATCTATACATATGTATATCTGTATAGTCTTTAGTTCTATTTTGGGTCTTTTGTTTTCATTTTTTGGAACCTTTCTTCTTGGGTAGCACGAATCTATAGCCTAATGGCTTGGATGAAGGCACTTAGAGACTAGTTTCTACTCTCATTGATCAGTTTGATCAATGAAAGTTCCCCAACAGTAGCTAGCTATTGTTCCCAAAATTAGCTATGCTTGTTTTTGGAACAACCCCTACAAAACTTGTCCATTTTGTGTTTTTCTCTCTAGGTTCATCTTTTGAGGCAAGTTTCTCTTGATCTCAAATTTTGTCAACTGACATCTTTGAAAAGTTTGTGACCTTTCTTAGTTATGATTTCCTAGCCAACGTGAAATTTATTATGATTTTAACATGATCAAAATGTCCAAATTTTGATAAATTTCAAAGAGTCAGTGTTATTTTTCAACAAATATGCAAGGGCAACAAATTTTGCTGCCACTGCATATTTTTTAGCAAATATGCAAGGGCGGCAAATTTTGTTGCCACTACATATTTTTTAGCAAATATGCAAGGGTGGAAAATTTTAATACCACTGCATATTTTTTAGCAAATATGCAAGGGCAGCAAATTTTTCCACCATTGCATATTTTCCAGTAAATATGCAAGGGCGGCAATTTTTTCTGCCCATGCATATCTTCCCCTCATTTTTGCTATCTTTGGAAAATTTTCATTTTCCTATTTTCTGAGCCCACTTCCCTTTTACTTTCTAATTTGCTCTCATCTCAGCCTTTTCAAGCACGTTTCCCTAGTCATGATCACCCAACATGCAATTTTCCCAAATTGCCTATTTTCCCTCTGATTGCATGATCATGACTCTTATCGTAGTTCCTCCTCGAGGTCCTTCTTTGTCAACGTACTTTTGATAAAGGCTCATCCCAATGACTGAAGCTTCTCCAAAAAAGCCAAAGGTGATGAAGTAACAATATCAAGGTGTTTTCCCAATCACCTTGATCACTTCTAATGTCGATGACATTAGGGACACAGAGATCAGCCACGTAGATATGGCCGAGTTCATGGAGAAAAATAAGACAAAGAATTTGAGCTCTGAAATGAAAAGGATAATTAAAAGCAACATTCATCTAGTCTCCTCTTTCCCTGTGGTGGCACAACACATAAAGTTCATCCTCCAGTACTCCCAATTCTACAATAAAGATACCAGGACTGTGGTAGATGCTACGATGAGGGCTAAGGTGATTTTCAAAAATACTATTGCACCAGATAGTATCAGGATTTAGACATCTATTTCCATGTATGATGCTCATCTGAAGAACTCTGGTGACAAAATTTGAACTATTCTTTTCATGCACTTTGTAATTGACTTGGGACATTTTCACGTGTACTTTTGTAATATGTAATTACATGTAAAAAATATAGAAAAATATCTCAAAAGTCAAAGATGACTCATCTTTGACTAAGATATTTTTATATTTTAATATTTTTAATTTTTAAGGTTTCTCCCTATATATAGAGGGGACCTCTTTTGTAAATGGATCTCTGATAATTGAGAGCAAAAACTCTGCTAAAATTGAGACACTTCTTGAGACTTTGTGCTCAACTTGTAAATCATATTTTATTAAATGAATGAGAAGCAGGTTTATTTCAGACTTTGTGTTGAAGTAATTTGTGTTATTTAGGAAATGGTTCTTATGTCCTCTTTCCTGATAATCTCTTATCCATTTGATTTGATAAGCAAAGTGTGTGCATTGATATTATCTGAGGACGTTTCTAAAAGATAGAAGAAAGACTTTCAGCTACTTTTATCTTGGTGATCCTTTTATTCTTTGTAGTTTTAGGCAAAGACTTTGTGCTTCATTTCACTCTATGGTTACACGTATTCTAGATCAGTGGAGGAGACAACGGAAGACTTTGTGCTTACGTAGGTTTCCTTGTTAACTTTGTTACCTACTTCAAGGGATTTTTTACTCTATGCTTGATATCATTCTTGTAAGAAGAGGAATGTTCTTAGCCAACGACTAGGATCTCTCTCTCTTGTTCCTTAGACATCACCTCTAAAAAAGAGAGGTGGATGTTGTTATACTACCTTGAGTACTATTTTCTACTTACTTATATATACATATAGCTGATAAATATTCATAGGGAACCTCCCCTTAATGAGAGGAGAGATTTACCTTGTCCAAATGTGGTAAAAGCCACACTTTTTGTGGTGTAAATCTCCTTGTGCTATGGTTGATATACCCATTTTGTCATCAATTAGTTGATGACAAAATATTCACCGAACAAGGTGCATATTTTCTAGGTACACTAATATTAGTATGAGCATGTGCATTATTCTCTTTAAAAACACCTTTATTTTTTTCCTCAAGTAGTCTTCATTTAGGTATTTTTCTTCATCTAGATGGAAATTATGATCATTTCCTCAACAAAAATTAAAAAAAATATTATTTAAACATATTTTCCCTTACATGTTTTAGTCATGCTTCCTTTCACATTTTTTTTGGAATCAACATTTATTCCTCTCATTTTATTAATGTTATCTCAGTATAATTTCTCTTATTTCATAATTTGTTATTAGTTCAAAAAATATACTGGTTATGATATGCAAAATTTTCTTTTTATTGATTCCAAGTCATGTAAATTTGTCAATATAATAAAAGAAAATTTTGTACCTATTAGTTAAATAATATTTTTTAGATTAAGTGTGATTTTTTTTTAATAAAAGTTAATGATTTATTCAATTGGAAAAACCAAAAAAAAAAAAATTGTAAATATATATAAAGTTCATTTACCTTAAATATAAATTTTATTTGGTTTGTGGTGTGGAATTAAATTTACAAGTTAATTGATCTCATTTTTTTAAATAATTGGTTAAGCAATTTTTTTTTCATAAGAAAAATTATATTAAAAAACTACTTTGATTTTTCATAAAATAAGTTTTTGGTGTGGACTTGCATTTCTAATTTAATTATTTTAAATTTTAATAAATTATTTTTTATTTTCTTTCAAGTATCATCATCATCATCATCATCATCATCATCATCATCATCATCATCATCATCATCATCATCATCATCATCATCATCATTTCATCATCTTTATTTCAAAATTATAACTTACATAATCATGTTTGAAAATGGCATTCAAATTAGCTTTTTTTAGAATTTAAAAAATTTATGCACCAAATTGCATTTTAAAATGAAGACAATATTACTCTTAAATCTGAAATTAAATTTCAAAATGACACTTTATTTCTTTGAAAAACTCTTTTACTACTCATTTGGAGTCTATTCAAAATTCTATTGATGCTCTAAATGAAAAAATTGTCTTTTGTTAATGCTAATCACTCTAATGATGATGGATTTCCTTATGTTTATAAATAAATTCAAACTCATGTGAACACTCCTTCTACCAACCCTAGATTAAACATCATTCACAATATGGGCTATTCAGGTGGTCTTGGTAAGTGTGAATTTGGTATACTTCAACCTATTTTTATAACTTCTAATACAAATTGTAAAAGTCTTAGTTTTAATGATTCACGTATTTCTCATGTAAAATTAGAATCTTATTGTCCTCCTCATCGAAGGACTTATGATGTAATTTATTTTTATTATACCACTTTTAATTCTCATGCTTTGGTTAAAACTATTAAAACTTGTGCCCATTGTAGAAAAAATGAGCATTGTATATCTAAATGTTGGAAATTGTACCCATACAATTCTTATGGTAAATCTATGCATGACACTTTACTTTATTGAAAAATGACTCAATATCCTACCTCTAAGGGTAAAAATATTTATATTCCTAAACTAATGAATCTTTTAGAGACTTCGATGTGTCTTCATATGATTTTTATTTGATTACTTCTCGACACATATCTTTTTCTAGTGAAACATCTTCTTTGTATATATTTTGATTATGCATTCCTTAATTGTTATTGCATAGGATATGTGCTTTAATTATATTGACTGACTTGTTTTCATGTAGAATATCACACTTTGTGATGAAATTCATCTTTGCTCAAATTTTCCAAGTTGTACATCTAATTTTATTACATTATGTATGTAGATTTGTGTTTTTGGCATAATGGTTACTTAACTTGAAAGATTGGTTATAGCTTATTTTGTCTTGTAGATTATGTGGATCACTTCTCCTTTTGTTGGTCTTTGTTTCATTACATCTTGATCACATTTTTCAGAAATGATTCTTGGAGATTATTGGTGATCACACTTTCATCTTTGTGACTTTTGGTGGCACCTTCTCTTCTTTCTTTTCTCTTTCTAAATCTTTTGTAATTCCTTTCAAAGAAGGTTTATATTAAGGGTAGTATTATATAATTTCAACTCCCTTTATTTTTAAAAGGTTTTTCTCCACTTTTGTAACCCCAAATTTAAGATTAAAGGGTAATGTTAGAGAGTTAATGTTAATTTGGGTCCTTCTTATAGTTTTACAGGATTTTCCTAAGTCTTTATTATATGTATATTTATTGTATATATAAATACATTTTATTATTACCTTTATGAGGTGTCACTCACCTCCTTATTCCAATTGTTGATTTTGGAGTTACTTACATGTAAATCCTCTCCCCCATATTTTACATACATCCTCCCCACTTGTAAGAGGATTAGGCACACATGCCACTCATGCCTAAACTTGTACATGTAACTCCTCTTTTCTCTTAGCTATATATTAGGATTTCACCTCTCTCATTTATCCACACTCTCAACACACAACTCATTCTTATTTTTATAAGTATTTATATTACATCATTGATTCTCTCTTGGGCTAAGTCCATTCTTCTCCTAGGATTATACATGTTATTATACTTTGAGTTCATTTTGCAAGATTCTTAATACTATATTGTGGTATTTTTTCATCGTTCGATAGTTTCCCCACTTATCAAATCTCATCTCATTTGTGGTTTTCTCTCCATTGAGTTAATCTCATTAATTTTCACACTCTATTGGTTTTATTATTTAAATTTTTATAAATCATTCTTTGATTAAATCATAATAAAAATATCCCTGATTTATCACAATTACTTATGCTTTATTTGGAATATTCTAAGGTTTTGCCTATGAAGGATTCTATTATGTTCATCATATTTATGATTCATAATATATAAAATTTCAAATTATTTATAAATTTTTCATAATTATGTTTATATAGACAAAAACCTCTTTTTGTTTTCAAAAATATTATATGGAGTTTTCAAATTTAGCATTTTACCATTTGTAGTAAATTTAGATTTATAGGTCATACACTATAATTTTGTTTCCCTATTTTTAAAGGTTCATTATTTCATATTTTTATATAAAAAATTATTTCATATTTTCAAAAATCTTAGGCAATAGTCTAAAATTTCTATATCCTTAGTATATCATGATTGATTATTCCATAGCATTTGTAAGTCTTTCTTATCATATTCTTATATCAATTTTTAAAACATTTAAAATGGATACAAGGGAACCTCTTCCTCATAATAACCCAAATGAGGGTGATATCTATCCTTCCTCTAACCAGATTCATGTTATCACTCCTTTAAGGGTTAAGGTATATGGTGTATGTATGCATGTTCAATCTGATATACCTAGGCTTTATGTTTGTGAAACTCTCAAAGAACAAATCAATACTATGACCAAGTTAATGTATGAGTTAAAAAAGAAAAAATAGTCTCTAAATTCAAAAATAATTTTATTAAAAACCATATTTCATATAGAAATAACCTACATTATGCTACAATGAACCATGCATCTATATCTTTGCATATTAGTTATGTGCCTAATAAAAATCAATATTGGAAACCAAAACCAAAGTCACCTAGTGATAATTATTTTGAAAGAGAACAAAATCCTACCAAGAGTTCAAGTGAAATACTAAGATAAATTATTCAAGATAAAGTGATAAAATTACTTCCTATACATCCTATATAAGATCCAAATATTATTATACATATCATAGAGTGTAAGGGTATGATACAAATCATTGTTTTGCATTTAAAAACCAAATATAGAGTCACAAAGGTAGTGATGGTCATATCATTGACACATAAACCAAGAGAACCAATCACATTATGAGTACTTACCTTAAATCAAAAGTACCAAAATAAAAAATATGAGCACCAAAAGATAATTCAAACTAAGAGAAGGGTCAAAATAACAAAGAAACATAGAAAATACCATTACCAAATGTTATAAAAATTATAAATGAAATACCATTGCCAAAGGAACCAATGATATTTAAACTACCAGAAAGTAAACCATGTGTGTGTTACTTGCTTTTGAGTTCTCTTATGTGTGTGCTTGATTTGTTTTTTGAGATTATACTATTATTATTTAGATGGTGCCATGATATTTATCGTGCATCTTAGGCCTTCATATGATCACATTATTATATGCACTTTAATGTTATATCTACCTAGATATGTTATCCTATATACTACATGGTTCATTCATAGTTATATGGTTATTTTAGCTATTCAAGATGAGGTAAATACCATTTTCTATTTCTCACTCACCTCAAATGGGGGGAATATCAGTGGGGGCATGTCATAGGGGCATGTATTCCACACACATTATAGTTACAAATTCAATGGGGGCATGTCAAGAGCCATGGATTACACACATTCATAGTGTTCATATTTAGTGAGGGCATGATTTGGAAGTATGTTCCATACACTTATTCAATATTCAACTTCTACAGATTATAGTAAGGTCTTGTTTTAAAAATAAGTTATCCATATTTGTACTTATATCAATTTTAATATTTTTCCACATTGGTACTTATTTGATATTTCATATTTCTCCATATATAGTGGAGGAATTCTTTTTAATCATTATTTCCATGCTTACACAATTTCTAAATTAGCCAAAACACATAGAGTTATATGATTCAAATTCACAATTATGGAAAATTTCTATATATTGGTACCATTATTATATATAGTTTTATCATGAGACATATCTAAGGTGCATATTATATGCAATATGCACTTAATATTTTAAAATATAAATAAATTTCAGATTCTAAAACTCTTTTATGGACTATTAACACATCACAAAATTTTATGTATTAATACTTGATTAGGCTTTTATGGACATTATTAAGACAATCAACTTTAGTAGTTGCTTCACTTTTTGGTATGGTTTAGGTGAGTAAATAAATCAATATTTACAAGTTTTATGTTGTAATTGATTGTATTATCCATCATCACTAAGTTATAAGCATCATTGGGTTGCATGTTTGAGCTAATATCAACTAACAGGTAACGACTCACCTTTTCTCCAAGATTGGGGGTGTATACCTTCCAATATATATATATCTCTCTCTATCTCCTTAGATATATGCACTTTCCATATTTATCTAAATTTTTCCTAATATTAGTTTTAGAGACTTAAAATGATATATATTTTCAAATAAAATTACCAATAGGCAAGGCAATTACATCAACACATAGGTATACTCCTAAACCTTACTTTTTCAATTTCAATATTTTCAATACTTTTAATTCCATATTGTATGCATTAATTATACACTGTAACATTATCTTTGTTATAATTTAGTCACCAATAAAACACTCAAGTTGGTCTCACACGAAGGCAAGTTATGTTATATACACCTACGTACACATTCATTTCCTTTAAACTAACAATTTCATTGCTGGATTAAAGGGGGGAATGTAGACACTATTTATGGATTATATATAACCTTAGTCTTATACACTTGGAAAACTTAGAATTTAGTTATTCCTCTAAAAATTTAGACCTTTCCCACTTCCACACATCTCACATCTACTCTAACTTGTACCTTTCGGCCTATCTCTTAGTTTGAGCCTTATGTTGATGGCCCATGCCTCCTATCTATCCCATAATGCTTAAAACCTATTTATCTTCCACCTATACATGTTTTGAGCCTATACCTATGTTATTGATATATAGACACTAACATCTAAGATAGACACATATATCAACACAGGTGTCCTAATCTGATGCAAGTGTTAAGTGCCCTAAAAGTCATATAATTTAAAAATGAAATGTATCTTAATAGTTGAATTCAATGCTTTAGTGTGAGTTATCTCTTGATAGGATTGGTATAAATATAATATTAATCCTCATTCATTCCTCACCTAGCACAAACCTAGAAAAAACTTAAAGAGACCAAAGTGGCTTATCAAAAGTGTTCTATCAAGCATTCAATTAAGAAACTTTTCCTTATTTTCTCCTATTTCCATATAAATAATAGGGAGAAAACATATATAGGTCTAAATTAATAAAGGGTAAGACCAATAGTTATATTTTCCAAGTTTCAATCTAGGTCATTGTTATACTTGGTTTCCACATACCGTATGATTCACACATAAACCAACATTTAGGGAAAATACATCAGTCTAAGACCATATTCATAGTATTGGCTATGTTTTCAACACTCATTGATAGAGGGGTATTAGGGGTCATCTCGATACCATGTGCCCAATAACCCATTTTTCCCCAAGGACACTATAAAGATGAATAACTAGGGTTTTAAAGTTTCATGAGGAGTAATAGTTTATGACCTAGATTTGAATGCATTAGAGTGAAGGCAAAGATAAACCTAGAAGTGTACAGGTGGTCGCATCTTTTTCTAGCAGGTATTTTATACATGACACCTACATCAAATATATATACTAGTGTTGATGCAACCATCCTAGGTGGACACAAGTGTTTGCATTATAGAGGCACTTAATCATAATTTGGTGACTGTTATAAAATTTTCTTCCAGTCTATTTCCTATCTATTCCATATCCATAACTATGTTAGCATCAAAACCAACTAAGTACATTGTTTCTTTGTCATTTCTATATCTATCACAACTATACTTTCTATATTTATTCTATTTTTAATTAGTAAATTTAGCATAAGCTATATATGAGTTTATAATCAAATTGGTCTGTTGTATATCTGATTATCACCCTTGTGCATGGATAAGTGCACAAAGTTTGGGGATAAAAAGTGGCCTACCTGTGGACATGAGTTTCATAAAATTTTAGAAATATGAACTTCTATAGATAATTTGAAATATCTACATTCCAAATTTGAAGATGGTGTAAGAACCTGAAATATAAAATTTAGAGTTTAGTTTCCAAAACACTAATTTTTTTCTAAATTGGTTAAGTATAACTAGGTCAAACATCTAAAATTTGAAGAGGAACTCCTATATTTTTAATAAAATAGAGTAGATAGATGGTTGTGTGGTGCATCATTTTTTGAGTAGCGTTTAATATTATTTGAAACCCTTTAGGGAAAATTAAAATAAGATCTTCTAGTTTGTGACCTATATTTTTTCAATGAATACTTTTTTTAAAGAATTTTACAAGTAAATAGATCATGAAAATTGATAAAAAAATGTATATCTATTTGTGTGACGTGCCTAACTACCTCAAAAAAATGAAAATTAGTTTTATTTTTTTGAATGTGTGTAGAATTAGGCCTAGTTTGTGACTATATAACTTGTTTTTCACTTGGATCAATGAAATAAAAATTACATGAAAATGTATAGGCATGTATGTTTGTATAATTTAGTGGCCTAAAAAAGGTATAGCTAAAAATAAACATAGTTTAAATCATATTTTTAGAAAGAGGAAAATGTGCTCATCATGATGGTATTAAGTTTTTGAATTTTCATGTTGAAATTCATAGTGTATTTAGTGATCAAAGTTAAATTTTGTTTTTTTTTATCATAAATATTAGACTCAACTATATATTGATAGGTCCAATCCTTAGGCTCAGGAATCCAAGCCAGTCTTGAGCCAAAAGGTGTAGGATTTTAATTCAAATTCAATTAGCATGATCACATTAAGAACATGATCACACTATTAACATGATCATCTTATTAAAAGAATTAGTAATGAAATAAAATTACTTAATAATGTATTCAAATTAATAATGTGATCACGTTATATATTCACAACACTCAAAAACCCAAATTTACATTTTGACCTACTAAAGGAGCCATTAGGCCTAGTAGTATTAAGAATAAAGTTTGGTTGATTAAGATTGTTATTTGAGACCAATTTTCTTATTGATATTTGATAACATTGAATGATAATTTGATATTTATTAATCTATGAATCAATTTATTATTTATTTGACATGAGTCTAATCTTTCTTAAAATGTAGATAGTCCTAGTTCAACCTAGATAGGGTCAAGAAGTCAAAAGTTGGTTTTTGGTGATCTACTAATCCAAATCACTCATAATTTGGTATATTTTATTTATATTTCATTTTATACATTATTAAATAAATTATATTGTACAAAAATAAATTGGAGTATAAGGATACTCTGACTGGGTATTAAAGGACCTAAAGTATTAGGTCCGAAAGAGAGTTTAGTGATATTATAAATTTTTAAGGATTAGTTATTTGAAATTTGGTATTTTAAAAGGAATTTATAGTATTCAAAAGATTCAAATGGTTTTTTGGAAAAAAATAAATAAATAAAGGGTCATTGTATTTTGTGTCAAGAGTGTATATAGTCCTAAAAGAAGGTTGAATTTGGTTAAACATGACTGCATTAGTTTTGTGGATAATTGGTGATGTTTGGAACTTGTTAAAAACTTTTATAATTTATTTTTATTTTGTCTGAGTCTTTGATAAGATTGTTGGAGTCAGTAAGTGAAATTTTATAAGGATCTATTTTCAAGGTATATCAATGCATTAGTACCTATTTTGCATATAAGAACTTGTCTTTTATCAAGTTCAGAGATGTTGTAAAGATACATGCCACAAACATACATGCCTTATGATGTAAATGATTTTATCATGAGGCATGTCATAAAATTCATTTTTTAAACCTATGGACAAAACTTAACCTTTGAATTACTAATTTAGTTATGTATCTGAAGTAAATTGGGGATATTTCAAGCCCTTTCAACCTAATTACATGACTATAAAATGTGATTTAGGGGTTGATTAGCTCCAATTTCATTAGATAGATTGAATCAAAGAAACATAATTTATTTATGTGATTTATACATGTATAGAATGCGCTTTTGAGCTTAATAAACTTGAAGGCATCAAATATGAATGAAAATGTTGATTAGTTCAATTATGGAGGTAATTAGGGTTAAAATTAGTCATGTGAATGTATTTATAATTATATATTCAATGTGATTTGGAGTGAAGTTAACCCTAATGTCATGTAATATATAATTAACCAAAGATTTGATTCATTTAATCTAGGAGGCATTTGAGGCCAATTTAAACCCCTTCAAGATTAAGATATGATTTGCATCAAAATTAAAAGTTTGATTCTATCATGAATTGATATAATTAATCAAATTATGCAATTAGGGGAATCATTTGGGGAAAATTTATCCCCTAAACTAAATTTATGTCTTAATAAATTATATAACATGTATGTAACATGTATGGCTTAACTGGCCCTACTTTTATTAGAAATGCAAACATGTGTAGGTAATTATCACAAATAGGTGAACAAGTAGCTCAAATTTTCTTCAATTACCTTAGTGATTAGACCCTATATATGATATCTACCATAAAATATATACCATTTAACTTAAACCCTAAACCCTATACCATTTACCTTAAACCCTAATCCATAATTCCTAAACCCCAAACCCTTTAAATTATAGACCCTAAACCAATGAATTTATCTCCAATTAACATCCTTTATATATATATATATAAAGAATTAGGTTCATAGGGATGAACTTGGTCAAAATCACATCACACATTACCATAATTGACTTGATTGGCTCAATATATGATGATGTGGGGGATAATTGAGCACATAATCACATTCTTTACTCATATATCTAGGTTTAAGAAGCTCAAATTTGCCCCAATCACCATCATGATTGTAACTTATATAACCTAAAACCTATACCCTAATCCATAATCCATAAATTTCCTAATCCTTAAACTCTAAACCATAAATATAAACTCTTTAAACCTTGAACCAATCATTTTATCCCAAATTAACATCATTTAGACTAAGAATTAATTTTATAGGGCTTATTTTGGTCTAAATCACATGAATGATTACCCCATTTGACTAATTCACTTAATTTACACAATGCTATGGGGTATAATGACAACCCAAAAACACATTTTATAGTCACAAATGATTCAAATTATCCTCAATTATCTTTATGATTGACCTTGTGTACCCTAAACCATATATACATTAAAACCTAAGCCCTAAACCATAAACTTAAACACTATACCCTAAAGTGTAAACTAGAAACTTTCCCTATTTTCCAATTAATTTAATCCCAATTAACATACTTTGTAGTAATAATTAGGTTCACATGGCATATAGTGATTAGACATTATATACAACTTCTTAAACCTAAAATCTATTCCCTAATCCCTAATCCCTAAAACATAAATTGTAATTAGTATGCCCTAATGTCCACTACATGTTGCAAACATACATGCCTTATGATATAATTGATTTTATCATAAGATGTCATAAAATTCACTTTTTAAACATATGGCCAAAACTTAGCCTTTAGAGTACCAATCTAGTTGTGCATCTGAAGTAAATTGGGGCTATTTCAATCCCCTTCAATATAATTGCATGACTATAAAATGTGATTTGGGGGTTGATCATCTCTAATTTCATTATCTTAGTTGAAGCAAAGAAATGTAATTTATATATATGTAAGTTCTACATGTATAGAATGTGGTTTTAAGCTTAATAAACCTGAAGTCATTAGCTAATGAGTGCAAATGCCAATTAGTTCAATTATGGAGGTAATTAGGTTCAAAATGAGCCATATGAATGTATTTTAAATTATATATTCAATGTGGTTTGGAGTGAAATTAACCCTAATGTCATGTCATATATAATTAACCAAAGAGTTGATTCATTTAATCTAGGAGGCATTTGAGGCCAATTTGAACCCCTTCAAGAGCAAGATATGATTTGGGGCAAAATTAAAAGATTGATTCTATCATTAATTGATCTAGTTAGTCAACTTGTGCAATTAGGGGCATGATTTGGGAAAAATTGAGCCCCTAAACCAAATTTATGGCTCAATTGATTGTATAACATGTATGTAACATGTACATGGCTTAACTAACCCTAATTTTATTAGAAATGCAAACATGAAGGTAATTGTAATAAATAGGTGAATAAGCAACTCAAATATTCATCAATTACCTTAGTGATTAGACCCTATATCTAATATCTTAAACCCTAAACCCTATACCATTTAGCTTTAACCCTAAACCCTATAATAGTTACCTTAAACCCTAAGCCATAAACCCCAAACCATTTAAATTGTAGACCCTAAACCTTAAACCAATAAATTATCCCTAACTAACATCCTTTATATATAGTAAGAATTAGGTTCACAAGGATGAACTTGGTCAAAATTACATCACTCATTAAACAATAATTGACTTAATTGGCTTAATATGTGATGATGTGGGGGCTAATTAAACTCAAAATCACATTATTTACTCATAGATATAAGTTTAATGAGCTCAAATTTGCCCCATTACCTTCATGAGTGTACCTTATATACCCTAAAACCTATAACCTAAGCCATGATCTTTAATGTTCCTAATCCCTAAACTCTAAACCATAAATATAAACTATTTAAACCTTGAACCAATCATTTTAACCTAAATTAACATAGTTTAGACTAAGAATTAAGTACATATGGCTTATTTTGGCCTAAATCACATGACTGATTACCTCATTTGACTAATTCACTCAATCTACATGATGACATGGGCTATAATGATAGCCCAAAAACACATTATATAGTCATAAATGGGTCTAAATGATTCAAATTATCCTCAATTATCTTTGCGATTAACTATGTGTACCCTAAACCATATATATACATTAAACCTAAGCCATAAACCCTAAACACTATACCCAAAATTGTAAACCATAATCTTTCCCTATTTACCAATTGATTTAGACCTAATTAACATCCTTTGTAGCAATAATTAGGTTCACATGGTAGAGAGTGATTAGACATTATATAAAGGTCCTTAAACCTAACCCGTATTCCCTAATCCCTAATCCCTAATCCATAAAACATAAATTTTAATCCCTATGCCCTAATACCCACTACATTACAAAAACATACATGCCTTATGATATAACTGATTTTATCATGAGATGTCATAAAATGCATTTTTTAAACTTATGGCCAAAACTTAGCCTTTGAAGTACCCATCTAGCTGTGCATCTAAAGTAAAATGGGGCTATTTTAATCCCATTCAACTTAATTACATGATTATAAAATGTGAGTTAGGGGTTGATCAGCTCCAATTTTCCCCAATATCTATCATGATTGTACCTTATATACCCTAAAACCTATACCCCAAGCCCTAATATTTAAATTTACTAATCCCTAAACTCTAAACCATAAATATAAACTCTTTAAACCCCAAACCAATCATTTTAGCCTAAATTAACATCATTTAAACTAATAATTATCTTTATGATTAGCCCTATGTACTCTAAACCTAAGCCCTAAACACTATACCCTAAATTTTAAACCAAAAACTTTCCCTATTTAATAATCAATTTAGTCCCAATTTACATCCTTTATAGTAAAAATTAGGTTCACACATTTCATATAATGATTAGACCTTATATACACCCTTAAAAGTAAATCGTACATGCCCTAATCCCTAAACCTTAAAACATAAATTGTAATCCCTAAACCCTATGCATTGATGACTTAATCATTATAATCCATAATACCTAATCTATATTAAATATAACATGATTTCATTATTTAATAATGAAAACACCTTCATCTTAATATATACAACTCTCAATTTTCAATGTCAATTTTTAACCCCAATCGAGTATTAAGAATAACACAATTGTGTTACTACATAACATGATCATGTTATTTCTTGATATATGCTTATCAATATATATGATGAAGCGGAACCTAGTATAACATATAACACAATCAGATTATGTAATAATGTGATCATGTTATGTAATAAGGTAATTAAATTAAATAATGTGATCATGTTATTATTATTATAGACTAAGCTTAGTTTTCAATGTCTATTTTTAACCCAAATCAAGAATTTTTTCCATAAACATTATCTACATACTTTGGTGGGACCTGTGGTACATGTGTACTTGATCCCACCTTTGAAAATTTGTCAATTATCCTTGATGGGTGAAGAATCACATTAAAAAAAGAGGAAGATATTGAATAACAAAACACTATAGGAATTATAATATTTGAGAGAGAAAACAAGATACAAATGCAAAATTTTCATGGTAGTCAAAGTACAAACCATAATCCTAATGAATCAAATGCCATAGATAATGAGCCAATTGAAAATAATGAATTAAAAAATGATGAAATTCACCATAATGAATTGAATAATGATTAAATTTACCATAATGAAATGAATAATAATGAATTAGATAATGTTGTAAGTTTATATTCAAAGTTCTAAGTTTTGATTTTATTGATGATGAGTCTATGTTAAAGTCAAATTTCTAAGCTTTACTCCTAATGAATGAAGAAAATTTTGTAATTTTAAATTCAAAGTTCTAAGCTTTACTCCTAATGAATGAAGAAAATTTGATGGAAATAAATAAAGATGAAATTAACCATCAATAAAATTTTATGGAAACATATAATGAAGAAATAAATAATTAATAAAATGTCATCCCACCTCTAAAGAATGAAATTAATAATGATTTTGAAACACCCTCTCAACAAATTCCACTATTAACAACACCTCTAAGAATTGTGTGTATAAAAGACAAGTAATGAATTAAAGTTGATGAAAATATTTTAGAACCAATGCATAAAAAAAATTTGATCGCCATTCAAGAAGACTAGCTCAACAAATTTGGGATACTTTCTTTCATAATTTGGATTATGATAATCAAGGATGTCAATTATTTGTTTCATTGATAAAATTGATTAAGATGAGACTTATAATGTACACATTAGGACTAATAACATCTAACATGGATGATGAAAACAATGAAATTATTAAAAATCTGTATGATGCATATCATATTGTATGTCCAAAATCATGCATCCAAAATTGTAATGCTACTTGGTATATACTTACAACTTGTGTAGTAAGTGACCAAATAGGGAAAAAATGAATGGTTTCTAAAATAAACCGAACACTTAATATAAATAGAAAAAAAATTAATGAAAGCAATTGGAAGACATGAAAGACTTAATGAACCTAATAACAATGAGCTCTATACATTTTTTGGTATAATTCCATAAAAAGGAAAAGGCTATAGCTGATACTCTCAAAGATTTACTTGCTCAATTTTGGAAAGATAATATAAGAGTTTTGTCCAATGCAAGAGATGTAGTGAAAAGAAGAGTTAGTTTTCATAATCATGAATCACATCCAAAAAATTTATTAGATATGACTAAAACACAATTTTACTATAAATTTTTGGAAAAAACATCCATAAATTTATATTTGTCAAAGATATTTTGAGATGGCCAAACCTTTTTATGTAAAAATTAATCACACACGCACCACTTATTGTTGTAAGGAACATGTTGAATTTTCAATCCACTATGATGCTTTTCTTCATATTAATTTTACTTTGAATACTATTTTTTTTTACAAGAGTGTGGAATTGAGTTTACACCAAAATCAACTAGAGAATTTATTTCAACTATCTTTTGCAAGAGACTAGATGGATACTTATTTTACAACAAATCATGTTTAAATGGAAATTGCAGCATTTGTGGTGGATTGTCAAAATAGAAAAAATATATTAATGAGGAGATTAAAAGTGAAAGTGGACAGAAATTAGTTGGTTTAAGAAAATATAAATCAGTGATTTATCAAGTAAAATATGGGAAATAATCTAAAAGGTGTGAGCTTGTTATAAAAACAATACTTGTTTTTGAATTTTTAGTCAAAATTAGGGAGAAGATTGTTTATGAGTATGAAAGGCACACACATAGGGATAGATGGTTGGATGAAAATATAAAGATAAAAAAGAATAAATTCACACTTAGTCTGATTATTTTATTAGTTTACTGATGTAGAGGTAGGGGAAAAGTCTCTAAATGATCATTATCTGGTCCAAAACTCAACTGATCACATTCACTTGCTTTGTTTGGTCTTTAAGGTTCCATCTCTAATCCAATATTTCTCTTGATTTTTTGGATTAATAGTCTCCTTAACATATTAAATTATTTATTTTAATATTCAAATCAATTATTGATGTCATTAACCTCTTTCATGACACTCATGTTTATCTTATGCCTCATTCCATTCCTTACACTCATAAACTTTCTTTCACACTTCCACTAGCTTCTTGTTAGGTTATTCTCTTAGGTCTCAAATACCAAATTTTGATAAGGTATTAAGGATCCAATATATATATATCAATTATATTAACACATCTAGTATAACCTCAAATCTTTGGATCACACTTCACCCTTCAATTCCACACACAAGACTCACAATGGTCCCTTAGGCTTGTAAATTTTTTTTCTTACTTTTGGATTGGTATGGAGATATTAGGAGATATAAATCAAAAATAAAATTATTTCCTACAAATTTACTTGCCCTAACTCTACTTGTAGACCCCTTTTCTAACACTAGGCCTTACCAATTAGGCCTATTTAGGTCTTAGTGTAACACATGCCTATAGAAACCATATAAAAGTGATCATATAGGTTAGAAAATATTTTATTAATTTATAGGACACAAAAACCAACCTAATTACAAAATTTCAACCAATTATGATGATAGAAACTCCTTATATCACCAAAACTTTAGTTTTAAGGTTTCTTGCCTGCATATAGGCTCGAGAGGGTAATTAATTATATTTATTGAGTTATAAAAAGTTTAAAAAGAAAAATAGACATTAAATGGGTATATTTACATATCATACATGTCTAACCATGGTTAGTAAACTTAGACCAATCCTTTTATGCCTTTTTAGTACTCAAACCACAGAACTTTGTGTTATTCTAATTGATTGTGTAGGTCTACAGGTGTCTGTTATATACACCAATTTTTTTTACCAAACTATATAAGGGTTAATATTTATAGTTTTAATCATTTAAATTAATTTAAAATATATCAAATTCAATTACATTATACAAGAATACACATTTATTTTGGGGACACAACTCTATAACAGGGTCCTTTGGTTGTGAAACAAGGTTTCAAAACAATAAGGTTCAATCTTTAGACAAATAAATACCATGTTATTTTTTGATAAATGTGCCTTCCAATAAAAAATATTATCAAAATTCAAAACCAATTTACCAATCACTCTTTCTTTCAAAACATGTATTCTCCAATGTCTTCAAATTGAGCACACAAAATTTATAATGCACAAACAGGGTTCTCCCAAGACTATATACATTCAAAATGTTGAAAAATTTAACATGATCATTTTAAAAACCTTAATATTTTATAATAATAAAAGATTCAATATATTCCATATCCATTCCATTTCTTTCATTTGAATTCTCCTCTTTATTTAAGACTGTGCATAGAGTATCCTAATTATAACAATAAAATAATCACTCTCTTATAGCCTAAGTTTTGGAATTCAATCTACTATGCCTATTTTTCATACCCATTTGATTTTTTAAAACTAATACTCCTATCTACCATAGAGATAACCTAGTCATAAAATCTAAAACTGTGGTCGAGGACCTAAGTTAATTAGTGGTATATTGAATATACATGTTTTCAATTAAATAATCTGATGATGATTTATTCATGAATTCATATCTATATTAAAGTGGTTTCAAAAAACATAAATAGTTTAATGAATATAATTTTCATATGTATTTATCATTTCTAAATGTTTATGTTTAATCATGTGCTTTTAGTTGATAAATTTGATCAGATGTAAATACTATAGAGTTTCATTTTAGAAATGATGGTGTTTCTTATGGTTTTATCAAAATTTGAATGCATTATATAGTTTTTCATGATAATATTTAGTTATTTACATTTTAACTTCAATATGGGATTATCATCATGTTTTTAGACCAGTCTCATTCACAATTTAATTATAAGTATAAAACTATGGTATTATGGGTTATGAAATGAATAAGTTTAGTTTATAATTTTGAAACTTAAGCTATTTCTTAAGGGTTATTAATTATCCTAAAGTGGTCCTAAGTTTTTTAAATTTATACACTATCTTATGGTTAAGACTCATTGAAGGTGGTGGACCTAGTTCAAGGACTCTAACTGGTCATGAGGGGCTTATTTATTTCAAAAATTTAATATGAATTAAACCTAGTTTATTTAAAGGCACAAAGGTTTTACGACATAAGGTGATTTTTTATTTTCAAAGGTTAATTTTTACCAATCTCAAGACTAATGAATGGTCTAGTTGGCAAGTTGATGGTTGAAAGTGATAAAGTTGTGGTCTTAGTTGGAAGCTAGATGGTAAGTTGTCAAGTCGCTTTAAATGTATAATGTGAGTAGAGGTCCTTGAATCTCAAAAATTGGTAAGTGTTTGGTAAGCATTATGGTCATGAATAAATTTGAAAACATTATCAAATGTGTTGGTAGTTTTCTAAATTGATATCCTCAATTTGATAAGCCAATAACAAATATGCACGTAGACACAAGTAGTTAATTCATGGGAGTTAGGTTAAAAATAACATTGTTTTCATTTTGTTGGTCATTGTGTGAAGCTCTTTTGTGGAAGCGAAACTCTACCGAATTGGAATTTGGGATTTTCTTGAGGAAATTACATATAGAAGGTTATGAGAAATCATAGATAGGTACACCATTGATGAAATGAATAAGTTTTGAAAAAGATAATTACTTGTTTCAATGGTTTTCAAGTTTGCATGGTTTTTATGGTTTGCATGGAGTTAGATTATTTATCTTAAATCTCTTTGCATGCATGATTTTTAGAACAAGGAAAGTCAAAAGGTTATATAGTTTTGGTTTTATTGAAAAATATTGTTTCTGTACATGAAGTATCAATGATAGAAGGTTATGAGAAAGCATAGATAGGTAGACCATTGATGAAATGAATAAGTTTTGAAAAAGATAATTAATTGTTTCAATGGTTTTCATGTTTGCATGGTTTTTATGGTTTGCATGGAGTTATATTATTTATCTGAAATCTCTTTGCATGCATGATTTTTAGAACAAGGAAAGTCAAAAGGTCATAGAGTTTTGGTTTTATTGAAAAATATTGTTTTTGTACATGAAGTATCAATGATAGAAGGTTATGAGAAAGCATAGATAGGTACACCATTGATGAAATGAATAAGTTTTGAAAAAGATAATTACTTTTTTCAATGGTTTTCAAGTTTGCATGGTTTTTATGGTTTGCATGGAGTTAGATTATTTATCTTAAATATCTTTGCATGCATGATTTTTAGAACAAGGAAAGTCAAAAGGTTATAGAGTTTTGGTTTTATTGAAAAATATTGTTTCTGTACATGAAGCATCAATGATAGAAGGTTATGAGAAAGCATAGATAGGTACACCATTGATGAAATGAATAAGTTTTGAAAAAGATAATTAATTGTTTCAATGGTTTTCAAGTTTGCATAGTTTTTATGGTTTGCATGGAGTTAGATTATTTATCTTAAATCTCTTTGCATGCGTGATTTTTAGAACAAGGAAAGTCAAAAGGTTATAGAGTTTTGGTTTTATTCAAAAACACAATTTTTGTACATGAAGTATCAATGATAAATGGATTCGTTATGATATTATCCATTCATCTTGATGTTTTGAGGTTAAAACTGGGAAAGACTATGATTGTTAGTTTAGCATGGTATTCTGAAAATGAATGTGGAGATTTTCTTAAATATATGCGTATTCAATTTTATTTGATTATTTGTGACAGTGGTAATTTTTTTTAGAATAGTCTATATATTAAAACTATTAGTTTCTTAAATGTATGAGGTTTTTAAGGAGAAGTTTTGCATGGTAATTTTATAGAAATTTAGTATGCTCAAACTATGTCTAAGATGATTTAAGAGATATGTTATAAACATGCAGTGTTCTATTTTTAGTTTTCTATTGGTTGAATATAATACAATGATGTTTTTGAAACACATTAGCTATATTTTGAGGATGTTTTCATTGATGTTTTAAAAATATGGGCTCTACATAAGTTATTTTATGAAAATATGAATGATGGTTCAAAAGCACTTCTAGAAATTTGTGAATAAGTTGTATTGAATAGTTTGACATCCCAAATCATTTGCATGTATTTATGATTTTATAGATGTAGAAGGTTATTTTTTTGGATTTGTTTCAAATTCATGGATTTGAAAAAATAATAAAAAATGGTTGATAGTTTTCTTGGAAAGTTGTAATGAGTTGTTTTCTCAAATTTAAAATAATATTTTAGAAATGATAGAATGGGTATTTTGGTTATAGTTTCATAGATACATGGTTTTGAAGTGGTTGAAAAATTTATGTTTGAGAATGATTTTATCATAAAATTTTGACTATATTATTCTATTAAGAGATTTTGGCATATAAAATGAAATGGCATGCAATCTATATGATTTTCCAAAATGCAATTTTTTGGGTTTTCATTCAAAATCATGAATATGTTAAGAGCAATAAGAGATGGTCTGTAGTTTTGAGAAAACTATGATAAGTTATTTCATATTTTGAAATAACTTGGAAATGAAATAATATTGTTAAAAGTTTATATTTGTAAAAGGTTTCTATTAAAATTATTGTGATGGTTTTATACTCTTTACAATTTGAATAAATACACGCATTTTATAATGACATAAATAGAACTTTTATGAAAATATTTCTTTCAGTGATTTTGAGTTATTTTAATTTGGGAAATTTGTGTAGTTACAATTTGACAATGATATATATTTTGAGATGACATTCATACAGTGAGAATAGAATGCAAGAAAATATGGTAGAATATGTTGAAAATAAAATTATGATAATATAATTTTATTATTATGGTTTCAAGTTGGAATATTATGATAATATTTGATACAGTTAAAATAATTAATTTTTAGATAGTAGACAATTGAATGATTAATTTGTTGATAATTGGAAATTTGATAAAATTGGAGGGGTGATATTTTGAAATATAGTTATTATTTCGATGATATATTAATTTTTTTTGGCTCAATCATATAAATTATATTTTGAGTATATTTGAAATTGCATATAGGATATCAAGTTGGGACCAACCTGGTTCAAGTAGGCATAATGATAACAGATGTTGGAGAAGAAATTAAAATTCTAGTAGTATGAATAGGAGACAATAGGCAATTTCCTAGAGGGGGTTTCAGAGTTAGAATATTTGGCCCTAAGTATGCTAGTATAGGATCCATAATGTTTATATATTTTGATGTCATTGATCTTGAATCCTTGAATGTGTTGAATAATCTACCCTTTCAACATGTAAATCATAGGGGTAATAGAGCATTTTATGGCTATAGATTTGGATATAGATCTCAATCTCATAGTAGTTATTCTAATCAGTTGTAGAATAATCCAAACTAACTACTTATTCAGTCACCTAACCCAGAAAGAGTTCATCATGTTAATAAACCAACTCAATTAGATAATGAGATTTCTCATGCTAAGAATTTTTTCAATATTGCCTTACCTTCTTATTCTGATGAACCTACACCACCTTGGAAATAGACTATTACAGGATGTAGGAAGCTAAGTTTGGAGAAGTCACTTCTTGTCATTCATCCAACCATTTCAAATAAATATTCAAACAACATAAAAGAATCAGATACTTCAACTAAAATCAGAGTTGTGAAGCAAGTTAAATTAGAGGTGGATTATTTTAAAAGTGATTCTACAACTAAGATAGTTTAGTTTTCTATAGTTGAAATAAAATATAATGAGTGTGTGAATGAACAGAGAAAATTAGTGATTGAAGTTTTATCTAATTCTGATGACTTTTAGTTATCAAAAAGATAAATTTTTATTTCAAAATTGAAATTTTAAAACTTAAGTACATTAAATTTTTGAAACTTTAGTTATGATATTTTAAAAGAACAATAGACTTTTAAATTATGATATATATAATATGCCTAAGTAATTTTTATTATATGTATTATGGAATTAATATAGATAAGGATATAATTAACTTTGATTTGTCCTATTTTTTATTGAAATATGTTATTCTATTTATTATTAATTGATTATATTGTCCCCATCCGTTAGGAGATACCCGGTATATGTTTAAATAATTGATCTCTTATGACTATTTAGTCTTAAATAAATCTTAACTGATAACTATCAATATTAATTATATTTTAAAAGTCAATTGTTTAAATTAACAAGTAATTAACTAAGGTTATTTACAAAAAAAATTCCAACCAATTTTGAAGTATAAAATAAGATCAAAGATTTATTTAAAATGGAAGAACAACACAGATATTGAAGACTTATACATTCTAAAGTTAATCATTTATTTTTGTCTTCTATGTAACTTCTCTAAGATAACATGACTTTTATAGATAAATCAATGGTACTTTTTCTAAAGATTGAGTATATTTCTTAGGAAATGTAGGTATATTAAATTTTATATTATCATTTATAATAGATTATCTAAAATTTGTCAAGTTTAACATCTTTTGATGATTGCTTCTTGTAGTCCTACGTGCATGATCCAAGTATTCAATCTCAATAATGATGAAAACATCATTATTTGTGACATTTCATTGATCTAATTGATTGTAAAGAAGATGTTAGTTTCTCAAATAAAATCGATCTATTTTGTTAAAATGACTCTCTTTATTGAGACTCACATGTTTTATCTATATTATAATCTACTTTGACTTTGACTTTAACTTAGTTTAATATGATTTTAATTTAATATTTAATTGATATAATTTCTTTCTACTTTATTTAGTTATTAATTGAGTTTGTATTTAATTTTTTGTTTATTCCTTATTTTTTTAAAGTTAAGTTTCTTAAGTTAGATTTATTTCTTAGTTAGTTTAGTGTTAGGTTTAGTTAAATATAGATTAATTTATTTTTTCATAGGTTAGATCATTTTCCCTTTTTTAATTAGTTTGTTTCCCTTAGTTGTTTTATGTTTTATTTCTTCTTTATCTCAATTTTTTACATATGTCTAGTTTTTTTTAATTTGATAAGGTAAAATCTAGGTTTTACAAGGACTTAGAACCACCAGAGTACAATACAATAGAATCAACAAGTCAATAACAAGGTTGAGAAGTCAAAAAAAAAGTAAAAGTACTTAGAATGAAAATAAAAAATATGAAACTAAAATAGAACTAGGAGGAGAGTCCCTCTTAAAGGTCTTTAGTGGTTGCAGTGTCATTCACAAGGATGATTTGTTTTTCTTTTGATATTTTATCCTAAGTGCAGTTCTTGAGGCCTTTATCCACTTCTCTAGGGAAGATCATTCTGGGGTGCTTTCTTCTTTTTACATGCAATGAGGATTGCTTAGGGAGGACCCCCTTGAGGGAGCCTTGAGAGGGGGATTTTAAAACTTTTGGTGATTGAAAAGTAGGAGACTGAGAAGGATGTGCAAAAAATATGAAATTTTGGACATGTTTTTTGATTTATTAAGAATACATTTATAGATTGATTTATCTTAACTTATTATACCTTTTTAATTTTTGTTTATTATATTGGTGTTTGTTTGGAGGTTAAATTAGCAAATGAAAGATATTAATTTGAGAATGCATTATATTATTGAATTAGATTTCTTTCTTTCAAGAGATTGCTTTGTTCATAGACCTTTATCGGATAACATAGATTACACATTCACATCTAAACTAATTCATTATTTGATAAGTTTTAAAAAAAAAAATTATAATGAAATATGTTATAATCAATAGCTTATTGATTATTTCTAAAAAAAATTAAAAAATCCCTCACATATTTAGGATCTTAATAAAAACTTTAGAACTTTAGTATTAGATTGGTGCGATTCCAATTCAACCTTCATAATAAGTGAAAGGGTTGATTAGATAATGAAACAATTTTCATCATCAACAAATTTGGAAACTCTATTAAGAAAATATTTTAGAAATCTTATTTTTTTAAAGATATATTTTCTTCTTGCTCATGATATTTAGAGGACAATCTCCTATTATCCAATTTAAAATTGATATTGTTGATGATCAAGTTGATATTATTTTTAATTTAACTTGTTATGCATGGTATAATCATTCTCATAATCTTAAAAATATCATTTAAGTTATAAACAAAGAAGAAGAAATTGTATAATTTGAGATAGTTTGGTATTATAATCTTACTCATGAGACTCAACAAGACGTTTTAAATATAAATAGATGAATTCAGAAAGATAGAGCTAGAGTTTTAGCTACTAATATTAGACCTAGAACTCATTTTCTTTCTAATTCTCATCCTTTTGATGATTTGGTTATGCCCTTTAAACCTATAAGTACAAATATATAATTAAATTAGGGTTATCAAATTCAAGATAATCAATCAGTTTAAGAAGTAACTATTGAATCTTCTAATGAGAGATCAAGAAGAGCAAAGGATATAAGACATGATTTTACAAGACAATAGAGATCAAGATGATCTCACTAAATATGAAGATGGTTCTAAAGCTAAAGTAGAACAACAAATAGATTTAAATCCATGGATTTCTAAAAATCCACTTAACATTAAAAATCATCTAGGTAAGTTACTTTCACTACAAGGATTAAATATACCAAAATTTTATGGAGCTTTTAGGGAATCTTGGGAAGATCATTTATATGATTTTAAGTTAGTTTGTGCTACTCTTGATATAACAAGTGAAAAGATTTAAATTTTTTTACCCAAAAACTTAAAGGGGATTCTTATCAATCTTTTATTAGTTTACCTACTAAAGCTATCAACACTTAGAAGATATTGAAGATTAAATAAAATTAAATTTTAGAAAAGCTAAGGAAGATCTTGATCTAGTCAATGATCTTGTAAATTTTTATCTTGATCAAGGTAAGACCATTCACCATTTTATTACCAGATTTATTAAGTTATGTCAAAAGATTCCTCGTGATCTTAGACCTTCTAAAAAATTATCTAGACTTTACTTTTGTAGGACTTTATCTTTTAAGTATAAAATGGCCTTAGAAGATAGAGACATTATGAAATATGATGAAAATGTAATATTTTGAATTGAGTATGAAAATAAACTTAAATTTATTGGGTTTAAGGATAGGTCCTCTACAAGTTTAAATTTGAATAATATAAATTTTTTAAAAGTCATTCAAAGTCTAAAAAATGAATTGATCGTTGTTAAAAGACATTTGAATGATAAATCTTCTTTATCTAATACAAACATTATTGAAAGTAAAAATAAAGAATTTACTCATTAATGTAATGTGTGTGAATTAGATCATGATCCATATTCATGTATTGTTCAAAAATTCAAAAAATATATTTAAGGGAAGGATAATATATTTGTTGATCTAGTAGTCCACATAAACATGTGTGCTCTTGATAATCTATCAAAAAATGAAGGTTTTTATGTTGTTAATACTAGAAGTAAAGATTATAATTATTTTGAAAATAATAATGTAATAAATAATGATTCTTATTCTAAAGATAAAGGTAAAATAATTCATAATAATTCTTCAAGTAATTCAACTGATAATTCTTCTCAAAACATTTTTTGTTATCTACTTATTATAATAATAGTTAATATCATCATTATAAGCTTAAGAATTTTTGAAAAACTAATGCTAAAGATTATAATATAATTAATTATTTATCTATAATTAAATTTGGATTCTCATTATTACAAGTAGCTAGCCTTCCAGAACAATTTTATAAAATTAATGAAGTTGTTAAGAATCTTAAAAATGGTGTAGGCTTACAAGAAGATAGTAATGAATGATCATCTATTTTTACTCAAAGTTATGATCCTCCTATAGATTATATACCTCCTTTTTATGTTTCGATCAAAATTACTAATAAGGTAATCCATAATTGTATCTTAGACACAGGTGCTTCAAATAATATAATGCCCAAATTTATTATAGATCAATTAGGTATTTCTTATGAAACTGACAATACGAAGATTATTGGATTTGATTCAAGATAGACTAAAAGTTGTGGTAAGTTTCAAGACATAGTCATTAAAATTACTTAAGATGAAATAATTTGATGTATGATTAATGTTCAAATTTTAGACATTCTTAGTAATTATGTTATATTATTGGGAAGAGATTAGTCAAAAACAACTGGTGATTTTATCAAAAAAGATATCATATGGGTTCCTATAAGTAATGAGATTACTTTCATAAAAAAAAGATTAGTCTAGTACACCTATAGAATCATCCACTTCTTTCACTATTGCTTATGTTGAGACATGAATTGAAAATTATGAGTTTTTGAATTTAGATGAACCAAAAAATCAGCATGAAAAATTCTTTGAGAAAAATATTTTATAGTCACTATATTTTGATGGAGCCTACTCTCAACAAGGAAATGGTGCTAAAATTTGTTTAATATCTTCTATTGGTAAGATATTTTTTTATGATTACACATTATCACTTAAAAACACTAATAACACATTAGAATTTGAAGCATTATGTTTAAGGTTGGAAAAATCTATTGAACTTAATATTAAACATTTAAAAGTCTTTAAAGATTCTAAACTAGTTGTTAGGCAAGTTCAATTTTTTTATAAAACTTATCAAACTCGTCTAAATCATTATACTTAAATATTTGGTATTTACTTAAACATTTTAAACCTTTCAATATCACTCACATAATTAGAGAATATAAAAATAGAGTTGATAAGTTTACTAATTTTACATCTAATTCAACTCTAAGTGAGAGTGAACCAATCACAGACTTATCTTTTTCTCAAAATTTTCAACTTAAAATTTCAAATTTGAATGATAGCTGGCCTATTTTTAATTTTGATGAATATATTGATTCTTCTATTAAAGATAATTACTTTAATTATGATGATTATGTATTAAATTATGAAGATTATCTACAATTAAGTATTAATAAATTGCTTGTTGATTTAATAAGTTTAGAATATATGTTTACACCTAATCATCAGTGGAAAATTTATATAATGAAAGAGCCATCCAAGAGAATTATAGGTGAAATTATTACTATCAATTTAGTTATAGAAGAGGATCCTAAATATGTGTATTTAGGAAATCAAATTACTACAAGTGAGAAGGTAAAATTTATTAAATTATTCAGATAATTTATTGATGTATTTACTTGGTCATAAAAAGATCTTAAATGTTATAATACTGATATTATTAAACATGATATACCTATAAAACCTAATATTAAATGTGTAAGATATAAAATATAAAAAAATAACATTATAAGCCTAAGAATTTTTAAAAAACTAATGCTAAAGATTATAATATAATTAATTATTTATCCATATTTAAAGTTAGATTTTCATTATTACAAGTAGCTAGCCTTCCAGAACGACTTGATAAAATTAATGAAATTGTTAAGAATCTTAAAAATGATGTAGGCTTATAAGAAGAAGATAGTAATGAATGATCATCTATTTTTACTCAAAGTTATTATCCTCCTACAGATTATATACCTCCTTTTTATTTTTTGATCAAATTTTTTAATAAAGTAATCCATAATTGTATATTATAAATAGGTTCTTTAAAGAATATCATACCCAAATTTATTGTAGATCAATTAGGTATTTTTTATAAAACTAACAATAAGAAGCTTATTGAATTTGATTCAAGACAAACTGAAAGTTGTGGTAAGTTTTGAGACATAGTAATGAAAATTACTTAAGATGAAAGAATTTGATGTATGAATAATGCCCAAATTTTAGACTTTCTTAGTAATTATGCTATGTTATTGAGAAGAGATTAGTCAGAAGTAACTGATGTTTTTGTCAAAAAATATATCACATGGATTCTCATAAGTAATGAGATTGCTTTCATAAAAAAAGAAGATTGGTCTAGTAAACCTATAGAATCATCCACTATTTCTTATGTTGAGACATGAATTAGAAATTATGAGATTTTGAATTTAGATGAACTAGAAAATCAACATGAAAAATTCTTCAAGAAAAACATTTTATGGTCATTATATTTTGATGGAGCCTGCTCTCAACAAGAAAGTGGTGCTAAAATTTATTTAATCTCTCTTGTTGGTAAGATATTCTATTGTGCTTATAAATTATCACTTGAAAACACTAATAATACATCAAAATTTGAAGCATTATGTTTAAGGTTGGAAAAAGCTATTAAACTTAATATTAAACATTTAAAAGCCTTTGGAGATTTTAAACTAGTTGTTAGGCAAGTTTAAATTTTTTATAAACTAATCAAACTCATTTGCATCATTATACTCAAAATATTTAGTGTTTACTTAAAATTTTTTAAGCTTTCATTATCACTCACTTACTTAGATAATATAACAATAGAGTTGATAGGCTTACTTTTTGTACATCTAATTCAACTCTAAGTGAGAGTGAACCAATCATAGACTTCTTTTTTTTTTCAAAATTTTCAACTTAAAATTTTAAATTTAAATGACAGCTAACATATTTTAGTTTTGATGAATATATAGATTCTTTTATCAAAGGTAATTAATTTAATTATGATGATTATGTATTAAATTATAGATATTATCTACAATTAAGTACTAATAAATTACTTGTTGGTTTAGTAAGTTTGGAATATATGTTTACACCTAATCATCAGCACAAAAATTTTAGAATGGAAGATCCATCCAAGAGAATTATAGGTGAAACTATTCCTATCAATTTAAGTATAGAAGAGGATCCTAAATATGTATATTTAGGAATTCAAATTACTGCAAGTGAGAAGGTAAAATTTATTAAATTATTTAAATAATTTATTCATGTATTTTTTTGGTCATACAAAGATCTTAAATGTTATAATACTGATATTATTAAACATAATATACCTATAAAACTTGGTATTAAACCTGTAAAATAGAAAATATGAAGAATCAACATTATTAGCCTAAGCATTTTTGAAAAACTAATGGTAAAGCTTATAATATAATAAATTATTTATCTATAATTAAAGTTGGATTCTCATTATTAAAAGTAACTAACCTTATAGAACAACTTAATAAAATTAATGAAGTTGTTAAGAATCCAAAAAATGATGTAGACTTACAAAAAGAAGATAGTAATGAATAATCATCTATTTTTACTTTAAGTTATGATCCTCCTGCAAATTATATACCTCATTTTTATGTTTTGATTAAAATTTATAATAAGGTAATTCATAATTGTATCTTAGACATGGGTGCTTCAAAGAATATAATTCTCAAATTTATTGCAGATCAATTAGGTATTTCTTATGAAATTGACAATATGAAGCTTACTAGATTTGATTTAATATAAATTAAAAGTTGTGTTAAGTTTTGAGACATAGTCGTTATAATTACTTAAGATGAAACAATTTGATGTATGACTAATGACCAAATTTTAGATATTCTTAGTAATTATACTATGTTATTGGGAAGAGATTGGTCAAAATCAACTGGTGCTTTTATCAAAAAAGGTATCACATAAGTTTTCGTAAGTAATGAGATTGTTTTTATAAAAAGAGAAGAGTGGTCTAGTATACCTATAGAATCATCCACTTCTTCCATTATTTCTTATGTTGAGACATGAATTGGAAATTATGAGATTTTGAATTTAGATGAACAAAAAAATCACTATGAATTTTTTTTTGAGAAAAATATTTTATTGTCACTATATTTTGATGGAGCCTGGTCTCAACAAAGAAGTGGTGCTAGAATTTGTTTAATCTCTCCTATTGATAAAATATTATGTTATGCTTACAAATTATCAATTTAAAACACTAATAATACATTAAAATTTGAAGCATTATATTTAAATTTGGAAAAATCTATTGAACTTAATATTAAATGTTTAAAAGTTTTTGGAGATTCTAAACTAGTTGTTAGGTAAGTTTAAATTTTTTATAAAACTAATCAAACTCATCTACATCATTATACTCAAAATATTTAGTATTTAATTAAACATTTTTAAGCTTTCAATATCACTCACATACTTAGAGAATATAATAATAGAGTTGATAAGATTACTATTTTTACATCTAATTCAACTCTAAGTGAGAGTGAACCAATCACAGACTTCTTTTTTTTTATAATAAATTTGACTTAAAATTATAGATTTGAATGATAGCTAACCTATTTTTAGTTTTGATGAATATATAGATTCTTATATTAAAGGTAATTACTTTAATTATGATGATTATGTATTAAATTATGCAAATTATCTATAATTTAGTACTAATAAATTACCTACTGGTTTAGAAAGTTTGGAATATATGTTTACACCTAATCATTAGTCCAAAATTTTTATAATGGAAGAGCCATCTAAGAGAATTATAGGTGAAACTATTCCTATCAATTTAGGTATAGAAGAGGATTCTAAATATGTGTATTTAAGAAATCAAATTATTACAAGTGAAAAGGTAAAATTTATTAAATTATTCAAAAAATTTATTGATGTATTTTATTGATCATAAAAAGATCTTAAATATTATAATATTGATATTATTAAACATGATATACCTATAAAACTTGGTATTAAACTTGTAAGATAGAAAATATGAAGAATCAATATTATAAGCCTAAGAATTTTTGAAAAACTAATGCTAAAGCTTATAATATAATTAATTATTTATCCATAATTAAAGTTGGATTCTCATTATTACAAGTAGCTAGCCTTCCAGAACAACTCGATAAAATTAATGAAATTGTTAAGAATCCTAAAAATGATGTAGGCTTACAAAAAGAAGATAGTAATGAATGATCATCTATTTTTAATCAAAATTATGATCCTCCTACAGATTATATACTTTATTTTTATTTTTTGATCAAAATTGATAATAAGATAATCTATAATTATATCTTAGACATAGGTGATTCAAAGAATATAATGCCCAAATTTATTGCAGATCAATTAGGTATTTTCTATGAAATTGACAATAAGAAGCTTATTGGATTTGATTCAAGACAAACTCAAAGTTGTGGTAAATTTTGAGACATAGTCATTAAAATTACTTAAGATGAAAGAATTTGATGTATGAATAATGTTAAAATTTTAAACATTATAAGTAATTATGTTATGTTATTGGGAAGATATTGGTTAAAAGCAACTGGTGCTTTTGTCAAAAAAGATATCACATGGGTTTTCGTAAGTAATGAGATTGATTTCATAAAAAGAGAATGTTGGTCTAGTACACTTATAGAATCATCCACTTCTTCTATTATTTCTTATGTTGAGGCATGAATTGAAAATTATGAGTTTTTGAATTTAGATGAACTAAAAAATCAATATGAAATATTCTTTGAGAAAAATATTTTATGATCACTATATTTTGATGGAGCCTGCTCTCAATAAGAAAGTGGTGCTGAAATTTATTTAATCTCTCATTTTGATAAGATATTATGTTATGATTATAAATTATCACTTGAAAACACTAATAATATATAAAAAATTTGAAGCATTATTTTTAAGGTTGGAAAAGGATATTAAACATTTAAAAGTCTTTGGAGATTCTAAACTAGTTGTTAGGCAAGTTTGGAAATTTTATAAAACTAATAAAACTTATCTACATTGTTATACTCAAAGATTTAGTATTTAATTAAACATTTTGAAGCTTTAAATATCACTCACATACTTAGAGAATATAATAATAGAGTTGATAAGCTTAATATTTTTACATCTAATTTAACTCTAAATGAGAGTGAACCAATCACAAACTTCTCTTTTTCTTAAAATTTTCAACTTAAAATTCTAAATTTGAATGATAGCTGGCCTATTTTTAGTTTGATGAATATATAGATTCTTTTATTAAAGGTAATTACTTTAATTATGATGATTACGTATTAAATTATAGATATTATCTACAATTAAGTACTAATAAATTTCCTATTGGTTTAGTAAGTTTGGAATATATGTTTATACCTAATCATCAACCTAAATTTTTTAGAATGAAAGAGCCATCTAGAAAAACAATAGGTGAAACTATTCTTATCAATTTAGGTATATAAGAGGATCTTAAATATGTGTATTTAAAAATTCAAATTACTGCAAGTAAGAAGGTAAAAATTATTATATTATTCAAAAAAATTATTGATGTATTTGCTTGATCATACAAAGATCTTAAATTTTATAATATTGATAATATTAAACATTATATACCTATAAAATTTGGTATTAAACTTGTAAGATAGAAAATATGAAGAATTAGTCTTTTATTAGAAGATACCATTAACAAAGAGCTAGATAAAATGATTGATGTTGGTGTCATTTTTCCTATACAATATTATGAATGGGTAGCTAATTTAATGTCATGAAAAAAAATTATGATATTAGATTATGTGTTGATTTTAAGGACTTGAACAATGCTAATGTTAAAGATAATTTTTCTCTACTAAATATAGATAAGATTTTACAAAAAATTGTAGGGTCAGAAATGATCTCATTATTAGATGGATTTTCTGATTATAATCAAATTTTTATAAATCTTGAAGATAGACATAAAACTAATTTTAATACTCATAGAGGGACTTTTGATTATAATATAATGTCATTTAGATTAAATAATGCATGATATACTTTTCAAAAAGCTATGCATATTGCTTTTGATAACTTGATTGACATTTCTTTTTAGGTCTATCTTGATGATCTCACCATTTATTTTAAAAGACAAAAAAGGTATTTAGATCATCTTCATGAGGTTTTCACAAGATGTAGAAAGTACGGTGTTTATTTGAATCCAAAAAAATTAGTTTTTGATGTTACCAAAGGTAAGTTATTAAGACATATTATTTCTAAATATGACATTTTTATAAATTTTGAATGTATTAAATTTATTAAAAAATTATCTCCTCCTAAATATCAATCTAGTTTATGATCTTTCTTTGGTAAAATTAACTTTTTTAGAAATTTCATATTAGATTTTGTTGATAAGTCTAATCTTTTACAATTATTTCTTAAAAAAGATAAAATTTATACTTGGGATGAAAGTGTTGATTTAGCATTCAATAATGTTTAAAATGCCATTGCAAGTGCTACCGTTCTTGCTAAACCAAATTTAAAGAAAACATTCATTCTTTATGTTAATACTACTAAAAAAAAATTGGGGCTATTATCACTCAAGAATATAAAAATAATGATAAAAAATCAATTGGTTACATGAGTCAAGTTTTAAAAGATACTAAAACTAGGTACCTTCTTATTGAAAAATTTGTTTTTTTATTAATTTCTTCTTAAATTAAATTTTGTTATTTATTAATGGAAAACAAATTTATGGTGTGATCCAACATACCTATTTTATTTTATCTTTTAAAACAACCAACCATTCAAGGAAGACTTACAAAATAAATATTATGAATTCAAGAGTTTGATTTTAAATTCAAAACTTCAAAAATAATTAAAGGTAATGAATTGGTAAATATCTAGTGAAAAATGCTTCTTCAAATATTAATGTTTTGGTCTTATTAGTTGATGATAATTTGAATGAAAAGCCTCATTTAAAGACCATGAAAATATCTATTTTCTCTAAAAACTTCAAATTTAGTTTTGAAATGAATAAATGGGATTGTATGTTGGTTGAAGATGAATGGTATCATGATTTGGTATTTTATTTTCAAAATCAATCCTATCATGATAATTATGATAAGAAGCAAAGATGTTCTTTACATTTACTAGCTTTAAATTTTTGTTTATTAGATTTTTAAAAAAAAAAAAAAATCAGAATAGAGATGGAGTTTTATAAATATGCCTTACACATGATCAAACTCAAAAAGTTCTTAGAGGATGTCATGAAGGAAATTGTGGTGGATATTATGTTGCAAAAACCACTATTTGTAAGATTTTATGAGTAGTTTAATATTGACCTATATTATTTTAAGGTGCTTATAAGTTAGTTTATTATTGTATGCCATGCCAATTATTTATTGGTAAAAATAAGTTGTCTGCAATGTCTTTGAATCTTGTTATACTTAAAACACCATTTACAAAATGGGGTATTGACTTTATTTTAGATATACATCCTCCTTCATCATTTGGTCATAGATATGTATTAACATCAATGAATTATTTAACTAATGACTTGAGGCTAAAGCTCTTAAAAGTTATGTAACAAGTGAAGTAATATCATTTTTAGGAAATCATATTTTCTTCAGATTTAAAGTTCCTTATGAAATAATTTCTGATAATGGACCTCAATTTATTTTGAATAAAATTTTAAATTTTTTAGAAAAATAATCTAATATATCTAGTCATTTATCTAAATATCACCCTCAGGATAATGGTCAAGTTGAGCCAACAAATAAAAATCTGATTTCAATCATAAATAAATTAGTTTATGAAAATAAATAGAATTGACATCTTGAAATTTTTGAAACTTTATGGGCTGATAGAATTATTATCAAGGTAACAACTAGTTATTCACCTTTCATGTTGGCATATGGATTTGAGGCCACCTTATCAATAGAACTTCATATTTCTTCAGCTATAATTGCTTTACAATTTATTGGTAAAGACACTAATTTAATTGAATAAATATTACATGATCTAATAATTATTGATAAGTCAAAAGTAGTAGCATTGCAAAAATTAAAAAGAGCTAAATAAAAATTGAAAAAAAAAATTGATAAGAAAGTTTCTAATAAAAATTTTAAAGTTGGTGATCTAGTTTTATACTAGGACAAAGCTCATGAAGATACTAGTAAACATCATAAATTTGATTTATTATAGTTTGGTCCTTATTAAGTTATAACTATACTTGGAAATAATACTTTTTATTTGAAATATCTTGATGAAAACTAGTTACATTATTCAATGAACGACCATCTTTTAAAATTATTTAATAGTTGGTTTCCTTTTAGATTTGTTTATTTCATTTTACTTTAATTTTGGTTTTGTGCTTCTTTTCTTTTATGTCTTTCTATTATTTCCTATTTTTTTTATTTGTTTGCTTCTTTCCATTGTTTGAATTTTACTTTGAAAGATCAACAAGTGTTTCAAGTGGATGAAGTTTTCATGTTATGAAGGAAGAATGCAAATATGTTTCAATACAACTATCAGTATCAATTATTTTGAGATATTATTCTTTATAAATTTAGTTTTCTTTGTAAATGAATAATATATATTAAATTATAACTAGTTCTCAAAGTTATATGCTATTTTTAGATATTGTATTTAAGGCATTTTTATTTGTTTATGAATTCAACCCAAACTTTTTTGTCATATAATTATTTTTCTTGGTGACATACTAACTAAACATCTCATCCCTGATTAAAATTCATTATAAAGTGGTTCATGCATACCTGCTTGATAAATGATTTAACTAGATCACACTCTCAAGATTATATTTTTATCAATAGGTAGTTTGATTGCTACTCAATTTCATTATTAAAAATTAACTAGTAAGATCACTAGTGTTATGTCTATTTTTCATACCTCTTTGATTTTTTGAAACTAATACTCCTATCTTTCATAGAGATGACCTAGTCATAAAATCAGAAACTATGGTCGGGGATCTAAGTTAATTAGTGATATATTGAATATGCATATTTTAAATTTTGATGATGATTTGTTTATGAATTAATATTTATATTAAAGTGGGTTTTAAAAGCATAAATGTAATTAATGAATAAAATTTGCATATGTATTTATCATTTTTAAATGTTTGTGTTCAGTCATGTGTTTTTAGTTGATAAATTTAATCAGATGTGAATACCTCAAAGTTTTTGTTTGAAAATGATGGTGCTTCCTATGATTTTATCAAAATTTGAATGAAATATATAGTTTTTCATGATAATATTTAGTTATTTAAATTTGAACTTCAATATGGGATTATCATAATGATTTCAGACTAGTCTTGTTCACAATTCAATTATCATAAGATAGAGTTTTAGTTTTACTAAAAAATATTGTTTCTATACATGAAGTATCGATGATAAATGGCTTCGTTATGATATAATTTGTTCATCTTAGAATTTTCAGGTTAAAACTAGAAAATACTATGATTGTCAGTTTAGCATGGTATTATAAAAATGAATGCGAATATTTTTTTACATATATGCATATTCAATTTTTGGGGTTTCAATTTTATTTGATTATTTGTGATAATTGTAATTTTTGTACATATCAGTATGTATTTTGAAATTATTAGTTTCGTAAATTCATGAGGTTTTGAAGGAGAAGTTTTGCAAGGTCATTTTATAGAAATTTAGTATGCTCAAACTATGTCTGAGCTGATTTAAGAGATATGTTATGAACATGTAATGTTTTGTTTCCAATTTTATATCAATTGAATAAAATACAGTGATGTTTTAAAAATATGAGCTCTACATAAGTTATTTTATGGAAATATGAATGATGGTTCAAAAATATTTCTATAAATTTATGAAGAAATTGTGTCGAACAGTTTAGACATCTCAAATTATTTACATGTATTTATGATTTTATAGATGCAGAAGGTTATTTTTTTGGGTTTGTTCTAAATCCATGGATATGAAAGAACAATAAAAAACGATTGATAGTTTTCTTGGGAAGCTCTAATGAGTTATTTTCTCAGTTTTAGAATAATATTTTGGAAAAAATATAATGGTTTATTATGGTATTTTTGTTACGGTATGGTTTTGAAGTGGTTGAAAAATTGATGCTTGAGAATGGTTTTTTCATGAAATTCTAAGTATATTATTCTGCTAAGAGATTTTGGCATATATAATGAAATAGCATGCAATCCATATGATTTTTCAAAGTACAATTTTCTAGATTTTTATTTGAAATCATGAATATATTAAGAGCAGTAAGAGATGGTCTATAATTTCAAGAAAACTATGATAAGTTGTTTCTCAGTTTTGAAATAATAACTTGGAAAGGAAATAATATTGTCAAAAGTTTATATTTGTGAAAGGTTTTTATTAAAATTATTGTGATGGTTTTAGACTCTTTGTAGTTTAAATAAATACATGTAGTTTATAATGATGTAAATGAAACTTTTATGAAAATACTTATTTTAGTGATTTTGAATTATTTTAGTTTAGAAAATTTGTACAGTTATAGTTTGAAAATGATATATATTTTGAGATGATATTCATAAAATGAGAACATAATACAAGAAAATATGGCAAAATATGTTGAAAATAAAATTATGAGAATATATTTTTGTTAATAGGGTTTCAAGTTGGAATATTATGATAATATTTGATACAATTAGAATAATTTAGTTTCAGATAGTAGATAGTTGAATGATTAATTTGTTGATAACTAAAAATTTAATAAAATTAAAGGTTTCATATTTTGAAATATAGTTTTTATTTTGTTGATAAATATATATTTTTAGCTCAATCATAAAAATTAGATTTTGAATATATTTAAAACTACATATAGGTTATCAGGTTAGGACCAACCTGGTTCAAGTAGGGATAATGATTGTAGAGGTTAGGGAAGGAATCATAATTGTGGTAGTATGAATCAAGAAGAACCTAATAGGAAATTTCTTAGAGGGGGTTTTAGAGCTAGAAGATTTGGCCCTAGGTATGCTATTAAAGGAGCCAAAATGTCTATCCATTTTGATGTCATTGACCTTGAATTCTAGAATGTGTTGAATAATCTACCTTTTAATCTTATAAATCATAGAGGTAATAGAAGATTTCATGGCAGTTGATTTGGATCTAGATCTCAATCTCATAGTCATTTTCCCCATTAGTTGTAGAATAATCTAAATGAGCTACCTATTTAATCATCTAGCCCAGAAAGAGTCCTTCATATTAATAAACCAAATTAGCTAGATAATTAGATTATCCATGATAAAAAATTTGTCAATCTTGCCTTACCTTCTTATTTTGATAAACCTACACCACCTCAAAAAGAGCCTATTACAAGATGTAGGAAACTAAGTTTGGAGAAGCCACTTCTTGTCATTCATCCAACCACTTCAAACAAGTATTCAAACAACCATAATGAATCATATACTCCAATTAAAATTAGATTTTTGAAGTGGGTTAAATTGGAGGTTGTGACTTTGAAAGTGATTCTAGAACTAAGTTGGTTCAGTTTATTATAGTTGAAATAGAATATAATGAATGTGTGAATGAATAGGGAAAACCAATTATTAAGGTTTTATCTAGTTTTGATGACTTTTGATTATTAGAAAGATAAATTTTGATTTCAGAATTGAATATTTAAGACTTAAGTACATTTAAATTTTTATACTTTGGTTATGATATTTTGAAAGTATAATTTTTTTTTAAATTATGATATATATAATATGCCTAAGTAATTTTGATTATATGTATTCTGGAATTAATATAGATAAGAATGTCATTAATTTTGATTTGTCTTATTTTTTATTGAAATATGTTATTCTATTTATTATTAATTGATTATAGGTTACATCTGTTAGGAGATACCCAATCTATGTTTAAATAATTGATCTCTTAAGAATTTTTAGTCTTAAATAAATCTTAACTAATAAATATCAATATTAATTGACTTTTAAAAGTCAATTATTTAATTTAACAAGTAATTAATTAAGGTTAGTTACAACTTCTTTTCCAACCAATTTTAAAGTATAAAAGGAGATTAAAGATTAATTTGAAGAGGAGTAACAACACAGGTATTGAAGACTTATATATTCTAAAGTCAATCATTTATCTCTCTTTTCTATGTAATTTCTCTAAGATAACATGAATTTTGTAGATAGATCAATGGTAATTTCTTTGATGGTTGAGTATATTACTTAGGCAATGTAAGTATATCTAGTTTTATATTATCATTTATAATAGATTATCTAGATTTTGTCAATTTGAACATATTTTGATGATTGCTTTTTGTAATTCTATGTGCATAATCTAAGTATTCAACCTAAATAATGATGAAAACATCAATATTTATGACATTTCATTGATCTAATTGATTGTAAAAGCTATATTTTTAAGATATTTTGTAAATAAGATGTTGGTTTCTCAAATAAAATTGATCTATTTTACTAAGATGACTCTCTTTGTTGAGACTGCATGTTTTATATATATTGTACTTTACTTTGACTTTGACTTTAACTTAATTTAATCTAATTTTAGTTTAATATTTAATATATTTATACTTTATTTAGTCATTAATTGAGTTTGTATTTAATTTTCTCTTTATTCCTTATTTTCTTTAAGTTAAGTTTCTTAAATTAGATTTATTTCTTAGTTTAGTGTTAGGTTTAGTTAAATATAGATTAGTTTAGTTGTTCATAGGTTAGATATTTTTACCTTTTTCTTAATTAATTTATTGCCTTTACTTAGTTGTTTTATGTTTTATTTCTTCTTTATCTCTATTTTTGAGATATGTCTATTTGTTTTCTTTATTGAGGATACATTTATAGATTGATTTATTTTAACTTATTATACCTTTTTACTTATTTTTTATTGTATTGGTGTTTGTTTGGAAGTTAAATAAAAAAAAAGATATTAATTTGAGAATATATTATATTATTGAATCATATTTCTTTCTTTCAAGAGATTGTATTGTTCATATACTTTCTCTATCAAATAATATAGATTGCACATCCATATTTGAACTGATTCATTATTTGATAAGAGGATTTTTGAAATTATAATGAAATATGTTATATTAATAGCTTATTTATTATTTCCTAGAATATTTAAAAAAAAATGATAATGTCTTTAGGATTGTAATATAATCTTTAGAACTTTATTATTAGACTAGAAAAATTTTAATTTAACATTCACTATAGGTGAAAGGGTTGATTAGTTGAAACAATATTCATTATCAACACAATATTATTTTAGATTCAATAAATCACATTGAAATCAATACTTACACTTACCAATTATTTTTTCAACATGTTGATGGACCATATCATAAGAACCAAACATTACCCTCCTTTCTTTATTGTGACAATAGTCTGCAGTCTATCACTAACATGCAAGTTTCCACAAATATTGCATAATGATGGCCTCAGGGACCTTTCACAAAATTTTTCTAATTTAAAAGAATCAAATACTATTAAAAATACATGAACATACATAATCCTTAATTTCTTTATTCATATTTATTATCAAAACATTACAATTTTTGTCCTTCACAAGACTCTGCTACCTTTCTTGAGGAGTTTTACCATTTATTCTACATTACTCCCTATTTCTTATTTGGATATCTCTCTCACCTCCTCTCTCTCCTCTCCTACACAATCCAAATAATTACAATGACTTTTTATTCTAACTTCAATGTTGGTTTTAAGGTAATTACACTAACTTACTTTTCATAACCAACTCAACGCATAAGAGTGGTTCACATGACTAATTACTTACTAAAAATTTAAAAAATTAAAAAGAGATATGTTCAAACCTACCTTAAATTAATTTATTTGACCCCTTAAACACACTTTACTAAATTATTCACTCCATACATTCATTTGACCCTCCTAGTCATAGTTCAACTATTTAAATTTTTAAATTCCCTATTTTAGAGGGAAAACTCCTAGGACTCATAGAACTCATTCCTAGGACTCTATATTACTTATAGGACATCATAAGGATATTATAGGATCCTTTCCATGAATTTAATTATAAATTTGATCAAATTTGACCTCCCACCAACTTATGACTTTGAACAACATAAGGGGAGGTTTATTTGCTTGATGCTCCTGCATCATACTCTATAGGAGGGAGAAAACTTGTGCCAAAAAATTTATTTCTTGCCTTACAATTCTAAATTTGAGGGTAATTCATACACAACATAATTTTTCTCCTTTATTTCTCCTTTTTCTTTGCTAAACTCTTGCATTTCTCTTTTTTGGCTTTATCTTGTTTCCTTATCATTGCATCTTCTACCTCTATGAGGTGTTCCAACTAATGTATGTCTATATTTGATGCATGTTACCTCTTATATAAGTTTATTTTCCCTTAATAATCTTTATATACAAACCAATGGTGCTTATTCCTCTTTCTCATGCTTGTTTTATGGCCTGGTTTCTCATGAATCTCACTTGATTCTCATTTGTTTAGTAAATTTTGCTCCTTGTTCATGCTAACATCTTATTATTTAGGATATAATGGATTCATATGTTTGTCAACCTATATCTTTTCCCCCATTACCCTTTCTTTTACTACCTCTTCTTTACATTTTTCCTCTTTTTGATGCCTCTTCCTATGATCTTGCTCATTTTTCAAGAGTAACTTCTTGTTTTGTTCATCCTCAACATAGTATAATGTGGTTTGACACCTTACTGACTTATCATATCCATGTATATCAAATTTCAACTTAGATTTAAATTTTCCAATTGAATAACTCACATTTTTTGCTTGGTCATACTCTCTTTGCTTACTTGTTAGCTTGTCTGCTTGTACCTTTGTTTGCATAAATCTTTATGATTGCCTTTGATGATCCTCTCTTGATGTTTATTAGAGTTCATCCTTGAATTTTTCCTATTATAATTCACTTTATTTCAGCCCTTTTTATGGACTAAATATCTCTTCCAACATCTCTATTTCTTCTTGTAACTTGAGTGCATCCATCTCTTCACCATCTTCATCAAATCTTGGTCCCCATTACTCTTCATCTTATAGGGAAACTTATTATTTATCTTATATTTGGAATTAATTATTTATGAGAGTCATGTCAACCTCCTCATTTTTTATAGCATCCTTCTCAAGCACTCTTTGAGATGTTTCATTCTCAACTTGTATTTCCATCAACTCATTCATCAATACTATTGTGTCTATGTACAAAATATCTTCATCATTGTAGTCAACTTCATCTACATCATCATATAAAACATTTAAAAAAAAATATTTCAAATGATTATATTTTATGCAATCATCTTATTACTTACATGGTTGTACCTTCACTTCTTTGTCTTAGTTTGTTTTCTCTACCTCTCTTGTTTGCTTTGTAGGTTTGTACTCTTCCTCAAACTTCATGATTTCTTGGGATACACATGTAATATGATCTTCTTGTACCAATTTCATGCTATTTACAACCCAATTTTTGCCTTATACCTTCTTAGATTTCCATTTGCTTCTCATTACTTCTCCTTCATGCTTCATGCCTTGGTTATCTACCATGTCCTCTTGGTTTCTTTGCCCTTTGTGATTTTCTTCCACATTTGTTTTTGATTTTCTCTTGTGTTTTTATCTTTATTGACATATTATTTGATTTTCCAATCTTCCTTCTTAATACCTAATTTTTTAGCTACTTAGGCTAAACATATCCATGCCATTGTTCTCCCCTTGAGGGTTAAACTTTGTCCTTTTTTCTCCCAGTTTGCATATTAGCATTTTTTCTTTATATGTGAAATAAAAATCAATGCTAAAACACTAATTTACCTCAAAATATGATTTATACAAGATTATTTCTTCATTCATGTCTTCATGGATTGTCTTTATGGATTCTTGGTGAACTATCTCCTTGGTTTTAATTTCTATAATTGGTAAGGCATCATGATATTTCTCTTCCACTTCATATTAAACATGTGGAATGTATTTATTATCCATCAATTTATCTTATACAAGAGGTTATATTTCTTTGTCATCCTCCTTCCACATTATGGGTGATGTTCTTGTCCCATAATTCACCACCTTTGAGGCCTTATGATTGGCCCTCACCAATCCTTTCTTCATACCTAGATACACAAACTTGAAATCAATGTTAGCCTATAAAAAAAGAGACCATATAGTCTCCTTGAATGTCCTTTGCATAGACACTCTCCATATACTCTTCTTGTCTTATCTCTCATGTGCTCCTCTTGGAACTTATATCTTATTATTTTTATCTTCAATGAGAACTCTTTTCTCTATCTCTTTGTATTTTTACTCACTTGGCAACATCTTATCTCTCATTCCTCTTTTGGGTGCATTCTCTTTCTTCTTCTCATCTCTCAAGACACTCATCTTGTGACTTCTCTCTTTCAAAAGTGACTCTAATGGCCCCTTCACCTTTATTATTACATTATATCCAATCCATTGGATTCCTTATCCTTTCAATATCTTCAACATGAGCTCTATCTTCTCAATACTCTACCCCAATTCTCTTCTCATGTCTTCTACTTCTCTCTCTACACTCATATTCTCACTTATTTACTTTAGAGGCCTATTGAGACCTTATTCTTATCAAGATTATCAATATTTCCTCTTAGACCTCTATTGGTACTTTTATATTATTTTATTCCTCTATCTATGACCTCTCCTTATCCTTATTAACTCTCTCTTAGAGTCTTTACTATTCTCTTTTTCTCTTGAGTTTCAATGCTATTATTTCACACTATCTTTTGTAGTCCTTACTTGACTAGATTATAATCCTTATCATAGGACTTTGGGGATTTTTTTTCTCTCTTATAAATATGATATACCTCTATTTTTACCTCAATAGGCCATAATTGCAACATAATTCTTCTCCCTCAATACCCTGTAAGGTTATTTAATGCATACCTCATAGCATATCTTGTCTATCTCAAATCAACAAACTTGAACAACTCAAAACAAATGAAAACCAAGAGATCATCTTTATTTAATATGAAATGATGTAGAGGTAAGGGGTAAAATTATCCAAATGATCATAATATGGTCCAAAACTCAACTAATCACATTCACTTGCTTTATTTGGTCTTCAAGGTTCCATCTCTAATCTAATCTTTCTCTTGATTCGTGGGATTAATAGTATCTTTCACATATGTAACTATATTTTATAATCTTAAAATAAATTCTTGATTTAATTAACCTATTTCATGATACTCATATTTATCTTCTGACTCATTCCATTCCTTTCACCCACAAACTTTCTTTCACACTTCCACTAGCTTTTTGTTAGGCTATTCTCTTAGGTCTCTAATACCATATTTTGATATAGGTATTAAGGAGTAAATATACCTATATAAATTATCTTAAATTATATTAACACATCTTTTATAACCTCCTTTAACCCATGGATCACACTTCACCCTTCAATTCCACACACAAGACTCACAATGGTCCCTTAGGCTTGCAACCCTTTTCCCCCTATTTTTAGACCAGTACGGACATATTAAGAGAGATAAATAAAAACCTACCTCTGATATACATACCCTCTATCAAGATACCCATTTTGAAAAAAATTCTTGGTCTAACTCTACCGATAGGCCCCTTTTATAACACTAGGCCTCACTAATTAGGTCTTAGTGCAACAAAGGCATATAGAAACCATACAAAAGTGACCATACAGGTCATAAATTTTTTTATTTAGTTATAAGACACAAAAAAAAACACAATTACAAAATTTCAACCAATTTTGATTATGGAAAATCCTTATACCACCAAAACCCTAGTTCTAGGGTTTCTTGCCTACGCACAAGCCCGAGAGGGTAATTAATTCTATTTATTGAGTTATAAAAAGTTTCACAAGGAAAATATACCTTAAAAAAGTATATATACATATCATACATCTTTCACCATGGTTATTAAACTTGGATTAATCCATTTATTCCATTATATCACTCAAAACATAGAACTCTATGTTATTCTAATTGACTCTGTAGGTCTATAGGGGTCTGTTCTACCTTCAATGATTTTAAAAAAAATTATAAGGGTTAAATAAACCTAATTTCCATGTGTTCCAACTCTCTCAAATTCAATTCCATTGTTATACAAGAAAACACATTTATTTTGGACACACAACTCTATAACATGGTCCTTTGGTTATGAAACAAGGTTTCAAAACAATAAGGTTCAATCTTTAGACAACTGAATATTATGTTTTTATTACTAAATGTGCCTTAAAAGAAAAGATATTATAAAAATTCCAAATAATGTAATAATCATTCTTCCTTTCAAAATATGTATTTTCTAATGTCTTTGGACTAAGTACATAGAATTTACAATGCACAAATAGGGTTCTCCCAAGACTGTATGCATTCAAAAGGTTGAAACATTTAATAATGATCATTGTCAAAACCTTAGCATATTACAATAATAACAAGATTAAATATATTACATATGCATGTTATTTATTATGATTGAACTCTCCTCCTTGTTTAGGACTGTGCATAGGGCATCCTAACTATAACAATAGAATAATCACTCTCTTATAGCCTAAGTTTTAGACTTTAATCCTCATTTTTATTCAATAAACCAAATTTCAATCAATAATTACACTTACCAATTCTTGTATCAACATGTTGATGGACCATATCATAATAACCAAACATTACCTTCCTTTCTTGACTGTGACAATAGTTTGCAGTCTATCACTAAGTTACAAGTTTCCACAAATCTTACATAATGATGGTCTCAAGGGCTTTAAAACATTATCTAATTAAAAATCATACAATACTATTAAAAATACATGAACATACATAATCCTTAATTTTTTATTCATATTGATTATTAAAACATTACACCTTTTGTCCTTCATAGGACTGTGCTACCTTTATTGAGGAGTTTTACCATCTATTCTACATTTATCCCTATTTCTTTTCTAGAAATCTCTCTTACCTACTCACTCTTCTCTCCTACACCATCCAACTGAATACAATGAATTTTTATTCTAACTTCAATTTTGGTTTCAATTTAGCTACACTAACTTGCTTTTCATAACCAACTCAACGTACAACAATGGTTCACATGACTAATAAATTACTAACACTTTAAACACATAATAAGGGATATGTTCAAACCTACCTTAAATGAATTTATTTGACCCCTTAAAACCACTTTACTCACTTATTCAATCCATACATGCATAGGTCCTTCCTAGTCATAGTTCAACTATTTGAATTTTTAAATTCCCTATTTTGGAGGGAAAACTCCTAGCACTCATAAAACTCATTATTAGGACTCTATATGACTTATAGGACATCATAGGGATCCTAGAGTATTATTAACATGAATTTAATTACAAATTCAACCAAATTTGACCTCATACCAACTTATGACATTGAAAAACACAAAATGAGGTCTATTTGCTTGATGCTCCTACATCATTGACTTTGCTGAAAATTACAAATTCAAACCCCAAATGGAAGTTTAATTGTAGTATTAAAAATCATCACAAGTTTCCATATTCATGAATATATAATCCATGCATGCACCTGATAGTATAGATCAACAATGGAAAATATTAAGGGAGTACCATTTCTATATCAGTGATGACTAATCACATTATTCATAGTATGTGCAAGGTTATTTTTCATAAGTTTTATAAATTATTGAGTCAAAGGAACATTACTTTAAATCAACATTACATTTGGTCAAAAAATATCACATCACAATTCAAAAATACATAGATGATTTTATTGGTTAATCAAGATGCATAATACCACTAGTTTAGAATACGTTTCAAATTTCACCAAGGCGGGTGATGGAAAAGGGGAGTATGATAGTGCTAGAGCATGTGTAAAAAGATCTATTGCAAGGGAGGAGTTGAAATTTGAAGAGGGTAATCATTTTTAAAATGAAAAAAATATGGTTGAATGGTGTAATGAGAACATGTGTCATGGTTCTCAACCAAATTATACGATTTATAGACATTTCTAGTTAATGGAGGAAGAACACTTGGGAAAGTATGAGGATTGTATGACTCTAACGAGTTCAAGTGACCTCCAATCATTTCATAGCTCAAATTCAAGTTATTGGATTATTCATATGAGACACTTGGAATGTTTATTTTCTACATGCATGGATTATATTTGGAATGAGTATGATTAATAAGAGTGGGTGGATAATTGGAGTTATAGGAAGCATCAAAACCAAATTTCTGCAACCATAACTTCAACTTTGACAACATTTGTTGTTAGTATTTATGTGCTCCATAACAGTAGTGAAGATAGACTTTTAGGTAGATTTAAATGTATTGGTAGTGTGATAATATGTAATTTTCATATATGGATGTGATTTAAGTGACGAATTCTCATGTGGAGGTCCCAGAGGTAGAAATACCTGTTGGAGCTTAAGAAGCTGCTTGTTTAATGCCAAAAAGTTGCTTTTTTTACCACTCACTACAACTTATCAAATGGATTACTCTTGAAGGTTCCACCTAAGTGATCTAGGGTGAGATTAGAGGGATTAAATAGGTAGGGGAGAGGATTAATGATTTAGGTAAATGATGTACATATTTCATTTTACACGTGTTTTAACTTGGGATAAAAATTGCATGTTTTTGTATTGGGAAGGGCATTCTTGAGGCCAGAATAAGTGGTGGGTTTGTTGATCAGGCCTAATGGGAGGATAAAAAATTGTTGTTAGACATTATCCACCCCCTAGACATGTTGGTAGTGTTAGTTTTTGGTCAAGAAGCATTGAAACTAGAGTTTTGTAACCATAACTTTAACTTTGACAACATTTATTGTCAGTGTTTTTGCACTCCAAAATGGTAGTGAAAATGTACTTATAAGTGGATTTTAACATTGTGGTAGTGTGATAAAATTTAATTTTATTATTTGGATGTGATATATTTTTAGGTGAAGGTCCCAAAGGTAGAAATGCCAGTTGGAGCTCAAGAAGTTATTTGTTCAATGCCAAAAAGTTATTTTTTTGGACATCTCATTATAACTTTTCCAATGGATTTCTATAGAAGGTTCCACCTGATTTATCTACAATGAGATTATATGGATTAAATAGGCATGGAATGTATTTTATGGTTCACATAAATTACTTACAAGTTTTATTTTACATGTGTTTGAACTTAGGCTAAAAATTGCATTCGTATTGTATTGGGAAGGGCATTCTTGAAGCCAAAATGGGTGGTGGGTTTGTCAATCAAGCCTAATGGGAGGCTAATAAACTATTAATAGATTTTATCCACCCCATAGAAATGTTTTTAATGTCATTTTTTGGTTAGGAAGCATAAAAATTGGATTTTTGTAACCATAACTTCAACTTTGACAACATTTATTGTTAGTGTTTCCGCACTCTAGAATAGTAATGAAAATGCACTCCTAGGTGGATTTGAAAATTGTGGTGGTGTGATAACATGTAATATGCCTATATATATGTTATTTAATAAATATATTATTAGGTGGAGGTTTTTAAGGTATAAATGCTAATTGGAGCTCAAGAAGTTACTTGTTTAATGCTAAAAGGTTGCTTTTTTGGACCCCTCACTATAACTTAACCAAAGGATTTATCTCAAAGGTTCATAATGAGTGATATAGGGTGTGATTATAGGGAATAAATATGTATGTTAAGCATCTTAACATTCATGAAAATTAGTTACAAGTTTTTTTTATGCATGTTTAAACTTAGGCTAAAAAATTGCATTTTTCTTGTATTAGGAAGGGCATTCTTGAGATCAGAATGGGTGGTGGGTTTATCAATCAGGCTTGATGGGAGGAAAAGAACCTATTCCTAAATATTTTACCCCCCAAAATTTTTGGTAATGTCAGTTTTTGGTCAGGAAGCATAAAAATAATAGTTTTGCTAAACTCTCAACCTACAAAACATGTTAAAACTTGGGTAAGATGAGTTTTTGGTTGATTTGAGTTTTATAAAATTGGGTAAAGGTTATAAATTGTTAAAATTGATAAAATAATACTATAACTATAGTTTTTAAGATATATAAACTCTATTTTGATAAATTGACCTATTGGAGCATCAACTAGGTCTAAAGACCTAGAAACTTAAAAAGATAGAATTTGAGAATGAGAGCTCAATATCTTAAAGACCTATATTTGGTTGATTTTTTCTAAGTTTTAAAATGAAAATAAATCCTTGAGTTTTCCTAATACCTATCCAAAGTGTTTAAATAATAATTTTCAAAAGAAGGAGAGTATATCTAAGAGATTGGTGACTATTTAAGAGCAGACCTAATGAGTAATTGACTAGTTTAAAAGAAGATTGTTAGAGAGTGGATAAGTGAGGTTGAAATTCTTCATGATCTTAGATCATATGAATAGTAATTTCATATCCTTCTTAAACATAGAATAACAAACTATGCATTAGGTGGTATTAGGGGATGAAAAAGGGTTTTAGCCCAAGATGGATCATTGTCTCATGAGTGAATATTTTGTTTCAAGTTAGTAAGGTTACCTTTTATTAGACTAAAGAAATTATAGTCAAGGTTAGGCATAATTTCATCTTATAATTTTATCAAATATAAAGATATAAAGATGAAGAAGTGGACCATGTACATGGTCATCAAAAGGAGTTAAGTGAAGAAGAGGTATTTATAGAGATTACTTGATAGGTGAGGGAAAATATAAATGAACAAGAATCATATAAGGCACACAAGAAGTAGACCTAGTTTCAAGAAAGTCTAGTAAAAAATGCATTAGAGCTAATTGAAGGTAAAAGATCAAGTAACTTACATGTATAGTTATCTGAGTGAGAAATGTATAGATATTTATGAATGAATTTATGTCTTTGTATTATATAAGTTTTAACATGATTGGGTATGGGTTTTAAGTGTAATCAATGTTCAATTGAAAATTTTTAAATGGGTGATGAGAAATGCAAAATAGATAAGAGTGTCAATATTCATTTTGAATACACACAATGAAATAAAAACTTTAGTTTAAAAAAAAATGGGAGATCTAAAATTTATACAATTGAAAAGAATAATTTTTTAATCCTCATTTATGTACAAAATTAAATATGAGATCTGATATATAATAGTTTATAAGATCAAAACAACACTATACATTAACACACAATGAAATAAAAATTGAATATAAATTAGATAGATTGCCATGATAGGCATACAATATAGGCACATGTGTGAAATGTCAATAATACATATATTTTCATGATAGGCATACCAAAAATTACATCTACCAACATAATATCTAATGTTGGGTGAATGTCATATATGCATATATAATGCCAAAAATGTGTAAATTGCCATATACACATACAAAAATTACATCTCATGTAAGACATCCTATTCATCAAATAGCCTCCCTCTCTTTGCCTTCCTAAAAAAAAAAACTTTCCCTAAGATGCCCTATTAGTAGATTGAGGCCCCTTTAATGCCTTGGATTGCTCCAAGGTTTGACTGCAAGTCATATGCTCATAGCTCACTTGTAGTTGAACCTATTCAAATACAAGTATTATGTTAAAATTAACATAAAATACTCAACCAATTGTTAAGAAATTAATTTTAAACTACAATAAAAAATCATTTAAACATGAACTTAATGTAAGATCACAATCCTGCTCAATCTATTTTTGATGCTTAAACAAGTCAATGGTAGGCTCAATTATTAGAATAGGCATCTAAAATATGGGGAAAACATGAGAAGTTGCCCTACTGATCATCTAAATAGGACTATCGAATGTCATAGGACAACCCTACATACATAATACATTCATATAAGTTATATTTTCCATAATTATTTAGTAAAAATATTAAAACACTTATCTATTTTTACAATTCAAAATTACAACTTAATATATACCTCTATCAGTGCCTATGTAGATGGCATTATAGTAGCAATGCCTATGTCTATCTCAGATCATAGAGAGGGAAGAGTGTCTACTTGAACCATCAAATTTTCATGTAAAAAAGGTCTCACTTAATTTTTTATAAATTATCAAAGATATATATGGCATTTTTTTCTCAAGTAAACCAAGATATATATGGCAACATATTTCAACATGCATATTATGAAAAGATAATGTAAACCAAAAATCATGGAAGTGTAACTTCCTTATAATGTGAAATCGATAAGAATATCAAGTAGTTTGCATGTTGGAGGTAATATAAAAATTTTAATACATGTAGGAAGTGTGAGTGGAAGATTAGGAGGTGGAAAGAATAGTAACACTTTGACAAGGAAAAATTAGGGAGAGAAAAGGAATAAGAAACATATACAAAAACTCTGTCCTTACTTGTAAAGTTTCTTTGGATGGTTAAAATGTAAAAAAGTGTCTATTAGTTTATGATCAATATTTTCGTGTTCATATCTTTAATAAGAGAAGATTTAATTTAGTAGTCTACATGTTCAAAGTGGTGAAACCCAAGTTTCAATACTTTGTCTTTAGGCATAGTTAGAAAGAGGAGAACATAGTTAGTTTAAAGTGTCATTATAAATGATTTAAATATTATTAAGGGATAGATGAGATATATGAAATTAATGTAAACACATTTAAAGTATCAATACTATTTATAAAATAAAAAATACATGGGAAGACTATATATAGCCCAATTAGTAATAATTTTGAGTTTGCATAGTCATAAAAAAAGACCATATAGTGTTCTTGGAAATAGAGTTAAGGATTTAAGGTATTATGAATGATGTGGCTATTATTTTTCCATGTGTGTTATTATTTTAATTTCTCTCAAATGAAGGTAAAGGGTCTTAAGGGTTTATTTTATCCTATTTGTTGACATAGTCATGTTGGAGGGGTACATAAATTCTATAAAACTACATCTTAGGATTGATTTAATATTAAGAAAGGAAAAGTAATAGTTTGAGAAGATGTGTGGGTTAATTATAGATCAATTTAAATCCTTATAATATTTTATAAGGGTTAAAATGTCATTCTAGTTCATTTATTATCCTCTTGGGTAGGTGCAAGATTGAGACAACATAAGTTAGGGTTTGAAATTAGAAAATGAGAGAATAGGTGATTAAACTAATGAAAATTCATTAAAATTTATGGATAGGTGTATTTATATAGGATAAATATTATTTATGAGGTTTAAAGTCAATTTGAGTCCCTATGGTATGGTTTCAGAGTTAGTAGCCTTAAATTAGGCCTAGGAGACCTAAGTAGTCTTGAGGAGTGTTGAGTGAGGTGTTATCCAAAGAGATTTAAATTATGTAAGTCCACACATGATATATTACATGTAAATTTATATCTTAATGTGGGTTTGATTTGATTGGGAGCTTTGTATTTTACTTAGAACAAGGAGGTTTGCCTCAAAAAAGGGCTAGTAAAAGGAAGGTGTCAAAGAGGAAAGAATACTTAAGTAAAGAGTTTAAGCTTGGGGGTTGTGTGGAATGGATGGATGCATGAAATGAGATGTAATTAAGTATTTAGATTATATTTTGAGTATTATGGAATGAAAAAATCAAAGTATCATGCATACCTATGAAAACACATAAGAAGATTGTAAAGAACAGAGTAAGGATAAAAAGATAGAACATGAAAATAGAGTATGAACTAAGGAGGTTGATGTTAAAAGGAAATCTTGCATAGGTAGTTAATTATTAAAATTAATTTAATAAGAGAAGGAGGATTAAGTGAATAAAAAGAGGCTTAAGAGCCATTGAGTAAGAGTGAACAAGAAACACCTAATAAATGCAAAGTGATCAAAGAGATAAAGAGGTTGAAGATAGAAGACAAAGAAGGACAAGAAAAAATTAGAGATGGGTATTTGGTAGAGGTAAGTGTGTGTTTCCATCCATATCAATTAATCTTGGTAGAACATATGCATAAAGATACTTGATAGATAAATTTATCTTAAAATTACAAGGTAAATGTACATATAATAAATGTACATAGAGCATAAGATTAACTCAAAATTTTACCTATGTATAAGTAAAAGGTTAGTCATCCTAATAGAGAAAGATGTAGTAGTGGATGGGCTAGTAACTAGATCCAAAAATGTAAATAATGGCTACGTCAAATCAAATGTTTCAAATGTTGACTATGATGATGAAGGTAATGTCACCTCCTACGACATAAAAAATGACATATATTATTCAATTTATATGTAAATTAATTTTTATCTAAATAAAATTTGTAAATATAACTTAAATTTAACATGAAATTTATATAAAATCTACCTACATTTATGTAGTGGTTGATGTCTAAAAACCAAATGTGGATGCCAAAAAATCATCACTCATAAGAATATTATCCAATCCCTCTAAACCACTAATGCCATAATCATCAAAAGGTCTAGTGCACACATAGATCCACAAGAACTACAAGGGTGGGATCAGGTGTGCACACTAGGTGGCATATCTCTAGAATCAGTCTGTGAGAGCTTACTTATATGTTGAATGAGAGTATCAATGAGAGAACTAAGAGCATGTAGAGTGTTAATCTTTATGACATGTTGAACTACAAAGGGGATATTAGGCTTAAGTGGCTTTTGAATCTAGATCCTTATAGGATAATTAGGCACATGATGTGCACTTGATCGATCTTGTACAGAGCCTTTACCTTAGCCCTAAAACTCACTAAAATCAAAATAGTTTAGAATCTCATTGAGGACAAACTCACAGTATAGTTGCCTCAAAAAATATAATGGGACCTCATAGTTGTTACAAGGTAGATAATCAAACACCATCCATCATCGATCCCAAAAATTGGTTGTGATTAAATTATGTTGGTAGTGATGAATTAGAAAATGTTTAATAGTTACTATAAATGATGCATTGGTGGTTGGGTCAATGAATAATGCACAAATCAAGGCTTTTGATATTTATTTATTCTTGACCTCAAGTGTTAACAATTTATTAGCATAATAAACCCTACAACTATCTTGATATGAATTCCATCTATCAATTTAACTCATTATAGAGTCAATTTGACCTAATAATGTCTCTAGGGAATTGGCTAGATGGGTGTAGTGGGGGTTGGTGGAAGTGGGATCCCTCATTCTCTCAATTCATTCTTCAATTTCAATTTTATTTTTCACAATGTTATCAATTAGAATCTCTTAACTACCTGGGGGATTTTACAAAACTATAAGAGGGTTAGGTGGAGGGATAGGAGGAGGAACAAGATGGTTTTATGGAGGGTAAGGAGGAGGAACAAGGGGGTTTTATGGAGGGTTAAGAGGGTTAGCAGGATGATTTTTTCAAAACAAATAAATTACAAATAAAAATTACTAACATTACTAAAAATTAGGGTTAAATAATGAAAACAATGAAAAATTAGTGTTAAAAAGTGTATATTTTTAGCACTTACCTCTTTTACATGACAACATCCTCAATCAATAACTTCCTAGGATGAATTTAGAAACTTATTATCAAGATTTGGTCTCTCTCACATAAAACATGATCATTGAAGGCAAAGGAAACTTGAATGTAAAATGATGAATTTGCATTCAGGTTTTGGTTTTTTTTTTGTGAACCATGTAACGTGATCATGTTATTAACAAAATCATATTATTGAAAATAATAATAACATGATAATTTTAATAATGTGATCATGTTATTATTTAAAATAACATGATCATTTTATGGTTTAGTAATTATTGAGCCATAATTTAAATAACATGATCATGTTAATTAAATAATGTGATCACATTATGTATTAATGAAATATCATTACCTAAAATATCTATAGAATTATCCCCTAAATCCGTACACTTACCTGCATTGTTATTTCAATATATCCCTTTAACTATTCTAGGTCCTCTACAACTTATATTCTTTTTAGGGTTAAACTTTATGAAAAGCACATGCAAAAATATTAATATTTTTATAAATTATTATTTAATAAGGATAAAAAATGAGTATTTCATAAGTAATTGATTTAACCCAACTTAAGAATGGAAATATATAACAATGGTTAAGCCTAAATATATTTGTGTCCTTGTTTGGTAATCAAGCAGGCATATACTATTTATTATTAATAATAATTGAATTCAAGTCAATGAGGGAAGCACACAAAATCTTAGGGGTTGGAAGCTCAAATAAATTATAGTAAATCAATTTTTATAGTAATGTCTTAAATTTATTTTATTATATTACAATTCCAAACCTTAAAATTAAAACTAAATCTATTTTTCCCTTAATTCTCATGAATTGATGAAATTATCTCTTCCATTGGATGATTTTTTTTGAAAATATAGCCAATAAAATTATTGAGTGGGTATTAGTTTTATTATTCTATAGATGTGATATTAACTATGAGATTATCTTTCTTTGATTAAAACATTAACCACACGATATTGTGGGAGGATGCTTTAAAAGTGTGAGTTCATTACAAGATAGAAAAAATAATGGTGAATGAAGAGGATTGGAGAGTAATAAGATTGCTTTTCATTTATTTGTAGATTTATATGCATGGATTAATCCTTATATCTCCTTCTCTTTGTGTATGTGGTAATATATATATATATATATATATATATATATATATATATATATATATATATAATACCACATACACAAAGAGAAGGAGATATAAGGATTAATCCATGCATATAAATCTACAAATAAATGAAAAGCAATCTTATTACTCTCCAATCCTCTTCATTCACCATTATTTTTTCTATCTTGTAATGAACCCCCACTTTTAAAGCATCCTCCCACAATATCGTGTGGTTAATGTTTTGATCAAAGAAAGATAATCTCATAGTTAATATCACATCTACAAAATAATAAAATTTATATCTCCTTCTCTTCGTGTATGTGGTATAATAGTATATATATATATATATATATATATATATATATATATATATATATATATATATATATATATATATATATAATGTCTTAAGAGAACACTTTATTTGTGAAGTTGTACATTTTTACTCTAATTCCTCTACTAAATGATGTTAAGTTTATTGAAAATATGTATATATATTTTATATTATACATGTGAAATTCACTTGAAAAATAATTTATTCTTCTGAGTTTAATGTATATATCCTATTTATTTTATTTTATAAGTGGATTAGTGAATATGTCCTTTGTATGATTATATCCAAAATGTCAATACCTTTGATTAAAACTAAGTGCATGCATAATAAATTCCTATAATTTAATATGAACCCTTACTTATAATATTAAATAAATATAATAACCTCGTAATGATGTCAGTTTATTCCTCTTCATTGAGCAATAAATAAGTTTAGTGTTTTCTATATTGTTGAAAAGGATAGAGATTTCACCCCACATACTCAACATAGAATTTACATATTATAATTTTATTTAAAACTCTTGATAAGGTTTTATGTCCATATGGACATGCGATAAGGATATAATATTATTTTATGGTGAAGTCATGGTATTAATAGAAAATAATTCAATTAGAAAATATAGTGTAAGAATATTGATTTTATAATTGATACACTTTTATGGATCCAATATATTGTTTTCATTGTTTTTTTATTTCTCCTTTCATTCAAAAAATTTCTTTAACATATGTTCATGAAGTGATAATCATTATGATACCTTTATTAGTTCATTGAATAGGTTTTAAATTATATGTATTTATGAAGAAAACAATTTTACAATGTCATTTAATTATATCCTTTGACTTATGGAGTCTTATAAAAACATTAAGGATGGTTATATTTGTGGTTCTATATATCCTTTTTATTCTTTTATTTTTTGATTTCTAATGTTGGTTCCATGTTAGATTTTAAAAACACAAATAAACATATCTAATAAAATATGAAGCAACATTTTTTATAGGAAAAGAGAAGAGCTATAACATTGTATCACCGCTAAGAGTTTTTAGTGAAATTTATTGAAAAATGTAACCTTATAATATTATTTCATATATGTTTTAATCTACACTTTTTTAGAAATTATAGGATTTCAAGTTGAAAGTTGTTAATACTATTTCTAAAGATACATTATAATTTGCATGTGAATTTATTATGCATTATGTAGGGAATGGGTGGTGGAGATTTAATGTTTTATCTGAGCTTTATCCCTTTTATGTAAAAATATTTTATATAGGGACATGAAATCCCACCCTCAAATCAACACCATTTTTTCTTATCAAGTAGGGAAGAAAGGGATGCCTAAAATGGAAAGGTGTTCTTCCACCTTTCCCATTTTCTATGCAAAAAGTGCAATTCTTATACTACCTAATTTTAAAATAGGAGGTGCAGGGAATAATTTAAAGGGAATATATATTTTATTTCCCCTTTTGAATACATATCATATCATATTATTTAATTTATATTTTAGTGGGGTATTTTTGTATGAGGGCCATTATATATTTTATTTTCCATCTTTAAAAACATGACTTTTAACTATCGATTGTCTCCCACTATTTGCTAAGAGGAGAGTAGAAACTACATAACCCATGAATCCATGAGAGGATCACAATAGGGTTAGGTAAATATTCCTTGAAACTAGAAGGGGATCATAGATTGTCAAATAGGATTAGAATGTAGGGGTTATATGATCTTAAGTTCCTTAATGAGGAGACCATAGAGGTGTCGTAAGAGTTAATATCCCATAAAAGGAGTATGGTCCCTTAAAAAGAATCCATGATTCCCAAATTTTTAGTTCTTATTTTATGTAAGTATTTTAAATAATTATTTTAATCATAAGTGTTGTATTAGAAAATAGTGTTTTAAATTTTATTGTTTGATGGGTATTCTATCCATGTATCTGGGTAAGATTGGTACACTTGGTGTAGTATTTTAATTCAAATTTATGTAAATTAAAATGTGTTTATAGAATACACAAACTAAAAAATATTGGAAACATGTTATTATGAAACATTAACCATGTAAGTTTAGGGTATTTTCATTTCACATTTATTTTAGATGATTAGTGGCATATATTTGTACAAATTAAGTATCTAGTTAAATGTAATTGAATAAAAATAAAAATAATATATCATTTATTGTTGGAAACTATATGTAACTTTGATTCTTGATGTGAAAATCCAAACATTTTAGATATGTAAGAAACCTAAAAATAGGTTTGGATAAATAAGACTAGTGTAAAATGGACCATGAATTTATTTTAATTTGATAATAATCTTTAAAAAAATTACTCTAATCAAAAAACATTTAGTTGATTAAATACTTAGTGTTATTTAATATATAATTCAAGTCAAAATAGATTATTAGTATTTTAGTAGATAATTCAAACCAAATAGATTGCACTACTTTATGTGCATTCTTAATATAACACTTAAGATTTGAGATTTTAATATTATCAGAAGATAAGTTTATGTTATTATGGATGGATTTTTGAATACTTAAAAATAAAAATGATATGATAGTTTTTTTTGAAATTGAGTCTTTATATACATAAGGTTATGGTGTTACACTTATAAAGGAGATAAAACACATTTTTTATTATATATTGAACACTTATGTGACACTTAAAATTTGAGATTTTAACATTATCAAAAGACAATTTATGTTATTGTGGATAGATTTTTGAATACTTAAAAATAAAAATGACATGACATTTAAAAAAAAAAAATTGAGTCTTTATATACATAAAGTTATGGTGTTACACTCATAAAGGAGATAAAACATGTTTTTAATTATATATTGAACACTTATGTGAAAAATATTGTTTTTAATGCAATTAAACATTCCTTGTTTCATTTTCCATGTTGATTTATTATGATTTTTTGGGGTCATTCTATTCTATTATTTTTTGTTTTCCATATTTACAAGAGATTTTTTTTGTAATTTTATTGGTGGGATCTGACCATTTAGGATGACTATAAATTATTTTAGTTATTGATTATTTTCATTAAATAAATATTTTATCTTGTTTATTCTAAGAGCACATATGTGTTACAATAGGCCTATATGTTATTTATTAAAATTTATATAATTTGATATTATTGTGGAAAAAATAATTTAGATGTACACAACATTTATGAATTTTTGAGAACTTAAAATGTATGATAAAATCTCTCTCTCTCTCTCTCTCTCTCTCTCTCTCTCTCTCTCTCTCTCTCTCTCTCTCTCTCTAAATAGTTATATAATCCCCACACACACACAAAAAAAAAAAAAAACTTATACACTTGATAATCAATTATAAAATTATATACACATTTACATATTTTTATGTACACACATAAAAACACACATGTATATGAACATACATACATATATGAACTTAAGAAAGTGCTTTACAGGTTCAATTAAAATATAGATTCCTTGTATAATATAAATATATTCCCCATTAATAATTAGTGTGCATGTCTTTATTTAGTGTAATTCACTATTAAGTTGTAGTCTTAACTTGATATTAACTGGTGATTAAATATTTTTATATTATAACCTCAATCATTAATTATTTTTTGTAGTCTTAACTTGATATTAGGTGGGGATTAAATCCTTATTCTATTATAACCTCAATCATTAATTATTTTTGTGTGATGATTGATGGGTGAATAAAATTATTAAAGGATAAGGGAATGATGTGAATATGTAATGAAATTTATAAAAATTATAAAAATTTTGAAAATGGATTTGAGTTGAAGAAGTATATATATTCCTCTCTTTTGTTCTTGGTTAAGAATCACAATAAGTGAATATATGAGTTTTATAGTGTCTATTATCTACAAATTAAAACCTTATGGTATGATGAAAGAAAACTATAATAGAATCGATGGGTATAACCCAACAAAAATGTCTTATAATAACATATAATTGTGTTATCTCATAGAGATTTATAATTAACTAATGAGTTTTTAGTTTTAGTTTTTTAATTTTAAAATTGTACCAGTTTATTGTTGGATTGTTATTAGCCTCATGAATTTTTTATTTCTAGAAAACTTGGGCATGATAGTATATCAATGGATGGTTGGTAAGAGAAACATGTGTTAGAGTTTTCCTATAGAGAATTATACATTATAAAAATAAATCTAAGACATGATCAAATATTTTTGAAGTTACCTCAAGAGGAACATTGTATTAGTAATCTTCAATGATAAAAAGTAATCTTGAGAATATTAGTGGATCATAATTTGATGGTAGGAAATAAGGTTTTGAACATATTTATTATTATTAAAATAGGGTATGGGTTATGGCATCCCTTACCTCTTTCATTTCTATCAAAAAAGGTTATTATAATTAATTTTAGTTTATCACATTAACAAGACAAAAAAAATAGATTTGTATAAAATATTACAAATTGACTTCCATAACCTAGAAGTATGGCTACCATAATAAAAGTAACTAAATAATTAAATATAAAATTATAATGGTATATAACCATTTACAATAATCTCTACAAAAATAAATTATAATTTCATTTTCTAACAATATCCAATTCAATACAAATGGTCATTATAAATCTAATATTATAAAAATAAAATTTAGATTTGTGGTGGTATAAGGAGTCTTATAAAACCATATCTTATACTATTATGTAGCCACTACTCATAAGATTACATAACCATTGTACAGGGTCTTCCAAGACCAAAACCTTGAATTTTTTATAGCAATTATGAGAAAAAATATTCATGTTATCTACTAAAGATTTAATAAAGCATATACATTCAAGCAGGTTATTCCACAAAAAAGGTAAATTTTTTGAAACTATTGTATATAAAAAATAGGAAAAAAAAATTCAAGCCAATATTATTATGTCTAACCAAATAAACAACTATGGCAACATTTTACTTTGAAAAACATCTCTAAAATCTACCACCACAGAGATTCTTTCTATCAACAATGTTTAGTAACCATGTTTTTATTCAAACTCTAGTGAGTTATGGACTCCCTCATCCATTTTTATTAACATTAAACGTTTATAATATAATAATGGGTACCAAAATAAATGGAATTTAAATATCAATCCAATCCAAGATGTGCCCTTTCTATGCATAATCCTCATATACATGTTATCTCTCAATCTTGATAACATGTATATGAGGATTATCTCTCAATCTTGATAAAGTTTATTTCCTTATAAGGTTCCATGAGAGTTGTTCCTATATAAGAAATCATGCCCTATAAGCATTAATTATAAAGTATGATAGAACATTTTGTTCTATAACCAATAATTCCTACTTGACATTAAAATGCTCCAAATTAATCTCATCAATTTATAATATGTTAATATAGAATTTCAAAATATTCATAGGATTTGGAAACTAAACCATTAACCATAATGGATAGGTGTCTTATATAAGCCTCAATTGTGCCCACTCATATTCATATATGAACTCATGTAAGAAGGAATGATATTATAAGTAAATAATCAAAAAAGGGTTGGGCTTCTACTTAATTTACTTCAAAAAATAAGGTTATGAATGTAAGACTCACATAATTTTTAAAAAAAAAAAAATTATAATATGAAGAAAAGACATGTAATTTTCCCTAGATACATCAATGCATAATGAAAAGGTAATACTTCATAATTATAATTCTAGCCAATTCTATTTTAGGATCAAATAATACACCTTTATTATGGACACAAGAAAATAATTAGGCAACCATCTCACAAACAAGGCTGACCTTTTTATGAAATGGTAGCATATTTATCCTCCTATTATTCAATGACTGATTGGGAATGTGCATTGAAATATGATTTTATCTTTTATGCTTTCTAAGCTAATCATGACATTAAATACTTTAATATGAAGAGTGCTGATATCATTTTCAAAGTAATCCTTTGCGATGAACTGGGAATAATCCATTTTGATCACCTTAGCTATGAATATGGGCTTGGTGACATAATAAAGAGGTTAAATTTGAGGCCTTATTGGAATATCTTCCATAGAATTTTTAACCATCATTATTAAGAATATTAGGTTCTTGTTGGAGGTATCATAAAATTAATTTATCATTTATTTGAGGGTGTGGATATGTACTTCTTGATTTTTTATTATTTATGATTCACTTAAAAAAATGGAGATTGAAACCCCTAATTCCATTTCTTCCACTTGTTGCATACCCTTCGTAGTATTGAATTTCATTGATTTATAACCCTCTAAACTAGAGTACTCTAAAAATATATAAGAATTTGATAAGTTTTGTAAAGGACCAGCTTTGAAACATTTATGAACATCCATTTTATTAGTCAAGATATGTTTCCTTAGCCTATAATATATTATATAACCTTTTTCTTATGAACATGGATAATACTTAGATTAATGAGAAGAGGAGGAAGGAGGCATAATCAAATTTTTCTTTATTCTACAAGGTTTGATTTGTTCTTTCATAGCAATAAAGTTTTGAGAGAAGAACTCTATTCAAGAGTAAGGTGTTGTGTGTGAAATGAGGATGTCAATAAATGGGAGTTTCACCAACCCTTATTTAGTGAAGACATTTACATTCCCTTTTTCAATTTCCATGGCTATATTTTCTATAAATTTAAAGAGGAAGAAGGGGATATTCAATAAAATCATGTGTCTGAGGTGGAAGAGGATCTTGAAGTGGTAGGAAAATTTATATATTTTTTTTCCTTCACATGGTATGTATTTTTTAATGAAAACATATACTCTAATCTAGAAATAAGGAATGGAAGATCTGTAACTTCCATTATGTATATCTATTACTTGCTCTCCTAAGAGAATAAACTCATATATGAAATAAATCCCCTTTGGATTTACCAGGTACCAGTGCTCACCCAACTATGGAAAACATGTGACCATTTCAATAATATCTTTAGTTACAACTAACATTAGTCCTCTAATTTTCAAAATAAGTTCATCTTAGTCATGAGAAAATTATTTGGAAATTATGTCACTGTGATCACAAAACTTTTGGAATAATTTTAACTACCTTGATTCTATTAAAACCTTAAAATAATTATGGTTATCTTTAAGGTTTGAGTGATTTTTGGATTTAAGTGAATCAATTAAATCCCCAATAGGAAAAAAGGTATAAATTAGGAAGGAAAAATATTGGTGGAAATAAAAGAGTAGAAATATATATAAAAAATGATCAAGGCATCTCAAAATAAATAAATATTTTATATAAAGTGTACAAAGTGCCAAAAAAAGACAACATTTTATTTATCCTGTCTCAATCTCCCAAAAAAATGCTTTGCAATTACTCATGATGAATATATTAATTATCATGAGTGAAACTTATATTTTATAATATAATTTTCCATAATTTTTGACACATTTATAAAACTTCTATAAATATCCCAAAATACTTATACATCCCTAGGTCAACACCCTTGAAAGGGTAATTGATAAAAATATAAAAATAATATCCTAACCCTAAAATCTCCCATAAATTTTGAAGATGCACCTTGAAATAAATGATGTAATATTCTACCCATCTTTGCATATAATTAGAGATCAAATTATTAGTATTTATTACCGGAATGATTTATAATGATCAAACATAAGATTTATTCTAACTTAAATTTAGATCAATATAAATTATTAATTTTGAAAATAATGGGGTGAACCCCCTCCAAGTTATTTAATTATGTTCTAAAACCTCAAATCTTCAAAACTAATCCTATGTTAGGATAAGGTCCAAAAGTAAAAGTTTCTTTAGAGTCATTAATAATACCTTATATATGTAATGTGAATCAAAAACCTATTTGATGCAATTTGTATGAATACATTCACACTTGAATTTACTTAGTTTTGCCTTTTCATAAGTTTCATTATGAATATCAACCATTTATATGTGTTTTATAATAGAGAATCTTTTTCTATACTATCCTATTTTGAAGCTACCTTATGGACCCATTGAGAAGAGGTTATGGTAGAAGTGGGTTTCATCCCAAAGAAGTGCTTTTGGTGTCACTTAATTTTTTATCCAAACTTGACCAAGTCTATTTTTTTCCATGTCACTCTTTTTGAAATGTCATGTAGAAGAACATCTATTGCAACTTATCATAACTAGTTTATCATAAAATTTATTATACATAATAGCCTTACAATTTATGAGAAGAAAGATGGTTTTAGGAAATGGGTCTTCAAGATAAACTACTATATTCATTATAACATACCATAAAGAAGTAGGGTTGAAGGATATTAGATCCATCTAGAAAAACTATCCTAAAAAAATCCTAGATTATTTTAAGATATTGAGAGTCTAATACTCAAAGCAAATTTCATATAAAATTATCCAAAACTTCCTCTAAATTTTCCTCTATTGATTTTTATTTTTGATATATTTTGATTCTCATTTTTAACATAAATTTTACAAGATTAATAGTTACAATATTTGGTTTCTAAGACAAAATCTCTATTTTTTAATAGATTGTTGAGGTTTGGTGGGTCCCTCACCCTTTATTATTTAAAAAAAAAAAATTACAATAAAAATTTGATCCTCAGATAAAACACATGATGAGTCAATCAAAGAGCCAAACACATATCCAAACTAACTAAATATACACACAAAAAATGCAAACCCAATGGGTACCAAACATAGCCATGATACTAACATGCCCACCTAGGATACACCTCCCATAAGTCAAAACACCTAAACCCCAAAGACAACATCAAATCCCTTATGATATTCCCTAAAAAATTCCACTATGGTAGTGGAGTGTCATGGAAGGTGGTTCAAGGGCCAAACACCCCTTTTTTATTCTACAGTACCATCAAATATTCTCTAGAGTGAGGATCCCTTGAAATTGGTATGAATGCTTCAATTGAGGGATAGGTTGAAGTCAGTTAACTTGTAGATTTAAATTCTTTTGTATTTATGATAACATCAAAAATCTTAGTCATCTTTGCTTCAGATCAGCTTAGAAGGTATAGGAGTCATGTCTTGAAATGTTATGACCTTATGATCAACATGTATATTTTCTACCTCTTCTCTCATGGGTGAAGTAGTTGTATTAGTAGCTAAAACTATAAGATGACTAGGTAGGGAATCCTTACACCAAGAATATTCCACCTTATTTTTATAACTATGGTAATTCTCTAACAAGTTACCAATCTCATAACATTTATGGAACCTAAAAGGTAATCCTTCATAACCTAGGGGTTGGATCCAACAATTATCATTGACTTTTAGCTCAATAATAACTAGAAGGTCAAGAGAAATATTCATATATACAAGTATTTTCATGAAGATGTTATGATAAAAAGGGAATTTGAGGTGTCCACTGTCATGAATCTACCTAATTTTCTTCTAATGGTTGACAATCAGGCCATTGACTTGAACTAGATAAGTAAATATAGAATCCAAACCCAAATGGTCTTAGTGGAGAGGTTTTATGTAAGAGGATTAAAATAATGAACTAGAGTTTCATGAACATAATATGTTTGTCCCATCCCAAAATAATGTCTTATAAAATCTTGTTTTTATGCTCTAGGTGGTTGAAAACCATAATGAATAATCACTTATCACAAGGGTAAATCTCTAATCTATCCTTTATTAGCGGTTTTCATGAAACATAGATACATTGATGTAGGGCATGAAATCTTGGCCAAAACTAGTTGAATTTACAAATTAATCCTTTGGACGTAAACCACTCCTCATTTTTTATCACTTTCTCAAGAACTTCATCCTTAAAATAAATAGAGGGATTATATTAAGCAACACCCAAAGGATTTAATACTTGTTTAGTCATCTTTTCCAATTAGGAATCCACCTCAATGAAATATTTAGTTCTTTTAATTGCCATCACATCCCCTTCCACACCTACCTATCTACCATTAACGATCCCTTTCTCCTTCCTGGTCTATGCCATAGCCTATTCGGTTCCCAGACCCAAAATGGTTGCATCCTTTAGTTTTATAACCCTCTTTACTTTTACCACCAGTTCTCATATCATCACTATAAATTCCCCTACATCGACTTCATCTCCTTAACTCTCCCTTCATCTTTTATATGTGAAATACTTCTAAGTTTAGAACCCTAACCTATAAAGTAATGGGAGCCATTAGAAACTTATGGAATTAATCTATTCACATGAACAATATCTATTTTATTATGATCAATAATATATATTAAGAAATCTATTTGGGAGGTAATAAAGACTATTCAAATCCACCCATTACAATACTTCCTTAATGATATTTATACTATTGGCCTTCCAAAGCTTTCCCAAAATTATTCCAATAGGGACCTTTTATTGAAACCTTCATATTAACTCCAAACTACCATAATTTCATAAATAATTTAATTTGGGATGTAAGGTGTGGACTGAGGAATTTACATTAGAATAAAAAGAGTTACCAAGATGACCATTTGCATCATTTTTAAATAAATCACCATAAGGATACAAATGAGGCCTAAATATAATCAAAGTAATTTGAAAATCCTAGTTCAAACTACTATGAGATCCATGGGAGTGGATCTTATTTTTGAATAATATAGATATATCATCCCTAAGATGCAAATATGAGGAACCTAACACCATGTTCCCATACTTTTTGATTAGATATTTATGAGTGACCAAAAAAGGCTTTCTAAAAAGAGATGCAGTTTGGTGGGAATAACATTTTTTATTCTATCATAAGATTCTCTATGTGTGGAAGGTATTATAGAGTCATTCATCATTTCTAATAAACCTAAATAAAATAAATCTTTTTTATTATCAATATTAATAAAATTATTTTATGTTTCCTTTGTCATCCTATATGTCCTAAACTTTTCCTAGTCCATTGTGTTCCATAATAGTCTTTTTTTTCCAATTTAATATTATTGAAGAGGATATCACAACTATAGCTAATTTTTTTTGGTTATAATTTAACTATGATCATAAGAAATAAAAGGTAACATATATAAGGATTTTTTTTTCATTATAGGTCTCTTCATAATTGGTCCAGAGTGGTCAAAATATTTTTTCCATTGAATGAGATCTTTCCTTCTTGTTTCTATAGTAAAATTTCTATAGAAATAGAACTATTTTGTGGTGAACCTTGATTTATCTTCCATATTTAGTTCAAATCCTTCCCATGAACCTAATAATTATCATACAACTAGATATGATAAAAAAATTCATCACCTTTAATTTGTTCTCCCACTAGGGCACTAACTTCTATATTTTATAAGATTCCTCCAATAATTCGACACTAATAAAATAATCTCATTTTGATTAAGAGCTAATGACATTACCTCTATAATTTAATGTGATGATATGTGTCAGGGGAAAACCTAGGGAATATTTTACCATCGCCTCTTACACATCATATTCTCATGGTTGGAAATTATGTCCTATGATATGCATCTTTCGTAACTCCTTGAATTTTTATATCATAGCCCATTTAATTTTTAATTGAAATATTATTATTGGGTGTTTATTGTAGTTTGAATATCATACTTACCACCTAAACCCCTCATAATCATCATTAACCACTTAACAAGATTATATAATTCACCAATTCTAGAATCGTCCTCCATTTTAACTCCCTCTCTCTATAACTCTCTAAACCTAGAGGCTTCTTGGGAATTTTAAATTCCCAAATAATCATTCCCTTTATAATATTTAAACCATGTTCATCATCCAATAAAAATAAATATGAAATATATTATCCTCTAATGCCAAACCAACCTACTTGTCAAAATCATCAAGCTAACAAATGTTGTCAAATTTTTGAGTCTGTAAGCAATCCATAATCACTTAGTCTTTTTATTGTTTTGTTATTTATTTAGATCACTTATATTTAGGATCTAATGTTGTTATGAATGCCCATCTATTTGTATTTTTATCTTAATGGTTTTATATTTTAATAGTGGATTGATATTTTAAGTAGATTTTTGTTAATTACATGATTTTAAATCTCATTGATCAAAATCTCCATCTCATAGTTACATACATCATAGAAAATATAACTTGTAATAGTGAAACTTATGGAATAATATGTGCCCAATGTGACCACTAGGTAAAGGAAAACCAATATGTATATGTCCATGTGTAACCCCTATATCCTACATAACACTCAAATATCATAAAAAACATGTGTGTATGTAGATTGTATTCCATATACCAAACATGTCATATATAACATATGTATAAAATGTAAATGAACCATGATGTCAAGTTTAGGCCTTGAATTTTTTATTTTTTGAATGTTTTTACATTTTCTAATTATTTGATTCTTTGTATATTTTTTGAATATTTGAAACTTTATATCAAGTATATTATTAGCACAAATCCATGATGTTCATAGGGTTGTTCATTGGATACCCTTCTAGTGTAGTTAAATGTTATGATTTTTCACCTATATTATATGTAATCATGAATGGGCCAACTAATTTGGATTAAAAATTCATTTATTCTCTTTATCGACATTGGTGTTATTTTGATTTTCATTTTATACTAAATCATTAGTTTTTGGTTGTGATTTTTTTCCATATGCTTCCTTGATAAAATCCTAATAAAATTTACTATTTTCAATATCCTCTATATTTCTGTCATCTAATATTTCTACTTCATGCAATCACTGCTCTCGATATCTGTTATCTTTGATTATGCATTTCAAATAAACATTCAAGGAGGGGATATTTAATTATAAAGGTAATGCCACTTCTATTCCATAGACCAAATAATAAGGTATAGCCTTAATTGGCATGTGGAAACTTGTGTAATAGTACCATAGTATATAAATAATATGGTCGTGCTTATCTATGCCATTTTTTATGACTATTTTTCTCAAAATCTTCACATGTTTTTTTATTTATCACATTTGGTTATATACTAACCTATGGATAATATGGTGTAAAAACATGTGATAAATATTATATTTATCATAAAATATCTTAACTATTTTATTCTTGAAAAAAGACCCATTTGTTAGTGTAGGTTTATATTTTAGTTAACAATTTTTCCTAAACATTGTGTTTATCTTTCTTAGGTGTTATTTTAAGCCATCATGGAAGATAATCCCACATTCATGAGGATGTGAGTACATGTATATCTTACACCTATATATGTACCTTTCCTAAAGATATTTTGACCCATGAAGCTTTTTGATTGTTCATGTTTGATTTCACTTCTACAATAGGTATCTCTTCTACATAATTTCTTTTTGCATATTTCAGAGATTTATGCTTCATGTTAAATCAAATGTCAATCCTTGATTATGGCCTAATTTGACATGCTATCAAATCATGGTTTTTGGTAGCTAAATGCCAAATTTCTTATTATTATATCTTAAGTTTTATCTTTCATGTCACAAATATGCCATTCATTGACCTAAAACATTGAAGATTCACCCTTTCTCAGATTTTGCTCTTCTTCTAGTCTCCTTGGTTGATATATATTAAGAAAAAATAATAGAAAAGGAATATCTTTTTGGCCATCTTTCATCTGATATATTTTCATAGAAAATAACTTATGCCATTAGATTTAGAAGGTGCCAAAACCTCAAGATTGTATATAAACACAACCTAGTTTTGTTATTGTTGATTTCAACCATTTTTGGAGGGTTTGAAGTAATTTTATTTGACTCTATGCAAATCCATGCCACTATGGTCTCAAATGGAAAAAATAATTTCTAAGTTTTTTTTTTATTAAGTTTTTTTTTTTGGTTTTTCTAGTGGAGTAGTAGATCTATTGTTTTATTGTAAAGTAATGTCCTTTCATCCACCTATCATACTTTCTATTATTCCTTGCACCTGCTAGAGTCCCCCACATTTTTTTCAACTATTATACAAGCCTATATTTACACATGCCAAAACCAACCTCCATCCTGACACTTGTTATAACTCATTGGAATCTCAACACTACTTGAATTGAATCTCATGTTGACACTATCTGAATGACCAATAATCCTAGCACTACTATAAACTCTAAGCATCCTAGCACTTGATAAAACCTTGACCCATATTGTCACCTAATGGAGTCACCAAAAATCCCAAAAACTACTATATACCTCTAAAGTTTTGATGACTATCAATGACATTTTAAGTTCTAATGACTACCAGAGACATGAAGTTTTAATGACTATAATATAACTCTAAAGTTATGATAACTACTTAAGGGCTTCTATTTACAATATACATAGTTTATAAAAATGATTGAGGGCCTATTATTTCCACCAAGGTGCATTCTTTCCTCATAACTATGATGTTGCATTTATGCAACCATAAAATTTAATCAATGAGTTTGCACACTAGTCACATGGAATTTGGGTCCATCATGAATTAGGGTTCATCTTGGTGACATCATCAAACTTTCCTAAGGTGAAGTCATTAATGGGGCACTCATCTTGGGGATTATCCCCTAGTCATATGGTATTTTATCCCCTAGTCACAGCGAATCTAAGGGGGATTAAATCTTGTTTTAAAATTTGAGTCAAACTTTTTCACACACAAAATTTATGTGAAGTGGAGATTTATTTTGTGAGCAAGAAAATCAAACTCCCATAACTTTAAGACTACAACTTCTTTGCCATTTTTTTTGAAAGTGAGGGTTTTGATATCTGTGCATTGGTTTTATTCTTTTGATTTGTAAAATTAAACCTATATAAGTTTAAGGGGGTTTCATATCCTTGTCTTTATTTCACTATTAATTCATCACATACCTATTTACTTCAATGGATTATAATCGAGTTCCATTTAGATTCATACAACATTAAACTATCTCAATTATAAATTCAAAATATAAATCCTATTTAGGAGTAAATTCTTACATTGAATCACTACCAAATCACTATGGGTAAGTAAACAAAGCTGACACTTGATGTAGAGAAGGTGATGTGGTTTAATATAAGTCATAAAGCCTACACTCTATTATAGATGTCTATGTTTCTTAACTTGCTCTTTCATATTGAATCTAAAACTTATTCTAATTATATTTGGAACATTTTGGACAAAACTCTTTGGGAAGAAAGACACAATGAGAGGTCATGAAATGGAAAATGAGATCATCAATTTGAGCCCAAGAAATTTTGAAACTATATAATACTTCTTCACAAAATTCAAATCACTAAGGTTATATTTGAAACTATGTATTGCATAGATAAAAAGGATGATCAATTAACTATTTCAATCCTTTAAAAATTGGGTTTTGATTATTATATCTTTGTTTCTAACTTCCACTACACCAAGCATGCACTTGGAGTTATATGGACCATGCCATCCTTGGATGATTTTGTTGCTAACTTAACTTGAGAGGAAGACAAGCTTATTCAAATTAGTACACTAAATTCCTCTAAATCACATGCCTTAATTGTGAGTCATGACAAACATAAGGCTTGTATAAGTAAGGAGAAGAAATAAATGGTAAAAAATATGATGTAAGTCCAAAGCATCAACTAAGTACTCCTCTTTCAGGTGAGAAATCCAAGAAAGAGACACTCACATGTGCCTATTATAATAAAATTGGGTATGATAAAACTAAATGTTTGAATAAATATATTGACCAAATATAAAATATGTTTGAAAAACAAAATACAATTTCCTTGATTCAACCAATAAAATTCTATCAGTGTAGGAATATTCTAATGTTAAATATAGTAGTAAGGGAAAAGTTAAGGAGAAATCACTTGTTGTAGTTACATCCCAGCCTTCCTCATGGGTAATTTATTTTGGTGTCTCACACCACATGGCTTCATCACAAGATGATTTCTCATCCTTGGAGCCTAGTTTTATGCCTTCCATTTTTTTGGTTTATGATACTTATATATAAGTTAGTGGGAGAAGATATGTTGAATTGAATAATTGGACATTACAAGATGTTCTATGTGTTCCTTCATTGTCAACCAATCTCTTATCTATTTATCATATCACTCACACTAGTTTGAGTAAGAGAGTTGAGTTCACACCTAATTTTGTGGTTATTAGAGAAGTTTAAAGTAACTCTATAGCTACATTTTGGAAAAAGATCACTAGTCATAGTTGTATACTTTCTCACATTTTTCTCTTGATTAACCCTCTATTGTATTTCTCACCCATTCCAAAAGGGTGAGTAAATTATGGTATGAGTGATTTGTCCATCTTAACTATCACTACATGGAGAAACTCAATCATCATGACATGGTTTCAAGGTTTCCACATGTTCATTTTTTGATGATTTTTTCCAAGATTGCATACCTAGTAATAATCTTGAAGATAACTATGACAAAGTCATAGTTCATCATCTTCATGATAATTATTTATTATAGGCCACAAATAATGACATTTATTTCCTTAGAGTTGTTTTCACTAGCCTTCTTACATACTGCATCAATTGGTAGAATAGGAGGAAAACTATAGCCATCCAAAACTGATTGCCAAATATCATGACCTTGATACATAAAATATATATTCATCCTAAAATTCTAAAATGAATAATTTTATCCATTAAATAATGGAGCCTTGATGGTAGATAAACCACCTTGAGCTTACTGATTAGCCATCCTTGCTTCTAGGATCCCCTTTAGACTTTTAGACTTACTTTAAAGGACCAAGATCTAATACCAAATGTTAGAAGTAATATGAATGATAATGGGGGTGAATTAATATTTAAAAAATATATTTAAATTTCACTTAATCATTCATGAAAATTCATTTAATCATGTAGATCACATAATGACTAAGTAACCATTCCCATATGCATGAAATATAAGAACACAAGATAACATAACTTTTATATGGGAAACCATTAAGGGAATTAAAAACCACTGATATTTTAAAATATATATATTTTTATAATACAAACACTAAATTTATTTAAGAACTAAATTTACATGAAGCATGAACCCCAACTAGCTAAGCATCAACTCATGTAGGCTTTAACAAGCACCCACTTGAAAGAAAGCACCAACTCCCTAAGTGAATCATCACCAAATAAGACACATAAAACCCTTCATCACTTTTATAAAACTTTTTTTTCTCATACAACATATTATTATCTCCTTATTTATCTCTCTCTCTCTCTCTTTGAACCCTCTCAAACTACCTTCTAGGCATCTTCGCTCAACTAGTCCTCTTCTTGAATTGAGTAGGTCATATGAACTTAATTTGCATGCACATTACCTATATAAAACCTTCATAATATATATTATACACTAATATTATGGTATAAAATAATGTATTTTTCTCTACAATATGTTATTCTATTTGCTTGATCTCTATACACACTCATAGGCCTAAAATTGCCTAGTATTTATACAAGTCTCTTGTTCATATCCTTATTAATCAAATAAACACCCTTACATTCTTAGTTAAGACATGAAATTGATATTAGGACATATCATAGACATTAATAAAATGTTATTTTATTCCCTTTAGGTCTGACCTACCTCAATTAGGCCTATCTCATCTTTAGGTCTTATGGAGACCTAATCCCATTAGATTTGTTCTAAGACTTGTTACACTTTGTCTTCCTTAGAACAATTAAAAAATACACCCATAGTAGTAAAATTTTATAAAAAACTTAAATATATATATTCTAATCTAATCTAATATTTATAACACTATTTATCTCAAACCACTACTTGGAGTACACCATTAGTATTGTTCATATTAGGTTTGTGCATGCTTATAAAGTCTATTTTAAACAACTAAAGTATACACCTAATTTTCCAAAAAAACATGAAAATAAATAAAATATAAAAAATATATATGACCTTTTGAATATCATCATATGATTTATACTTCACATCACAATATAAAAGTACACAATCCTTCTCTATAATTATCCCACTTAGAACTGCCAGCCAGTCTCAAAACATAGTCATAGACAACTTGATATTTAACACTTTAAAGATAAATTATAAAGACCAATTACAATTTAAAAATATTATTTGACATATTTATATCATTATAAATTACAAGTATCACAAGGTCTAATGTCAAATATTGGTCTTGCAGACCAATCTTTTGTCTTTAGTACACATAATAAAATTTAAATCGATTAACTCATTTTAGATCCACCATTTAAATCAATTTAAATAACTTCCAATATTATTAAAATCATGGATTGGTCATTAAATTTAAAAAAAAACAACATTATGTGCCTTAGACATCAAAACATGGCATAAAGTCTCAAACTCATTGTTGCTACTTACTTGCCAAGAATTGTCAGTGTGGCATGAAGAGTAGTCATGGTGATTTTGACCTAAAAAACATTTATGATAAATTTAAGATACTATTTATGCATGTGTATGATCATACATGATCATTATACCATTATAAGATATAAAAATAACATGTTCATATGGAAATATTGGTCTTTCAAACCAATCTCATATCCTTACACCTTTGTTATCTCATCTGCACTAGATACGTCATATTATGAGTAACATTTACATCATATTTATTGACTTCAAAAACTTCTATCCAACATGAACATGTATTAAAATTATTTAAAAACTTTTCCATGTATTTGGATTCATCCCTAATCCATGATATCATATCCTTAATCACTTTCTCACTTCTGCCTAGTTTTCTCACTATTTGCACCATTATGTCTTTTAGCTATAGGTAAACTTGTATGAATAGTTTAACAACTTTAGGGATATAACCTACTTAAAAACCACCATGGAAATTAAATACAAGTCTCAATATTTAGCCTTCATCCATTTATTAACTTTTACTTGATCAAATATAACTTCTATAGTAAATCTTTGAGAAATAAGGTTTTTCCTATAGGGTCCACTCACTCACCTAAAAAAACAATCACCCTTGGAGATTCTTTAGAGAGTTTCATACAATATCCAAAAACTTAACTATCCATATCAAAAATATTGTTCATGATTACATAGTCATAAATTAAATAAAAGTGGAGAACTGCATTACAAGAAAAATGAAGAATCAACATTTTGACCCAAAGCTAGACTCATATTAAGGATTCATAAAAACATGAGAAATAATGGTACAAAACAAAAAATATAAATAAATATTAGCACATTAGATAAAATTATTTAATATTGGGTCATTATTAGGGTTCTTTGAGGGTTTATACTATCTTCTAGTTTTAATGATCATTCATAAAGCTTAGATGCTTATAATAAAAACTAATGCTTGAAACTTTGAGATAGGATACTTCCCTATATACCATGAATATATTAGGTTCCTATGTATAGGTTACATGTGCCAATGAACACTTGAAATCTCTTCTTAGGTTGAGAACCCTTCATTTTGTGTACATGAGAGACCTCAAAAAACCTTTTCTTTCCTTAAAATTCAAAATTTAACCTCAGACTTGGTAAACACACTTGGGAAAACCTAAAACACCACTAAAAATTACTTCATTTTCACATTCTCATTATTATCTTGAAATCTTAATCTCATACCTCATTTGGCCATGCTCTCTCTTTGCTCTCTAGGCCTTGACTTACAAGTCACATTAGACCTTAAAAATCACCTTCAAGCCACTATCCAAGATATCACCACCTCTTATATATGTAATAAAACTTCTTACCATGCTCAAAAATTTACATAAATTATTCATATACCTTGAAAATACCCCATGACACATTAGATTAGGCATGGTTTATAACTAGTAAATTTACATACTAGGTTTGTAGGTCCTACCATTGTAGTCTTACCCTAAGACTCTCATGAGTGTTTCAATGCCTCATATTCATGATACAACAACATCAAGTAGCCTCTTATGCCTCTATTCATCCATCTCACTAGGAGACTAATCTCATACCTTGTCACAAGGTCTCTTCATGCAATGACTAGTATCATGACTAGGATTCTCAAGTACTTGAATCTTGATAACTAACTTTAAAACACTCCTTAATGATTCTACACCTTGATTACATGCCTTTCATTCTAATTAAAAATATAATACCTATTAACTTTACTCTTCATGTTCATCATGCACATACTCATGTTATGACTATGTTTGTTATGACTAGGCTTTTCAATACACCTTATACTCAAAACATGCTTATCTTAACCTGAATCTTGATATCAACTTTAGAATAATAATTAGGTTACCTTAAAATGATATCTTGATAGATATACATTATTTTGCATTCAAATTCTCTCTTCTCACATGGTTGATATCTCATGGACTACTCACCATGAATCTTTACTAGTTGTACCTTGACATCAATGACATCAACCTTGACATTAAATGACATCAACCTTGACATCAATGAAAACACTTATCAATGGTCTTGGACCACTTAGGCATAGTTTTAGGTGGATCAAGACTAAAATAAGGATAATTAATTAGAATAAAAACATCATTATGAAACACATCATTATGATCATCACTAATTTAAAAAGGAAAAGAAGCATAAACTATATCAAGAGAATTAGAATTGGAAGCACAATCAAGCACATAATTCTAAGCAATATTAACATCCCTTTTAATATTTATTTTTATGGTTTGAGGATCATAAAACCTATAAGTTTTAGATGATTCATCATGACCAATAAATATAAAAGTATCTTTTTTAAAATCTAACTTCTTCTGCTTTTCAAATAGAATATGAACAAATGCATCACAACCAAAAACATGTAAATGTTTTAAATTAGGTTTTCTACCACTCCAAGATTCTTTAGGTGTAATATTTAAAATATATTTAGTGGAAGTCCTATTATTAAGATAAGCAACAATTTACATATCTCTAGCCCAAAATTTGTAATGCATATTTTTAGCATACAACATACACCTAGCTATTTTAGTGATAGTCTTATGTTTACGTTAAACAACACCATTTTGCTCAGGTGTGTAGGAAATAATTTTCTCATGCTTAATTCTATATTTTTAACAATATGCACTTTTTTTATTAACATATTAAATACCATTATCAATGCATAATATGTGTAAAGAACAATGAGATTGTTTTCCAACAAAGGCATGAAACTTAATAAAAATGTCTAAAACTTGATCTTTAATTTCTAAAAAATAAATCCAAACTCGCTTAGTGAAATGATCAACAAAAGTTAAAGAATACTTAGAACCATTAAAATAAGGAGTTTCCATAGGGCCTAAAAGATCACTATGAACTAAATGAGTCTTTCTAATAGCACAACAAGAGTTATTTTTAATAAAAGATTCTCTATAAATTTTACCAAACATACAACCATTATAAGTAGAAGTAGTGGGACAAATGTCAGACAAACCTTGTACCACATTAATTTTTTTCATAAGATCAATACTTTGGTAATTTATATGTATTAATATATCATTCCAATACTTAACATTATTATAAATAAGCAAAGCATGAGAAGATTAGGGGGAAGAGAATTCGGTAAATTTAAACAAATTATCATTGTATAGAAAAATAGTAGAAACTACTTGAAAATATTTCTTAGTAAATTTAACAAAACAAGTATCATTAATAAATTCTACCTTATAGTCCTTTGTATAATTGAGGTATGGAAAATAAATTCAATTTCAAATCAAGATCAATCAAGACATCATGTAATTCACCATTAGGAATTTTAACATTTCTTATAGCTTTAACATTTCAAGAATCATGATTTAAAAGACTTAAATTATTTTTAGAAATATCTAATTATACTAGAGTATTAGATTCCATATGTTGAGTAGTACCAAAATCAATAATCTATTCAATAAGATAAATATGTAACACATAAGTAAAAACAACTCTAATATTAGACTTTTGTTTTGCTTGAGTCTTATTATTACTAGTGCTAGCATTGTCTTTGAATTTAAGATTTCCATTTTTGATATCACATTTCTTTTTAAATAAGTGATATTCATCATGAGTGATTTTGTCACAATAATTACACTCTAACTTTTTCTTAGGATTAGAGTTATATTTTTTATATTTCTTATCATGTGTATTAGATTTAACATGTTATTTCTCATTGTTATATTGGTATTTAGAAACAAAAGCATATTCATTAGTATTAAGACTACCTAATTGAATAAAATTTTGTTCTTTTTGATGCAAAAAAGTACAAAATAATTCAAATGTCAACATAGTATATAAAGTCTAAAAATCTAGTTACAAATGAATATAGTAAAATGTTGAAAGGGTCAAGGCAAACACTTTTTCATGATAATATGAATCAAATTAAAATCATAAATTTTAATGCTTAAACCATCTAGTTGAGAATGTAAAGAAAAAAAATTAATCAAGAAATCATCCATAGTTTTTAAATCATACTACTTTAAATTAGACAATTGATCCTAAATTTGAATTTTAAGAGATTCTTCCACTAAATCATAAATAGATTTAAGTTCAGACCAAGTAGTGGAGGCAAGAGAATAACCATCAATGTGAATATATAATTTGAGGGTCATGGTCATGCCAATAAATCCTAAGGCCTCATCATTTTTCACTTGCCATATCTCTTGAATTTTGATAGTGATAGTCTTTATAGATTAAGGATCTATGTCATATACTACGTGCACCAAATATTTTAAAGTGAAAATATATTGAATATGCAATTTACATAAATGGTAATTGGTGGATGTGAGTTTAAATTTGTAAAATAATTGAAAAGTGAATAGGTAAAAAATCACTTAAACAATAAAGGTGTAGGAGGGGAAAGAAACCAAAGGATGACTTGCCAAAATTGAAAAGAGATAACTAGTAAAAAAATGGGATCCAAAAAAGGATACTAGAATTTTAATAAAAAGATAAATATTACATTTCCCAAAAAGGTCTAATTTTTTATTTAAAGTTTAAATTAAAGTCTCATTGTTTTTAAAAAAACTTTAAATAATGAACATTGGAGATTCTTTAAAAAACTCTTATTGCTCTTAAATTAAAAAACTTAAATAAGTTAAAGATCTTAGATTTGAGTTTTTTTTTAAATAAAGATTAAAATTTAAAAAATTATTAGTATGCCAATCTAATAAGAGTCAAGATGGAATTTTAACAATTTTAATGTGAATAATTGAAACTTGAAATTGTTATATTTAGAGAAATAACTAATTAAAGATGAAAGGAAATTAAATTGTTTTTAATAAAGCATAATTAATGGAAGCTTAAATGTTAACACTAAAATACATGAAACTATATAAGAGACACCACTTAGCAGCCTTAAAGAGAAATGCATACCAAAAGAATAAGGAATTTCATTGATGAAGGAAGGTGCATGACCAGTAAAAGGATAAAAAAAATATGGAAGCCACCTTATACAAAAGAGGCATACAACCATAATATGATTTGAAAAAAACTAGAAAATGATATCGTATAAAGAGTGAAGCATTTAGAAGGCATAAGAGGTTGAATAAAAAGTTTAAAAATATAATAGAATGTGAATCACTTAATAGGGATAAGAGAATAAGGTGAAATGGCGGTAACAACTAACAACAAGAAATGCACAACTACAATAGAAGTGACATGGCAATGGGGTGATACCATAGAGGTAAAAGACCAAAAAAAATCTAAGATAAATAACTAAGATGTTAGGTAGGTCTTAGAACAAACAAAAATAAATGAGAGAATAAAATATAAATAAAAGGCTAGAAATAAAGGATGCCACATTAGAGATGGGACTCTTTAGGCTAGAAAGAACCAAAAACAACTGATAGGGGAGACTTAAAATACATAAAAAAATAAAGAATAAAGATTTATTTGTTTTTTTTAAAGATATTAAAGAGAATGAGAAAAAAAAAATCTCTCTACAAAAAACATTTATATAGAGATTAATGGAGAAAAAAAATATATATTCAAAGTGTTTAATGCTAAAAATAAATTTACTAAAAAACAAACTTTTAAAAGAATTTAAAAAAAAAAAAAAAAAAACCCTACAAAAAAATTAAAAGCCACCAAAAAAACAAGGAGAAAAAGAAATGGATTGAAAATATTATCAAGGGTTAGATCCCTTGCAAAAAAATCCTAAAATTCTCCTTAAGAAAATCTGCACACTTTTCCAAAAAATGTCATTAAAATGATCATAGATCTAATACCATGAAAGATTTTAAACTAAGAAATATCGTTAATGAAAAAGCATGAAAGTGAGAGAAAAATAATAATGCACTAAGTTATCTCTAAAAATCAAACCATAGTGACAAGAGATTTAAAGTGGGAAACCAAATGTATCAGAAGAAAAAAAAAAAAAAAAAAAAAAAAAACCCATGTGATCTTATTATAAGGCTTGCAAATAATATATACATAAGTATAAGATTTGATCAAAAGCACAAGAGAAGAATAAAGAAAGATAAATGATTTTTAATGAGGAAAATAGTATAGGAAGGGCTATTTTATATATCTAGAATAATAAAATGGGAGTTACATAGAATCCCATTATGACCTTACAAGACCCCCAAGTGTGTTGCACTTGTGTCCTAGTCCCTTATGAAGATAAGGGGGTGTGTGCCATGTGGGGAAAGGAGTTACTTATGAAAATAACTCCCAAATATTAAGGGATAAAAAAGAGGTGAGTGATACTTCATAGATTTTAAATTTAAGAAAATTAATAATTCACATAAATATAGATTCCTCACACATGAAAAAGAAACTTAGGATAAAATAAATTATCATTAATAAAGGGTAATTCTAAAATTTTTGAGTAGTTAAATTACTACCTCTACTACTGAGGATCAAACTAGAATATCATCATCAATAAAAGATAAAAGTGTATCCATGCTATAAATTGAGGAAAAGAATAAATAAGTCAACATAGTTGTAGCATCTACCTTCTAGAGTCTATTGTGTACAAATGAAGATCATATATGGAATTTAAAGTTTTATGGATACAAGTAGAAGAGTGGGTTTGGTTCTATAATTGAGCTCATAAATCTATGATTAAAGTCATATTTGGAAACATTTTGATTTCAGTTCATATGCATAAACAATCTGGCTAAATATGAAGAATTAATGCATGGCCTCCAATTTTCCCTAAGAAATAAAGTTAAAAATCTGAAGGTGTTTGGTGATTTAAAATTGGTGTTCAAGTAAATAAAGAGATACTATGCTTATGATTACAAGTGTATTTTAATATATTGTAGTAAAGTGTGGAATTAATTGAATATTTCAATGTATTCAACATCCAAACATTAACTTGAAGAAGAGATTACATGGTGGATGCATTGGAAATAACTGTAATTACTTTGAAACCAATAGCTAATTCCAAGTTGAGGAGATTATTAGTGGAGTTAGTATTTATTCATTCTATCCTTTAAAACATCATGAAATTTTATGTATTAAAAAATAATCATCATATCATTGATTTCATCACCAACACAAATGTATTTTAATCTCAGATCATATATGAAAATGACAAATAAGATTTTAAACTGGATGGAGTGATCAAACTTATAATCAATAACACACTGAAAGGTATGGTCTCATTGAAAAGGTTGTTTGACATGGATTGTCATGGTGGAAAAAAAACCCTTGCCAAAGGTACTCCCCATGAGTATTACAATCTAGGGAATGAAAGTGAATTAAAACATGTGCTCTTAGGCACAAATTTCACTAATAAATATAAAGAATAATATGTGTAAGCCTTAAAGGAATTTAGAGATATGCCTTGAGGATTTTAAGGCATTCAACACTTCCATCCTTACTCATTCCATCCATATATATCTTGGTGTCAAACCATTTCACCAAATATAAAGGAAAATAAATCCTTTAGTGAGACATTTGATATTTAAAGAAGTACAAAATCTACCTTCAGTAAAAATCATCTATCCTATCAGGAACTCCATTCAGGTGGATAATTGGTGATAGCTTAAAAAAATAATGGAGAGATTCAAAAATTATGTGTACTTCATGAAGTTAAATAAATCATCAAATAAAGATAACTATCCACTACCTTTACTAGATGAAACCCTGCAAATAACAAATGGTTCCCAAATGATGCCATTCCTAGATGGCCATTTAGGATATAATGAAGTGATGGTCAGTTATGAGGATAAAATCAAGATAATATTTACAATGAGGTGGGTCACATTCAAATATAAGAGGATGAAATTTGGCCTAATCAATTTGATTGGTATCTTCCAACATGCCATGGCCACTACATTTAAATAATGCATTAACAAATGCATTGCCATCTACCTCGATAATATTCGAGATAATCATATGAAAGACTTGTGGATGGTTTTAAAAATATGAATAGATCATGGTATCTCATTTAAACCAATAAAATGCATATTTGGAGTAATTTAAGGGAAATTTATAGGCCATATCATCTCAAAAATAGGGTATTTCCATAGACCCAAAGAGATCTAAATAAATTTTGAAGATCCTTTTCCCTGATAGATATAAGGAGCTAAAGTCATTCTTTGGTAAAATCAACTTTAACATGAAATTCATCTTATGAATAACATAAATCATTTGACCCTTGGAAAATATTTTGAAGAAAGATGCCACGAATTAATGGGAAACTAAAATGAAAGAAATTTTTTCTAAGATAAAAAATCAATTATTAATACACTAGTGCTCATAAGTCTAGATTACACGTAACTATTATACATTTACTCCTTCACTTTAGAGAATTCAAGTGTTGTAGTACTAACATACAATAAAGATGATGGAGATGAGAGACATGTCTCATTCATGAGATCCCCACTTAGAAATGTTGAACCTAAATATTCAACCATTGATAAATAAACTTTTACCTTGATTAAGTCTATTAATAAGTTTAGACATTACATATTTCATAACAAAGTGTTGGTTGTTGTGCCTAACCTAGCTGTCAAAGAAATGTTGGTGCAATATGAGTTAGGTGAATGGTATGTAAAATGATGATCATTATCAATATTTCAACTTTAAAATATAAACAATGAATATTGTGATGGTCAAGGACTCAACAAAGTGATATAAAAAATGGATCCCTAGATTATTTTCCATCACTATGTGGTGCAAAACATCACTAGTGAAATTGGTACAAGGAAAACCTATTATTTATTGAATAATTAATGTGTTAATCATATTAACTCCACTTAGATAAGATTGATGAACTTAAAGAGTATCCACTTCATGATTAAATTATGAATAATTTATATAATAAATCATGAATGCATATATCTAAGGTATTTAAATAAAGAAGAAGTAGTTGATGTGCATAAAGACTTCCATGGGAAGTATGGAACTAGCCACAGTTTTGGTAGTGATACAACTCATCAAATACTTAGATAAGGACATTATTAGCTACATTTTTAAAAATATTCACATTCTCATGTGAGAATCTATCATACCTATGAACTTATTTCACATCGATAATGAACCCCATCCATGGCATTATAACTAGTCATAGAGGTTCGACCATTCATAAAATGGGGATTAGAATTTTTGAGATCTATAAATGCCGATTATTCAATTGGACACAAGTTCATCCTCAAATAAATTAAAATACTACACCCATTGGATGGAGTATTGGGATTTCAATAATTGCAGAACTAAAGTGGTGATCAACTTCCTTGAGGACCATATTGGTACCTAGTTTGGTATGCCATTTGTTCTAGTATGTGATAATGGTCCTATTTTCTCCTTACTAAAATTTATCAAGTGGGAATATGATAATTAGGTAATCCTTAAGTTTTGATCAAATTATTATCAATAAGGTAATAACTTAGGTGAGTCAACAAATAAGAAATTGGTTAATGTAATTAATAAAGTCTTGGAGGGGAATCCTAAAGATTGGCACAATGTTTTAAAGTTTGCATTATGGTCTCATAATACTATAATTAAGTATTCTTTAGGTACTTCCCCATATCATTTGGTGTATGGCCAAGATCCCATTTTACCATTAAACTTAAGAATCCCAACCTTGAAATTTATGAGGGATTACCTAAATTCTAAAAATAAAGTAGAATCTCACATTATAAACATGATGAAATTAGAAAAAAAATATGATGTGTATGTAAAGGGAAATGAAACTGATCTATAAATAAATCTTAGTTTGGACAAGATAAATCCTACTTACACTTCTGATTATTGATACATTATATATTTAAGGTCATGACTAAGATGGATCTACTAGACATAGCCAAGGGATATCTTACCATAATAATATCACTATGGAGGGTTCCAAAGCCTCTAGTCAATAAAAATGATGCAATAACCCTAACTAGGTCCCATGCTTTCATATTCACTAAACTAATAACAAGTAAAATTAATTATAATCTAGTGCTCACCAAAGCTTGTGGCATAAAGTGGGGGTAATAAACATCAAAATTAAACATGCATAGAATACATATACTCGTGTCAATGTATACATAATATTAATTCATGTGAGATAATTATAAATTCATATCTATCTACTCTTACAAAGTAGGAACAAAGTTATGAATACTTACCTTTGAAGATGAAGCCATCAAGCCTCAATCTATCACTTGGCCAAGGTGCTTCACAATAGGTTATTGTAGTATGTAAGGATGATAAAGATAAATAAAATATAAGATACAAAACCTATCATTGCATCCAAAATAATTCTCCATAAGACAAGATCTATATATCCAAAGAAAGTATGAAACCCAAAGCTATGATCCTCAAGTAGAATGGTGGATAAACATATGCATAATATGTATATCGTATCCTTTTCTTCCTCTTAAAAATGATGAAATAGATGTATCTATATAGTTTTATCTAACCTTAGTCCTTTATAAAAGTTTAGTCAATAGAGTTAGCCCAATAGACTCTATACTATTATTAATTAAAATAATTTAGGTCCTAGTATATGCTAGCCAAGGGCTGACCTAGACCCTAAATGAGTTCTGTCAATTAGAGTACAGGTTTGATGGGTGTGAAAATGTATCACAAACCATAAAAAAGGATTTTAGGCTAGGGAAGGGCTAATGAAGGTATAAAATGACTAGAGAAGGGTGAAAAATAGGAGGTAAATCTTAGGAAAATGTTTTTAGGAGATAGTTGTGTAGATAACAAGTGGTAGTACAGGACAATAATCTTGTGAAGAACCAATGGTGTACCCACCCCTTTCCCAATACACCCTTTAAGATGTTCACTTAGAGAGATTGATACTTGATGGGTTCATGCAAGAGATAAAGCATTAGTAATTAATAAAGTTTGAAAATGTTATGTATACATATGCCCCACTTGAAGCTCATCACGTGTCATGTAGGTACAACATGGGATGGTGCTTTAGGAAAAGAACATAGTAACACATAAAATTGAAGATATATAACTATAATAAATATTAAATAAGAGAAATGAAAGGATATAAATGAAAAAAAAAAAAAACTACTTTACTTACCTTAATATTGTAAATAAATAAGGAGATGAAAGACCTGTGAAGGTATCCAATGTAGGGAACATTAGGTCAACATGTAGAAGTTAGGAAAAAAAGAGAAAAAAATCAAAAATTTCACAACATAGACATATAATAGGTGATAATATTATCTATGATGTTGTGATTCCAAAACATTTTATGATTTGAAGAAAGAGTTAGTAGAAACAAAGATATGATCAAAAGACAAAATCTAACGATATGTATTTGAATAGTAAATAAATTTTGAATGGTAAATATAAATAGGGTGAAAAATAATTTATTTTTTATTTTTAATATTTTGAGAAAATAGAGCTTTGAAAGACCTAGTTGGAGACTAGAGAGCCATCATGGTGAGGAGACGTTAGTTGAGATGGGGAGGATGCATAGCAACCACAATGAGTGCAACATAGGTAAACAACTAGAAATTTTAATTTTTTGATTATTTTTTTTGAAATTAAGATATAAATAGAAAATTTATTGGTAATAAAAATATAGGCACTAACCTAGGAAATTTCTAGGTACACTAGGGGTAAAATGGGTAATTGGGTAGGAAGGAGTTAGACCAATAAATGTGTAAGGTATTTATGGTAAATGGGAAAAAATTTACCACTATAGATGAATAGAGTCAAATTGGTTGACTTAGTATATAAAGAGAGGGAGAATGATAAGTCTAACTGTGTACCACTAGGCATATTTAGTATACTAAAATGGGGCCAATTACATAACAATGGGATGACTTAGTTGGTAAGGGGTAAAGGTTGATTGTGTATGACAGGGTCGATATATTTTATTGAAGAGGACTGATGTAGTATAGATGTAAAAGGGCCAATATAGTATAAAAAATAAATTATATGGATGATTTAGTATTAAAAGGTTTGATTCTATAGAAAATTGAAAAAATAAATCAAAGGTGGCTAATTTTTAAAATCTTAAGAATGTATTTTGATTATTTATGACATGGAGGTATGATACATCCTTTAATATTTGATATTTTATAGAGATGTTAGAATTATTGGTGACTGATAGATTCATTATGGCTAATGGATCTAATGGAATGATTAACTGACATGGATAGAGTGGGGCTAGTCATAGTGGGCTTTGGAAGAATCATGGAGATGAAGTGCATCCTGCTTAGTGTTGATATCATTGTCATGTTCTTTGGATCATGGGAATGTTTGACCAACACTTTTTTATAATTAGTGGATGGGGATACCATTGGGGTGGGTATCATGCTAGAGGATGTACACATATAATTGGGACTGTTGATAAGAAGGACATTGATAATCATAGGGACACTGAATGATCTAGAGGAGAGGCAAGAATTAACATGATGGGTGACATGCTTAGATAGAATATACCTAGGATTAAGGGTCAATTTTTTAATTTATATATCACTAAGATTACACACATTTATAAGGCTTTTATTAGACTTATGATAGAATGAGTGCTATGTCACAAGCTAGATGACAAGGTGATGCTATATGTGATAGCCTTATGTTAGTCTATTTTAGATCATGGAGCACCATATGACTTTGGGGATATCATCTAGGTCCATCTCATGAATGATATGTATAGGATGCCATCAAGAGGGAAAAATACCATGGGGCCTATTATTTTTCTAAGCACTTGGATATATGAGAGGTTTCTTATGTATCAACCAACTAAGTTGCCCTATGTGGTCAATGATAGGTTACCTCAGGTGATGAGATGAAGACAAGACCATGTAGCTCATTTCATACCCCATGCACCATCATTTTATACTATCACATAATGGGAGATTATGTGGTATCAATATATACACATTGATACTATATATCCTAGTTGGTTGACCATGGTGATTGGGCTAGCTCAGGTGCAGATAGTGGGCCATTATACTTTATGGGTAGAGCCACATCTAATGAAATGTTTACCAAGGTAGGTTATATTACCATACCCAACATCCCCTCTAGTAATCCCTACTTATTGGGCACAACATGTAAGAGAGTTGAGGGGGAGAAGAGGAGTACCAGTGGAGATACCTATTATTAGGTCATGGTATGTTAGACCATAGACTGGTCGAGCATGGTAATAGGTGGTTAGTAATGGGATGACATGAATGTGTATGTAGGGAAACAAAAAGCACCACAATAGGAATTATAGTAGTAAAAACCACCTCAACCACACCATAGGTGGAGGCACCACTAGAAAGAGTAGGCATAGGTGAGGGTGACAATGTAGGATGACCCAAAAGTCATTCTAAAACATAACTAGTTGATCAAGACACCTCTTAGGAGAGGGTCATGGCATGTATAGGTGGTGAAATTAGGAATTTGATTAGTGTGAGGGTGATCCATAGATGAGGAACTTAGGGGAAGATCAGATAGAGAGACCATGCTTGATGGGCAAGTAGATAGGGAGATGGTGATTAGTGATATCAAGACTAGTGAGAAATATTATGATTTTGATTTAAGTTTTTGATATAGAATAATAGATGCATATGGTTATAGTAAATACATAGATTTTAAGATATAGATGTGATCTAATATCTATTTGGTTTTACTTTTGCACTTTTGGTGATAAAGGATATTAGATGGGGAGCCATGATTGTGGCTATGCATCATGATATTTTAGATAGGGTGATGACACCATATGACCCCACCACTCTGGATGTTCATATGGTACTGTCTACCCTAACCCAAGAAGGCTAGTTTATACTAGTGGAGGAGGTCACAAGGTAGTTTTAGACATGTGGGGATGGATTACAACCATCAACAGGGGTAGGAGACGGAGAGGCACATGCCTAATAGGCCTTGGATCGAGAAAGAACAATGTATATGGCTACCATGGTCTAGTTTGGATAGGTGTAGGCCCAAGTGGAAAAATTATAGGGATAGGTAATAGGCTTGAGATCTTGGACTACCTCATTACAATATACCATTCAAAGGAGAAAATCCTAGGCATCTATGGGTAGTGTGTCTAAGCCATAGGATAGGCATGATGGAGCCTAGCCATCGATCTAGAGATATGTATTTTATATTTTGTACCTTGTATTGTATAAAACACATGATATATATAGATATTGATTTTGACAGTTAGATTTGATCTCATGAGTTGTATTTGGTTGTGGATGTTGATGCATGGATATATTTATTTCTATTACATGTATTTAGTTGTTGTATAGGCTATGGGAAATATATGTGGAGTGTTTTATTTTCTAGAATTATGTGATACACATTCATGGTTAAAAATAAAAAAGGCAAACATGACTTAAAAAAGTATAAGTAATAAAAAAAAATGTAATACACACTATATCATAATGGGAAATATGTAATAACAAAAGATGACTAAATCTCGTTATAAGATCTTTTCCCTCTTATCTAAAAAATTCAAAAATATAATATGGGGAAAAAGGCTACCCTTCTTGCCTTTTGAGGAAACCATAGCTAAGGAGTGGAAACTCAACCTTGAGAATAGGCCTTTGGTGGATCCTAAGATATCCTTGAGAAGAATTATGACATGGTTAGATCCCCAACTTGGTTGGGTGAAACTAAATTTTGATGGGTGTTCTAAAGGGAACCCTAGACTTTTGGGAGGTGGAGGGGTTATTCAGTACAATTAGGGAGAGATTATTTATTCTTATGAAGGAAACATGGGCTTCCAAACAAATAATTTCTTGGAAGCATTAGCAGCCTCATGGGGGGTCTAGGCGGATCTTGAGCTAGTTACAAAAATATTTGTATTGAGGGGGAATTTCTTAATAACATATACTGTATCAATAAGAAAAATTTGATTACCTGGTCTATATTACATATTATAGATGAAATAATTTAGTTAAGCAAAGGCTTTGAAAAGGTTATCTTTTAACATACTTATAAAGAGGGAAATATGTTAGCTGATACCTTTACTAATATAGGGGTAGAGACCAATGAGTTCAAAATTTAGAACAATTTGGAGTCCTGACCCAATCATGTCAATGATATTATTATAAAGAACAAATGTAACATCAACATTCTAGTCATGAAGATGTCAGATCTATGATCAAGATTGGCACATTATGCCATGTTTTGAAATGGGTGTATACATTATATGGAGTAATAATAAATCATTTAATAATTATAAAAATTATATATTATTTACCATCATTACTCAGTCAACCAACACTTCAATCATTTGAAGGCTATTTTCATTTACAATTTTAATTACTTTGGTTTCCCTTCAAGTGTAATTTTGAGAAAGTCTATAAATAGGTCTTCTACCATGTGAGGTGATTTGAAAAAAGTGGAACCAATGAATGTTGATCATATTAGGAAGAAGATGGAGATTTGTAAAAAAAATCCACATAGGGGGTACTACTAATTTTATTTATCATATTTGTGGATATGATACATATCTATCACATCAATTTATAAAGAATTAGGTGGATCAGGTAGTTAATATTCGTAACATTTCCATCAAAATAATAGAAGAGCTAATTTATAGGGTTAAAGGGCTCAAAATCAAAGAGAATAAATATATCAGATTGATTACAAAACTTGAGAAAGAAAAGGACAAGTTTCTAGTTGTTGATGAAAGGCTCATAGTTTTCTAAGGTGGATTTAAAAGTGAGGATTTGCTAGTTCCATTTGATGAGGTGGCTAAGAAAATCATAAGGTATGTTACCTTTTATGGATGATATAAAGTAGTGCATTACTATCATCTTCCATTCCTAAATTATCTACATCATAATATACCTATTAACATTCCATTCTATACTTTTAATTCCTTAAAACATTTTTTCAAAGAGGTTTAAATAGGAAATAAAATAGAGCCACTACATTAAGTGGTTATTTTCCTTATATACAAGTTTTTCCATGCTTACAACCAAGTTCCTCATTTTTACATTTCTATAAAGAAGCATTTCAATGTGAATGCCTCTCTCATTAGGCCTTCCAAATGAATTATAAGTAGTGTTAAACCTAAACCTAATAAGGTTGAGGAATATATTTTGCCTCAAAACATGGTTGATAACAAGGAAGAGGGCTCATTCAATGATCAAGTTTTTTAGGACCCACATACCATGATTGATCTATAGTATAGTGACAAGCATACTATTGATTAAAAATATAATTTAATCAAGAATCATTTACTTGACATTGGGGAAGATAAAAAATAGGATATGATAGACAGTAAGGGTATTGATGAATATGTTGGTGTACAAATAAGGGATCCTCATTCTAATGTTCAGCCAAACTTTGATTTGAACTCAATGAAGGATATAGATAAGAATCAAATAAAAATGGAAGTTTTGGAGGATGAGGTGAACCTATATAAATATTTCTTTCATTGGTTTATGAAGGATCATACATGACTAAAATAGGAGATCAATAATTTCAACAAGAAAGATGGGTTTTTTGTAGAAGGAAGAAAGAAGAAAAAATGGTTACTCAAATTGAGCTCTTATTGAGAGAATTAATATGATGGATAAGGAAAACATAGACTTCAAGGATAAGCTTAATCTTCTTTTAGCTTCAGAAAGGTAATGCTAAATAATGCAATGCAAAGTATGGAAGGTTTGTTTGTATTTTTTAATAATACAAAACAATGTTAGGATGGAACTAGGCCTAAGAAGAAGCTTAAAGGAGCCACTACTATGAATTAAAAGGACAAAATGGTAGACAATTTAGATAAAAATTACTAGAGTATGACTAAGAATTGGCCCATGACATATGAGGAATGGAAGAAAACCTACAACTAATTCTCTTTCCGCTGTAATGTAGGTTGTGTATCAACTATTTTTCTACTGTGTTTATGTTATTTCTTTCTAGTGGACTTGATTTTATTTACTTTGTTTGTCAATCCTTTGCTTTATATTACTAACCATAGAGGTGGTTCTTTTGTATGGGTAGGGTCCCACTAAAACCCTCTTTTACTTTCAATAAAAATAAAAGATGACTAAATATAATAAACCAAAGTAGGTAAAAAGGATAACAAAATGTTTTTAAACCATGAAAAATATTTTCACCAAATTAAAACAAGTAAAATCACACTATACACATTGAGAATTATTAAAATAATTTAATAAAATAGAAGGCATAAGAAACACCAAATGGTATAAAAAACAAAACAATTAAGTCAATCAATCATAGTTAATCATGTTGGGAAGTATAAAAGAGAAACAAAATTGGAAAAATGACCTTAAATTGTTCACACTAATTCAAGATGGGAAGTATGAAAAACTTATGAAAAATAGTTGTATTCTTACATGTAATCAGAAAATAAGAAGATAAAGGTGAAAGATCAATGAAATAATCATAAATCATACTATATCAATATGGGAAGCATGCCAATGACGTGTAATTCATGATCAATCACTACTTATCTCAAATTTGACACATGTAATTTCATTATGACTTGGGTATTGGAAAATTTTATAAGGAAGGGTTGGTCCTATCCATGATGTTACACTGAAACTCACAAAGGGAACACGAAAAAGGTGGAAATAATTGGGAAAACATGTTAGCATGAATGTTTGGAATATTAGTTTGGTAATTTGTGAGGAAAGTTTGGTCCTATCCAAGGTCTTATACTACAATTCACAAATGGAATACCTAAGGGGAGTGATTAGTGAAAAAAATAATATATCTCAAGGGGAAATATTAGGATTATTTTAAATGAAAAAGGGAATTTAAAAATCATAACATAGGCATCTATGAGAAGACCTTAGGAAACATGAGGCATATTTAGGAAATAGAAAAGATACTAAGTGGCTGGTGATTATCAATATACAAAAGACACTCTATTCACAATAAATAAAAATCTATATATGCAAATAATTGAGGTACTAAGATTGACTCATTTTGGTTTTTTGAATAAGGAAAGTAAGATGGACCTACTTTCCCACAACGTTTTCCCCATTCTTTAGGACCTATTACAGAGTCATCGATCTAATACAAAGATTGGGTACTTATGTGAGAAAGTAGGTAACCACTAAAAGGTTATTTTATTCTCCTTTCCCAATTTAATGGCGTATCGCACCCCAATGGACCTTGACTCTATCATGAGGCCAATTATGGATTTTGAGCTTTGATTAGAAAAAGGACATGTGATTTGAATCATATATTTTGGTGTGATTTGAATTTTAAAATATTGAATGTTGCCTTTTATATCATTACCTTTTGTTAAAATTATTTGGCTCTTTAATTTTTATGGATTTTAATATTCCTCCTCCTTATAGACTTAGAATAACCAATCATGAGAGACAAAGTGATACACATGAATGAGATTTAGACTTTGGTTAAAGGAGGCTAAGTATCTAAATACATGATTAACTAAAACACTGAGGCTTACCTATGAATGCATATGTTATCTCAAGTTTCAACCATGTGTATTCTTAGTTTGTGAAAGGAAATAAGGGGAATAAAGGGAGATCCAAGATGGACCGCTAAAATGAGATTATAATGAGATGACTTGTTTGCTAGAAAATCACATGGTAAATAAGGAATACTAAAGGGAGAAAGGTTTGTATAACCAAGTCACAATAATGATTATATGTGTTATAGAGATAATTTATCAAATAATAATGATAAAATACAAGACATCCATGGAAATTAACTCATATAAAATAGCATGTAATCATAAAAAACAATCAATAAAAGATATAAGGAAAGAAAATAACACCATAGACAACATATAATGTGAAATATAAAAATCCATATAAGATAGATAAGTGAAGAAAAATTTGACACAAAGTCAAATAATATAAATTAGATACATAAACATTTAGAGCACACTTATAATCCAAAATGAAGAAGAAATTGAAGGAACACCATTTTGTGTTCATAAATACTAGTAAATTTATCCACAAATATTATTCATAACATTTGATATATCTCTATGAAGTTGTAATCTAACTGTAGTAAGATTCTGATTGATCTTTAGTGAAAGTTGGGAAAATACCTCTCACTTAATCTCCTTGACATAAAATGTAGGTATGACTGAAGGATCATGTTCATGAGGACCATCATGCATAAGATACTCAGGAGAAGGAATATGAGTGGAATTTATGGGACATGAAGGATCAATCGATGGATAAGGGACCACAAGTGAAGGAGGGTATATAGGTGGAGGGACCATAGGAGAAGAAGGAGGAGCCTTATTTCATGGGTAACTTATGGGAAGAATGATAACATACACATGAATGGTCATAAGGTGATCCTGAAGATGTTGTTAAAGGATGTAACAATGATCGGTATGATGGGTACCACATTGGTGCCATAGATAACACACCTCTCCGTATTTGGGAATATACTCATTAACTTGGGGGGAGGTATAGCCTTGTCTTTAGGTTGAAGAAGAGTAAGATGCAAGGTCTATATATATTTTTTAAGCTTTTGACAATGTGTAGAGGAATGATTAGTTGTGTTATGGAAGAAAAATATATGCTTGTTATTATATTTTGTGGGTGTAATAATAAAGGGAGTGGAATCAGAATATGGGGAAGGTGGGTATAGTTTACAATCTCCAGTCCAATGACTGATATCTCTATGACTGTCACAGTATGGTTGATCAGTCCATTGGGTGGGCAAAGGAACAAGTGATGATAAATAAAGTAGGTCATCACCAAGGGGAGGCAAGGCTAGTGGAGAGATTGGATAAGGATTTATTTAAAAATAAACAAAAGAAAAATTAGGAAGATATTTAGCTAAAGGTAGACTAGGAATAAGATATGGACTAGGCTCAACTGAAGGAAGAGTAGGATGCACAAAGGGTTTAAGGACAATATCAAGCATCTCAAGGGGAATCTGGCTATAAGGATCCTAGTATCTAGTGAGGTGATAAGGACCAATCATAACATTATCATAAGCATGATCCTAATAAGTTTTTTGAAAATTGGAGGTGTGATATGAAAAATGCACCTTTCCACCATATGAACAAGAGGAATAATGATAAAATTAGGACCTATATAAGATGGAATGTGATAAGATAAATATAAATACTAAAACAAACAATAATGATAATGAAGTATCTCACCATCTCGACCCTAAACAAGACCTCTAAGAAATGGGTCATCTAAAGTATAATGATCATCATAGTCAGATGTATGAAGATCAATTATGTAGGTAGGTATGACATTCTCATCAAAGGTGGTGTGATGAATAGAGTGATGAGTCTTAGTTAAGACTACGAGTATATCATCACTAGGTAATTGATGGGAACATGACTTCAGATATGGTAGAAGCTTAAAAATGAGACGAGGAAAGAGATCATTAGTTTTTATTTTGATTTTGATCTCATTAGGCTCGTCATCATCATAATCTAAAAGGTTAGGTGGTATATTCTTGATGATTTTGGGGAGACCATGGTAACCTCACATAGAGTTGATAGGGAAATTAAAACATTAAGATTCTTAGAATGGAACACTAGACAAGGGTTCAATGGTTATAATTTTGAATATGCCATGGTCTTGGAATTGTTCAAAATTTTAAGGGTTAGTGTCACCTTGAATCCTATAGATTACACCATTGTGTGGAAACTTAACACATTGGTAGGTAGAAGATGTGACAACCCTCATGAAATGGTTTCATTTCCTATCAATCAAGATATTATAAGGGGAAAATTAAAGAGAATAATCTTTAGTTGAACAATGATAGATGGGTCAGTAAGAAAGAACCACACACAACCTAAGGGAGGCATTTGCCTTTGATCATAACCTTGAGATGTATTATGTGTGGACTTAAGATTACACCAAAAGTATCTAAGGGTTTTAATGAAGTCAAGAGAGGTAACAAAAGTACCCAAACCCTCATCAATCAAGGCATATTTGACTTGGATGTCATCAATTTGAATGCTTATAAATAGGGGAATATCATCTGCACAAAGAAAAATCTCATCTAAAATCATAGAAGCAATAAGAAATTTGAGAGAGAGAGAGAAGTGTCCATTATTTTTTCAACATATATAGAAATCTCTTTGAATTTTTGTAAGATGTTATCTTCTAACCCAAATAAGGTAGCTTCACATCCTGATAGGGAAGGACAAGGGATGTTCATTTTGAATAGGAGTTACATAAGGTAGTTATAATGATGTAGAGAATTTTGCATGAGTTTAAGAAAGGGAATTTGAGATGGGAGATTGGTAATCTCTATGGTAGGATCCCATTCATCATAACCCATGAGTAGACTATTAGATAGAGGTGCATGTTGTTGGAGGATCTCTTCGAAAGAAATATTGGAAGTGAACGTAAATTTGTGTTGATATGATGTGGGAGGTTTTATTGGTGGAAAAATTGGTTGATTATTGTGAGAGGATGGGGTAGTTAATGTAGGCTTATCTTGTGATAAATTTGAATAAGTGATATTATAAGGTTGAATATATTGGTGAGAGGTAAAGAGGTTAGAGAAATTATAGAAATGGTATGAGAGGTGTTATACATTGGAGGTGTTGGAATTTTTTTATTGAAAGAGATAAGGTCCTCTTGCCCTAACTCTATTAGGTGAGTTGGGGAAAAATATTGGATAACATGAAAAGTGTGAGATTATTGGTGCATGTGGGAAAGATCAGAATCAATGAAGGAAACTACACTTCACATATTATTCACATTGACCACATTATCTTTAAGAGTTGGGTATACAAGACTTTCAACATTATTGGTGGAAGGAGTAGGCTTATCATCTTTATCTTGATGGTTTGGAAGAGGATCTTTATAAATGGATAAATGAACATTAGCCTAGTTTAAAGCTTGATTTTTACTTTGAGTTTCATGAGCTTTGAAGGTAATATCATAGGGTTATTAACATTTACAAATAAGGTAATCATGATCAAAATTTAGACCAAGGAGGAAATCCATAGCTAAGCTATGCAATTGCCTACAAGTGTCATGAGAGTGACCATAAATAGCATGAAATAAATATAATTTATTTAGATCATACCATGATTTCATAGGGCAAGTGGGATCAATCTCTCATAGAAGAGGCCTTGCTAGATTATTTTGGAGTCTTGCTAAGGATAATGGCTTATGAACATTGGTGCTATTTATTAGAGAAAATTGAGGATAAGAGATGGTATTTATTGGATGAAACTAAGGATAAGTGGTGTGGTTTAAAGGGGAAGCTTGTTCCAGAATAGGTTCAAGAGCAATAGCTTGAATATTATGAATGGTATCATAAGAATAGTGACATCATCATTAGTAACATGACAATTTTTATTTTTTATGAATATGCAAGTGCCCATAGGAGGTTGGGATGGCTTGAATTGATGCATGAGAATATATTAATGCTTGGATTGGTAAAGATCCTCTTCTAAAGTTCATGGAGGGAGAGTCCTAACATAATATTACAACTTAGGATAAAGAACATTGGTGAATAAATGAAAGAGGTTATCATCTTTCATGTTGTGTTCACACTTATTAGACAAGGTCTTCCACTATTTGATGAAATCTTATGTAGTTTCCATCTTAACTTGATTTTAATTAATAAAATGAGCCAAAGTATTTTTAGGGAGGTCACTAGTCTGAAAATATTATATTAGAGTGTTAAATAGATCTTCCAAACTAGTGATGGAATGATACTTGAGTTGGTTATTGTTAACCATTTTGGCCCTATAGGCCAAAATCGTTCTCCTTTCCTTGTTGTTTTGAGCCAATTTCAAATTTGATTGTTTGCACAAGTCTTTTGGCAAAAGGAGGAACTAGTTCAATGGTTAAACATTGGGGTCCAATGCCATGAGCTTTCCAAGAACTTTGAACTTGAACTTTGAACCAACTTAGTTCAAAGGTTTGGTTCAATGGCTTGGTTCAAAGGTTTGGTTCATCAACTTCGTTCAAAGGATTGGTTCATCAGCTTGGTTCAAAGGTTTGGTTCATCAGCTTGGTTCAAAGGCTTGGTTTAAAGGCTTAGTTCAATGGCTTGGTTCAATGGCTTGGTTTAATCACTTTGAACTTGGAAGTATTGAACCATTGAACTATTGAACCATTGTTGGTTCAAGTGATTGGTTTAAGTGATTGGTTCAAGTAGTTGGTTTAAGCAATTGGTTTAAGCACTTTGTTCAATCAATTTGAACTTGGAAATATTGAACCATTAAACTATTAGACCATTGAACCATTATTGGTTCAAGTGGTTGGTTCAAGCAGTTGGCTCAAGCGATTGGTTCAAGTGATCAAATGAATGAGCAGAACATAGTATTGAACCATTGAACCATTGAACCAATTGTTGGTTCAATCGGTCAGTTAAATTAGAAGGTTCAAGGGAGTCTCCCAAAGCCTAAAGGATAAGTGCCCTTGTGGAGGGTAGGGAACACTTGCAAAGGGATCAAAGAAAAGGTTGAAATAATCAACCAAATGGTGACAGGCGCATGAACGTCAACTTTATGGCAATGAAAAAGTCATTAATCTTTAAATAAAAGCACAAAATTGAAGGAATTCAAAGGATTAAAGCAAGAAGGAGGAAATCATCGAGGAGGGAGTCCAAAGAGCTGAAGAATTAGCAAAAGATAGCCCCCAAAGGATGAAGGAACCAGAAAAGACAAAGCCAAGAAGAGGCAAAAGAGCTAAGTGTATAAACAAACAAAATAATCCAAGTGGCAAAGGAAGGTGTTAACTCAAAGAGTTACTCTAGCATTTGACACAGTATCTGCTAAGTGGTCATCAAAGGGTGCAAATAGTGAATGGTGTGACTCATTTTTCTTCACTTTGCATTGATGAGTAGATAAACCGCATGAATGCCTTGAAGGAGCGGTCTTGTTTGTAGACAAACAACACAGCCCATAACTTCACATATGATGTTTAATATATATTAAATGCCTAAAATCAAAATAGGAGCTGACACAACATTATCTATCAAGCGACTTCCTCTTCCTAATGCTCAGAATGCACATGGGCCATTTGTAAAAGGGCATCAAAAGGCCTCTTTATTCCTCTATATATTGAAAACTTCTCATTCTGAGAAAAGGATCTCTCATGTTGTAAGGCAAAGCCCTACTAATTTTCACTTGGAATCAATAAAATATGCATTTTTTACCTCTATTCTAGTTGGATATATCTCTGAGTGTGTCTAAGTGTTAAACTTGTGTTCAGTCATTTCTTTCTTAATGCTTTCATAGGCTTGATACTAACACACCTGGTATATACAAAGCACCATTCCTATGGGTGACAAGAAGAGATGTATCTGGAATGTAGAGATAGAAGGAGGTTACTAGATAGTGTGCTTTTCCTACAATGCCTATGGTAAGTTCTTTTTTTATGTGTTTCCATTAAAGCCTCCCTATCAAGCTCCCTACAGCCTGGTCTTTTTACTAGTTAAAGTGTATGTATGTGTTCTTATGGTTCAGAGTGTGAGTATGAGTAGATCAAACTTGTTTGGTGCATCACCCTCTTAAGTTAGGTTCTATTTTTCAGTAATCCTTATCTCTTTTCACCCCCTATTATATATATATATATATATATATATGTATGTATGTATGTATGTATGTATGTATGTATGTATTTATTAGCAATGTACTAGAATAACTCAGATGCATCAAAGGGAGTTAGCCCTTATCTAGAGACTCTTCTCTCAGTTTTGCTAGACCCACAGGTAAGAGAGGAGTTTCCATTATGATGCGTGGAAGACAGGAGATCATCCTCCTGTCAAGGGTGAAATCCACTGCATCAATAGTTTTTTGGCATGCCTAGTGGGACTAAGTTTTAGCACTCAACAAAGTTTGAGGATTGATGCTAGTCCTATTACAACAAAATCAACCATTTTTAGCATCTGGCAACTCCACTGGTAAGAATATCAGTTTCTAATCCAAGACTAGTCTGACCTCTTATGCCTAAAGTCACCACATGATCTGTTACTAAGGGCGTCCCTTTTAAATTCATCGAATTGCCTTTGAACTTAGAAAAGTGACTGAGGTTTGAAAAAACCCATCCTTATTCAACAAATCACTTTCCTAGACCTGCTATAAGATACACCCACACAAGAAGGCCCTGGTTGAATCCTATCATAGCCATGGCTTTACCTTTTATGGCCTTTCATGATCAGAGTTCTTTAAATCTCCTACATTGTGACCCAATTCCAGGGGTAGTCCTTAAAAGTGTACCTCATTTTAATGGAGAAGGGCCCATTACTACTATTGAACATATTAGAAATATTACTAACCTCTATAATAATTGAGGAAAACATTGTAATCAGATTGTTGGCATTGTCTTTCAAAGGCAAGGTTTTGGACTGGTATGGGACTCTGCCCATGAATTTAATTGGTTCCTAGAATGAATTGGGCACCCTTTTAATGAACCAATTTGGGGAGAAGAGATACCAACTCTCACTTGCTGAGCACCTGACCACTATGAAAATAGCTCCACATGAATTCATGTAGGATTTCAACACTTAGTTTCAAAAGACATGGGATAGAATCCCCATTCTGGTAAGGCTGACTCTGAGCTATGCTTTTGTATATTATTTAAAAGCATTGAATAGTGACATCACTATTATGATATAGTCCATGTGAGGACATGTGCTACCTGAAACCTATGACATAGCTATAGAAGCTGAGAATTGCTTGGTGCAAGCTGGGAAACTAGCTCTTAGGCCTCATATATCGCTCTTCCCTAAATTGCTACCTCTAATCCAAACTACTGCACCTACCTTGGCTCTTCTACTTGGCATAGAGAAGCCAGTTGCTACTTCATCCAATGACCTCCATGAAGTCAAAAGCCTGTTACAAAGCATAACAAATGAACTAATGGCTCTTAAAAGGTAGCAAGCTCAAGGCAATCAACCAAATCAAGGATCAGCAATATGGGCAAGCAAATAGACCCCCTTTCCAAAATTACAACCAAGGGTAGGGTCAATTTGCATAGACTAGGCCTTTTCAAGGCTACAACCCAGGTGCCCCTTCATCATCCAAGGCTCTAATGCCTGCTCAAAACAATCTAGTATAAGAACAACCCAATTGCTCAACCATGGGATATGGTCAAGATTAGGTTGTTTATATAAATTAAATGCCAAGTCACTACACAAATTCATAAGACAATCAGGCAACCACCTAATTCCCAAGATTTGAGGCTTTAGTGCAACCTAGCATGGGTAGCAGTCAGACTCAGGTTGATTCTATTCTCATGAATCACCTAGAAGGTGAGTTCTATGCAGTCAACTACGTGGGTAGTGTAGACAATCAGGGTGACTATGTCTCGACCAACACAAGGTCTAAAAGGAGAGTAATGGAAGAGGCTCAAATAGTTGCTTGAATGTCAGCACCATCTTATTCATCACATGTAAACCAAAAGGTTCCAAACTTTAGACCTCTATTCGCACCTTCAGCTCCTTAGCCTGCACCTCAAGCTATAAGTAATCCCAAAAAAATTCAAAAGAAGGCAACCCTCAAGTCAACATGGTAGACCAAATGAAGAAGCTACACATGAACATCTCCTTGTATGATTCATTATCAATACTATGACAAAAGGATATGCTGCAAAAAGAATTGCATGAGCTAGATGAACAAGTTGTCCTAACAAAAGTTGATAATGTCCTAATGATGAATGGATAGCCTTCCACATCATGCCAAGTTAAGAAAGAAGAAAAGGTTCCCCATTTTTATTTGTCCTTGGTCATAGGAGATTTCTTGGTGCACAATTGCATCATTGATAGTGGAGTAAGCACCTCGGTGATGCCTAAATGCATAGCAGATAAACTAGGGCTAAAATATGAAGAAATGACTAAGGGAGTCCTACAGCTAGATGGAACACTAGCAAAGACACTTGGGGTGGTGAAAGGTTTGAGCTTGATGATACACACCTACCTAACCTTCTCAGTTACCCATGATGTGGTAGTGGTAGATGTCCCTCCTTACTTTGCCATTTGCTTATCCAGGGATTTCACATCCAAAATAGGCAACTACCTAGCAGTAAACTGGTCTTATCTAGTTTTTAGAACCAAGTATAGGACTAAGGTTAAGATTGAATCAAATCCACTCCATAAAGATCATCTAGAACCATACTCACTCAAGGTGGCAAATGTTAGCTATGCCATTATTGACCAGGAAGAATTCCCAATAGATCAACCTCCATCCTCTACCCTTGAAGGAGTTGTTGACCTGCTCTTAGATGAATGGGGAAGTGACAACTTTGAGCATGAACCTTACAAATTCATAGAAGAGGCAGGCCTTAGGATTTATTGAATGCATGAAGAGGGTACTTTTATACTAAATCTAATGAAAGCAAGCCAGGAAAGCTCAGGTTTATGGCAGTTGTTCTTTGATGGCTCAATAAGTAAGTTGGGAGCTCGTGGTGGAGTGGTGCTAGTTTCTCCTTCAAAGGAGAAATAATTTTTAGCTTTTAGGTTTCAATTTTATTGCATGAGAAATGTTATAGAGTATGAATCCCTTATCCATGGTTTTTATTGGGTGAGGAAAAGAGGAATCAAAGAGCTACATGTTTTTGGTGACAGTGAGATAATTATGAATCAAGTAAGGAGCCAAAATCTGACAAAGAATTCTTTGCTTAAATCCTATAAACATAGGGTATGGGGCTTAGTGGAGAATTTACTTGCTTTCAATGTTACCTCCATTCCTAGATAGCATAACAAGCAAGTAGATAGGCTAGCAGCAGTTGGTGCCCAATTTGATATCCCTAGGGAAATAGGTTGAGACTGCAGTTCATGCCACTTAAAGCTAGTAATCCAGCCCTCTGTTCCTAACAACATCACTAACTGGCAAGTGTTTGATAGTGACTAGTAAGAAACACTCTTCTTATAAGAAGAAACTAAGTTTGCTGCTAAAAACTAGGCTAAGCTATAGCTGTAGTATGGCAGCCAAATTGTTTAGCTGAAGAACAATAAACTCCCTAAAGGCTTGGTCACTCTTGAGAGTATCTTCAATGAAGATGACCAGTTGAAAAGTGATAAGGCAAGCATAAAAATGAAGGATGAGAACTATGAGGTTGAAATATTCAAAGATAAGATGCTTGCACTTGGGAAAGTGTGCATAGACCATGAAAGGTAGGCCTTCACCTTGTTGTGCCAAGAGTTTACTGATGTCTTCGCTTGTGAGTATAACAATTTGAAGGGTTTCAACCCAAGTTTGGCCCAACATACCATTAAATTGGAGGAAAGTGCCAAGCCTATCAAGCAAAAGCAAAGGCCTATCAACCCAAAGATTGAGCCTCTCATGCAGAAGGAACTCACCAATTTGATTGAGTCTAGGATAATATTTCCAATCAAACACTCTTCTTGGCTAGCCAATCTTGTTCCTATCTAGAAAAAGAATGGAGAGATCAAATTATGTGTATATTTTAGAGACCTCAATAGAGTCTCTTTGAAAGACCATTATCCTCTCCTAAGCATGGAGTAGATCCTTCAAATGGTGATAGGTAGTGAGCTTTTCTCCCTCCTGGATGGGTATTCAAGATATAATCAGATTTTGGTGGAAGACTGTGACCAATACAAGACAGCCTTCACTACCAAATAGGGGATGTTTTCTTATAGAAAAATGCCATTTAGGCTATCCAATGCTGGTGTTACCTTTTAGTGAGCCATGGACATGGCCTTTTGAGGCTTGATAAATAAAACTATGCTGGTGTATCTTGATGACGTGACAATATTCTCTAAGGAGGTGGGACAACACATGAAGCACCTCAGACAAATTTTTGAGAGGTGTAGAGAGTTTGATATCTCTCTCAACCCAAAGAAATTCATGTTCGATGTCTATGAGGGTAAACTCCTTGGCCATGTTATTTCCAAAGAAGGCTTGACCATTGATCCAGAGAGAGTTTGATCCATCCTGGAGCTATCCTTGCCTAAACATAAGAAGGGCCTACAGAGCTTCATCGGAAAAATAAATTTTGTCTAGAGATTTATTCCAGATTTTGTGAAGATAGTCAAGCCATTGACCTCTATGCTAAAGAAAGATGAGAAGTTTATGTGGATAGTACAAAGGAAGGATAACTTTAAAAAGATCAATTAGGCTATAGCCCAGGCTCCTACCTTGATCAACCCTAGCTTCACCAAAGATTTCAACCTCTACACCTTTGGAAATGAAGAGGCAATCTCCTTCATGCTTACCCAAGCAAATGGTGATAACCTTGAACAACCACTTGCATATTTTAGCCAAGGCCTAGAGCATTTTGAGGTCAGGTATACATATGTGGAGAAGCAAGTCCTTTCAGTCATTTAAAGTCTGAAGAAATTTAGGCATATGTTGTCCAACATTAGAATTCACATCATGGTTCCACATCCTAGCATCAAGGATTTCTTGACCAACTGTGACCTGAATGAAAAGAGATCGGGGTGGATCACTAAGGTAATAGAATATGACATGGATATCAAGATCACCAAGTTGGTAAGAGGGAGAGGCCTGTGTGAACACCTTGCTACAAACTTTAAATAGAAAAAAGAGGATAGTTTGCTAATTCATGATGTAGCTACAATAAAAGAACCAATTGTTATGAAGGATTGGACATCAGAATTGAAGCATTTCCTTCTCACTGGTGAGTGCCTATAGGGCATTGATAGGACCAAGAGGAGATATTTCAAACTCCAATCTCTCCCTTATGTCCTGATTGATGGAGTGATATTCAGAAGGGATCTCTTAGGAGTGCTTTTAAGGTGCATAGACCTAAGTCAGGCTGATAGGGTGTTGTCTGAGTTCCATGATGGGCCAGCTGGTGGTCACTTTTCTCCTAGACCTATAGCTATGAGAATAATGAAAGCTAGTTACTTCTAGCTTACTCTATTCAGAGATGCTCATGCCTAGGTACGAAAGTGCCAAAAGTGTGCACTCTTTGATGGGAAGCCATGACTAGATGCCATGCCTTTACAACCTATTTAGGTGGAGTAGCCATTCATACAATGGGGCCTTGAATTTTTAGGGATGATTAACCCTCCCTACAATGTTGGACACAAGTGGGTCTTGACCACCACAGACTACTTCACAAGATGGGTAGAGGCTGTCACTTTGAATGAAGCCAATGAAAGTGCAGTCCTAGATTTTTATGAGGACCTAGTGGCAAGGTTTGGGGTTCCAGCTACCATCATCTCAAATAATGTTTTAGATTTTTTAGGAACTAAAATAAGTGAATGGGCATTGAGATATGGTATCTATCTTAGCACTTTTTCAAATTACTATCCATAGGGGAATGGGTTGGCTGAGTCCACCAATAAGAATATGATCAGGATTATCAAAAGAATAATGGAGGATAATCAGAGAACTTGGCATGCCAAGTTAAAATTAGCCCTGTGGGCAGATATGGTCACTCTAAAGAGAGCAATTGGTAATTCACCATACATGCTCATGTATGGAAGGGAAGCTAGGCTTCCTATTTCACTTGAGTTTTCAGCCTTGGACATTGCTCACCAAGTGTAGTTAGAAGAAGGTAACAACATTGAGGTTAGGCTATGTGAGTTGATGGAGCTTTAAGAGATAAGGGACTAGGCTATGGCTTCTATGACCAGCCACCAACAATAGACGAAGAAACACTTTGACAAGAGATCTTCATCAAAAAATTTCTCTGAAGGAGACATCATTTTGAAATGGGATGCAGATCGAGCTAAGCCTAGAAAGCACATGAAGTTTGATGCCATATGGAGCGGTCCATATGTCATCACTCAGTGCAAGTAGCACAATGCATTCCAACTCTTTAGGTTGGATGGTGAAGAACCATATATCCCAGTAAATGGGATACATCTTAATCATTTTCATTGAGACCTCCTCCCATCATGTATATATTTTCCTTGTTTTTCCTTATTTTCCCTAAGTGATTTTACACAAGTAGTGTATTTAGCCTTGTGTGTGTTTTCCTTTGTGTTTAGGGTAAGATCTTCGTGATTGATTCTTAGATATCTCAAGGTGGTTGATAACTTTTTAAGCTGCATTTTGACTCCATGCCCAATGGACTTTGAGGCTACTAGTTTCTAAGCATAAAAGGCATGTTTCCCTTGGGAATCACTAATTTGTTAACCATTTTGGCCTTGTAGGCCAAAATCATTCTCCTTCCCTTGCTATTATGAGCCAATTTAAAATTTGATTTTTTGCACAAGTCTTTCGATAAAAGGAGGAACCAGTTCAATGGTTTGATGTCGGGGTCCAATGCCATGAGCTTTCCAAGAACTTTGAACTTGAAATTTGAACTGGCTTAGTTCAAAGGTTTGGTTTAATGGCTTGGTTCAAAGGTTTGGTTCATTGGCTTGGTTCAAAGGCTTGGTTCATCAACTTGGTTCAAAGGTTTGGTTCATCAACTTGGTTCAATAGCTTAGTTCAAAGGTTTGGTTCAAGTGCTTGGTTCAATCACTTTGAACTTGGAAGTATTGAACCATTAAACCGTTGAACTATTGAACCATTGTTGGTTCAAGCAGTTGGTTTAAGTGGTTGGTTCAAGCACTTGGTTCAATCACTTTGAACTTGGAAATATTGAACCATTGAATCATTGAACCATTATTGGTTCAAGTGGTTGGTTCAAGTGATTGGTTCAAGTGGTCAAATGAATGAGCAGAACATAGTATTAAACCATTGAACCATTGAACCAATTATTGGTTCAATCAGTCAGTTCAATCAGAAGGTTCAAGGAAGTCTCCCAAAGCTTGAAGGACAAGTGCCCTTGTGGAGGGTAGGGAACACTTACAAAGAGATCAAAGAAAAGACCGAAGGAATCAACCAAATGGTGACAAGCGTGTGAACATCAACTTTACGATAATGAAATAGCTGTTAATATTTAAATAAAAGTGTGAACCCAAAGGAATTCAAAGGCTTAAATCTAAAAGGAGGAAATCATCAAGGAGGGAGTCTAAAGAGCTGAAGAATTAGCAAAAGATAGCCCCCAAAGGATGAAAGAACCAAAAAAGACAAAGCTAGGAAGAGGCAAAAGAGCCAAGTACAGAAATGGACAAAATAGTCCAAGTGGCAAAGGAAGGTGTCAACTCAAGGAGTTACTCTAGTAGTTAACACATTATCTATAAAGTGGTCATCAAAGGGTGCAAACAGTGAACGGCATGACCCATTTTTATTCATTTTACATTGATGAGCAAACAAACTACGTGAATACCTTGAAGGAGTGGTCTTGTTTGTAGACAAATGGTGTGGCCCATAAATTCACATATGCCATTTAATATATCTTAAATGCCTAATATCAAAACAAGAGCTGACACATCATTATCTATCAAGTAGCTTCCTCTTCCCAATGCTCAGAATGCACATGGGCCATTTTTAAAAGGTGCCAAAAGGCCTCTTTATTCCTCTATATATTGAAAACTTCTCATTCTAAGAAAAGGATCTCTCATGTTTTAAGGCAAAGCCCTACTAATTTTCACCTATAATCAATAAAATACATATTTTTTACCTCTATTCTAGTTAGATATATCACTGAGTGTGTCTGAGTGTTAAACTTGTGTTCAGTCATTTCTTTCTTAATGCTTTCACAAGCTTGATACTAACACACCTGGTATATACAAACTGCCATTCCTGTGGGTGACAAGAAGAGCTATATTTGGAATGCAGAGATAGAAGGAAGTTACTAGATAGTGTGCTTCTCCTACAATGCCTATGGTAAGTTCTTTTTCTGTGTGTTTCCATTAAAGCCTCCCTGTCAAGCTCCCTACAGCCTGGGCTTTTTACCAGTTAAAGTGTATGTATGTTTTATTATGGTTCAGAGCATGAGTATGAGTGGATCAAACATGTTTGGTGCATCACCCTCTTAAGTTAGTTTATATTTTTTAGTAATCCTTCTCTCTTTTCACCCCCTATTTTGTGTGTGTGTGTGTGTGTGTGTGTGTGTGTGTGTGTGTGTGTGTGTGTGTGTGTGTGTGTGTGTGTGTGTGTGTGTTGGTGTGTGTGTGTGTGTGTGTGTGTGTGTGTGTGTGTGTGTGTGTGTGTGTGTGTGTGTGTGTGTGTGTGTGTGTGTGTGTGTGTGTGTGTGTGTGTGTGTATTATCAATGTACTAGAATAACTTAGATGCATCAAAGGGAGCTAGCCCTTATCTAGAGACTCTCCTCTTAGTTTTTCTAGACCCACAGGCAAGAGAGGAGTTTCCATTGTGATGCATGGAATATAGCAGATCATCCTCCTGTTAAGGGTGCAATCCACTGTGTCAATAGTTATACCAATCTAAAACATCTTTGGAGAGGGTTTTTGATAATATCTTGGTATCAAAACAAGTGTTTAACTTGACCAATATTTTTATAAATTTCTAAATGTTTTCAAGTGTAAGGTAAGATCAATTTTCCTATTGTAACTAATGGTAAGTGTAATACCTCATATATCTATCTTAGCAATTTGAGGTGTAAGAAGTTCATTTTGAATATGTTTAATTATTTTGTTAATAAGAGGTGGTTTAGGAATAAGGTTGCCATGAGAATACCTAAGGGGTGTGGGGAGGAATATTGGTTTTGTGCTCCCTATGAAACCTATTGAGGGTGATTTTGGAGATGAATAAGGTGGTTCTACATTTATATCATTTGGTTAGCATTATTAGTTTACAAAGCATTCATTTGGTTAAGAGGTTACAAAAAAAATTGATGGATTTGAGGGGTGTTTTGATTAGTTAATACAACATTTGAAGCATTAGTATTGGTATTAGTGGCATGGGTACCACTTTGAGTAATGACATGCATGACACTAGTGGCTTGATAGGTGTTGTTAGAAAAGGAGGCACTAGTGGCATGATTAACATGTGTTGCAAAAGATGTATTAGTAGAGGGGTTAGAATAAAAATAAGCACTAGTGGAATGATTACCGTGGGTATCAAATGATTCACTAATGGAGGGATTTAGAAGAGTGGGTCTTGGAAAAGGCCCACTAGATGTTTAACCTACAATGTTAGTAAATATACTTGGCATGGAGGTAGATTAAATCAAATAAGAAGAGGTCATAGTATGAGAAAGAATCAAAAGAGAAGGAAGAGGTTGAGAAGAAAAGAATCTATTGCACCTAAATCCATGTGAGAATGTGGGGGAAGGTGAATGAAGTTCTTATTCTTAAGCACTTATCATAAGGTAGTAAATAGTGGAAGGGTCATTTCCTTGATGATGAGGAAATTCATCAATGAAGAAAATCATTTCTAGAGTATACTCTAGTTTAGGCTAATCTTCTAAGGAGAACATAGGGTTATGAATTGAGGATTCATGAGGATGAGTCCCTTAATTAGAAGTGCGAGTGACTACATGCACATTACTTTCATCTACAGTGGGATCCATAAGTTATTTATAGGGAAACCTATTGGGATTGGTAAAGCTCATCATATCTATTGAGTTTAACTTTGTGTTGTATTTAAAAAATAATTTTATGATGAGATAAAAATTCTACAAAGGATGATGATGATGTAAAGACAAAGGAATAAAAAAGGATATGGAGTTGAATCAGTCAACTATATTATATAAGCTAATAGACAGATAAGAATACATAGTCATTTAGGTCGATTATGTATTATAGATAGGAAAGTTAAATAGGTTGATAAGGATACACAATCATGCAAATCAACTGTGTATTATTGAACAAAGAACTAAATAGGAGGGTAAGAAGACATAGTCATGAATATTGACCATGTACCACTAAAAGGAAGGTAAAACACAATTTGTAAAAGACTATATCGACCAAAATGATAATGTTCTAAAACATGAGAAATGATTTTTAAGAGAGTTTGAAGAAATAATGAAAGTAAACACACACACAATTAGATGAATGTGATTGATCCAATCGAGGCACACATCACAAAACTTGCACCAATGATGTCTAATGCAAGTTTTGAAATAAAACACATAATGATCAAAGAGCAATAAATCAACTAAAAATTAAATTATAACTAGTTGGTTACCATATGTGTTATTATATTATTATAAAGTTTTGATTTTAATGTGATAGTAAAGTTGGTTGAAATAGGGAACTAAAAAGTAGTCTAAAATTGGTTCAAGACATTTGGGCTGAAAGGGATCTGTGCTGGCAATGATAATAGAATGGTAGTGGGTCCTACCCCCTCAATTCATAATTATATAGTGATAAGGGTGTTGATTTCTTTTCCAATATATACAATTTATAGTTGGCTAGAAAACCAAGTCAACTTCCCCTTGGTGATGAAATCCAAGTAGGTAGGCCTTGGGAAGACAAAAGTTTAAATTATTTTTCAATGTTAAGTGATTTGGTAGTGTGTGAAAAAGAGTAAAATAGTGTAACTAAAATGTTAATTTTTAAAAAAAACCTACTTATACTATACAAATTACTCTAAGCATGCAAACGATTGAAAAGGAAATGTGAATTAATAACTAGAAAATAGATGTTAATTCCTTGGGAAAAAAAGTATAGATTTGGTTTAGGTGACACTATATGCAAATAGAAAAGAATAGATTCAAATAGGTCACTAATATACTATATAATCAAGGTATTTAATAATAGATTTAAATATTTTGACTATGTCTCTTAGATATAAGACAAACTGTAGAACTAAGTTGACTAGGTCAACCTAGTTAACTACCGGGTTTGTAGTTTTAAAGACTACCAACTTGTGAAAAATAGAACTAAAAGAATTAATGAAATGATAAAGAGATAAAATAAGGTGAATTTGGTGGGATTTAAAAAAATTTATTCTAAAATTTTTATGTTTTAGTGCTTTGGTTGCTACTTTTGAAATCTATAAACTGGGTTAACTGGTTGGACCAAGTTTTGAAAAACCCTATATGCTAAAGAAGAATAATGAATAGGGTTAACCTATTCAATAGTGTTCATTAACTTGTATTTTTTTAGAGGTAATTAACATTTAGATTAAACCTATTTAACAATGTATGGAAATCTAGAATTGAATAATAATATTGTGTCAACCTACTTGATCTAGTAACGTATAGTTGATGAAGACCTGCACAGAAAAAACATAGTCATTTTGAAGAGACTGTGTGATAAGCCTATGCATAAAAATTTAGAATTATATCAAATTGTTTGATACACTACTAAAAATATAAAGGTGTGAAATAAAAACTATAATGGTTATATTCATGTTAGGTTCACTAGAATGTATGCAAAGGGAAATGTAATTGAACTATAAATCAATCCTATCTCAAAGAAGATAAATCCTACTTACACTTTTGATTATTAATACATTAGATATTTAGGGTCATGACCAAGATATATCCACTAAACCTATCCAAAGGATATCTTACTATAATAATATCAATAGGGAGGGTACCAAATCCTCCAATCAAGCAAAAAAATGTAATAACCCTAACTAGGTCCTATGTTTTCATATTCACTAAACTAATAACAAGTAAAGTAAAGTATAATATAGTGATCACCAAAACTTATGGCATAAAGTGGGGGTAATAAACATGAATAATAGACAAATACTCATGTCAATGTATACAAAATCCTAATGCATGGGAGATAAGTATAAATGCATATATATATACTCTTACAAAGGAGGAACAAAGTTAGGAACACTTACATTTGAAGACAAACCCACCGAGCCTCAATCTCTCCCTTGGCCAAGGTGAATTGCAAGAGGTTGTTTTGGTATGTAAGGATGACAAGGATAAATCATCTCTAGGCTGTACAACCTATGATTGCATCTAAAAGACTTATCTATAAGACAAGATCCATATCTCTAAAGAAATTATAAAACCCTAATATATGCTCCTCAACTAGAATGGTGTATAATTAGGTGTGAAATATATCTATTCTCCCTTTCTTTCTCTTAGAAATGATAAAATGGATGTGTTTATATAGTCTGATCTAACCCTAGTTCTTTCCAAAAGTTTAGCTAACAGGGTCAGCCTAATCAACTCTATCTCATTATTGACAAAAACAAATTAGGTCTTGGTCTATGTTAGCCAAGGCTGACCTAGACCCTAAATGAGTTTTTTCAATTAGAGTATAGGTTTGATGGGTTTGACAATGTATCATAAATCATCAAAAAGGATTTTAAGCTATAGAAGGGCTAATGAAGGCAAAAAATGACTAGAGGAGGGTGAAAAATAGGAGGAAAAGCTTAGGTAAATGTTTTTAGGAGATGGTTTTGTAGATATAAAGTGGTATAAAAGGATAAAAATCCTATGAAGCACCAATGGTCTGCTCACCCCTTTCCTAGTACCCTTTAAGGCATGCACTCAGAGAGATTAAGACTTGATAGGTTCTTACAAGAGAGAAATCATCAATAATGGATAAAGTTTAAAAATATTATGTTTATACATGATTTAACCCTACTGCACTTTAGTAGACATCAATGAGGTGTGAAATGTTGGTTTGACAAGTGAGATAAAACTAAAGCCTTTTAGATCTCTGATTTAATCCTTTTTATGACAAGGATCATTAAAATAAGGGTCAATGCAGAAAATTTGATGCCTTTTGTCAAGGACCCTTATAAATATTTGAAATCATAGGTGAGAATTATTTTAGTCTCATGTTTCTAATTGGTGATGATGTCCCTGTTAATCACAGGATATACTGAGAGGAGGGGGTGAATCAATATATCATAAATCTTATAAACTTTCACTAAATCAAATTCCACTTAGTGATAAATTCAAGATATGCAATAAAATTGAAATAATAAACACCACACAAGATAGATAGAGACACTAGATTTAACGTGGAAAATTAATGTGGGAAAAACCACAGATAACAATCTCAAGTATATGAATGAGCACCAACTCAAACTACAAAGTTTGTAATCACCAACTTGAAGGAACAACAACCCCTTTGTCGAGCACCAACACATCAACTATTTGTGAAAAATAACCCACAAGAGCACCAACCCCTTACAAAATTTGTGAGCACCAACCCCTCTTGTGTATAAAACACAACTATCTCTCAATATTGCTTACTCAACAAATGATAGCACATTACAATATCTCTTTCCTTTCTCTCCTTTGTTCTTCTAAGCTAGATATAAAAATTACAAATCATACTCTATCTTCCATATTACAAATGGCTTCTCAAGCCTTTATTTATAGCTTTCCAAATGACCTTTGGCATTCAACCTTTGTGACCCTTCAATCCTCATGGAAAATGGTGCCAAAATTTCATGAACCTTTGCATCTTTGCATTTGAAAAGTCATATGGTGACCCTTCATAAGCAAAAGTGTCCTTTCCTCTTTTTTCTTAATCTTAGTGACTTTTCATATTCCTCAAAGTGCCCCTTCATGAGAAATTGTACCCTTCCTCTTTTATCTTCACTTGGTGACTCTTGGAATTCCTCAAGATGACTCTTCATAAGAAAATGCAACCCATTATTCTTTTGTCTTTACCTCATGACTATTTAACTTCTCTATGGGCTTTTATTTTGAATTTATGTAACCAAAAATATATTCATTAATATAAAATAAATATTAACACACATTAGCCAAGATATGATTATTAAAAACATCATTAAATGCAATGGGGCCTTTATCATCAATAATGCTAGACCTTTGACATCAATGACAATATTTCTAATAATCTCCCCCTTTGTCATTGATGGTAACCTCAAATTGAAACTACCACATCCTAAAACCTACACATACTATCATTTGAAAAACATACAGTAACTCCCCCTTATTGTAATAACTTATACTACTCCTTGTATTTATTTCTACACCTATACCTATAGCTATTATTCTCCCCCTTTGACATCAATGGCAAATGGCCTACCTAGAGATAACACTTAGCTCCTCCTCAACTGATGCTAAAACTCAATGGTAGGAAGTAAAAGAAATTACTCCCAACTCCTCTTGCATATCCTTGATTGTATCCTCTGATCATGCCTTTGTGAAGATATCTGATAATACATATAAATTGTTGCATGTCCTTTGAGCATCTGTAATCAACTCATTTGAATATTTTATTATAATCTCACAACCTTTTTCACACAAATTTAATGTGTATCCCTGATCACATATTTTACTTACACTCAATAGATTATGCTTAAGACCTTTTACATACAATACATTCTTAGTCTTGGTTCTACCATTATCCAAACTCAAAGTACCTTTTTTGGCTATCCTAGTAGTGGTTTTATCTCCAAATTTCAATGTGCCACCATTGATCTTCTTAAGAGTTATGAACTTACTCTTGTATCATGTCATGTGCCTCAAACATCCACTATCAATGAACCATGACTATTCTTCATTTCTTGCATGCAAAGCTATTTGAACCAACATAGAATCTTCAGGTTGTTTCTTCTACCATGAACATGTCTGAACCTTATTCTTGATGAATGAAACCTTAAAACTTTGGTCCTTCTTGATTGAATAAAACATGCTTCTATAATATTGGGCTATATGTTAAAAATTATTGCACTTGTAACATATTATGGCCTCTTCACCAAAGCTTGATAGAGGAGAAAAAGAGTTGTAGCTTCCGCTAGATTCTATATGAGTTTCCTTCTTGTTTATAAAATTGTTATCTCTTTTCTGACATTCTATTTTATTGTGACCATATCCATTACAATAAAAAATAACCATGAAAATAGAACCTATTTGTGTATCTCATTCTTGATTGTATTTTGTAACTTTGTTCCTTCCAGCCTTCTTCATTTGAGATGTCCTTTATATTCTTCACTTCTTTCCTTTTTATTTCCTTTTTTGTAAGAGCTTCAACATAGCTCTTTTTATTTTCAAATTTGATACCTATCTTATCTAATATTTTATTTTGGCTTTCTTATATATTATTCAACATGTTAGTGCTATCCTCAAATTTTGAATCACTAACTACTTTATCATTGACCGCTTTCTCAATATCTTCTTTTAAAGAGGAAATTTCAATAACATACCTTTAACATTATTTTCTTACTTTTTGAAATTATGATGTTAGATATTTTTCATTCCTTTTAGCTTCTTCAAAGTGTGTTGTTAGATCATCAATTATTTCCTTTAACTCCTTTTCATTTTTATTGATCTGGTGCTTCAATATTTGATTCTTCTTTCAACAGCTTCTAATTCTTCTAAGGCACAAATGAGTTCTCCTTCCAGATTCACTTTAGCTTCATCTTATTCTTCGTCTTGATCATCTATACTTTTGCTTATAGAGGAATCTTCATGTATGGCCATGAATAGAATCTCTTCTTCTTTTAAATCACTGACTCCACTATCTTCAATTGAGCTAGGGTATTTAGAATACAAACTCTTCTTCTAAAATTCCTTATTGAATTTACTTTTGAAATTATTTTTGTATGTAGACTTTCCTTCTTCATTATAATCATCACCCTTATTTGGGAATTTAGTTGAAAAATGTCTAGTCTTTCCATAATTAAAACATTTAAAAGGTAATTTTCCTTGATATTTACTTGTGCCCTTTTTCAGCTTGTGAATGAAAAAATCTCCATTGTCATCTTCATCATCAATGGAACTATCACATGATTCTTGAATCTTAGCCTTCTCTTTATTTGATGTCTTGAAAGCTGCTTCTCTCCTTGAGGGTTTATCTTGTTCATTTTGCATCACATATGGTGTGAGAATACCATGAAGCTCATCCATCTTTAGCTTGGCTAAGTTCTTCATCTATTCAATTGCCAAAACTTTTGCATCATATCTCAATGGTAGAGATCTAAAAACCTTTTTAACCATAGTCAATTCTTCTAAATTTTCTCCGAGACCTTGAATTTGTTCAACTATTTGATCAACCTGCAAGAGATAACTTGCTATATTTTATTCTTCTTCCATCTTCAAACTCTCAAACTATCTTGTAAAAGTCTAAAGCTTAGCTTGCTAAACCTTTCCATCACCTTTGTAAATACTCTCAAGTTTTACCCAAGTTTCATGAGAAAATTTACCTTGCATAACTTTAACAAATTCAGATTCACATAAACCACATAAAATAACATTTAAAGCTTTACATTATTTTCACTTGCCTTCTTTTCTACTGGAGTAGTTACAAGTGTCTGTGGCTCTTCATATTCCTCTACCACTGCTTACCATATATCAAATCCAAGGTCCATCAAATAAGTATCCATTCTTATCCTCTAAAAAACACAATTCATCCCATCAAACAAAGGTTCCCTATTTTTAGAAAATCATTCATGTGATCTAGCCATCATGTTTTCTCGATCTACCTTCAAGCTGTAAAACTTTTTCAAAAGGAACTAGCTCTGATACCAATTGCTAAGCATGGGATATATTGAGAGGGGGGGTTAATCAATATATCATATATCTTATAAAATTTCACTAAATCAAATTCTTCTTAACCATACATTCAAGATATGCAATAAAAATGAAATAATAAACACCACACAAGATAGAGAGAGACACCAAATTTAATGTGGAAACCCAATGTGGGAAAAACCACAAAGAGTAATCTCAAGTATATGAATGAGCACCAATTCAAACTACATAGTTTGTAAGCACTAACTTAGAAGAGCACCAACCCCTTTACCGAGTAATAACATAGAAACTATTTGTGAGCACCAACCCACAAAAGCACCAACCTCTTAAAAAATTCATGAGCACCAACCCACAGGAGCACCAAACCCTCTTATGTATAAAATACAACTATCTCTCAATGTTGCTTACTCAATAAATGATATCAAATTACAATCTCTTTCCTTTCTCTCCTTTTCTCTTCTAATTTATATATAACAATTAAAAATCATACTCTACCTTCCATATTACAAATGGCTTCTCAAGCCTTTATTTATAGCTTTCCAAATGACCTTTGGCATTCACCCTTTGTGACCCTTCACTCCTCATGAAAAATGGTGCCAAACTTACATGACCCTTCATATCCTTGCATTTGAAAAGTCATATGGTGACCCTTCATAAGAAAAAGCATCCTTTCTTCTTTTGTCTTTATCTTGGTGACTTTTCGTATTCCTCAAAGTGTTCCTTCATGAGAAATTGCACCCTTCCTATTTTATCTTCACTTGGAATTCCTCAAGATGACTCTTCATGAGAAAATGCATCCCATTATTCTTTTGTCTTTACCTCATGACTATTTAACTTCTCCATGGGCCCTTCTTTTGACTTTATGCAACCAAAAATATATTCATTAATATTAAATAAATATTAACACACATTAGCCAAGATATGACTATTAAAAACATCATTAAATGCAATGGGGCCTTTATCATCAAAAATGCTAGACCTTTGACATCAATGACAATATTTCCAATAGTCCATTTCCTATCAAGGGATAATTCCTCAAATATTATTTTTAGGATTAAAGTGGATTGGAATGTTCCTATAAATAGATTTTTTTTATTTCTTCCTTTCTCATTTATTTTGATTTTAGTCTGGGATTACTTTTCTTATTTTGTCATTAGGTCTATCCCAACTATTTTACCCTATGGTTCCAAATTGATCAATAAATAATGAATAATGAAAGGTTTATAGGTAGGTAGTATAGGGTATGTTTTTATGGGAGAGTACGTTTTAAGTATTTTATAAAATTAGATCATATCTTTGAGCCAATTTTGAAATCTTAGGCTATTGTATGTGTTTTAGATTTATTCTTATTGAGGTAAGTTTGGGTAAAACTAGTTGGTCACTAGAAGTATTCTCCTAAAACAATATAAAAAATAGAAAAGAAGAACATATTAAATGGTTTTTGGACTTATTTGGGTGAACCTATTGTGGTGAATACCTAGGTAAAAAATATATAGTTATGCCTTTCATTTGTTGTTATGGTCACTAACCTTGAACTAAGACAATATAAAAAAATAGAAAAGAAGTACATACAATAAAATCAATTTCATAAAAAAAAGTATAGATGATTAAAAAAACCTCTACTGAGGATATGGATGCCTACAAAATAGTAGATCAAGGCCTTGAGTGATATTAGAGGTGACTCCATTAAGGATATAGATGCTTGGCTAGTATCAGATTAATGCCAAAGTAAACATATTCAATATAAGACTCACTACCTTAATGGTTGGAACCATAATAATTAATTACTACAAGTCTTATGAAATGGTAAATTAAATCATATTGTAAACACCAGGTCAATAAATATAGTGGATTGGTCACTCAACAACTCCCATCTTATCTTTTATTGAATTTATTCATGTTCCATGCATTATTTTATCTATAAAATTTAGGTTCATTAAAAATTTTATTTGTTCCAAAATACTCAGGAGTGTTTTCTAGTAGAGTCACTATTTTTTATTGAGGTTAAAAGGGGGTTTTTTTGAGCTAGGGTCCTAAACCCTAGAAGTACATCAAAATAGAGAAAAACCAGAATAAGAAAATAACCCTAAAAAATAGGATCTAAAGGACATAGCACAAAGACAAATAAAGAACATCTAAAACCCACTCCTACATAGCCAAATAGCTTAGATTACTCCATACTTCCAAAAATGTCTTCCCAAAATGCCTTCATTTTTCTAAGATTGATGTCAATTTTCTTGATAATGTTTTCATAGTTAGTGTTGTGTGTTCCTCTACTACTTTGGCCCTTTGTCTCTTTTCTTTTACCTATATAGGTGGGATCAAACAAGTCTTTGAGGTTCTCTTCAAGGTTTTCCTTATTTTGAATTCCTTAATTCATTGTGGCTTTACTTAGTTTATAATGAAATTAATTTTTTTCTAAAGATCCTCATTGGCATGCTTAGAAGATCTACCCTAAAGTTGAGTCTTTGAATCTGTAAATACTCTTCTTTATCAATCCAAGCTTTGGATAGAGTTTCATTTTCTAGTTAAATTATATTCATATTGGTTTTGAGACTTAATATTTCCCTCATGAACCATCTCATGAGAGACTTTTGTAGCTCCAGTTATTTAGTCAAAACATTAGTGTTCTCCCTCCTCTTGAGCAAGTTCACAATTTGACTGAGCTTTTTGTTTTTATCTTTCTAGAACTATTCATTCTCCTTTTTATCAATATTATCTATTTGGATATTTTACTTCTAATTCTCAATCCTTGTCTTCATCTTCCTCTATGTATTAGAGGTGTCCTTGACGTTGTACTCTTCCCTATCTTCATTTTTTCTATCCACAATTACAAATTTCCTTGTCCCCTTTTTATAGGGAGGGGTCTATTGCTTTTTGAAATCCTTAGATGTAGTATTGTCTTTGACTTCATTGGTGCATTTGAAAGCTCCTCTTAGATGATTTTTAATACCCTCCTATTCTTTGTTGTTTTCCTTTCCTATCTTAGTTTTTTCTTTACCAATTTCTTTTATCTTGTCATTGGCACCCCTACTCAGGCCACTCAGATATTTAATCCAAATTTTCTTAATCTTTCTCATGTCCATAGGTCCTCTCATTTTTTATTTCTTTTTGGGAAAGATATGGCATTAATTGATTCATACCCTTGAATTATTTATAAATGAGGAATATAACTCCCTCATGTCTAGGGGTTGTGTAGTTACCATTTTTGAGTTTCTGGATGGAATTTTCCATAGATTTGAGAATGAAAAAAAGGAAGACTAAAACCTTTCCATGTATAAAGTAGTTTAACATCTTAAACTAGACCATCTTAAATAAGGTGAAAAGCTACCTCAACATATGGTTTGGGTAAGTATTTCTTGTCAAATCCATTATGTAGCTGATCTAACTGTTTGTCCTCCTTTATAAATGCCTCTTTATCTAGTTTGTAGTCTCTGGGAGTGTAGTATCTTTTAGTTTATTTAATGATCAGACCCATCAAATGAGCAATCAACTCCTTTTTGATTTTAAGAGTCGCCATTTTTTGTTGCTCACATAACATGCCCTAATTTCATCATGAAATCATGGAAACTCTTTTTGTTCTATATTCTTACCTTTTTTTTTAGTGGAGTTTGTGCCTTAGACCTATTTTATTTATTGGTTTAACTATAAAGAACACCATAGATGTGAAGTCTAGTGTTTAAACTTGATTTTTTACTTCTATCAAGTATAATACATAATTTTTCATTGTATGTGATTGATATAAAATTATATTTGGGAATCCATTGATCATATTATCATGAGTTTTCCTATATTTTAATAAACTTAGCTTTTATGAAGCATGTTTTGATATGTGTGAAAATTTCCATTTTGGGAAAAAATTAGCTTAGACTTATGCAAATTACATGTATATTTTTAGAGTTTTTATATATTTTCCTTGAGTGATTTGGTCCATTTATGATTTCTTTTGATTTAAAATGAACAAGTTTTTATATGGTTTTATTCTTAGACTTTGTCACTTTCTATATTTTAGACTAAATTAATTGTTATTTTGGTAAAAATGGTTCTTCTTATTCATTTATTTCATCTTGCCTTTTGCCTTTCTTTGGATTTTAACTTTTTTTTTTTTGTGAAATTTTATATTTAAATTATAAAAACTAATTTATTTTTTAGAATTATAATGGCTATCGAATTTTCTCACAGGCCTTGGGTGAGTTAGGAGCTACCACTTTTTGATTATTCACTTCACTACTTATTGGACTTAATAAAATTTGAGGATTTGCATTTCTTAAAATGAAAAAATATGTAACCACATGTCATGATCCCACTTCTCTATGGCCTCATGATATTCATTACATAGTAAACATAGGGTAGACCTACTACATACCTAAAAAATTTCCACGTGTTGATATCTTAGAACCCAAAGCAATCAACACATATTGAACATCAAACTAAGACCTGTGAGCTCTCAGATGAGTGATATTACACAAATTTTCAATATCTTCCTCCATCCTATCCAAAAAAAATCAAATAATCTAGGGGATTAAGTGAATAATATAAGAGTGAAGGGTCTCCACATAGCATAACCCTATTAATGATAGACACACTAGCATCTCCTCAAATAATGAACGATTTCCAAGTGGCAAAGGTTGATATAATGAATCTGGGTGATTAATTCAGTCTATCAAATCATCTTGAACAAATTATAAATAAAAACTTATTCCCATCATAGCTCCTCAAAGTGTTAAGGATAACCAACCAACTTGTGTCCCATCTAACCTATAATGTTGAATTGTAGAGGGAAACTCTTAATAGAAGATTGACAATAAAATACAAAATTTGATGTTATTTGGGTGGTGTCATTAAATTTATACTTTGCATGTATGTTTAAATCAAGTAAAGGGAATCAAAAAATACAAAATATCACTTTAACTAGGCATGGATTATATGTAAAACATAGCTAACTGATCATCCTGAGATGATTTTAAGTACATTCAACTTCCTAGAATTGAATTCAAATTTAATCAAGCAAGGCCTTGATATTAATTATAATGAAATCAAGAAATACTTAGATAAATTTAAATTTCAAATTGATTTATCCCATCAAATTTTGGAGACCACTAGTTAGTGGGATGGTTAATTAATTCATGGGCTTACATTGCCTATAAAAAACCACCTCTTTAATTAAATAATGACTAGATATTTGATCAATTTATAGTTTCTGCAATCAAAAATGTATCATGTCTATAAATCAATACTAGCTTAGAGAAGATAGAGCATACCTATACTTCTAATTGCAGATACATTTATTAAGCAAGGGTATGACCAATATGGGGATCCGCTAGACCTGATCAGGGGATCACTTTTCACAATACACCATGCTAGTAAGGGTTACAAAGGCTAAAGTAAAACATAATCATGTAACAACCCTAAAAGAGTCATAGGTTTAATGTTCACTCTATTCTAATAAATAAGAAAGTAAATCTAATCTAGTACACACTAAAGCTTGTAGCACAAAGTAGGGGATAAAAACAAAAAAAAAACTAAACAAAATATGAATAAAAGACATATACTCATGTAAATGTATATACAATCCTAATGCATGTAAGAAATAAGCATAACTACTTTATCTATCTACTCTTATAAAGGAAAAATAATTTAGGAATACTTACCTTGAAGATGAACCCATTGAGCCTCAATCTCTCCCTTAGCCAAGGTGATTCACAAGAGATTGTTGTGGTATGTAAGGATAAAAAATGCAAATAAAATTTAGTCTACACAACCTATCTATACATCAAAAATACTTCTCCACAAGATAAGATCTGTATTTCCAAAGAAAGTATAGATTCCTAAGCTTTATTCCTCAAGTAGAATGGTCAATAAGAAGATGTTCCTTCACACTTATTATTATTAATTTAGCTTCTTATCAAATGGTGGGAAATAAACTTGTATATATATGTGGATCTTACCCTAAATCCTTTTAAATATGTTGGCTATATAGGGTCAACCCATTCAACCCTATATGTTTTCAGGAGACAAATCACTAGGTCCTAAGCTAGGTAATCTAAAAGGATAACAAAGATCAAAGTGAAAAATACCCTTAAATAGTATAAGGTTGATTTAGTCAACCCTATACAATAATCAAAATCTAAAAATTGTATAGGGTTGACCCAGTCAACCTAGTATAGTTAACTAGTTGAAAGGGGGTCAAGTCAAGAACAAGGAAGATAAAGCATGGAAAATGACTGGAATGGATAAGGCTAAGAATAATAAACTTAAGTTAAATGGTATTTAGGAGATGAGTGTTTATATGGTAAGTGGTAAAAGGGAAAACAATCTCATGAATCACTAATGGTTTTCCCACCCCTTTCTCGGTGTACCCTTAGGGCATGTACTTAGAGAGATTGAGACTCGGTGGGTTCCTAAAAGATACAAAGTGTCATTAATCAATAAAAACTTGAAAATATTATGTGTATACATATGCCCCACTCAAAGCTTATCATGTGTCATGTAAGTGAAACACATGATGGTGCTTTGGGAAATAGAACACAATAACACACAATGCTGATGCTAAGTGTTGTAAGCAACAAATAAGATAAAAGAAAGGACAAAATTGAAAAAAACATACCTTTAATTACCTTAATGTTAATGTTGTAGATAAAGAGTAGACTAAAAGAGAAATTGAAGGCATCTAATGTGAATAACACTAGGTAAACCTATAGAAGTTGGTGCAAAAAATAGCCAAAAATCATTTTTTTTGAAAGTAAGCATATAATAATGGAAAAGATTCTTGACATCATCATGAATCTAATGCATTTTATGGTTCTAAAAATAAATGAGTAAAAAAAAAGATATAAGAAAAAGAAGGATTTTGCAAGAAAATAAGTGAAGAATTTAAATTTTGAAAAGTGTTTTTAAATAGGGGAAAGAGAAGTCATTTGGTTATTTTGACTTGTGAAGGAGAGAAAAAGGAGCTCTAGAGACCAAATGAGCTAGGATGGTGAGGAGATGATAGGCTAGATGAGGAGGATCTCCAAGATAAAAAATGGGTGCACTACAAGTATGTAATTATGAATCTTAATCCAATTTTGGAGTATTTTTTTAAATTAAGTATATTTTTAGAAAAATGTAATTTTTAGCATTTCTAGATGTCAGAATGAGGTAAAATTAGATTTTATAGGTAGGAAAAACCAATTTGGTAAATGAGTTTGAAGGAATTAGGGGAAAAAATGGCAATAAGGCATTTTTAGAGGAAAATGCAAGGGGTCAATAGCTAAAAACAACTAGGTTGACCCAATCGACCCAATACGCTAAAAATAGGCAAAATCCACACTACTAACTTGGTAGGTGTGTGTCAACCCTATACATTTTGTAGATTGTTGACCTAGTATAGTTTGCCAATTGATTTGAAAATTTTAAAATATAACATAGTAATAAGGAGGGGAAAATAAGAGGGTTGACATACATTTATAAGTCAACCAAACTAAAAATAGGGAAATTTTGGTCAAACTAGGTTGACTAAAGAACCAAAATTGTACAAAAATGTGTGTAAAATGCTAAAATAAGGTTAAAATGGTCTGAAATGACCAAGTAAGGTGAAAAATGGCTGAATAGGCTAAAAATAGGTAAAAGTGAATGGATTAAAGTAATTTAGGTTTGTTTTTTATTAAAATTGTAAAAGGAATTTATTTTTAATAAACATGACATAGAGGATCTAATACATCTTTTGTTATTTCGTAGTTGTAGGGACAACCCTAGTTCTAGATATTGGTAGATGTGTCTTGGCTACTAGATCTATTAGAGTGTCTGACCATAAGAGATAGAGCTAGGCTACTAGTTATAGGACTAGGTGGGATAACTAACATGTGTAAGATTCCCTTGAGTTCAAATCTATTAGTCATGTTATGTGGATGTTGGGAATGATTAAATAACACCTTTGGATGGGAAGTGGATGAGGATGTGTTATAGGTAGCTATCACTCTAGAAGATGTGAATGTCATCCTAGGACTATCGATAGTAAGAGTACTGGTGACTACAAGCATACTAGATAGCCTAAAGGAGAGGAGAACCTTATCCATGTGGGCTACTAGTTTAGATATGATATTAGGAGGTAGATGAGTTAGTATGTTTAATGTGTATGCATCATATATTCTAGATATCTGAAAGGCTATGATAAGACTTGTGACATAGTGAGTGTTATGTCTTAAGTTAGACAACAAGGTACCACTATTCATAGTAGCCTTGAGCAGGTTTATTCTAGATGAGGGAAACCTATATGATATTAGCTCTATCATATGGGTTCAAATCATACATGATCTACTTGAGGTGTTGGTTAGAGGGTAGAAGTCTATAGGACTGATCATATTATTGATGGCTTAGATTTATGAGACGTTTCCCATGTATTAACTAGCTGGGTTACCCCATGTAGTTGATGATAGGTTTCCTCATGTATGAAGATGGAGATAGGACTAGGTAGCACAAACCATTCCCCACATGCTAGCAATGTAGATAGTGAGATGTAAAGACATAGTGTGGTAACCATATGGGCACATATTAACTATATGGCCAAGCTAGTACATAGTTGCACTAGTTACAATGAGGATAAAGGTTATTAGACACTATACTTGGTAGAGAGAGCCACATTTGGTGACATGAGTGCTAGGATAGATGGGTTTACCTCATCTATAAGCACAAATATTAATGCATAAGTAGTGGTCCATGCATTTGAGAGAGTGATGGGGGATGAGGGGATTGGGGCCACTAGTGGTGAGGTCAATGCATAGACCATGTTGTGAGCAACCATGGAATGGATGATCATGATAGGGATCAGAGCATGAGGAGAGGAATATGGAGGTAGTGGCACTATATATACCACCATGAACTCTATAAGTGAGATGATCTATGACCATCAAGGACACTACATCAATAGAGGCAGGAGGAGCAAGAGAGAGTGGAGACTATCTCCATCCCTAATGACCCAATAGATGAGCTTTAAGAGAGTTGGATGATAATGAGGCCACTCAAGTATAGGCTGAGGTGGATGCAAGCCATGATATCCAAATTTAAGTCGAGGAGGCAACTTATAGAGGAGGTGTTAAGAGACCACATAGATGGAAAGACTATGTTAGGTAGTCATGCAGATGGTGAGACCATAGTGGCTAAGACATAGATAGGTAATAAAGATGATTACATTATTTCTTAAGTTTTTATTTATAAATAGAGAATAGATTTAAATAGATATTATGAGATATGAAAGTGATCTAATATCTATCTAGGTGTGATTTTATAGGTGTAGCTAAGGATGAGGAGGAGAGATGGTGGTCCCTTATGAGAGGATCAATACATGATGTCCTAAATGAGAATCTATAGTTGTATGACCCTGCATTAGAGGACCCCAATGTACCATATTCCCCAACTCAGGTGAGCTAGTTCAGATTAGTAAGGGAGGTAATGAGGTAGATATGAGCATAGAGAGAGAGGATGAAGCCACTATCATAGATGGGTATAGGCAAGATATGAGTATGGTAGGCCTTGATAGAGGAGAGAGATTCACATTTGGATACAATGATGTAAATGATAGGCATATATAATGATGTAGAATAAATTGATGTAGGCACATATAATGACCTAGACCAAGTTGGCATGAGCATGGGTGCAAATAATTCATCTATAGGGATAGGTAGAGGGACTGAGATCTTGAATGTCCTCCTTATAACATACTATTTAGAGGATTTATATTGAGGCATCAATAAGAAATGTGGCTAGGTCATGAGATAGATAAGATGGGGCCCAACCATAGAGCTGGAGCATTGTATATATGGTTGTATTATAATATCAAAACTCATGAGATGTATATATGATGTATCATTTTGGCATATATGTATGTTTTCATTATAATGGTTGTGGTTTTGGATGATTTTAGATATATTTATTTATAGCATATGCATTTAGCTTTTGTTGTATACGTGATAGGAAATATATGAGATGTGGTCTATTTTCTAGCATTATGTAGGACACATGCATGGTTAAAAAGAAACAGGTGAAAAGACTTGGGAAAATATAATTAATCAAAAAATGTACTAGACACTATTTCAATTAGGTAAATGTGTAACAACAAGAAAATAACTAAGTATAAAGAATGAAGGGATGGTAAAACAAGATGGTACAAAAGGAATTTGTTTTTAAACCAAAGTGAAATACTTTTGCACCAAATTAAAAAAAGTAAAATCATACTAAATCACGTTAGGAAGTATGAAAATAATGTAATAAAATGGAAGGTATGTAAAAGGGCACAAATGGTATAAAAAAAATTTAAGTCAATCAATTATACTAAATCATGTTGGGAAGTATAAGTGAAAAATAAAATTGGCAAAAATATTGATCTTAATTTTTCATACTAATTCAAGCTAGGAAGTATGAAAAATTTAATGCATGGTTGTATTCTTACATCCATTTAGAAAATAAGAAGATAAAAGTGAAATAGAAATGAAGTAAGCATAAAACATAATAAATCAATATGGGAAGCATGTAAATGATCTGTAACTTTATAATCAATCACATATTATCTCATATTTGACACATGTAATTTTGTTTGTGACTTGTATTATTGAAAATTTTTGTGAGGAATGTCAGGTCCTATCTATGTTATTACACTACAAATCATAAATAAAACACCACTAGGGTGGAAAAATCATGGAAATCAAGTAACAAAGGATGTGGATAATATGAAGTAAAAAGGTGTTAATTTGTGAGGAAGGTCGGGTCTTACTTATGGTCTTATAATACAACTCACAAATGAAATCTCAAGTGGAGTGATCAGTAAACAAGATAATATTTCTCAAGAGGAAATATGAGGGATATAGGGAATGAAAAAGGGATTGTAAAAAATAAGATGTAGGCATCTTCTAAGAAGACCTTAGGAGGCAAGACACATATTAAAGGCATGAGAAGACACTAAGTGACTAATGACCATCAATGTACAAAGGAAACCTATTCTCTATAGACACAATGCTTTGTAGGAAGCTAATCATGCTACTAAGATCAACTCATGAAGGTAGATTGGTACAAGGAAAATTAGAATATACATAACTTCCCACAATGTGTTACCTATTCTTTAGGACCCCTTATAGAGCTATCAATCTATGTGAATATTGGTTACTTATGTGAGAAAGTAGGTAGCACTAAAATATTTTTTTATTCTCTTTTTTCTAATATATAGGCCTATTTCACCCCAAAGGACCTCGGCTCTATTACGAGGCCAAATGTGGATTTTGAGCTTCAACTAGAAGAAGGAGGTGTGTTTTGAATCATGTCGTTTAGTGTGAATTGAATTTTAAGAATATTTTTGCCTTTTGAAAAATAATTTGGCTATTAACTTTTTATGGATTTTGAAGATTCCTCCTCCATACAGATTTGGAATGACCAATCATGAGAGATTTAGTGATACACATGAATGTGATTTAGGCTTAGGCTAAATGAAGCTAAGTTACCAGAGATAAAGACTGACTACAACACTTAGGCTCAATAATGAACTAACATGTGATCTCAAGTCTCAATTGTGTATATGCTTAGTTTATGAAAAAGGAATACAAGAAAAAGGATATCCAAATTGGATCAGTGAAAGGAGAGTATAATGAGATACATTATTTTATAACTAATCACATGTTAAAAGGAGACACAAACCAAAGGGAATAGGTTTTGTATAACCAAGTCATAATAACAAATATCTATGAAAAATAGAGATAAGGAAATAAACAATCATGAAGACATAAGAAGAGAGTTATAAGAAAAACTCAAGAAAGAAAGAGGAAGCAATGATAAAGAAAGGCAATCATATTTAAAGATAAATTATAATATAAGAAATATATAGTGTCAAAATTAAGATCACTATATAAGAAAAATATGAATATGAAATAGTGTCAAATGATAACACAGATAGATAAGAATGAAATTGGAGCACATGTCTAATCAAAATGAAAATGTAAAGGCACCATGAATGTTCTAATAATTAATAATAAATATATCCACACACATTATCCAAGACATCAAATAAATCTCTATAAATTTGGATACAAACTATTGATAATATATCATCAATCTTCAATGAAAATTGGGAAAAGACTTCTCTTCTAATCTCCTTAATTGAAAAAGTAGGAATGATTGAAGGATCATGCTAAGGAAAATTAGGCAAGGGATGCTTAGGAGAATGCATGGGATTAGGCTCTATGAGAGATGCAAGAATTATCAATGGATAAGGATCTATGGGTGAGGGACTTATTGGTGAAGAAGGATCCATAGGTGAGGGAAGGTCCATAGGTGAAGGAATCATGGGTGGAATCATAGAAGGTAATGAAGGGACCATAGGAGGATATGTAAATACTATAGGTGGAGCCATGTGAGATGAAGGATAAGCCTTATTATGGGAATTACCTATGGGAAGAACAAAAGAAGGTCTGAGAATAGCTACAAGATGATGCTTAAGGTGTTGTTGAAGGATGCAACAACAATTGTTGTGATGGGTGCCACATTGATGACACAAATAATACACCTCACATACTTAGGTATATATTCAGGTAGAACCTTTAGGGGAGGTGTGGTTTTGTCTAAAATAGGAGAGGAAGGATGCAAAGTATCAATATACTATAAAAAATTGTGATAATGGGTAGAACAATGATTAGTTATCCCATGGAAGTAACATATATGCTTATGAGGAGTCTTAGGAGAAATAATCATAGAAGTAGGTATAATAGGAGTAGAAGAAGCTATAAAAGACTCATTGGCCCATTTAGTGGGTAATGGAGCCATCTTAGGTAAGGGAAGAAAACCATCACCAAGGGAAGGTGGTGATGGAGGAGGAATGGAACTAGGCTCAACCTAAGGAGCAATGGGATGAGAAGAAAGGGTAGGCTCAACAACAATAGGAATAGGAACATGCTTAACTATAACAAGCATAGGAATGGGATCTGATAGGGGATCTACTAAGGGAAGAATGGGATCTTCAAAAATTATAAGGAGTATCTCACTAATATTAAGAGTGAACCAAGTATGGTGATCAGGGAATGTAGCAAAATGGTAAGGTTTGATCATAACATGATCTATGAGCATACTCCTATGAGGTTCCTAAAAAAATAGACGTGTTGGCACCATCTCTACCCTATGATAAATGGTAAAAATAATAAAATTAGGAATTATAAATGAAGGAATATGGGAAGACACATGAAAAGACTCAAGTAAATAAGAACAATAAAGGATAATATTGGCATCATCAGCCTCTACAAGACCAACTAAGAGTGGATCATATAGGGAATAACCATCATCATAATTTGGGGTATGAATATCAATGACACAAGTAGGGATGACCTTGTCATCCAATAAAGTGTGGTGAATAAAATGCTAAGTATTATTAAGACTACATGAATATCATTGCAAGGAGGCTTGTGAGAATGAGGCTACAAGGAAGTAAGAAGTTACGAGATGAGATGAGGTGAGAGTTAAAAAGTTTTGATCTTTAGGTTAATATCATTGGGATCATCATAATTATAATCTAAGAGGTTATGAGGAATGTTCCTAAAGAGTTTGGGATGCCAATTGTAACATTGCTTTAAATTAATAGGAAAATTAAGATGCTACGACTCATGGAATGAAATGTTAGACAAAGGTTCAAGAGTAGGAATCTTGAAGACACAATGGTCTTATAGTTTTTTGAAATTCCAAGGGTTAGTATCACCTTGAATCCTATAAATGGCTCTATTATGAGGGAATTTAATGTATTGGCAGGTGGAAGAAGCAATATCTCTCATACAGTGAGTCCATAGCCTACGAAGAAAGATGTTATAAGAAAGAGGAAAGTTAAATATAATCACCTTAATGAGAATGGTGATAGGTGGGATGGTAATGGGAATCCACATAAAACCTAGAGGAGGCATTTTCCTTCTATAATATCCTTAGCAGGTGTTGCATGTAGACTTGAGATTACATTCTAAATATCCAAAGGTTTTAATGAAGTCAAGAGATGTAATGTAGGTGACATAACCCTCGTCAATCAATGCATGTTTAACTTAGATATTGATTATTTGAACACTAATTAATAAAGCAGGATCATCCACATGAAGAACAATCTTGTTTGGAATCATAAAAGCTATGGGAAATTTTAAGGAAAGAGAAGTGTCATAGTTTCATCAATATTGATAGACATCTCTTCACATTGTTGTAATATACTATTAGATCCTGATAAGGCTACCTCCCAACATGCTAGGCGAGGATGAGGGAAATTCATCTTGAATAATAGTTGCATAAAATAATTTATATGATGTGGAGAAGTGATCATAAAATCAAGGAATGAAATTTGGGATGGGAGATTAGTGAGCTTCATTATGGGATCCTAATCATCATAGCCCATAAGAAGGTTATTAGATATAAGTTCATAATGATTTAGGAGGTCCTCAAAAGGAGGATCCAAATCACATTTGAATTTATGTTGGTAAGAAGAAGAAGGTTTAGAATAAGTTTGAAAATCTTGTGGTGGTGATGAAGCAATTGGTTCAAGTTGATTTTGAGAATTGGGAAAAGAAGTGTTAGTATAAATTTGAGTAGCATTAGTGTTGGAAGATAATGGAAGAGTGGTAGAAATAGATAAGGAATTATTATCTAAGGTAGAATTAGAGACTAGATAATCAAAATTAATAAGGTCATCTTTCCCCAACTCAATTAAATGAGTTGGAGAATAATCTTGGATAACAAGACATGTTCTAGATTAAGGAGTGTAGATAGGTTGAGAATCGATAAAAGCAATCACCCTTAACATATTAGTCATGTTAACCACATTATATTTGGAAGTGGGTTCAACAATAATTTCTACATTGTTAGTGGAAGGGGTGGCTATCTTGATTATCTTAGTTAGGTTGATGATTAGGAAGAGGGTCTTTGTAGATAGCTAAATGAGCATTGGCTTGATTTAAGGCTTGATTTTTATCATGTGATTTATAATCCTTGAAATTAATTTCATAAGCTTGATGATGATTTTGAATGATAGAATCATGATCAAAATTAGGACCACTAGGAAAATCCATGGCTAAATTAAAGTTGTCTACAAGTCTTATGATAATTACCCCAACTAGAGTGAAACCAATAAAACATGTTGGGATCATACCAGGATTTCAGGATGGGTAGCGTCAAAATCTCATGGGGCCTAGGTAGATGATTAAGCAATTCATCTGAGGATAGAGGTTTATGAACACTAATGTTGTTTGGTGAAGATAAATGAGGATTGGTATATTTTTGAGAAGGAGGAACTGGCTCTGAGAAGGGGTAGGCATGATAACTTAAACATTGTGAGTTTTCATAAGAATCTATAACACCATCATTGGTAACATTGTGATTTTTTTTAATTAAGAGATGAGGACCTAAAAAATGTAGGGGTTGCTTGAATTGACACATAAGGAAATCTTGTCATTCATCTTGGTCAATATCCTCCTCCAATATACATGGAGAGAGAGTGTGAACTTGATATTGAGCTTGGGAAAAAGGGAAATGGTAAAGAGATGGAAAATACTATCATCAGCCATGTTATGTTCACATTTGTTTGACAAATTTTTACACCTTTTAACAAAGGCTTGATCAATTTCATTTTCAAGTTGTTTGTAGAAGTGGGATAAAGTGTTTTCAGAAAGATCACTAGTTTGTAATTCTCTAACTAAAGAATTCACTAAATCCTCCAAACTAGTAATGGAATGAGTTATAAGTTGATTGTACCAATCCAACACATCACCTATGAGAGTTTTGGATAAGATTTTGGTAGCCACAAAGGTGTTCAATTTGACCTAATCCTTATAAATATTTTTAAATGTTTTAAGATGAAGGGTGGGATTGTTTGATCCATTATAAGAAATTGTAGGTGTGATACCTCCAATATCAATGCTAACAATCTGAGTAGTGAGAGGTTCATTTTGGAGATGCTTAATGGTTTTGTTTACCAAAGGAGTTTGAGGAATGATATTGACTTTATAATCTCTAAGAGGAGGAGGGGGAACATTCTGGTTATGTGTGCCCCAAGCCATTGGTTGAGGATGAGTTTGAAGATGAAGCAGGTGGTTTTGCATTCTTATCATTTTATTTGTGTTATAAGCTTTAAATTTATTCATTTTATTGATTGTTTGTAAAAATATTTTGTGTTTGATTATAATTATTAGAGGTGGTATTAGTGGCTTGGGTACCACTATTGGTATTGATAGGAGCTTGAGAGGAATTATGAGAATGTGAGGCACTAGTGGCAAGATTTGATTGTGTATAAAAATATGGAATAGTGAATGGTTGAGAGGAAGAAGCACTAGTAACATGATTACCTTGGGTAGAAAAATATGCACTAGTAGAAGGATTAAGGATAGTGGATCTTATGAGAGGCCCACTAGATGTATAACTTTCCATGTTAGTGGATCTACTAGGTGTGAAGGTGGAAAAAGTTAGAGAAGAAGAGGTCATGGTATGAGAAGGGGTCATAATCAAAGGAATAATTTGAGATTAAAAGAAATTGGTACCCCTAAATCTAGTTAAGAATGTAGGAGTAGGTGAATGAGGCTCTTCCACTTGACCACTAATCATAAGATTGTAAATGGTAGAAAGATTTGTTGACCATTTTGAGCACAAGTCAAAATGAGTCAACCCCCTATAGTAAAAAATTATATATGGGTATAATATTTTTTCATATTATGTTTTAAATTTTATTTTATGTAATTTAATTCCATTTTATCCTTGGTCATGGTTTAATTAGTTTATATGTCATTTTGAGTCACTTAGTAGCCATTTTGGGGTTATATATGTAAGTGGAATGGTTTTAAAGTTGTTAAAGTGTATTATTTCTACCTAAAACGTCCAATAGGTCATATTATCTATCAATAATGTCAGTCCCATACGAAAATTGTAGGTTATCTGACTAAAAATCAAGAAAATAACTGAAAAAGGAAGATTTTGGCACTTGTATGGCCCATGAGAGAGAGAGAGAGTGACACATGGGATAAGGTCATGTAATGGATATTAATATTACTTAGAATAATATTAGTGATTTAAATTATTTTTAATTACTAAAAAAGTCCTAAAACCATTCTACTCCTTCTTCACCCTTCTAGACACACAGAACCAGTTAGCAGGTTTAAGCTTGGTATGGCCAGTTGGAAAAGTTTCAGGTCAAATGCATTTGGGAGGTGATATTGAACTAAAATATATTGATTTACATAAAAATATTTTTAATATTGGTCAAATATTATTTATTAATCATCTCTAACAAGTTGACTATGTTTTTCTACTCACTGTTTCCCATGCCCTATAGGTTTTTCTCTTATTTAGATGATTTTGTACAATCTAGATTATATAATTGACTCCAAAGGACATTTAAATATTCAGGTCATGTTACACATGATTGTTTTCATGTTTAAATTTTTTTGGATAAGCTAAGTATCTCAAGATGCAAGAGAAGGCACCATTCTATATTGGAGGTAGGTTTCCACTATCTACATAATATCCATGCTTTGATAGTGACTTTAGAGGGTGGTGATAGGTTAATTATCATGTTTCCAATATCCTCTTGAATCCATAAAATTTAAATATAATTTTTCAAATAAATATTTCATGAGATTGCATTCACATGTACCATAAAATTAGTTTGTTATATGACTACCATACATAGTCAACTAGGTGAGTTGTGCAAGGCTATGAGACACATCCATGGAGTTTTGATGGAGGTCCTAAAATGTTTAAAAATATATCATATCATGAAAAATAAAGTAAAATTAGTTCACTTGGAAAAATAAGGGACTATGATGTCACCCACATAGTCATATAACATAGAAATGCACATACAGGTGGCTACAGAAGGGTCTAAACATTGAAATGAAGTGTGTGAGCTTATTTCAAGCTCTGAAACATATTGATGTTTTATTTTAACACCATTATGGGATATAAATTAGTTATAAAGGAATATCCTTTTATTATATTGACTATTTCATGCTCACTATTTGTATGCAGCTCATAATGCACCTATAGGTATCTCAGGATGATGTCATGTTGGAATGAGAGCCTTGACAATTACTCCAAATCCTTTGGAATGCTAAGAGTACATTGGAAAAATTTTATAATGCCTATGATTGATCAAAAACATGTATATCTTGCTCACTTCCTAAAATTATAAATTTAATATTGTATAAGAAAATCTCCACTTCTAGGTGGTACCACAAAGAGTTGAGGTATCACCTAGGAGATTAGAACAAGTTGAAACTTTCCTTGGATTCCTAGTGTGATTATATTATAAATTTACTAAGATATTTGGGTTATATTAATGGTAATACCTTGTAACCTCCACATAAGAGTCCATATTTCAAAAATAAGAGAGTGATTTGGTCATTTGATTTTCTTGATAGATAACCCCAAAGATACACCTTTGACCATTGAATTCAGACACTGTCATCTATAGGAATTGAGATCCAAGTAGACCTATTCACTCAAGGCTCAAAAAATATACCATGTTTCAATGATTTAATGGTTATAAATATTTTAAAGGAGAATTTATGATCTAAAGGATCATCAAAATAGGTTGATATGCAATGTTTTGAACCTATTTACACCTACAGGTGTGCCTAATTTTAAAACCATCCACCTACAACTAACTATTAGCTTCTAATTCACCCATGATAGGGACTTAAACATGGAATAACCAATTTTGGTTTATTTAATATAATAAAAAATACCTTAGATGATATCCAAAGTAACATGACACATATTCCAATGTGAAATAAACACCTACAGGGTCTAATGACTAACACAATCAACTATAGGTGACTCTAGGTAGATAGTAAGCTAGAACATGGTGTTTAGGTGATGGTCTAGCCTAGTAAAGGTGAGTATATGTATAAATCATTTCAAAATTATCTTGTAAAGTGTGAAAGAGTCTCATTTAATATTTTCAAAGTCTAATCCATGCAAAGTCACCTACAAGTGTCCCCTCCAAAGCAAAAAACATAGTCAAGAAATACATATAGTCTTTACCAATCAAGGTGTATGAAAGGGAATATGGGAGTTTGTAATGATAAATGGATTGAGAGTAACTTAATCATGATGATGATATTATATATAGGCCCTTGAAAATTGAAAAAAAGTAGAGAGAGGACCCCAATGATGCAATACATAGTCCATATGATGAAACCTTGCACATAGTTTGCCTTCTAATAGTCTATCTTAGAATTTGGAGGAATTATAAGGTCAAATGATAAGATAAAGGGATAAAAAATGGTACATAAGGTCTATATTACTTGGATAAGCTCCTTAAACATTCATTTTGTTTGATAAAATAGGTTAAGTACCCTCTATTTTGTCTCAGATAGAGGGTACTTACCTAGAAACATAAATCCTATAGTCTTGGAGAATGGAGATAAATGGATAATATAGGGGATTAAAAAATCTTGAATATAGGTTTGGGAATTTTAATCACACATAAAAAAATATTAGATAACATACATAAGAGGAAACTCAATAGGGTGGCCTAGACTGCCAAAGTTGTAAACAAGCCTATTAGGCAGGGTTTTAACCTAAAGCCCAAATAGTAGACCAATGTCACTTCAAAATTTAGGAGTGGATTATAATTAACTAATAAATTTTTATGGGATCATAACATATGTTCTCAATATTTTTTAATGCATAAAAAACCACAAGGAGAACCACTTTTGGCTTTGGACCACGTCATGGCCTATGTAAATGGAGAAAGGAGCTTGAGTGGTCAAAGTCATAAGCTCTTATATACTTTGACACTTTTCATGGAGGATAAAATGGATAGGATGAGTTTAATAATTTCATGAAAAAATATTTTATGGCATTATTTTCTTTATCCAATGTCAGACCCTTACAAAACATCACTAAAGGTCAAAACTATTTAAAACCCTACCAAACCCTAGTTCTAAACCCAATGAAGCAAATGAATATGGGGAGCTATAAAAATGGGATGAAATGACCATTAAATTAGATGGAGTTTGTATATTACTCTCCAAATATCCTTTCCATCCAATTGAGACATTCCCTATCTATACAAATAGGGTAGAAAATTGCTTTTTTGACTATTTTGTGTATTGTGTAGGTTCTGAGAACTTTCAAGAGATGTAACTAAATTTATGAGAATAATTAGGATTTTTTATAACCCCTAATTTCCATATTTTTTATTATTAAAACTCATAATTGTGTCTAATAGTAGCTTCATCTTAGCCAATCAAAATTAGCAAAGTGAGCAAAATGGTGAGAAGTGTGAAAACTTCAAGTGGAAGCCTATTTAAGGTGTACCTAAGAAATATAAATCCATGTAGGGTTTTTAAAATTTTCATACACTCCCTTTATTTTATTTTAATTGAAAACTAAATCTAATTTTGAGGCCAAGTGTGAGGGGTGACTGAAAGAGGAGTTTCTTTGATTGCAGGTAATGATGACTCACTTTCAAAGTAATCCAGATGATAATGAATGCATCCAAAGCATGGATAATCATTTACATACCCCCTAAATATTATTAAATCATTATATCTATCCCTAATCAGTTTTGGGACATTCCAAAATGGGGGAATGATGAAGACAATTTTCTTATGCATAATAAGGAGTTTCACGCCACATTTCATGAGTTTCATAGTTTGGAGAGCCATTTTTCCTACCAAAGCTTGCATGGTCTATCTCCTAATTCATTATTATACACTTTCAACTCATATTATAATGACAAGTTTTCAAGTGACCTTTGGATTCCTCTTTTCTCACTTCTCTCTCAAATGTTATAAGTAGTTACCATTTTGGCCTTTGTAATCTAATACCACATCATGTATGGAAAAGCCCTATTTGTTTTGACATTTTAATTTTTATTATAAAATAAATTTAATCTATTTTGAGTTCATATAACAACTTGTCAAAGTGTGTGAAAAGATGTATAGTGAATGGTTAAGAGATATTCATCTATCCTTGCTTTCTCTCAATCCTTCCATGTTTGATGCAAGTGATTCCAACCTAGTAGGTCATATAAAGTGTTGTTAAGGGTATGGATATATTATTAAGTATAATATTAATCTTTAGTATCTATAACTGATCTATGGCTTCAATTACCTTGGATAGTATTCATGTGTGTTACCTTCATATTTAAATACTAATGCTAGTGCATTCTATGACTCTTAGACTAGTGATATATTCCTTGTCTCTTTATGATAGAGTATGATAGTCTTGTGGTAAACATATAGGTTTATAACCCTCTAGAATAGGTTTATTTTCATTCAAAATATAACCCTTTTCCCCCATAAATAATCAATTAGTATAGGTAAAAGCATTTCAAGACACATTCAAGGAGCTAGCCCTTAAATGTAGAGATTCATCTCACCTATTTGTTACCCACAGCTTGTGAGATGTTTCCATTGTGCCAATTGGATGAGGAGTGTTGAGACATCTCCTCAAGGGGTGAAAATACAAGTGACAATAGGTTTTGGCATGCCTAGTGGGACAAAGGTCCAAGAGAGTGGGAAGATTATTGGTGTGTCTTTCCTCTATCAAATTTTGGAAGCAAGCAAGCCAACACCAATGGTGACTCTGAATGATAACTTTTGGTTCTAAGCAGCCCATATATATCTCATTAAAAAAAATTATCAGTTATTGTGTTTCCTCTAACACATGAGGTTGATATGAATATCTATGGCCAATACTCCTATCATGAACCTCCTTATCAACCCTGCTATGAACCACATTTTACTCAACAATCCTATCAAAATGGCTATCAATCTTATGAGACATTGCAGTCCTATATCTCTTAGTTTCCCTCTCCATATGGACACCATATTATTGGACAACCATATGAGGAAGGATACCAAGATACCTATCAAGAAATTCCTCCCTATCAATCCCAATATGAGTCCTACTAGCCATACAATGATGCCTATGAACCTCAAGAACAATCCTATGTGTCTTGTCATGAGGAAGAAGATATTTATATGGATTTTAAATCAAGATATCAAAATTAAAGAGTTAAATTATTAGATATTTGAATATAATAAAATGATTTTGGTCTTGATCCCCATCATTAACCTCCTCCTTCATTATTTCCATCCTATATCAAGTCTTTGTTGGCATCCATACCAAAGTTACTAGATAATGAAGAGAACATGAAAACATGGGATGATGAGTATGATGTGCTCCCTATTCATCTCATAGAATGGTTGAGAATTACTACCCAAGGTTACATGCATAATTTATGGATGTTTGAAGAGTGAGAAGGAACTCAATGGGAGATCAAAGAACAAATGGACTTATCAAAGAAGTGCCTTCAATGCTCAATAGATAGGATAAGTATGTGGGAGGATAAAGAGCTAAAAAATGAACATGTTGTTGTTGAATAATTTAAAGAAAATTATTGGAAAAATTCAGCTCCTTCTTATGTAGATGATAGTCCTAATCATCCCAAGAATTCACTTATGAGCTTACTATTGCTTTTCTCTTTCATAAAAACACTTATAAGCCTTATCCTTCACCTCACACTCCATATCCAACTCATCAAACTTCCACTATACCTCAAATTACAACTCCTTCACATGAGCTCATCCATCAAACTTCCATCTTACCCCTTCTTCAAGAAGAGCCCATCTTTATAAAAGCAAGTGAAGAGGATAAAATTTAATTCATATTTGACCAAGAGGATGTCATGAGTGACTATGAGGAATAAATCACCATAAGGACTCCCCTTGGTGAACAAAATGGCAATCCTACCTTTTTGAATGAGGAGAAACATATTGAATATTCTTTTGTAGTTGTCCATGAGGAATGTGGCCAAGACTTGAAGAGAGAGGTATTTGAAGAAGACTCTAGGTCTGATCATGAAGTTGTGGATGACCATCTCAAGCATGAAGTGGAGTGTACTATCAAGGATTAAGGTCAAGTCACTTGTTAAGAAGTCATAGTCATAAAAGAGGATAATGAGACAAAATTACAAGACATAAATCTTAGATATGACTCAATACATCCATCTAATTTTGAATCACCTTTAGCTGCATTAGAGCATGAATAATACCATCTTGATGACCACATACATCAAGTAGAGAAGGTTGAAGAGGTGGTAGCTCTTAATGATAAGGAGGAAAAAGATGATTGGTAGATGTAAATGAATATATTTCAAGATCTTGAATATATTTTCCAAGTTAAGGGTCAAGTACATGACAAGGTGGAGAAAGAGTATTACATGAAGGACAAGGACCGAAATTGGGTAGAATATGCAAAGTCACTTGATGAGCTAAAAATAAATTGCAGTTGAGAAAAAACCCAACCTTATTGAGAGCACTATGGAAATCAAGAAGGTATACCTTATTGAACCACCATTTGAGGTTATAATTGAGGATCCATATAAGGAATTTGAGGCTATTTGGATGAAATAAGAATTCATTTCCATATCCAACTTGATTGGAGCTACTTGGTTCTCATTGAACATCATGCCAATGAAGTTGGAAAACACTATGAAGAAGATGGAGGCATCAATTCTAAAGGTCAAAAGGCTACATGTCTCACTAAATCCTTTATGTCATGAAGCAAGGAAAGTTTAAAAATTCCCATTTGATATATGAAGGATTTTTCATCTCAAGTTAGTTAGTGGTTGAGTCAGTTTGTTTAGGTTGGTGTGTGTGTTCCATAAGTGCTCATGAAGCACAAGTGTATTTCTGCTTAGTTTCTTGTCTTGTGTGTCATTAATTTTTAGTTTTATTGTGTTTTGTGTGTTTTAAAATTAAATTTTTATGTCAAACCTCATATAAATGTGACTCTATAACCCAATGGATAGGATTGGGCAACTGGTCATGGCATAGTAAGCATGCCACCCTTAGGAAATCACCAAAGTTGTTGACCATTTTGACCATAATTAAAAATGGGTCAACCCCCCCATATTAAAAACTTATATAAGGGTGAAATATTTATTAATATGGTGTTTTATATTTTATTTTATGCAATATAATTCCATTTTATCCTTGGTCATGGTCTAGCTAGTTTATATATCATTTTGAGTCACTTAGTAGCCATTTTGGGGTTATATATGCAAGTGGAATGGTTTTAAAGGTGTCCAAGTTTATAAATTTTCCTTAAAATGTCTAAAATTTTAGATTACCTATCAATAATTTCATTCCCATCTGAAACTTGTAGGTTATCTAACTAAAAATCAAGAAACCAACTGAAAAAGGAAGAGTTAGGTACTTGTACGGCCCATGAGAGAGAGTGACATGTGGGATAAGGTCATGTAATGGATATAAATATTAACAAAACTCATCTTAGTGATTTAAATTCTTTGAAATTTATAATAAAGTTTCAAAACTATTTTACTTCTTTGACCTTCTAGACACACATAACTAGTCAGCAGGTTTATGCTTGGTACGGCTAGTTGGAAAAGTTTCAAGTCAAAAACCTTTGGAATATGATAGTACACTTGGAGATATTATTTTACATATTAATATTTATAATATTGGTCAACTATGCTTTAGGAATAATCTATAATAATTTTACTATGTTTTTCTTATCACTATTTCACATGCCCTATAGGTTTTGCTCTTGTATGGATTATTTCATACAATCTAGATTATAAAATTAACTTAAAACGACTTGAGAATATTCACCTCAAGTTCCTAATTCTTGGTTTCATGTTTAAAGGTGTTTGGATAAGCTAATTATCTCAAGTTTCAAGAGAAGGCACCATTATGTGTTGTAGGCAAGTTTTCACTATCTACATAATCTCCATGATTTGGTAGTGACTTAAGAAGGCACCATCTATAATAAGTTGACTATGTTTTTTTTATCACTATTTCCCATTGCCTATAGGTTTTGCTCTTGTTTGGATTATTTCATATAATCTAGTTTCTATAATTAACTCCAAAGTACATGAAAATATTCACCTCAAGTTTCTGGTTCTTGGTTTCATGTTTAAAGGTGTTTGGATAAGCTAAGTATCTCAAGTTGCAAGAGAAGGCATCATTCTATGTTGTAGGTAGGTTTTCACTATCTATAAAATCTCCATGTTTTGGTAGTGATAGGTTAATTATCATGTTTAAAATATCCTCTTTATACCCTCACCTTTCAATTTCATTCTTGAAAGCAACATTCATGAGTTTGAAATCATAAGTACCATACAATCAGTTTGTTATATGACTGACATACATAATTAACTAGGTGAGTTGTGTAAGGCTATGATACACATTCATGGAGTTGTGATGGAGGTCCTAAAATGTTAAACACACTCTCATATCAGGAACAATAAATTATAATTCTTTCACTTGGAAAAATAAGGGACTATGATGTCATCCACATAGTCATATAACATATAAATGCACTTATAGGTGCCTATAGAAGGGTCCAAACATTGAAATGGAGTGTGCAAGATTATTTAAAGCTTTGAAAAATCTTAATTTTTTATTTTAACACCATGAGGGGATATAAATTGGTTATCAAGGCATATCCTTTAATTATATTGACTATTTCATGCTCATTGTCTATATACAGCTCACAATGCACCTAAAGGTATCTCAGGATGACATCATGTTGGAATGAGAGCCTTGATAGTTGCTCTAAATAATTTAGAATGCTAAGATTACATTGGAGAACTTTAATAAGGATTAGGATTCATCAAAAAAATGTATATATTTCTCACTTCCTACAATTATACATTTATTAATGTATTGGAAAATCTCCACTTATAGGTGGTACCACGGAGAGCTGAGGTGTCACCTAGGAGATTAAAACAAGTTAAAACTTTCCTTGGATTCCCAATGTGATTATATGAAAAAGTTACTAAGATATTTGGGGTATCTTAATGGTCATACCTTGTAACCTCCACATAGGATTCCAAATTTCAAAAATAAGAGAGTGATTTGGTCATTTGGTTCTCTTTATAAATAAGCCCAAAGATGCACCTTTGACCATTGAATTTAGACACTATCATCTATAAGAATTGAGCTCCAAGTAGACCTCTTCACTCAAGGCTACAAAAATAGACCATGTTTCCATGATTGAATGGTTATAAATAGTTTAAATAATCATTTATGATATAAATTATCATTAAAATAGGTTGATATATTATGTTTTGAGCCTATTTACACCTACAAGTGTGCCTAATTCCAAAATCATCCACCTACAACTGACTATTAGCTTCTACCTCACCTATGATAGGGAATTAAGAATGGAATAAAAAATTTGGTTGATGGAAGATGATCCAAAAGACCTAAAAATATTTCCAAAGTAACATGACATATATTCCAATTTGAAATAAACACCTATAGGGTCTTAATGACTCTAACATAGTCAAGAGTAGGTGACTGCAGGTAGACAATAAGTTAAAACATGGTATTTAGGTGATGGTCTAGCCTAGGTAAGGTAATAATAGGTCTAAATCAATAATAAATTATCTTGGAAGGTGTAAAAGAGGCTCATGCAATGTTTTCAAAGTCTAATCCATATAAAGTCACCTATAGGTGCCCCCTTCAAAGCAAGAAACATAGTCAGGAAATACATACAGTTTTAACTAATCAAGGTGTATGAAAGGGCATATGAGAGTTTGTAATGTTAAATGGATTGAGATTACCTTCATCATGATAATTTTATTATTTATATGCTCTTTAAAATGGAAAACAAATAGAGAGAGGACTCCAATGATGCAACATAGTTCATATGATGAAACCTTGCACACAATCTACCTTCTAATAGTCTATCTTAGATTTTGGAGGAAATTGAAGGTCAAATGATAATACTAATGGTTGAAAATTGGTAAATAAGGTATGCATGACTTAAATAATCTCCTTAAACATTCATTTTATTTGATAAAATAGGGGAAGTAACCTTTGTTTTATCTCAGATAGAGGGTACTTCCCTATAAGCATAAATCCTATAGTCTTGGAGAATGCAGATAAAGGCATAAGACAGAGGATAAACAATTTAATAGAGGTGTGGTAAGTTTAATAACACCTAAAAAAAATTATATACATTACACAAAAGGAGGGAACTCAATAGGGTTGTCTAGACTTCCAAATTTTCAGACAGACCTATTAGGCAGGGTTTTGGCCTAAAGCCCAAATGGTAGACTAATGTCACTTAAAAATTTATGAGTTGATTAATATGGACTAATGAATGTTTATGGGATCATAAAATATGTTTTCAATATTTTTTTAATGCATAATAAACGACAAGGAGAGCCACTTTTGGCTTTGGACCACATCATAGCCTATGTAAATAGAGAAAAGAGCTCGAGTGGTCAAAGTTGGAAGCTCATATCTACTTTGAAAATTTTCATGGAGACTCACAAGGATAAGATGAGTTTAATAAGGTCATTAAAAAATATTTTTTTGCATTAGTTTCTCCATCCAAATTTAGACATTTATGAAACATCACTAAAGGTTAAAACTATTTAAAACCCTACCAAACCCTATTTCTAGACCTAATGAAGGAAATAAAGATGGAAAGATACAAAAATGGGATGTAATGAAAATGAAAGTATATTTATGTTACATATGACTCTCAAAATACCATTTTCATCCAATTGAGGCATTCCCTCTCTATATATATAGGGTATAAAATTGATTTCTTTGACTACTTTGTGTATTATGTAGGTTATGGGAACTTTTAAGAGATGAAAATAACTTTAGGATAAGGATTGGGACTTATCCTAACCCATAATTTACATATTTTTTATCATGAAAAATCCTAAATATGTCTACTAGTAGCTTCATCTCAACCAATCAAAATTGTCAAAATGAGCAAGATGGTGAGAAGAGTGAAAACTTTAAGTGGGAGCCTATTTAAGGTGTACCAAAGTAATATAAAGCCATGAAGGGTATTTAAAAGTTTCATCCACTCCATTTTATGGATTTTAATGGAATATTGAAAATAATTTTGAGGCCAAGTGTGAGGGGTGATTGAAAGAGGAGTTTCTTTGACTGCAAGTAATGATGGCTCATTTTTAGAGGAATCCAAATTATTAGGAATGTAACCAATGCATGAATAAGAATCTCCATATCCCATCCATATTATTTAGATAATGATATCTATCCCTAATGATTTTTGGGATGTTCCAAAAGGGGGAATTATGAAGATAATTTTCTTGTGCAAAATAAGGAGTTTCACACCACATTTCATGAGTTGCATAGTTTTGAGAGCCATTTATCCTATCAAACCTTCCTTGGTATATCTCTTAATTCATTCTTATACACATGTAAATCCTCATATTATAATTATAAGTTTTCAAGTGACCTTCAGAGTCCTCTTTTCCCACTTCTCTCTCAAATGCTATAAGTAGCTACCATTTTGGCCTTTGTAATCTAATACCACACCATGTATGATGAATACCTACTATTTTTGACATTGTAATTTTATCTAGATAATAAATTCAATCTATTTTTAGTTCACATATCAGCTTTTCAAAGTGTGTGATGAGATGTAAAGTGAATGGCTAAGCAATATTCATCTATCCTTACTTTCTCTCAATCCTTTAATGTTTGATACAAGTGATTCCAGCCTAGCATGTCATATGAAGTTTTTAAAAGTGTATGGATCTATTATTAAGTGTAAAATTAAGCTTTAATATCTAAAAATGATTTATGGTTTCACTTACCTTAGATAGTCTTCATGTATGTTATCTTCATATTGAAATACTAATGCTAGTGCATTATATGACTCTCGACTAGTGTTGTATGCCTTGTCTCTTTGTGATAGAGTATGATAGTATTTTGGGAAATGTATTGGCACATCACCCCTTAGAATAGGTTTATTTTCATGCATAATCTAACCCTTTTCCCCCATAAACAATTAGTTAGTATAGGTAAAATCATTTCAAGACACATTTAGGGAGCTAGCCCTTAAATATAGAGATGCATCTCACTTATTAGTTACCCTTAGCCTGTGAGATGTTTCCATTATGCCACTTGGATGAGGAGAGCTGATACATCTCCTCATGGGGTGAAAATATAAATGACAATAGTTTTTGGCACACCTAATGGGACAAAGGTCTAAGAGGGTGGGAAGATTATTGGTGTGTCTTTCCTCTATCAGCTTTTGGAAGCAAGCAAGCCAACACCAATGGTGACTTTGAATGATAAATTCTAGTTATAAGTAGCCTATGTATTACTCATTAAAATTTTTGATCAGTTGTTGTGTTTTCTCTAATATATGAGGTTGATATGAATAGCTATGGACAATACTCCTATCATGAACCTCACTATCAACCCTACTATAAACCACATTTTACTCCTCAATAGTCTTATCAAAATGGCTATCAAACCTATTAGCCCTATCAACCCTATATCCCTTTATTTTCCTCTCCATATGGACACCATGTTATTGGATAACCCTATCAGGAAGGATACCAAGATACCTATCAAGAAATGTCTCCCTATCAATCCCGATATGAGTCCCACCAGCTATAAAATGATGCCTATGAAAATCAAGAGCACCTTTATGAGTCTTTTCATGAGGAATAAGATGTTTCTAAGGATTCTAGATCAAGATATCAAAATTCAAGAGTTGAATTCTTAGAGCTTAGAATACTAAAAAATGAAGTTGGTCTTTATCCCCATCATTACCCTCCTTTTTTCCATCCTATATCAAGTCCTTGTTGGCATCCATACCATAGTTACTAGATAATGAAGAGAACATGAGAACATGGGATGATGAGTATGATGTGCTCCCTAATCATCTCATGGAATGGTTGAGAAGTACTACCCAAGTTTACATGTAGAAGTTATGGATGTTTGAAGAGTTAAAAGGAACTCAATAAGAGATCAAAGAATAAATGGACTTGGCAAAGAAGTGCCTTCAGTGCTCAATAGATAGGATAAGTATGTGGGAGGATAAAGAGCTAAAAAATGAACATGTTGTTGTTGAATAATTTCAAGAAAATTATTAGCAAGATGCAAAACCTGCTTATGTAGATTCTCGTCCTTCTAATCATCTCAATAAGTCACTTGCCTATGAGTTTACTAGTGTTTTTATCTTTCTTAAAAACACTCATAAGACTTCTACTTCACCTCACACTCAATATCCAACTTAGCAACCTTCCACTATACCTCATATTCTAACTCCTTCACATGAGCCCATCCATCAACCTTCCATCTCACCCCTTCTTGAGGAAGATACCATATTGAGAGAAGCAAGTGAAGAGGATCAAAATAAATTCATAGCTGACCAAGAGGATGTCATGAGTGATTATGAGTAATAAATCACCATAGGGACTCCCCTTAGTGAACAAAAGGGCAATCCTACCTTTTTGAATGAGGAGAAACATATTGAAGATTCTTTTGTAGTTGTCTATGAGGAATGTGGCCAAGACTTGAAGAGAGGTATTTGAAAAAGACTCCATGTCTGATCATGAAGTTATGGATGACTATCTCAAACATGAAGTAGAGTGTACTATCAAGGATGAAGGTCAAGTCACTCCTCAAGAAGTGGTAGTCCTAAAAGAGTTTCATGAGACCAAGGTAAAAGACATAGTTCTTAGAGAAAACGATAAAAATAATGATGAAAAAATGAAAGAAAATAAAATAAGATGAACAAATCATACAAGGGTTAGTTCACATTAGGTTCACTAGAATGTATGCAATTAGAAATGCATCATATATATAAATCAATCCTAGCTTAGAGAAGATAGAGCATACCTATGCTTCTGATTGGGGATACATTTATTAAGTGGGGGCATGACCAATATAGGGATCCATTAGACCTGATTAAGGGATCACTTGTCACAATACACCATGCTAGGAAGGGTTCTAAAGCCTGCATTCTAACATAATCATGTAACAACCCTAAAAGATTTGTAGGTTTAATGTTCATTAAATTCTAACAAATAAGAAAGTAAATCTAATCTAGTGCATACCAAATCTTGTGGTACAAAGTGGGGGTTAGAAATGAAACAAACTAAACTAAACATGCATATAATACATATACTCACATCAATGTATATGGAATCATAATGCATGGAAGAAAGAAGCACAACTACAATATCTATCTACTCTTACAAAGGAAAATAAAGTTAGGAATACTTAACTTGAAGATGAACCCACTGATCCTCAATCTCTCCTTTGGACAAGGTGATTTGAAATATATTGGTGTGGTATGAAATGATAACAAATACAAATCAGCTCTAGGCTACATAACCTATCTATGCAACCAAAAGACTTCTCCATAAGATAAGATCTATATCTTTCAAAGAAAGTATGGAACCTTAAGCTTTATTCCTCAAGTAGAATGGTCAATAAGATGTTCATTTACACTTATTCTTATTCACTTCTCTTATTATTAAATTTTGGGAAATTAACTTGTATATATAGGTGAATCTTTCCCTAAATCCTTCTTAATATATTGGCTATATAGGGTTGACCCAGTTAACCCTATATTTTTTTGGGAGACAAATCACTAGGACCTGAGCTAGGTCAATCAAAGGGATGATAGAGATAAAAGTGAAAAATACCCCAAAATAATAAAAGGTCAACCCAGGCAACCTTATATAGTAATAAAAAGATAAAAATTGTATAGGGTTGATGTAGTCGACCTTGTATAGTCAATTGGTTGAAAGGGGGTCAAGGCACAAATAAGGAGGATAAATTAATGTAAATGACTAGAATGGGTAAGGTTGAGAAGAATAAGATTAGGATAAATGTTTTTTAGGAGATGATTATGTAGATGGAAAGTGGAAAAAGGGACAATAATCTTATGAAGCACCAATGGTCTACCCAGCCCTTTCTCAGTGTACCCCTTAGGGCATGCACTTAGAGAGATTAAGACTCGATGGGTTTTTGAAAGATATAAAGTGTCAGTAATCAATAAAAGTTCAAAAATATTATGTGTATATAGATATCATAGGAGTAGATAGATAGGAGATAAGAGAGATTTTCCTCTTTCCCTTATGAATTATATGCTTTCTAGTTATCTTTTATCTTTGTATGATCCAAGACTATTAGGACTTAATTTTGTATTCATTTGAGTATATGATGAATCATGTTCATGTTTCATGAACCATTTTATATTTGAAATATATTTGAATTAGTATTCATGGTCTACACATGTATATGGTGAATTTTTTCCCTCTTATTCATAGCTAATGTTGTCCTCAGACCCCTACACCATCTTTGTCTTCTGGTCATGTTATGATGGCCAGGTAAATACTAGTTCCTACAAAGGATTTATTTACTTAAGAGAATAAAATATATTTTTATATAGAGCAAGATCATTTTTATTTCTCCCTATCCTCTCTCTTTTTGAAATTTTTATAACCATTATTATTTTTCACATTATTTATTTATTAGTAATTACTAATGCATTATTGGATCCAGGTGATGAAATGATGAGTATTAATCAACTAGAAGTATTATGTGAAATATGAATGAGATAATCCTTTTATTATAAGCTTATTTTCTTAAATTTTAACCAACAAAGGTTCCTTGAATTATAACATACCACAAAAACCAATTGAGTGAGATCAATACATTTAGGCCTAGTAGATATAAACCTTAGGGAGGTTTCATGTACCTCCTTTCAAGAAAGGTTGGTTAGAATCCCTACGTGGCTTCTATGTTGGTGTGTTAATCCACACATAAATATTTTGGAGGACAACTTTCCCCAACCTTGGATAAAAGGTGAGTTTTCATCTGGTAGTTGAGATTAGTTCAACCATGTAACCCAATCATACGTACAACATAGTGATTGTGAGTTATCCAAGTCAACTCACATTATAAATCTAGTGAAGGTGGATTATTTAATCAATCCATTCTATAAACTTGGCAATATTGAGTGATGTAATCACCTCAACCTTTCCAAAATTGAATTAACTAATATAATAGATAGGTTCAACAAAAATCCATAAAAGTACATCTTGGTGTATGCTAAATTCTATGTAAGTATTTGAAATCTAAAAATTGATTATATTTTATAATTTATGGTGCTCTTTAGTATGGCATATGTACCTCATATATGTCTCAAGCTGAAACCTAGGTATAATAATGGTACCAATGTATAAAATGTTATCACAAATGCATATCTAAATCATATAATTATGTAATTTGGCTGATTTAAACATTTTCAAGTGGGGAAGACATGCTATTGTGACATGCCCCCACTGAAATCTGAAACTAATAACTGGTGTAAGTGTGGAGAACATGTTTCCATAACATGCTTCTAATGTAATATGAAAACACTAAGTACTAAATAAGTATGGAGTTAATGCAATTTTTGCATACCCCCATTGAAATTTGAAACTTTGAAGGTGTGAAAGCCATTCCTCTATGACATGCCCCCACTAATATTCCCCCTTTTGAGGTTAGGTAAAGTAAAAAATAATGGTTACCTTACCTCAAAATGATGAGATAATCATATAATCTATTATGGATCATGTAGAATATAGGAATGACATGTCTAGGTAGATATATCAATGAGTTACATAGTATTTGATCACATCAAATCCTAAGGTACAAGATGTGAACCATGGAAATGCATAGATAGTAACATTACAATATCAACAAGAAATCAAGCACACATACAAGAAAACTTAAAATAAAATCAAAAGATGATGGTCCAAAGAGACCTTAAAAAAATGGCATATTCAAATGCCACATAATCAAAGGGACATTACTTAGTCAAATATACACAAGTCATATAAATACATGTTCAAATATCCATGTAAAGAAAACTATGACCCAAAAAAATGTCACAATAGGCAAATGTAGGAATAGATGCCATAGTCAATGGATCATATTCAAATGCTGAAATAAGTAACATGATGCATGAAAATAAAAATCAAGGAACACACTCAAGGAGGTGTAAAAGGGTAAGAATGAAATCATAAGAAACCAACATAATAATATCACACTAGTCCCTAGATATATGTGTTAGAAAAAAATGTTAAGTACATAACATGTGAATGATGATACACAATATATAATCATGGATGAATGCATGTGCAAGTATATAAGCTCAAAACATGATAATGGAAAATGAGCATAAAATGATATAACTTGGGTGTATTGTGATTAAGAAAGTGAATGCCCCCAATGTCCATATGAAATGAGTAGAGGGAAGGCCCAAAATATAAAATTGTATATATCATGTTCTTGGGCATGTCTATATCACACTAAACAATAATTATGAAACATGTGTATATATAAATAGATGATATGATATCTACCAACATGAAAAACTAACAACATAGATGCCAATTAGCTAATAGAACATGTACAAGCTGAAAATATTTTTGGATTTTTAATTTTTTAGTATTTTTGTGAATATTTTAAACCAATTTAGTCCAACAAGTCTTCAAATTCAGGAGCCAAGGTGTTTCCCAGTGGTCTTGTTTTCCAAAACTATTTATAGTGATTTATTTCTAATTCTTATAAATTTATTAGTAAATCTCTACCAAAAACTATGGGTATCTACTTTTCATCATATCAATCATGTGGGATATGAATTTAATTATTATAATGTTATAAAGTAATATATTTACATGTGGTACTAACATTTGATTTCATATCAGACAACCAATGTTGGCCAAGATGCAAAGTTAAATTTGTTTGTTGATCCATTACCCATAAAGCAAGGTTTACTACCTTTGGTCTACATGCAATGGGTAGTATAATGTATTGAAGAGATATTTGAAAAGTTGGAGAGTATCATAATTTATATATATTATATCCCATCTAATGCATTGTGGTAATAGTTAGATTTATTTCCAAGTGTTTATATCCACCTTAACATGTTGGTAAATAACCCCAATAATATTTACAGTAATGGTTAAGGCTGGTCATTTTTAAGGATGACTCTTTTTTGAAGAATTGGAAGTATTAGATATTTTTCATTTCTCAGGCACAATTTGTATGTGTACTTCTCTCTTGTATTTATGAATTTGGTTTTTTAATGCATCATAATGATTTGTATGATGGCCAATGATATAATGATAGTTAAAATATGGTAATCCCTATTTTGGAAACAATATACCACCTGATATTACCTTTTAAGAGGTAAATATACCATCATATGTTCAAGTAACATATAAATTATCGTATCTAGAGTATCTTAGTTTATCGTGATCTATAGAGTATGCTATGAATTCTTATGAGAGACCTACACATTATTTACATGATGTATTTACATTTGAACATTGTAAGGTTGACTCAATATGTGTAAATAATAGGGATGAATGGAATAATAAGCATCTACATGATCATTTACTATTTTTTATTTCATCTTATCTTGATTTTTTTTAATCCTCTGAAGGTGAATTTAGCTTATATGTTCCAAAACCTGTAGGTGCAAATAGGTTATGTGAAAGATGCTCAAGTGGATCAAATTTTCATTTTTTTCAATTTCTCATCTATCATATAATGGGATGGATCATAATCATTGTCATATTAATCTAAAACATGGCCACATTATTCCTCAAATGTTTGATTTTCTTGTATTTTATTTGAAGTTTTAGTAATAGGAACATGTTTAGGTGCTCTGTATATTTGAATATGGTGCATAGTAGATAAGGATTTTGTGGAATCTATTATGTGTCTCTGATCCAATTATTGACCATCTAGGAAATGGGATTCCCTATTTCTTACCATTTTGTGGAGGATTAACCTTAGTAGGTTCGATAATTAAATATCTAAGTATTAATTTATTTTATTCAAGTGGATGTTCTTATGGAATTATAGAAACTATAATTACCCAATTAGAATGAATATATTTAACACACATATGCACTATACAAGGTACTGCATGAAGTGTATGTATCCAAGGTCATCATGCTAACATATCAAAGACACCAATGTATAGTATAATTGAGAATGAAATGAACATATGTGTTGGGCCAATCTATAAAGGTAAAAATCAATCTTTCTAAAAACATGTTGTGAGGTCCCATCGTATGATCTAACTAATTTAGTCAAAGGATGTAAATAATTATGTGTATAACCCAAGTTTTTACTTCATTTCATGGTGAAAAAATTCTCCCTTTCATAATTATCAATCATAACACTATGTATAGGTTGGTGATAAAGGTATGCTAAATGAATATGGAATGAATATCTAAGTCATCATCCACAATCTTACTGTCATCAAAAGTAATAGGTCTCTAAATTATAGGAGGTGTATGTCACATATAAGTACCAATAATACCATCTATTATGTGCCCATAATATGGTGGAAAATGATGTGCATTATATGCCACTTTTACTTCTAGTTTCTTCTTATAATGGTATTACAAAGTATTATTAAATATCTTTTAATTCTAATGATCACCAAGTTATGAAATTGATTTCTTTGGAGGATCATCAAATATATTTTTTTGGTCATAAATAAGGTCTTGGATCTTATGCTTTAAGGTAAAACATATGTTCATAGAATTCCATGTGCCTTGGTGATAGTCATAGTAAGCATTGGCATCATATCCTTTGGGTAGAGTTTGACTTATATCAAACTCTATAGGATGATGGAGAGATATGAGGTGTTACATAGCATTCTAAAATAATGAATCTAGATACTCAAGTAATCATGTAATTTTTATCCTTGGTGAATTTATTAAGACAAGTCAATTAGGTTGTTGTGATAATGTATTAACTGTAATAGTTGTTTCATTTTTGGGTTATGTGGGTTTCACCTTGTAAATTGGTTTGATAGTAAACTTGGTATTTGATGTAGTTGGTGTGTTTGATACATACTTAAGTTTGTTCAATGAGATAAGTTTCATTTCATGATCATGCACAATATGGCATAATTCATCAAAAGATTTAAATTTTAAAAAATAATAGACTCATGTAATGGGGTAAGTAAACTTTGATTGAAGATGTCTTGAAGATCATTATCTACCACTGGATTGGTCATTTTAGTCAACATTTTCTTGTACCTTAAGACATATTTATTGATAGGTTCATTAGTTCCTTGTTTATTTTTTGTAATTTGGGCATAGGAAACTTTTTTGTAAATATTGATAAAGAAGTGTGCCAAAAAATGATCTACAATATGTTTGAATGCTTTAAATGATTGGACTGGTAACCACCTTAGAGCATATTCCTTGATTCTTCTTGGAAATAATTTAGACAAAATTTTATCATTGGAGGCACAATCAAGGCATGCCACATAAAAATATCAATTTTTTTGTTAAAGATCACCCTTACCATCATAAAATGTGAACTTAGGTGAAAAAACTCTTATTGGCAAGGGGTGAAAATATATTTTAGGTGCAATATGGCTATGTTACACTTATTTTGAATCAATATCATAAGGTCATTTCATATATTTTTTTTCAATATTTGTAACCTTACTTTATAGGAACTTTTTAGTTTGGACAAGAGATTGCACCTCTTAGTAATTGGGGTTTGAAGTTTGATAAGTCACAAAAGGAGATGTACCCATAATTTGAGTGTATATAGGAATTGAAATTGGTAATTAGGTTCAAGTATTTATGTTTCCCATGTAGGATGTATAAATAATAGGATTTATTTTAGGGAACAAAGGTGTAAACACATATCTCATACCCCTATTAGAAGTATGAAACAATGATGTGACTAATGGGAGGGTTATTGGTATAGAATTAGTTATATTACCACCTAGATATTTGCCATCATTAGGTGAGGAAGCCTTATCCTTATCATGTTTATTGATTTCATCTCTTGTAACATACAAAAATTCATCTATTAATCCATTATTGTTATTAATATGAATAACTAATGTTTCTTTATGTTCTATTTGAAAATAAAAAAATTTATTAACATTTTCCATTGCTTATATACTAAAGATTCATAATTTTGAAACAAATTACAACAATAAAAAAGGGAATATCCTAAGCCAAATTAGGGTTTTACCTGTAAAGGTAGACATTAAGTTTACCAAATATTTAACCCTAAATTGAGATGGGTCAATACATTATAGGTTCAAGAATATATAAATTAATAAGCACACATGTGATAAACAAATCTATGATAGGACAATTAATTACAAATCTAGATAAACAATAATCTTAATTTAAATTTTGATATATGATAAAAATAGTAAGTACAAATATTGATTGACATTGTAATAAATGAAAAATAATAGTACTTATTAGGTTTACTATGCACATACAAATCTGGGTTGAAACAGGGTAGAAGTGGACTTGAGAAATATTTTAGAATAGCCATTAGATTATGAAATCTTGCACTTTTTACCCTTGAACACTTGCATCAAATGCAAATAGTTATGTCAATACTAGTGTCTGAGCTGGATACAGGTGTATAGTACATAACATTGACTAGATTTAGATGTGACCACTTGGGACCTTTTAGGTTTTATATCACCTTTAGTTTGGTGTGTTTAGATTTCACACATAGGTTATCACTATTTTTTAAATGATTAAATGAAATATTTCTCACCCTTGGAGTGAATGTGGAGAAAATGGGTTATTTTTCACATGGTGTTGAGATACCAAAAGTACCCCTTTATCAATGGGTATCACCTACATATCCCATACTCTAAAGAGGTCCTCAAAATTATGTAGTTATCCCATACATGGTGTGTTATGTGTGCATAAGGATGAAATGTGTAATAATCAAGTTATAGAGTGACCTAGCTTTTAACTTGGAAAATATTAATCATGGGATGTTCCTTCAGTACTTAAGACTTGTAGATGGGTTGTACCTATGATTGATATTGAAATGGGAAAGAATAGATAATCTATACTCACTTTAATGCTTGATTGAGTAATTTTGGTAAGTTGCCTTATGAGTTTCTAGGTCTTTATTAGGTGAGGTATGGATGAGGATTAATATTTTGTATATACCAATATTTTTGGAAAATATCTTAGATTAAATAGATCTATATTATGCCAATTAATTTCAAACTTAGATAAATAATATAATGAATTTAAATGTTAATATATGCTAAAAAGATTAAGTATAATTATTTATTAATATTGAAATAAATGAAAAATAAGAGTACTTAGCTAGTATAAAATGCATCTACATATCTAAGATGAAACAGGTTGAAAGTGGGATAAATTAAGATTATGTAACAATCATTAAATCTCAAACCTTATACTTTGTGGCCTTGAACACTTATATCAGATATGGATAGTTACATTGACATTGGTGTCTGAGTTGGACATAGGTGTCTAATATAGAATATTGATTGGATTTTGATGTGACCACTCAAAACCTTCTCAACTTTATATCCCCTTTGTTATGTTGTTTTTATATCTCATGCACAGGCTATCACTCTTTATTAAATGATCAAATCCTAGTGTTCTCAGCCTTGGAGTGACTATGGGAAAATGAGTTAGTAGACACATGGTGTTGATTTACCCCATGGACCCCTCTATCAATGGGAGCTGCCTACATATCTAATTCTATGAATATGGCCTTATAATTATGTAGTTATCCCTTATGTATTATCATGTGTGTGTATAAGGATGTAATGTGTGATAAGAAAGTGCATATAATGACCTAACTTGTAACTTGGTAGATATGGCTCGTGGAATTCTCTTATAGTAATTTATACATGTATATGGGTTATCCCTATGATTGATATTTAAATATGAAATAATAGGGAAGCTTTTCTCAATTTAATTCTTGATTGAGTTCCTTTGGTAAGTTGCCTTGTGAGTTCTTAGGTCAACGATAGTTTAGGAAATAATGAGGATTGATCATGTATATCTACCAATACCTTTTAGAAATATATCACATTAAACCACTTTAGCCAACCATGAGGATAATCTAATTTTAAAATTTGATCAATTCAGGGAACTAGACACTTATTTTGGCACATGAAACTTGTATCAAAGTAGGCATCTGGCTTGGATGCAAGTGTCTAGGAAGTTGGAAAATAGGTAAAGTTCCAAAAGTTGTAGAAGATGATAATAAGTAGGTTTATAGCATTTTGAGTAGCATAGAATGCCTTATCATCATAATAGTATATGGTCTAACTAAGATATAATAAATAGGCACAATATATAGTTGATGTGAGCCTTTTAGTAGAGAGAAGGTTTAGAAATAGAAGGGTACAACCATGATAAATACTTTCCAAGTATACAAGATTGAGGTGTTATTTAATTCAGATTTAGTGTCTAATGAACATTATTAGGATATTATCCTATATTTTGGTTGATCAAAACAACCAAGTAGTTGTTGTGAAACCATATCATATGCATATTTATTATGCACTCCCTATGTAAATTAATAGCATGCATACATGAACAAAGACTTTACTTGTGCATGATTGATATTTTTTTGCATGTGAAATGTTTTTATTATAGGTATTGTAACAATGTGAAAGAGATATCCTCCATTTATAAGAGTGCATTTTTCACTTTGATACAAATCTATAAATAAAATTCATTTGTCTTGAAACCAAATATGTGCTTGTGAGGGATTATAAACCTATAAAAATGGGTGACATTTAATAGGGTGAGTTAACCCCAATCACCCCCACATAAAAATTGGTCATTACCTATGTATCTAATACTTTAAGGAGGGAAATAAAGCCACATGTAGTTCTTCCACATAGGGTGATTATGAAATTGTGATATTTTGGTATGTGTATGTGTAATGATTTGCTTTGGTAGTTGACACTGCTTATTTTTTCCTAGGTTTTGAATGCTTTAGACTTAGATTATGGTTTCTCCTAGTGATAGGTATGAAAATTGGGAAGAACAGGAAATATTTTATAAGTGTGAAATAACATATAGATGTATCACAAATAAGTTACATATCCCTTTTAAATGAGAACTTGATTTATTTATATATGGATCCTTTTTAATGATTCCTCATGCCATCCGCATCCTATTATTATGGGCTAAGAATAAATATGATTTTGGTTTTCTAAAATAATTTTTGGTAGGAGTGGGATGGTTTTGACTAACACATGTAGCTATCAAGTGGTGATAATGACCATAGCCTTAAAAACTAACCCATGTATAGGTGGACTGATCTAAGAGTCTTGATATGACTGTGGAGGATATTTAATATGATTAAAATAGATAATGATGTTCTTATATGTATATAACAATATAATGGAAGTATTGACTCATCAAGTAACATGCAAGTATGAGAAGATGGACAATTCTGAACTTGTTGTCGCATCCCCTAAAAATTGACCCACAAAATTTCAATAATTTTAGAGTTGTGTATCTAAATTACAACAAAAGTCCTTGTACATGTACAACTAATACCATTAGTTCAAAATAAATGAAATGCACTTGAATTTTATATCCTCGTAATAGTAACCATAATAATATTTCAAATATAAAAATTAAAATTTTAACCTTATAGTTATATTCCCCATTTGTATTTTAATCATATTATTCTTATGAGGCTTTCCCTATGCATCATAAAAACAAAATTATAATTATAATAGAAATGATTCTATTTACCCAACTAGTCAAGATACAAGACATAGATTTATGATTTTACTAGATTCTAAATTACTAAAAAAAAATAGATGTATAATAATCTACTAACTCATGTTTTCTACATTCATATGAATAAATAATAGGTCTTATCTCTAAATTTATTGACAAGTTAATACAAATATTTTAGTCCTATAAAATAGACACTTAAGAAGAATTTACAATACTATAAAGGTTCATTTTTCCCACTAACTCAAATTATGCAAACCTTATTCCAAATTATAACCAAAGAATATTCCATTTTTATTAAATATAACCTTTAATTTTACTTGATAAATAAATTAAGCTTTCAGTCTCCCTTGGCAGTGTAAGACTCTCTCCATAATCTATTGTGTAAGTTTGATCATGGAATAAACATGTCATAAATGTTTATACATAATTCATTGAATAATAAAAAATTCTTAGTGATTTCAAATCAATAGATATTTACACAACATTATCTAGAGAGTGTTAGGGTTTCACCTATTTATCCAAATTCTATAAGAATTAGTCATAATTGAATAAAGACTTAAGATATTATCAAAATAGGTTCATAAAATTCATAAAGTTACTTCCAAATGTTAAAAAAAATTGTAAGCTTATACATTTTGGAATCTTCTTATCCCAATCTTCATATAGTTATAATATCCATTAACTAGGATATATTTTATCTACTAGCCCAAATCAAGGTTATTCTTTTACCCCATAATAACTTGTGGTACTAGTCACAGATAGGAAATAACATCTAATCCATAGTCATTATGTGAAAGACCAATCTCAACATATAAGTAAATATTAATTTGAACATTATAATTATATTGTTGCCTTTACCAATATCTCTTTATAACATTCATAACATTGATTTATAAAAATCTATCTCAATTCCAATTCTAATCACTTTAATCAAGTTTTATATTTTAATAATAATATTATTATTACCATCTCATAAAAATAATAATAGCTCTTAAGATTTTCCCAATAGGATATCCCTATTTTCTACCTTAAGAAAACAATACAATTGATTAACCAATTCTATCATTATTCTATTTTTATTTTAATAACACCTCCACCCTTTTTTACCTTCCTCAAGCTTTATTAAATAATATAGTACATAATATCTCATCTTTAAGGTTGATGTATTTTTATGTGTAAATATTTTAACACTGATACAATTAAAATAATTTTTGACTAATATGACATATTAACAAAATCATACCAAAATACAAGATATAAAAACATTCATATTATTCCTAGTACATAACTTCATTGCTCATATATTTATTGCAAGACCAATATTCCCTCACCAAATAATACATCAACCCAACAATAGATATTAAAACCAAATATAAGAATTATATCCACTATCCCAAATATATTTCAATTAAACATTTTATTATACAAAACATGCATAGCCAAGTTATTTTGCCTTTGCCATTATTTTGACATTGAGACTCTATTTCTCTAAAAAAATTTATAAAATACATACAATAGAAAGCTCAATTAGCAAACTAATCCATAGTTCAGTATGATGCCAAGAATATTTATGGAAATAACATAATTAACTACTAAAGTAAGATAATTCAAATGTGAATTTGAAGAAGAAATGAAAATATCCATCTTGTCCAAATAGTTTTTCAAACATAATATTCAAGTAAAAATCATCTCTTATTACAATTTTAAAGATTAACAAACAAAGAAAGGAGAATGTTGTAGAAAACCATCTCCAACATAATGCATGCTAAGTTTTTAATGTTCAAATATATGTTATAGACTTACATGACATCATTAATAAAATATAAATATTTGATCCCTTTCACTAACCAAATAGTCATTCAATACAATTACCATAGATCTTATTTCACTTACAATGAAAAATTAATACCAATGAATTGTTATGCAATGATCAAATTTAATGAATGCTTCAAACATACTACAATTGATATTAGGGTATAAACCTAATCCAAAACTCAATCTATTAGCATAAAATAAACATTTGAATTGACAATAATATAAACAAATAGGACTTTTCATTAAGAAATTATTCTTAAATTGTAAGTTAAATTAATAAGACTATATTTTATCAAAAACTATTGTATCCTTATAATTTGCATTTACCAAATAAAATATTCAACCAATCCTTAATAAATCTAAATAAATTATATATCAGTTCATAAATAACTATGATACAATACAATATCATGCCATCAACCAATTACATTCCTCAATAATGTGATCAAATGCAACCAAAAAGGGTATACGATGGAAGTAATTAATGCTTTAACTTTAACAACTAAATTAAAACTACAACGATATAAACTAGATCTAAATTTTCATATACATCATAAATTTCCACAACTAAGTATTATAGAGTTACTAAAATATATAATTAAATTTAGAATCAAGCATCAAATACAATAAGGTCATTTCTAACAGTGGCTTTGACATGAAGTTACTTGTATACATTTTCATTCAAAATACAAATTTTATCAATTCAAGATTTATTTTAATGCATCTAGAAGTTATTATCATTATAAAATCCTTCCACAGTCAAGAAAAAAATCATCTAAAACATTTTTCTTATAGAAAAAAAATGTTAAACCTGAGCCCAACCATTTGGTGGTAGCTCTACCCACCCCAACCATCAATATGAGGTTAGAAGAGGTCATTTTATTGAAGCTAAAAAACATAAAATCAAATGGAATATGAAGGTTTAGAAATATGGTCCACCATTAAAGAGTTTCACACAAATGAAACAAAACATAGGTACACAAATCAAGATAACAATGTCGAGATAAATAACATGTCAAAAGTAGGTTTCAAACAAAAAACCACAACTTGAAAATAAAATGTTAAATCAAATAGCATGATATCAAAAATTGAATGCTAATTAAAATAACATGATATCAAATACACTATGATAAATTAAATAACATGATATCAAAATAAGATGTTAAATTAAATAGCCATCTTCATGTAATTTGAAAAATTACTACATCCATACACCATCTAAAGGGTGAGATGATTCAAAATCAACCATACCAATATAGGTTTTTACAAGAAAACAACAAGGTTATCCATTCAAACCACATTTTATATATATTAACTTGCCATAGTAGTTGTTCATCCTGAACCACTTACGGGGTGATGGGGAAGTTTTAGAAAATGGAGATACCCTTTTCTAAAACTCACACTTCCACATGAATTCTATATTAATATTTCACTTTAAAAATTATGCAAGAAAATAAAATGGATACAAAAGTAAGACCACTTACTTGTATTTGAATGAAAATGTTGTTTATTGATTTATTTTTCTTATAGCACTTTTCTCCTATGGATCATTGAATTGTTTGTTTTTTTAAAGTCCACCTCAGCCATCTTAACTCCTTCCACTCCACTTATATCATACTAATGTAACTATAATGGTGATATTTAAGTCCCACTCCTTCTCCTTCATGATTATAATCCCTACATAGACCAATTACTTCCTTATTCCTATAATTTCTAGTTTAGAGTCCATTAAAAAATACTCTTAATGAAAATGATTTCATTATTTATTTATTCATGAAAAACCTAATCAATCGATTAGGTCATTTAATCAATGGTCGAATGTCAACCAAAATACTAATGTCACATAAGGTCCATAAATTACCATTTTAATAGTAGTAATACATTTGAATAATATAATTACCTTGGTCAAAGTCTATATAAAACATGCCCAAGCATGGTCATATCATTGTTTGCACCATAATGATAGGTCCTCAATGCCATCAATGAAACCAAGATCATTCTTGCATACAGATGCATATTCCATAGAACTGAGGTAACAAAAAACTTTAACATACCATCACCATTATGAAAAATGGTCAATATAAAATATCAAATCAATAAAATCCCAAAAATAATAACATTTACAAAAAATAATGACATAATTGCTTTTGCGCCAATGATGGCTCAAATAATCAATCAAATAATTAAAGTAAAAAATTGGTTTTTCACAACAAAAGATAAAATATAAAATAATTAGTGAAACAAATGGATCTCATTTTCCTCATATCCATTTACCTATATGATACTAACACAACTATTCTACAACATATTCCAAGCCTAAACCTAGCTCATCTCACATGGTTATTACTTGCAGTCCTAAAAGGACATTAGCATTTACTCTCTCTCTCTCTCTCTCTCTCTCTATATATATATATATATATATATATATATATATATAATGTAATAGTAACAAGATAATGCATGAAATATACATTTAATGCCTCCATATTCCAAATTGTCTCATCAAAATAGTATAAGAAAACACATAATTGTTGCATGTTTTAGGAAGGATATGACACTTGTTTGGGTGTTTAGTTAATGCATGGTAGATTCATGTCAATTGTTCCATAATCAAGTACTAAATAAAAAATTTCAAAATGTAAAAATTCCCCCATTTGATTCTAGTAATGTAATTTCTATAATAAAATGATAAAATATACCTAAGTGTGTACAAAAAACTTTACCTTTTTGGATATGGCTTTGAATGTATAGTTCCACTCAATAAAAACCTATAATGAAAATTAATTAATTAATTTACTTATTTTAAATTTGAAATCAGAAGTTTAAAATTTAAATATGAAGGGTTAGAGTACACTTGTGTGTTAGTGAAAACCATGATGCCTTCATAAATTATTGTAGATAATGTTTCTTTATTTAATAATTAGAGAGTTAGCAGTGATCATGTATTAAAATTATGTAACTCTATAGTATACATAGTTGATAATGAAATATACCCCAACCTTCATAAATGAATGGAAAATTACATAATGTACTAACCTAAACAACTATGCAAGGAAATGATAGAGAGAACCATCTCGTTAGGTTAAACTCAAAGATATCACTACACATGTAAATAAGAGAACTGATCAAACAAATTCCTCTCAAAAATGGATCAACTACTACATATGTATTATATATTAAAATTTATTTTTTACTCTAATTTGATCATGTTTGATCCATGTAAAAATAAAATATCATGATCATAAATGAACAAATAATTTTTTTACTCCCATCATGTACACGAGTTTTGATAAGTGTGAAGTGGAGTGATAAAAATTATATTTAAATTTAACTATGCTCTATATATGTATGAACCAATATCATTCTACTTGAAACTATACACTAAATTTTAGAATCTATGTCCTACATGTAATTTGAATGTGTAACTTTAAATATTTGTTTCTATAAACTCTTGTGTATATGTCCATGCATATGCACCTAAGTATGTATATATTTTTCTTCAAATTCCTATAAATTTAATTCATATGCATAACATATGCCCATTTCTTTGTACCACTATTCCAATGTCTATCATGTTATTTAAACTTTTTGATAGTTGACTCTCTAAAATATGTGAAACATGTACTCTACTCTAATTTTCTACTCATGGAGGCTTATGTCACTAAGATAATCCCAATGTGATTCCCACCTTTGGATATTAGGGATGTATCATATAAGTAAATCATCTCAAAATAAAAATGAATTTTACCATGTCATGTATAAATATAATATCGTTTGACCATGTGTATCTTATGTTATCATAATAATGTATGTAACATATGGAATGTAGGGCATGTAAGTGTCATGTTGAGATAAGTATATAAATGAAGCATGTAGTATGAGTTATTTGAATAAAATTATATATTAATAGTGTAGATATAAATCATGAAACCCCTAAATTCCATCAATCCCAAGGAGTGTAAGTGTTATTGGTCACTCATAGGCTAAAGGGCTACTTACAAGGGACATAAGATGTCACAAATATCAAGCCAAAAGTCCACATATAGGAGGACATTTAAAATGTCACAAAAAAGGGACATTAATAGATGTCACATCAAGTAATCCTAAGGGACATACACAATTATCACACAAAAATTAAATTATCAAGTAAAAAATTAAGATCATCGAAGCATAGGAACAAGGTACTAGTCTATACCATCCATATGTATCAATGCCATATCATAGTAAAATGGCATATCATGTATCACCATGTAATAAATGACTAAATAAAAAATCATGTTTAAGAAATTAGGTGGATAAACATGTTACGTATGCATCTAAATTTGCTCACCTATTCTAGCTTGCTAATTGTATCGCTAATTCTACCTAATGGTTCACTAATTAATCCTTTTCATCATTATTTCATCTAACATTGCCTATTCACCCTAGTCAATAATCTAGTCCCCTTTAGATATATATATATTATCATATACTTATCTTCATATTTCCCATGTAATATCAATTACCTTACTATTTATTATTAAAAATGCCATTTATAACCTAAGTCCCTCTTATACCCACTTTTTAATTTAAAATTCACAAAATCACACCTATTCTTAGGCTTATCTACAAGCCTACCCACTAGCCTTGACATCATCACTTTATTAACCTACCTAATCCTCTTATTTCATGATATGTGATTTAATAATATTTTAGAATATTATGCTTTTTTCAATTTTTCTCCTATAAACTGACTATTTATTTTTATTTTTCATGAGATATCATAAATTTTGTGTTGAACAATACATTTTATAGGATAAATGTATGGAAATAAATTATTTTCAAATTTAAATATCTTCTTATGATATAAAAATTGAAAAAAATAGATTTTATTTGAAATACAGAGGTCTTATTATCTTTGTTCCAAATTTTTGATTAGTTTAACAGAGAAATGTGTCCAATATTTTTTTTTCTCTCTCTCTCTTGATTATATTCTCTCTCTATGAAGTGGTGTGAAAGAATTGTGTTACTATAGGATCTATTTGGTTCTCATGTACTAAATTTAGATTATTAAAAACTTGGTTCCTCCCTTATTATGGAAAGTTCTAGATGTCTCAATTATATGTATGTAATTTGATTATGATATTATTTGAGATAATGATTTTTTTGTATACCGAGTTTGTTTGATATAATATTATAAAAGAAGGAATCTTGAAAAACTTGTGTAATTATTTTGAGGAAATAAATCATATATTTGGTGTAGCTTAGAATTACAAGGAGCACATTAATGGCTACCTCACTCTATAGCATGGATATTTCACTTTATCTAACATAAACAAATAAAAACACAAAATAGAGACAAAACTTATTTATTGATTTAGAGATGCGTCACCTTCATAATTGAAGAATTTTAGTTAACCTAAAATTACAACTATAGGATTAATATAATATTTTACTTGAGATGTCTCTTGTTCTTTGATTATTTAGACTACTTGACCCTCCAATCCTTTCTTTTTTTGGCTTGATATATGCTCTTCTTTAATCTACCATGAAAATTTCCTTAACACTTTGTATAATATCTATATTTTCTATAATTTTTGGCATTATTTCATTATTATCTAACTTCCCTTTGGTTTTTGGGGATTAACGAACACATACATTAGTTATCCTCCCCATGATTACAACCATCTTGAATATTTCAATAGGATATTTCTAATGATAACTTCAATGGCAAAGTTGACACCACCATATAAAAACTACATCCATTTAAATATCCCCTTTTCACTCTTTTAACTATGGATGAACTTGAATTTTGACTATATATTACACATGATCATGCCATGTGGTGTAATCCTAAGGTCACTATATTATGGACTCCAAATTTTTCATGTGACCTTAATAAGTCATTGGGAAATATCAATATAAATATATAAAATTGAATGAATATTTGTAAATTGGTCCCTTATCTTAATTTAACCTATGATTCTTGTGTGATCACATAAAGCTTATTCTTGTCACTATCCAATAAGTCACACAATCCATTATTTACTTGTGACTATTTGAGGCTCTATGACCATTTTCACTACATGGACCCATGAATTGATTAAATCTAATTAATACATGGCCGCACATCCATATAAGTTTGTGATAACACCATCGAATTGTGACATATGTTAAGGGTATGATTATGACACTTATTATAATCTTAAGTTCCATGTTTCACATAATTCATTTTTATCTACTTTGAAATATTATGGACCAATTATAATTTATAATTAAATTTTTAGTCTGTCAAGTTAGATGGTATATGTTGGATTAATATTTTTTGTGATCAATTAACACTTAGTGAATTAAAAATTATTCACTGTAAACTATGATCCCATATAATATGTTCACATGACCTCCAACAAGCCTTGAAAATATGAAGTGTCCATCATTAGAACTTAGTAATTTATTAAAATAATTATGTGGAAGGCTCATATTACCTTAAAACTTAGTGTTGCGAATACAAAATGTGACCTATAACCTCATGAACCCAAAACATGAATAATGTGATATATGATAAAAAAAATAGAGTGTAACTTGAGGCCACTTATTAAAAACTTACAAAAAATCTTAAAATATTTATAGGTGATCCAAGATTTCCTCTACACCTTGGATGCTCTTTCATCAAAATACCTAATGTAAATAAAAATTTCAATGTGAATTTTCTCATGAACCTATATGTTATTCAATTGATCTACCATGATTATAAATTTTGGATGCATTCATCCAAGTTACATATGTTGTTGCTCTATTTTTTCATTTTATCAAGTACTCGTAGTACTCACTACCTCTAGTCTTATTTTCAATCCATGGGTCTAAAATGGTCTTTATTTCTTCCTTCTTCATGGATAGAAATATCTCTTTCTAGTAATTGTATAAATAATCCATAATTAAATATAAATACTCTCTTAACTCTTCCACATACAGATCCAAATTTGATACATTAAAAATTTAATAGATATCCACCCTATTTGGAAATTTGATATGCTAAGCATTAGTTGAGAACTTTTTTATATTTTCAAGGCTTGATTTTTTTCCACTTGATATTATTATACTTTTATTTTGGGAATATTTATTTATGAAAATGGGCCAAAATAAAATCCCTAGATTAAATTTTTTGTTCTTGTATTATCTGATTAACATTCTCCTTATATTTTCTACTACTTTTGTCTAATCTCCTTTTAACCTCTAAATTCATAGCATCCTTCATTATTGCATAATATCAAGCTTTAGTACTTATTCTATTCAACTCAATTGTACTTGATTATTAACATTTGCATCTATGAATTCTACCATATATAATTTTAAAAGGACTCATACCTATACTTTGATTGGCTTAAATATTTTAATTGATTTTAACTTATGCCAACATCAAATCCCACTATTTGGGTGTGTCTCTAACTAATCATCTTATAAAATTAACAAGATTGTGAATCAACACTTTTATTTTACCACATGTTTAAGGATGATTGACTGAGATAAAATATAATCTTGTGCCAATTCTATCCAAAAAAAATTACCAACAAATTTAGTTTTTCATTTTGACACAATTATCATTAGAAAGCCATACAATATGTCAACCTCATTAAAAAAATATTAAAAATATTTGTGGCATAAATAGACTTATCACATTATATAAAATGTGACTATTATTTAAAATATTTCATAAAAACAAATATAGAGTCATTACATCACTAATTTATCATTATTCCAACAATAAAATCAATGCTCAATGTTTCCCATGGTCTGTCTAGAATATGTAATGGTTTGTATAAACCTATATCATGTCTTTTTAAATTTGAATGTTGAAATATTCTACATATTTTCATAATTTTATTCACATCCATGATCGATTGTGGATAATAATATTTATCACTCAACTATGCTAATGTATATTTATTCCCAAAATATCTAGTTAAACCTCCATTATTTTTCTTGTTCAGTATGGTACCTCTCATGGAACCTTGATGTATGCATAACCTATTACATTTAAATATAAATATAACTTGAATAAATTAATCCAACCATGGATTTATATCCTTATGTGTGGTAATTTTTTGCTCTTCATGTGCATCTAAAAAATCCTCATCATTCTCATACAATTATTTCTTTGACTACAAAAATCAACTCTAATCACATTCACAACTAGAGTTTTCCTACTCAAGGAACCTTTAACCATAATGTATTTCCCAATTTTATGTTTAAAAATAATAAAAATAACTATGAATATATTTCAACCATTTCATATGCCTTTGATTTACTTACCTTGGTTATTTATAAACACCAAGCCATGGTGTTTTATATAATAAACATATTATTTTGGAAACAGGTAATGTTGTTACTTATTAAAATATTACATTATTATATAGGTCATAAATAGAATATTTTGTCTTTAAATAATTTAATTCTCACTAAATTATTCAATTATATTACCTTATTTATTATTCACGTCTCAAATGTTTTCTCCACTTTCATCATAGTCCACTTGAACCACTTTCCAAAAATCAAGAAATGACAACAATACATGTTCCATTATCTTCTTCTTTAAAATATGAAAACTATTATTTGATTAAAATATATAGTGGAAATAATTTACTTCTCCTTTCATAGTTTTTTTATAGGATCATATATACCACAAATTTTTCTAATCAAATTCCTTTATAATCTTGATAATACATGGAAAATTCTAGCCTCAAACATACTTTTTGGTGAATACTGATCCACAATTGCTTTCACCTTTATAGGTTCCATAAATGACCCATATATTGAGACCAAAAATCATAAATACACTCTATACTCTTGAATGAAACTAAATTTGTTCAATATATATATATATATATATATATATATCTTAATATAACTTACCTAAGACCAAATTTAAGTGATTTAAATGTTCTTCCTTAGAATGACTAAAAATACAAATATCATCTATGTAAATAACTAAAAAAATAATTGTGAATGGATTTAGTACCTCATTCGTGATCCTAATAAAATTACTTGGAACATTCATCAACCTAAATGGCATAACCAACCACTCATAAAAACCTTCATTTATCTTAAATACAGTTTCCATTTTTTCACTTTATTTAATTCAAATTTGGTGATACCCACTCTTTAGATCTATCTTGTTAAAGTATTTGGATCCACTTAATTATTCAATTAAATCATTTATCCTTGGTAAAAAACATTTATTTGATGATGATCTTATTTATTTCCATTAAATTTATATACATTCTCCATTATCCTCCTTTATTGGGTGCTAACCCAACTAAAACTACACACAGTCTCAAACTCTCTCTTACTAAGCATTTATTCAAAAAATATTGAACTTATATATTTATATTTTAATTATATATTAAGGATAATTTATAAGGTACTTCTTCCAATGTTTTATCTTAGAACTAGATTCATATGATGGTCAATGCTTCTCATGGGTGGTAATCTATCAATAAAATCATTTATCACAATGTCAACATACTCATCCAATAAATTATGAATTTCAATGGGAATATTTCTTACCTTATTATTTGTAATAAATGATATGGGTTTTTCATGAAATTAGAATATGTCTTCTCTTGCCTTACCACTTTTAAAATTCCTTTCCTGAAACCATCATCACCTTAAAACTATTATACACTTTTTCTCTTTTTTCCTTCAATTGAATGAAGGTGAACTTCTTTCCATACTTCATGAGCATACAAGTGATTGTTATTCCATCATGAATATATATTATATCATACTTAAAAAACATTACAAAAACCACATGAAACACATCCATGGTAATAATATCACAGAAAAACTCATCCTTATATGAATGAATTTTAAAAAATATTATTTATCATTAATTTACAAGAACTTGATGTATTTTAAGAAACCATGAAACTTTATATGGAGTACGGTGTAATAAAATTTTCAACCCAACTTTCTCTACCATTTATTTACACACCATATTTTCCTTGATTCCACTATTAGTGACTACCTTACAACACTTACCTCTATATTTTTAAATAGTCTATAATAGATTTCTCTTATATACCATTTTTTGACCTCCTTAATTGGTTTCCACAAATCTCTCTTCCTCATAAGCACCTCTCCTTGTTACATATATTTTATGTACATTGGAGATCAAACAATGTCTTCATCAACATGATCAATAAAAAATTTTCCTTTAGTTTTTTGGTTGCTTATTATAGACCATCAAAACATATATTACCAACATACTTATTACACTTAAATAATTTACCTATGAAGGCTTTCCCTCTTCCTCTTGAATTTTAATTAAATGTTTGAGAGATGCTCACTTTCCATTATAATATTATTGTCCTCTTACACCATTGATTTTTCCCTTTCCTCTTGAGGACCTTCATCTACCTCTAAAGTCAATTTTTTTCCTCTTAGACAAAATTTATTTTAACTTCAATGCACATTTATAGGATTATTCTGTAGTTCTTAATTTCATCAAAACAATATCATCTTGAAAAAAAAATCAACCCATTCACATATCTATCTACCTTCTCTATAGTCATCTTATACATGTATAAATATTATAGTGAGATTAAAAAAATACTGACTATAATATTTAATACTCATATACTTTTGTTTGAGGTTCAATAATCTCTTGAACGAACCCATTTGATAGTCTAATGGAAATAATTTATCCTTAATTTTTTTCACCATTCAATCCCATGACTTGTTATTATCCTTAAATTTTCTCTATATTTCATCTTACACATGATCCCACCATAAGGCTACACTCCCTTCAGTTTTTTGCATGAAAATATAATCTTCCTAGGATCCTCCATTAACTCATAGTAAAAATATTTTTCCATTATTGTGATCCAATCCAAAAGTTATTAAAGGTTCAAGATTCCATTATATAATGGTGTATCTAGACTTGGTTTTCTACCAGATTTTATAATATCTTTGATAAATATGCCATCACCACCAATATACAAATCTTCCTCTTCAAAAAAATTATCTCCCTTTTATTCATCATTACTCACATTTTTAGTGCAATCTATCCTTATTTATGTTGTATCCATTACATCTATTCATGTTTGGATGTATCTCATCATTTTGGATAAATATGTTACTCTAGGTGTTCATCCTCTTATACCCATTATCACATAAATACCTCTATGTGCCATTACTTCATGTAAATGAAAGGCTAAATTTCACAACTTACTAATGACATAATGGAAGTCTCTTACATACACAACCTAACAAGAAAAGTAATATATATCTAATAAAAAATGGCATAGGTGGGAGGTATATAGGGACAAATTAATGGTTAAATCACTCCTTAACAATGATATTTCGCTCTCTATAACACACACAAACAATAACACATAACATAGACAAAAATTGTTTATTTATTTGGAGACAAATTACATTCAAAATTAAGGAATTGAGAATAAATATCATATTATACTTATAGGATTAAAGTTATTCGTCTACCTAATATCTCTCTTATATTATTTGATTCTACTGACTAATCAATCCTCCAATCCTTTATCTTTTTTAATTGTTCTTTGATCCTCTTTTTTCCTACCATGAAAATAATTGTAGTGATTTTCATGATATCCTTCATCCTATTGTTTTCCTAATTTTCCTAATTCTTACATTTTCTCTAACTTTTCTATCTTTTTTTGGTGATGAATGAACACATAAATGAGTTATCTTCATTTTTTGGTGATCAATGAACACATAAATGAATTATCTAACCCATGAAAATAACCATATTGAATATTTATTCAATATATTTATAATTAGATCATAAAAAACACATTTTTATATGCCATGTGATATTTTTTTTCCATTTAAAGGTCCCAGTGTTTCTCTTTTAACTGTGATTAAACTTGAATTATGATTTTAAGTTGTACGTGATCGTTTCATGAGGCATGATCCAAAGTCATTATATTAAAGACTCAATATTTGTACTTGTGACATTTATGATTCCTTATGGACCTTTGATAAATACCAATTTAAATATATAAACTTTAATGCATCCACATAGTGGTCCCTTGCCTTAGGTAAACCTATGATTCTAATGTGAGCATATGCAGTTTCCATTTTTTCCATCCATGGAGTCATATATTCCATGACTCACTTTTGAATATTTAAGGATTCATGATGATTCATGATTTATGGAATTTTCAAGTGATTAAGTCCACATAATACAATTTTCATGATTTTGTCTAATGTTGTGACCTGACCATTAACTTGGGAGCTACAAGTAGGTCATGATTGTGACATTTATCACAATCATGGGTTGTTGAATTCATGTTATATTTTTTAATTATGAACAAGAATGAACCCATTATAATTTATAATTCAATTTAGATTTTATTATTTATTATGGTCTACATTGGCTAAATAATTAGACATGATCACTTAACACTTATTGAATTATAATGTGGCTATTCTAACCCATGACAACAAATAATATGTGTGTGTGACCTCTATAAGACCTTGATAATATGAAGTGGACACCCTTAGACTTAAGAATTAATGTGAAAAACTATGCATAAAACCAATTTTATTAAATATTTTTCAATGATGTCATGGTGATGTCATGGAGGTGTGCATGTGAGTGGATAAATTACCTTGATAGTCTAAGTGACAATGACATAATGTGTAGTGTGTTTGTTCTAGTATGCTTGAAGGAGGTTTGGTTGGTCTTCAGTTTTGACACGGTTAGAGATGTTTAGGGATGATTATGGTTTTTTGAGAATGTTTAAGGGGTCTTATAAGAGGTTTTATATGCTTTTGAGAGATTGTGTGTATAATTGGAATTCACCTGGTTCATCATTATTTTCATCTAGACCTTTTGGGTCTAGTAATATAAAATCTAAGTAGGTAGTTTCCTGACATCACCATTACCATGTGTGGATGAATTAGGGGGAGTTGGTCATGTGGTCTTGATCACATTTGTGCCTAGTTTATATGTGAAAAGTCTTATATCATGTGATTACGATTAACCAAAGATATTTTGGTGAAAATTTAGGTTCCTAGGTAGTTTGATTGTGTTTTCCCATACCCAAATTTTTTAAGTAGTAAGAAGAGCCAAGTAAGCATATTGATATAGTCATATTTTTCATGTGTGATAGTTTAAACATAATTTGATCATATGGGTTTATTTATTTTTGTGCCTAATTGGTTTTTTTATAAATTTTAGGTTAGGAATATAAGTGTGACAAAAGATATGCATGTTTAAAGTTGGCCTCCTAAACAAGTTTTTGAAATAGTTGGCTCTGTGGCAGAAAAATATGAGTGAGAATTTTAATGTCACTATATATCACACATGTGAGGGTTCCAATAGTATAATAACACATGGTTGTATTATACTATGTGAGGAGATCATATGATCCAAATTTTAGAAAATGAGTTTAAACAAAGCAAAAGATATGGAGGTGCAAATTTGGTCTTCTAAGTAGATAACAATGGTCCCCATACTTAGTCTATTTTGCACAATGTTAAAGATCAAGAACAAATGAATATATAATGGCTCATAGGCAATCATAAAGTGAAGATATATGGTGAATAATAAGTCAAAGAGGTCAAAGTTTTTGTTGGTTAATAGAGATAAAGATAGACCTTCCTCTAAGATCTAATGGTGCACACGTGATCATATAATTTTGATCTAACAGTGCGTGTTGAGTGAGATGGCAAGAAGTGCATAGTGTTTAATAGTATAAGTTATCAAAAGGCATGAGAGGGTAATGAGTTTCATGATCATGGGGGTTTTGAGAAATATAAAATGGTGAGTTTTATAAGATAAAGACCTGATTGATCAATAAAGATCGACAGTGCACGTTGAGTCAATATTGTAAGAGTGCACGAGATGAGGTCAAAATGTTCAAGGTTTAACATTTAAAAATGGCACACTATATGTTAAAGTTTGAGATTAATAAAAAAACATTGATGGTTTGTTTTTAATTTTATCATCAAGGCATTGAGATGATAGCATGGTATTTGAGGTTTAACTATGATCGTTTGAATTCAAATATTTGAATTTACAAAAGAAAGACCAATGTTTGATTTTTGGGCCATATATTTTGATATAAAAATAATTTGATAATGGTTTAAAAAGATAAATTATATAGGAATATAATTTTTATCTTTAAATTTAGATTTGAATATCTAAAATTATGTACTATCAAATATATTGAGGTTCAAAGTTGACTGTGTATTTGACTATGTTCTGTAAGTGACCCAAAAAGGATGTTTGAACTTGTGTTGATGTTATTTTGATGTTTTAAGATTAAATATTGATAGGATCATGTTTTATACTACATTATTATCATATTTTTAAATTTTTAAGTTTTAAAAAAAATTATGTAGTATGAACAAAGGTTTATAAGTCAACTATGTGTTCATTCATGGTGACTGTGTGCACAAAATGTTATTTGAGCAAATTGTGATTAAGTAAAAGGGTATTGTGATGGTTTTTGGAAATTAAGGAGGACATATAGATCATTTGACATGGGTATATGATTTGGAAATTTTTCTTATGTTCTTATTTTTCTTAGAGAAGTGTTAAATATGTGAATGGGTCATCATAAACCTAAAAGGTAACTTAGGCCTATTTGAAAGTGTGTTATGCTTAAGTGTGACCCATTGAAGATGCATTAAGGGTGAATTCATGTGTTTTGTTTGAAAAGGAAATTATTTTTGACTTGATAATTAATTAATTATCTATAAATAGTTAAACTAAATTTATTTGTTTCTATACTTGTGTATGAGACTAGTGCAAGGTGTATGTGAGAGTTATGGAGCAAAGGAGAGGTAGAGTGCCCAGTTGATGAGTTAAAGGTCAAAGTATATTATTTACTATGTGTATGACTCATAGGTCATATTTTTTATGTAATTATAGTTTTATTGTATTTTTATGGTATGCGAAGAGTTTTGAGCATGCATATGAGGATAGTTTGAGTGAAAAAGGAGAGATATTATGGCATGCCTATTTGAGAGACCTATATGAGATAAAAAGGAAGTTTGTGAAAGGTTAGATAATCATATATCCATAATAATTTTTTGAATACATCATTTCTAAGGTGGAGGTTTTCATCTCATAAGAGTGTCTAAAGGACTTGATCTTCCTTAGGGTAGTTGATCCTTGTGAAACATTTATTTCACTAAAGGCCTTAGATCAGAAGGACTTGACCAAGGTTATTTGTCAAAAATAGTTGATTAGTCTCTTGTTTTAAATATCTTATAAGACAAGTATTCAATGTGTCTCAATCTTGAGAGTGTGTTTTATTCCCCTTGAGGGTTTCCCATATGAACTATGTGTTATGTGTATGATCTTGTGTATGCATTGAATGGATGAGATCTCATATTAATGTTGCTTGATCAAGTTGATATATGTTGATTATTTAATGAATTGAAAGGATTGAAATTGAAATATCTAATCTCATTAATTCACCCCCTCTCACTGATTATACCTCTAAAAATTGGTATCAGAGCAAGTCCTTTGGTAAAGGCTTGATAGCTTGAAGGTGATCCAAGGTACAATATGGGTAGTCATCAAGGAGGTTTCTCTACTAATCAAGAATTGATGTTCAATGGATCCAATTATGATTTTTGGAGTGAAAGAATGAGGACATACATTATGTCCCTAGGATTTGATGTATGATAATTTGTTGTGGATGGTTATGTTGTTCCTACTATTCTTCTATCTAGTGTTGCAAACAAGAAACTATATGAGAATAATTATAAGGCAATGAATGACATTACTTATGGTCTTACAGAGCTGAGTTCACCAAGGCAATGCATTATAAATCTACTAAAGAGATATGAGACAAAATTCAAATCATTTATGAAGGAGATTCAAAGGTCAAGCTTGCTAAGTTGTAGACTCATAGAAGCTAATTAAAAAGTCTCAAGATGAATGAAGAATATTTTTTGGCATCCTTTCTATAGAGAATTGATGAGATTGTGAACATCATTAGAGGTCTTGAAGAGAACTTGAAGAAGCTACTATAGTTCAAAAGGTATTAAGGTCTCTATCCCTCAAGTTTGATTCAAAAGTATCTACCATAAAATAAAGTCATGATCTTACTCAATTGAAGATGGATCAATTGCATGACACCCTTACTTCCTATAAGAAGAGGAAGAATGATGATATACCACCAAATAAGGAAGCAATATTCAAGATATAAATGAAGCCAAAAAACAAGTTCCAAGGTAAGAAACCCAATGAGGATGAACTTTTTGATATAGATGAGGATAAACTAATTACTTTGATTTCAAGAGGATTAAAAATAGGTTTAGGCAAGTATAAAGGTAAACTACCCCTCAAATGCTTTAATTGTGGAGAGATAGGACATTTTGATAATAAGTGCCTTCATAAGTATAAGAAGGATGATGATGAAGATCGTGATCAAGGTCTTGATGAAGATCATGATCAAGGTCATGATGATGGTAAGAGATTATTCAATTCTGATAAAAGCAAAAAGGGATTTATAAGGTTTAACAAGAAGTACTTCAACAACAATAAGAGTCTATACACCAAGGAAGATTATAGCTCATTAGATGAGAGTGAAGTCAGTAGCTTAGAATATGATCATGAAGATGATGGTCTTGTTGAAGATGAAGATCTATTCATGATTAAGGTAGTTTCTCACATCAAAAGGAGTCTACTTGGAGTGATTCAGATGATGATGAAGATGAAGTGAATTGTGAGATTAAACTGATGGATTCTCTTAAAGAACTGAAGATTGAGAATAAGATCAATAAGAAGATGAAATGTAAACTCAAGGACTTTGAGGAGAAATTAAGTGTGTTTGAGGGAATATTGGTTGAAGAATCTAGAGAGCATGAAAGTGTTGTCATGTTTCTTAATTCTAAGTTGGAATCTATGTCTACAAGTCTAAGAGACAAATAAGAATAATGTTCAAGGTATGCTTATGAGATTGTATCTTTGAGTTAGATTGTATCTTTGTCAAGTTTGATAAAAGTTTTAATAATTTGGATGATCTCTTAAAGAGTCAAAAGTTAGCTAGTGATAGATCTAGATTGGGTTTTAATAAATATCCCAAAATTACTTCTCAAATTGACATGAATGCCAATGAGATCAAGGTGGATCAGCCTTTGAAGACAAATCATTAGAAAAGGAATGAAGGTATTGGTAGAATGAATATAAATTAGATCAGACAATGAAATGTCATGAGGTATGTAAAAATCAATGGTTACTAATTTACTTATAATTAGTTTGCGTATAGAGCTAGAGAACATAGAAGACCTATTATAAATGAGTTTCCATAGAACTATAAATGGAATCATTAGTCAAGTGGTGTGAGCAAGGTTTAGTGTTTTAACTATCATAATGTGGGACACTTTTCAAGACATTATCCATTTAAGGTAAGATAAGTTGATTTTCCATTAAGGAGTATTATTTTCTACAACTATAAAATTTTTGGTCACATTGCTAGATTTTACAAGCAAAGGTCTGGAAATCAGAATAGGTTCAATAAGGCTCCAAGAGTGTAAGGAAGAAGGAAAGTTATTTCATGGAAAATAAAGGTGGTAAGTATGATTCATGATGATTTTTTAGGTCCAAGTATTTTTTTTGCTATGGTGGAGAATGCTACAAAAGTTGAAGAGTGCCAAGGGCTCTCATTGTCTACTCATGTTGAGAATGAAGAGACCAAGCTCAAGGAGAAGACCAAGGTGTTGGTTAAGGTAGGTTATGAGATGTATATGGATCTAAGTGAACATCCTATTATTTTTGAGTAAGTATTATTAAAATTACATCAATTGTCTATGCCTAGTTATGAGGTTTCAAGTTACAAGGTTGATTCTTCAAATGAAAAAGTATGTCAAGATTCCATAGTTGCTCCATGTGTTGTCAATTTTATCTTAGAAGAGAAGGAGAGTAATATAGAAAAGGAACCCATTGTCATATTTTAGACTAAGAAGAACAATAACAAGAGTAAGAAGTTGTATAGCTATAAGAGGATTCTTGTGGTTACTAAGGAGATATGGGCCACTCCTAGCTTCACTTTATTTAGAGCATTATGGTGTAAAGGATGTCTTTGTCTATGCTTATTAAGAGACTCCTTTTAGTGGAGAATTAAGTGTTATTGTGGTGTTATTGAGATCATCCTATAAGTATAGAGATGAGTGTTTTTAGTTTGGACTAGGTATGTCTAGGTGGAAGCTATGTTGTGGTGAATGTCATGTCTATATATGGTCAGTCTACAGGGCTAGATTGAAGGTTTTCAAATGTAAAAGGAGGTTTTATGATTTTTCAAGATGATATTTTTGCATATAAAGGTTTATTGACCTCATTATATCATGCTCTAGGTGGTTTTGTGGTATGAAGGTATGTTAAAGTCAAATTGGAGATTTTTGTTTGCTCTTAGGTTTCCTAGTTTGTGCTTAAGAGCTTGCAGGTCTTAAAATGGGTTATAGGAAGTCAAGGTTCCTAATGGTGTGGAAGCTTAAATCTTGGTCTAGAAGTTTGTAATGGTTGTCTCCAGGTTTACAAGAAGTTTTAGAGGTGGATGTTGATTAGAAGGTGCAATATTGACCTTATTTATTTTAAGATTTTAGGGTTTTGGGATTTGCTAAAAAATTGGTCTACCTTATGATTTGAGGTATGATAATTCTTAATTTTATGAATGGGCCAAATGGGTTATCAAATAAAGCTTCACATATATTTGAAGGTTTGTAGTTCTTAAGTTATTCAAAATTTTGTCAAGTTAGAGGCCTAATTGGGTAGTTAGTGAAATAAGTATACTGTAGAAGTTGATATATTTGTTTCAAATTAATGTTCTTGAGGGGGAATATGAGTGTGGTATATATATGAATTTTTAGGTACTGAATGTATGTCTACTAAAATTTGCAGGATCTACAAGTTCTATATACGGCTACAAGGAGACTAGACAAGCCTAGTGTGAAGAAAAGTGATTTTTGATCAAAGAAAGGTTTGTTTGTTTCAAGGAGAGTTATCAAGTTGGATTAATGCATATTTCCTATTTGGTGAGTGGCATGAAGTTTTTTTGATGATTATTTTGGTAGCTTGAGAGAAAATGCTAGTAAGCATGTATGTTGGTTCTTTATGGTGTATGGAGATCTGAAGATGATCAAGTGGTGCAATGGCTCAAAAATCTTAGGGGGAGTCCCTATAAAATGTTTCTTGGTAAGTTATATTATATTTAATTTCATTTGTGTGTTATTTATTCATTTGTTATAGTGTTTGGTTGAATAAAGTATTGGCATGGAGTAAGAGGAAGGTGTCAAGGTAAGAAGAGGTAGGCTCAAGGTAAGAGGGAGTTTTTATCATCTTTCTACAATTGTATTTTCCTATTTATAGTATTTTTAGGTCCTCAATATCAGTTTGTACCCACTATGTCATTGTGTCAAAGGGGGAGAAAGTTCCTATTGTGGAGTGTTTGGAGAGAGAGAAGGTAAGCTGAATGATGTTTGTTGACATTAATGACAAAGGGGGAAATTATTGGAATATTGTCAATGATGTCATGGTGATGTCATGGAGGTGTTATAGAGAGTGGATTATGTTCTTTGATATCCTAATTAATAATGACAAAGTGTGTAATGTGCTTGACAAAAAGTTCTTGAAGTTAGCTTGGTTGATCTTCAATTTTGGCATGGTTAGAAATGCTCAAAGATGAGTATGAATTTTTGAGCATGTGTAAGGGGACTTATAAGATTTATCATATACTTTGAGTGCTTATGTGCATAAGTGGATTTCATCTAGTTGATCATTATTTTCATCTAGACATTTTTGGTCTAGTGGTAGAAAATCTGAGTGAGCAATTTACTGACATCATCATTGCCATATATGGATGAATCAAGGGGATTTGATCATATGGTTATGATAAAATTAATCCTTAGTTGTTATGCACCAATTTTTAGATCATTCACCTGAGTGTAATCAAATATATTTGGGTTCAAAGTTGGGCTCTCAAGCGTTTTGACAATGTTATCTATGTTCAAATAGAGCTGAGTAAGCATGTTGATGATGTTAGCATTCACACCCCATGAAGGTTTCAGGAGGAAATGGTCACATGGGTTTGTTTATTATTTTGCCTAGTTCTTAATAAATAAATCTTAGGTCATGCACCTAAGTGTAAAAAAAGATATTCAAATGTAAATTTTGGCTCTGAAGTTGTTTGAAATTATTTTCCCATACTTAGCCAAATTTGCATGAGGCAAGAAAGAGTCGAGTAGGCATTTTGATGGTGGCATATCTCATACATGTGGAAATTTCAGGAGAAGGTGATCATATGGGTTTGTTAATATTTGTGTCTAGTTAATTGGTGATAAAATTAATATCATGCATCAAATCAAGTCAAAAGATATGCATGTGTAAAGTTAGCCTTTCAGGTAGTTCTTGACATAGTTGGCTCTGTGGTGGTAAGAAATCTGAGTGAGAATTTTAATGGTTTTATATCTTTCATGTGAGAAGGTTTGATAATAATTTTGACACATTATTATATTCTCCTATGTAAGGAGATCATATGGTCCAAATTTGAGAACATGCAAGTGAGCACAGTAAAAGATATGGAGGTGCAAAGTTGGCCTTTCAAGGAGATAAAAATGGTCCCCATACTTAGTCATTTCTACAAAAAGTTAAAGTTTAGGACCAAATGGATATCTAAAGGCTCACATGAGTTATTAAATATAATATATATGGTATGAATCAAGTCAAAGAGGTCAAAGTTTTTGTTATTTAATAGAGCTAAATTCAGGACCAAATAAAGATCCAACGGTGTGTGGGTGATCATAAAAATCAAGATCAATGGTGCATGTTGATTCAAATGAGGACAAGTGTTCAAGGTTTAACACTGAAAAAAGGTATAAGATAAGGATATAATGGTGAGTAGGTCCTAAAATGGGTTATAAGATGTATGGGGTCTCAAACGTGTGGAAGCTCAAATCTTTATCCAGAAGTGTGTAATGGTTATCTCCAAGTGTACAAGAAGTTCCAGAGGTGGAAATTGACCTAAAGGAAGTTTGTTGACTCTATTTGTTTTAATATTATAGGTCTTTTGGATTTTATAAAAAAGTGGTTTTTCTTTTGAGTTGAGTTCTGAGGCTTATTAATATATTAAATGGGCCAAATGGGTTGTCAAATAATGCTTCACAGAGATTGAAGGTTTGTGGTTTTTAAAAATTTCATGTTTTTATCAAGATGGAGGCCTAATTAAAAAGTTAGTTTGTGAAGGAAGTATGTTTTATAAGTTTATATAGGTGTTTAAAATTGGTTTTATTGAGGGGTAATATGAGAGTGCTCTAGATATGAAGTTTCAGGTCTTGATGATGTGTGTAATGAAAGTTATGGGCTCTACAAGTTCCAGGTAGGGATACAAGGAGACTAGACACATTTAGTAAGAAGAAGAGTGATTTTTGTTTAGTTTTTACAAAATATAAAGTCATGATTTTTTTCAATGTGAGTTTTCAATTTATATTATAACATGTTTCTTGATTGGTGAGTAGCATGAAGTTCTGTTGATGTTCTTTGAGGTGGCTTAAGAGAGAAGGCTAGTAAGCTTGTATGGTGGTTCTTAATGGTATATGGAGATCTAAAGATGATCAAGTGATGTAATGGATCATAAATCTTAGGTGGATTCCCTCTTATGTGTTTATTGGTGAGTTTCATTAGATGTTAGTATTTTTTGTGTTTTATCTTCATTGGTTGCAGTGCTTAGTTGAAGAAGAATGTTGGCATGTAACAAGAAGGATGTTGTTAAGACAATAAGAGGTAGGCTCAAGGTAAGGGGGATTTTATATTATCTTTATAATATGTTATTTTCCTATTGATATTGTTTTCATGTCCTCAATATTATTTGGTTACCACTTTGTCATTGTGTCAAAGGGGGAGAAATTTCCTATAGTGAGAGTGCTTGAAGAGAGAGAAAGAAGGTGAGATGTATGATGTGTGTTGACATCAATGACAAAGGGGGATATTATTAGAGAGTTATTTATGATGTCATGTTTATTTAATGGAGGTTTATAGGGGATTGTATTAATTGCATTAATAGTCTAAGTGACAATGACAAAGTGTGTAATGTGCTTGTTCTAATATGCTTAAAGGAGGCTTGGTTGATCTTCAGTTTTGGCATGGTTAAAGATGTTCATGGATGAGTATGGTGATTTGATAATGTGAAAGGGGTCATATAATAGGTTTTATATGCTTTGGATAGATTTTTTTCATAATTTTAATTCACCAAATTCATCATTGTTTCATTTAGACCTTTTGGGTCCAGTAGCAAAAAGTATGAGTAGGAAGTTTGTTGACATCACCATTACCACATGTGGATGAGTTAGGGGGAGTTGGTAATATGGTTGTGATAAAATTTGTGCCTAATATTTATGCACAAATTATTAATTAATTTTATGAAGCTCATACAAATATATGCAAGTGTAAAGTTGGGCTCCTGGGCAGTTTGATTATGTTTTCCCATACTTAGCCAAATTTGTAAATTGGTAAGAAGAGTTAAGTAAGCATATTGATGTAGTCATATTTCATGTGTGTGATAGTTTAAAAAAAAATTGATAATATGGGTTTATTAAAAAAAATCCTAGTTTGTTTTTGATAAATTTTAGGTTAGGTAATGAAGCATGACAAAAAAATATGCATGTTCAAAGTTGGTCTCCTAGACAAGTTTTTGACATAGTTGACTTTGTGGTAGAAAAATATGAGTTAGCATTTTAATTTCATTATATATAACACATGTGAGGGTTACAAGAGAATATTGACACATGGTTGTATTATAATATGTTAGGATATCATATGGTCTAAATTTTAGAAGATGCACTTGAGTGAAGCAAAATATATGGAGGTGCAAAGTTGGCCTTACAAGCAGATAGCAATGGTCCCCATCCTTAGTTTATTTTGCACAATGTTAAAGATTAGGACCAAATTAAGATATAGTGTCTCATGTTTGATCATAAAAATAAGATATATGATTCATATAAATTTAAATAGGTCAAATTTTTTGTTGGTTAATAGAAATAAAAATTGAACTTCTTCTAAGATCCAATGGTGCACAGACGATCATATAATTTTGATCTAATAGTGTGTGTTAAGTGAGATGGTAAGAAGTGAAAAATGTTTAATAGTATAAGTGTTCATAAGTCATGTGAGGGTTTCAAGTTTCATAATCACATGGGTTTTTATGAATATTGAATAGAGATCACTATAAGATAAAGACTTGATTGATTCACAAAGATCAACAGTGTGCATTGAGTCAATATTGCTAGAGTGCATTAGATGAGGTCAATATGTTCAAGGTTTAATGTTTGGCATTGACACACTATATGTTAAAGGTTTATATTATAAAATAATATTGATGGTGAATTTTTAATCTACGTAGTGAAGACTCGATATAATAGCATGGAGTTTAAGGTTTAACTGTGACTGTTTGAATTCAAATATCTAAATTTGTAAAGGAAAGACTAGTGTCTAGTTTTTGAAACATATATTTATATCTAGATAGAATATTCTCATGGTGTAAAAATTTAAATTGTATATGACTCAAATTTTCATTTGTAATTTTAGATTTGAAAATCTAAAAGTGTGTACAATCAAATATATTGAGGTTCAAATTTGACTGTATGTTCGATTGTGTTCTAAAAGTGACCTGAGAAGGATGTTTGAGCTTGTGTTGATGTTTTTTTGATGTTTTAATATGAAATATTGATTATATAATGTTTTATAATCCATTATGATCATCAATGTGCATTTTAAAGGTTTGACCAATGATATGTAGTATAAACAAAGGTTTATAAGTTGACTGTGTGTTTGTTCATGTGACTATGTGCAGAAAATGTTGTTTGAGCAAATTGTGCTTAAGTAGAAGGGTATTTTGATGGTTTTTGGTACTTAAGGAGGACTTATATATCATTTTACATGGTTATATTAGTTATAAAGTGTTCTTATATTCTTATTTTACTCGAAGAAGTGTCAAAGAAGTGAATGGGTCATCATAAGACCTAAAAGGTGACTTAGGCCTATTTAAAAGTGTGTTGTGATTAAGTGTGACCCATGTAAGATACATTAAGGGTAAATTAATGTGTTTTTTTTATAATTAAATATTTTGGACTTGATAATAATTGAATTCTCTATAAATAGTGAAACCAAATGTGTTTTTTTTGACTTGTGTGTGAGACTAATGCAAGGTCTATGTGAGAGTTATGGAGAGAAGGAGAAGTAGAGTGCCTAGTTGATGAGTTTATGAGAAAAGAATATTTTTTAATATGTGTATGACCTTTAGGTAATATTTATGATGTCATAATATTGATATTGTAGTTTGATGATATGCTAAGAGGTTTGACTATGTATATGAGGATAGTTTGAGTGAAGGAGAGAGATTGTGGCATACCTATGTGAGAGGCCTGTATGAGATATAAGGGAAGTTTGTGAAAGGTTAGATAATAAAATATCCATAATAAGGTGTTGAATACATTATTTATAAGGTAGATGTGTTCATATCATAGGAGGTTCTAAAGGACTTGATCTTCCTTAGGGGCAGTTGCTCTTACATTACTATTCTAGTTTTATGCTCATTTGATTTTGAATTAATAAACATTTTTTTATAAATGAAGATGTTTTACTTCTCTTTTAATTTTGAGTAATTGCCTTAAATACATGTCTTTATTATATAAATATATTTTATTTTTCAAGGATATTTCTCTCTCTCTGCATGTGTGTGTGTGTGTGTGTGTGTGTGAGAGTGTGTGTGTGTGTGTGTGTGTGTGTGTGTGTGTGTGTGTGTGTGTGTGTGTGTGTGTAGAGAGAGAGAGAGAGAGAGAGAGAGAGAGAGACCTATATTGAAATGAGATTCAATATGGATGTGGATTCATTTACATTATAGGAGTATAAAAAGTATTTATTGTAGTTTTTATGTGGGATTTGCTATAGAAGTAACAATATAAATTTTATTTTTGTAATCATAAATTGAAATGATCTCTCTTAGCCAACATCAGTTTTTATTTTTTTATAGTTTCATGCTTTGTTTTAAGATAAATGTTTTTTTGAGATAGATCTTGAATTCAAAAATATTTTTTATATCATTGAAACCTTTTTTTTGAAATAATGATTTTCAATTTTATGGTGATATGTTTGTAGTGATAAACTATGGATCTATGTATCTATGTGGTGTAGTTTTAATTTGACTAGATTGAATGCTTAAGAAGCACTATCACTACAATGGTAACCTTATATGAATTTTTTTATTACCTTATAATCAAAAATTTTTATATATTTATTTAAATTCTCTATGAAAAATCATGTACTATGGTTGTATACTAGGCCTGAAAATATTTTTTGATGACTTTACAAAAACCTATACAACTTTTGGGATTAAAATGTTTTTATTAGCAATGTCCATTACCTAACTAGTAGAATTATCTTTACTAGTGCCTTGTTGAAAAAAAAAATTCCTAGAGAGAGGTCAATTTTTCATAACATAAAATGCATTTTAAAGTGTTATGCTAATCCTTGTACATTTACCTTTCTCCATAAACAAAATATTTGCATGAACCATGAAGGATCATTGATTGAATTACATATAACAAAATATTATCATCTTAATATTTATTTGTATCATAATAAATTAATCGTAAAGTAATATGTACACTGATTTAATTGAGATACATTTGAAATCATATAAAAACCTTTAAGGTATGGAAATTACATAAATTAAATATTAACTATAATTTATATAGATAGTAATAATGTAATTTATCTCAATAAACATTTGATTAATAAATCCTTCCATATCCTAAAATAATACTACCCTACAATATATCCATAATAACATCCAAACAATAATAAACATAATAATATTTAACATACAAAGTATCCAAAAAATTAAACATTAATATACATTATAGGTACATTCCTTAAGTCTTACACTTGATTATAAGACTTTTTTAAAAAAATGGTACATCTTACTTACTCTAAACATAGATTTATATACCATGCAACTTTAATCTTGTATAAATATAACACTACTATCAATTTTTTTTGTTATTGGTAAAAAGGAGTTTTGAGATGGGCTAGAACCTCATACCAAATGAGAGAAATATCTAATAAAGAAACACCAAAATAAAGAAAAACATATTTGAATTACGACATTATAAGCTTCAAGAAACAAAACCAACCAAATATGTAAAAAATTAGAGTAACTACAACAAGAAACATCAATAAAGTAATAATTCAACATCAAACCAATAACTAAGTGTCCATAATTTTCATTAGGGACTTAGCCATCTAAAAATATTCTTCCAAGAACTCAATAACATAGTCTTATCCCATCAAGAAATATTTCCTTGATCTTACTTCCCCTTGTCCTTCATTTTCAATATTTTACTAGTTTTAAAATTTTACTACTCCTCATTATTCATTGAAACCCTTCATAACCACTTTGGAGCTCCAGGAAAAATAGATTGAGGAAAATCATGTAGGCATAAGAGTTTAGGTTTTGATAGAGCATGAAGTGGTAGGAGATGGTGAGGGGGCCTAGGTGGTCAAAAGTGAAACTTTTGGAGAGATTGAAAAGTGTGATTTCTCCACCCAAACCCTTGGTTAATTGATGTGTCTCTCTTATTGGTAAGATCTATCATGCTTAGTTATTTTACCAGGTGGGGAATAAACTATAACCTTCATCTTTCTTTGATTTGGTGAGCCCCAATAAAATTTCCTAGGTCGATAAGCTCAAGGTAAATATTGGTGAATACAAGGAGGTTTTTGCATGTACAAATCTACCCATTTCAAAAGATGCAATAATTTTTCATATTCATGTGATATATGATTTGAAAAACAAGGCATTATTATGGTGGTCTTCTTGTTTGGTGGGTAAATTTTTGGGACTGCATCCTAATATTGTGGGTTTTAGAGCCTAGGCAAGAATCCATTGTAAGCTAAGAGGATATTTGGATATATCTACTCTTAGAAATGACTTTTTAGTAATGAAATGTACCAATGATGAGGATAGTGCACACATATTAGTAGGGGGGCTTTGTTTATGGGTAGATCTAGACTATTTTTAAAAAAATGGAAAGTAGGCTTTGATCCTGAACAAGAAGATATCTATAAGATGCCCATTTGGGTGAGGATTCTTGGGAAGAAGATTTGTTTATCATTATAGCAAAGATATTTGGCAATCTTATTGCCTTTGATTTTACTATAGAATCAAGAACTTGTATGGTGCTTGCATGTTTTTATGTGTGAATGCAATGATGGATCAATATTATCCCCTTTTTTTATTATAAATTCCTCAAGTGGAGAAAGGATTAAAAAAATTGAATATGAATATTCATTACTCAAATGTGAAGGATGCATGAAGCTGGGTCATATGACAAGAAATTGCCCCTCCTTTATAAAAAAGGGTAATGCATTTGTTTTTGAAAAGGATTAAAATACTTGGATGAGGAAATATAATATTGGTTCAGATGAGATTTCATTAAAGCCTCATCCGCCATCTTAGGTACCCTTTCCTCTAAAAGAAAACATTCTAATTTTTATAGGGAATCGGGATGCTTATACATTAGGTAATGCATTAGCTTTGGTAGAAATAATTACAAGAGATACGCTAAAATATTCAAGGAAAAATTAAATAGTACAAGAAAATATTAATATGTGTTTCATGGAAGAGAACATACTCATGTATCAAGTAAAATTCTAGAATAGAGGTAACGAAAAGACAATATCTTAGATAAAGATATTACAAAGTTTCAAAAAACTAAAGATGGTTTTACTCATTTTGCTTCTCCAATGTTTTGTAACATTTTATAATGATTGGAAAATTTGGAGGAAGGTGAAATTGAAGATGTTTGCCTCACAAGTTTTTCACCAATAAAGGGATCTCTTTTTGACTCATCTCAAGACAACTTGTGGTTGAATGAAGAAATAGATAAAAATGAGTTTTCTAATAGGATATCTTCAACTTGTACATCTCCTAGTTTAATATTAGATTATGATAGAGGGAAGGATATTATTTCAAATGGGTATAATAAGTAGGCAGATATAGGTTCATGTAATAAAAAAGGAAGATGTTCTTTAGCTGAAACAAGAAAGACTAAAATTGAGAATGAGATAGCCAATGGTTATCAAATTATTCTTAAGCTCAAACTAAGTAGAGAATCCATTAGGTAGCATAATAAATAGGATCAATGAAGGTTATATCCTAGAATATTAGGGTCTGAATCATTATAGAAAACATAGAGTTTTTAGAGATATAAGGAAGATAAATGTACCAATTATTCTTGTTATTTAGGAAACTAAAATGGCTAGTAATGTTTTACAGAAAACAAAACATAAACTTTGGAAAGAATCTATGTTGCCTAGAATAGGATTAGAGGGTGTATTGGGAGGTATTTCTACCTTTTAGGATGATAAAAGAGTTAAAAGTGAAATACTTGTTTAAAATATAAATCATCTAGTGGTTTTATTTACTAATCTTTCAAAGGATTTCTCCTAGATTCTTTAAAATATATATGTTCCTAACATGGTTATGGGTAGGATCAGATTATGGTTGGAATTGGTGTCTTTTAGAAATACTTGTAAAGATTTTAAATGGATGCTAGTGGGTGATTTTAATATCCCAATTTGTGTTGGATAAAAGAAGGGAGGTGTCTAATATTTATTTGATAGTATGGAGGATTTAGTTGAGTTAATTATTGTAAATGGGTTGTTTGCTATTGAACTAAGAGGTTCTACTTTTACATGGTTTATGGAAATATATTCCACCAAAAATATCATATTAAATCTAAGATGATTTCTCTTGAGGATTGTATTATTGCCCAAGGTCTTAGTGAACATTTACTTCAGAAAAATGATAAACTAGAATCAGATTATCATTTCATTTTGAATCAAGAGGAAACTTTTTGGAGATAAAAATCAAGGTCTAATTTGTTACATGAGGGAGATTAGAATAAATTTTTTTTCATTTGACTAATCTTAAAAATATAAGTCATAACAGAATTAATAATTTTTTTGATAAGAATGGATCTCTTCATATAGATTTGATTATAATACAGAGAAAGCAATGGGTTTCTTCAAATATATTTTTGATCCTAACTCAGTTCTAGTCAAAGAGTTGACCACTAATTTTATTTAGAATGTCCCAACACTTATTAATGATGAGGATAATGTTAGTTTATTGAGATATGTAATAGAAGAATAAATAAAGGCAATTGTGTTTTCAATGAACAAAGACAAAGTGTTAGGTCTAGATGGCTTTCCAATGGCTTTATATAAACAATATTGGGATATTATTAAGCAAGATTTATGGGATGTAGTGGATAAATTCTTTCCTCTAGAAAAATTCTCAGATAACTTAATGATACTTTTATTGCTCTTATTCCCAAGAAGATAGGGGCCTCTCAATTCAAGGATTTTAGGTTAATCAACATGTGTAATTCTATATATAAAAATTTTAAAAATATTTTGGCTTTGAGGATTAAGTCATTTTTAATTAAAATTATTTATTCTAATCAAGGTGGATATATTTCAAGAAGACAAATCTAGGATGGTATAATTTTTGTTCATGAAATGGTACATTCCATGGCAGATAGTAAAAAGAATGGTATGGTTTTTAAAATTGATATAGCCAAATCATATGATAGAGTGGAATGGAGTTTCTTGGATTCAATTCTAAATAAATTTGTTTTCCACAAGCATATTAGAAGGTTTATTTATAGCTACATTTCAATAGCAATGTTTTCTATTAGTATTAATGATTTCCTAGTAGGTTTTTTTTGAGTGAACTAGGAATTAGACAAGGGGATCCTTTGTCTCCATTCTTATTCATTATAATGGAATATTTTTTAATTAGAAATATTTTGAATGTAGTTGAATATGGTAGTTTGAAGGGTTTCAAACCTTCTTAAAGGGATCTTCCTTCTCTTCACCAATTTTTTTTTTTGATGACATGATTATTTTGGCTTTGGATTTAGTAAGGGAGGTTAAATAAATAAAGTTAATTCTAGATAGTTATGTGGTTGTCTCAAAATAATTGATTAATTACTCCAAAAGTGATTTATTATTTATCAATAAATCAGCCCTTAGACAAAAATATTACTCATATTATAAATTGTTAGATCAAGGAAATTCCCTCAATATATTTAGGTATGCCTCTTTTTAGGGAAATAGGAAATCTAAATTTTGGAACCCTCTAATTGAAAGGTTTCAAAGAAATCTTTCAGGATGGAAAGCGGCTTTTCTTTCTCAAGTAGGTAAAGTATTGCTCATAAAAATTGTTTTAAAAAGCCTCCTTATTTACATTGTCCCTATTTAAAATGACCATGGGGATACAGGAAAAAATAGACAAAATTCAAAAAAGGTTCATATGGATGGGTGTAAAGGACATTTATAAATTTCCTTTGGTGACTTAGGAGAAAATATGCCTTCTAAAATCCTGTGGAGGGTTGGGTATTAGGAAACTTTCCTCTATGAATAAGGCATTAGTTTCTAAGCTTTGTTGGAAAATTCTCAAAGAACCTTCTCCTTGGGAAAGCATTTTATATGCCAAATATATTGGTTGAAATTCTCCTTTATCCTTACTTTCTAAGCCTATTCTTATCAAAGGTTCCATAATCTGATATTTATTTTCAAAAAATAGGGATACTTTACTCAAGGGATGTAAGTGGAAGTTTGGCAATGGTCAAAGCATTAAATTTTGGAAGGATCCTTGGCTTCTAAACCATTATCTAGACACTCTTATTCCTTGGAATCATATTGTCCCTACAATCTCTTCTATATTTGGGGAAATGGTGGATGATTATATACAGGTTTGCAATGGTAAAAAAGGTGGAAACATTTAACCCTTGATAATGTTGATGTTACTTCAGCAAATATTATTTTTTATCTTAATTTTAATCTCAAGGGTAACTATATTACAAATATATAGAGGAAGGATGAATTTATTTGAATTGATTCATCAAATGGAATATATCAAGTTAATTTTGGATATATGAAGCTTCAAAATTTGATAGATAGGGGAAATCCTTTAGGAAAGATTTAGAATAAAAATCTAATTCCAAAAATCAACATCTTCAACTGGTTGAGTGTCCAAAACATAATTTTTACATTAAATAATCTAAGTAAAAGAGGTCTTCATGTGGTAAATAAGTGTGTTCTATGTGAGAATGATTTGGAATATATTAATCATATCTTCATTGATTGTATATTTACTTTCCACATTTTGGGTTCTATGCTTCAAAGATTCAAAGTTTCTTGGTTCCTTCTTTCATCTCTAATAGAGGCTTGACATGCTTGATGTTGTCCCTTTGTTAACTGAGAACTTAAGGAGATTTAGAATTTAGCTTTCCCTCATTTTTTAATGGGTAATTTGGAAGCAATGTAATAACATAATCTTCAAGAACAAGCATAGCTCATTCATCAGAGTATCTAATAAAATATGTTGCCTCTTATATGAAAATTTTAAAAATATAAGGTGGGAAAAAAGGTATCCTTTCTTTACATTTGAGGAAACCATTGCTAAATATTGGAAGCTTAACCTTAACAACATTCCTTTGGTGGACCGTAAGATATCCTTGAGAAAATTGATAAGATGGATGGCTCCTCAACCAGGTTGGGTAAAACTCAATTTTGATGTATCCTCTAAAGGAAATCATAGGATTTCAAGAGGTGGAGGGATAATTTTGGATCATCATGGGGATCTTATTTCATATTATAAAGGAATCATGGGATTCCAAACAAATCATTTCTCTAAAGCTTTAGCAGCCTTATAGGGGATACAAGTGGATATTGATTTAGTTGTATATTCTTTTGTATTGATGGAGATTCTCTCAATATTATTAACTACCTCATTAAGAAGAATTTGGTTTCATGGTCTATATCTCATATAATAGATGAAATTATTCATATAAGAAAATGGTTTATAAAAAGTCATCTCCCAACACATATATAAAGAGGGAAATATTTTTGTAGATTCATTTGCTAATGGAGAGGTTAAAATAAAGAAATTCAAAGTATGGCATAAAATGGAGATTCATCCAAATCATATAAATGATAATATCAGGAAATAAAAAATCAATCCTCTTATGTAGGGGTCATATCTTACATAAGCATTAACATGTAATAATAAGCTTTGTTATTTGTGTTTTTATTAATTTTTAATTTATTATGACATTCATAATCATAACCTACAATGGTAATATTTTGTTCATCATTATACCATCATCCACCTCTATAATTATGTAAAGGATATTGCTAAAAGAGAATGCAGTAAGTTTAGTAGTATTCCAAGAGTGGATTTTAGTAAGGAAGTGAATAGGTATTCAATCATAGGAGGAGTTTTGAATTATATGAAACTAATGAATGTGGATCACATTAGAAAGAAGCCATAAGTATGTAATTTTTTCATACAAGGGGGTTAACAAATTTCATAGATCGTATATGTAGATACGATGCATATCTTTCCAAACAATTTATGAAAAATTGGGTTGATCAGGTTGTAAAAATTATGAACATCTCTATTGAAATTACAAAGGAGTTGATTTCCAAGGTTACTAGACTTAAAATTGAAGAAAACATGTACATTAAGTTGACTACAAATCTAGAGAAGGAAAAGGAAAAATTAGTTATTAGGGATGAAAAGCTTATGGTGTTCCAAGGTGGATTTAAAAGAGAAGACTTCCATGTTCCATTTGATGATGTGGTGGAGCAAATAATTAGGTATGTAACTTTGGATGGTAGATATAAAGTATTTCATTATTATCATCCCCCTTTTCTCAATTATATGAGGCATAAAATTCTTGTGAATATTCCATTTTATATCTTGCATTCCCTAGAGCATTCAGTTAAGGAAGTCCAAATGGGTAATAAATATTAGCCATTACACCATGATGTATTTTTACTTATATATAAGTTATTCCAAGATCAAATCCTTTCTCTAAAGTACTCGACTACTAAAAGAAAAAGCATCAAGATCAATGTCTTAGCTTTTGTACCTTTGAAATGGTTACTAAGGAGTAGTGTCAACCCTAAACCAAAGAAGAATGAAGATAATGATAGAGCAAAGAATAGGAAAGAAGGGTCTTTTAGTAATCAAATTCTACAAGAATCATATGTCATGATTAATCGTGAGGAGGTAGACAAGAATGTTGGAGTCGAGAAGAATATTCAAAGTGAGGTGGAACAACTTGAGGAAAAAAATTATGCCCATTGACACTCATATATTTGAAAGTAGGGAAGGAATAAATTTGAATCCTGCATGAAGTAAAGAGAAGGATGACCATATAGAAGTAAAAGTGGGGGATCCTCATCCACAAGTTTAGGTAGACTTTGAGTTGAATTATTTTAAAGATATTACTAAAATCAAAATAAAATGGAGATTTTAAAGGATGAGTTAAATATTCATAAGGAATTTTTGCACTGGTTCATGAAGGAATGTTCAAGATTGAAATAGGAGGTTAACAACTTCAATAAAAATATGGATTGTATTGCACTTAGAAGAGGGAAGTTGAAATGGCATCTCATATTGAGATTATGACTAGCATAATTAATAGGCCAGAGCAAGAGAATAAAGAACTCAAATAAAAACTTAATCTTCTAGTTAGATTCATTAAATTAATAGTGAATAATGCAATGCAGAGAATGGAAGGTTTATCTATGTTTTTTAACAATGCTAACACAAGTGAGAATGATCCTAGTCCTAGGAAAAATATTAAAAGATTAGCAACTACATATGAAAAGGAAAAATTGGTAAGTGATTCAGAGAAGAAATTTCAAAGCATGACATATGAATAGACTATAGATTACAATGAATGAAATAAAATTCATTGTTAAATCTCTTTATTTTGTAATGGAAGATGTGAATCAACTATTTTTGTGTTGTATCTTTGTTGTGACTATCTAGTGAACTTGTGTTCTTCCTATGTTTGTTGTTATTTTGGTCTATGTTACTAGCCACTAAGGTGGTAATTTTGTATGGGTAAGGTCCCTCAAAAACCCACTTTTACCTTAATAAAAACATATGAATGATCATGTCAAAATTATTAATAGAAACTATACTAAACTAAATAAGGTTTTTCATGTCCTCCTTTATTTTACTTATTTCCATTTTGATCTAGTTGATTTGAGCCTCCAACTTAGCTACCTTATTTCTAAGATATTTCAATGAAACCTGATCATTCCTCCCATTATTTTCAAGATTTATTTAAGTATTTATAACCTTTTTCATATTCACTTTTTTTCTCTAAGATTGTCATTTTCATTCAAAAAAAATTGATCAAGTTCTTATGCCATAAAATATATTTTTTCACCATTTACTATATATCATTACTGATGAACACATAGAATCTCCCTTTATTATTCTTAATTTGTTTAGCAAGTTCATTTATTAGATCTTGAGGATAATCACCTACCTCTATAGTATTTTATACTTCACTATCCTTACCCTTCATATAATTAATTTGAGGGTCTCTATTGGGAAAAGAGAACTGGGATACCTATTTTTTTGGCCACTTTTTCTCTTTGGAGGAGATCATACCAAGTAATGAATATTTATTGTTTCCTTATCAATTAGAGGAAATTGTAGGTTTAACAGAATGGGATTTAGGTTTCTTATGATTCCCATTCTTCTTATCCCCAACTATCAAAGCAAGGGAGGGCCTCTGATTCTTAAATTCAAATATTGGAATAAGTCTAGGTTCTTAGTTTTTAGCATGTTATTAAAAAATCTATATCAATTTTTGATGAAGGGGGAACACAATCTTCTTATCTTGAACCTCTAAAATCAATTGTTACAATGATAGATTTAAATAAAAAGGAATAACTATCAATTTATTATTGTGAAAATAATTGAGAAATGAAAAGTGGTGAGAATGAGCACACTTAAATCTAATTTCAATGGTGATGTGGTGGATAGTATTCAATAAAAGATACATAAATGGGGGGAGGCCCATATAAATAGAGAGGAGGCATCACCATATCTATAGGGTATCAACTAAACTCTATTCCCTTGAAAATTATATACATAGGGTTGTATCCCCCTTGAAGGGATAAAAGAAATAGAATATATATAGAGAGGGCCACACTCAACCATATAAATTTGAGTTGAGTTTAGATAGAGAGGGGATCTAAAATATATAGAGAGAGGTGCAACCCAATTGTATATATATTTTTTTGGTAACCCCCACCACTCTCCCTCTTGTTGAACACCTTGTGGTGCTTACATGGAAATACCTATCAAAATGATGTTCTTTTACCTCATACAAGAAATTGTATAGATAAGGATTTCCCACTTAGATTCTTTCAAGGGGGGTTAATAGACATATAGGGAATTTATATATTAGATATAGGGATACATCCAATCTTCCCTTTATATATATAAGTACTACATCTGATTAGAGAAGAGAGGCCTTGATGGTATAATACTCATCACTTGGTCACACATTTGGTTCCATGGAAAGGGGATGGAATCAGTTAAATACCCCCTTAAAATTCAATAAATTTTCCCTTACCTCTTAAGAATCTAATTACTTATTCATTTTTATTATTATTAAATAAAAATATATATACTGTTAAAGCTCATACATGTGACGAATATATTGATATTTTAAGAAGTGAATGAAACACCACTAAACATCATATTCTAAGGTTCCCAAGAATTTATGAATTCTGCTAAAATGTGAAGGTCATAAACTTTATTATTTTAATAAAAATTGAAATCCCCTTTGTTGTAGGACTATCTAGACCATGGTGTTGTTGTTTTCCATTTCCAATAGAAGAGGCTTATGACCCTACACCTATCTACACCCATGGTTGTCTTCAACTCCTAGGATTTTTTTGTAGATTCACAAACTATAGATTCATATGAGGGATATCTTAAATTAAAAATAAATCCATTCAAACACCTTATCCAATAATATATAATTTTTATTACTTGAGTATGAATGATTATGTACTAGCCATTAATGACATGATTGGGAGACGTGGCATGTTTGTCATCATAAAACCTCATATGTCATCATAAATCTACATGAGATACTAGGCAATCAAGGGATAATAATATCTTATTCATCATGGATAGAATATATCAAAGACTATAAAAATTATGGTTATGACTCATATACATCATGGTCCTAAAAATATTCAAAAAAATAGGAAAACACAAATCCTATTATATATATTAAACATAAGAATTGGTTTCCCCAAGGATAAATTCTAAGATCTCTATTGAGAGTAATTAAGGATGCATCTAATATTCCATAGCATTTAAACATACCCCTTTTTATGTAACTAGTTAAAACAATTATTTCATTCCCTATAAACATGTATCTAAATGCTCTAAAAATGTTGAAGGTATTGAATGCATCATCAATCAAATTTATAATGGTCCAATTATGGTAATTATTATCTAAATAATTAATTATATTCATGGAATGACCTTCAATTATATGATTATTGACCCATATTTCACTTTCCATATGAATACCTCAAAAGGCTTCATTTACCTCTACCAAATGGTTAGTTTGGATACCTAAGTTTCATGCATAGGCTATTGTTAGACATCCTTAAATTTTTATTATAATACCCACACCACCTAATTTCCTTATATTACCCTTAGAGGCTCCATAAAATTTTGGCTTTATCCACCCCTGAGGTACTTGGGTCCATTTAATATCCCTTATGAGAAACCTTCCTTGGGTAGAGTTAGCAGGTATATCTATGATAAGGTTCCAATTGATTACAATTCTTATTTCAACATCTCCATTTTTATCATTATCTTGAATTTTAATGATCAAGAAATTTTCACAAATATATTGGAATATTATATTTTCCACCCTTTCCTTATAACTCTTTAAATTATGAAAACTCATTTTGTTTCTTTCACACCATAATTCCCATAACACATGAGGTAGAGTAAGATTCCAAAGTTTTTGAGAATTTCATTAGAAAAAGGTGAGGACCATTGAAAAATGAAATCAAAGATTTTATTTGGTTGGACCTAATGCACCTTAAAGGAGTTAATAATAATTATTAAAGTTTTGGATGAAAAAGGACATATAAGAAGAAGATGAACCATTGATTCAACATTTTGTACACACAGAATACATTTATTAAGTATCATCCAACCTATCTTCATCAAATTATCTATAGTAAGAATGTTATTTTATGAATCTAACCATAATAATAAGTTTATTTTGAATAAAAATCCTTATCCCAAATGGAATTCCATTTTAAACCATCTTCCATAATGTTTAATAAAATATTATATCATGCTTTAACAATGTAGTTTCTATCTTGGGAAGGAGCCAAAAATAATTCATCCTCCTTGACAACTTGTCTAATGTGATAACTGTTAAAAATGTTTTTTAAATAATATATAATTAATTGTTCCTCCCAATTTATTCCTTTAATGGAAATAGTTTTACAAACCATAATTTATTCCTTAACTTATTTGTAATAAAAAAAAATCTCACTCATAATTATTTTCAATCTATTGCTAATTCTATGCCAAGGCTAATTTTCACTCAAAAGAGAATTTAAAATCCAACTATCAACTTTAATAGAATGGACACATGACATTTATCTTAATGAATATTCAATATTAAATCATAAATTAACATTCCCCTAGTTAAATTTATTTTAAAACATATTATTTTGGATTTTTATATCTTAATAATTTTTATAATTGAAATATCCTAATACCATTTAAGCTTTTCAATACATTTATTACATGCTACAACATTCCAAGAAGAAGTATTTCAATAATGGTATATTTAATTCTTCAAGTTATCATAGACTATCTTAATCTATATATTAGGAATTCATAACAAAGGATTCATTTTTTAAAAGTAAGACTCATGATTATGAATATATATATGACATCAATATACCAAATATAGTTATATAAAACATTTCGGTAACTAGGGTAGTTTTAGGAATGAAACATCTTATATTGGAATGTTGGATCATATAAAATATGTATTGAAGGATTTAAATAGAAACTTTCCTATATAATTAGATGAAATAATTGATTAAATAAATATATTATTTATTTCAAATACATTCAACTTTCATAAATTAAACCTAGCCTAAAAGAGTTGTGCTTAAATTTATTTCACATTATAATATAGAATTTGATTGCAATAACTTGTACAAATTGATCAACAAAATCTTAATATTATCATGCTTAATATTATTCTTTCAAGGGATTATCATAATCAAAGAAATATTATTATAAGGGAATAATATTAGTATCAATGTGGATTACTATTATTAAATATTCTCTTCTCTAAAATAAAAGAGAGATGAGTAATAAGCATATCTCCCTTCTCAAATAGTTGTTAAAAGAACATTTTAAGTTTGAAACTAAGAACTACGTGTAGCCATAATTTCCAATGTGAAAACCAAATCATTATGGATATGGATGCAACCCAACACATGGTCCTAGGTTATTAATAACATGGATGACTATTATGTTCTTTGAAAAAAAATACCCTAAATGAAATAGAGACAAATAATCAATTGATGCCCATTTTAATGTTACTTTTTCATGATACCATTTTGTAACTAACAGGTTTCATGATTTAATCTCATACAAATGGTGGAAGTTTAAAAAAATAAGAAATATTAAATTATTTTTATATAAAAAATCCCATTGAAAGGTCTTGTATGAACTCAAATTTGGCATGAATGAAAAAAAAAGTATGGGTTTTTGATATTTTAATGTGATACTCTATTTCTCTATGTTTTTGAGAATCGACAATTGCTCGTTATCAAGTATTATACTATTTTTATCTATGCTTTTTAGAATGGGAATTATAATAAATGATGCTCTTTCTCTCTATATTTTTGAGAATTGGTGTGCACTCATTCTCAAGTGTGTTAATCCTAATTTTTTTCAATAGTCTCGCATACTAAAAATTATTTCGTTAATTATGTATGATTTTTATGTTTTATGTAATGGATTAGGGAAGACATAATTTATTTTTATTATGGAAAAAAAATATATATATATATTATATTTTAATTTTTTAGATTATTTTCACTAGGTGAATGAATAACTATAAATATTCCATTCTAAAAATCTATAGAATATAAAACAATCATATAAATAAAAAATAAATATTAGTAGATTATTAGAATACCATTATTAATTTATATTTTTTAAAAATATTATCATTATTAGTATTATTTTATTTTAATGTATTATCTTGCTCAAATATATATTCATGTTCCTATCTCATGAAAATGTGAAGTAAAAATAGGTAATGTATAATGACTTAGAAGTTTGTATCTATTAAGAAAATCATGAGCTATAGGAAATGTCTCAAAAACTTGAATAGAGAGGAACATTATAAAAACATTAAAAAAAATAAGGATATCATTTATATTATTTTAATGAGGTTCGCATCCATAAATAATAATAAGGCAAGTCTTTGATAGTTTGTGAGATGCAAAGTTTACCAGTTACCTAAGAAAATGAACAATTGAAATAAATTTAAGTGTCTAATATTAGTATAAATGTAGAACAATATTATTTTAAAAATAAACATCTAAAATAAAATATATGAGTAACGTGAATCCAATTATTCTCAAATAGTTTTTAAAATAATGATTCAAGATCATAATAAGAACTACATATGGCCCTGATTTGTAATATGGAAACCAAAGCATTGTGGATATGCATTAAACCCAATAAATGGAATTGGAATAATGAAAATGTGGAGAAATATTATGATATTTTAAAACCATTTTTCTAAATTAAATATATTCAAATAATAGGTTTTGTATGACTCCATTGTTTAACCATGAGGTGCCATGAATTGATTTGATGCCAATGGTGGATGTTTGAGAAAATAAGTAACATTAAAATGTTTCATATGAAATAACTATTTTCATTTATTAAATTAGGGGTTGGATCATTGATATTATAGTATGCTACTCTTTTATCCATGTTTTTATAATCGGGTAGCCACTCATTCTCAAGTGTGATTCTCTTTCTCCATTTTTTTAAAAATGGGTGGTTATTAATTACTAAGTATGATACTCTTTTATAATATTTTTGAGAGTGGACACTAACTTTTTATCATGTATCATATTATTTCTCTTCATGATTTTTATAATGAGTGGCTTCTCATTCTCATGCATGTTAATCATATTTTTTTCTTTGATAGCCACCTATACTAAAAATGATTTGTTTAGATTTTTATAATTTTTATAATTGACTAAATGGGTTGAGGAATAATAATTTTGTGTTATTATTTTAATTTCATATTTTATTGCATAGTATTTAGAGGAATTAATAACTAATTGCTTCCCTTTTTAAAAATAGAGAAAATCAAACTATCTTACAAACAAAAACAAAGAATTTTTAGATCAATACAATAATTTTTTATATTAAAATATTATTAAAATTATCATGATTAGTATTATATTAATACATGGTATTATTTTAATTAAATTTATCTTCATATTCCTAGCTCCTTAAGACATGCAAATAAAGTAGGTATGAAAAAATGAACTAAATTTTTGCATTCACTAGAAAAGTCATGAGGTACAAGAAATGGCTCTGACAAATGAATAATGAACATTATTAATAAATTAAAAAATTAAAGTGAATATAATTTATCATATTTTAATTAGGGTTGATTCCATTAATAGATACAAGATAGTTCTTCAAGGGTGTGTGAGATGTGAAGAGTGTTAGTGGTGTAAGGTTGTGAATAGTTGGAAGTAATTTAAGGGACTAATATTAATATCAAAGTGGAATAATATAATATAAAAAAACATTTTATAAAATAAAATTGAGTTTAATAACATGTGAAACCCCATTCTAAAATATTTGGATAATTAATAACTCAAATCATAACTAAGAACCAAATGTAACATTGAATCCCAATACACACACCAAAGAATTGGGGATATACAAACAACCCAAAATATGGGCCTAGATGAATAATAATGTGGAGAAATCATATGTTATTTTTAAACCATTATCCTAAATTAAATATAGATAAATAATGGGAAACTAACTATTTTGATGTTACTTTCATATGATTCCATTGGCTAACCATGAGGTGTCAGGATTTGATTTGATGCCAAAATTGGAAGTTTTTTAATAATAAAAATAAATTATTATTATATAAATAATTCACATTGAAAGGTTTGGTATGAATTCATATTTTGAATAAATAAAATGAAGGACTATCTCATTGATATTTTAGTGTGATACTCATTTTATCCTTGTTTTTTCGAACATGTGAGCAACTATTCTTAAGTGTGATAATGCTTTTCTCCAATGTTTTGAGAAAGGGAGAATTTATAATATTATGTATGGTACTCTTTTTATCCATGTTTTCTCAAAATAAGTGATTAATTTTTCTTAAGTATGATACTCTTTCTGTCCATATTTTTGAGAATTAGACACCATGTATTCTCAAGTATGAAACTCTATTTCTACATGTTTTTTAGAATGGGAAGTTGCCCATTCTCAAGTATGATACTCTTTTACCTCTATATTTTTTACAATGGGTTGCTACCCATTCTCAAGTATGTTAATACTAAACTTTTCATTATAGCTTCCCATACTAAAAATGTTTTGTTTATATTTTTTTGAAATTTTCTAGATACTAAAATCTTGGCTTCAATACTTAACAATGACTATCTTGAAAACATTTACCATGCATGGATTGAGCACTCAAACAAATTACTAATTTACCATCCTCTCACACTTTCATGTTATATTATAATTTAACCCTTCCACTATATTTCAATACACCTATAGGAATCTCACTATTTATCTCAAACCTATTAAATTTATGCACAAACATATCTAGACTCTTAGACTAGTCCACGTGTGTATATGTTAGTTCTTCTAGACTTGGTTAGTTATATTAGTTGATACCAATTGATTTGGTTAAAACCAACCTAGTCCCAATAATGACTATTTTATGAAATCATACCCATCTTTAGCTTTGACCCATTTTCCTTGCATGTTGGTGGTATGAGGAGTTAATCAATTTGACTCATATGTTATAAAAATCAATGTCTCATTCAAAAGGGACTTGGAACTTATCTAATATAAATCTATACACTATTGAAATCTAATAAAATCTTCCCATTTTCATACTTATCACTGGGATTATACACAATCCCAAAATTCAAAACAAACATTATCAAGTATTAAGCTCAATCATTAGTTTCATATATATAGTGAAGAAACACAATTTAAAAAATGATAATAGGTGGGAGATGCATTTCTTTCTTGATTTCCATCCTTAGAGTATTGTATACATAGGTAGTGCTTAACCATCAGAATAAAATCTAGGGATTTAAGGCAAAGGAGGCTAATTTGTAGGTTTGTGCATGTCATTAGGGTTGGTGATCATAAAAAATACAAAAATCAAACATGGTCATAGGTCACCATATAGTCATTATGACCTACATACACATAGGTCAATATTAACTAACATGTCAACATTGATTGATGATACTAACATGATCCCATGGAATCAACCCAATGGAGACAACATATCAATTTAAGAACAAAAAAACCATATAAATTCTCATTCTTAATTTTCACTTCTAGAATATAGCCATAATCTAATAATTAACCATAAAATGTAAGTATTGTGATCTCTTTAGTAATTTTCATATTTAGCATATGCCCTTGTCATATTAGATGAATCAATCTTAACCTTTTACATTTATATGTATAATTTAATACCATATCTATTGATATGAATTAAATTTCAAATTTATATCCTAATTATATTAATCCCACCCATCAATATAAATTAGGATAAAACATATTGGTGAACCTAAACACATTGACCCATGTAAAACCCTAGGTTTTCTCTTAGGTTTTCATCCTTATAATATTTAATATTTAAACATTAGGGTTTAATTTTCATATTTGATTCCTGATTATTCCCTAATAATACACATTATTCATGACCATATTGAATGAATATTATTGGTTAACACAAATAATGACATGACTCTTTTCATATTATTATGCATGGATAATGTACCTTATTTGGATCAATTGAATAAGCAAATGTGTAACAAATATCAAATATAAATTCACTAATAAGGATAAATATACCATTTAATAATCCCAACCATTATTCAAATTGTATTATTGTAACATCCAATCTAAAATGCATATTGTTACCACCAGATGCTACAGGGCTTGTATGACTCCTTTGTTCTTTATACTATGGATTTCAAAACATATCCTATTCACCCTATTGATATAAGTATCATGATTATTTAGAATGATGATAAAAATAATACATATCAAAAAAATTCCTTAGAAGATGAAATATTCATGAGGTATCCTAATATAAATCCACATCATATTGACGTCATGTTATATATGGCAAGAGATGATAAAAAAATTAGGTCAAGCTTTTATTTTAGGTATTCAAACAACTAATACCAATCTTATTCCTATTCAAACACCTTTAATTACCTATGTGTCATTCAATAATTTTTTATGGGAACCATAAGACCTTTATAAGATTATGATTCCTAGCAATACATAGGCAATCTTCACACATCCCATGATGGATATGCACATTCCATTGTAAAATTATCTTAATGCACATTCCATTGAGTAAGAATTAAAAAATATACATACCAATTTTTTTTAATTAGATCAATGTGCAATGAGAGTTATCCATGCCATGGATTCACATGCCTTCCTTCATAACCCATTATCACCTAAAATAACAACCTACCAATTATCAGTGGGATTTGTAGTTATTGAGCTCAAATTATACAAAGGTAAAGGTGATCCTAATAAATACTTAGATAATTCCATTTAGCATGCTTGAAATATGTATACAATGCCAAAATATTGACTAAGTTATTTCTAATTAGTCTTAAATACTATGCATTGAGACGGTTTTGTAGATACAAAAACCTTGTCTTAAGTGATTGATAATGAAAATATTAACACACATTTACCATGCATGATTTGAGCACCCAAAAAGTTCCTAATTTTTCACCCTCTCACACTAGCATGTTATATTTTGATTCAATCCTTCCATTTTGATGATATACACCTAAATGAGTCTCATTGTCTATTTCAAGCCTTTTAAATACTTTGCAAATATATCTATAGAATCTTAGAGAAAGCCAAATGTATACAGGTTAGTTCTGATGATTAAAATTTTTGTTTCCATTTGATAATTACACATTCTCATTAAAACCATCCTACTATTTCCAATGGTTATTTTATAAAATAAAACCCATATTTAGAGTCATCCCATAATCCTAGTGTGTTTTATGGTGTTAGGAATTATTCAAAAGGATACATATGAAATCAAAGCAATGTCTCATTTAAAATGGGTTTAGAAATTATCTATGATACATATATACACTATTTCACACTAATACAATATTCCATGTTCTTTCTAATTTGCATACCTATTACTAGGATTGATCACATGCCAAATTTGTAACACTTAAAATCCAAGTCAAATTAGTAATCATTGTTAAGTACCAAATACAATTATTATCTACATACACATAGTGAAGAATCATAATTTCATAATCACAATAGGTTGGATAATTATTCATGGATTGATTTCCATAATTATAGTATTGTATATGTAGGTAGTAGTCAATCATGAAGTGAGAGTGATTAGGGTTAACTCAACACATTACACTTCCCCATGTTTTATAGGTTTCCAAGCCCTCATAGGCACATCTAAGGTTTCAAGGTAAAGGAGGAAATTTATGGATTTGGACACCTCATCAACTTTTAAGATCTTAAACATATATAAATACAAGACTATCATAAGTGACCATATATTGACTATGGTGTACCATAGGTTAATTTTGACCAATAGGTTGGTATCGACTAGTGATACTAACCTGATCCTATAAAACTAAACCAACATAATCAAAATACTAGCTCCCAAACTAAATGAACCACAAGTTTTTTTATCCTTTATTTTCATTTCCAAAAAATAGTTACATTCAAATAGTCAACTAGAAAATCTAATTATCATGATATCTTTAGTACTTTCCATATTTAGCATATACCCTTTTCTAATTAAAAGAGTCAATTATCAATATTTTACATTCAAATATACGATTAAATTCCATATCTATTGAAATAAATCATATTTCAAAGTTATATCTTAATTATATTAATCTAACCCATTAATATAAATTAGCGTAAAACATATTGGTAAACTAGTACACATATCAAACAATACAAAAACCTAGATTATATTTTAGGGTTTTATATTTTAACTTTAGTGTTTCTAATCTATCCATAATAATTCAAACTAATCATGACCATGTTTAATGAACATTATTCACTAACATAATTTATGAAATTTCTCTTTTCATTTTGTTCTATATGGATGGTATATCCTATTTGGATCAATTATGTAAACAAGTGGTAGAAAATATTAAGTCCAAATTCACTAATACTGCTAATCTCACCAATAAATAATCCTAAGATTTTTTTCAATCCTATTGTTGTAATATACAATCTAAGTTACCTATTATTAAAAAATAGATGGAAAAAATCATGTATTAATTATCTCATTCTCCCTCAATTTTCAAACCACTATTTTGGGCCCTCAGATTATTTTGGATTATATAGTCCATGTTGATACAATGTGAATGGGTAATATGATAAATTTCATAATATAAAAAAAATGACCTTAACATATCCCTCCTAAACCCCCATCACCACCTTCCAAATAGACTAATCAACTAAATGGGTGACATCATGGATAAACTCAAAAATACCAATGCAAAAATTTATCTACTTACAAAGATATATTATGCATGAGAAAACTTTATTGAATGGCATATAGCCATATTAATTAGATTTTATTCTCAATACACTATGATGGATGGATGAAAAAATCTCATTTTAAAAAGAGGATTTGCCTCTTAATAACATTATAGATTAACATATACCATTATATATGAAAGTTTAAGTGCAAAATAATTTTTTCAAGTTTTGGTGGATAATAGATCAGGGATGAAAATTTGTGATATCTCCTTTTTAAATATACTTAGTATTAAGGTAAACCATATTAATTACTCAAATATGAATATTCAAGGATTTGACGGTATTCCAAGAAAATTATTAGTAAAACTACATTATGTATCACATTTGACCATCAAATAATAAACATAGTTTTATAGGTCATGTATAATGATTTAAAATATTATATTATATTAATAATACCATGGTTCCATGAGATTAACATAGTTACTTATACCTTACATGTATCTTTAAATTTCAGTCATCAATGATACATATATGCATTCCCTTTAGATCAGGAATTTGATTTTCATTGCATTACTCATATGTAACCATATTCAAAATAATACAAACTAGTTAAACTAATATTTTCTTCTTCCAATACAATAGAATCATCATTAAAAAACTATAGTCAATATGGTTTTAGGCTAAAATATTTATGAAAAATGGGATATAGAAGACAAGGATTAGGAAAACATACACAAGGCATTATTAATCCCATCCATTCTTCCAATTAAAAATTATTATAAGGCCTTAATTACATAAAAGAATAAAATAAAATTAAGAATAAAACACCTACATTGACTACTATTAATACATATTTATTCAATGTAGAGACTGAACTAGCACATGAAGTTCATAACACATTTATATTATAGTTAGTATACCCTGCTATGATTAACAATATAATTTACATATAGGTTTGGATAATAGATGAATTTTAAAATGATGAATCCCTTCTAGAATACCCTAGGATGAATGAGGAACTCCCTACCTTATATAATAATAAAAATAAGTTTCCTCACTCAAATACCACCCAAAAATACTTTGGATAAAGTGAAGACACAAATGTCAACATCAATGTAGATGGTCTAAATGCTATTCCTACAACACCATATATGGAAGAGAAATCAACTTTAATTAATCAAGAGATAGTAGAATATTGTTATGGAATATATATAGATAACATACCTATATTATTAGAAACTATATTATAAAAGGATGAAGGAAATGCATGTAGACATTAGAAAACCACACATAATAGTTATAGATGTCAAACTAACCCCTAGACCACCTCAAGACCCTCTAGAAACTCTTTCACAATATGTCAACCCCAAACCTAACTCACCCCAACTAATTTTTGACCAAACTTAACATTACTACTCAACCATCAACAATCACCCTAACCACCAATGGTTAGGCTTGACCACTAACGTTTGAGTTCCAACCACCTAAACAGTCAACTCTAGCTTGATTTTTTATATTTAGCTTGTCTAATTCATGTGTGATCCAATGCATGCAAAAGCTAAATTTAAACTACTTTTTGAACCTCTTGTTAACATATTGTTTGACCTCTCCTTTATTATAAAAAGAGAGGAGGAGGAGGTGAAAAGGAATCTATCATCATCCGCATGTATAATCAAATTGTTTTCATCAAAGCTTCTTTATAAGTATTCTCCTAGTGAACTAGCAAGTATGATAGAGATCTAAAGTGTTTTCATCCATCAGCCAATAATAAAGTATCATTACTCTACTAAAACTACTCCAGGCTCCACCAATAGATTCCTCAACCATCTTTAGATCAAGAACCAACAAGCTAAGTATTTATTTTAAATAACTAGTTACTTCATTTCTATTTTGTAACCAACCCTGCCTAAGCCTACTTTATAGAATCCCATTCTACAACCTCATCATCCCATTTCTTGAACTAGACCAAAAACATAGTAACCATCGATGATCATCCAAACCTCTAATGGTATGTCCATAACCATAGATGGTTAGCCAATCACTAATGGTCACCCTAACCACTGATGGTCACTATTTGACAAATAAATAACAAGATATTTTCACCCTTCAGACCTCAACCAAATCCTACTTTCTACCTCTCTACTTGATCATAGAGCCTCACCCTATTTTATGAACCACACCTAGCTCATTTGGTATTTATATCAATATGTTTATTTCTATAATTAATTCAAATTCACCTATTCATTTATGAAGCATTTATTGTATGCAATCTTAGTATCTTTTATTATTTATGCAAGTAATTTATCTTTAAAAACTTTATTATTTAAAATCATGAATTGATAGCCTCTAAGGAAGCTCATGCTTCTTATATCTAGCTTTCTAGGTAATCCACCCTAATATATAACTAATCAACTATTTAATTAGTGCTTTCTTATATGTGGGTCATTCCTCCCAAGCCAAATAGGAGTATCTATAACTATCTGGATCAATGCATGAACAACATATCAAGTTCTACTAACCATACCCTTCTCGAGTTTCTTCTCTTTCTTCTAAAGAATATAAGCAAAATTTATATGAAACATTTTGGCATGCTCGATGGGATCCTTGGGTCTTTTCTTGGGTTCATAGTTGTATCTAGGTGCTTCTTCTTGTCTTTCTACTCATACAATGAAATCAAAATTTTATTTTGGGCTTAAAATTGACTTCATCCATTATTTTATTATTTATTTTAGCTCACACAACTTAGTTAATCAAGTGAATCAACCATAGTTTCACTCTCATCACACACACAAGACCAAACCACTTACATTTAATCAAGAATAGAAACATGGACATAAGGCCCAACTGGGATTTCATTACCTAGCAGTGACCTTTTCTGGTTATCCTACTTGGATTTCATCACCAACAGGAGAACCAACTTAGCTTTCTAGTTGAGTAAAATCTTTGGTAATTAGTACATCTTAGCTAAACACCTAACACCCTTATCATTATGGTGTGTGAAGTGAGGGGGTAGCTCCCAATATCAAGCCATGTACTGATTTCCAACATAGATCCCTTTGAGAGCCTAAACATAACCTGAAACCAAAAATAGACTTCTTTTTTAGTACACACTCTACAAGTCAAGTTCAGTCACACAATTATTAAATATTAAGGCATAAGCCATAATAATGACTAAAATAAACCTTGGGATCTAATGTGCTTTAGTGTGTGTTTTGTTTCCTTGAATTTTTCTTATCTTCTCTTTGTTTGAGTTATGAGGTTGCTTGTATCTTCCTCTTTCCCTTATCTACATGGTTTTAACTAGGTAATAACTAAGAAACCAAGTAAATCAGGACCCACCTCTTAATCATCCATCTTCCTTTTCTCCCTCATCCATAGAGTAAATCTCAAATGTAGAGGGTTTTCCTCATCATTCTAAGAGTCCTACCATCCCTTAGATGGTTGCCCAAGGTGATGTGGATTTTGCCACCTTTCTAGATAATAACCCTATATCCCTCCAGCATTACCTTAACATCATATCCCACCATACCCCTACTTCAATTCCACCTATTCATCAGCCCTATGGCATGCCATCCCACCTTATGGGTGACACTTATATTGTTACTATCTCCACCCAACCTTTAGTCACCCAAGCATCATCCTCTACCAATAACCTTACTGATACCACCATCCAAAACTAAGCAACACCCAATCACCTTCTTCCCAAACTAACAACCCTCTTAGTATAAGAACAACCTAACCTTTGGGATCTAATACTTCCCTTACCATAGGATTACCCTCTACTAGTGTCACCACCATTCCTCTCATTTCCAAACTACCTATTTCCACTCCATTCTAGAGCTTGGTGGTTACCATACCTTCTACCCTTCCACTCATCAGTACCAAAGTTACCACCTACCCTCTATCTACTAACCCAGCCATACCTCCTACCCAACCTATGTTAATTTCTCAATAGGTTCCCATTTCTCAAAACCTAAGCTACATCCCTAACCCACAAGGGTATGTACCTCTACCTTCCACCCAACCACCTATCCCTGCATATTCATATATAACATCATCTCAACCACCCATATCCACATACCAATATGTGAAATCCTCTCAACCCCCACCAACTATACATATGTTTCACCTACCTAAACCCAACACAACCTACCTTACAATTACAGGGGTGTACAACCCCAAATCGACCTTGTCAAAATGTTAATGGATAAAATGACTACTTTGGAGTAATCCATTTTTGGAGCTCATAATATTTTGTCATATGACCAAATATCTAATGAACCAATTCACCCATCCATCCCCATTCAACCCTATCCTCCTCATTGGAAACTTTTAAAGTTTTCAAAGTTCTAAAGTAAGGAAGACCCTTAATAACACCTGAGAGCATTTAGGCACTCATTCTATTCAATTACCTATGACTATGCTCTCATTCTTCATACCTTCACCATGTCTCTATCTAATCCAGCACTAGATTGGTATATTACTATAACCAATCACTCTCTCTTTTATTTCACCTAGTTGGCTCAAACATTCTTGCATCACTTTTTTATAAATATCTCTAAGAAGGTTTCCATCACTGATCTTTAGTCTATTCAATAATTTGATGATGAATCCATTGCTAACTTTGTATCCCATTAAATAAGTATGATAAACTAACTCTCCTTCTCTCTATCCCAACTCGAGATAATTGAACTCTTTTCTTGGGCTTGTGTTAAACACATCTCTTCTACTTTATGCATTCAAAGATTTAGGACCTTTGATTAGGCTTTCACCATGGCATGAAAAATAGAAAATAAAGCCATCAATGAGGGAAAACTAAAATTGAGAAATAAGAACTCTACCTTCAAATCAAATGAGTCTTCCTCCTATAAACCCAATAACAAAACCAACACTAACTCCAAAAAAAAGGTAACCACAAATGTGGTTGTCTTTAAGATTACCCCTCCACCCATTGTTAACTAATCTAACTCTTCCAATTCCTCCAATCAAAACACCAAGAACCCAAAATACAACACCAAAAATAATTTACTCTACTTGGGGAGTCATACACTTCAATCTTAGAGAAATTTTTAAAATCTAATCTCATACAACTACTTCCCATCAAACCTCCATAGTAATTTGATTCCTCTTGTCCTATACCTAGTTGGTACAAGGAGAATGAATTATGCCTCTTTCATCAGGTCATTAGACATGATGTTAGTAAGTGTAATACCTTCAATAGCATTTTCCAAACTCTCATTAATAATGGGGAAGTTGGGTTGGATAACCCTAATGCACCCCTAAACCAATCATTTGACATCTTCAGACAACCATTTCCTAACCATGCTCCTTTCACCAATAGTGAAAATAAAGTAGAATATTCTAATACCCATGAGGGTCATACTATTAATATAGTTCTTGGTGAACTCATTGTTGAGGAAACCATTAACCAAATCAGCTCTTCTCTTACTCCACTTATTTAGGTAGTGGATTCATGGACCTCTCCTTTGATATGCACATCAAAGGAAGCATCCACTACCATTCTAGCTTTTTTCTCAATTATAGAACAATGCACTCTTCCTTTAAAAGTAATCTTAAGGAAGAAGCCACTTTGCCTACACCTCCCATTAAGGAGTTACCTTACTAGATATTATAAACTTTTAATTAGGAAAAGGAAGAGGTAATCATTCTTCCCCCTTAACCCCTGGGTCTATCCTTTGAATCCACTACTAGGGGACTTAGACCCATCTATAAACCTTTCTTTAGAATGGTTAAAAACTTAGAGTTCATATCCGATGCTAACCTAGATCAGGCCACATTTTGGTAATAGCTTAGGATCCCTTATAGAACCAAGTAGGATCCTTCTTTATTAGAACAACCTACCCTTTACATGATCAAATCCACTATCACCACAACCCAACCATCAAACACCTCTACACATCAAACTATAGTAGCACCATTAGAACCAAACTCACCCAAAGTCACCAAATCACCTTCTACCATTCTAACCAAACCCACTAATAACCTTGGCATATTTACTACTCATAACATTACTCACCCATCAATAAATTTAGATTTAAGCCCACTAAACCTATCTAAAAAACCCCAAACTATGCCAATAAAGGAGGTAAAACGACCTAAAATCCCAAAAACCACAACTCTACCTCCCCTCTCCACTTTGCCCTCTATATTTGAACCTCATCCCTCTACCTTAATTGGGAAACCAAGCATCTCAATCAAAAAAAAACCACCACTTTTGGTTAAACTATCACTTTTACTTTCATCCACACCTATTTTCATGAAGTAACCCATAACCATACCTTCTATCTCCTAATCATCTATAAACAAATAACTTATCTCCCAAACATCTACCCTAAAACCTTCTAACCCCAAACTATCAACCTCTCTACCAAAATTAAAACTATCTGCTAGGAATGCTCATTTATCCAAACCCTCTACCACCAGGCCCACTCCTAAAAGGGATTCCACCTAATTTATAAAAACCAAGACCCCTATACCTTTACCACCATTTCTCAAATATTATTCAAATATCCTACATAGGCTATTTCAAAGAATATTACTTAACCATGCCACCTATCAAACCATTTAACCCACACGGTCTTAAACCATCTTGGTAAAATGAAAAATTAGTATGTTCGTACCATAGGACACCTAGGCATGACATAGAGAAATACAAGGACCTCCAAGTGATATCCCATCAATTGTATCATGAGGATGACTTATTATCATATGAGCCTCCTATGAGCCCAACACCAATCTAAGAACTAACAACCATCAACCAACATCTACCTACTCCTCCACTCACATCTCAAAGTGAAGAAGAACCAAAGCAATCATATAGCCTAACTCTTCCCCTAATCCATAAAATCTATGTGGTCACATGATCACAAGCCCACCCAAAAAAAAGGGAAATATAAAGGTTTTTATTCCATGGACATATCCCTCTTCCACCACCCTAAAATAATTTTCCAAGATCTTCATATCAAAAAATAGCCATGGTGAAGTGATCATGTGAGTCAAGTAAACACACATCACATAGCTAAAAAGAAATTGAAACCATTAAGCAAGAATATTGCACAAAGAGATTGGATTTAAGAATGGAGATGAATTATTTATATAGAGGGATGGAGTTCATATCTCTTACAGCTCTCAAAGCTATCATATCTCATAACTAAGTAGCTCAAAATATCCATAATACATAGAAGAGCAATAACTTTCTAGTTCATTGAATAAAGAATACAAAGAGAGATATGTGTCTATATAAGTTGGAGAGGGAAGGATACCACACATTCTAGTGAATGTGGTACTAATCTTTCCAAGTAACTAACATGACCTCTGGAATTTTAAGCAAGTTAATATAACCATGTAATCAAAACCCAAAGGTAAAAAGGCCTACAGTTTAACCCCCCCCCCCCCCCCCATAATCATAGCTTAGGTGGGTGATGATATAAAAAATGGATCTTGGAAACAAGGCCTAATAAGGTACCCAAGTACATATCAACCTCTCATAAAGTAGATAAAAGGAGAAAACCTGTAGGAAAAACTCTCCCCATAAAAGAGAGAAAAGAAGAAGAGGAGACTAAAATACCCCCCAAATGATGATGTTGAAGTAAACAGTACTCCAAGTATAGCTTGTAAGATGATAAAGGTTGATGATAAGATCCTCTGATTGAAGACTATAAAAGGTCCATCTACATTGAATAATGTTTCTTACCTTTGGCAAAGGAAGAACCTGATGTGTGTACTGAAAGTCTACCCATTCCATAAATGAATATAAAGGTAGCAATATAAATATCTCTAAATGTGATCCAAATTATATCTATGGTATAGATTTGATAAGAATGTACGTAGATTCTAAAAGTAATACCATTTAAGTGAACTAGTTAAGAGAATGACATGAAACATTCATTGATAGAATATCCATGTAAAGAGTGGAGAATGAATCACCAACTGAAGCAAGAAATTCCATAGGAAGAGATGAGTTGTTGATGCTCACAATAGGTGTATTCATACTGTAAATAGTGGAGTCCTTTGAAGTGCAAGCTTGTGAAGGCTCTAGAAGAGCAATAATTAGCACATGAATGAAATTAGAATCTATAATAGGACAACTAAGGTCTGGTAGAATCTCATCCTATAGTGGGGGCTTGATAGAAGGAAGAGAATTATCCACCATGGATATGTCATCACAAGAAACAAAATTAGGAGGTGAGAGTACAACTATCTCTAAAGAGACAATAGGTAGTAGAAGAAAAGGTGTGACATAAATCTTAGTAGGATCACCAAAAAGACTTTGTAGTATTATAAAAATAGTACATGGACACTATGTATGTTCCACATGGCAATGAATATCCATAGAAACATGTAGTAACAGAGTGGTAAGAAGCTTGGCACAAGTATTAACCCATTTACTGAATTGAATAGGATCAGTGGGTGAAATAATCTATCCATATATAAATTGAATAATATTATTTCATGTGAGAAAGTGTTCCATATAAGCATACCATGAAACATAGTTTTCCTTCCCAAGAAGGATCATTAGAGATAAAACAACTCTCCTCATCTAAAATAATAGTGCATGCTCTGGAGATGGATTTAAAACTACACTAAAAATGAGTCCACTAAAATGAGATAAATCTATGCACAAGTGATAATTCATGCTCAAATATATGTTAGGATCTATTGATAATGCATTCAAGAATACAATATAAATCTATGAAAGTAATCACTAAATGGGCACAAGTAACAGTTACAAAAAAATTGAATGTGCACAGGAAAGAGTATATGGCCCAACATAACTTCCCTAAGATAATTAGTATTGATCCCCCTATGTTTTAAATTATAAATCATGATCAAATAATGATCAATCTATGTTTTTGATCGAGTACTAGTGTACACTCTAAGTATGGATGTCAGAATTAACTAAAATGAGTCCCCACAAGTAAGAAAAATTAGTGCATGACTAAAAAAACATGTCTCAATAAATGGACATCAGACTCAGTTGAAAATTGTCCATAAATGAGAGAAATCAATGTAATATCCACTAAATTGGAAAAAATTAAAACTATAAATAGGCCAAGTAGGAGGATGTCGAACTCTACTAATAATGCATTTGTATGAGGAGAAGTAAATGTGTGATCTAGTCAAGTAGCCGCCCCCCCCCCCCCCCCCCCAATTTTTGACACTTTATAATTTAGTGTATTTTATAATGAAAATGGGATAAATACATGGGAAATTGAATAATACACACTTTTTCAAAACATGGCACTCAATTTCAAGTTATCATTTACAAGATATTAACAGAAAAAATTCCCGTCAACAGACAATTTTTAATAAAAATTACACTAAATGATTAAAATAAATCTGATGCTAAGGGGTTACCTAGCCTTCCAAATTTTCATTAGAATTAGCACTAAACAAGGAATGTAATGGTTTTTATTATGAGGGGGGATTGGCCTTTTGCCAACTCAGGCCTCACCCTTCATCTTTGTTAGATGAAAATATAGGGTAAATTACAACCAATAAAATTATCCTTTATAATGTATTGTTTTTAAATTTAAAAAATAAAAAATTATCATGCCCCACCCACAATAAAGAGCTTCCCACTCATAAAAAAAATTCTATTGACATAAAACATGTTCAACCAACTAGATATTTGGGATTTGAACCAATGATCTCCCCAACAATAATACCAAGTCTTAAACAACCAAACTATGCAGTCACATGTGCATTATGATGTAGGAAAACATATTTACCCTTGATTTTAATCAAGCTATTTTAAAAAACAATTAAATGTGCAAGATTTAATAATTTTTTAGGGAAAAATATATATTTTTTACTTAACATTGGAAGTGAGAAGATGTACGACACCACCAAGGAGTGGAGATTACTAAATCCACCGCTATGGGAGAGACTTAAAAGAAACCTCTATCACCACAATCCATGTGCAAGATTTTTTAGATAAATTTAATACACCATTACAAGTTATAACACCATCATAGACAAGACTTCCATCACTTTTAACACATAAATAGGATAATGAGCTGGAGTCAGGTTAGAGGTGAATGATAGAATGGCAAGGAACATTCAGTTATTGGAGTGCTCAGACAACAAAATCATCTTGAACTAGGTGAAATAAATTGTGTGGAGTAGATCCAACATGGCCATTGGTTTTCAACCCACCACCACCTATCCAAATAAGCCAATTGGAGAGTACAATAATAGAGATTGAGTAATGGCATAAAAAGTCTCAGCATGCCACCAATGTGACCCTTGATAGGTGAAGTGCCACTTTAAAATGTGAACAAGCTAAAACAAATATACAACAAAGGACTTCAGTGATGTGGATAATCGTTTTGGCAAGAGAGAACAATGGTCAACACTTGAGATCTGATAAATATAACACACATCTTTATGCTCCACAAGAGACAATAGTCTCATTACAATGAAAAACATTACCCATGTAAACATAACACCAGGTCATATGGGTTGTGGATAAAATGATGTCAAGACTAGAAATGGTGAGAGGGGATGCCAATGTGCAAAATATATGTCAAAGTTATTAAACTTTCATCACAAAAATGAAAAATATTATATATACAATGAGTTGTCACTAACAGATTTAACACAATGAATAGATCATGTCGAAGCACATTATACTAACATTTCAAATCCAAAGATCATGTCAATGTTATTACTAAGAATAATATTATAGATGAACATGAAGATCTAAAATTTTCTTAACAATTGATGGAGAATACAAAATAAAAAACTACTCAAGATTTATTATTAAGCAACAACATAAATAATGGTGTTCGATACTAAAACCCAATGCTCTGATACCATAAAAGAATTTGATATGATTTACATATCAATGAATGTACATGGTGAAGTGATCATGTGAGTCAAGCAAGCACACATCACATAGTTGAAAATCAATTAACACAGTTAAGCAAGAATATTGCATAGATAGATTGGATTCAAGAATGGAGATGAATTGTTTATATAGAGGGTTGAAGTTCATATCTCTTACAACTCTCAAATCTATCACAACTCATAATTAAGTAGCTCAAATAATCCATAATACACAAAAGAGCAATATATCTCTAGCTCACTAAATGAAGAACACAAAGGGAGAGAGGTATATATATAGGTTGGAGAAGGAAAGATAACACACATTCCAATGACTATGGTACTAATATTTTCAAGTAACCAACATGACCTCTAGATTCTTAAGCAAGCTAATACAACTATGTAGGCAAAAACTAGTTGGAAAAAGGCCTCCACAAACATGCCCAACCACCTAGCTAACACTAAGCACCTTTAACTTCAACCAAACTAAAAGTGTCTATCTTGCGACCTTCTCTCTCCAATCCTTCTAAATTAATCCAAAGAGTAGTTCTGAAATATCTACACCAAATGCTGGTAAAGATGAGTTTGTATGAACTAATAAATACCTCACCTCATCACCACCAAGTGATGATAGAAGCTTTGCAATCCATATATGTCCAACCAAAATACACACAACCTCTAGCAACCTTTTTTGGAGCTCTCCAACTTTATAACCTTGTTACCTTCAAGGATTCAAAAATACCCTCCATCCATCTAGATGACCCAGATCCTCTCCTCTTTATTACCACATACATCAACCAAACCCACATTAAGTAGGTTATGATTGATGGGGGAGCTAGTATCAACATTATCTCCTCCTATGCATACAACCAACTCAAATTACCTGAAAAAATTATGTCAAAAACCTCAATGGTACTTTGATAATTCAACGATACCATGGCCATGACTTTAGGAACTATTATTCTTCACATTCACCTAGGACCCCACACACTCCCTAAGCTCTTATATGTAGTAGAAGGTGAGTTCTAGTATATTTTTTTATTGGGATGACCTTGGATCTATTCCATGGTCTATGTGCCATCTAACTTGCATTAATACATCAAATTTAAATATGAAGGTCAAGTTGTTACCATACAAGTTTACTTGAGTCTTTTTACATCATGCAATATGACGTACTGACCCAATGATGTTCTCCTTCCCCCATCCAACAAATATTCACCAATAAAAGACAAAGTTCTATCTTCTTTTACCACTGAATCCTCCACCATTTCATTTATTCCTTTCACCTAAAACCCCACAATAGACCCTTTAGAATCAACCTTCTAACATATTTCATTAGGGGAATATCACCTTTTGACACTAGGTACTTTTCCAACTCCTCAAAAGTATGGAATCTTTACTGATAACATGGATATGACCCCAATATTGGAACCATTATTCCTTTTAGGCCCTCAACTTATCAAACCAATTTCATCTATGGGGGATTTGATAAACCCCTTAACACTTCCACTACCTCTTTCTCACCTTGACCATTCACCTCTAGTTTTTCCTATCTAGATAACCTAGAGTTTACCCAAACCTATCTTTATATGTGTGCTTGGAAGGGATTTGGTATAGGTTGGTATGAACATGGGCCACATGAGTTTATCCTAATCAAGACCTAAAAACCCCACAAAAAGCATGGCCTTGGTTTCATGCCACCTAAATAACAAACTAACCCACCTCCCATTACTATCATTTATGATGAAATCCCATCCTCACCATCCACTCCACTATCAACAACTAAGGATACCAAATCATCCCCCCTAACTTTTTTTATCAACATGATAAGCCTCAAACCCCTAACTTATCGAAAGTATGGGGTGACCATAACCATTCCTCTAACCTACCCTAAGATGATAAGAGATGGATTTCCTACCATTAATACCATTTGATGTCAGGATGATGATTTTATTCTCACCTACTTGGTGTAGAAGATTCATATATCCACAAATCTCTTCATCTTGAGACTTTAACCATGTTGAATTAATCCACCATGGATATCAACTTTGGTACTTTAGATAACTCATACACTATCAAAATTGGCCAATCACTAAATTCTAAGGAGCTTCATGACTTCCCCTCCTTCCTACAATACCACAACATAGAAATTGTTTGGTCTTATAATGATATGCTAGGAATTGACCCCTCCATCACTACCCACAACATAGTCTCCATGACCATCGACATCAACAAACTTAGGATTTTTCCTTCTACCCCCAAACTTTCAAAAACATTTTTCAAACACACTTTCACCTACTATCAAACACTAGAGATTCCCTTCTCCAACCAACGACCTTACCTCACCACTAGCCATTTTGGCCTAACTATCACATGTTTTGCAATGACCTTGCCTTGGTCTTTTTTACTACACTGAATATATTTTCCAAGTTGAACATTTTGAACTTGTGATACCTTGTGTGTACTTGACCAATTTGTGTCTTTATGGGAGCACTTCCAACCTTAGATACCCATGAAAACATTAACCTTATCTAGGATACTTATATTTACAAGTGTAGCTTAACTATCACATATGGTCATGTGTTCTTCTTGTCACTTGTCATTCTAGTATCGACCTTATTTTTACCAACCATAGAAACCTAATCATTGCATAATCTTGACTTTCACACTTAGTCACACTTTATGCACATGTTTGTGACTCAGTGCCTAACCTATCAACCATATTATCACCAACTTACCCACTTTTCAAACCCATACCCAATTTTATTTCACCTCATAAATTTTTTGTTTTAGGGGGAACACCTCCTCCCATGTTCATTGTAACCTAGCCTTCGATCCACAATCCATTTTTATTTTGCAATTTGTTGATACAACCTACACAATAAAAAAGGGTAAAATATAGACACTAGAAAACCATACATAATGGTTCTAGATGTCAAATTAACCCATAGACCACTTTGATACCCCATAGGGACTCTTTCGCAACCTATCAACCCCAAACTAAACTCACACTAATTAAATTTTGACCAAACTTAACCTTACCACTTGATAATTAATGGTTAGGCTTGACCACCAATGGGTGAGTTCCAATCACTTGAACAATTAACTCTAGTCAACTCTAGCTTTCTTCTTTATATTTAGCTTGTCTAATTCATGTGTGAGACAATGCATGAAAAATCTAAATTTAAACTACTTGTTGAACCTCTTGTTAACCTAGTGTTTCACCTCTCCTTCCTTCCTATAAAAAGAGAGGAGGAAGAGGTGAATATGAATCAATCAATCAATCCATCCATCCATCATCATCTACATCTACAATCAGAGCTTCTTGCATTAGAGCTTCTTTATAGGTATTCTCCTAGCAAACTAGCAAGTGTGATAGAGATTCGAAGTGCTTCCATTTATTAGCCAACAACCAAGTATCATTCTTTTATTGAAACTACTCCAAGGTCCACTAATATATTCCTCAACCATATTTAGATTTGTAACTAGTGAGCTAAATATTTGTTTCCAGTAACTAGTTACTTAATTTTTGTTTTTCAACCAACCCTATCCAAGCCCACTTTTTAGTACCCCAATTTACAACATCATCAACCCATTTTTTGAACTAGACCAAAAAATAGTAACCACCGATATTCATCCTAACCACTGATGATCTATCCATAACTATCGATAGTTACCCAACTAACAATAATCACCCTAGCCACTAATGGTCACCCTAACTACTAGTGGTCACTATATAGAAAATAAATAACAAGCTATTTTCACCCACCAGACTTCAACCAAATCTAACTTTTTACCTCTATGCTTGATCATAGAGCCTCACCCTATTTTTTGAACCACACCTAATTCATTTAACATTAATATCAATTTGTTTATTTCTATAATTAAGTCAATTTCACCTATTCATTTATCAATCACTTATTATATGTGATCTCATTATCTTCTATTATTTATACAAGTACTTTATCTTTTAGAACTTGATTATTTAAAAGCATGGATTGATAGCCTCCAAATAAACTCATGCTTCTTGGATGTAGATTTCTAGGCAATCTACCCTACTATCTAACTAATCAACCATTTATTTAGTGATTTCTTATCTATAGGTCATTCCTCCCAAGCTAAATAGGAGTATCTACAACTATCTAGACCAACACATGCACAACATATTAGGTTTTAATAACCATACCCTTCTCAAGTTTCTTTTCTCTTTCTTCCAAAGAATATAAGCAAACTTTATCTAAAACAATTCACTCTAACAATATATAAATTACTACCAATAAATAATTACATGGAATTACTTAGATATGTGAAGAATTGATCCTAAACTTGCATAACATAATATTATATTTACATTCTACTAGTTCCCTCTCTACTCTTCTTAGGATTGGGTCAGATCATAACCCATTGGTGTTCTCTAGTGAAAAGATTACCAAAGCAAAAATTACCCCTTTTAGATTTGAGTAGTCTCTAAAATAATGGTGGAATTTCCAAATTTAAGGTTTTACTATGTTTATTCTTACTAAGAAATTCAGACACGTCAAGTTCAAACTCAAAATTTAGAACAAGGAAGTTTTTGGGAACATTTTATTCCAAAAATGCTATATTGAGGAGGAGTTAAGTAGAATTGAGGAGGAAATCAATATATATGGTTCTACCCACTCCCTATATTCAAAATAAAAGGATCTTCTTAGTATTTACCATAACCTAGAAGCTAAGGAAGAAACTTGTAACACCAAAAATTAAGAAAGACTTAGATTATAGAGGGAGATAGGAACACTAAGTACTTTCATACTTCAACATCTAGGATTTGTTAGCATTATTACTTCACTAAAATTAAGGGAGAAGATAGTAACTAGTATAAATAATAAAAATACATCGACCAACACATAGTTAACTTATATAAAAATCTTCTAGCCTATGTCCCTTCTCAGGACGTTCAGTTAGAAGAACATGTAATTAATCCCATTCAGGGAGCCATTTTCCAAGAAGATAAGCCCTCCATTATTTCTCCTCCCTCAGGTGAAGAAATGAGATATATCATCTTCTCTTTACAAGGGGATAAATCCCCTAGCCCTAATGGTTTCCCTCTATTCTTTTTTTAGGTTTTTTGGGATATCATCCAAAATGAAGTTTGCTTAGTTGTAACTAAAATTTTCAAAACTGGAACTATGCTACAAGATTTCAACAACACTTTTTTAGTTCTTATTCCTAAGAAGCAAGGGTCTAACCAATTTCAAGCCCATAAATATTTGCTCTACTTTTTACAAAATTTTCACAAAAGGTCTATCCCTAAGAATTCAAATGTTGCTTAATAAATTGATTATGTAACAAGGGGATTTGTGTTCGATAGACTAATTTTGGATGACATCATCATTTCCCATGAAAATTTTCATTTAGTGGTTAATTCCTCTCAATAAGGTATATTCCTCAAATTAGACATGAATAAAGCTTATGAAAAAGTTTCATGGTAGTTTTTGGAAAGAATCCTCCTTAAGTTTGGGTTTAATCAGACCATTAGAAACCTAATAGCCTCTTACATATCCACCCCCATGTATTTAGTAATCATCAATAGAGTTTATAAGGGATTTTCTTGGTAGGAAGAGGTCTCAAACAGGGAGATCATCTATAACCCTATTTGTTTATCATTATGGCTAAAACTTTGAGTAGGATTATTGATACGACTAGATCTTCTAGGGTTATTAAGGGACTCCTAGTGGCCCCAAATACCAGACTAGTCACCCATTAGTAATTTATGGATGACACTTTGATGATGGGAGAAGCTTCAATTTTCAAAAGGCAAATGCTTCAAGAAAATCATTGAAATCTATAAATTTTTATGGCCAAAGTGTTAACTTCCTCAAAATTTCCTTATTTTTCATCAACACTCCACCCTCCCTACATTAAAATATTTCTAGGATCATTAGATGTGTTATCAAGAATCTACCCTCTTCATATCTTGGCATTCTTATTTTTAATGGAACTATGAAAACAAAATTTTGGAATCCTCTCATTGATAGGATTCAGAGGAATTTATTTAGGTGGAAAGGGAATTTGATGTCTTAGGCTGATAAACTAAAACTTATTAAGAGTTCATTGCAAAGTATACCTATTTAATTCATGCCTTATTTGTTATTTTAGGTAAAGTGGTAGATCAAATTGAACAAAAGCATAAGAACTTCCTTTGGAGGGAAATTGAGGATAGATTTAGATTTCCTCTTATCTCCTATAACAAAGCATTTCTCCCTTCCTCTAAATGAGGATTGGAGCTCAGAAGGGTGAGACTTATGAATCAAGCTCTCTTATCAAACCAAGGAATGAGGGTAATCAATGAATATAATCATTGGACCAATATTATCAAGGATAAATACTTAAATTCTAAGGAGGGTTCTTATTTTTTGGATGAAGATGGCCCTGACAATGGTTTAGCTTTATGGAAATCATTAAGAGATGGAAACGATATTCTCAAAAAAGGGATGAAATGGAATATTGGTAGAGGTAACAAAGTGTATTTTTAGTAGGACCTTTGGATCAAAACCCCACTATTTTCTTAAGCTCAAGTAGTGTATTTATTCATTTATTTCAAAGAGACCATCAACCATAAGGTGTGTGACTACTAGAAGGAAATTGATGGCAGAAAAAGGTGGAAACTAATCCATAAATAAGGTCTAAATTATCACCAAGCTCTTTTCTTATAAGAATTAGATATCATCTCTAGGACATTCACATCAGTATCTTCCCAAAATAAGATGGTCTCATTTGAAAAGGGGATCCTATTAGATTATATTCAGTTAAATCTAGTTACATTTCCCTATGGGAATATGCTGAAATTAAAGATAAATAGAATGTTTTATGGATAGAAAATATCATCCCAAAGATTAATGTATTCTTCTGGATGATAGATCAAAATAAGATCCTAATGGTGGATAATCTTATGATAAAGGGAATTATAATTCCCAATAGATGTGTGCTCTATAAATAAGAAGCCAAATCTATAGAGCATATTTTCCTATCATATTCCTTTACCTCCTCCATCTTTCAATCTTCTTCAACCTTTCTAACTACTCTTGGGTAACTCCTAACACTATTAAGGATCTGATCTATCAATGGAATCCCCCTTGGGATTACCCATTTCTAAAATTTTGGTTGAATTTGGCCCTCCCCCATATCTTTTGGGGCATTTAGATCTCAAGAATTTTGATAATATTTGGTAACCTCATCCCTAGCCATTCTTCCACTTTCAAAAAAATCATGGATTTTGTTAAAGAAAATTAAATTTCCTATGCTTCATCCTTTGATGGGCCTTATTCTCCTCAACTTTCCCATATTTTCCACTAGCTTAATCTTGAAATCCCTGGTAAACCTCACAAGTAGTGCATTGATAGATTTAAGGTCAAGTGGATTATTCCTCCCCCCATTGGTTCAAGTTGAATTTCAACAGGGCTGCTAAAGGAAATTTGGGCCCAATGGGAGTAGGAGGTGTTATCCAAGATTCTTATGGGAATCTCAAGGCAACATATGTGGGACCTCTTGGGATCTAAATGAACCATGTTTCAAAAGCTAAAGATGCTTTATGGGGCATTGATCTCATGTTTAAGCTTGGCATGGAGTATTTATAGGTGGATGGAGATTACATGAATATCATCAACTGCCCAAAATATTTGTCTCAATTTTATTGGAATATAACCAAGATCATTATGTATTCAAGAAACCTACATTCCCACTTCAAATGAGTATCCATTACCCATGTGCATAGAAAGGGTAACAAATGTGCTGACAAAATGGCTAACTTAGGGGTCTATAGTATCTCTTTTACATGCTAGCAAGGTAATGAGGCATTCCCTAATGACATCATCCCCTTCATCAATCTTGATAAACATCACTCCATAGAGTGATATGATGAGCCTATTAATGATTCAATATATTAAGCATAAGAGAAGGTACATTCACATGTGCAAGGACATCATGCCCCTTTTAAGCCTTAAGGCTTTTCATTCATGGATTAATTATGAACCATGATATAATATTTTATACATATCCATTTTCAACATCATCATTTCTTTCATTCCTAAGGACTTTGGTCACAAAAATTATAGTAGAAACACACAGGCTAAAATAGGAGTGATTGAGATCATGTTGAACCTATATATTGCATAGACATGAAGGAGGATGAATATGTGTAGAAAAATATTATCAAAGTGGGGTTGGAAACCTATATAGAAAGGCTAGTTGGTCACAACATAGTTTTGTCTGGATATTTTTCCTATGGGTGGATTGATAGGGAAGTATACATGCACGGGTTAAGGATTTTGATCACCAGAGAGGTCATAGGGGAGATTATTGGTATGGAATTTTTAGGGTTTAAGACCTTTAAGGACAAGAAAAGGAAAGATGATCTATTCAACATATTTTACAATAAGGATAATAATAAGCTAAAAATTTCAAGCCAAAAAGGGTTCATGAGGGTGGGTTTGCCCAAAAAATTATCAAACATGTGTTTGTAGATAATGAGATATATCACACTATAAGGGAATCACACAATAATAATCTCACATCATTTTCTTCTACTTAACCATTTTTGGGGTCATACTATTAGTTTACCCTTTTCTCTCCTTAAATATTTAGAAGCCTCAATCATAAATTTTAAGATTAATTCCTTGACAGACATTATCCACCAAGGGATCATTCTAATTCTAGTAAATAAGGTATAACCCCATTGGTTGAAGGTAGTAATGGAAGAAATCAACATCACTAGTGAACATGAAAACTTGGGTAGGGATGATTAATTTTTCTTGGAGTCTAAATCTAAGAAAATAGGGGACTAGAATGAATACATAGGTGAGGATTTTATGCAATAAGAGACTAATATGAGAGGTAATAATATTGGGGCTCAAAATTATGACCTCGATATCTTTTAGGGGTCAAGATTTCTTAAACCCCAAGATGAAAGATGACATTGAGCAGTCCCTTGAAAAACTACACACCAAAGTGATAATCTAGAAATTATTATACATGAAAATATTGAATGAGTTTAAAAATTCACAATTCTTTTGGCTCAAGGTACCTTTAATCTAGGAAATGATAATGAGGAAGGTGGCATGGATGATTTCACTCCCCTTAGTTTTTGAACCACTCATAAGGGTGACAATGAGGAAAATAGAAAGGATAATGAGTAGGGTAAGGAGGATTTCAATCCCACTAGAATGAAACACAAGAGGTTATATGAGGAGAAAAATTATGGGATTGGGAATCAAAGTAGAGGTAGGAGAAGAAAGAAGAGAACATAGAGACCAATAAATTGGTCTATTACTCTGAGTCTGGGTAGATAGACTAGTCAGTTTAATGTCTAGGTCTTTTTTGGTTTTTTGATAAATTTTGGTGTCTTTTAGATTGAATTTTCCAATTGGATAATAAGTGTTATCTCACTTTATTTTACTGATATATCCTCCATATATTTTTCTTTTATTTTTTATTGGTACAAGACCCATCAACTCATTTAATCACCTATCAAATTAAAAAAATGCAAAGTTGATACAACCAAAGATTCATTAAATGCATCCAAAAGTCAGAGATACATAAATTCATAAATGTAGGATTTGTTGGATCCATTTATTACCCAAAGTGATTTTATAATATAATACAAGTCAAAAAATCTAATGGGAAGATTTGAATCTATGTAGATTATCGAGACTTGAATAAATCTTGTCCTAAAGATAATTTCCACTGTTAAATATTGACATGATTTTTTACTCTATAACTAGTTATGAAAGTTCATCATTCATGGACATTTTTTCAAGATATAACCACATAATATCATGATAATTTAATCATTCATGGGCATGATGTATGAAGGGGTGAAAGCTTATAAATATTAGACAAAAAATCAATAAATCCTCCAATACTTCTTGTGCACAAATGAGTTTGTCAAAATGGATAAGAAAGGTTTCCCTAATCATTCATGGGTATGATGTGTAAAGGGGTGAAGGCTTACAAAGATTAGACTAAAAATCAAGAAATCCTCTAGAAATTATTTTACACAAATGAGTTATTCAAAATGGATAAGAAGGGTTTCCCTTGTGCTAGTCTCTCATGGAATTGGCCTAAGGTTTGCCTTTAGGTGATGAGATATCTAATCCTTGAGACTCTTTCCCACTAGGTTAATGAATCAAACCCTATATTACATTAAGGAATTATACTATTATTGGTAAAACATGGACAAACCTTGTGAGGTAGGGATGTCCCCCTAGGGGGTCCTCAGTTGAGGAGGACCCTACCTTAGGATCCTACAACCCTTCTACCAATACCCCCCAAGTTCACCTATCTAAAACCCCCATTGATGACCTCCCATTGAAGATGTTTTTCCCTAATCCCAAATTGATTATTCTAGATGAGGTCACCTCTGTAGAGGTTATTAGGAAGGGTAAAATTATCATATCTAAATAAATGAAAAATAATAAAGAATAGTTGGATATGTTCAACAACAAGTTTCAAGAAGTTGGGATGAACCTAACCAGTCTCATTCAAGAATGGAATCCATTACATAGGCAAGTGGACATGAATATCCATTCTTTCATCCATTCCAACAAGGTAAATTGAAATAGTGTTAAATATCCATTGAAGGTGGTGTAAATACCATGAGCTAATATCCCCAGCATGACTCTAATCAAGACAACCCCTCTATAGGTGTAGGGATAGAAAAGGTCGTATATAGTCCTCCCCCTGAGATGATGATAAAGGACCTAGAAATAGGACTAGGGATAAAGTTTACAATAATAAGGAAGGTGTACCTAAGAATATATTTGAAGATGAAAAGGAATCACTAGAGGGTCCCCCTCTTGATCTTTTTTTGTTGTGTTTTGTTTCACCATCTAAGGGGTTAACTAGATTATTTTTTGTTTTTTTATTTTTTCAGCCTTGGAGGCCTGCTACTTTTTTATATAAAGCTTTTAAGTTTCTTGAAGCCTTGTAAAACCAAGTTATTTACCTAATAAAAAAAAGATATAACCACATAAAAATAAATACCAAATATCAAGATAAAAATATTTTATTACACCTCAAGGGAAACCTTTTCCATTTGCATATCATTTGGGGTTTTCACATACAAATAAAACAACATAATATGAATCATTGATACTTAGATTATTTACAACACACACATTACAGATAAATCACTATAGGTGTTTGGATATTCTTATTTAATATAGTACAAACATGTTTAACTCTTTTTCAATATAAATCATACTATGAAAAGATTAACTTATCTAATTCACATTGACATTAATGATGATCATGTAATATTTGATACATAATAATTACAATATACATCCATTCATTTAGAAAAAGTAGAGGTTTTCAAGGTGCTAGCAGTTACTTATAGTGTAGTGAATTCATAATGGTACAATTATATATATAATTTTTTATACAAATATAATATCCCCAAAAAATTATATACGTAATGATAAATGAAAATTAAAAAGAAAATAAATGTGTTATGTGTTAATTAGATTATCATTTTTTTAAATATCATTGTAGGGACAATTATTGTGGTGCCTTATCTATGATGAAGATAAAGTGGATTTACTTTAAATCTATGATGATGAATGTAGGGGATATTTTAGTAGAAATCCAATCCATTATAATTGTCAATAAAAGGGTACAATTGGCCTACCATGGAGTAATAATTCCAAAAACATGCAAAGTTATGTCAATAATGTCAGAAGCATAGTAATATAAATCATGTTCCTTCACAATAATTCTAACCTATTATTTCACAAAGGTGATTTTCCCATTTGGGATTTGAGTTGACTAGAAAGACAAATCTAAAATCATAAAAGGGGTGTAAAATCATACTTAAATCTATAGAAAACTTAAAAAATTATGTATAATTTTCACCATTATATTCAGCCTTAGGGGAAGATATATGTAAACTCTTAATGACAAACATCATCTCATGATTTGGACTACCTTTAGCCATTATCATAGATGGTTTTAGATTAGGCCACAATTAAGGATTGAGGTTTGAGTAGATATGAAACACAAATCTCTAAAATGTACAAAAATAAAATATGTATAAAAGATACTTGTTGTAGAATCAAAATAAAACATGATTAATTAGAAATCTTCATTAGTCAAAATAGCTTTAAGAAAGGTACATATATAGGTGGAATCTAGACATGTCATCACATCCTCATGAATGTGGGATTATCTTCCCCAATGACCTAAATATTAACTAATCAAGCTAAACAACATGTGTATGGGAAAAAAAAAATGTAATAAAAACCTACACTAACACGCCCCCCCAAGTGTAGTTTAGGTGGGTAGAAAATTTAGATCCCAAAAACAAGATATGTTGAGTTAACCAAGTACATAAAAAATCCCCTTAGAGGAGGAAGATGGAGTTGTTCAAACCCCAAAAATACCCTAAAAATTAAGATATTTGTTCTCAGAGAAGGGTTTGGTGAATATATCAAAAAATTGTTTTATAGTATGTAGTATAGACCAATGAATTTTTAATGAAGAAGCTCCCAAATTAAATGCATATGAATCTCTATATTATTGGTCCATTGATGGAACACCAAATTCTTACAAATCTATATTAAGCTTTGGTTGTCATAGAAGATGACTATTGGTCATCAAAAATAAACCCAAACTCAGTGAGAATCCCCTAAATCCAAAAAGTCTTAGTAGAAGCATTAACAACACCTTTTTATTTTACTTATGTAGAATATAAATAAATAACACTATGTTTCTTTCTTGACCAAATAATTGGTCCTGAATTAGATTTATGATTTTGAAAAATGTTATCCCAATCTAAATATATATACCCAATCACATCAATGTTAATTCCTACTCAATAGTGAATCCCAAAACTATGAATCACCTGAATTTAGTGGATAATATGCTTAGTTAATTTATATTTTATATCATGTGGTTCATGTATAAATATATATACCATGTTCACTACATATGAAATGTTAGGTCTATTATGCATTAGATAGATGAGACTACCAATAAGTTGTTGATATGAGGTAACATCAACCAAGGTAGAAAGACAATCAATCTCAAGATTCACACCAGATAAAAAAGAGTTAAAGTTAGATTATATTTAGCCATGTTAAACTATGAAATAAAATCAAGAGAATTATTAAATTATGAAATAGTTATCCTTAAGTTAGACTAGGAAATTTTAATCTTGAGGAAGTAATGCAACAAGCCCAAGTACGTCATTGATAACCTGTTAGACAAAGTAGTTTTCATTATTGTGATGGAGGATGAAGGACTCCTTGTGATCAATAATTCATCCACATAGAGAACCAAAATTAACATTGAATCATCCTACCATAAAATTTATACATTTAGATCAGAGTGACATCTAGTGAACCCAATCAAAAGAAGAAAAGAGTCTATATTGACATACCAAACTCGAGGAGCTTGTTTGAGGCCATAGATAGATTTATGAATTTTGAAAACTAAGGAATAATCTTTCAAAAATCCTTGTGGTTACTCCATGCATACTTCCTTTCTGAGGTCACCATGAATAAAAACATTCTTCACATCTATTTGATGAACATCCCAGTGATGTGTTATAGTAATGGCAAGAGTGAGTTGGATTGTGTTCATTTTAGAAAATGGGGAAAAAGTCTCAGTGTTTTAATTTCCATGTACATGATAAAAACCCTTTTCTACCAAACATGATTTGAACTTGCATATAGAACCATCTACTATAAAAAAACTGATAGATCCATCTACACCAAGTAAATTTTCTTCCCTTAGAAAGAGGGAGTAAATTCCAAATTTTGTTCCTTAAAAAGGAACCATACTCCTCTTCCATAGCAATATCTCACTTAGGATTTCCTAGTTACTCATGAAATAACTATGGATCATAATCAAATGCAATGAATGCATGTGGGACATTATGTAACTATGAATGTGTTTGCCTAGTGTTTGATAGATCTCTAACCAGTGGCCAACAACTTACAATGTATAATATCCCAAAGAGAACCAAATTTTATAAAGTCAAGAGGATATTCCTCATCCTCTATGATATTATGAGAGAAGGAAGATGTGAGTTCTAATAACTAATCTCATCATCACAACTATAATAAAAATCTATATCATCAAAAAGTTACTCAAGTAGATCTAAATCATTATATTTATCATCAAATCCTAGTGTATCCAAGGAAGAGGGAGAAGTGTCAAGTGTGGAGTCTAAAGTACCTTATTTAAAATTAACACTTATATAAATTAATAACTCATGAGTGATGGGATAGATAATCATGTATACCTTAACACCCTTAGTATATCCAACAAAGATGCAAGGTTGACTCTGAGGTTCCATTGCCTTATCCTTATTCTTTAGAATGTAGGCCATAGCATGAGATACAAATAATAATAATTTATTAATTATGGGTTTATAACCACTTCATGATTCAAAAGGAGTGACTCCCTTAAATTATTTATGAGGAACATTGTTCTCGATATAATAATCACAGTCAATGGCCTTAACCCAATATTGAGGTGCAAGAGACCTGGAGTGTGGCATATAGTTGGCCATTTCCTTCATAAACCTATTATTGCATTCTTTAAAACCATTCTATTTAGGGATATATGAAACTTTAAAATTTATTTATATTATCTATGAAGTGTATAATTTATCAAAATGATTATTGACATATTCACCACTATTGTCTATATGTAAAATATAGATGACATTACCTACCTATTTTTATATAGTTTATTTGAAGTCTAGGAAGTGATCAAAGAGATCATATTTATGATTAATAAATTACACCCAAGTATACCTTGAAAATTAATGAATAAATGTTACATATATTAGTATTGTTGAATGAATATGTTGGAAATAGACCAACAATGTCACTATAAACTAGTTACAATTTCTATGTAGCTCTTCATGATTTGTATCATATAAATATATATGGGACAAATTTAATACCATATATGAAAGAGACACTAAGGTAAATATGGCCAAGTTGTAGACCCACATGGAGACAATTTAAAATTTTGAATATGAATTAAGATGAAACCATTGTATCCTACCTATGGAAGGTTGATGAAGATGTAAATTTCATTATAGGATTGGGAGAAGAAGTGAAATAATCTATAGTTTTTTAAAAGGTATTAAGATCACTAACTCCTACATTTGATTCTAAGGTGTCTGTAGTAGAAGAGATGCAAGATTTGGACAAGTTAAAGATGGATGGGCTTCATGGAATCTTAACTTCTTATAAGATGAGAACAAATGAAAGAAGACCTCTCAATAAGGAATAAACTTTCAAATTTGAAAATAAGCCAAAAGTCAATAAGGTCAAGGATGAGTAATGTTTAGATGTTGATGATAATCAACTCATAGCCATGTTTGAAAGGAATTTGATATTTGTCCTAGGTAAGTACAAGGGTAAGTTACCATTTAAATGTTTCAACTGTGGCAAGATTAGTCACTTTGCATCCTAGTGTCCTAATGGGATAAATCTGAACATAATGAAGAACATAATGGACATCATGGAGATGACAGAAAGGCCTATCAACTTGATAGAAATAAGGAGCTCAAAAAATATGAAGGTAAGAAAGGAACCTTCAAGAACAAAATAAGCTTCTATACTAAAGAAGATAACTCTTCTGATGTAAGTGACTCAAGTACATCTAATAGTGATGATGGTAGTAATGAACCTTAACATGACAATAATTAAACCTTATTCATGGCCATATAATTAAAAGATGAGGGTCATTCAAATGGGAAAGGCCTTATGGTGGTTGTATAATTAGATGAAGAAGAAGCTAAAGTGAATCTTGAGGTAGAATTAGTGAGTGCCCTATAGGAATTGACGTTCTAAAGAAGAAAGAATCACAGACTAAGTTTATTAGTTAAGGACTATGAAGAGTAGATTGGATCATTTGAGGAGATATTTAGTAACACTTATAAGGAGTATGATGAGATCATAAATCAAATTGAATCATAAATGGAGATAATCAATACAAACCTAAAGGCCAAAGAGGAAGAATGCACCAAGTATGAAACTAAAGTAGAATCCTTGAAAGCTAAGTTGAATCAAGCATCTAGAAAGATAAAGACATATATGAAGTTTTAAAAGAAAACTGAGGCTATAGATGACATCTTGAGTAGTCAAAAGTCTACAAGTGACAAGATAGGTTTTGATTTCAAGGAAGATCAAAAGGTGGTAGCTAAAGTCAAGGAGAAACTATTGAAGACAAGAAGGTCAATATGAAAAGACCTATCAGATAGTCTAATTTTATGAGGTATGTTAGTTATTTTAATGGTTATTATTTTGTATGTAGTCAGTTTGGTCATAGAGAAAGATAGTTTAAAAGACTCTCCAAGAATAAGTACTCATGGGACTATGCAAGAAGTCACAATTCACATCAATAAAAAGTTATGTATAAGGTTATTTTCTACAGTTGTCATAATGTGGGTCACATTGAAATATTATATCCTAATAGAGTTAAAAGGTCATAAAATCAAAATATGAGGTTTGAAAACCCTAGAGTGCAATAAAGAATCTAAATGAATGTATGAAAACCAAATATAGTGAAGAAGAGTCATGATCAGTCTATAAAATCAAGTGGATTGTTTGTTGTGATAGAGCATGATTCAAATGTGAAATAAAATTAGGAATTCATGTTGTCATCTCATATTAATGATCATATGGTTAATGAAGAGTTCAACCTATATTACAAATCAATCATAAAAGGGTACTAAAGGATATTCAATCTTGTGAAAGCATGGAGATCTAGGAATCCCCTAAGCTTATGTTGTATTAATGCCCTATGGAAAGAAGTGACTCCATTAGGCTTCATGGAGACATTATTTAGTTAGTATAATCATGGTAGATGCTTGGTTTTAAGGGGATATTATTACCTTAATGCTTCATAATTTATGTTTTGAACCTAAGTTACAAAGAAGGTGTGGTTCCAGATGGCAGTTTGTATAAGACCCTTTGTCATTAATGTTAAAGGGGGAGAAAGTTCAAAAAGGAAGCTCAACCAATTTGGAGGAGATGAGAGTTATTATATTGAATAATTTTTTTCCATCAATGACAAAGGGGGAGTTTGTTGAGAAGTGTTATCATTGACGTCAAGGTATAATTGGTGAAGATAAAATATGAGTAGTCTATGAGATATGAACCATGTGACAAGAGATAATTTAAAGGAATCTTAATGTATCTTTGTTGAGAGATAATTTTAATGTAGCCTAATGATTATTATGAATTTGATTTCAATATTCAGGTTAAGGTAAGCATGTTTTGAGTACAAGGTGTCTTGAGAAGCCTAGTCATAACAAGCATAGTCATATCATGAGCATGTGCATGATGAACATGAAGAGGTAAGTCTAGAGATATGATATTATATAAGTAGAATTAAATGCATGTGATCAAGGTATATAATCATCAAGGGGTGTTTCAAGGTCAGTTTTCAATCTTTAAGTGCTTAAGAAGCCTAGTAATGACATTGTTCATTGCATGAAGAGACCTTGTGAGAAGGTATGAGCTTAGTGGCATAGTGATATGGATGAACATAGGAATAATAGGCTATATGAGGTTGTTGGATCATGCATATTATGCATTGGAACACTCATGAGAGTCTCAAGGTGAGCTTAAAAGGGTAGGTCTTATAGACCTAACATGTAACTAAACTACTTTTAGACCCTACCTAACCTAATGAGGTGTATTGAAGTATTTAATGTCAAGGCATATGAAGAATTTATGTCAATTTTTTATCATGGTAAGTGGTTTTATGACATATATATGAGGTTTTGACATCTTGGACAATGGCTATAAGGTTAGTTTCAAGGCCTAATGTGACTTACAGGTTAAGGCCTAGAGATCAAAGAGAGAGAACATGGCCAAATGAGGTATGATATTTAGATTTAAAGATAATAATGAACATGTGAGTATTTTTAATGGTGTGTTAGGTTGTTCTAGGTGTGTTGACCAAGTTTGAGGTCAAAATTTGAAGGTTAAGGCAAGAAAAAGTGTTTTGAGGTCTCTCATGTGCATAGAATGAAGGGTTCTTAACTTGAGAAGAATTTTAGATTGTTCATTGGCATGATTAACCTTTTTATGGGAACCTAATCTATTCAAATTTCCTTGCATTGGTTTCTAGATTAAGGGGCTAAGCTTTATGAATGATTGTTAAGAATAGAAGATGGTTTAAACCCTTAAAGAACCCTAATAATGACCTGATATGAAATAAGTTACTCTATTATGCTCAAAATGGATTGGTATGTCTAGTTAAGTATTTTTAGGTTATATTCAACTCTTTCAGTCATATCTAGGTGTTATTGGTTTGTCAGGTGAGTGAGTGGACCCTATATAAAAAGCCTTATTTATCATATATTTATTATAGTAGACAGAGTTAACCAAGTCAAAGTTAATAAATGGATGAAGATTAAAGAATGAAACTTGTATTTAATGTTTCTGGTTGTTTTTTATTAGGTTATAACCCTCATGTTTTCTAATCTGATCATACAATTTGACCTATCTCTAAAAGACCTAATGGTGCAAATAGTGAGAAAACCAGGCAAAAGTGAGAAAGTGATTAGGGACATAATATCATGGATTAGGGATGAATATAAATGTATGGATAAGTTTTTAAATAATTGTAATACATGTTAATGGTGGATATAAGTTTTTGAGGTCAGTAAGTATGATGTAAATATTCCTCATAAGATGACCTGTCTAGTGTAAATGAGACAGTGAAGGTGTAAGGTTGTGAGATTGGTCTACAAGACCAATATTTACATATGACCATATTATATATCTATCTATATAATGGTATAATAATAACATATGACAATAAAAATTCATCATTAGTCTCTAAAATTTATCATACAAATGTTTTAGGTCAAAATCATCATGATTGGACTTCAAGAGAAATTGGCAATTCTTGGCAAGCAAGTAACAAGGATGAGTTTGAAACTCTATGCCATGAGTTATGTACCTAATGAACATAATGTTTTTGTTTGGATATTTAATGACATATTAATACTTTGAATAAGCTTATAATTCAGTGAAAATTATTGAAATGGTGAACCCAGAATGAGTTGATTGGTTAAGGTTTGACTGTGTGTATTGAAGATAAAGGATTGGTTTGCAAGACCAATATTTGACATTAGAAATTATGATATTTATACTTTACAATGATATAGATATGTAAAATAATATTTTTAAAGTTTTATTTTTCATTATAAGTGCTCTTTCAAGTGTTAAATATCATTTTATCTATGATTGTGTTTTGATACTAGTTGGTAGTTTTAAGTGGGCTACTTGCAGAGAAGGATTTGTGAAATTTTGTCCTAATATGTGAATTATAAATCATATAATTATTTTCCAAGGTAATATATCTTCTATATATGTTATTTTTTCCATGGTTGTTTGTAATAATTATGTCTATACTTTAGTTATTTAAAATAAACTTTTTGAGTATTTATAGGCCTAATATGAACAATACTAATGGTGTGCTCCAAGTAGTGGTTTGAGATAAAAAGTGTTACGAAGCCTAGATTATCTTATAAATGATATATTTAAGTGTTTTTATTATATGTTCATACCATGGGTATAGTTTTGTAGTGTTCTAAGGAAGACAAAGTGTAACATGTCCTAGAACAGACCTAATGGGATTAGGTCTCTTTGAGATCTAAAGATGAGATAAGGCTTAATTGAGGTAGGTAAAACATATAAAGACTCAAAGAACATTTGATACATCTATATGAGATATAATAAGATACATTTAATGTTTAACCTAAGAAGGTAAGGGTGTTTGGCTAACTAAGAAGGATATGAATAAGAGACATATTAGGTAATTTTAGGCCTATGAGTGTGTATAGAGAGAAAGTAAATAGAATAACATATTTTAGAGCATAAGAATCTATTTTAGGCCATCATACAAGTGTGTTGGTTCTTAGTTTTACACTGTCATTTCTTGGCCTCACATGCCCTATAAAAAGGGGGAGGGGTGTAAGTTGAAGGTGAGGAGCCACTTGAGATGTCATTGGAGCCAAAGAGGGCTCAACACCTTAAAAGAACCAAATGGGGACAATGACCAAGAGGGGCTTGACAAATGAGATGGTTAGTTCCCTGCTACTTTTAGCTCTACCTAAACTAAGGTGAGAGGACCTATGGGGGTAGCTCATTCTGATGAAGGGACTTTGAACCTTTAACCTTTATGGGGATTTGTAATTAGGGAAGAGGGGATATGAAAAAAGCATAACCAGACTCACACACTCCATTGGGGAATGGCTATCACATGAAATGCATGAATGCCTTATGTCATATGAGAGCTACTTAAGACAAATGATAAAATGGATACAATATTCAATGTGGAGATTGTTGTTGAATGACAGGGAAAAAGAGAGGAATGCATATTTAATATTTTGAGCACATAAAATGAACATACTTTAGGTAAATAATGTATAATGCATCTGTTGGGCAAGTAACACTTATGGTATGTGAGCTATATGCTATATGTAGGGTAGAATAGGGCAGGACAATGTTTATATGAATAACTTGATAAAAAGATGTGGAGGGATAATAACTAAACATGGAGGGATTCACATAGTAATGATATCATATTTATCAATAGATGTCTGCTTAATTTTGGAGATAGCTAGGAAGAAACTATGCACAGATGGTCCTTGAAGAATTATGACTAACACTACAAGTTACCCCTCAATAATTCTCTCCTATTTTATTCATGATCTAGGGACTATCCTTAAAAAGACTATAAATTATTTATTCCTCCAAACTTTAAAATAGAAAGGATCTTATGTTTTGGTTGCACCTTCTAAATGACTACCACAAAGAAACATACACTAGACAACTAATCTATTTAGCTTGTGAAAATAAACACTTCACTTCAACAACAAAAAATAATGGAAACCATGAAAATATTTTATTCATTCACTAAGAAAAGATCAATTACAATATATTTCTTGAAAAAATGATATCATGAGACACTATGCAGAATGACTATGTAACAAGGGAACATCATGGATGATCTCAAAGATTGCTAATGTTTTTACAAATGAAATCAATTTAGCACCAGGGAACTACACAGGGATGATTCTCTGAGCTATAACTTCTATACTCAAATTTTATCTAACTTTTTTAAAGGGATAAACCCCCTTTACTTATACAATTTCATAGCCATACTTGGCATATTCTACAAAGATACCCCAGCTGGAAGATTCTTTCATGGGCCTAGGATTGGTTATAGTAAAATTGATTCCTCAGACTTACAGTCATGCTCTCATGATGATGAAAGATATGTTTCCCCACTAAAAAATAATATTTATAGTTATGTACACATAAAATAAACCCACAAGGGATAAAACAAAACTTTGTCCACTTGTGCAAAGAAACAAATATGTCCCTTTCTTAAACAAAACAAACCTTGAAAGGGACATGCCACTATTGGGCAAGGTACAATTATTTCTCATGGGAAAATAGAAAAATGGATATAAAGGGAGAAAAAGACAAGAATAGAAAGGGAGGTATGGAATGATTTTATTCTAGGAAAGAAATTAGGGGCATCTAGTCATGGTGCAAAATCCACATTGATGATTGTGTCCTTTTCTAGCTTATTCTTGTATGTAACAAACTTTGAAATCATATTGGTGAGGATATTTTTGTTTAGGCCCACTTGATACTTGAATTTGGCATCATATTCTTCTATCCAGTTGGTGGTCCTCTAGATCACTCCCTATTTCTTATGTACCAATGCCTTTAACTGGTCACAAGACTTTTCAAGTGATACTAGGTCCATTATCTTTTGGCTATTTAAGGCTCCATGGGGTGCATTGATGAATTTATTCAAAGAATCTTCTAATAATTCTTTTGTCAAGTTCATTACAACATCAAGCTTCACCATTGCTCTTAGAGTGACCTCAACTTTTATCCTCATAGTCTTGAGAGACTACTCTTCTCCTATTATATCAAAGGTGCCATCCTTGAGCATGGATAGCTTGTGCTTTATGGAAAACTTTCATTCTCTATGAATTTTAAGATCATCTAAAGAGATAATGTTATATACTACTAAAGCATATTTTCCCATATTTTATACCTCATCTATTTTAGCTCTGAGTGCCTCCTAACTATTGATATTAGCATTATATACAAATGATAGGGAGCTATACTCTCCTCATCTATCTATCTCATTATCAAGCCATTCCATGACTATATGGATGACTTCCTTGGCTCGAGTTATCAATTATTGTTACCAATATTTTGTTTCCCATCCTCTAGTCTTGAAATCATCACCACAGGTGAAGTCTAGTGATCCAAGGGAGATAAGGCAAGGGTCAAGAGCCTAGATGGTAGTTGGATTCACTGTCAGAGGCTCACTTAGTAAATTTTGCAAGTAATGGATCATATCTTGGTTCTGTACCTTTATATCCTCCATGGTGGCTTTATCTTTGTCCATTTTATGTGTCACCATGTCAGATAAGACTTGTGAAGTATGTTTTAATTCCTTCCTTGATGGATCTCCAAGATTTTAATTATATATGGAGTAGCTTTCCAGGGGAGCATTATTTTTTAGTGCATCCGGAGGAGGAATGGCTACTTCAACACTTCTTTCCCACTTGTTAGTGAATGTAATTTGGGTATGCATTCTGGCCTTCTTCAGGGGCTTAACCTTTTACTTTTGAATAATTTGTGTTATGTCAATATCCCCTATCTTGATCATCACATCTTTCTTTTCCTTCACTTATTATGTAACCCAAAGAAGGGGCTTGATCTGGAAACCTACCAAATATGTTGATGTTGAGGGTGGCCTTGTGGTAGTGATGAGTGGTGTTAATAATGAAATAGATGCCTAGAATTCCACTAGCTTGGGAGGATGATTCAACACACAATGTTTAGTGTCCTCATCACTTCCTTGATTTTCCTTTTCTTCCTCTAGGATTGGTTCTACTTTCTCCAAAATGTCAAAGTTAGACCCAAGTTGGTGGGACTCCATGCATAATTTATTAATGGATTTCACCTTTTTTGTGGGTTGGATGGAGGATACAACAATGGTTTCTCCCTCATTATTTTGGTCCACGTGATTTTTAGAGGCTATGGTGACTTCCTTGTCATATTTGGGTGACTCTTCACTAATCATGGCCTCAGGACCTTTATTTTCTCTAAGTCATGCACCTTGATGGTGGGGAGGACCCTGTAGGGGACTGTAACTAAAGGAGCACCCTTGGGGGCACCATTCTCAACACCTTTATTGACATTTAGAGTTGTGATGGTGCTCATTTATAGGCTTTATCTTTCATCTCCTCCTTTATATTTTTTCTACTCTCCCACCTTTGCACTACTAATGGGGGACTAAATGTCATCCCTAGGTTCATCTTGATCCTTTTCATCAAGCTTCAGAGTGTCTTCAACTTCACTAGATTTGTCTTACCTAGGTGATTGAGAATTAACATTCTAGATAAATGCCTCTATCTTTAGGGAGTAGGGCTCTTTTTCAATAGGGGCCTCTACTTAGGTAGACACCATAGCTCCAACCTCCATAACATCATCAAAAAATAAAGGATCATCTAGAGCATTGACCCCTTCCTCACCACCTTCACCTTCTTTTGTTGTAGGTTCCCCCTTTATAGATGCTTCCTCCATTAAGATACTTGATGGGGAATGATGCTTTTCTCTATGGGTTATTTTCCTTTTTCTTACCTTAGGGGGAGTGAAGGCACATTATTTTTTCATTACTTTTTATATCAACCTTCCTTCCTATGAGTCCTCCCCCTTTCTCATATCCTTGACCCTCTATGTATAAGAAGCTTCATCTTCTCTTCTCTTTAGTGGGAACTCTTTGGTGATTGGGTCTTTAAAAAAACTATCCTCTACTTAGTCAAAGACTTGATTAAAGGTTGGAGGGCCTAATTAACTCTCTTTTGCTTTGGTGGTTCCTCTTATTCCTTGACTCTTCTCTTCCTTGGATATATTTTTTGATAAGGCTCAAATTCATCCTATTGTATAGGTAGGATAGTTGGGATTGATGCTTGACTAGCCATAGGGGGGATATTGAGATGGTCGGCACCATCGAAGCTTCCCTCCCTAAAATCAATATGGGAGTGGTACTAGCTAGTGTGACCTACCCCATGAGAATTTTATCCCAATTCTCAACCAATCTCATTATTTTTGAGAAATAAAACCCAACCTTATATTATTTCATGGTCATCTTCTCAACATCCACCAATTTGGTGAAGTTGATGTATCAAAGCTTTCTTTACCCCTTTCTTGTTGTAGATGATGATGGGGTTAGAGGGTCACCCATGTGTGTAGGGAGGAAGGTATTAAATTCCTTTATCATTCTTAATTCTTGGAGGGTATGGGTGTTATATGTCTTGAGGTCAATTTCATGTTCTTTCAACCATCTAAAGTTTCTCTTCATTATACATGTCACTAGGGGATGGAGTCATCTTCCTACACAGTGAATTATAGCTAAGCAGTGCACTAGGATTCAATATTATCCCTATTATATACTAATGAGAGTGTTATCTTGTCATTTACCATGTCCTTAAGGATAGGAGTGATGTTGTAGGCTATGACCTCCTACACTATTAGCCTCATATATTCCCACTTTTGGACATCTTCCTCGGTGGTGCAGTTAGACCAAAGTTCTTCATAGTGACACTAATGCAATACTATATTTTTCACCATGTTCACCAACCACCTAATGTTGTAATTGAGTTGGGGTGGCATCTTATCAAACATATACATGGTCATTTCCTATTCCAATCCCTTTGCCTTGCCCACTAAGGGACATGTGTAATACCTAATTTTCACAAGGAATTTGAAAGGGTTGTTGATCTTTTTTGTGGTAATCATCTCATTTGGAGGCACCATTTACCATCTCAACTCCATGTTTGATAATTTTTCATCCACATATCTTGGGAGCTTGTGAGGTGCCCCTAGGTAGCCACTAACCCTGATGTATGTGAATGTCTAAAATTGAATGTATGTGGCCCCATATTTTTCTATTACTTGCTTGGCCATAGTGGACATTCTATTTAGGCTCTATAAGGTGTAAAATACACTCATAATGGGGGTTAAAAAATATCTATACAAGTTAAAAAAACTATTCCTAGACCCCTCTAATGTTACCTCAAGGTATATCTTGCAGATTCTCATCCTTGCAGGATTCCTAGAAAACCTTATTGTACACCAAACTATACATTAATTAGGAACACATATAGAATGTACCTTTATATTATTTCTCTAAGAGGATGGATACATGAAGGTACATCATTTTTACATGTAAATTGTCACTAAGGATGGTGGCCTAGTCAATCCTCCTTTTCCCTTCCAACACGTAGAGCATGATCAAAAACATCCATGTCTCAAACTTCTTAGCATTGGGTGCCTAATAAATTCTAGCATCCATGGCTATAAAATACTAAGGTAGCTAATTTAATTCTACCAATTTCAAGTTATTTGACATCCTTGAGACCTTTTGTCTCTTCTTGGCAAGCCAACATGAGTTCATGACTTCTTAGATGGCTCTCTTATCTTTATCAATGTATTATTATCATTCTTTGAGACTGAGTGTGATACTTTCTAGCTGAGGGGAAATGTTAAGCATAGTGTTGAGGGATTTAGGAGTAAAGGAGAATACAACTAAATGACTACTATCAATGATGGTTTTAGTATTTGGCTGATATGCTTGAGCATATGCTATGGTGAGCTTTGAGTATGGAGCATCCAGGGGGAATGTCACTACTGGTGCAATGTAGCTTATGCCAACATTAACAACTACTTGTGGGGGTTGGGGTTTTGAAATACATTCAATAGGGCCCTAAAATCCAAATCCATGACATCAGTGTCCTTGATTGAGTCCAACACTGATATGATGTTTCCCTTGGATGTTGTTGAAGAAGCTACCATCATTTTTTAAGTCTTTTATTACTGCATTAACTTAGAAATAAAATTCTTTACACTAAAAGACTTCTTGACTAAGCTCTCAATTACCTATCAAAACACACTAAAATAGGGTTTCCAAACACATAATATTATTATCAAAGGCTTCACATAGGTTGAAATGGTGATATTTTGAGACTTGTACTTTGATTCACTATATTTGCTTTGTTCCTCACTCTGGCACACTTAGTCGCTTGGAAGCACAAATCTTTAGCTCTAAATTTAAAGGGTGAGTTCAAATAAAAAATAACACTTAATTATAATCCCTACATTTTATAATTAGGGCTACCATTAATGCTCCAATATGAGGTGGCTAATCAGCACCTACCCCATTAATTACTTGAGCCTCATTTGAAAAATTGAGAAAAAAATGTAAAGCCTTACCTTGTGTACCAAGTGACCTTCCTTTTATAATATATGGTGAAATATGAGTGAATCATAGATTTTAAACATTATTTTTAGGCTCTCATGGACTTTCACACATTTTCACTTGTTATGATCCTCTGGTGCTATGGGACAAGAAGTCTTGAGTCCCTGTTGATACCAAGGACACTACTTGTAATGATCCTTCTTTTAAAAATAAGGGCATTCAAGCCTTCAAGGACCTTTTGGAAAATGTCTATAAATGTAAGCAAGGCAATCTCCAAAATGGTCCTAAAGCTGACAAACACCTGAATGCCTCCATGTGGCACACAAATATTCTTTATACAACTAGACATTTAAGCCCTAGGGATTTTAAGCACCATGCCCATCAAAAAGGTAAGTGGGGCAATTCTTAAAAGAGGCCCAAAATGTTTTAGGGCCTAAAACTTTTCCATGTGTCCAAATCAAAAATGAATTTGGGGTCATAGCCACTTCTTCCCTTTATACCAACTTTCTTTAAAAGGGGAGAAGTGCAAAATCTTTCCATCCCCCAAATCTTAATCCTGTAGGTCCCTTGAGTCAAATACATATTTTTCATTTGGTTCATTAGGCTACTCCTCACCTTAATCACCAAAACACATAAGTGTAGCCTGTTACTTTTGTTTGAGACACTAACATATATCCTCTCCCAAACATGAAGGATCTAAGCTTTGGAAAAAGACTTGGTTACACCCTCATTTGTTCATTATAGATTCTCATGCCATAGGATCTTTTATCCACATGATGCAACTCTTCAATCTCTCTCAATCCTTTCTAGGATATTTTACATCTTTGATAGACATCCCTCTAGACTCATCTAATCAAGATAATAGACATGATTTCTCAAACCACATGTCCTAACCTTTCCTCCTGATAAAGGAAGGTAGGAGACTTAAAAATTGAAGCTCACTTAGCTTGAGCATAGGTATTTAATCACACAAAGACCCAAATTGATTGAGCACAATTTTGGGTACTAACATAGGCTCCTACTTAGGGATGGGTACCCCCTAGTGGGTACACAAAGAACACTATAATGGTCACCTATCCATTGGGCTATGGAGTCAATAAGAAATATACCATGGGTGAATCACTATTTTAAAAAAGACAAACAATCAATCAAAAAAGGATAGGGATAGATAAAAATACAACATGATCATGAGGACCATAAGAGAGATAAGTATATACATATGTATAGGGGTAAATAGAGGTTCAATATAAGAAATACTTGAGATGTCTGTCATTTACTAGTAGCTCCAAAATATCCCCACCAATGTTTTTGAAAGAGAAGCTATGATTCCCTATCTAAGTCAATGGTGTAGGGACCCATCCAAAGGGAATCAAATTTTCCCTACTTCCCTTTGTCTTCATGTCTATTGTCCTAGAATAGAACTAGATCGCCAACCTGAAAAGTTCATGGAGTAGCTTTTCTATCAAAGATCCTTTTGAGATGATCCTTAAACTTTATGTGTTTTTCATGATCTTACTTCCTGGATTCATCAAGTTTAATTATCTAGTCAATTCTCCCTTCAAAGTGGATTATTTATGTTCTTACCTTAGTCATTTATCACATGAACTAGTACATAGGCAATTATAGATTCAAAGGTAAAATGGCTTGGGTCCCATACACAATCTCAAATGGGTTCTTTCCATTAGATCTCTTCAGAGTCAACCTATCCACCCAAATAATAAACTTCAACTACTCACCCCATTTTATTTTGTTGTCAACCAAAGTCCTCTTGATAAATTTTAATAGGTTTTCATTGCTAGACTCTACTTATCCATTTCCTTGTGGATTATGGTTGGAGGCATATGCTAAGTTAGTCCCATAATCTTCACACAATGCCTTCAATTATTTAGCTATGAATCACATAGCATTATCACATACAATCTTGACTGGTACCCTAAATAAGCAAATGATATTGTTCAATAAGAAATCTATGACTACCTGATGGGTTGATCTCCTAGTAGGAATTAATTCAACCCATTTCATGAAGTAATCAGTGGCCACCAAGATCCATTTATGACTAGCACTTGAGGCATCTGATATTTCACCCATAAAATCCATCCCCCATTGTCTAAAGGGTCCGTCAATAGAGATTGGCTATAGGGGAAGTGATTCAGATTCTTTCATTTTTTCAGAGAAGTATTGACATTCTTCACATTTTCTAACCTAGGTAGTTACATCTTTGAATAGTGTAGGCCACCAATATTTATTACTCAAGATCTTATGTGTAGTGACCTTCAGGGATAAATGGCTACCACACACACCACTATGTAATTCTCTGATTACTAGAAAGACCCCACTTTCCAATAAACATCTCAAGAGAACACCATCTAGGTTTTTCCACGCGAGGTCATTTTGTAATATAATATACTTCTAGGACACCAAATTCAATGTCCTTTGATTCTTCTCTAGATGGGGAGGACAACTTAGAGTTTTTAGGTAATGCACTATGTCTCTATACCATGGGGATCTACTATACTTTGATCCATAGTATCCACCATTATTTTTTCATTATTTACCTTCACAGCTTCTAAATTTTCCTCAATCATCAACTTTGCCAAACCCTTGCCCCTAACAAGCTTGGTGGTCTATATCTCCAAGTCATATTCTTGTAGTTTTTTGACCCATCAACACCTTTTATCAGTAGTTTTATTTTGAGTTAATATGTCATTCACCATAGTGTGAGGGACATAGGTAATAATATTTGAACTCAAAATGTAAGAACTAAATTGTTTGATATATTTCAAAAGAGTGAAGGCTTGTTTCTCTACTATGGTATATCTAAACTTGGATCCTTGAAAAAGGCAATTCGCTGCTCATGACCTTCATCATTTTTTTGCAACAACACTACAACAATGGTATGCATAGAAGCAAATGAAAAGATTTTGAACTCTTTTCTATAGTATAGGATAATAAGCATTAAGGCTATTTTCAAGGCTACCTTGATGTCTTGAAAATACCAAGTAGCCTTTTCCTCCCACTTAATAGTTTGACCCTTATTCAACATTGAAGTGATCAACAAAGTAATCTCTATAAAATTGGAAATAAATCATCTAATAAAATTAATTTGGTTGAATAAATATTGAATACCTTTCTTGGTCTATGGGATGGGTACTTTGTCGATGGCCTCCACCCTCTCATGATCTATCATGATACCTTGCTGGGACATAATATGTATGCCCCAATAACTTTACCTTTTGTACCCCAAAGTGGCACTTTTTGGGATTAAGGGAAATCCCAAACTCTTTGTACCTAACTAGCATTTTTTTCAAATGCACCAAGTGGTCACTTCTCTTTTTTATGTACACTATAACATCATCCTAATATACAAAAATGAACCAATTGATGAATCTAGTGAAGGCTACATCTATAGCTCTCTAGAAGGTGGCACCTACATTCATCAAACCAAAAGGCATTCAGATATACACGTAAGTACCCCATAGGGTGGTGAAAGTAGTCTTGGACCTTTCAAAATTCTTTACCACTACTTTGTTGTAACTAGAAAACCCACCCAAAGTTGATAGTAGCTCAGATATAGTGACATCTTGGAGCATGTTATCCATGTTACGTAATATATAATTATCTTTTAGAGACACCTTGTTTAAATTTTTGAAATCAACATAAAGGCAGATGTCTCTATTCTTCTTCCTAATAGGGACTAGATTTTCCACCTAAGATGAATATTTGATGGGTTGAATGATCCAACTATCTCTTGATTTTTTTCAACTCCTCCTACATATTAGTGGCCAAGATGGGGTTGATGGGCCATTGATTTTGGCATAATAGTTTTGCATCAGGGTGAAGAAGAATAACATGTTGGAACAAATCTTCATGATAAGCTTTCAGCTTTGAATATGAACATGCTAGGCAATCTTGGTAACATAATAAATTATCCCTTTTCTTTGTCACTTAAATAAGTGCCTATCCAAATTGTCCTTGGCTTTTCTTCTATCCCAATGTTAACCTCAATTATGTCCCTTGACATGGAAATGCTTCTAGATTTGACTTGATTAGCTCCATCAAAGGTTGTTTCTAGACTAACTAATCCCCTGGGGATTGTGTTAGTTATAAGATAGATTATTTCTTTCCTATATAAGGTTTCCTTTCCATCATAGACTTGGATCATACAACCCCAATCTTTGATAGTTCCCTCAAATTCCTATGTGTAGCATAAGAACATTTTTATGTGGTCATCATCATCAAATACTTGCCAATGATTAATATTGTCTGCAATAGAGGACCTTACCAATGTTTCAACTTGATATTCACAAGTGGAATTTCTAAGCTCAATCCTAAATTTTTTAGCTCTCTTGGTGAGTATATCCACCAAATGATTGATCTCTTGGGCATGGTACTAGATGTTGAAAGCATTGAATCATTCCAAATAGTCTCAAACAATATTTTGGTATTACTTCAACCTCTTTCGATTTGTAGTGTAAACAACTTGAACCTATCTAACCACTAAATCTGAGTCACCCTTTACTAAAAATATTTTAAATCCATAATCATAAGTGATTTGGATGCCTGTCAAAAGTGCTTCATATTTTACAATATTTTTTGTCCACTCAAAATCCAACTGAAAGGAAAACTTAAAAATTTGGCCCTCAGGAGTCTAGAAAATAACTTCAACCTAATTTACAATATTGGAACATGCTCCATAAAAATGCATAATCTAGATGGAGTCTTCATCTTAGATACCATCATTAGGGGGAATTTATATAAACTCATCATTTCCCATGAAGCTCTTGATATCTGTGTCTACATACAATACTTCATCTAGCTAGTACTTGGGGTCTTTTAAGATACGAAGAATTTGTGGTTCCCAATTTAGGTGAACTATTTTCCCATATAAATGTATTATGGCATAGGACAAATCCATTCAAACACTACCACCAATGCTAGTATCCCACTTCCTAGAGAGTAACGTACCCCACTTAGGTGGATAGTCTACAACAATGACATCCATGCTCAGGAACTTTCTAGGGTATTGTGCAAGTTATACCACTAACCCTTTTACCATGTCAATAATAGGAACTTTTATAGAATCCATGGCAAGGCATCATCCATATTCTAAAATTATTTTTATTCATCATTCATTTAGTACAAATAGTGGCATGATGTTATAAGATGTGCCAGAAACAAACATGCAACTATGGATGATCAATTCGCTAATCATCAAGGTGGTATAGAATGGGTCAAAATCCATTAGGCTCTCTACCAGTGTCATTCCTAGGTAAACTTCCAAGTGCTTCTCAGAAGATTCTAAGGCATTATTCTTTTCTCCAAGAAGGATGAGAGGAGGCTCTACCTCAATAATTTCATTGGTAGTGACCTTTTTTGTGAACCCTAAATATTTGAAAGCTCTCCTTTTGTGTTCTAGGATCCTAAGTAGCTCTACAAAAGGTATTTTGACCTTTAGCTAAATTAGGACATGGTCAATGTCACAAACACTATATTTTGGAAATAGAGTATTGGTGGGTAAAATTGTGACATTTTCACTTGAAATATACCCTTCTAGTGCTAGAGGCACAAAAACAAGAGGGCTAGTACTTGACTTCATTATTCAAAGGAGGCTTCCTAGGTTCATCCTTCTTAAGAATGTTAGATAGAAAAGGGGTTTGATTTTTGGCATGGGTGCCTCTCAGTCTATCATGATAAGGAATAGGACCAAGTTTAGTAGGATTTTGGACCTCCTTAGTTCTAATGGTTGTTTTTTCTTTGGTCTCTACCTTGGGAACAAGAATACCTTCATCTTTTGGGGGAGTATTCTGATCCTTACTTCTTAGATTATTCTCCTTTTTTTGGGTAATTGTATCATGAATTCTCAACTACCAGTCCTTAATTGATGGGGAAGAGTCCCCATACTTATCTTTCATCATTGATCTCAAGAACTCAAAATCACGAACTGATAACTCATATTCATGCATCATATTGATTTTTTAGACAAAGTTTGGGAATATAACTCTTACCTTTTCACATACATCCCAAAATTCCTAATAAGTGGAAGCACCCATTAATTCCATTGATGGATAAGGAACCATTAAACCTAGTTCATCAAAATTGAAATTTAAACAATCATAGGCCAAGGTATCCTCATAGTCTAGGACTGATAGGGTACTTACCCTTTCTCCTTTGAAGATGTAACTCTCCACCTCCTAGAAATATATTATGTATATGTCATCTTCATTAGAACCAACTCTAGAATCAACTGCCTCTAAGCCACCTTCAGAGGTTGTGCTACGTGGGGGATGAGGGAGAAAATATGTATCACACTAATCGATGTCAATATCAACTATGTTAATCTTCTTAGCCAAAGGATATAGTACAACCCTTTTATCCCCTTGAGTATGATTCCTATCATCCCTTACCAACCCCTTTCCTTTATAATTATTCCTATTTTGGAAAGGAGGCCTACCCTGACCTTGATCTCAGGGATAATTATGTTCCTCTCTCTTATGCTCTTTCCTATCATCATGATTGGAGGTACTCTAGGATAATCCCTTCTCTACTCTAGCTAGCTTGTAATAAATTTCCTTGACCGCAGTGACCAAGGTCTTCACTATTTCCTCCAGGTCCATTCCTTTATGGGAGGTTTGAATTTTATTAGGGTTTACCATCTTGACATCAGCCATTTTATTTAAAGGCTTACCCATAAATTTGAAGTTATTTTCTATTTGAATAGCAAAATTTAAAGCCATCCTCATATTTGTGGGAGCCTTGTCTCTGAGATAATAGGTGGCTTTTTTGTCAAATGCATCACAATACTTAATTAGAAAAGTGGCACACTGGGATTGATATCCTCATGAAACCTCCTCAACACCTTACTAAACCATGAATTGAAATCCTTCACACATTCATTGGGGTTATTCTTGAGGTTTTCAAACTTGGTAAGTAGGAATCAAGGGTCTATACTCTCACCAAATTTCATCTTGAGTGCATCAATCATTTATTGCCAAGTATTTATAGAACCATTAGGGAGGGACTTAAACCACTCCTAAGCCTCATCCTCAAGTGTGTTGATGAAGAGATTTATACACACATCCTCCAAGTCAATCTCATAGTCTTCAATAATATTTAAAAAGGATTTCAAATGTTGTTCCCCAGACACTACATTATTTCTCTAGAACATAGGTAGGACATTTCTATTCTTGAAAAAGACCTCATTGGGAAAATTGAGCACACCAATGAAATTGATGGGTCTAAATCTTGGGATCATGAATGGTCTGCACCAATTACACAAATCTTGATCATCCTTTCTATCATTTTAATTATTTACATTAAACATCCTCATTTTTAATTCATGGTCTCCCATTTCAAAATTAGACGATGAAGGCAAACTGTGGGAAAGTTGAGAGTGACCACTATTCAAAGAACTAGAAAGAGGGGAAATGATTCTTTAGGGAGAGGGAGCTTGAGTCATAGGAAGTTTAAAAATATCTAAACCACTTTGGTATCCTTCAGCTAATGGGATGTTAGAGAACAAGGGGTGCATATGAAGAAGAAAAAATTGATCAAGTCCTACTTGAGAACCTAAGCCCTAACCCAAAATAGGTTTCCAAACTTGTTTACTTTTAGATGGGGCTTTCAATTTAGGGATAATCTCTTTTGAAGGATTCCTTTGAAAATAAGCTCTAGTACCCTCCAATTTTTCAAAGTTGAAGAGAAGGTTCAGAGATAAAGGAAAGTATAAATAGCAAGAACTAATTCTTTAACCTATGATAGAACAGAGTCACCACTAGAAAGAATGCTTCTAGACCAATAAAACTATGCACAACTATGGAGAGATGCTAGTTTTTACACATTGATAGCACTCTTCAAATATATTAAATAGATTTCCACAAACAAGGGTAAATTTTCTAAAGAGAATTATGATATTACCAATAGAACATAGGTGATCAATTCAACTTGGAAATGGGGTGAATAAAGCACTTAATATTCTCTAACAACCAGGCCCATAACAAGGGTGATAAGGTCCCCAACAACAGTGGTGCCAGAAAAAGCCTGTTGGTTCTCGATTGCACACCATCATCACTCAACCTCACACACCCTAGAAAAAGGAGGGGAGGGGTGAAATTTGAATGTGAGGAGCCACTTGAGATGTCATTGAATCCAAGGAGGTTTCAACACCTTGAAAGAACCAAATGGGGACAATGACTAGAAGGGCCCTGACAAAGGGGATGGTTAGTTCCCTACTGCTTTTGGCTCTACCTAAACCAAGAGGACCTACAGGGGTAGCTCATTATAGTAAATGGGTTTTGAACCTTAAACATTTATGTATATTTTTAATTATGGAAGAGGGGATATGACCAAAGCATAACTAGACTCACACACTCGACCCAAGAATAGATATCACATGAAATGCATGAATGCCTTATGCCATATGAGAGATACTTAAGATAGATGAGAAAATGGTTAAAATATTCAATGTGGAGATTGTTTTTGAATGATAAGGAAAAATATTGGAATGAATCTTTAGAATTTTGAGCACATAAAACAAACACATTTTAGGTAAACATTGTATAATTCATTTGTTGGGCAAGCATCACTTATGGTATGCAAGCTATATGTTGTATGTGGGCTAGAATAGGGTAGGATAATTTTTATATGAATATATTGATAAAAAGATGTGGAGGGATAATAACCAAACATGAATTAATTCACATAATCACAATATCATCTTTATCAACATATGTTTACTCGATTATGGAGATAACTAGGAAGAAACTATGCACAGATGGTCCTTCAATAATTATGATCAACACTAAAAGATACCCCTCAATAATTCTCTCCTATTATATTTGTGAGCCTAAGACTACCCTTAAAAATTATATCAATTATTTATTCCCTAAAACTTTAAAATATAAAGGACCTTATGTTCTAGTTGCACCTTCTAAATGACTACCACAAAGAAACATACACTGGATAACTAATCTATTTAGCTTGCAAAAAGAAATACTACACTTAAAAAATAATAAATAATGGAAACCATGAACATATTTTATTCATTCACTGAGAAATGATCAATTATAATATATTTATTTAAAAATTGATATCACAAGACACTATGCAAAATGAATCTATAACAAGGGAACATCATGGATCATCTTAAAGCTTGCCAACAATTTTACAACCAAAATTAATTTGGCACTAGGTCACTACACAAGGATGATTATCTGAGCTATAACTTCTATACTTAAATTTTAGATAAGCTTTGTAAAGGGATAGACCCCCTTTACTTATAAAATTTCATAGCCATACTTGGCATATTCTATAAAGATACCCTAGCTAGAAGATTCCTTTACTAGCTTGGGGTTGGTTTCAATGAACTTGAGTTCTCAGACTTGTAGTCATTATATCATGATGATGAAAGATATGACTCCCTACTAAAAAATAATATTTATAGTTATGTACACATAAAATAAACCCAAAATGGAAAAAATAAAACTTTTTCCACTTGCACAAAGAAACAAAGACATCCCTTTCTTAAACAAAACAAACCCTTAAATAGATGTGCCACTATCAAGAGAGGTACAATAGTTTCTCATGGGAAAAGAGAAAAAGGGATATAAAGGGAGAAAAATACAAGAAGAGAAAGGGAGGTCTAGAATGATTTTATTCTAAGAAAGAAATCAGGGGCATCTAGTCATGATGCAGAATCCACATTGATGACTGTGTCCTTTGATAACTTGTTCTTGTGTGTAATAAAAATTTTAATCATAGTGGCGAGGATATTTATATCTGAGCCCACTTGATACAGGTTATTGTTGACGCTGGAAAGCGCACCCAACGGCAGGAACACGGATTCCTGCCCTCTCCCCGCAACATGGAAACCCCTCTCTCGCCTGTGGGACGGCGAAGTAGGAGAGGAGAGTCTCTAGATATGGGCTAGTTCCCTCTGATGTATCTTGTTTGTTTCAGGTAACGCAAAATATAGACAAAGGGGGAGGCTATAATGGAAAATACGTCACAAAGGTTTACTGAGGTGCTGTGGAATGCACGCTTGCAAGCAACTTACTCTGTTTTGTCCTTCTCAAGTATTGCTCTTCTCCTTTCAGCTGCAGAACCGGTCCCTGTAGATAGCTGGTCTGTTGGTATTACCTGTGAAAGCATGGAAGATAATGACTAAACATAGATGATACTCAGGGCATACACAGCAAATCAATCCAAGATGGAGGCAAAAACTATATTTTTATTGATTCAGGTGAAGAAAATGTAGAGCAATGCTCTTTACAAAAGTCTGGAAGATCCCCTGAAAAATGACTAAGTCTGTGCATTTATAGCAGAAGAGCCAAGAGAAGTTTCATCAAAAAGCATGAAAAACACTATTGATGACATCACAAGTCTGCCAAGACCATGCTTGTTGTCTCATTTTGCGTGCTGATCTTCTCCTCTGGTGGCTGGGTGGGTTTTTTCTTGTGCACTGCAGGTGAATTTTGCCACCCTTGTAGTGGGCGGTGATTTTGCTGCCCTTTACATGAACTTCATGTAGGAATACCTACCGACATCGGCCAATAATCTACCGATGGTGGTAGTCTTGCCGACATCGGTTCCCCTAAGCTATCGATGTCGGCAGAATTGTGCTGTGGGCGGCCCTTTCAATTTCCCTACCATCGGGCGGGGTTTTCAATTTCGCTGCCCTAGGGCGGGCTTTTTCAATTCACCGCCATAGGGCAGGCTTTTTCAATTCACCACCATAGGGCGGGCTTTTTTCAATTTGCCGCCATAGGGTGGGCTTTTTCAATTCGCCGCCTGCCATTGTGCTGCCGACATTGGTAGTTCTACCGACGTCAGTCTCTGTAAGGTGCCGACGACGGCAATATTGCCAATGTCGACTGATGTCTGTGGCCTTTTTGTGTTATGGGCGGTGAATTTTCTGCCCTCTGCATGTCTGTAGGTGAGCTCATTTTACCCGCCCTTGTAGTGGGTGGTGATTTTGCCACCCTCTGCATTTTATCTGCCCTCTTTTTTGCCTAAGTGTTGAAACGCTCCATTTTTTCTCTTCTTCTCTCCTTGCGTGAACGTTCAGAGATTCTGTCTTTCGCTACCTATTCTCTACAACGGTGCTGTCAAAACCTGAAAGTGGACCTTGCAACCTGAAATGACTGGCCCTATGAAGCAGGTGTAGGAGGTGACCGAGATTTTGCCTGAGGGGCAAAATTGGGTCAACAAATTGGCGACTCATGGGGGAAGCATGCCTGCTATGCTTAGAACCCAATTGCCTTGCATATCCATTGGGTGCGGAGTCAGATGGTGACTTTGAAGCAAGTTCACAATAGCTTTGATAATCTCAGAATCAAAATACACAGAATTTACCCCCAAACAAAGGGAAACACACAAAGTTAAAAACAACTACCTGTGCAAAATGCACTTAGGGAAAATAGGGAAAACAAAAAAGGAAACTATGTACAACCGAACCAAAATTTAGTGGCAATGCTTCAGATGTATCCCATTGACTGGGATACGCAATTCTTCACCATCCAACTCAGAGAGCTAGAACGTGTTATGCTGCTTGCACTGAGTGATCATGTAAGGACCGTTCCAGAGGGCATCAAATTTTGCATGTTTTCTGGGCTTAGCTCTATCTTCGTCCCATTTTAAGATAATGTCTCCTTCGATGAAACTTTTTGACGAAGACTTCTTGTTGAAATGTCTTTTCACCTGATGTTGGCGACTGATCATAGAGACCATGGCCTGGTTTCTTACCTCTTAGAGCTCCATTAGTTCACACAATCCGACCTCCATGCTACTTCCTTCTTCTAACTGCAACTAATGAGCGAGGTCCAGCACTGGCAATTCGAGTGAGATAGGAAGCCTTGCTTCCCTTCCATACACAAGCGTATATGGAGAATTTCTGATTGATCTTTTTGGAGTGATTCGATCGGCCCATAGAGCTATTTTCAACTTGGCATGCCAAGTTCTCTGATTTTCTTCCATGGTCCTCTTTATAATCTTGATCAAATTTTTGTTAGTGGACTCAGCTAGTCCATTCCCCTGCGGGTAGTAATTTGATGAAGTGCTGAGGTATATACCATACCTTAGCACCCATTCACTAGTTTTGGTTCCCAGAAAAGCTAAGGCGTTATCTGAGATTATAGTGGCTGGGACCCCAAAATGTGTCACTAAGTCCTCATAGAAATCCAAAACTGCGCTTTCATTCGCTTCTTTCAAAGCAATGGCTTCCACCCACCTGGTGAAATAATCTGTAACAGTCAGGACCCATTTGTGTCCGGTGCTAGAGGGAGGATTGATCATCCCTATGAAATCCAGGCCCCACTGCATGAATGGTTGTTCAACTTGAATGGGTTGTAGGGGCATGGCAGCCAATCACTACTTTCCATCAAAGAGTGCACACTTCTGACACTTCCTTACCCAGGCATGGGTATCCTTGAAGAGAGTGGGCCAGAAATAGCCAGCTCTCATTATTTTTGCTGCTGTGGTCTTAGGGGCGAAATGTCCGCCTGCTGGCCCATTGTGAAACTCAGCCAAAACCTTGTCAGTCTGACTGGAGTCAATGCATCTCAGGAAAACCCTAGAGAGATCCTTCCTAAATAATACTCTGTCAATCAAAACATAGGGAAGGGACTGAAGTTTAAAATACCTTCTTTCGGCCCTACCGAGACCCTGTGGACATTCGCCCGTAAGAAGGAAACGCCTCATGTCCAGTGTCCAATCCCTTATGATAGCTGGTTCTTCTGTGGTGGCTGCGTCATGGATCAACAAGCTGTCTTCATCCTTTTGTCTCAAATCTGCGGCTAGCTGTTCACATAGGCCCCTTCCTCTCACCAACTGGTGATCTTGATATCTATGTCTTACTCCATCACTTTGGTGATCCATCCTGCCCTTTTCTCATTTAAGTCTCGATTGGTCAGGAAATCCTTGACACCAAGATGTGGAACCATGAGATGGATCTTGTTGTTTGACAACATATATCTAAATTTTTTTAAACTGCGCACCACTACCAAAACTTGCTTTTCTACGCAGGTGTACCTAATTTCAAAATCCTCTAACCCTTGGCTGAAGAAGGTGAGTGGTTGCTCGAGGTCATCACTATTTGCTTGGATAAGCATAGCAGATATTACTTCTCCATTGCTGAAGGTATAGAGATTGAGGTCTTTATTGAAGTCGGGGCTGATTAGAGTGGGAGCCTGGGTCAAAGCCTATTTGATAGCTTTAAAGCTGTCCTTTCTTGGCATTGTCCACTTGAATTCTTCACCCTTTTTTAGCAAGGAGGTTAGGGGTTTAACTATTTCAGCGAAGTTCAGAATGAACCTCCGAATGAAATTTATCCAGCCGAAGAAACTCTGAAGGCCTTTCTTGTGCTTTGATAGGGACATCTCCAGAATGGAGTGGACTCTCTCTGGGTCAATAGACAAACCTTCCTTGGACACAATATGGCCAAGAAGTTTCCCCTCATGAACCGTAAATACATATTTCTTTGGATTTAGAGAGATGCCAAATTCCCTACACCTCTCAAAAATCTGCCTGAGGTGCTTCATATGCTGTCCTGCCTCTTTGGAGAAAACTGTTATATCATCGAGGTATACCAACACGTTCTTATTTATCAAACCACTGAAAGCCATGTCCATGGCTCGCTGGAAGGTAGCACCGGCATTGGATAGCCCAAAAGGCATCTTCTGGTAGGCGAACGTTCCCCATTTGGTGGTGAAGGCTGTTTTGTATAGGTCGGAGTCACGCACCAGAATCTGATTATATCCTGAATAGCCATCCAGGAGGGAGAAACGTTCGGAACCAGTTACCTTTTGGAGGATCTGCTCCATGTTTGGAAGGGGATAATGATCCTTTAAAGAGACTTTATTAAGGTCTCTGAAGTCAATGCACAACCTGATCTCCCCATTTTTCTTTCTAACTAGAACCAAATTAGCCAACCATGAGGAATGTTTGATCAGAAATATAATGCCGGACTCAATCAACTTGGCCAATTCTTTCTGCATAAGGAGCTTAACCATCGGGTTAACAGGTCTTTGCTTTTATGTGACTGGTTTTGCACCTTCATCTAATTCAATGGTGTGTTGGGCGAGCCTTGGATCGAAGCCTTTCAAGTCGCTATAATTCCAGGCAAAAATATCGGCAAACTCCTGGCACAGCAGAATGAAAGCTTGTCTTTCTTGAAACGTGCAGACCTTGCCAAGCGCCAGCAACTTGTCCTTGAAGATTTCCACTTTTTCATAATTCTCCTCTCTGGTAGTGATGCATGCTTTGTCATCTCTTAGTTGGTCCTCTCCATTGAAAATACTTTCAAGTGTGACCAGACCCTTAGGGAGTTTATTGTTCTTCAATTGAACAATCTAATTTCCATATTGCTGTTGCAATTTCGCTTGATTGTGGACCACAAACTTGGCTTCTTCCTGCAAGAAAAGAGCTATCTGCTAGTCACTTTCGAAGACCTGCCAATTTGTAACATTGTCTGGAATTGAAGGCCAGACCACCACTTTTAAATGGCGTGAACCACAACCCCTGCTTATCTCTTTTGAAACATCAAATTGGGCACCAACAGCTGCCAATCTGTTAGCCTGCTTATTCTGTTCCCTGGGGATAGAGGTAATGTTAAGAGCAAGGAAATCCTCCATCAAGTCCCAAACTCTGTGCTTGCTTGTAAGATTTCAATAAGGAGTTCTTGGTCAGGTTCAGGCCTCTGATTTGGATCACTATTAGTTCACTGTCCCCCAGGATTTGCAATTTTTTGATCCCTCTCTTTCTTGCCCACTCAAGTCCATGAATCAAAGACTCATATTCTACAACATTACATGTGTAAGAGAACTGGAAATGAAAAGCTAAAAAGTACCTTTCTTTAGAAGGGGAGACTAACATTGCCCCACCACTAGCACCCAGTTTGCTTCTGGAACCGTCGAAGTATAGCTGCCACAGGCTGAGATCTTCTTTGTTTTCCTTCATTATATTGGGCATGACGGCACTCTCTTCATGCAAGCAATAGATGCCAAGGTCTGCCTCCTCAATAAACTTATAAGGATCGTGCTCGAAGTTATCACTTCCCCACTCATCCAAGATTAGATATGTGATTCCTTCAAGAGCAGAAGATGAGGACTTGTCTGTTTGAGAGTCTTCTGGATCAATGATAGTGTAACTGACATTCGCTGCCTTAGGTGAATAGGGCTCTAGGTGGTCCTTGTAGAGTGGCTCGGATTCAATTTTCACTTTGGTCCCATACTTGGTTCTAAAAACCAGGTATGACCAATTTGCTGCTAGATAACCACCTATCTTGGACGTAAAGTCCCTAGACAAACAGATTGCAAAATATGGAGGAACATCCGCTACCACTATATCTTGAGGGATTGAGAATGTCAGGCAGGCATGCAATGTTAAACTCAATCCTTTCAGGACTCTGACTGTCTTTGTGGGTGTCCCATCTAGTTGCAAGACTCCTTTGTTCATTGCTTTGTACTTTAACCCCATCTTATCAGCAATGCATTTAGGCATTACTGAAGTGCTGGCCCCGCTATCAATTATGCAATTATGTACTAAGAAATCCCTTATGATCAAAGATACATAGAAAGGGGGAGTCTTTTCTTCTTTCTTTACCTGACCTAGAGCAAAAGGCTACCCATTCATCATTAGGACATCATTAGTGTCTGTTGGGATGGCCTGGCGATCTAGCTCATGCAATTCTTTCTACAATACCTCCTTTTGTCCTGGAAGAGACAATGAATCCCATAGAGAAATGCTCACATGAAATTTCTTCATTTGGTCAACTATATTAACTCGGGGACTAACTCCCTTCGTGCTCTCCTTTGCACTGATCTCGGCTGGAGCTTTAGACTGAGGAGCTGGGGGTATAGATGGTTCACCGGAAATTGGGGCCCTTTGAAAAGGGTGCGGTGAAGGATTTGTTGCAACCTGAGGGGAAGCTTGCGATTCTCTAACTGCTCTTATTTTAAATCTTGTATTGGCCGCAACGCAATCAACATGATTGCCTGTAGCGCCCCCATGATTAATTGCATAGAGCTCGCCCTCTTCGTGATTTATCAGGGTAGAATCCGGCTGAGTCTGATTGTTGCTTGTGCTGGTTTGAGCTGGGAACTCAAAAAATTGAGAAAAATCAGCACCCTGATTTTCCAAATTCTGGAAAAAATTCATCATGTCATTCGTGTGGATAGCTTGCTCTTGACCTTGTCCCATGGTTGAACAACCTGGCTACTCCTGCACTAGATTGTTCTGAGTAGGTACCATGGCTTTAAATGATGAAGGAGGGTCTGAGTTATAATTTTGATAAGGCCTGGTTGTAGTGAGCTGCCCCTAACCTTGGTTATAATTTTGAAAGGGGGTCTAGGGGCATGGCCATAATTTTGATAACTCTGGTTTGGCTTGTGGCTTTGAGCTTGCTGCCTTTTAAGGGCAACAAGTTCATTTGACATGCTCTACAACAGGCCCTTAACTTCACTTAATTCATTGGATGGAACAGCAATTGGCTTCTCAATGACAGGTAGGGGAGCAATTGTGGGAGTGACTACTTGAATTGGGGGCAGCGGTTCTGGAAAAAGTGGCATATGAGGCCTAGGGGCGATTTTCCCAGCTTGAATTAAGCAATTTTCGGCCGCAATGGCTATGTCATACGCAGCTGGCAGTATGTGTCCCCCCATAGATTGGATCATCATAGCAATGTCACTATTCAATGCTTTTAGATAGTACAAGAAAGCGTAGCTGGGGGTCGGCCTTACCAGGATGGGAATCCTATCCCAAGTCTTTTGAAACCGCGTATTGAAGTCCTGCATATACTCGTGCAGAGCTCTCTTTATAGTTTTCAACTGCTCAGCAAGAGAGAGTCCATCACTTTTTTCCCCAAAATGATCAGTTAAATGAGTGCCCAATTCATTCCAAGAATGTATGGAATTCACAGGCAAGGTGCCGTACTAGTCGAGAGCTTTCCCTTTCAGAGACAAGGCTAACAGTCTGATGGCAATATTTTCTTTTGTTACATTGTGAATATTGCAAAGGTTGGCAATATTTTTGATATGCTCAACAACTGTAATAGGTCCCACTCCATCAAAAGAAGGCACATTATTTAGAGCTGTTCCAGGGATCGGATCATAGCGTGGGAGGTTTAAGGGGCTCTCACCATGAAAAGCTGCAAAAGGCAAGGCCATGGATGGAACAGGTTGTATTTGAGGCTGAGCTGGGTTGGTGTTCCTAGCAACAGGTCTAGGAGGATTTATCAGTGGATAAGGGTGAGTTCTTCCAAACCTGAGTCTTTTAGCAGAGTTTAAAGGTAGTTCAATGAACTCAAAGGGGACCCTTCTTGAAGCTGACCTGGTGGTAAATTTTGGCATAGAAGTTAAGTAACTGGTCTTAAAAATAAAGAACTGAGCTCTTACCAGTGGAGTCGCCAGATGCTGGAAATCTTTAAAAAAATCACTGTAGCAGGACCAGCATCAATCTTGAAATACTACTACGTTGAAAAAATACTGTCCCACCAGGCGTGCCAAAACTGTTGACGCTGGAAAGTGCACCCAGCAGCAGGAACACGGATTCTTGCCCTCTCCCCACAACATGGAAACCCCTCTCTCGTCTGTGGGACGGCGAAGCAGGAGAGGAGAGTCTCTAGATATGGGCTAGTTCCCTTTGATGTATCTTGTTTGTTTCAGGTAACGCAAAATATAGGTATATAGGTATACACTGGGGGGGTGAAAAGAGAGAGAAAAGCATGAAAACAAATAGCCTACTCTAAAAGAGGTGATACACCAAAAACATGAGTGACCTTCCAGATCCACTCTCAGAATCAGGGGAAAATGCAAGTATACTCTACACATCTGGTAGAGGAATCAGGCTGCTAAGACAAAGGGGGAGGCTATAATGGAAAATATGTCACAGAGGTTTACCGAGGTGCTGTGGAATGCACGCTTGCAAGCAACTTACTCTGTTCTATCCTTCTCAAGTATTGCTCTTCTCCTTTCAGCTACAGAACCAGTCCCTGTAGATAGCTGGTCTGTTGGTATTACCTGTGAAAGCATGGAAGATAATGACTAAACACAGATGATACTCAGGGCATACACAGTAAATCAATCCAAGATGGAGGCAAAAACTGTATTTTTATTGATTCAGGTGGAGAAAATGCAGAGCAGTGCTCTTTACAAAAGTCCAGAAGATCCCCTGAAAAATGACTAAGTCTGTGCATTTATAGCAGAAGAGCCAAGAGAAGTTTCATCGAAAAGCATGAAAAACACTATTGATGACATCACAAGTCTGCCAAGACCATGCTTATTGTCTCATTTTGCGTGCTGGTCTTCTCCTCCGGTGGCTGGGCAGGTTTTTTCTTATGTACTGCAGGTGAATTTTGCCGCCCTTGTAGTGGGCGGCGATTTTTCTGCCCTTTGCATGAACTTCATGTAGGAATACCTACCGACGTCGGCTAATAATCTGCCGACGGCGGTAGTCTTGTCGATGTCGGTTCCCCTAAGCTGCTGACGTCGGCAGAATTGTGCTGTGGGCAGCCCTTTCAATTTCCCCACCATCGGGCGGGGTTTTCAATTTTGCCGCCATAGGGCGGGCTTTTTCAATTCACTGCCATAGGGTGGGCTTTTTCAATTTGCCGCCATAGGGCAGGCTTTTTTCAATTCACTGCCATAGGGTGGGCTTTTTCAATTTGCCACCTACCGTTGTGCTGCCGACGTCGGTGGTTCTGCCGACGTCGGTCTCTATAAGGTGTCGACGACGGCAATATTGCCGATGTCAGCCGATGTCCATGGCCTTTTCATGTTATGGGTGGCAAATTTTCCACCCTCTGCATGTCTGTAGGTGAGCTCATTTTACCCGCCCTTGTAGTGGGCGGTGATTTTGCTGCCCTCTGCATTTTGTCTACCCTCTTTTTTGCCTAAGTGTTGAAACGCTCCATTTTTTCTCTTCTTCTCTCCTTGCGTGAACGTTCAGAGATTCTGTCTTTCACTACCTATTCTCTGCAATGGCGCTATCGAAACCTGAAAGTGGACCTTGCAACTTGAAATGACTGGCCCTGCGAAGCAGGTGTAGGAGGTGACCGGGATTTTGCCTGAGGGGCAAAATTGGGTCAACAGTTATTCAAAGAATATTCCAATAATTATTTTTACAAGTCAATTTCACCATCAAGCTTCACCATTAATATCAAAGTGGCCTCAGCTTCTATCCTCACAGTCTTGAGAGACCGCTCTTCTCCTTCTATATCAAAGGTGACATCCTTGAGCATGACTAGCCTGTGCTTTATGGCCAACTAGCATTATTTGGGCATTTTAAGATCATCTAAAGAGATAATATTTTTTGAAACTAAATCATATTTACCCATATTAAATATCTCATATATTTTGGGCTTGAGTGCCTCCCAAATTTTGATATCATCATCATATACAAATGCTAGGGAGTTATACTCTCCTTGTCTATTTGTACAATTATCAATCCATTCCATGGCTATATGGATGACTTACTTGGCTCGGGCTATTAAGCCCTATTACCAATATTTTGTTTCCCATCCTTTGGTCTTAAAATAATCATGATAGGTGAAGTCCAATGATCCAAGGGAGATAAGGGAAGGGTCAGAAGCCTAGATGGTAGTTAGAGTCACTGACTAAGGCTCACTCAGTAACTTTTGCAAGTATTGGATCATACCCTGGTTCTCCACCTTTATCTCCTCCATGGTGGCTTTATCTTTGTCCATTTTTTGTGTCACCATGTCAACTAAGACTTGTGAGGTATGTTTCAATTCCTTCCTTCATGGTTCCGCAAGATTTTAACTATAGATGGAGTAGCTTTCTAGGGGAGCATTCTTTTTTAGTGCATTCAAGGAGGAATGGCTAGTTCAACATTTCTTTCCCACTTGTTAGTGAATTTAATTTAGGCATGTGTTTTATCCTTCTTTAAGGGATCTACCTTTTTCTTTCCAATAATTTGTGTTATGTCAATATCCCCTATCTTGCTCATCACATCCTTCTTTTCCTTCACCTAGCCTATAACCTAAAGAAGGGTCTTGGTCTAAAAACCTACTAAATTTGTTGATGTTGAGGGTGGAATTGTGGTAGTTATGAGTGTTCCTAATGAGGAAATAGATACTTGGAACACCACTGGCTTGGGAGGAGGACTCAACATAAACTATTTAGTGTCCTCATCACTTCCTTGATTTTCCTTTTCTTCCTTTGAGACTAGTTCCACATGATCTAAAATTTCAAAGTTGAACCCAGGCTGGTGGAAATCCATGCATAATTTTTCAATGGAGCTCACCTTTTTCATGGGTTAGGTGGAGGATACAAAAATGGTTTCTTCCTCATTATTTTGGGTCACTGGGTCCATAGAGGTTATGGTGACTTCCTTGTTGTGTTTGGGTGACTCTTCACCAATCATGGCCTTGAGACCTTTATTTTTCTCTTGGTCATGCACCTTGATGGTGGGGAGGACCCCTTGAGGGAATTAAACTAAAGTAGTACCCTTGGGGACACCCTCTTTGACACCTTTATTAACCTTTGGAGTTATGGGGGTGCCCATTTTTAGGATTGATCCCTCATCTCCTCCTTTATCTTTTTCTTGTTCTCCCACCTTTGTACTACTGGTGGGGGACTAAATGTCATCCCCAAGTTCATCTTAATCCTCTTCATCTAGCTTCAAGGTGTATTTTAATTCACCAACTTTGTCCTACCCAGGTGATTGAGAAATAACATTTTGGATAAATGCCTCTGTCTCCAGGGAGTAGGCCTCTTTTTCAATAAGGGCCTCTACTTGGGTAGCCACCTTAACTCCAACCTCCACAACATCATCAAAAGATAAAGGATCATCTAGATAATTAACCCATTCCTCACCACCTTCACCTTATTCTATTGTAGGTTCCCCCTCTATAGTTTTTCCCTTTGTCAGGATCCTTGATGGGGAATGTCGCTTCTCCCTATGGGTTCTTTTCCCAGTTATTACCTTAGGGGGAGTGAAGGAACTTTGTTTTTTCATTAATTTTGTTATTAGCCTTGATTAATTTGAGTCCTCCCATTTGCTCATATCCCTAACCCTCTATGTTTAAGAATCTTGATCTTATCTTCTCTTCAATGGGAACTCTTTGGTGATTAGGTCTTTGAAAACAACTATCCTCTAATTGGTCAGAGACTTGATTGAAGGTTGGAGGGCATTTTTAACTATATTTTACTTTGGTGTCTCCTATTTTTCCTCACCTCCTTCTTCCTTGAATATATTTTTGGATAAGTCTCAACTGAAGCCTATTGTGTAGGTAGGACATTTGGGATTGACACTTGATTGGCCATAAGGGGGCTATTGAGATGGCCAACACCACTAGTGTGACCTTCCCCATGATAATTTTATCCCAATTCTCAACCAAGATCATTATTTTTGAGAAAGAAAACCCAGCCTTAGATTGTGTCATGGTCATCTTCTCAATATCCATCAGTTTAGTGAAGTCAGTGTCTCTAATCTTTCTTTTCCCCTTGCTTACTATAGATGATCATAGGGTCACCACTATGTACAAGGAGGAAGGCATTCAATTATTTTACCACTATTAATTCTTAGAGGGTAGGGGTGTTACATGTCCTAAAGTTGATTCCATTTTCCTTCAACCATTTGAAGGTTCTCCTCATTATCCACATCACTCATCAGGGGATGGAGTCATCTTCCTGCATAGTGAAGTTTGGCTGAGTGATGGATTGGGATTCAATATTATCCCTATTGTATATTAAGGAGAGTTTCAACTTTTCATCTACCATGTCCTTAAGTATAGGAGTTATGTTGTAGGCTATGACCTCCTTCACTATTAGCCTCATATATTCCCACTTTCAGGCATCTTCCTCAGTGGTGCAATCAGACCAAAGGTCTTCATAGTGAGACTAATGTAATATTATATTTGTCTCCATGTTCACCAACCACTTGATGTAATAATTAGTTTAGGGTGGCATCTTATCAAATGTATACATGCTCATTTCCTATTATAACCCCTTTGCCTTGGCCACTGAGGGGCATGTATAATACCAAATTTTCATAAGGAATTTGAAAGGGTTTTTTATCTTTTTGGTGGTAATCATCTCATGTGGAGGTACCATTTGTTAGCTCAAATTCATGACTACTAATTTTTCATCCACATACTTGGGAACTTGTGAGGTACCCCTATGTAGCCACTAACCTTGATGTATGTGAATGTTCAAAATTAAATGTATATGGCCCCATATTTTTTAATTACTTGCTTCGCCATAGTGGATATTTTGTTTAGGATCTATATGGGGTAACATACACTCATCATGGGGGTGAGAAATTATTTATGCACCTTGAAAAAACTAATCCTATACCCCTCTAGGGTTACCTCAAGATACATCTCATAGATTCTCATCCCTGTATGATTCTTCCTAAGTCCCTAAAAAACCTTATTTTGCACCAAGGTATACATTAAGTAGGAAGAAATATAAAATGTACCTTTAAATTATTCCTTAGAGAGGATGGCCATTTTAAGGTACATCATTTGTTCATGTAAATTTTCATAGAGGATGGTGGCCTAGTCAATCCTCCTTTTCCCTTCCAACACATAGAGCATGATCAAAAATATCCATGTCTCAAACTTCTTAGCATTCGGTACCCCATAAATTCTAGTGGCCATGGATATAACATACTAAAGTAGCTCATTGAATTCTACCAATTTTAATTTATTTGACATCCTTGAGACCTTTTTTCTCTTCTTTGACAACCAACATGAGTCCATGACTTCTCAGATGGCTCTCTAATCTTTGTCGATGTATTGCTAGCATTCTTCAACGTCGAGTGTGATACTTTTTGGTTGAGGTGGAATGTCAAGCATGGAACTAAGGGCTTTAGGAGTAAAGGAACATACCACTAAATGAATACCATTGATTATGGTTCTAGTATCTAGTTTATATGCTTGAGTACATGTTGTGATGAGCTCTAGGTATAGAGCAGTTAAGGGGAATGCCATTGTTGGTGCAATGTAACTTATGCCAATATTGGAAACTACTTATGAGGGGTTAGGGTTTTGTAAGACTTTAAAAAGGGACTCAAAATCCAAATCTATGACATTAGTGTCCTTGATTGAGTCCAACATTGATATGATGTTTCCCTTGGATGTTATTGAAGAAGTTACCATCCTTTTTCTAATCTCTTGTTACTGTATACTTAGAAATAATTTTTTTTGCACTAAAAGACTTCTTTAATAAGCTCTCAATTACCTCTCAAAACACAATATAACAAGATTTCCAAACACTTAATAGTATTAGTGAAGGTTACACATAGGTGGAAATGGAGATCTTTTGAGACTCATACTCTAATTCACTATATTTGTTTTATTTCTTGCTCTGACACACTTAGTTGTTTGGAAGCACAAATCTTTGGCTCCAAATGTGAAGGGTGAGTTCAAATTAAAAATAACACTTAATTATAATCCTTTGCATTTTATAATTAGGTTTACCATTAATTATCCAAGATGAGGTAGCTAATCAACACCTACCCCATTAATTACTTGAGCCTCATTTGAAATATAGAGAGAAAACGTAAATCCTTCCCTCATGTACCAAGTGACCTTCCTTTTATAATACATGGTGAAATATGAGTGAATCATAGATTTTAAACATTATTTTTTGGATCTTGTATACTTTCACACCTTTTCCCTTGTTATGATCCTCTGGTGCTGTAGGATAAGAAGTCTTGAGTCCCCGGTGATACCAAAGACACTAATTGCAATGATCCTTCTTTTGTAAAAAATTACAATTTTGAGCCTTTAGGTACCTTTTTTAAAATGTCCATAAAAATAAGTGAGGAAATCTCCAAAAGGGCCCCAAAGTTGACATACACTTGAGCACCTCCATGTGCCATAAACATTCTTTATAAAACTAGACATCTGGGCCCTAGGGATTTTAAGCACCATGCCTACCAAAAAGGTAAGTGGGGAAATTATTAAAAGAGGCCCAAAATTTTTGAGGGATTGAAACTCTACCATTTTTCCAAATAAAAAATGAATTCAGGGTCATGGCCACTTTTTCCCTTTATACCAACTTTCTTCAAAAGGGGAGAAGTGCAAAATCTTTTCATCCCCTGAATCTTACTCTTGAGGGTCCCTTGAGTCAAATACATATTTTTCATTTGATTCATTAGGATAATCCTCACCTTAATCACTAAAACACATAATTTTATCCTATTACTTTTATTTGAGACATTGACATATATCCTCTCCTGAGTGTGAAGGATTTGAGCTTTGGAAAAAGACTTGGTTACACCCTCATTTGTTCATTATAGATTATCATGCCATAGGATATTTTCTCTATATGATGTAACTCTTCAATCTCTCTCAAGATTTTTTGGGGTATTTTCCATCTTTGATATACATCCCTCTATACTCCTCTAATCAAGATAATAGACACAATTTCTTGAACCACATGTCCCAACCTCTCCTCCTGATGAGGGAAGGCAGGAGACTAAAACATTAAAGCTCACTTAACTCGGGCACAGGGAGTTCATCATACAAAGACCCAAATTGCTTCAGTATAATTTTTGGCACTAATAGAATGTATATGATCTATTATGATGGTTTTATAGAGGTAATGTGCATGAAAATCAAGGTCATATGACCTGATCAAGTTAAGAAGAGGACTAATTGATTAAAGAAGCCTAAAGGTAGTTTGAGAGGGTTTAAAGAGAGAGAAGAGATAAATATGGAGATAATCATATGTTTTATGAGAAAAAAAATTATTCTAAAGGTTATCAATGGTTTTATGTGGCTGATTTGGTGATTATTCACTTAGGGAGTTGGTGCTTCCCTATAAGTGGATGCTTGCTAAAACCTAACTGAGTTAGTGCTTAGCTAATTGGGGTTGGTGCTCCATATGATTTTGGCACTTCACTAAATTTGGTGCTTTTCTTATTGGACTATAGTCCATTTGCATATATCATTGGGTTTTCATTCCCTTGATGGTTTTCCATATAAAATTTGTGTTATCTTATATTCTTATGTTTTATACACATTTGAATGGTTACTTAGTCATTGTGTGATCTACATGCTTGAATGAATTTTCATGATTGCTTAAGTGTAAATAAAATAAATGTTTTAAATACTAATTCACCTCCCCCCCCACCATATTAGTCATATTTATTATAACAAATACTACTATATAAGATTCTATAACATTGGAAAAAAAGAATTCATGATGAATACAACTCTTTACTTTATAATAACACTTGGGACTCAGTTCAACTACCTAAAGGACATCATTTGATAAGTTGTAAATGGTTGTTTAAAACTAAGTTTAATTATGACAATCAAATTGAAAAATATAAAGCTAGATTAGTTACTAGAGGTTTTTCTCAAATTTAAGGAATTGACTAAAATGAAACTTTTGCTCATGTTGCTAAGATTCCCACTATTAAAGTTATTTTAGCTTTAGCTACTCACATGCATTGCCCTGCTTATCAAATGGATGTTAAGATTGATTTCTTAAATGGTGACTTTCATGAAGAAATTTACATGTCTCAACCCCCTGGTTTTATTAAACAAGGCATTGAAAATCTTATATGCAAGCTAAAAAAATCTATTTATGGTTTGAAACAATCTCCTAGAGAATGGTACTCTAAAATATATCAATTTTTTATAGCTCAAGGTTTTAATTGTAGTTCTAATAATCCTAATATTTTTGTCAAAAAATATTCCAAATAGCATAGTTATAATTATTTTGTATGTTGATGACTTAATCATAACTATTATTAATAGTTAAATGGTCTCTTTCACTAAAAATGCTTGGAAGAATACCTTTGAAATGATTTATTTGGGTCTCTTACATTAATTTTTAGGCATTCAAGTTTGGCAAGAAAAGGATAGCATCTCTATTTATCAATCTAAATATGCATATGATTTATTATCTAGATTTAATATGTTAGATTACAAACTAGTTTCTACTACTTATGAAATTAGTGTTAAATTACTTAATGACATGGAAACAAAAAATGTTGATCCAACTCTTTATAGAGAATTAGTTATTAGTTTAAATTATCATATTCGTACTCATCTAATATTGCCTTTTTTATTAGAGTTGTTTCTCTTTTAATGTCTAAACCTAAAGCTACTAATTTTAAATCTACTAAAATAATTCTTCATTATATTAAATGTACTCTAACTTTTGGCATCGAGTATACCTTGAATATCAATTTTTCTTTGGCAGGGTATTAAGATTTTTATTGGGCTAGTGATCCTAATGATCATAGATCCACTTGTGGTTATTGCTTCTCTCTGGATTTTAGCATTATTTCATGGAATAGTAAAAAGTAAACAATTATATCTCTATCTTATATAGAAGCTGAGTATAAATATTTTAATCATGCTTCCAAGAAAGCTATTTGGATTAGAATAGTTCTTACATATTTGGGCCACCCATAAAATTTGACTACTACAATTTTTTACGATAATAAAAATTCCATTGCCTTAGCAAAAATACTATTTTTCCATGCAAGGTCCAAGAACATTGAGATTCAGCATCTCTTTTAGTGTGAACTTCTTAAAGACGATCAAATTCTTCTCTTTTTGTCCTACTAAAGAACAAATGGTTAATATCTTCACGAAGCCTCTATGTAAAGACAAGTTTGTTTTATTTTATAACAAGTTAGGATTTAAGGAAGTTCTCATCAAGGGGGAGAGTTAGTGATGTTTTCTCCCTTATTGTTTATTTTTAAACACCTAAATAAATTTTAAGGGTGAGTGTTAGAATTGTCCTTTATTTAGGATAATTTATTTTATTCTAAGTTTTTTTTATGTGAAAGGAATTTATATTTATGTGAATTATTAATTCACATAAATCTAGATTCCATGAAGTGTCACTCACCTCTTTGTTCTCCCTTAGGATTTGGGAGTTAATTACATGATTAAATCCTTTCCCCACATGGCACACACCTCCCTTATCTTTCTAAGGGACTAAGACACAAGTGTCACACTTTTTGGAGGCTTGTAAGGTCATAATGGGATTCTATGTAACTCCCATTTTCTTCCTCTAGATCTATAAGAGAGACCTTATTCTCATTTTTTCCTCACTAAGAATCATTTAGCTCTCTCTCTATTCATCTCTTGTTATTTTTATCAAATCTTGTACTTATGGAGATATTTTGTTCAAGCCTTCTAATAATATCACGTGGATTTTTCTTTGAGACATTCAGTTTACCACTTTAAATTCTTTGTCACTATGGTTTTATTTTAAGAGAACATAGTGAATTCTTATTTTTATCTCATGCTCATGCTTGTCATTAATGATATTTCTTGGTTAAAATCCTTCAATAATGGTAGCACATGTAACCTCTAATACTTTAACTTCCTTTTTTTCACATGGACAACCATGCCTCACATTTTTATACACTAAGGTAGTAAAATGAAATGAAATCACTTTAGGTGCATAGAGGATATATCCTTCATATAGTTGATTAATTTATTCAGATTCAGATGTCTCTTTTACATTCAACATGATGGATAATTTCTCCTAATATTGTGCTTATTTCTCAAGTGCATAGACCCTGAGTTCAAATTCCTCATACATGATCTCTTTGGTCTTATTATACTTTGTGATCATGTTAGCCATCTTTAGTTCTCTCTCAATTCTAATTTGGTTGGTCATGTCTCACCATGGAATCCACATATGGTAGAGTCACCATATATCCATTTAGAGTTATAGAACAATATATATATATATATATATTGATTAGTATCACATATGCATCAAGAATATCAACCACTTTAATGTCAATTAATTGTTACACCCTTGGATCAAAAGCTATATACATATGAATGTGGTTAAATTCACCAACCATGTTGATTTATGATTTTTCTAGATGAACAACATTTTTGATTGACTTTATAGTAGTCAAACTTAGCTATTGGAAAATTTCATAAGACATCACATTTATTAAAGCACCTAAAGTGACAAAATAATTATTTAAGCTTTTTCCAAAAATGTGAATTATTAGTAGGAAGGAGGGGTTTCAATTTCCTCTTTATAAATATAAACATGATCATAAATTATGTTATTATATTATTCACTCTTAGGAGTAGATAATTCTTTTAACAATAAGGCTTTTTGGTTAAATATCTAGAGGAAGTCAAACATTTTTATGTTGGCCTCAGTTTTCTTTAAGTCTTCAACAATATTATATCCTAGTTTATTTTATTCTAATGGTTTACCATCTTGTGGGGGTGTAACATTGTTCTTGGAATGATAATAGCTGACATTCTCTTTGAGTGGGAATAGTTTATTACTTGAGTTTTCATTAGGTGAGATCTGAATGTTGTTAAGAGGAGTAGAGATATTATAGGATTTTTTAACTTACTAATTAATTGATAATTATTTCCCCTTTGGAAATATTTGAATGCATAGACTTCATCTAAATTATGTTCAAGCTTATTTTCACTATAAAATGGAAACTCATAAGTCCCCAAGGCCATAAAAATACTCATATTATCTCCAATAATGCTTCATTAGCTATTGTCCTATATATGCACTATTTCAATATTATCCATCTCCTTTTAGAATATGTTTGATGCCAACATGAACATAACACAATTTGTCTTAGCATGATCAGTTGTGTTGTGAAATATAAACCAAGTGGGTAAGGTTAAATCTTCCTTGAGTGTGAGGTGTTATTGTTGTTTGGTTAGTGTTGTCAAAGAGACTAGATACATTTTGATTATTAGACCTAGTGTTCCACTACCTATTGGTTCTTTGAAATTTGTAGTTCATATTTTAAGTTGGGTTAGTTTTGGTTTGATTAGTATTTTGGGGCACCTATTTCACAAGTTAACCATGTCATTGGTCAATCTATGGACCATCTACTACAAATTGACTATCTATGGGTTCAAAACATCACCTTGGCTATTAACTGCTTAGTGTAGTTGGTCAACCACTAATGCAGTAGTATTTAAAAAAGTAGGGATAGATTGTTGATTATTTTTAGGAACAACATATATTATTTAACTAGGCATGGAAATAGTGTTGTATGTAACATGAACAAGTTCTTAATTTATGGGTTATGAAAACACATGATTCAGAGCATAAATGGTTTGTTACTTGACATGTGATTCAAGGGTAATGGATTGTAACTAGGTTATGAATTAAATACATGGCCCCTAGGATTGGTTTTCTTAGAGGAGTATTTTTCATAAGATCATGGTTAATCATGGGGACATAATTATAGGCACTTGATTTCCATAATGAGAGTAAGGGGCATGCACCATATCTTTGAGGAACCATTTGTTATTAAATGCTAACATCTTAATTATAAGTTAGAGATAAAGATCTGAGTGCTATTGGAGTTATTATAAAAAAACATAGAATTTATTATATCTAAAGCTCTTATATATGTTTGAATGGCATAATGATCTATCTATGTAAAGGATTCCTTCAATATTTTGTATAACTTATGGAAATGAGTATTGAAAATGCTCATGGGCTAATTTGGTTCCCTATGTGTATTTAAAAAATAATGGTATAATATTTTAGGGTTGATTAGTATACTAAAATGATTGATAAATATAATCTCAATATTAGCCCAATAAGTAATGCACCCTGTTGTCCCCCAAAAAATGTCACTCTTTTTGGGACAACGTATGAGCCATTTTGGTCTTGCAAGACCAAATTTTCCTCTTCCCTTTTCAAAATTTATTTTGAGCTTTCAAGTTCCTCACTTTTCAAGATTTTCTAGAAATCTACAGACTCAACATGCTTGAAATTAGCAGGTTCAACTGTTTCAATGGCTTCTTTGGACGAGTTCAACCAAAAAGGGGCTCATCGTCAAGTTTCTAAGTGAAGATTGAACATGGTTTAATAGATTCAAGGTTCAACATCATTGATATGGTTAAAAGAGTTAAGCACTTCAACCAGATTGAACCATTTAGTGACGTTAGCAAGACACTCAACCGCTTTGGTAAGTTCATCAGCTTTCCAAAAGACTAAGCTTTAAGGAAGGAATGAACCATTGAACCAAAGTTGGTTCATTCAATTATTTCAAAGCAAAGGTTCAATGTGGTTTAGAAACTATTTCAAATGGTCAAGACTTAGCCAAAACAAAGACATTAAACCATTGAACTGTTGAACCAAAGTTGGTTCAATCGGTCAGTTCAATCAAAATGATTCAAAGGAGCACCCCAAAAAGAATGAGTCAAGCGAAAGCTGCCACATGTCATTTGTTGAGCCCCATTACACTTTGTTTCTAATCATAATGGAAGATGCCACCTGTCCCTATTGAATCATGTCAAAATCCTCCAAGTATCTCCATCTAAAGTTTCAAAGTTTCAACAATTTTGAAGTTTAATGTATGGGTATTTATTTTTATGTAGGTTTTTGTCTAAATCTCAAGGTCTCATAGAATCCGCCAAGTGTCATTTACTGGGACACTATATACTCTACCCTCAAGAAGTCACGAAATGTGCCATGTGTCCCTTGTAAAGTTCATTGAAAGCTAACAAGTGTCAATCTCCATAATTTCTCCCTCCTACTTCTTATTTTCATAAAGACTGTGGTGGACCCCCAGTGAGCTGCTGAAGAAAGTGGAATGTGCCATGTGTCATCATCTACCTGACTCTCTAAAGACAAGTGGAAGATGCCACCTATTCATTTATAACTCTGTGGAGAGCAACACCTGTCTATGTCTGAGTTTCAAACAAGTTTCTAAGATCCTCCTAAGCATTTTTTAGAGCACATCAGAGACCAGCATGTGTTATCATCAACATGAATCTAAAATAAGTCTCGAGTGTTTTCAAAGGCCGCTAAAGTGTAGCAAAGACTGCCACATGTCATCTTCCACCAGACTCATAAAAAATGTATTTAAAGCCTATAATAGCAGCAAAAACTATCACATGTCCTTGCCTATTTCTCAACGGATGCTGCCATGTGTCAATTTTTTAGTGAAAAGTGACCAAAGAATAGAGAGGTAATTTAAAGACCTGATTCAAATAACTAGAAAAGGAGGAATGATGAAGAAGGATCAGATCACCAGGTGGACATTGAAAGATGCAAACTTTCAATAGTATGACTTGTTTCTCTACATTGAGAAAAACAAATGAGTAGATGCCCCTAAATTCCATCCTATCTCCTTAACAAATTTCAAATGCAACATGATGTGTTACTATTCTTGAGTCCTTCTTGAAGAGGCTATACAAGGGACTCTCTTTCATTGTAAATGGATCTCTTTTTGACAATCAGAATGAAACTCTACCCAAATTGAAAGACACTTATGAGACTTTGAGATTAGTTTGTTTATCATATTTTGTTATTGGAATAAGAAAGAAAGTGGTTTTTTAGACTTTGTGTTGTAATATCTTTATTGTTGAGGAAACTTTTCTTATGTCTTTTTCCTTAATATATCTTCTGTTCCTTTAATTCAATAAGTAAAATTCGTGACAGCAGTCAAGAAGGTGTCCTAAAGAGTCAACTATGGAGAGACCTTGTGCCCCCATAATTGCCTTTAGTGTGTTTTCTTTTCATTTCTATGTAAAGGACCTTGGGGTGACTTTGTGCCCTCATTGTCCTTCGTATCTTACTCTTGAGCAATTCAGGCGTAAACTTTTTGCTACATCTTGATTTGTTAGTTATTACATCCTTTGTTACATTTTGTTGTTACTACCTGGAGTATTCTTGTGGCTTGATGAATAGTACTTCTAAAAGAAGAGGAGTGCTTTCTATAATTTTCTTTGAGTTTCTCCTTTGATCCGCACACATCATCTCTAAAGAAAGAGAGATGGATGGTTTGTCCTACCCTTGAGTATTATTTTTTGTTTATATATATATATATATATATATATATATATATATAGAGAGAGAGAGAGAGAACCTCCACTTGATGAGAGGAGAGATCAGTCCCCTTCTGATATGGTAAACCTACACATTTGGATGACTAATCTTCTTACTTTGGCTGATCAGACCTATTTTGTTTATCAGTACGCTGATCAACAAAATATTCAACCAACAATTTTTGGCAACTCTGCTGGGGAGATAATATCCATTATCCATTTATAATCTATCCATTCACCTCCACACTAATTAGGAAAGTGTGAAATTTAAACCCTTAAGCTACAAACTGAAGCAAGGTCAATTCTTTTCCCATTTTTGTTTCACAATCTGGTAGATTCAAGGTATACACGAAGCTAAAGGGCTAAAGGTATCATTGACCCTATATTTGAGTTGGTACAGCAAAGTCATTTTGATCTGTTTCCTTCACCATCTCATCTCCAATGAACCAAGAGCTTTCCTCCTACTAAAGTCAGATCTCCATTTCTAGATGAAGTATCTACTTTTGCTATTGATAAGGCTTTGCCAATAATTACCCATCTAAGATTTGTTATCCCTCCTTTTCATAATTCTATAATGGCAGTTTAAGGCCCCTAGGGTAATGCTTTTGGTCCTCTCAATCTTACTCCACCTCTACATGAGCTTCCACATAGTTCAAGGAAGAATTTCCCCAAATTCTATGGTGATGGGAAAGTTCATCCTGATGAACATATTGCAGCCTTCAGCATAGCTTGTGGAGTAATCATAGTAGAATTTGAAGATGTAGTAGTCAGGATTTTTGTGGAGACATTACAAGGTGCTACTATAGATTGGTTTTATCATCTACAGGCTCAGTCAGTAACTGATTGGAATACTCTCAAAGATAAGTTTGAATCTAGATTCAAACCTATAGAAGATGCACATGCACTTCTGGCTCAACTTACCCAGATGAAGAAAGAGCCTCATGAGCCTATGAGAGACTTTATAGCCAAATTTGACAAACTAAGGAATAGAATTCCTATAATGGCTTGACCTACAATTGAGAATCTCAAATGTTTTTTCATTAATTCTTAGTTACCTAAAGTAAGTTTTCTCTTGAGACGTGTTGGTCAAATAGATCTTGCTACAGCTCAACTTTTGGCCACTAAAGTAGAAGATGATCTCATCTTAGTAGGGAAGATAAGAAGAGATCCAAATAGAAATAGAGCTTCATCATCTTTTGAATATGCATCTATAGGTAGCACAGATCTAATGGTACAAAAATTAGCAAATGAGTTGCTTGCTCTCAAAAAGCAAATGGCTCAAGGAATGTCTTCTACTCCTTCATATAGAAAGACATTCCCAAATCAATCATATCAGGGCAATGCTACCAAGAATCAAGGGCAATAGAATCACCTTCCTCCCCCACAAGGGAAACTTGCCTTGGAAGCTCTTCTAACCAATTCAGCAATGGAATATCTTGAAACAGAATCAGAGTTCTCTTTCCAGCCTAAATTGAATCAAGAAAATGATGTTAATCTCCTTGAAGATAATCAACAAGAATCAGTTGGCAACTCCCACATTAGTTTCCTGAACTACCAGGATGAACTCAAAAGCAAAGGAGAAGCTTTTGATGGATCATATGCAGTGTTTACCAGGTCCAAGAACCAATTAGTCTAGCAAACTAATAAAGAGAAGTCAAAAGAGAAACTGTAGCTAGCAGTCACGATTGCTAAGCATGGAACCATTCTGTCTTTTTAGTCAAAGGATCTAGTAATCACTCAAAAGGAAAATACATCAATTTCACCTTTCCCTTCTACTTCAAATTCACAAACTAGCCCACCTCCCATCCCTCCTAAAACTCAAAAAGTTGAAGTACCTTTCTCTATACCTAGCTCAATTCAGCCATTTGACATAATCAATCATGTCAAAAAGACAAAAATACAAATGTCTGAGTTCGAATATTTGTAGTCCAATCCTAATCAATTGAATAAGTTGGTCTAATATGTCAAGAACCAAACCATCCCTATAAGACAAAAAGCTAAAAAGGTAACTCCTGATTCTCCAAAGAACACACCCATTTCAAATAATCTTGTCATTACTCCTCTAGTTGCTCTTAGAAAAATAGAACCTTTCTATGTTTCCCTAATAATTAATGGCCACAATCTGACTAACTATATTATAGACTCAAGCACATCTGACAATGTCATGCCACTAAAGTAGCTGAGTCTCTAGGTCTCACATTGACCAAAACCTTTGGGAGATGTTTCTCCATGGAGAATAAGTAAGTACCATTGCTAGGGCAAATCAAATATGCCCAATTTGCATTTACAGTCTTTCCAAACAAGAGAATCAAGATGACTGTCTTGGTGGCTGATGTCCTAGCATCATATGGCATTTTGCTTGGATGAAATTTTTGTAAGGACATGGGAGGAGAACTAAGCATGGATCTATCTGAGGCAAGGATCCTTATCCAAGGCATAATGAAGAGGTTACTCCCTGAAAAGGAAGCAAAATATGTGGTCACCCAAATATCAGCCCCTGAAGCTCAAATTCTTTTTAAATCCACAGGTATGGGTAACTATTTTCTATCTACAGATGAAATGCATGAAACACCTAATAAAATTATTGAAAGTGTCAACTCAAAAATTAGTTCAACTAGAATATTAGAAGAACTAGTAGGTTACAATACAGATGAAGAAGGACCCTCCATCTCTGATGAAGGAAAGTCTAAAGAAAAATTAGTATCAGATGAAATATGGATTCTAGAATTCGATGGTAGCTATTCCTCTACCAGTTCGAAAGCTAGGATTGTGTTGATATCTCCTCAAGGAAATATGTTTCCTTCATCTTATAAATTACAATTTATCAACACCAACAATATAGCTAAATATGAATCTCTGCTACTTAGAATGAAGGCTGCTCAAGAAAAAGGCATCAAGTTTCTTCATGCCAAAGGGGATGCTAAATTAGTGGTTTTTCAAGTAAGAAATATTTATCAAACCAAGAATAAAATATTACGCCACTATCGCAACCTAGTTTGGGACTAAATTGAAAGCTTTGATGCTTTCAACATTTCTACCATACCCAGGGAATCTAATGACAGAGCTGATGCACTTGTTGTTTCAGGAACTCTCTTAGTTCCTCATTCATATTTCAAAGAAGATAGGTATACTATTGATCTGGTCTATAGACCAAGTGTTCTTGACAATGCTAATCATTGGCAAGTATTCAATGATGACCTTCAAATCATTGCTTTCTTGGAATGAAAAGACAATTTTGAACAACTATATTTTGAAGGCAGTGAATCTCAGAAGAATGAATCAGCCTTTGAATCTAGTTTAGATATAGATGAAGAGTTCTTATAGCTAAAAGGAAACAAAATTCCCAAAGGCTTGGTTTCTCTTGAGAAGATATTTGACAAGAATGATAGATTCATCAAATAATAGCAAACAGACTCAAGTTTCTCTCAAGGATTCGATCAAGTAAATCTGACCACTAAAGAAAATCCCAAGATGGTTAACATTGGTAAGTACTGCACCCTTGAAGAAAGATTCAAGTTCACTACTTTGCTCCGTCAATACATGGATGTCTTAGCATATTCTTATGAAGACCTGAAGTCTCTCAGACTTGATGAAATTTTCCATGACATTCCTCTCAAGGTTGATTCAATGCCTTATAAGCAAAAATATAGGCAGTGCAATCCAAAAATATTAGGTACTATTATGTCTGAGATACAAAAAATGTTAAATTCTAGAATCATCTTTCCAATCCATCATTCCACATGGATTGCAAACATAGTACCTATAAGGAAGAAGAATGGAAAAATTCACATTTGTGTAGATTTTAGGAATCTGAATCAAGCATCTTTGAAAGATAATTATCCTTTGCCAATTATGGATCAAGTGCTTCAAACAGTGACAAGTTCAGAGATGTTATCAATGTTGGATGGCTTCTTAGGATGTAATCAAGTTGAAGTTGGTGAAGCAGACCAACACAAGAGTGCATTCACCACACCTTGGAGTACATTTGCATATAGAAAAATGCCTTTTGGCTTGATGAATGCTGGTGATACCTTTTAGAGAGCAATGGATCTAGATTTCAAAGATGAGATTGGTAAATTCATAGTGGTATACCTTGATGACTTGACTATCTTTTCAAAGCATCGATCTGATCATGTATGCCACTTACAATAAGTGTTGGAGCGTTGTTGCCAGAATGGTATTTCCTTGAACCCCAAGAAGTCTATTTTTGGAGTAACAGAGGGGAAACTCCTTGGACACATTATGTCAAAAGAAGGCATAAAGATTGACTTAGACAGAGTCAAGTCTATTCAATAGCTTAATTTGCCTACAAGCAAAAATGTTGTTCATTCTTTCTTTGGAAAGGTGAATTTATTACAGAGGTTCATCCTCAAATTTGCTGAGAAGACTAGACACATTGTGAACATGATGAAAGGGAAGACCATCTTCAACTAGACTAAAGAATGCAAGTCAACATTTCAGGATATTAAGATTGCCATTATTCACACTCCTACCTTGGTTTGTCCATATTTCAACAAAGATTTCATCATATACAACTATGCATCTAAACACACTCTTTCAACAATTCTTGTTCAACAGGACAAGAAAGGTATGGAAAAACCTATCTCTTTTATGAGTTATCCTCTAAAAACCCATGAGATGAAGTATTCAAATGTAGAGAAGCATGATTATGTGTTAGTGAAAGTAGTCAAACATTTATTCTTCTATATTCTAAATTCACACACTACTGCCTTAATTCTTAACACTATAGTCAAGTCTATATTAACTTAGCATGAGTTTGGCATGAAAAGAGGTAATTGGATTACAAGATCTAAGAGTTTGATCTAGACATAAATCCAACAAAGCTGGTTAGGGATAAAGGCCTATGCCAATTAATTGCTGACAACAAGCCAGAAGATACATAGCATGAAGAAGCTGAAGTGGAAGATACTCCAACAGTGCTTTTTGTCTCCACTACTAATGAGTGGTATTCAGGTATCGCTCATTTCCTTATTTATGGTGAATGTCCTACTCATTTGTCTTACAAATAAAAGAGGACTATCAAGTTGAAAGCTGCCAATTTTGTCTTTTAGGACAATGACTTGTATAAGAGAATCATAGATGGAGTATTCCTTCACTGTGTAGACAAAGAGCAATAAAGCCAGCTTTTGAAAATTTTCCACAATCTGGCCTGTGGAGGACTTTTTTGGCTCTTGTGACTACCCATAAGATCCTTCAAGCTAGATATTACTGGCCTACTCTTTTTCAAGATGAATACAAGTGGGTAAGGAAATGTGAACTATGCCAGCAATTTGTTGGAAGACCCAAGTTAGTTGCCCTGCCTCTCAAGCTAGTAGTCATAGAAGAACCATTTCAATAATAGAGCCTCAATTTTATTGCTGTTGTAAACCCATCTTCAATCATTGGACATGATTATGTCCTCACAACTACAAACTACTTCACCAAGTGGGTGGAAGCAATTCCAACCAAGCATGCTACTTCAGAAGTAGTGTGCAATTTCCTTAAAGAGAACATCATTTCTAGGTTTGGGGTCCCAACTAAGATTGTCACTGACAATGTAGCTTGTTTCACTTCCTAGGAGATCACTTAATTCTATTTCTACTATGGAATTACACTCTCCCACTCATCTGATTACATTCCACAAGGGAATGGACAAGCTTAATCAAGTAATAAAAACCTGGTGACTATCATCAAGAAGCTGTTTGATGACAACCAAAGAACATGGCACAAAACATTGGTTGATGCTTTGTGGGCCAACATAATTACACCCAAAAGGGCAATTGATATGTCTCCTTTCCAACTTGATTATTTTATCAATGCTAATATACCAATCACCTTGGAATTACCAACATAAAAGTTAGTCAAGGTAATTGAAGATCAAACATATGAAAGCACCCTTGATAAGAGAATTATGTTCCTAACTGAGCTAGAAGAGTAGAGAAATGTAGTGGTAGACCGAATTGTAGTCCATCAAATCTTGGTGAAGAAACTCTTTGACCAGAAAGCAAAGAGCCGAGATTTCTAGGTTGGAGATCATGTCCTACTGTGGGATAAGAGAAGAGAACCAAAGGGAATGCATGGAAAATTTGATTCCCTATGGAGAGGCTCTTTTACTATCCATGAGCTCAAAGGTGAAAATAGCTTCCTATTGAAATATCAAGATGGCACACCCTTTTCTCTGCCTCACAATGGCCAGCATCTGAAGCACTTTAACTCTTAAAGTATCATATGAAATTATATGTACATATATATATTTGTGTAGTCTTTTCTACTTTGTGCTTTTTATTTTCATGTTTTTGTCACCCTTCTTTCTGGGTAGCATGACTCTGTAGCCCAATGGCACACTTCAAGGCACTGGAGATTCTAGTTTCTACTCTCCTTAGTTGTTCCAAGTTCTCATCTGAAGAAAGTTCCCCAATAAGAGCCAAATGTTGTCCCCTAAAAAATGTCACTATTTTTGGGACAATGTATGAGCCATTTTGATCCTGCAAGACCAAATTTGCCTCTTCCCTTTCCAAAATTTCTTTTGAGTTTTCAAGTTCCTCACTTTTCAAGATTTTCCAAAAATCTATGGACTCAACATGCTTGAAATTAGTAGGTTCAACTATTTCAATGGCTTCTTTAGACAAGTTCAACCAAAAAGGGGCTCATCGTTAAGTTTCTAAGCGAAGATTGAACATGATTCAATGGGTTCAAGGTTCAACATCATTGATAGGGTTAAAACTTAGCTGAAATAAAGACATTGAACCATTAAACCATTAAACCAAAGTTGGTTCAATCGGTCAGTTCAATCAAAATGGTTCAAAGGAGCACCCTAAAAAGAATGAGTCAAGTGAAAGCTACCACATGTCATCTACTGAGCCCCATTGTAATTTGTTTATAATCACAATGGAAGATGCCACCTATCCCTGCTAAAGCTTGTTAGAAGCCTCTAAGTGTCTCCATCTAAAGCTTTGAAGTTTCAACAATTCTAAAGTTCAACGCGTAGGTATTTCCTTTTACACAGGTTTTTGTCTAAATCTCAAGGTCTCACGAAAGCTGCCAAGTGTCATCTATTGGGACACTGTATACTCTACCCTCAAGAAGTCATAGAACATGCCACATGTCCCTTGTAAAGTTCATTAGAAGCTAACAAGTGTCAATCTCCACAATTTCTCCCTCTTGCTTCTTATTTTCATAAAGACTATGGTGGACCCCCAGTGAGCTACCAAAGAAAGTAGAATGTGCCATGTGTCATCATCTACCTGAATCTCCAAAGACAAGAAAAAGCTACTACCTATTCATTTATAACTTTATGGAAAGTGACACGTGTTTGCATCTAAGTTTCAAACAAGTTTCTAAGCTCCTCCTAAGCATTTTTTTAGAACACAGTAGAGACTTCCATGTGTTATCATCTGCGTGAATCTAAAATAAGTCCCGAGTGTTTTCAAAGGCCGCTAAAGCACAGCAGAGATTGCCACATGTCATCTTCTACTAGACTCATAAAAAATGTTTCTAAATCCTCTAATATTAGTGGAAGATGTCGTGTGTCCTCACCTATTTCTCAGTGAATGCTGCCATGTGTCAATTTTTTAGTGAAAAGTGACCAAAAAATAGAGAGGAAATTTAAAGACCCAATTCAAATAACTAGAAAAGGAGGAATAATGAAGAAGGATTAGATCACTAGGTGGACATTGAAAGATGCAAACTTTCAATAGCATGACTTGTTTCTCTACATTGAGAAAAATAAATGAGTAGATGCCCCTAAATTCTAGCCTGACTCCTTAACAAATTTCAAATGCAACATGATGTGTTACTATTCTTGAGTCCTTATTGAAGAGGCTATATAAGGGACTCTCTTTCATTGTAAATGGATCTCTTTTTGACAATCAAAATGAAACTCTACCCAAATTGAAAGATACTTCTAAGACTTTGAGCTCAATTTGTTTATCATATTTTGTTATTGGAATAAGAAAGCAAGTGGTTTTTCAGACTTTGTGCTGTAATATCTTTGTTGTTGAGGAAACTGTTCTTATGTCTTTTTCCTTAATATATCTTCTGTTCCTTTAATTCAACAAACAAAATTAGTGACAGTAGTCAAGGTGTCCTAAAGAGTCAATTGTGGAGAGACTTTGTGCCCCTATAATTGCCTTTAGTGTGTTTTCTTTTCATTTCTATGTAAAGGACCTTGGGGCGACTTTGTGCCCTCATTGTCCTTCATTTCTTACTCTTGAGCAATTCAGGCATAGACTTTGTGCTGCATCTCGATTTGCTGGTTATTACATCCTTTGTTATATTTTGTTGTTACTACTTGGAGTATTCTTGTGGCTTGTTGAATAGTACTTCTAAAAGAAGAGGAGTGCTTTCTGTCATTTTCCTTGAGTTTCTCCTTTGATCCACACACATCATCTCTGAAGAAAGAGAGATGGATGGTTTGTCCTACCTTTGAGTATTTTTTTTGTTTATATATATATATATATATATATATATATATATATATATATATATATATATATATATATATATATATATATATATATATATATATATATATATATATATATATATATATATATATATATATATATATATATATAAGGAACCTCCCCTTGATGAGAGGAGAGATCAGTCCCCTTCTGATGTGGTAAACCTACACATTTGGATGAATAATCTTCCTACTTTGGCTGATCAGACCTATTTTGTTATCAATATGCTGATCGACAAAATATTCAACCAACACACCCATCTAGGAAAACTAGGTACTAACCATATGTTGATTCATATAAAGTGTAAGGGAATAATATATGGGCAACATCTTCATGTTTACCTTGAGTTATAACTAAGGCGTATTTAAAGGTTTGAATATGTTATTATATTATTCTTACTCTAGAATGTAATTAAGACATAATTTCTTAGTTTTTTTATGCAATTCATGTGCAAGTCCTGAAATATTCACATGAAAACTACTTCCTCTAAGTCATGCAGGATTAGCCATTGGTGGTTTTTTTAGAATAGAAAAGTGGTTAAGTAAAAGGATTGTATCCATAGGGGAGATATTAGTTGAATTTTTTTTTTTAGTTTTAGACTTCCCTTTATCAGTTGTAGCTCTCTTATGCTTTGTGAAGTGTAATAACTCAAATTCACCCTCAACATACTTTGACCTCATGTATATCCTCCTATTTTATATTTTTAAAACCTAGAATATCTCAATCTAAATAAGGTATTTAAATTTTTATAATCCCTCTTTCTAGTGAAAATTCTATTGATGTGTGGTTTAACACACCAACATGTTGTCTAGGAAGGGAATATATCTACTAGGTCACAACATAGTGATCTCACTTGTTGGCCATTGTGGTCTATTATGGTTCAAGGGAACTTTGCTAGTTAGTTAACAATTTTGAAAAATAACTTATAATAAAAGGATCAACTCATTATTATTTAATATCAGACTTATAACTAATTAATACTCATCACTGCATCACCCAAATCTAATAATACAATAATAATGATAAACAAATAAATAACATTCAATCTAGATAAGACTTTAACATCTAATTTCAATTTGAACTACTTTTAAACCTAATATAACAATGGTTATAGAGAGAGAGAGAGAGAGAGAGAGAGAGAAATAAAAATGATCCTAATATGTATAAAAATAAATGTGTTTATATTAATCAAATAAATCCTTTGTATGAACTAATCTTTTCTTGGCCATCATAACACAACTAAAAGATAGAGTTGGTGTATGGGTCTAAGGAAAATTTTAGTTATGCAGAATAGGGAAACAAAGTCACCATATACATTTGAAGACCATTAATATCAATTCACACATGTTTAAAATATAAAATGGTTCATGAAACATGGACATGAATCATCATATAATCAAATGAATACAAAATCAAGTCCTAACAGCCTTGGCTCATATAAAGACAAAAACTAACTATAAAGTAGAAAATTCATAATGGAAAGAGTCAAATCTCTCTAATATCTTGTTTATCTACTCATATGTTATCAATTGATCAAATATACAACCTTTAGTCAATCGAAGGGTTGTTCTTTTTATAGGTATACAAGCCCATGAACTCATTAACCAGCCCACTAACTGGTGGTCACAAAAATTTAATGGGACAAATTAGTTTTAAATTTGAAATGATCCAAATATTTCTTGATCCCAATGCCATTAATATCAAGGCCCTATTTTATATAATTTGAATTCAATTCTTAGTGACTAAATGTCCTTGAAATATTTTTGGGATAATTGGTTATCTACATTCTACACAAAAGCCATGCCTAGTTAGGGATTTTTTTAAGCATTTTGTGTTTCTCTTTGCTCAATTTCAACATTCACACCATGTCCAAATTTAATGCCACCACTAAAACAACATCAAATTTTTTATTTTATGATCAATCTTCCATAAAGAGGTTCCTTTGTAATTTTGCATTACTAGTTAGATTGGACACAAAGTCATTTCTTGATCCTCAATGCTTTGGTAGGATGGGACTTAAATCAATTTTGATATTTTAGTTTCTCAAGATGATTCAAAAAATTAAATCAACCATACATATTTATTATATCAACCTTTTCCACTTGGAAACCCATTTTTTAGTGAGATGACAATGTGTCTCCCATTGATAGGGTTGTGTTATGTGGCAGCCCCTCACTCTTCTACTATTTGAATGAGGGAATGGATTTTTCATCTATTCTCTGCATATGATGGAGTGATATCAAACAAGTGGTGTGAGTTTTCTCATATAGGAGCTCATGGATCCTAACTTGACATTCAATATTTACTAATTGCTTTAGGGTTTTGGTATCTTGACACATAATAACATCCTAGGTATCTGATAGGTTTGCCATGTATTTAATATGTACTGACTATCCCAAGGTTGTAGTGAAGTGGGATCATAAAACATGGTTATATCCCATTTAGTCAAAGGAAATTTAGATCCTTGAAAATTGATTAAGTCAAAGAAATTGTTGATAACTAAATAATCAACAAGTGGAAGCTCTTCATTCATCTAAGGCCTAAAATAAAATGAGATATTTGCTAGAATTTAAAAAATGAAAGTATTTTTTATAGTTTTAATACAAAATTTCATGAAAATAACTAAGTTAAATGACAAAATAAAGGAAAAGGGCAAGATGGAATAATCATATAATAACAACCATTTTATCTAAACTAACAACCAATTTATTCCAAAATACAAAAAGTGACTAATTATAATAATAAAACCATAAAAAAACTCAACCATTTTAAATAAAAAGGAATTAGAAAGGAAAAGATACAAAAAATATATAAATAGTTACATAATTTTCCTAAGTTTAAACCAATTTTTTCCCAAAAGGGATATTTTCACACATCTCAAAACATACTTTAAAAAAGTTGAGATATTTCAAAATTAGTCAAACTAATATAATAATATCAATGGAGTCCCAAATGTAATTTTAGACTAAGTACATATAATGAATATTTGTGTTTTAGACTTAGTAGAAATAACAAAGCAAGTTTAAATGCCAGACTTCACATATAGGGGGCTCTTTCTAGTTAGACCAATAATTACAACATGTCTAAGGCACAAACCCCACTAAATCATGAGACCATTTTCTAGAGTAAAAAGAGGTTCCATGATTTCATGATGAAATTTGGGTATGTTGTTCAATCAAAAACACAATCTTCATGTGTGTGTGTGTGTGTGTGTGTGTGTGTTTTTAAATTTTCCTAGTATCACCTCCAATACTTTATATTGAAGCATCTATTTACTTAAAAGTTTTTAAATTTTCCTAGTATCACCTCCAATACTTTATATTGAAGCATCTATTCAAATAGAATTTCCAAAAACCAAGATGTTTGTATCAATACATAGGTGTACTCCTAACCTTAATCTCTGTACATGTTTTCTAGCTTCTTGAACACTTACATACCAGCTAGACACCTATGTCAATGCATGTGTCATGTACCAAAATAAGTGTCCAATGCCCTAAATTAATCTAATTTAAAAATGAAATGTATCCTTATGGTTAGCCTAAGTTATTTAATGTGAGATGTTTCCCAAAAAATGGAATATATACAACATCAATCCTCATTCATACCCCACCTAACAATGACCTAGAAACTCATAAGGAAACATAATAAAAGCATTCAATCAAGAATTCAAGTGATCAAATATTCCTTATTCTTTATTATTTTAGTATAAGTCATAGGGACAACCCATATACAAGTCTAAAGTACTAAAGGAACATTCCATAATCCATATTTTTTAATTTTCAAGATAGGTCACTCTATGTACTTGTTTATCACACATTCCATCCTTATGCACACACAATCCAACATGTAGGGGATAAATACATAATTATAATGTCATAATCAAATTATTAACAATGTAGGTAGTACCCATTAATATATGGGTCCTTGTGACATCTCGACATTATGTGCCCACTAACCCATTTTTCCCATAGTCACTCCAAGAGTGAGGAAGTTAGGATTTTATCATTTGAAAAAGAGCAATAACTCATGTGTGAAATATGAACATACCAAAAAAAACATAATAAAAACCAAAATGTTCCTAATGGTCACATCCAATTCTAATAAATATTCTATGTTGGATGCCTACATCCAAATCAAACACCAACATCAAATTAACTATCTATATCTAACACAATTGTGTGAGGCCACAGAGTGTAAGATGCTATAATATGATAACTATTCAAAAATCATGATTTAGTCCACTTCCATCCAATCTAAACTCATATATACATATGCACATTAAACCAAGTACTCTTGTTTTTCATTTATTGCAATATCTCTTAATAGTTGTACTTACTATTTTTAGCATATCTTAGCATTTAAATTTAAAATATTATTTATCTAAGTTTTCAATTAATTATCCTTATATAGATCTATTTTGTTGTCCCCCAAAAATATCACTCATTTTTGGGACACATTTGAACTATTTTGGTCCTTTAGACCAAAATTGTCTCTTCCCTTTCCAAAATTTGTTCTGGGTATTCAAATTACTCATTTTTCAAGCTTCTCAAAAATCTACGGACTCTGCAGGATTGAATCTACAAACTCTGCAGTCTTGAATCTACGGACTCTATAGGAAGAGAAAATCTATGGACTCAGCAAGAAGATAAATCTATGGACTTTGTAGGCCAAGTTCAATGAGCATAATAGGTTGATTTCTATGGACTCTACAGGAAAGAAGCAAGTTCTCAACACTTAGGCATTTTCTAAAAGAGTTCAACGTCAAGGTTCAACATCAACAGCAAGAGTTCAACAGGTTCAATGGACTAATGGTTCAACAGGTTCAAAGGCTTCTACAAGTAGGTTTAATCAAGGTTTAACAAGTTTTTGAGGCTTGAACCATTGAACCACTTTGGTTCAAAGGTTCAATGGGTTCAAGGTTCAACAGGGTCAATGCATTTGGTTCAACAAGGATCAAAAGGACTTAGCCAAATAAAAGGGAATGAACAATTGAACCATTGAACCAAAGCTTAGTTCAATGGTTGGTTTAATGCTTTGGTTCATTCAGTTGGTTCATCAAATAGTTTAATGGCTTTTGGTTCAATCAAAGGGTTCATCGGCTTGAACCATCAGCTTGATTCATCGGCTTGGTTCAACGGTTGGTTCAAAGGAGCAGTTCAATGCAAAAGTTCAAAAGATCTTCCTAAAGGATAAGTGTCCTTATAGAGGGCACTTGATCGACAAAAGCACCCTTTGGAAGGGTCATTTTTTAAGAAGCCACAAAGGTAAGTTCTTTCAGAATTTTGTCTAAGGTAGTCAAAAGACAAAGGGATTTCCTTCAGGAAAAAGACTAAAGCAAGAAACAATTCTTTCAGACTTTTGTCTGAAGGAATTTGGGAAAGAAGCTATGAGAGGAAAACCCAAAGGAATTTCCAAAGACAAAAGGCAAAGTGATTAGAATAATTTTGTGGACTTTTTGTCTGGGGGAAATTGTCAGCAAACTTTTTATCTGCAAAAAAGTGTCTGTGGAAAAAGCCTGCGAGAAAGATCTGAAGGATGCCAAAAGGCCACTAATGGACCCTGAAGGGTAGGTGTCCTTGCAGGGGACTCTTGGCTACCAACTTAAAGGACACTCCCCCAAAGCTAAAGGGTCACCTTCCTTTTGGGAGGATACAAAACAAAGGACTTAGCGACTCGCTGGAATAAAGAAGCCTGAAGGCCATCTGAAGACCACCCAAAGGGCAGATACCCTTGCGGGGGGCTCTTCCTAACCCAAAGCAGATCATTTCTTAAGGCTCAAAAGGTAGGTCCCCTCTAGGAAATCTCAAATGACAAAATTGAAGGAATGGCTGAGGAAAGTGACGTGCTCATAGACATTAAAGTTATGATAATGAAATATCCATTGATCCTTGTAGTTTTAAATCTATGGACCTGAATGCATTCAAAGGCTTTGAGGCCAAAACCAGCAAGAAGTGACTAAATAATATAGCATCAAATTGAATCAAGGACTCAGTTCAATTAACTAGAAAAGGAGGAATAATGAAGAAGGATCAGATCACTAGGTGGACATTGAAAGATGCAAACTTTCAATAGTGTGACTTGTTTCTCTGCATTGAGAAAAGAAAATGGGTAGATGCCCTTAAATTTTAGCCTGTCTTCTTAACAAATTTCAATGCAACATGATGTGTTACTATTCTTGAGTCCTTGAAGAGGCTATATAAGGGACTCTCTTTTATTGTAAATATATCTCTCTCTGACAATCAAAAATGAAACTCTGCCTAAATTGGAAGGCATTACTGAGACTTTGAGCTCAGATTGTTGATCATATTTTGTTATTGGAATAAGAAAGCAAGTGACTTTTCAGACTTTGTGCTATGATATCTTTGTTGTTGGGGAAATTCTTCTTATGTGTTTTTCCTTAATATATTTTCTATTCCTTTAATTCAACAAGTAGGATTAATGAAAATAGTCAGGAAGGTGTCTTGAAGTCAACTGTGGAGAGACTTTGTGCCCCCATAATTGCCTTTAGTGTGTTTTCTTTTTGTTTCTATGTAAAGGACCTTGGGATGACTTTATGCCCTCATTGTCCTTCATATCTCAATCTTGGGCAATTCAAGTGGAGACTTTGACTTTTTAGACTTTGTGCTATGATATCTTTGTTGTTGGGGAAACTGTTCTTATGTCTTTTTCCTTAATATGTGTTTTGTTCCTTTAATTCAATAAGTAGGATTAGTGAAAATAGTCAGGAAGGTGTCCTGAAGTCAACTGTGGAGAGACTTTGTGCCCCCATAATTGCCTTTAGTGTGTTTTCTTTTTGTTTTTGTGTAAAGGACCTTGGGATGACTTTGTGCCCTCATTATCCTTCGTATCTCACTCTTGGGCAATTCAGGTGGAGACTTTGTGTTACATCTCAATTTGCTAGTTACTACGTCCTTGGTTACATTTTGCTTTTACTACTAGGAGTATTCTTGTAGTTTGATAAATAGTAATTCTGAAAGAAGAGGAGTGATTTTTGTCATTTCCCTTGAGATTTATCCTTTGATCCACATGCATCATCTCTAAAAAAAGAGAGATGGATGGTTTGTCCTACCCTTGAATATTATTTTCTATATATATATATATATATATATATATATATATATATATATATATATATATATATATATATATATATATATATATATATATATATATATATAGCATATCTATAGGGAACATTCCCTTGATGAGAGAAGAGATTAGTCCCCTTTTGATGTGGTAAACCTACACATTTGGATGACTAATCTTCCTACTTTGGTTGATCAGACCTATTTTGTTTATCAGTATGTTGATCAATAAAATATTCAACCAATAGTTTTTGGCAACTCTGCTAGGGATATAACCCATTATCATTATAACCCTTATCCATTATAGACTCTAGTGAATCTATTTTATGTCTTACCCATTATTAATTATAGCCTTACCATCTTCTTCCACCTCTGTTATTTTATCTGGTCTATGAAACTAGAGCTGCTAGGAAAGAGTGTGTAGTTTGAAGCCTCAAGCCTCAAGTTGAAGCTGAGCCAGTCCTTTTCCATTTTTATTCTATAATTTGGCCACTCCATCTAGATTGGTTATCTCTATTTTTCTTAATTAAATCATGGCAGTTTGAGGCCCTTGGGGTAACTCTTTTGGCCCACTCAACTTGACTCCACCTCTGCATGAACTCCCACATAGTTCAAGAAAGAATTTCCTCAAATTTTTTGGTGATGGAATAGTTCACCCTAATGAACACATTTTAGCCTTGAAAATAGCCTATGGTGTTATAGGGGTGGAGTTTGAAGACATGGCAGTCAGGCATTTTGTGGAGACACTACAAGATGTTGCTGCAAACTGGTTCTACCATTTGTAAGCTAGATCAGTGACTGATTGGGATACACTCAAAGCCAAGTTTGAAGCAATGTTCAAACTCATAGAAGATACACATGCCTTGCTATCCCAACTCACTCAGATGAAGAAAGAGCCTCATGAGCCTATGAGGGATTTTATTTCCAAGTTTGACAAGCTGAGGCATAGGATTCCCATGGTCACCCAGCCAACACCTCAGAACCTCAAATGCTTCTTCATCAACTCACAACTACCTGAAGTGAGTTTTCTACTAAGACAAGCTAGCCACATAGATCTTACTACTTCTTAAGACTTGGCTACTAAGGTAGAAGATGACCTTATCTTGGCAAGAAAGATAAAGAGAGATCTAAATAGAGGCAAACCCTCTTCATCTTTTGAATACTCACCCACAATCACCACTAACCCAATGGTACAAAAGCTGGAAAATGAATTGCTAGCCTTGAAAAGGCAAATGGCATAAGATGTGTCTTCTAATCCTCTATATAAATATATACCAAGGAGGACATTCCCTAATCAACCATCTCAAGGCAACACTGCCAAAAGTCAAGGGCAACAAAATCATCTTCCTCCCCCATAGAGGAACCCTGTCCTTGAAGCACCTCTAACCAACTCAGTAATTGGATATCTGGAAACAAAACATGTTTCCTATTTTCAACCTGAGTTTGAGCAAGAAAATGGCACTGATCTCTTTAGGGAGGATCTAGAAGAATTAGCTAGCAACTCCCACATTGGTTTTTTGAATTACTATGATGAACCTAAAAGTGAAGGTGAAGAAATCAAAGGATCATACGTAGTATTCACCCAGTCCAAGAATTGGTCAGCCCAACAAGCTGATAAAGAAAGAATAAAGGAATGAAATCAGCCTATAATTCCAATTTCTAAGTAGAGAACCCCTCTTCCTTTTCAGTCAAAGGACCTGGTGATTGCCAAAAAAGTAAGTACATCGAACATCTCTGCACCTTCTACTTCAAATTTACAAACCAATCCTCCTCCTCCTGGAAACTAAAAGGATGAACTCCCATCCTCTCTTCCAAATCCATTCTAGTCATTTGACATGATTGATCATGTCAAGAAATCCAAAATTTAGATGACTGAGTTTGAATCCCTATAAATCAATCCTAAGCAATTAAACATTGGTGGAGAACCAAGTGTGGACCTGTCTAAGGAAAAAATTATGGTTACCCAAATTTCAACCCCTGCCACTCAAATTCTATTTGAGCCTTTAGGTAGGGGTAATTACTTCTTAAACATAGAGGATGCTCATGTCTTAGTTGATGAAACTCCCATAGCTGGCAATCCAAGATTTCATCCAAATAAGGCATTAGAAGAATTAGTATGGTACAATACAAATCAAGAAGGATATTCCATCTCCCATGAAGAGAAACTTGATAGAAGATCAGCTTCTGATGATGCTTGGATCTTGGAATTCGATGGCAGCAATTCTTCCATAGCTAGATATAGATCTCTATTTCTAAGATTGAAGACTCCTCAAGATGAAGAGATCAAATTCCTTCACACCAAAGGAGGTGTTGAGCTGATGGTTTGTTAGGAGTTTGATGTGGACAATCCAATCATGTACTAGACTGAACTAGTAGAATAATAAGCTATGGTGGTGGACCATACTGCTATATTCCAAAGTTAGCAAAAAGAACTCTTTTCAAGGAGAACAAGGAGTTATGGTTTTTAGTTTGAAGACCACGTCTTGCCATGGAGCAAGAAAAAGAAAAGACCAAGAGGAAGACACAAAAAATTGGTTTCCTGGTGGAGAGTTCCATTCACCTGTCACCTTTTTTGGGGACAAAATGTCTTCTTGCTAGTTTATCAAGATGGCACACTCTTTTCACTACCTCACAATGGGCAGCATCTGAAACACTTCAACTCTTGAAGTATCAGATTATTGCATCTGTACATATGTATATTTGTATAGTTTTTTATTCTATTTTGTTTTGTTTGCTTTCATTTTTGGAGCCTTCCATTTTTAGGTAGCATAACTTCATAGCCCAATGGCATACTTCAAGGCACTAGAGATTTTGGATTCTACTCTCTTCAATTATTTTTTATAATTGATATAAGTTCCCCAATTGGAGCCAGTTGTTGTCCCCCAAAAATATCACTCATTTTTGGGACAACATTTGAACTATTTTGGTCCTTTAGACCAAAATTATCTCTTCCCTTTCTGAAATTTGTCCTGGGCATTCAAATTCTTCATTTTTCAAGCTTCTCAAAAATCTACGGACTCTACAGGCTTGAATTTACAGACTCTACAGGCTTGAATCTATGGACTCTATAGGAAGAGAAAATCTACAGACTCAGCAAGAAAATAAATCTATGGACTCTAGAGGCCAAGTTCAATGGGCTTCATAGGTTGATTTCTACAGACTCTACAAGAAAGAAGTAAGTTCTCAACACTTAGGCATTTTCTAAAAGAGTTCAATGTCAAGGTTCAACATCAACAGCAAGAGTTCAATAGGTTTAATGGACTAATGGTTCAACAGGTTTAGAGGCTTCTACAAGCAGGTTCAATCAAGGTTTAACAAGTTTTTGAGGCTTGAACCATTGAACCATTGAACCACTTTGGTTCAAAGTTTCAATGGGTTTAAGGTTTAATAGGTTCAACGCATTTGGTTCAACAAGGATCAAAAGGAATTAGCCAAATCAAAGGGAATGAACCATTGAACCATTAAACCAAAGCTTGGTTCAATAGTTGGTTCAATGCTTTGGTACATTTAATTGGTTCATCAAATGGTTTAATGGCTTTTGGTTCAAGCAAAGGGATCATCAACTTGAACCATCAGCTTGGTTCAAAGCTTGGTTCAATGGTTGGTTCAAAGGAGCGGTTCAATGCAAAAGTTTAAAAGAGCCTCTTGAAGGACAATTTCCCTTGCAGAGGGTACTTGGTCAACAAAAGCACCCTTAAGAAGGGTCATTTTTGAAGAAGCTACAAAGGTAAGTTATTTTGGAATTTTGTCTAAGGCAGTTGAAAGACAAAGGGATATCCTTCGGGAAAAAGACTAAGGCAAGAAACAATTCTTTCAGAATTTTGTCCAAAAGAATTCATTCCAACAAAAAGTCTGAAGGAATTCAGGAAAGAAGCTGCAAGAGGAAAACCTGAAGGAATTTCTAAAAACAAAAGGCAAAGTGATCAGAACAATTTTGTGGACTTTTTTCCATGGGAAATTTTCTATGAACTTTTTGTCTATGGGAAAGTGTCTACAAAAAAATACCATAGGAAAGCTCTAAAGGATGCCAAAAGGCTGTTGAAGGACCCAGAAGGGTAGGTGCCCTTGTGAAGGACTCTCAGCTACCAACTTAAAGGACACTCCCCCAAAGCTAAAGGGTCACCTTCCCTTCGGGAGGATGCAAAACAAAGGACTTAGTGACCCATCAAAATAAAGAAACTCAAAGGCCATCCAAAGACCACCCGAAGGGCAGATACCCTTGCATGGGCCTCTTCCTAACCCAAATCAAATCATTTATTAAGGATTGAAAGGTAGGTCCCCTTTGGGAAAGATCAAATGACAAAATTAAAGGAATGGTTGAGGAAAGTGACGTGCCTATAGACGTCAAAGTTATGACAATGAAATAGCCATTGATCCTTGTAGTTTTAAATCTATAGACCCGAATGCATTCAAAGGCTTTGAGGCCAAGACCAGTAAGAAGCAACTAAAGAACAGAGCATCAAATTGAATCAAGTACCTAATTCAATTAACCATAAAAGGAGGAATGATGAAGAAGGATCAGATTGCCAAGTGGACATTGAAAGATGCAAACTTTCAATAGTGTGACTTGTTTCTCTGCATTGAGAAAAGAAAATGGGTAGATGCCCCTAAATTCTAGCCTATCTTCTTAACAAATTTCAATGTAACATGATGTGTTACTATTCTTGAGTCCTTCTTGAAGAGGCTATATAAGGGACTCTCTTTTATTGTAAATATATATCTCTCTGATAATCAGAAATGAAACTCTGCCCAAATTGGAAGGCATTACTGAGACTTTGAGCTTAGATTGTTGATCATATTTTTTTATTGGAATAAGAAAGAAAGTGAATTTTTAGACTTTGTACTGTGATATCTTTGTTGTTGGGGAAATTGTTCTTATGTCTTTTTCCTTAATATATTTTATGTTCCTTTAATTTAACAAGCATGATTAGTGAAAATAGTCAGGAAGTGTCCTGAAGTCAACTGTGGAGAGACTTTGTGCCCCCATAATTGACTTTAGTGTGTTTTCTTTTTGTTTTTGTGTAAAGGACCTTGGGATGACTTTATTCCCTCATTGTCCTTCGTATCTCACTCTTGGGCAATTCAGGTGGAGACTTTGTGTTACATCTCAATTTGTTGGTTACTACATCCTTGGTTACATTTTGCTTTTACTACCAGGAGTATTCTTTTGGTTTGTTGAATAGTACTTTTTAAAGAAGAGGAGTGCTTTCTATCATTTCCCTTGAGATTTCTCCTTTGATCCGCATGCATCATCTCTGAAAAAAGAGAGATGGATGGTTTGTCATACCCTTGAGTATTATTTTCTATATATATATATATAGGGAACCTCCCCTTGATGAGAGGAGAGATTAGTCCCCTTTTGATGTTGTAAACCTACACATTTAGATGACCAATCTTCTAACTTTGGTTGATTAAACCTATTTTGTTTATTAGTACGTTGATTGACAAAATATTCAACCAACATATTTATCACTTGTATGTTTATTCATTTCTATAAAAATAGTGAAATATAGTATAGGGTTAAGGATATAGAAATGAATAAGTGTAAGGGTGATAAACAAATCTATAGCAGGCCAATTAATTTCTAAATTCAAATAAACAATGTTTTAAATTTAAATGCTAAGATATATTAAAAATAGAAATTATAGCTATATATTGATATTAAAATAAATTAAAAATAAGATTACTTAGCTAGCATATTATATATGTGCATATTTGATATGTAACACGCTAGAAGTAGACTAGATTTAGATTATAGATCAATCATTATATTCTATAAATTTGCAGTATGTGGCCTCAGACACTTCTATCGAAGCTAGCCAGTTATGTTGATGTTAGTGTATATATGTGTGAATATATCACATGCTAAATTATGCACTCAAATCCATAAGGTTAGGCTAATGTATCCAATTTAATAGATGGGATATGGATTTGGCTGGTTGTTAGGTGGAATGTGATTCAAAATAGCTAGTAGCAATGGGTTCTTGTGATGGAACCAAAATACCTCAGTAATGTCATGATGCTCATTAATAGAATCAAGATATGACAAAATAGAACTTTAATTTCCTTTAGTTTCTAAGATAATAAAAAGGAAAATCTCTTGATCAATACTAGGAATAGGGAAATAAAGGAGATCAGGCTAAATGATTCATGGGAATTATCTACTCTCTGAGGTTAGCTATGCCCTATCAATGTCATAAAAAATGTGAATGATATAAGATGAGGATACACTCAAGGTATGTATGGGAAACTAGGCCTGAATGAGGTTATACTGATGTCCTCTATTTTGAGTAAGGATGATGATGGGTAGGTTAGAAATTCATTCTTTCTCATCCAAAGTAGTTAAGGAGTCAATATAAGATGAATATTTGATTTGGAATGGAAAACATCATGTCTTATATAAGTATTGATATCAGCCTATATGAAAATTATGAGGCTAGGTTATCTAACCCTATGGAATATAATTTTATGGACAAGACCTAGTGTCTCAAGAAAGGTCATCTAAAATGGGTTATCCAAAAGCCATGTTAGAAGCATATGAGCTTGTTAGACAATGTCTTGTGGTCTATGCTTGATGTGATGTTGAAGTGATGCTTTGTGTGGGATAATTACACAAATATTTAAGGCTTGGATGGAGTGTTAATTATTACACATGTTTTTAATGCTTCTAATGACATCTAGGTGCTTGTGTGTGTTGAAAAGGCTTCTTAACATGATTTGAGTTGAGTTTTTGTTGTTTTGGAGTTTTCTTGTGTTTATGGAAGTAAATGCTTGATTGTTGAAATTGAAATTTTGAAATAAAATAAATAAAAAAGATGAATTTAAATTAAAATAAATACTTATTTTTATCCTTTTCCAATTATTCATAATGCATGCAAAGGAGATAATAAGAAACCTATACTAATATGCAAAGTGCTGATTTTTCTTATCTTTATCTAGATGCAAACTAAGTGGTAATGTTTTTGTAGTTTTTGTTTCATTTATATGAGGTGGATTAAGTATGAAAGTTATGTACTATAAATTTTCAAGCAATGTAAAATAAATTTGATCTAAAAAAAATTCACAACACTTTCTTTTGACTTTATTTGTCTATAAACAAGCTACACTAACCTTTCAACTTTCGTGGTTTGTTCTAAACAAGATTTTAAATGGATTTGCTAATAGAGAAAATAAATTTAAAAAAAAACTATTTTAAAGTGGATGGGTATAATTTTGGACATATATTTGTATTATTACACTAGATTAAGAAATCCAACTTTTATAATCTTGATGACTTCCTCCTTTAGCATTAATGTGACCTTAGGCTTAATAGATCTAAACTTTTGCTTGATAGGTTTTGCATTAGGCATTGTACCTATGTTGTGTAAGACTAAACTAGGGTTGATGCCTAACATGTTAGTGTATTTTTAATAAAAATCTTTTGAAATATTTTCGAGTATCTATTTATGGTCTTCCACCTCATGTTCAAAGAGTGAAAACTCCAGCTTGAGAAGTCTAGGATTCTCTTTTGTCCCGGTGTTAATGTCAAATATTTATTTGATGAGTGAGGTGTTATCCTCTAAAAACATGTTGAGGTCTAGGCTAATATCAAGATCTTCACTCTCCACATTCAATACATCATGTTCATCATCAGAGGATAGGTAATCCTCTATCTGATAGTAATAATTTTAGTACTCAATTTCAAGGGCCAAATTGGGGTAGTGGATAAATGAGATCCCCTCTTATGGTGTAACTAGGGGAGGTCATAATAGGCTCATAAGAATTCAAGTATGTCCTCATCATTCTCATCTAGATCTAGGATAAATGGGTCATCACCCTTTATGATGTAGGTGACATTTTTATCATTAGGAGTCTTGCACATAAGAGGCTTCATCCTAATTGAGACTAAAATTATATTCTAGTATTTCTATATGAATAATAAAGTATGAGGATGAGGCATCTACAGATTAATCAAGTTGGTTGCTTTCCTTAGGGATTGATTTTATATAAACATAGTTAAAATCCTTGGTGATCTCATAGACAATGGTATTTTAAAGATGAATGTGTTCATCCTTTGTATGATATAATTTAGAAACTTGGTTCATGACTATATATGAGTCACCCTTGAACCTTAAGTTTTAAATGCCTAAGAATTTAGAAATGCACATGCCAAGCAATAGGGACTCATACTTATCCTCATTACTTTTTTACTCTAATTATAGTCTGGATATAAAAGGCATGAATCTCCCTTTAGGAGAAATGAGAATAACTCGTGCCCTAGTGCCTAGGTAATAATCAACCCCATCATAGTAAAGGACTCACTAATAATGTGTAGAATGGGGATAGTTGTTAGTGAGGTTTCTTGGTCTTCTGATATATTAACCATATTGATACTAAAAACCTAAGGTACCCCCTCTTGGGGTCCTTAATTTTGAGACTCGAGAAGATAATTATCTCATCCCCTCTATGAGGTGAATGGAATGGCTTGTAGAGGTGTGAATGTATCAACCTTGTGTTATGGATTAAGGAAGAGGAGGGCTTCCAAAAACTTAAAATGTTATTCTAATATATGGTTTAAGATAAATAAGTGCCTCTAGAAATTTAAAAGGTTGTTTGATCGACATTTTTTTAGGGTGAAAAGTATACTATCATAGTTAGGGTTTTGATTTGGTGTAGGGAGTATGCCAACATAATTATGATCTCAACTCAGTATAAGAGGCACAAAGGTATACTTATTCATCTTGAATTACCATGGGTAGGACATGCATAATATTGTTTGTCCTATTGTTATATTTGGGAAAGCCTATAAGAATCTAGTGAGTGACTTTATAGAGTCTTCTTCCTTTGTGATTTGAAAAAGAGGCCCCTCATTAGGGATTCATGGGTAATCATGGGTTATGATGTTGAATTAAACCTACCTACCATCACACTATGAATCTCATCCTTGAGCACTAGGATGGTCAAGGGGATGAATGGTCTAATTTATTTTTGGTGGATTTGGAGCATGATGAGAAACATAATAAGTGCAATGGCAAAGTAGAATGACCAACATCTCTAGAAAGAGTAAACCTAACGGATTAGTGAATCTAGAAATCAAGAATGACCTTATCATAAAATTATCTACAAGAATAATTTAAAGTGGTTTATAAGTTACAAGGGTCAAATGTGAATGGTGGATTATCTATATGGTTTAACATTAGGTGGTAGCGATGATAGTCATTAGGAAAATTATTGTGAAGGGGGACTTCCTAATTCTTGAACACTTATATCATTCAAAGGTATGGTAGGTTATCTAACCCCTCTTAGGGATTCTATCCTTGATACATATATAAATCATAGGTACCTATCCCCCATGGATCTACTGGGAGGATGAGAAGAGTATCCTTCTCCAAAAGGTTGATGATTTTAGCTTAGACATAGTGGAGACTACCAAACTAGTGAATGGTTCTAGGTTAATAGTGTTTTCTATTATTGTTTTATATTTTTATTCCAATTTATCCTTTAATAAGGCCTAGGGTATTTATACCTCTTTCTTTAGGATGACCACTTCGGATTTTGAGGATCTAATAACATCGACCAATTATGGGGGCTTCATGACCCTATTGGTAGGTAGATGGTAATTGATGTGTAACATGAGTTTATTATGCATAGTATTTTGTAACATATCAAAGGTATTAATATCACTTTGGTCCATGAATACATTTATTAGGTGTAAGAATCATATTTTTTATAAAAAAATTGAAGGTATAACCTTCATCCTATATATCCAAGGCCTTCCTAGGATCATATTGTAAATAGTGTATTTGTATATGATGTAGAACTTAGTTAACACCATCTTATGGCCCAAAGTAAATGGGAGAAATATGGTCCCTATGGAAGTATACTTGATGTCATCATATCCTCATAAGGTGTTACGTATTGTAGAACAACTAGTTCCCCATAACCAAGTTTTTATAGGAAAGAAAAGGGGATGATGTTGATTGCCACTCCATCATCAACCATAGCTCTCTTCACATAATTTTTATAAATACATAATTTTATAAGTGTGGATCTCCCCTCCTTTCCATCTCAAATTTAGGAATAAGTCTTCATAAATCAAAGAAATAATTGATGTCCCATGAGTCCTGACTAGGCAAAAATGTGTCCAGATCAATGCGGTTGACCTAGGATTATGGAGGATTAACATTAGATAAATGCCCCTATCCTAGGGAATATTTTCATTAAATTAAATATTAAAACATAGTTCCTTAAGGGTCTAAGAAAGGTCTATATTTATAAAATGTTTGAGGGATGGAGGGCCTTAGGATGATACTCTCTAGTGAGAGTAATGTTGTTTGACTCCTCTTCTACTTATATTTATACAACCCTTATCATTCTATTTTTGCCTTGCACTCCCAACTGAGGAGCTATGATGTAGGAGCATCATCTTCAGGTTATAAATAAGTCATCTTTATGTTTGTAAGGGTGTGTTGGCAATGAGGAAGCCTTATCAAGCTTCCATTTCACTTGTAAGGTCATGTGTGTTTAAATATGTTTTCCCTTCAAAAATGAGATTTAGATTTGAATGTACTTAAGAGTGATGAATTTGTCATATGGTCTTAATGTCTTGGAGTAGATATTCAACTTCCAAATAATGTAGAACATCCTCAAAGTGAAGTAAAAATGAAATCAACATAAAAAGGGAGTTTAGATAGGAATGAGTTATTATGGATAAAGTCCAATAACATAATGAGTAAATAGAAGTTTAAAGTCTAATATTATTCCATGAGATAAGGCATGCTTATAAAGAGTAAGAATAGAGTTAATCTATAAATTTAAGAGAAAAATAGATAAGATGATATGTAAGAGGAAGGGATTTAGACCTTTTGGTACCAGTCAATAAGACTGCACATGTATATGTGAAAATATATTAATAAAGGAAGAAGATTTTGTGATTCAAATAAGCTCTTCAGACCTTGCAAATGAAATTGTATGCACAACTAACAAAAGGGATTATTTATAATTATTCAACTAGATCATGTTTTAAGTGGTGATGAAAGTAATTATTAGGTGTGCATATTTATTATAAGAAAAATAAAATAAGTCTTTATAATGCATAGAATTTTTTACACTATTTGAAGCTCAATCTTCAGATGTCTATAGTAAGGTTTAAATATTATAAATCAACTTGTTTGTGGGATAGTGTAATTATAACATACAAGGACACTTTATTCTAAGCTATTCAAGTTTTCTCAATAAAATAAATGTTTGGTATGATTTGTTATGATAATAATAAAGATTAAAAGTTTTGCCTATGTCGTTTGTAAGAAATCCTAAAATAATTATGCTTGCTTAAATCACTATTCATAGTGGTGTTTTCCTATAAGAATTCTCATTCAAGTTTTATTAAGCCATATTATATGGTCAGGACATGAATGGAATTTTTTTTTTTTTCATTCTATCAAGTTGGAATCCAAAAATATTAAGGGTAAATAAATGTTTAAGTGTGGATGGAATTGAAATTCAATATGTATCAATTTTGTCAATAGGTTGTATGTGCAAATAATCAAGCTCTTTATTAATCTTATAAACCATTTATTGAAGACTACGATTCCAAATTGATCTCATGAGAGATAAATATAAAATTGAGGTTTCTAAAATCATTCTTGCATCCAATTATATTTATAATATGGATTCTATTTGGAAATGGTTTTAGGACAAGTTATTTTCTATGTATAAAAGGCTCGAGATGGATGTAAAATGCTTGGTAAAATTCACAATGGTTTTGAACTGAAAGAGTACACACAAGAATGATAAGGTGAAAATATTTTTATTTATATGGTGATATAAAAAGGTATAATTTATTAAAGTAAATTGGTTAGTAATAATACAATATCTAAATATTGTATTTGAAAGCTAAGTTTGTAACCAGAATTATAACAAATTTCAAGTTTATAGCCAAGATTCCATATCTCTTGAAGATTTAAAAGGTGTTTTTATTTCTTCAATAACTCAGTACCATTGTTACAAGTGTTTTATAGACCTTGTGAAGCAATAACCAGGGTTGAAGTTGTAAAAAGACTAAAAGTAACAAGGTTAAGGTAAAGATTCAAATGATAGTTTTTACCTTAAGTTTTAGAGTTGTTGGTAGAACTATTGAATATTGAAGATCAGGTAGAATAGACTCTTTTGAGAAATCCATAGTATCCATGCTTGAATAAACAACATGATTAATGGGGTTAAAATAAAACAAATCAAAGGTATTAATCTCTTGACTTATAGAATGGTATTTTAATAAGAACATTACATTTGAAATCTTAATCCATTTTTAGTTTCTTAAAAATTTATGAGGTATTATTGCAACAAGAAAATAGAAGATAAGAACATAAAAAAGGTAAGAGAGTGGGAATATTCATTTTTTATGAATTAATAGATCATTGAGTGACACATATCAATTCAATGTGGTCATATGTAAAATAGAAGGTAGAATATAATTGACACAAGTTTAAAAGTAGATTGAGTTTAACAAATTGAAGAATGTCATCAAGCTACATCATTGGTCGCAGTCCTAGAGGTGGAGGCTTAGACATCATGAGTACATGTATTCATAGGTTGGTTATGTATCTTAAGATTTAAAAGAGTGCACAAAATGTAGGTTAGTTCCTTATTAGTTCAAAAGATAAAAAATCAATCATAATAATAAACTATAACTAAACACTCTTGCCTAAAAACTAGGGAGAGCATAACATAGTAAATAAGATCACAAAATAGAGATAAAAATAACACAATCAATTTACTTCCGTTATTAAATTTTATGTTTACATACTGTCATAAGTATGTTCATGCTTAGACTATAATAATTAGAGTCTTCTACCAATGTTTCTCCATGGTGGTAGTACTTTTCCAATGGTCACTTATGGCTTATTATGAAATTGGCATAAAATGGGCATTATAACACTACTCTAAATGACTTATTTAAGGTATTCTAATAGAATGACTTAACACACAAAATCTTGTTGGCATATGGTGTGGGAATTTGTATTTATAGTTCTAATAACTATAACCCTAGGAAGGTTAGATTAAATTCTAACTTTGGTTGAGTCTAAAATAACCTACGTTGAGTCAAGATAACCCTAGGTTAGGTCAAAACACTCATGAAATATTGACACCTTAGTTTTAAATATTTATGAGGTATGAAAACTCACTTTAGACATTTTTTAGGTTGTGACTCATAATTTTGGAATATTTCAGAAATAATAAATCGCTTTATTATCCCCTTTGACCTTTGACTTCATATTTGGCTAAAATTTCATTTTTTGATGAATGAAATTCACTAATTTTATTTGGAAGTTTTTGATTAGGTAAGTCAATTAAGATTTTAAATGTAATTAATCTAGATTAGTACTTTTTGGATTTTGGAAATTGTTTAAAAAGTTTTTAATTAATAGTTCATCATGCTAAAAGTGTCAAATTACCAGGTCATAATTTGACTAGGGTTAAAACTAAACTAGGTTATTGGTGCATACAAGGTAATACACCAAATAAATTAACCTTGTCATATTTTTGGGTAATAAAATCCCTTATGCATATGAATTTGGGCTATTCAAGTGATTTCTAGGCTTACATTATGTTATTTTCTATAAATTGAATAAGACACTAGTTTAGACACAAAAGTGGCCAAAGCTAAGTGTCTATAAGTTTCCCCTATTTTAAGAGGCATTCAAGACATAGACATAGTAATGTATTTTCAAATAATTCAAAATTTTTTAGTCCAAATGGTTCATTCCGCAAAGGGTAGTTGATAAGCCCTTAATGCCCCCTCGAGGGAGCAGGCAACAAATTAGAGTCATCAAATGTTCCCTCAAAATGAGGAAAATGATAATCAGAATGATAATGGAGGTGAAATAACTAATTTTTGAAAAGGTGGTTATAAATATAAATGGTGACAAATTCATTTATTTTATTAAAGGCAGTTATAATTAGTAACAAAGGGTGTGACACTAGTTTACCCAAAGGTGGTTATAAGTAGTGAAATAGATATTTGCCTTGGTAAGGCAACGGAAAAAACACAAATTTTCCAAAAGGTGGTTATAATAAATGATGAAATGTGAAACACTAATTTTTCCAAAGGTGGTTATAATCAATATTGCAACCATTCACCCCAAAAGGGTGGGTAGAGCAAGAAAAATAATGATTTTCCCAAAGCTGGTTATAATCATTAGCAAGAGATGTAAAAATAATGATTTACCCACATGTGATTATAATCATTAAATTGATCAAAAATAATGATTTTCCCAAAGGGGGTTATAATTATTTACACTTTTAAATGATGTTATTTAAAATGAGTTTGCCTAAAGAAGGCAAAATATATTGTTGACAATCAAAGAAAGAGTTTACCATAATGGGGCAAATTGGCAAGAGTAGCTTATGCAAAAAATATATAAAACATAATTATGATGAGATGGAAAAGGATAAAAAATCATTTTAATCCTAAACATGAGTTTAAAAATGCACATTCAAATAAACATAATATATAGGTTGAAAAATTATGTTGTTAAATGGGTCTCAAGGGAGGCCCAGAAAATGATCTAGTTACAATACGATCAAAAAATAAGGCACATAAGATTGAACAACATGCAAAATGGACCATGGATGTGAAAAATACACTTCCTAGAGTGTGTAGAATGAACTATAGGCCCTAGGGGTAAAAATTCAAAATTTTGGCTATATATTCACCCCTGAGGTGAAAAACAATTCTTTTTCACCCTATTCTATTGAGAATTTGAGCTTTGATTTCTTGAGTATTCATCTAGAAAAATGGCCTAAGAAGGAGCTCAACATCACATTTTAGAGTGGGTGAGGGAGGACATGCATCCACCACATGATGGGCCACTAGTAAGTAATCTTGATTTTGTCATTAATGCCATTTTTTATAATTTATTACATGTTTTAGGTTGAAAAATGATGAATTTGTCATTTGCATTTTATGGAAAATGGTAGCTTCACCATGGAAAATGTTAATTTCATGTGAAGTTATCATTCCTAGAAATGATTATAATGCCAAAACTAGGTGGAAATCATTGAAATGGAAATTTCATCCATTTTTAGGTGAATTCGCCATTTTTATGAAAATGAAAATAACAATATCTCTGAAAAATGTGCAATATCACCTAAATGGTAGCTTTTCCCTTAAGAAACAATGTCTTTGCCTTAGAAGCTAAAAATAATTGGTTTTAAGGACCTAAAATGAGTCTAACCTTTGGAAGAGGGTTAATTAGGCTGAGTAGGCTAGGCTTAGGCTCAAGTAGCTACATATAGATAGATTGATGCTAATGTTTCTTTATTTTCAAGAGTGATTGGTTATTCTTATATGTTGAGAGTGATGATCACACTATTTGTAGAACTTGTAGATCTAGATCAAAGATAAGGTTGGTTTCTTATAAATGTTGGATCTACCTGATGTGGCATAGATGCTAGTCATCTAGGTTGATAGAGCATACTTGAGTGCACTATTTGAATGTTGGCATAATGAGACATCCACATATCACTTAATAGAGAGGTTATCATTCTACTTGAGGATACCTAGTATATCCTCAAGTTACCTATGCATAGATGATGACTATTCTAGACACCACTATCATAGTAGTAGGTAGTTCTTAAAGACTTGTGTAGCTATTAGGGTATCCCCATATTTTAGGTAAAGGTTGATATAGACCTCATTGAGACCTATACAAATGTTTGGCTAGATGATTTACCCACTAGGGATCCTTCACTAGCATCTCTCATTAACAAGAAAGTAGTTTTCCTCATGGCCATTATCAGTGACATCTTGTTCCCTAACAAGAGTGGATGGTATTTCCATATGGGCCTTCAAGGCATATTAAGGAGAATTCTTGAGGATTATACATGTTTTAATTGGGGGACAGTTGTCTTAGCATAGCTATATAGAGATCTTCACATGATAGTATACTGAGGAGATTAAAGCATCAAGGCTTATACTTTGTTGACATTTTATGGCTAGGATCACATCTCAATTGAGTGACTAGTAAGGATTCATAAAGTATAAGATCCATAAGACCTAGTAGCATTTGGTTGGGCTCAGATAGGAGCTGACAAGCATAGTCACAGGGTAAACATCCCATTTTATCATCATATATTCAATGATCTGACACCATAGTTTTTTATTTAGAGTATGTACCTTGCATACTAGTTGCATTAGTTTAGGTATGGATGGTATGTGGCTTTTATGACCACTAGATGTTTTTTACTAGGAAATAGTCCCATGTTATAGAGGAGTACCACCTTGATTGGATACTCAAGCAATTTGGGTTCACATAAGATGTTCTTGAGGGGCTAAGATGGTTTACCTATGTGACATAAGAGATTAGTTGGGATACTCTTATGATCTTGAGGAGTGAGGCCACAATGAGATATATCAGTGTACCATGGATTGTCTGGGCTTATACAAGAGGATCAATAGATGTGGGGGTCACTTTGGCTTACATACATTAGTGGGTATAGGTATGCCCTCTGAGGCTAATAGTTCTAGTACCTATAAGGGGATAGGTGCCCATGGATATCAAGGAGATGGAGGTTGAAACATTAAATATTAGTAGTATCACCTAGTAGGATAGTGATGGTGATGTTGGGGATGATGGTGATGATGATGATGGTGTAGATGGAGGATATGTGGATGGAGATGGAGATGGATATGGAAATATAAATGAAGGGCTAGATTCAATGTTGCAAGATCTTAACATAGTATATGTTATAGTGTCATAGGTTGGTTTAGTCTAGGAAAGGCCTTTAGGCAAAATATGAGTCATCATATTATAGGCAAGTCTACTATTGTATCATGCCTAGGGATTAATAGATTGTTACATTTAAGATATGGGCTGCATAGAGGATAGTGATCAGATCTAATCAGTTTTGGACCATGACTCATGTTACAAGTGCCTTAAGTTAGTCTATTCATCAACCATAACCACCACCACCAGGACCATTAGGGCCACTAGGGCATCCTCTAACCATAGGTCCCATGGACACATAGGGTTGAGCACATGGAACTTGGCATTTTTATATTTTGGCACATTTTTGGTATATGGCATTGTACTCATTATATCGACATACTGATGTATTTTGAGACACCATTGTGATATGTATATACCCACTATGTATGTGACATTTGAGATATATTTACATTCATTTTTAGATCCTTTGAGACTGATGTACACATATATGACATTCTTGATATATATATATATATATATATATATATATATATATATATATATATATATATATATATATATATATATATATATATATATATATATATATGTATGTATATATATATGTATATATATATGTATATATATGTGTGTGTGTGTGTGTGTGTACATATATACATACATACATACATATATATATATATATATATATATATATATATATATATATACACACACACACACACACGATGCCATGCTTATGTTATCTTGATTATCTCATGTTTATTAGTGATTAGCATTGATTAACATTATGGATGTTTAACATTGTTTATGTTTATGCATATATATTCTCTATTCATTTATTACTTATGCCATTTTATGAGATGTTCTACTGGTTGTTCAACTGATTATGTTGTATGACTCATATGTATGTTTATTCAGAGATACACATCTGTATAAAACCTAATGAATAATTTTTAATCTTGTTTATTTCTCATGGATTCAAGCATGTGTTTGGGTATTTATTTGGTTTTGAAATATTAGAGATGTACTACCATTGCATTTTTATAATAGATTCTGTGTGTAAGTTTTATCTTTAACTCATGATATTATGCATTATAGTTATGAGCAACTAAAATAAAAATATATACCCTAAGCATGGAATAAATAATTTAGATGTAAATATAAAAAACTTAGGAACAAGATATAAATAATTAAATCCAATATGTAAATATATTAAATAAACCAAGTGTAAGACTAAATACAAAAATTCACAATCTAAGTACATGAAATGGATAATCAAGACTTAAGTGTAAACAAAATGTAATAATCTTATGACAAATGAGAAATAAAAGGGTAAAAATGTAAAATAAAAACAAAATAAATAATAATGAAACAAACAAACAAAATAAACAAATAGATAAAAACAAACAAATTATACAAGCAAACAAACAAAGCAATGACAAACAAATAAATGAACAACATGTGAATAAACAACTAAACAAACACAAACAATCAATAACAAAACAATAATAAACAAATAAAACAACAAAACACATGAACTAAACAAAAATAATCAAACAAACAAACAAACAACTATAAACTAACAAATAATATAAACAAGACAAAATAAACAGAACAAACAAAGATAAAATAAACAAACAAATAAATAAAACAAATTATAAACACAACAAACAAAGAAAATAAAATAATAAAAATAACTAACCAATCCAAATCAAAGAAAAATTCAATAAAAAAAACTAATCTAAACTCACAAAAACAAACAAACTAAGCTAAACAAACAATAATACACAAATAATGGTTAATCATAATGTTAGTACAAATAAAAAATAAATTGTTTGTACATGTGTAATAGAGATGTTACTCTTGGGGATAGGGTGAGCACTAATCTAGATAACAATGACACAGTTAAAACAACATAGAAACAAAAGACTAATTGTTTCCCTTAGGCTATAGGGAATAATAACATAAATAAGATGGCAAACATTATCCCTAGGTCATAGGAAGCAATGACACAAACAAGATAGCAAAAATAACATTACCCCTAGGCTATAAGAGAAAATGAAATAAAACAAAAAAATAGGGAGGAATAGAAGAAATGTAAGGGGTAACCAAGATGACTCTAGGTGCACTAAGAAAGTGGGCAAAAATTCCAACATGAACTTTAAGCCAAATGCAGTTATCACAGGATATGGGATATAAGAAAATGATGATAAGAAAACCTGATTAACTTGTATAACAAAATAGGAATGACCTCACAAAATGGTAAGTGTGTAAAAAAGAGATGGATGACGTTCACACTCATGAAAGCATCAACACAAACAAATCACGCGAGTGTGAGAGTATGGCTAAAACCACATTAAAATTTAAGAGACAAGTATCCAAAAATGAACTAAATTAATAATTCATAGTGTCTACTATATCTAAGGCTTAAAATTAGAATGGGATCATAAAATGGTGAGAGCAATGGTAATGGTTTCTCAAAAAATGGTGAAAGCATTCAAACAAAAATGGCTTACAATGTTGGAATAATGCATATTTAAGCTTACCTAGGGTTAATAGGGTAAGTTATTTATTACGGAGGGTTAATTTTATTTACCTCGGTTAATTTATTTTATTGTTGAGAATCTCTCAACAATATATTTGTTTGTAGTATGAGAAAACAAATAGTTTGTTTTCTCTATTTTTTAATCACTACAAATAGTTTGTTGTCGTGAAACAAACTATTTGTATTTACTTTACACTATATGAGAAATGAATGAGAGATTAATGAGAGGATAGAGAGAATTTTATGGATTATCACCTATTTTTTAGGTGTGACAAATTTATTTTATTCTCTAGGATTATTTATAGGTTATTTGTTGTGAGTTCTTTCTCCTGGATTGATCCTGTGGATCCTGTGTATCTCTTGCTCATTCTTTCAGGGTATCAGAGCTTGGAGAGTTTGGCTTTGATAGTTACTTGGAGAGTTTGGCTTCACACAACAGGGTCCTACTACTCTTTGGTGTGATAACCAAAGTGTGATTGTTATTTCATGCAATCCTATTGAGCATCAGTGGACAAAACACATTGAGATTCACATGCACTTCATTCGACATCTTATTCAAGATGGAGTTCTTTCTTTGGAGTTTGTGCCTATAGCTGAGCAAATTGCAGACATCTTCACTAAACCTTTGGCTTCTCCTCATTATCTTTATTTGTGAGTGATGCTTGCAGTGAAGGAAGTTGTCCTTGGGGGGATTTCCCATGAAGTCCTTCCTTCCTTATTTTTCATATATTTTGATTGGTTTGTACATGGGTACCTTATCAGGCCTAGTAGCTGGGACCCATCTTTGTTTGTCATTCTCCCTATGTTTTTCTTAAGGGAGGGTGTTGGAATAATGCATATTTAAGCTTACCTAGGGTTAATAGGGTAAGTTATTTATTTCTGAGGGTTAATTTTATTTACCTCGGTTAATTTATTTTATTGTTGAGAATCTCTCAACAATATATTTGTTTGTAGTATGAGAAAACAAATAGTTTGTTTTCTCTATTTGTTAATCACTACAAATAGTTTGTTGTCATGAAACAAACTATTTGTATTTACTTTACAATATATGAGAAATGAATGAGAGGATACAGAGAATTTTGTGGATTATCACCTATTTTTTAGGTGTGACAAATTTATTTTATTCTTTGGGATTATTTGCAGGTTATTTGTTGTGGTTTCTTTCTCCTGGATTGATCCTATGGATCCTGTGTATCTCCTGCTCATTCTTTCATACAAAATGGTGAGAGAGAAATAAAATCTAAGTGGTTATTAGTACATCAAATTTGAATACATAATGCTCATAACATCAACTCAAAAAATGGTGAGATCATACTACTAAAGGCCCATAAGGATGGAAAAACTAAATGACAAGATATTATTCATGAAATATTTAGGAATAATAGAGTTCTTAAGGAAAATAAGTGGTCAAAATAGAAAGGAAGGTGTGGCTGAGCTAGCTTGAGATACTCCATTTATCTAAGTGTTACATGTATAGTCCATGCGAACATCAGGCTGATGTAGTTCTCCAAGAAATGGGAGGAAAAAAACCAAGGTGGTCTTGAAATGAAACTAAACAAATAATATATCCCACCCCAAAAAAAATTTATGGCTTTATATCTTGCATGGAAATTCGTAGCCAATTTTCATGATTTTAATATTTTAAGGATTTTCTAGATTATTTGTAAATATTTAGGGGTTTTTAAACTATCTTAAATGTTTTTAGAATTTTCTAGGCATCTCAACTCGATTGAGAATAATGAGATACAGACTGATCCAACTCATAAAATGTTGAGAGCATGGCTCATTTTGCTTTCAAAATGGTGAGATCATAGATTAAACATGCTCATAAAATTGTGAGAGTGTTTATCTTAAATTTCTCATAAAATAGAAAGAGCATGGCAAAAGAGTGACTAAGCTAAACTCAACATAAATCAAGCAATGCTTACATAGTCCCATAATACCTCAATTAATTATACTTTTACCTACAAAAATGCATCTAATTAAGTACCAACAAGTTTTAGGGATAGGAAAATGGAAATATTAATGGCAAGGTGATGCGATAATGCATGGTAAATGTGTTGTTCCTAATTTACCCACAGGTGGTTATAATTAAGAAACAATAGAAAAGGATCAGTGATACAATTTTTTCTATAGGAAATTATAATTAGTAGCACAAGGTGGGAATGAAATAATAACTGAAGGATACAATTTCCATGATCATTTTCATATTTCTTTCATATACTACCATTCAAACATTTAATTTTGAAACAATTGCTGAAACTAAATCTATCATCAACTAGTGAAAATGAATAAGGTATAAATTAATTAGAATGAAGGATAAATGTGATAAGTGAGGTTAGGTAAAAAGAATTGGTTGGTGAATGGTTAATGGCATGGTATAATGGTTAAAATGGTATAGTAAAAAAAATGGGTATACTATGACATAACTTAAATGATCCTTGTAGACAATAATATGAGTCCCTTAAGCATAAAACTGTTTAAAGTGCATTATGTTCATTAGTTTGTCAAGTTCATCTCCCTCTGGTGTGGTGAGCCTGTATACTATAGAATCATATTTAGCAACAAATACATAGGGCCCTAACTAGTTTGGTTGGAACTTTCCTTTATTTTTGGTTTTAACATTTTTATTATTCTAATTCTTTTTTAATAGGTCACCAAGATCAAAGTCATGATGCTTAACACGTCTATTATATTGGTCCTTTAATCTATTTTGATAATCTCAAAGATTATTTAGGAAGACCAATAATTTTCCATCAATTAAATCTAGCTCTTTTAATCGAGCTAATTTTTAGTCCTCATCATTGATGATGTGCTAAAACTAAATTTAGAGAGAACGAAACTCGACCTCAAAAGGAAAAATGGCCACAGTTTCATAAACAAGTTAATAGGGTGTAGCTCTTATTGGAGTAAGGAATGTGTTTGTTATGCTTAGAGGGTGTTAAATCATTGTAAGTGTTAATTACTACCAGCATCATTGACAATTTTCTTCAAAATATTGATAATGGTTTTATTAAAAGCCTTAGCTTGGTCATTACCTTACAAGTAGTAGGTGGTAAAGAGATATTGGTTGATGTGGTATTGGGTCCAAAGTGATTGCACATATTTATTTTTAAATGATCTACCATTATTAGATATAATGTCAAATGGGATACCATAATGGTAGATGAGATAGTTGAATATGAACTTGGAGATCTACTTATTGGTTATGTAAATGAGAGGAATGGCTTCCACCCACTTAGTGAAGTATTTGGTAGCAATCAGGTTGTGTTTATGGCCATAGAAAGATGTAGGATTGATTTTCCTTACAAGTTTGAGTCCCCATGTTGAGAATGTACATGGTGTTGTCAATGGTTTGAGTATCTTGGTTGGATCATGAATCAAATTAGAATGATTTTGACACTTGACACACATCTTCACATATGTTTTTCTATCTACTTCCATAGTTTATTGGTAATAACTAGTATGCAGTAACTTTTTGGCTAAGATTACCCCACTAGTGTGGGATCCACACACTCTTTCATATAATTCCTTCAATGCTAATATGGATTCTACTGAAGTTATAAAATGAATCAGAGTTCCATCATATATTCTTAGATACAAGGCTGGTCCAACTTAGGTATAATGATAGGTTTTGTGGGTGAAGGATTTTTTTATGTGATAAATTTAGAGGCATAGTTTGGCCTTGAAGATAGGCACTATGTCTAATTACTATGGAGATGTGGGACCAAAAATGTCATAAACCATATCGATGGTTGATTTTTTATGTGCCAACATTAAGATATGTTCAATAAGAAATTGATAATCCCTTGCTATGTCTATAATCTAAATCATGGATCTAATGATAGCTATACCATCAACTATTTGGTTATTTACTTGAGATAATATTTCAAATTAGATGTTGGTAATTTATTTCTAGAGAGTATCAACCATATCTTTATAGGGCACCAACTTCTCATCCTTGGTGTGATACTAGTCTATGGTCTAATTTATGATTAACTAAGAATTACTATACACTAGTAAATTTTGAATGTTCCATTAAACTACTTGATGAAGCCCTATAATGAGTGCTTCATACTCAACCATGTTATTGATACAAGGAAATCCAATATTAAAGGACTTAGAAATGAGATCCCCTTATGGCTTAACAAATAATATTTTTCCATTTGATCCATGAGTTTTGAATTATCCATCAAAGTACATCTTTCACTATTTAGCCTTAGGAGATGCTTTTGATTCTTTAGCAATCACAATAGCCTTATATGGAAATCCAAATATAAGAGGTTGAGTATCTTGAAGAGGAGATTCTATAAGCTGATTTACTAGTATTTACCTCTTAATGTGATTTTGATTAGCATTTTCAATTTTTAAATCTCTCAATAGCATGATTTATTTTACCATGTGGCCCTATAGAGCTAATTTGGAAAGTAGATACTTGAGCAGATCTACTTTGGCAATAACAATAATCTTATTGTTTACCATATAATGATGTAACTTTTGGGATACAAACACCATTTATAAATATGATTTTTTAATTGAGATATAGTTATGATCATATGTGACCAATGTTTGGCTCAAACAATACATGACATACTCTTTTCCCTATTTTTTGTGTTGTGCCAAAAGAGCCCCCATGGCATTCTAGGTTTTTGATAGGTAAAGTAGTAATTTCTTGTTTGTTGTTGGTGGTAACAAAATAGGTGGGTTGGCAAGATATTATTTAAGATGATCAAATGTTGATTTACACTCTTGATTTACACTCTTCATGATGGCCTCTTTGGTTGGTTTGGTTAGTTTACCCTTGGTTATAACCATTTTATTATTATTGTGGTTGGTATTGTTATTGTTGATTTTATGGTGTAGTTCTTTATCATTTTTATTATTATTGTTGGTAATTGTTATTATTATTATTACATTGGGGAAATATATTTTAGTAGATAACCGAGTTATGATTGGTCATAATACATGGGTGTATCTTTCTATATTTTCATTTTCTAGCATATTCTCAATCAAATGCCTAAGCTAGATACACCATCATATAGAATTTCATCTGATGTGATGGTACTCATAAAATTAATGTTAGTTGTACCAATCAAAAAAAATAATCACTTCAATAAATGGATTTGGTATTGTCTAATTGACCATATTTTCTTGACCTAATCTTTAGAATATAAATTTGATAGGATCACCAAGGTCATTGACTTGTTTGGCAATAGGTGATCTTCTCCTTGGAGAAGGGGCTTGTCATTGGTTTTGATTCTATAGTAGTTAGTTTTATGGAGATCTTGGTTGAATGTATGGATGATGTTGTTGTTGAATGGGTGGAGATAAATTGATAGTTGGTGTTTTCACTATCTAAACATGACATGATTTAGTGACCCCATTGCCAACAACATTCTTATTTCAATTATAGGGTTTAGGTCTCTCATTGTTGTTAGATTAAGGTGGCATTAAATTTGGTATTTGAATTGGGTTATGATTATGGTTTTATCCTTAGTTTTGGTTATAGTTTTTTTGGCTTTGATGTTTATTCTGGATCTGATTAGAATAAGATAGCTTGATTATCCCTTTGTTGATAAAGAATTTTTTAATTTATATTCATTTTTCTATAACCTCTTCAAATGTATGAGCATATTGCAACTTGATATGGTATGATATCTCACTTTTTAAGCTCCTATTAAATATCATGGCTAATTATTTATCTAGAAAAGCATGACTAAATTGGGTTGCTAGTGCTCTCCAATGTTGCAAGCATATAGTGAAAATTTCACTAGTCTTATGTTTAGCTTGGTCTAAATCCACAAAACTAATATCATGCTTGAGATTATATGAAAAATGTTGTACAAACTTCTCTAAAAGATCATCAAATTTAGGTACATAATTCTTTGAAAATTTCAATCGCCATTCCAAGGCTTATCTGGCTAGACTCCTTAGAAAGAGAAAAATCAAGTATATATCGCTATATGCCACTAGCTAAAAACCAACAAAGAATTATTTTAGATGTTATTTAGGGTCACTTTTACCCTTTTATTTGTTAAATTTAGAATATTCATAACCTAGTAGAAATGGTATTTATAGATACTCCATGTTGAATGGATAAGAGCATATTTCATCCAGTTTGATTTTATTTATTTGTTTTCCAATTTGTATAGCTTGAATTACATCCTTCAACTATTACAATGCTAGTGAAGTTAACCTACTCTCTAAAATAGGCAACAAGATCCAATCAAATAGAAAATCCCTATTTGTGGTCTCCAAGAGGAATGTGATTCTTTAATCCCATAAATTTGCATATGGCCTTATCATTTTCAAACTCATCTAATGGAATTGTTGATTCTAGTTGGTCCCAATATATCAATTGTGGATGGTAAAGGGTTAAATGCAAAGGTTGATAAATAGGGTTAATGGTGAAAATAACATGGGAGTAAAAAAATTTATAGCAACAAGGTCATTTTAGATGTTATAATCAGACCTTGTGTCATTGTCATCATCATTTTCTCTAGTCATTGGTATTGTAATGTGAATAAGGTATATGAGGTCACCCCCAGGTAGTTTAAATCTAATACCATGGGTTCCCTTGTACTTGGTCATTGAGACTAGTTCAATCATGCCTTATTGATGTATCCCTAGGCCTCTACCTTCATAAGCTAGGTGAATCATATTCCAATTAAGAATAGGATACTTTGTACTTCAGTAATAGTCATCTAACTCATCAATGTAAATCTATGAATCATCTTTGGCTAGGGCATCATGCTCTAGGCTAGAGGCTAGTTTAAAATTAATGGGCTTATGTCATGTCCCCTTCTTTAGTGGACATTGACATATTTAATGATTAGCCTATTATGCGACCCTCGTAGGCTGAGAGGATGGATAGGGGTCATGATGGAGATTGGCTTGGCTTTGATTAGCAAAATTCCTACAGTTGGCTTTCATTTGGGCTCTTTCAAACATATTTTGCCTGAGCTCCTATTATTTAGGGACTTCTGACACGCAGCGGAGCACCCTTATTTTGGTATGGTCATATGTGGAATCACTCCCTGATTCACCAGCTTTGAATGGTTTGAGGATTAAACATGTATTGAGGGAGATATTAATATTTGATTGATTTAATCAAATATTAATTATTTAGCCTATTTTTAATTAAGAAACCCTAATTCTAATTTAAGAAACCCTAATTAGGGCAAACACATCTTTTAGAGGGTATAAGGGTTTCTCATGGAGGCCATTAATGAAAATGATATGATTATTGATTTTGATATTGAAGAATTCTTCTGTGAAGACTGAGCCAAGGGTTCCAGGATTCCATTTGCATTGGAGAACATCCACTCTTCAGTGTGTGCGATTCAGAGGCTATGAGATATCAGCTGATTTATTGCCAATTTGAGAGATAGCTTCATATAAAAGTTATCACAGTATTTCAGGTATTTTGAGAGATAACTTCACACAGAAGTTATCACAGTAATTCAAGTATTTATTTCATAAGTTTTTATTCAATAAATTATATAGATAGAAATATTCTGTATTAAAGCCATATATCTTGAGATCAGGGGTCCAACAAACAGGGTGTACTTTATTGGCAGTCGTATGAAGTTCGTATAGATCCGTATAGATTCACACAGAGACTGACATCGGCAGGTAGAGATCCACAGCGACCGACATCGACTGACCTATCACTAACGTCAGTAGGTTAACGACCTCAGTTGATCGATGATGGTAGTATAACCGACGTCGGTGACTGTGTTTTTGACACAACAGGCCAAGACGTACCAGATTCATGTTTTATTCCTAGTTTGCAAAATACTCAAGGGATATTACAGTGGTATCAGAGCTTTTGTTTTGGTATCCAAAGGGATATTGTAGTAGTGGAGCACCCTTATTTTGGTATGGTCATGTGCGGAATCACTCCCTAATTCACCAGCTTCGAATGGTTTGAGGATCTGACATGTATTGAGGGAGATATTAATATTTGATTGATTTAATCAAATATTAATTATTTAGCCTATTTTTAATTAAGAAACACTAATTCTAATTTAAGAAACCCTAATTAGGGCAAGCACATCTTTTAGAGGGTATAAGGGTTTCTCATGGAGGCCATTAATGAAAATGATATGATTATTGATTTTGATATTGAAGAATTCTTCTGTGAAGACTGAGCCAAGGGTTTCAGGATTCCATTTACATTGGAGAACGTCCACTCTTTAGTGTGTGCAATTCAGAGGCTGTGAGATATTAGCTAATTTATTGCCAATTTGAGAGATAGCTTCATATAGAAGTTATCATAGTATTTCAGGTATTTTGAGAGATAACTTCACACAGAAGTTATCACAGTAATTCAGGTATTTATTTCATAAGTTTTTATTCAATAAATTATATAGATAGAAATCTTCTGTATTAGAGCCATGTATCTTGAGAATAGGGGTCCAACAAACAAGGTGTACTTTATTGGTGGCCATATGAAGTCCGTACAGATCTGTACATATTTGCATAGAGACTGACATTGGTAGGCAGAGATCCACAGTGACCGACATCGGCTAACCTATCACCGACGTTGGCAGGTTAACGACCCTAGTCGACTGACGATGGCAGTATAACCGACATTGGCGACTGTGTTTTTGACACAATAGGCCAAGACGTACTAGATTCATGTTTTATTCTGAGTTTGTAGAATACTCAGGGGATATTATAGTGGTATCAGAGCTTTTGTTTTGGTATCTGAAGGGATATTACAGTGGTATCAGAGCCAAATTCTGGCCACCCTGTTGGGTAGTTTGGGTAGAGATTGGTCATTGAATCAGCGAAGTAATCATGGGCATTTCAAGTATTCAGAAATAGTGGGACACTCTTATGACAGTAAATGAGGAGTGGGACTTATTAACTCCTCAATTTTAGGAGAGGTTGTCTTTTGATCACTTTGTTAAGCTGAGGAGAGCACTATAGATCAGTTAGACAGGGCAATAACATGTCCCATGATTGTTATGAGATAGGAGATAGTGAAGATGAGGATGAGTCTGATGCTTGCACTCAGAGTGGGGAGGTGTGCTCAGATGTTAGTGCACTAAGGGTTGATGATCTCTCAGCTATGGCAGAGATTGTAGAAGAGTCCCAGGATCTGATTATTGTAGATGACACACAAGAGGATGCAGTGGACAGTTTTGAGGACTTAGTTTCCTCGATAGTTTTTTTAGATATGGAGGAGTTGAACAGTGATGCTACAGTTCTTGATACTTCATATGTTGATATGAGCTTTGGATTTGATTCACAGAGTATGGATGGTAATATGCCAGAGATCAGTGATTTTGAGTCTACTCTTTTGGACCGTGCATCAAAGGAGGATTATAGGAGACAATCCAGCCAGTGCCACCATGTGTCTAATCAGCTGAGAGTTAGTGAGCAAGACATTGCTACCACTTGCAAGCATTTCGATGCTACTCATCAGTTGTTAGTAGTTTATGTATGGAGTTCTCCTATTAGCATTGAGCAGGGAGGCAGTTCTTTGTCCTTGATAGAGATCCACTCTTTATGGGAGGCTATCCAGATTCTGAGACAGGATTATATGCAGTTGGTAGCCGACAGAGATTATCTTATGGAGTGGGGTAGCATAGCATATGATGCATTATTGGTCAAGGAAGATAAGGTGAGTGAGCTTACTCAGTAGCTCGAGGTGACTTCTAAGATTCTTGAGAGTATGCAGTGGGCTTTTGAGGAGTCACAATTTCATTTGGCTGAGGTGACCATGGAGTTAGAGCGACTTCAGTGTTTACCAGAGTTGGTACAGTCATAGGTTGTGGTATTTGGAGACACAAGGGTGCCCATGGTCGAGATTGTTAGAGATAGTGGGGATGAGCATATATCTATCCTTGATGCTAGTATTGGTTCATTTCTACTGATGTTACATTTAGTTGAGTTGGGTGTGACAGTCGAGCATAGTAGTCAGCTTGATATGGTGATAGGTGCTGCGATTGACAGTTTGGTGGTGCATGACTTAGAGTAGGAGTTGATGAGATATGTTGATCATCATAGAGGTACAGTGTGTGGATTCTCCACACTTGACGTAGTCCCATTTGGGATTTGTTACAGAGTTGGAGTGTGCCTTCCGCATAGCATGGTGGAATGTGTACACAGTATTTGTAATCTTGGATTTTGGTTGAGTTTCATTCGCCAGTTTGATTATTGATTCCTCTTGGTCATACTTCAGAGGATATTACGGGAGCTTGTGTTGCTCGTCATTAGTGTAGATCATGACTACATTTGGGATCCAGGTGGATCGAGTGGTTCATTGTTTTGAGATTGCTTGGGGACAAGCAATTTTAGGAGGGGCAGATTGTCATGTCCCCTTCTTTAGTGGACATTGATAGATTTGATGATTAGCCTATTATGCGACCCTTGTAGGCTAAGAGGATGGATAGGGGGTCATGATGGAGATTGGCTTGGCTTTGATTAGCAAAATTCCTATAGTTGGCTTTCATTCAAGCTCTTTCAAACACATTTTGCCTGAGCTCCTATTATTTAGGGACTTCTGACACGTAGCAGAGCACCCTTATTTTGGTATGGTCATGTGCAGAATCACTCCCTGATTCACCAACTTCAAATGGTTTGAGGATCTGACATGTATTGAGGGAGATATTAATATTTTATTGATTTAATCAAATATTAATTATTTAACCTATTTTTAATTAAGAAACCCCAATTCTAATTTAAGAAACCCTAATTAAGGCAAGCACATCTTTTAGAGGGTATAAGGTTTTCTCATGGAGGCCATTAATGAAAATGATATGATTATTGATTTTGATATTGAAGAATTCTTCTGTGAAGACTGAGCCAAGGGTTCTAGGATTCCATTTGCATTGGAAAACGTCCACTCTTTAGTGTGTGTGATTCAGAGGCTATGAGATATCAGCTGATTTATTGCCAATTTGAGAGATAGCTTCATACAAAAGTTATCATAGTATTTCAGGTATTTTGAGAGATAACTTCACATAGAAGTTATCACAGTAATTCAGGTATTTATTTCATAAGTTTTTATTCAATAAATTATACAGATAAAAATCTTCTATATTAGAGCCATATATCTTGAGAATAGGGGTCCAACAAATAGGGTGTACTTTATTGGCAGCCATACAAAGTCCATACAGATCTGTACAAATTTGCATAGAGACTGACATCGGTAGGCAGAGATCCACAGCGACTGACATCGGCCGACCTGTCACCGACGTCTACAGGTTAACGACCCCAGTCGACCGACGACGATAGTATAACCGACGTCGGTGATTGTGTTTTTGACACAGCAGGCCGAGACGTACCAGATTCATGTTTTATTCCTAGTTTGTAGAATACTCAAGGGATATTACAGTGGTATTAGATCTTTTGTTTCGGTATTCGAAGGGATATTACATCTTATTTAGCTAAGATTTTTCCTTGGTTTCCCACTCCATGCAAGTAGTTTGGCCCTTAGAACTCCCATAGTTTTTTGTATTTTTGTATAATTTGGTAATATGGAATGAATTATAGGTACTATATTCTCTAATACCTTTGTCAATTATATAAAAGTGGTTGGCAATGTCTAGTGGAGGCATGGCTAAAGTAGAGGCTAATCTATCTAGGTTAATGTAATTAACTTATGGGCCTAATTCAATAACTTTTTCCCTTTTGGCTCTTTCTCTATTAGATTTGGGCATTGGGTTCATACCAAATTGATAGTTATATCTTTTATACTCAACCTTGAGATGTTCATAATAATAATATGGTTGAAGATCAATTGGTATAGTCACTTATATTCTGGAATGTGGAAATTGTATACATTGATGTAATGTGGAAGGTATCACCCTAATTTCATGGATTCAAGGTCAGCCCAATAACATATTTTAAGATATTTCCATGTCCAAGACATGGCATAACATGTCATGTCTCAAAGTCCCAATGATTACTCATAAACTAATTATACCTTGAGATTCTCATTATTTGTTATCATATGCCTTAATAATGATGGTATCTAGATGCAATTTGGATATTTTATATCCAAGATGTTTGACCAACTTAAGAGGCACAATGTTGAGGTCTGATTCATTGTCTACAAGGATGTATTTAACTCTATGGTTCATTATACTGACCTCAATGTACAAGGGGTTATTATGTAGAGGACCTAGAGAGGACATGCCACTTTGGTCAAAGGTAAGATGTTGACTACGGGCCAAGTGTCTTACCATAGCTTGGAATTTATTTGGAGTGATGTCATGTGGCATAAGGGATTGATTCAAATACCCATTTAGGATGTCTTTATGGAAGGTAGACATATGAAAAAAATCCATGATGTATATGTGTGTAGGTGTCTTCTTCAGTTTTTCCATAATATCATAGGTCTTCCCCTCAATTTTTTTAATTAGTTTATTTTTGATAGGCATGGAAGGATAAATTGATTCATTTGTAGTATTTGGCTATCGTATTTTGATAATGACCTTGGCTCATCAAATTATAATTGCATAATCTTGATCTAAAACTTGGATTTGATATTTGGCTGGGTAGACAATGAGGCTTTGAATGATAATTCAAGGGTGGTGTTGAGATTGGTTGATAACATGGTCCATAGAAGAATCACTTACATAATGAGGTTGATATGTATTTCTCAATTGAAAGGCATTACTAGATAAAGGTCTAGGTCTAGTGGTAGTTGGTCAAGTGTTAATGGTGATAGTGGAAATATGACTGCCTATAATGTGTCCTACAAAATTATTATAGGTATATGCAATGGCATGATGGCCTCTTTGGTTGGTTTGGTTAGTTTACCCTTGGTTATAACCATTTTATTATTATTGTGGTTGGTATTGTTATTGTTGATTTTATGGTGTAGTTCTTTATCATTTTTATTATTATTGTTGGTAATTGTTATTATTATTATTACATTGGGGAAATATATTTTAGTAGATAACCGAGTTATGATTGGTCATAATACATGGGTGTATCTTTCTATATTTTCATTTTCTAGCATATTCTCAATCAAATGCCTAAGCTAGATACACCATCATATAGAATTTCATCTGATGTGATGGTACTCATAAAATTAATGTTAGTTGTACCAATTAAAAAAAATAATCACTTCAATAAATGGATTTGGTATTGTCTAATTGACCATATTTTCTTGACCTAATCTTTAGAATATAAATTTGATAGGATCACCAAGGTCATTGACTTGTTTGGCAATAGGTGATCTTCTCCTTGGAGAAGGGGCTTGTCATTGGTTTTGATTCTATAGTAGTTAGTTTTATGGAGATCTTGGTTGAATGTATGGATGATGTTGTTGTTGAATGGGTGGAGATAAATTGATAGTTGGTGTTTTCACTATCTAAACATGACATGATTTAGTGACCCCATTGCCAACAACATTCTTATTTCAATTATAGGGTTTAGGTCTCTCATTGTTGTTAGATTAAGGTGGCATTAAATTTGGTATTTGAATTGGGTTATGATTATGGTTTTATCCTTAGTTTTGGTTATAGTTTTTTTGGCTTTGATGTTTATTCTGGATCTGATTAGAATAAGATAGCTTGATTATCCCTTTGTTGATAAAGAATTTTTTAATTTATATTCATTTTTCTATAACCTCTTCAAATGTATGAGCATATTGCAACTTGATATGGTATGATATCTCACTTTTTAAGCTCCTATTAAATATCATGGCTAATTATTTATCTAGAAAAGCATGACTAAATTGGGTTGCTAGTGCTCTCCAATGTTGCAAGCATATAGTGAAAATTTCACTAGTCTTATGTTTAGCTTGGTCTAAATCCACAAAACTAATATCATGCTTGAGATTATATGAAAAATGTTGTACAAACTTCTCTAAAAGATCATCAAATTTAGGTACATAATTCTTTGAAAATTTCAATCGCCATTCCAAGGCTTATCTGGCTAGACTCCTTAGAAAGAGAAAAATCAAGTATATATCGCTATATGCCACTAGCTAAAAACCAACAAAGAATTATTTTAGATGTTATTTAGGGTCACTTTTACCCTTTTATTTGTTAAATTTAGAATATTCATAACCTAGTAGAAATGGTATTTATAGATACTCCATGTTGAATGGATAAGAGCATATTTCATCCAGTTTGATTTTATTTATTTGTTTTCCAATTTGTATAGCTTGAATTACATCCTTCAACTATTACAATGCTAGTGAAGTTCACCTACTCTCTAAAATAGGCAACAAGATCCAATCAAATAGAAAATCCCTATTTGTGGTCTCCAAGAGGAATGTGATTCTTTAATCCCATAAATTTGCATATGGCCTTATCATTTTCAAACTCATCTAATGGAATTGTTGATTCTAGTTGGTCCCAATATATCAATTGTGGATGGTAAAGGGTTAAATGCAAAGGTTGATAAATAGGGTTAATGGTGAAAATAACATGGGAGTAAAAAAATTTATAGCAACAAGGTCATTTTAGATGTTATAATCAGACCTTGTGTCATTGTCATCATCATTTTCTCTAGTCATTGGTATTGTAATGTGAATAAGGTATATGAGGTCACCCCCAGGTAGTTTAAATCTAATACCATGGGTTCCCTTGTACTTGGTCATTGAGACTAGTTCAATCATGCCTTATTGATGTATCCCTAGGCCTCTACCTTCATAAGCTAGGTGAATCATATTCCAATTAAGAATAGGATACTTTGTACTTCAGTAATAGTCATCTAACTCATCAATGTAAATCTATGAATCATCTTTGGCTAGGGCATCATGCTCTAGGCTAGAGGCTAGTTTAAAATTAATGGGCTTATGTCATGTCCCCTTCTTTAGTGGACATTGACATATTTAATGATTAGCCTATTATGCGACCCTCGTAGGCTGAGAGGATGGATAGGGGTCATGATGGAGATTGGCTTGGCTTTGATTAGCAAAATTCCTACAGTTGGCTTTCATTTGGGCTCTTTCAAACATATTTTGCCTGAGCTCCTATTATTTAGGGACTTCTGACACGCAGCGGAGCACCCTTATTTTGGTATGGTCATATGTGGAATCACTCCCTGATTCACCAGCTTTGAATGGTTTGAGGATTAAACATGTATTGAGGGAGATATTAATATTTGATTGATTTAATCAAATATTAATTATTTAGCCTATTTTTAATTAAGAAACCCTAATTCTAATTTAAGAAACCCTAATTAGGGCAAACACATCTTTTAGAGGGTATAAGGGTTTCTCATGGAGGCCATTAATGAAAATGATATGATTATTGATTTTGATATTGAAGAATTCTTCTGTGAAGACTGAGCCAAGGGTTCCAGGATTCCATTTGCATTGGAGAACATCCACTCTTCAGTGTGTGCGATTCAGAGGCTATGAGATATCAGCTGATTTATTGCCAATTTGAGAGATAGCTTCATATAAAAGTTATCACAGTATTTCAGGTATTTTGAGAGATAACTTCACACAGAAGTTATCACAGTAATTCAAGTATTTATTTCATAAGTTTTTATTCAATAAATTATATAGATAGAAATATTCTGTATTAAAGCCATATATCTTGAGATCAGGGGTCCAACAAACAGGGTGTACTTTATTGGCAGTCGTATGAAGTTCGTATAGATCCATATAGATTCACACAGAGACTGACATCGGCAGGTAGAGATCCACAGCGACCGACATCGACTGACCTATCACTAACGTCAGTAGGTTAACGACCTCAGTTGATCGATGATGGTAGTATAACCGACGTCGGTGACTGTGTTTTTGACACAACAGGCCAAGACGTACCAGATTCATGTTTTATTCCTAGTTTGCAAAATACTCAAGGGATATTACAGTGGTATCAGAGCTTTTGTTTTGGTATCCAAAGGGATATTGTAGTAGTGGAGCACCCTTATTTTGGTATGGTCATGTGCGGAATCACTCCCTAATTCACCAGCTTCGAATGGTTTGAGGATCTGACATGTATTGAGGGAGATATTAATATTTGATTGATTTAATCAAATATTAATTATTTAGCCTATTTTTAATTAAGAAACACTAATTCTAATTTAAGAAACCCTAATTAGGGCAAGCACATCTTTTAGAGGGTATAAGGGTTTCTCATGGAGGCCATTAATGAAAATGATATGATTATTGATTTTGATATTGAAGAATTCTTCTGTGAAGACTGAGCCAAGGGTTTCAGGATTCCATTTACATTGGAGAACGTCCACTCTTTAGTGTGTGCAATTCAGAGGCTGTGAGATATTAGCTAATTTATTGCCAATTTGAGAGATAGCTTCATATAGAAGTTATCATAGTATTTCAGGTATTTTGAGAGATAACTTCACACAGAAGTTATCACAGTAATTCAGGTATTTATTTCATAAGTTTTTATTCAATAAATTATATAGATAGAAATCTTCTGTATTAGAGCCATGTATCTTGAGAATAGGGGTCCAACAAACAAGGTGTACTTTATTGGTGGCCATATGAAGTCCGTACAGATCTGTACATATTTGCATAGAGACTGACATTGGTAGGCAGAGATCCACAGTGACCGACATCGGCTAACCTATCACCGACGTTGGCAGGTTAACGACCCTAGTCGACTGACGATGGCAGTATAACCGACATTGGCGACTGTGTTTTTGACACAATAGGCCAAGACGTACTAGATTCATGTTTTATTCTGAGTTTGTAGAATACTCAGGGGATATTATAGTGGTATCAGAGCTTTTGTTTTGGTATCTGAAGGGATATTACAGTGGTATCAGAGCCAAATTCTGGCCACCCTGTTGGGTAGTTTGGGTAGAGATTGGTCATTGAATCAGCGAAGTAATCATGGGCATTTCAAGTATTCAGAAATAGTGGGACACTCTTATGACAGTAAATGAGGAGTGGGACTTATTAACTCCTCAATTTTAGGAGAGGTTGTCTTTTGATCACTTTGTTAAGCTGAGGAGAGCACTATAGATCAGTTAGACAGGGCAATAACATGTCCCATGATTGTTATGAGATAGGAGATAGTGAAGATGAGGATGAGTCTGATGCTTGCACTCAGAGTGGGGAGGTGTGCTCAGATGTTAGTGCACTAAGGGTTGATGATCTCTCAGCTATGGCAGAGATTGTAGAAGAGTCCCAGGATCTGATTATTGTAGATGACACACAAGAGGATGCAGTGGACAGTTTTGAGGACTTAGTTTCCTCGATAGTTTTTTTAGATATGGAGGAGTTGAACAGTGATGCTACAGTTCTTGATACTTCATATGTTGATATGAGCTTTGGATTTGATTCACAGAGTATGGATGGTAATATGCCAGAGATCAGTGATTTTGAGTCTACTCTTTTGGACCGTGCATCAAAGGAGGATTATAGGAGACAATCCAGCCAGTGCCACCATGTGTCTAATCAGCTGAGAGTTAGTGAGCAAGACATTGCTACCACTTGCAAGCATTTCGATGCTACTCATCAGTTGTTAGTAGTTTATGTATGGAGTTCTCCTATTAGCATTGAGCAGGGAGGCAGTTCTTTGTCCTTGATAGAGATCCACTCTTTATGGGAGGCTATCCAGATTCTGAGACAGGATTATATGCAGTTGGTAGCCGACAGAGATTATCTTATGGAGTGGGGTAGCATAGCATATGATGCATTATTGGTCAAGGAAGATAAGGTGAGTGAGCTTACTCAGTAGCTCGAGGTGACTTCTAAGATTCTTGAGAGTATGCAGTGGGCTTTTGAGGAGTCACAATTTCATTTGGCTGAGGTGACCATGGAGTTAGAGCGACTTCAGTGTTTACCAGAGTTGGTACAGTCATAGGTTGTGGTATTTGGAGACACAAGGGTGCCCATGGTCGAGATTGTTAGAGATAGTGGGGATGAGCATATATCTATCCTTGATGCTAGTATTGGTTCATTTCTACTGATGTTACATTTAGTTGAGTTGGGTGTGACAGTCGAGCATAGTAGTCAGCTTGATATGGTGATAGGTGCTGCGATTGACAGTTTGGTGGTGCATGACTTAGAGTAGGAGTTGATGAGATATGTTGATCATCATAGAGGTACAGTGTGTGGATTCTCCACACTTGACGTAGTCCCATTTGGGATTTGTTACAGAGTTGGAGTGTGCCTTCCGCATAGCATGGTGGAATGTGTACACAGTATTTGTAATCTTGGATTTTGGTTGAGTTTCATTCGCCAGTTTGATTATTGATTCCTCTTGGTCATACTTCAGAGGATATTACGGGAGCTTGTGTTGCTCGTCATTAGTGTAGATCATGACTACATTTGGGATCCAGGTGGATCGAGTGGTTCATTGTTTTGAGATTGCTTGGGGACAAGCAATTTTAGGAGGGGCAGATTGTCATGTCCCCTTCTTTAGTGGACATTGATAGATTTGATGATTAGCCTATTATGCGACCCTTGTAGGCTAAGAGGATGGATAGGGGGTCATGATGGAGATTGGCTTGGCTTTGATTAGCAAAATTCCTATAGTTGGCTTTCATTCAAGCTCTTTCAAACACATTTTGCCTGAGCTCCTATTATTTAGGGACTTCTGACACGTAGCAGAGCACCCTTATTTTGGTATGGTCATGTGCAGAATCACTCCCTGATTCACCAACTTCAAATGGTTTGAGGATCTGACATGTATTGAGGGAGATATTAATATTTTATTGATTTAATCAAATATTAATTATTTAACCTATTTTTAATTAAGAAACCCCAATTCTAATTTAAGAAACCCTAATTAAGGCAAGCACATCTTTTAGAGGGTATAAGGTTTTCTCATGGAGGCCATTAATGAAAATGATATGATTATTGATTTTGATATTGAAGAATTCTTCTGTGAAGACTGAGCCAAGGGTTCTAGGATTCCATTTGCATTGGAAAACGTCCACTCTTTAGTGTGTGTGATTCAGAGGCTATGAGATATCAGCTGATTTATTGCCAATTTGAGAGATAGCTTCATACAAAAGTTATCATAGTATTTCAGGTATTTTGAGAGATAACTTCACATAGAAGTTATCACAGTAATTCAGGTATTTATTTCATAAGTTTTTATTCAATAAATTATACAGATAAAAATCTTCTATATTAGAGCCATATATCTTGAGAATAGGGGTCCAACAAATAGGGTGTACTTTATTGGCAGCCATACAAAGTCCATACAGATCTGTACAAATTTGCATAGAGACTGACATCGGTAGGCAGAGATCCACAGCGACTGACATCGGCCGACCTGTCACCGACGTCTACAGGTTAACGACCCCAGTCGACCGACGACGATAGTATAACCGACGTCGGTGATTGTGTTTTTGACACAGCAGGCCGAGACGTACCAGATTCATGTTTTATTCCTAGTTTGTAGAATACTCAAGGGATATTACAGTGGTATTAGATCTTTTGTTTCGGTATTCGAAGGGATATTACATCTTATTTAGCTAAGATTTTTCCTTGGTTTCCCACTCCATGCAAGTAGTTTGGCCCTTAGAACTCCCATAGTTTTTTGTATTTTTGTATAATTTGGTAATATGGAATGAATTATAGGTACTATATTCTCTAATACCTTTGTCAATTATATAAAAGTGGTTGGCAATGTCTAGTGGAGGCATGGCTAAAGTAGAGGCTAATCTATCTAGGTTAATGTAATTAACTTATGGGCCTAATTCAATAACTTTTTCCCTTTTGGCTCTTTCTCTATTAGATTTGGGCATTGGGTTCATACCAAATTGATAGTTATATCTTTTATACTCAACCTTGAGATGTTCATAATAATAATATGGTTGAAGATCAATTGGTATAGTCACTTATATTCTGGAATGTGGAAATTGTATACATTGATGTAATGTGGAAGGTATCACCCTAATTTCATGGATTCAAGGTCAGCCCAATAACATATTTTAAGATATTTCCATGTCCAAGACATGGCATAACATGTCATGTCTCAAAGTCCCAATGATTACTCATAAACTAATTATACCTTGAGATTCTCATTATTTGTTATCATATGCCTTAATAATGATGGTATCTAGATGCAATTTGGATATTTTATATCCAAGATGTTTGACCAACTTAAGAGGCACAATGTTGAGGTCTGATTCATTGTCTACAAGGATGTATTTAACTCTATGGTTCATTATACTGACCTCAATGTACAAGGGGTTATTATGTAGAGGACCTAGAGAGGACATGCCACTTTGGTCAAAGGTAAGATGTTGACTACGGGCCAAGTGTCTTACCATAGCTTGGAATTTATTTGGAGTGATGTCATGTGGCATAAGGGATTGATTCAAATACCCATTTAGGATGTCTTTATGGAAGGTAGACATATGAAAAAAATCCATGATGTATATGTGTGTAGGTGTCTTCTTCAGTTTTTCCATAATATCATAGGTCTTCCCCTCAATTTTTTTAATTAGTTTATTTTTGATAGGCATGGAAGGATAAATTGATTCATTTGTAGTATTTGGCTATCGTATTTTGATAATGACCTTGGCTCATCAAATTATAATTGCATAATCTTGATCTAAAACTTGGATTTGATATTTGGCTGGGTAGACAATGAGGCTTTGAATGATAATTCAAGGGTGGTGTTGAGATTGGTTGATAACATGGTCCATAGAAGAATCACTTACATAATGAGGTTGATATGTATTTCTCAATTGAAAGGCATTACTAGATAAAGGTCTAGGTCTAGTGGTAGTTGGTCAAGTGTTAATGGTGATAGTGGAAATATGACTGCCTATAATGTGTCCTACAAAATTATTATAGGTATATGCAATGGCATGATGGCCTCTTTGGTTGGTTTGGTTAGTTTACCCTTGGTTATAACCATTTTATTATTATTGTGGTTGGTATTGTTATTGTTGATTTTATGGTGTAGTTCTTTATCATTTTTATTATTATTGTTGGTAATTGTTATTATTATTATTACATTGGGGAAATATATTTTAGTAGATAACCGAGTTATGATTGGTCATAATACATGGGTGTATCTTTCTATATTTTCATTTTCTAGCATATTCTCAATCAAATGCCTAAGCTAGATACACCATCATATAGAATTTCATCTGATGTGATGGTACTCATAAAATTAATGTTAGTTGTACCAATTAAAAAAAATAATCACTTCAATAAATGGATTTGGTATTGTCTAATTGACCATATTTTCTTGACCTAATCTTTAGAATATAAATTTGATAGGATCACCAAGGTCATTGACTTGTTTGGCAATAGGTGATCTTCTCCTTGGAGAAGGGGCTTGTCATTGGTTTTGATTCTATAGTAGTTAGTTTTATGGAGATCTTGGTTGAATGTATGGATGATGTTGTTGTTGAATGGGTGGAGATAAATTGATAGTTGGTGTTTTCACTATCTAAACATGACATGATTTAGTGACCCCATTGCCAACAACATTCTTATTTCAATTATAGGGTTTAGGTCTCTCATTGTTGTTAGATTAAGGTGGCATTAAATTTGGTATTTGAATTGGGTTATGATTATGGTTTTATCCTTAGTTTTGGTTATAGTTTTTTTGGCTTTGATGTTTATTCTGGATCTGATTAGAATAAGATAGCTTGATTATCCCTTTGTTGATAAAGAATTTTTTAATTTATATTCATTTTTCTATAACCTCTTCAAATGTATGAGCATATTGCAACTTGATATGGTATGATATCTCACTTTTTAAGCTCCTATTAAATATCATGGCTAATTATTTATCTAGAAAAGCATGACTAAATTGGGTTGCTAGTGCTCTCCAATGTTGCAAGCATATAGTGAAAATTTCACTAGTCTTATGTTTAGCTTGGTCTAAATCCACAAAACTAATATCATGCTTGAGATTATATGAAAAATGTTGTACAAACTTCTCTAAAAGATCATCAAATTTAGGTACATAATTCTTTGAAAATTTCAATCGCCATTCCAAGGCTTATCTGGCTAGACTCCTTAGAAAGAGAAAAATCAAGTATATATCGCTATATGCCACTAGCTAAAAACCAACAAAGAATTATTTTAGATGTTATTTAGGGTCACTTTTACCCTTTTATTTGTTAAATTTAGAATATTCATAACCTAGTAGAAATGGTATTTATAGATACTCCATGTTGAATGGATAAGAGCATATTTCATCCAGTTTGATTTTATTTATTTGTTTTCCAATTTGTATAGCTTGAATTACATCCTTCAACTATTACAATGCTAGTGAAGTTCACCTACTCTCTAAAATAGGCAACAAGATCCAATCAAATAGAAAATCCCTATTTGTGGTCTCCAAGAGGAATGTGATTCTTTAATCCCATAAATTTGCATATGGCCTTATCATTTTCAAACTCATCTAATGGAATTGTTGATTCTAGTTGGTCCCAATATATCAATTGTGGATGGTAAAGGGTTAAATGCAAAGGTTGATAAATAGGGTTAATGGTGAAAATAACATGGGAGTAAAAAAATTTATAGCAACAAGGTCATTTTAGATGTTATAATCAGACCTTGTGTCATTGTCATCATCATTTTCTCTAGTCATTGGTATTGTAATGTGAATAAGGTATATGAGGTCACCCCCAGGTAGTTTAAATCTAATACCATGGGTTCCCTTGTACTTGGTCATTGAGACTAGTTCAATCATGCCTTATTGATGTATCCCTAGGCCTCTACCTTCATAAGCTAGGTGAATCATATTCCAATTAAGAATAGGATACTTTGTACTTCAGTAATAGTCATCTAACTCATCAATGTAAATCTATGAATCATCTTTGGCTAGGGCATCATGCTCTAGGCTAGAGGCTAGTTTAAAATTAATGGGCTTATGTCATGTCCCCTTCTTTAGTGGACATTGACATATTTAATGATTAGCCTATTATGCGACCCTCGTAGGCTGAGAGGATGGATAGGGGTCATGATGGAGATTGGCTTGGCTTTGATTAGCAAAATTCCTATAGTTGGCTTTCATTTGGGCTCTTTCAAACATATTTTGCCTGAGCTCCTATTATTTAGGGACTTCTGACACGCAGCGGAGCACCCTTATTTTGGTATGGTCATATGTGGAATCACTCCCTGATTCACCAGCTTTGAATGGTTTGAGGATTAAACATGTATTGAGGGAGATATTAATATTTGATTGATTTAATCAAATATTAATTATTTAGCCTATTTTTAATTAAGAAACCCTAATTCTAATTTAAGAAACCCTAATTAGGGCAAACACATCTTTTAGAGGGTATAAGGGTTTCTCATGGAGGCCATTAATGAAAATGATATGATTATTGATTTTGATATTGAAGAATTCTTCTGTGAAGACTGAGCCAAGGGTTCCAGGATTCCATTTGCATTGGAGAACATCCACTCTTCAGTGTGTGCGATTCAGAGGCTATGAGATATCAGCTGATTTATTGCCAATTTGAGAGATAGCTTCATATAAAAGTTATCACAGTATTTCAGGTATTTTGAGAGATAACTTCACACAGAAGTTATCACAGTAATTCAAGTATTTATTTCATAAGTTTTTATTCAATAAATTATATAGATAGAAATATTCTGTATTAAAGCCATATATCTTGAGATCAGGGGTCCAACAAACAGGGTGTACTTTATTGGCAGTCGTATGAAGTTCGTATAGATCCGTATAGATTCACACAGAGACTGACATCGGCAGGTAGAGATCCACAGCGACCGACATCGACTGACCTATCACTGACGTCAGTAGGTTAACGACCTCAGTTGATCGATGATGGTAGTATAACCGACGTCGGTGACTGTGTTTTTGACACAACAGGCCAAGACGTACCAGATTCATGTTTTATTCCTAGTTTGCAAAATACTCAAGGGATATTACAGTGGTATCAGAGCTTTTGTTTTAGTATCCAAAGGGATATTGTAGTAGTGGAGCACCCTTATTTTGGTATGGTCATGTGCGGAATCACTCCCTAATTCACCAGCTTCGAATGGTTTGAGGATCTGACATGTATTGAGGGAGATATTAATATTTGATTGATTTAATCAAATATTAATTATTTAGCCTATTTTTAATTAAGAAACACTAATTAGGGCAAGCACATCTTTTAGAGGGTATAAGGGTTTCTCATGGAGGCCATTAATGAAAATGATATGATTATTGATTTTGATATTGAAGAATTCTTCTCTGAAGACTGAGCCAAGGGTTTCAAGATTCCATTTACATTGGAGAACGTCCACTCTTTAGTGTGTGCAATTCAGAGGCTGTGAGATATTAGCTAATTTATTGCCAATTTGAGAGATAGCTTCATATAGAAGTTATCATAGTATTTCAGGTATTTTGAGAGATAACTTCACACAGAAGTTATCACAGTAATTCAGGTATTTATTTCATAAGTTTTTATTCAATAAATTATATAGATAGAAATCTTCTGTATTAGAGCCATGTATCTTGAGAATAGGGGTCCAACAAACAAGGTGTACTTTATTGGTGGCCATATGAAGTCCGTACAGATCTGTACATATTTGCATAGAGACTGACATTGGTAGGCAGAGATCCACAGTGACCGACATCGGCTAACCTATCACCGACGTTGGCAGGTTAACGACCCTAGTCGACTGACGATGGCAGTATAACCGACATTGGCGACTGTGTTTTTGACACAATAGGCCAAGACGTACTAGATTCATGTTTTATTCTGAGTTTGTAGAATACTTAGGGGATATTATAGTGGTATCAGAGCTTTTGTTTTGGTATCTGAAGGGATATTACAGTGGTATCAGAGCCAAATTCTGGCCACCCTGTTGGGTAGTTTGGGTAGAGATTGGTCATTGAATCAGCGAAGTAATCATGGGCATTTCAAGTATTCAGAAATAGTGGGACACTCTTATGACAGTAAATGAGGAGTGGGACTTATTAACTCCTCAATTTTAGGAGAGGTTGTCTTTTGATCACTTTGTTAAGCTGAGGAGAGCACTATAGATCAGTTAGACAGGGCAATAACATGTCCCATGATTGTTATGAGATAGGAGATAGTGAAGATGAGGATGAGTCTGATGCTTGCACTCAGAGTGGGGAGGTGTGCTCAGATGTTAGTGCACTAAGGGTTGATGATCTCTCAGCTATGGCAGAGATTGTAGAAGAGTCCCAGGATCTGATTATTGTAGATGACACACAAGAGGATGCAGTGGACAGTTTTGAGGACTTAGTTTCCTCGATAGTTTTTTTCGATATGGAGGAGTTGAACAGTGATGCTACAGTTCTTGATACTTCATATGTTGATATGAGCTTTGGATTTGATTCACAGAGTATGGATGGTAATATGCCAGAGATCAGTGATTTTGAGTCTACTCTTTTGGACCGTGCATCAAAGGAGGATTATAGGAGACAATCCAGCCAGTGCCACCATGTGTCTAATCAGCTGAGAGTTAGTGAGCAAGACATTGCTACCACTTGCAAGCATTTCGATGCTACTCATCAATTGTTAGTAGTTTATGTATGGAGTTCTCCTATTAGCATTGAGCAGGGAGGCAGTTCTTTGTCCTTGATAGAGATCCACTCTTTATGGGAGGCTATCCAGATTCTGAGACAGGATTATATGCAGTTGGTAGCCGACAGAGATTATCTTATGGAGTGGGGTAGCATAGCATATGATGCATTATTGGTCAAGGAAGATAAGGTGAGTGAGCTTACTCAGTAGCTCGAGGTGACTTCTAAGATTCTTGAGAGTATGCAGTGGGCTTTTGAGGAGTCACAATTTCATTTGGCTGAGGTGACCATGGAGTTAGAGCGACTTCAGTGTTTACCAGAGTTGGTACAGTCATAGGTTGTGGTATTTGGAGACACAAGGGTGCCCATGGTCGAGATTGTTAGAGATAGTGGGGATGAGCATATATCTATCCTTGATGCTAGTATTGGTTCATTTCTACTGATGTTACATTTAGTTGAGTTGGGTGTGACAGTCGAGCATAGTAGTCAGCTTGATATGGTGATAGGTGCTGCGATTGACAGTTTGGTGGTGCATGACTTAGAGTAGGAGTTGATGAGATATGTTGATCATCATAGAGGTACAGTGTGTGGATTCTCCACACTTGACGTAGTCCCATTTGGGATTTGTTACAGAGTTGGAGTGTGCCTTCCGCATAGCATGGTGGAATGTGTACACAGTATTTGTAATCTTGGATTTTGGTTGAGTTTCATTCGCCAGTTTGATTATTGATTCCTCTTGGTCATACTTCAGAGGATATTACGGGAGCTTGTGTTGCTCGTCATTAGTGTAGATCATGACTACATTTGGGATCCAGGTGGATCGAGTGGTTCATTGTTTTGAGATTGCTTGGGGACAAGCAATTTTAGGAGGGGCAGATTGTCATGTCCCCTTCTTTAGTGGACATTGATAGATTTGATGATTAGCCTATTATGCGACCCTTGTAGGCTAAGAGGATGGATAGGGGGTCATGATGGAGATTGGCTTGGCTTTGATTAGCAAAATTCCTATAGTTGGCTTTCATTCAAGCTCTTTCAAACACATTTTGCCTGAGCTCCTATTATTTAGGGACTTCTGACACGTAGCAGAGCACCCTTATTTTGGTATGGTCATGTGCAGAATCACTCCCTGATTCACCAACTTCAAATGGTTTGAGGATCTGACATGTATTGAGGGAGATATTAATATTTTATTGATTTAATCAAATATTAATTATTTAACCTATTTTTAATTAAGAAACCCCAATTCTAATTTAAGAAACCCTAATTAAGGCAAGCACATCTTTTAGAGGGTATAAGGTTTTCTCATGGAGGCCATTAATGAAAATGATATGATTATTGATTTTGATATTGAAGAATTCTTCTGTGAAGACTGAGCCAAGGGTTCTAGGATTCCATTTGCATTGGAAAACGTCCACTCTTTAGTGTGTGTGATTCAGAGGCTATGAGATATCAGCTGATTTATTGCCAATTTGAGAGATAGCTTCATACAAAAGTTATCATAGTATTTCAGGTATTTTGAGAGATAACTTCACATAGAAGTTATCACAGTAATTCAGGTATTTATTTCATAAGTTTTTATTCAATAAATTATACAGATAAAAATCTTCTATATTAGAGCCATATATCTTGAGAATAGGGGTCCAACAAATAGGGTGTACTTTATTGGCAGCCATACAAAGTCCATACAGATCTGTACAAATTTGCATAGAGACTGACATCGGTAGGCAGAGATCCACAGCGACTGACATCGGCCGACCTGTCACCGACGTCTACAGGTTAACGACCCCAGTCGACCGACGACGATAGTATAACCGACGTCGGTGATTGTGTTTTTGACACAGCAGGCCGAGACGTACCAGATTCATGTTTTATTCCTAGTTTGTAGAATACTCAAGGGATATTACAGTGGTATTAGATCTTTTGTTTCGGTATTCGAAGGGATATTACATCTTATTTAGCTAAGATTTTTCCTTGGTTTCCCACTCCATGCAAGTAGTTTGGCCCTTAGAACTCCCATAGTTTTTTGTATTTTTGTATAATTTGGTAATATGGAATGAATTATAGGTACTATATTCTCTAATACCTTTGTCAATTATATAAAAGTGGTTGGCAATGTCTAGTGGAGGCATGGCTAAAGTAGAGGCTAATCTATCTAGGTTAATGTAATTAACTTATGGGCCTAATTCAATAACTTTTTCCCTTTTGGCTCTTTCTCTATTAGATTTGGGCATTGGGTTCATACCAAATTGATAGTTATATCTTTTATACTCAACCTTGAGATGTTCATAATAATAATATGGTTGAAGATCAATTGGTATAGTCACTTATATTCTGGAATGTGGAAATTGTATACATTGATGTAATGTGGAAGGTATCACCCTAATTTCATGGATTCAAGGTCAGCCCAATAACATATTTTAAGATATTTCCATGTCCAAGACATGGCATAACATGTCATGTCTCAAAGTCCCAATGATTACTCATAAACTAATTATACCTTGAGATTCTCATTATTTGTTATCATATGCCTTAATAATGATGGTATCTAGATGCAATTTGGATATTTTATATCCAAGATGTTTGACCAACTTAAGAGGCACAATGTTGAGGTCTGATTCATTGTCTACAAGGATGTATTTAACTCTATGGTTCATTATACTGACCTCAATGTACAAGGGGTTATTATGTAGAGGACCTAGAGAGGACATGCCACTTTGGTCAAAGGTAAGATGTTGACTACGGGCCAAGTGTCTTACCATAGCTTGGAATTTATTTGGAGTGATGTCATGTGGCATAAGGGATTGATTCAAATACCCATTTAGGATGTCTTTATGGAAGGTAGACATATGAAAAAAATCCATGATGTATATGTGTGTAGGTGTCTTCTTCAGTTTTTCCATAATATCATAGGTCTTCCCCTCAATTTTTTTAATTAGTTTATTTTTGATAGGCATGGAAGGATAAATTGATTCATTTGTAGTATTTGGCTATCGTATTTTGATAATGACCTTGGCTCATCAAATTATAATTGCATAATCTTGATCTAAAACTTGGATTTGATATTTGGCTGGGTAGACAATGAGGCTTTGAATGATAATTCAAGGGTGGTGTTGAGATTGGTTGATAACATGGTCCATAGAAGAATCACTTACATAATGAGGTTGATATGTATTTCTCAATTGAAAGGCATTACTAGATAAAGGTCTAGGTCTAGTGGTAGTTGGTCAAGTGTTAATGGTGATAGTGGAAATATGACTGCCTATAATGTGTCCTACAAAATTATTATAGGTATATGCAATGGCATGATGGCCTCTTTGGTTGGTTTGGTTAGTTTACCCTTGGTTATAACCATTTTATTATTATTGTGGTTGGTATTGTTATTGTTGATTTTATGGTGTAGTTCTTTATCATTTTTATTATTATTGTTGGTAATTGTTATTATTATTATTACATTGGGGAAATATATTTTAGTAGATAACCGAGTTATGATTGGTCATAATACATGGGTGTATCTTTCTATATTTTCATTTTCTAGCATATTCTCAATCAAATGCCTAAGCTAGATACACCATCATATAGAATTTCATCTGATGTGATGGTACTCATAAAATTAATGTTAGTTTTACCAATCAAAAAAAATAATCACTTCAATAAATGGCTTTGGTATTGTCTAATTGACCATATTTTCTTGACCTAATCTTTAGAATATAAATTTGATAGGATCACCAAGGTCATTGACTTGTTTGGCAATAGGTGATCTTCTCCTTGGAGAAGGGGCTTGTCATTGGTTTTGATTCTATAGTAGTTAGTTTTATGGAGATCTTGGTTGAATGTATGGATGATGTTGTTGTTGAATGGGTGGAGATAAATTGATAGTTGGTGTTTTCACTATCTAAACATGACATGATTTAGTGACCCCATTGCCAACAACATTCTTATTTCAATTATAGGGTTTAGGTCTCTCATTGTTGTTAGATTAAGGTGGCATTAAATTTGGTATTTGAATTGGGTTATGATTATGGTTTTATCCTTAGTTTTGGTTATAGTTTTTTTGGCTTTGATGTTTATTCTGGATCTGATTAGAATAAGATAGCTTGATTATCCCTTTGTTGATAAAGAATTTTTTAATTTATATTCATTTTTCTATAACCTCTTCAAATGTATGAGCATATTGCAACTTGATATGGTATGATATCTCACTTTTTAAGCTCCTATTAAATATCATGGCTAATTATTTATCTAGAAAAGCATGACTAAATTGGGTTGCTAGTGCTCTCCAATGTTGCAAGCATATAGTGAAAATTTCACTAGTCTTATGTTTAGCTTGGTCTAAATCCACAAAACTAATATCATGCTTGAGATTATATGAAAAATGTTGTACAAACTTCTCTAAAAGATCATCAAATTTAGGTACATAATTCTTTGAAAATTTCAATCGCCATTCCAAGGCTTATCTGGCTAGACTCCTTAGAAAGAGAAAAATCAAGTATATATCGCTATATGCCACTAGCTAAAAACCAACAAAGAATTATTTTAGATGTTATTTAGGGTCACTTTTACCCTTTTATTTGTTAAATTTAGAATATTCATAACCTAGTAGAAATGGTATTTATAGATACTCCATGTTGAATGGATAAGAGCATATTTCATCCAGTTTGATTTTATTTATTTGTTTTCCAATTTGTATAGCTTGAATTACATCCTTCAACTATTACAATGCTTTGGAAAGTAAGTTAGATGGAGTGTCTTATTACTATTTAGGTTACATGGTCAAAGGTGGATTACCTTGATTAGTGTAGGCATATTTTGGAAGGGTAGTTAAATTGGTTGAAGGACCAGGTATACCTATCCATGCATTAAGATTGTATTATGTATACAAAATATGAAAATTTTTGAATACATTCTAGTTTATATTGGCTGCATAACCCTGGTTAGAGATTATGTCTATGTTAATGGAATTTGGCTCTATAAGATGTGTTGGTATTGCTAGGGTTTAGGATGGAACTTGTTGCCTACTTTTTGAGCCTTGTTATACATAGGGAACATGTTGTTGACTAGATCCATCTTATTATAGGTATTTAAATTTGGATCCTTGTTGAATGTGTGATACCCTTTGGGTGAAAGGAAACTATTACCTAACACCTAGTACCTATTAGACATAAGAACCTTATTATTAGTTGAAAACCTATTATTGGATAAGCACTTGTTATTTAAGAGGCACCTATTTTTGATTAGGCAACTATTGAGGGTTTGGTATTTATTATTGTTGACCAACTGGCACTTTATAACTAATATAAACATGTTCATTAGATAATGTTTATGATTATTGAGGTATATTAGTTTGTGCTTATTATGTTGAAACATTCATTATCACATGTTGATACTCATTGTGATGGTAAGGTGGTTTATTATTGGTTCATTTACCCTTGTTGTACACTTGAGGAAACATGTAGTTGAGGAGTGGAGGTTGTTTTTTTATTTTAGGAAATATGTGTACCGACTCCATGTTGTTGTAATCAACTCTTGGCATTATTTAGAGGAATATAATATGTATTATTCATTCGTAAATTATACCCACTTTGGTTTAATTTAGAATGCACCTTCATGTTATCTACAACATTTTGAGTGAGGTTTTCTATTTGAGTGGTAATATCTTCAGTCAAAATAGGGACATTATACATTTCACCAACTAGTGTGCTTTGGCTAAATGGGTCTAAATTTTGGCTTGTATATCCCTAAGCATCTATTTTCTTCCCTATTGACATAGTTATCTCAATAAGTGACATGTTAAAAATAACCCTTGCATTAATATTGTGATCTAAGTTGAGATAGTTTTGGTATGCATATTATACCTATTCTATTTGTTTGTCCATAGGGTGTTTCCCTTTTAAAATCATACTTTGGTTTTGATAAGACATTTAGACTAAAGTTTGACTATAACTAGTTTATGCATATTTTAAGTTTAGATTTGAGGTGTATTACTAGGATTTATTATCAAACTACTCTAAATTTCATGTGGGATATTTGGCAAAAACTTGGCTCTTACGTCAATAGCTCTGATGAGAACTTCATCTTTGTTCTATAATAAATGATGCTTAAAAAAGTATGGATCATAACTTATCTTCACTAACATCATAACATATTATGGATTTTGTTGTTGTCTTTATTCTGTGATCATAGAAATTTCATGTAGAGAGGAGGTTAGTATTGTGTTAGAACATAAAATAATGAAATAAACACACTAACATGCTAACATCTCTATCTTAGATCATAGGGGGAACATAATAAACAAAAATAAATTAAAATCACAACTAAAATTTAAATAAAAACAATATCCTTACCTTCCTTGAATGCTCCAAATGATTTGTCATGTAGCTTTCTTACCTTGTGCTCAAAGAGTCTTTGGCAATGGAACTTGGCTAGCTCCTTCTCTCCTTGGAACCATGGTTGGCTTGTGGCTTTGATACGGCTTGATGGTTTGGCTTATGATGTTGACATTATAACACCATTGTTTCCAATCTTGATATAAAACATGCATTATAAATTTACTATATTCAAGCTCTCAAAATGAAGAAGCAAATGCTTCTATTTATAGGCTTAGGAACTAACCCCAAATCAAGGTGAGTTAAAGTGTAGTTTAAACATGGAATGGGTTCAAATCTAACTTAAGTGAGTTAATTAAACCTAGTATAGTAAAAATATGTCAAAAACTATGATTTTCAATGAATAGGCATGGGTGAGATATTTTAGATATTTGTAAATGCTTGACAAATCACAAAAGGTAATCATGAAAACCTAGGATATTCTTGATTTCTAAATTTCCTTTTTTTGAATTTCATTAATTGCTCATGGATAGTTCAATTATGAATTTAATTAGGTTTAGAATTTTAATTAATTCTATTTAAGATTTTTATCATTTTCAAGATTTTATTTAATTTCATGTGTGCACTTGCCCCATTTAATAGGTATATAGGCCAAAGTGCATGTTATAATTTCACAAGATTAATAGAGATGAATTTGAGAGGCTTCTGTTGTTTATGATATGATACCCCAATTAGGGATGTCTCAATGAGATTATGAGATTTGATGAATGATGCACAAGAATTTGAGATGTTTAATGATTCTTAGGTTTAATTTGTAATAGTTGGTAAGAATCAGTCTAAAGTCCAATCAAAGTCATTGGTGGCTAATTTTAGGTGTCTACATGTTCAATATTAGGCATCATTTGAGAAAGGTAATATGTTACTTTTTATTATTCTTCGCCTAGATAAGAGGTTATAATCACTAAATAATGTGTTAATGGGTCATTCCTTTGTTTAACATATAGAATGTTATATTATGGATAAGGATGTGTCTCATAAACTACGTTGTCATATGACTCTTGAAAAAAATAGTCATTAGTCATAAAGTTCTCATAGTCTAGATTATACATAGTCCCGCTACGTATGTAATGAGGTATGTTCAAATATATAACTATGTTTCATGAAAAATAAAGTGTCCAAAGTTAAAAAACAAATGAGGTCTAAAAACAAATAATCTTTATCTCTGTAAAAGAGGCCCACAGGGTAAAATAACTAAATTAGGTAATGGTAGGATAAAACAAACTTGAAACTAGTCTAACAAATGCAATTGATTTTTCTAAAGGTAGCTATAATCATTAGAAAAGGTAAAATAAATGCTCAAAACTCATCTATAGCTAAGGTACTCATTTTCCCAAAGATAATTATAATCATTGATAAAATTATCTAGATAAAGTAAAGTAATTGTGAACTAGGATTAAAGGATAACAACGATTTGACCAAAGGTAGTTATAATCATTTAATGTGAAACACAAGGATAGATTCCAAAATAAAGACTTAAAAGCAAACTAAACTAAGGTAATTGGTTTGGATAACACTTGGTAATTGGCTCACTAAGATTCGATATTTGATTCATAAGAGAATTTTTAAACAATGAAACTAGGACACTTTCAAACTTGGTATAACAAACTTCAACTAAGGCACATAGAAACAACTTGGATCAAAGGTATCTCAAACAAGGCATAAGATAAAAAAATATTGCTAGGTTTAAGCAAGGGGTATTTTAGATAAAAATAGGAAATCAACCCAAGTAACACAAAAGGTAGACAACATAAGCCCAAATTAGATGAGTCTTTGGTGTAAACCTGATTAGTTTAGGATCTACACTTTAAAATGTTGAGTTTTAAATTTAATCCAAAAAGACTCAAATTTTCTAAGGTAAAAGAGATAGACCAAAATGGTTAGCATAACCATTCATTTGAAACAAAAAAGGTATAACAATGGTTTTTGAACTTGGTTTCAAAAATGATAAGTGTTTTGGAACACTTTAGGCAGTGTAATAATGCTCCTTAAAAAAATAGCATGAAAAGGTTTTGGATTCAAAAATCCAATGAAAATTCTTGAGGCAAAATAGTTAGTGTAATGACACCCTATTTAAAAAAGTAACACAAATTTTTTTAGAATAAAACTCTAAGGCAAAGAGTGTGACACAAAATGGGCAAAGTAACACCTCTAGGATAAAGGGATGTGAAAACAATGTGATAGTTTTGGATTTGTTTTGACTTGAGAATAAAAAACAAATGGTTTTAGTTTAAAAACATATGTAAATCAAAGAAAATATAAGTATCACTAATGGCTCGTCCTATCCCTAAAACTAACACAAGTGTTAGTAGCTTTTACCAAAGTTTCCATTGATATACTAATGCTTGTGAGGAAGTAAGTGTTTATCCAAAACTTAAATTACAAGTGTAGGTGGAGTTTTTATTCCCCCTCTATCTCTCAAGCATTGGTATGTGGCACAAACATAAAGTGAGAAAAACTCAAAATTTGGTAAAAAATTCCATGACAAGTGGGGTTGACTAAAAATCTATAATTTTCAAATGCACTAAATGGTCCTAAGTGTGGCTAACACAAGGGTAAAATCACATCAATTTGGTTCGTACCTGATAAATGACAATGTAAGGGTCTATTCCTTTACATATCCACTCCAACCATGAACTACTTAGTAGAGTCTAATGTATAACAACACTTAACTTGAGTTTTCATTAGGATCAGAGAGTCTGGATGCTCAACCCCATGGTAATCTTAGTATCGCATGCCCAATTTATATACCTCACCATGGAGTGGGGTTGGTATGATGCTGGGAGATGAAACCCTAGGTTGATGTACACCTAGAAAACTTTTGAGGGAGTAACAAGATTCTACCCACAAATCAAATTCAATAGAATAAAATGGAAAGACTTTAGAGGTTTTTTTTGGGTCACCTAAGTCTCTTGGAGCTTGGGGAGAGTATACACGACATTACTTATAACAAGACCAAACAAACAAGGAAATAAATTCAACACTTTTGATCACCCAATGAACACATATAGACTGAGTCAAGGCATAGTATTGAAATCAAAAAAAAGGGAAAGAAAATAATTAAACAAACAACACATAGAAAGTAAATAAATATGAAAATGAACAAACAAATGAAAAACCTAAAAGTAGAATCAAAATAAAACATCCTAACAATGGTTTTACCCCAATAAGGGGAATTGAGGATGACTAACTAGGCTTAAACAAGACAAATGTTTTTGTATTTTAAAAAAATTGAATTTTTTTTGGAATTTTATAAGCATCTCAAGCCAATTGGAAATTATAAGATACTAAATGGTCCAACTCACAAAATGGCGAGAATGTGGCTTAGGTGGCTCATAAAATGGAGAGATAATTGGCTTAGGTTGCTCTCAAAATGGTAAGATCATATGGAAAAGGGGGACTGATATGACCTTAATGTGAATTTAACATAGCCTACATAGTCCTAAAATGACCTTAAGTCATAGTAGATCCATCCACACAAAAGATGGGGAGAGAACCTACTAGGTCACAATAAGTTCTCAAATCCAAAAAATGGCCAAGAAAATGAGAATAGTAATAACAAGATGATGCAATATTGCATAATAAAAGGTGTTGTCCCTAATTTTCCCATAGGTGGTTATAATTAAGAAATAATGACATATGTCTGTGATACTAATTTGCCCATAGGTAGTTATAATTAGAAATACAAGGTAGACTATTAATTTACCTATAGGCAATTATAATAAATATCACCAATCAATTGTAAGTTAAATATAACCTACCATATCAACTGTCACACTACTTTCATAGATTATCATTTAAACATAGAATTATAAAAAATTTGAAAATAGATCTGAATCCCCTTATGGAGGATGTGGGAAGAATAAAAGGAACCAAGGTCAAAATAGGTTAGGTAGGATGGATAAAAATAGGCTTTGATCTAATATGATAGCATGGTAAAATGGCATATGGTATGGCATAAGATGATGATGACATGATAATTAGATAAAATGGTAAGAGGGTTTGCCCCAAGTGGTAAGGAGAGGGAAGTGACAGGGAATGAAATAATAGTAAAGGAATAGAAAAATGAAAATGACAAGGTATATGGAAAATGAAAAGGTAAATGTTTTTGGCTTGGTATGGTAAATGATCATGTTGTTCTTGTTGATGTGGAGATGCATGTCATGATTAGCATATGACAAAACCAAAATAATCAATCATGTAAATTGCTAGCCCATACCTCATTTGAATATTTTTTCTATCAAGAACTAGCTATAGATTTGTATTCTATGAATTTTGTTGTGATCTTCATTGGTCATTTATTATATTTCCTTCAAACATCAAGAGAAGTTTTATTTGTAGCCTCTAAAAATGAAAGTGCATCCAGGGATGGTAAATATGGATAAATAATGGATGATAAGTTTGATTTGGAGATGTATAGGTGGATGATAATGGAATATATAATGGTTGGAAAATAAATGAATATTGGGGTTTTGAGGCACACAAAATGTTTTTAATTCTAGATTTAACATAACTTTAGATGTGGCAGTGCTGAAGACTTTTGAATATGCTCTCAATAATACCACTAGATTTTTTTGTTGTTTGGGCCTAAGAGTAGCTACCATCTAATTATGTTGTAGATTAGAAGCTATACTAATTTGATCTTTGATAATGGTTTCATCAAGCAGTGAATAACTATTATACTCAGTTATTGGTGCCTTGAAGAGGTTTTCACCACATAAGTTATCTTGATTTTCCCATAGCACCTTTGAGAAGGTTTCACTAAGGAATGTTGACTTTTGACTTTGATTATCTTCTATCACCTCCAAAAAGGTTTCACTAGAAGATGCTAAGTTTAAAATTTGATTTTCCCATAACACCTCTAAAAAGGTTTCACTAGGAGATTATTCTTCTACTACATAAATTTGGTTCTGGTCTCCTTGATGTTCTTCAACTGATATGTTGTCATAGATGAAATTTAATAAGGTATGATTATGTCATCCTAATCAACATTTGTGGGAGATGAAATATTAATATAATGGCTAGGTTAGTTGGTGGTAATGGCATGTGGAACAATAATGGAATGGGAAGAGGTCATACATTCCTCATAAAAGATGCTAGGATAACTTATGTCAAAGTTGAAGTAATCATCCTCAAAAATCATGGAAGGATCACAAATATATTCAAATTGATCTACAAGGCATACATAACCGATTTTGTAATAGCCATGAACATATTATGATTCTAAATCTAATTCTGAATCAATAGAATCTGAATCCAATGTTGACACTAATGTTGATTTTGTTTTTGATGCTAAATATAATATCAATTCAAGAATAAAACCTAACTTCAATTTTGGTTCTTCATCTGGTGTGGATGTTTCTATAATGATGTCTTGTTGAATGTTTGGTTTTAGATAAGTAACAGCCTATGATGGTATAATGGGATCCACAGAGACTAGTTTATCAAAGTGAGACTCATCAATAATAGGGAAAAGGTCCAAAAAAACTCCTTAGAGACTAGCTTATCAAAGGGAGGCTCTTGAAAAACAAGTATATGGTCGAGGTAATGATTTTCCTAAAGGTGGTTATAATCATTAAAAAATGACTCAATAAAGACTGGCTTATCAAAGTGAGACTCGTTGACAATAGGTATAGTATTAAGAGGTGATTCATCACAGGTTAACTTATCACAAATTGGTGGTTCCAAAAAAAATCTTAGAATGGTTGGTTTTATTGGCCTTGGTTTATAATCAGTTGTAAAATACTAGTTTTGAATACAGCTTGGTCCTCAAATGATTGGCTTGGTTGGGGTTGGATAATTAGTAAGAGTTTTTTTAAGTGGGAATAATTGGAAACTCATGAATAATGACTAGTGGTTGGATAATGATAGGGTGTTGTGGATTTGGTTGCTCGTACAAGCCAAAGAATAAGGTCCTAGAATGGTAATGGTAGGGCATTATGGATCTTGATTTTTTACATAAGAAAAAGGATGAGGTCCTAAAATGGGAATGGTAGGGCATCACAGAGCTTGATTACATACACAAGCCAAAGGATGAGGTCTTGGAATAGAAATGGTAGGGCATTGTGGAGCTTGGTTTCTTGTACAAGCCAAAGGATGAGGTCCTAGAATAGAAATGGTAGGGCATTATAGAGCTTAATTACTTACACAAGATAAAGGATGAGGGCTTGGTATAGAAATGGTAGGGTGTTATGGAACTTGATTTCTTGCACAAACCAAAGGATGAGGTTTTAGAATGGTAATGGTAGTCCTTGGACATTGTGAAGCTTGGTGGCTTGCATAATCTGAAGGAGGGTTAATAGTATAGGTGGGGGATTGGGTGGTCACCAAAGGGTGAGAATCATATGTCAACCTACCAAAAGAAGGTATTATAATGTGATGTGATTAAGGATCTTGGATTTGTTCCCCATATTGAGGATTGTAACGAGGATAAGAATCTGTCTCACAAACCACTTTTTCACTATAGGGGTCTCAAACAAAGATAATTTTTAGGGCTCTTTTATCATAACTTCAATTGTACACAACTCCACCATAAGTGTAGCTAGACATATCCATATCAATAATGAAAGATTCAAAAAAAAGGATTAGAGTTATATAAATTATTAAAAATAATGTCCAAAGGACAAATGGCTCAAAGTTGGTCTAACTTGGTCTATAGGAGTTGTATCTCCAAAATGGTCTATGTTAAAAATTGGTATAAAATAATCTAACATCATAATTATAACATCAAATGTCTCACACACAAAAGGTCAAGTGGCTAAATAAAAAATGGTAGGCCAAACTCTAAGGATAAAGTGTTCTAAATAGGTCTAATCTATAAAAAATAAAAGTTGCTAGGTCATTGGTCCAAATGTGGTGTCAAAATCTAGGCTCAAACAAGGCATGTTCTAGGAATTTTGTCTAAATGCGACATCAAAATATAGACTTAAAATAAATGGGTATTTAGTCTTAAAAAATTGGAACATTTTGGTATAGAATAGGCATACAAAATTTAAACATGAACTTGGTCAATTGGTATAAGGCATAAGTCAAAAGGCATATAGAGAGAAAGGTTGTTTTCTCCCAAATAAAGGCACAAACAATAATGAAAACTAGGCTCCTTTGAATAAATAAGCTAGGCAAAATTGAACAACATAACAACACTAGGCAAAGATCCAAGCAATAGTTTTCAAATTTGGGTAACGAATTAACCTAAGTTACATAGCCCAAAATATAAGGATCAATGTCTAAGCCCCAATTAAGCAAGGCATAAACAAAAATTAATCAATGTTTGAATTTTAACTTAGTAAGGTTAATTAAAAAATCAACTTAGGAAACTAGGAATCTTCAAACAAACAACAAGATAGATAAAATGGAATGGCATAGCGACACAAGATAAATATTCAAACGGCATACATGGCATTGGTTCCACAAAATGGCATTGGGCATAAGGTAAACAAGTCTATGAAAAAATTTGAGCAGTGTAAAGGTGTTATCGCTCTTTAAAGATGTGAAAATGGTTTGTTTAAAAGACTCCAAGGCACAAAATCTTGAAATGAATTTAGGAAACATAACATTAACCATTTCAATTGATTGATACACACAAACAATTTTGGTAAAAGTTTTTAAGGTAAAGGCTTGTAACAAAATGGCTATTGTAATAACTCCTTAAACAAAGGAGTGGAGTATAAACAAAACTCATTTGATGTGGCATAAGCAAACAAAAGTTTTAGACTCAAATACAAATCAATATAGGAATAAATGAAATAACATTTAAATGTAACATCCTAGATCCTATAACTGACAAGGTTGGTTAAATGGGTTTGACTAAAACTATAGTTTTCAAATGTCTAGATTGGTCCCAAGCATGGCTAACACTAGAGATGCCTCACATCAATTGAGTTCATATCAATTAACTTACTATGCAAGGGTCTATTATTTTGCATAGTTATTCCATCTTTGGATTATTTAGTGGAATCCCATGGTTAACTAGACCTAACTCATGTTTTTATTATGAAAGGAGAGGTTAGTTGCTCAACCCCTAGCTCTCATAGTATGTGTACCCTAATTTGTATACCCCACCATAGAGTGGGGTTAAAACACTATAAAGAGATGAATCCCAGGGTCAGTGATTCCCCAAATAAATCACGAAGAAGCTATGAACTCCCCTTCATAAGCCAAATTGTATGAAAATAAAACTAAGTGGAAAGACTTTGTTGTTATATTTAGATCACCCAAACCATTTAGGTTTTGGGGAGAGCCTAGACAATATTATTTCCACACCTTGGAATAGGAAAAAATTGTAAGTGAAAAGGCACTTTTGGTCACCCAAGTTCCCTATAGGGGATAGGGGGAGAGCATATGCACACTCTTCATTTTTTATAAAAACACACACAAAAAATAAACACTTTCAAGAATTTGTAATCTAAGTTAAATGTTGATTTATTGCACCATATTAAGATGTGTGATTAAGTTCTTTGTCCCCTTAGCTTAAAATTGAATAATTTGTAATAATTTGCATAAAAAAACTTAATTAACAACACCTATGATCATTTTAAACACTAAAATTGAAATGTTCAAGACTTAACAAATTGGTTTTAGGCACCAAAATGAACTGTTTAAGACTTATCCATTCTAGATTCATTTTAAGCACTAAAGTCAAATGTTCAAGATTTAGCTAATTCTGGTTCCTTTTATTCACTAAAATCAAATATTAAAGACTTAACAAATCCATTTTAGCACCAAAATGAAGTGTTTAAGAGTTATCTAAATTAGTTTTAAACACCCAAAATGAAATCTTCACGACTCTAAACTTGTAAATTAATGCTTTATTCCTACCTTGGACCTACAAGGGTTAGAGAGTTTCCCCCTACTTTGAATCACTTTTAATGATGAGAAAAAAAACTTTTAAAACATAGCTCTTGAGTTTCCTATTTTTAAAATAGAAAGACCGATATTGGTCACTTGTGATCTATGTTGATTATCAGGGAACCGATGGCAATTGGTAATAACTAATATCAGTTGATAAATACCAAGATCAGTTGCTTATGAACCTGAAGGTAAAAACAACATGATTCAAAAAACATTAGTTATCTCAAATTCAAAACCTATAATGAGATGATTAGATAGGGAATATAAAGATCAATGAAACCAAGAAATAATGATTATGAATGCTAAAAAATATTCAAAATGCAAGTTTTTAAACCATGATTTCCCCTACACCCTGACCGATGATGGTCACCTATAACCAAGATTAATTAAGTAGAAATGATGATGGTTAAGCATAATCGATGTTGATTATGCCTGATCAATGTCAGTTTTTATGTGGACCTAAGTTAGTATAAAAACTAAAAATATAGCAAAAACAAAGATAAAACTCCAATTTTGAATATTTCAATCATTCATTCAAATATTTATGAGTTGCATCTTGGTCTAATTGGTACATTGGGTGCTTAATGTCTCACTGGTAATATCATTTATGATCATAGGAATTTTACGTAGAGAGGAGGTTAGTATTGTGTTAGAATATAAAATAATGAAATAAACACACTAACATCTCTAGCCTAGATCATAGCGGGAGCATAATAAATAAAAATAAATGAAAATCATAACTAAAATGTAAATAAAAAAAAGATCTTTACCTTCCTTGAATGCTCTAAATGATTTGTCATGTGACTTACTCAGCTTGTGCTCAAAGAGTCTTTGGCAATGGAGATTGGCTATCTCCTTCTCTCCTTGGCACCATCATTGGCTTGTGGCTTTGATATGGATTTATGGATTGGATTATGATTTTGGAATTATAGCACTATTGTTTCCAATCTTGATATAAAACATGCATTATAACTTTACTTTATCTAAACTCTCCAAATGAAGAGGCAAGTGCTTGTATTTATAGGCTTAGGAACTAACCTTAACTCAAGGTGAATTAAAGTGTAGTTTAAACATGGAATGGGATAAAACTCAACCTAAGTGAGTCAATTAACCCCAATAGAGTTAAAATATGTCAAAAACTCATGATTTACAGTGAATAGGCATGGGTGAGATATTTTTAGATATTTGCAAAGACTTGACAACTCACAAAAGGTAATCATGAAAACCTAGGATATTCTTGATTTTTGAATTTAATTTCTTATAATATCATTAATTTATCATGGATAATTCAATTAGACATTTAATTAGGTTTAACATTTTAATTAATTATATCTAGGATTTTTAGTATTTTCAATATTTTATTTAATTTCATGTGTACACTTGCCCCATTTAATATATCTATAGGCCAAATTGCATGTTATAATGTCATAGGATGAATAGAGATGAATATGTGAGAGGTTTTTTTTGTCTATGATAGGATACCTCAATTAGGGATGTCTTAATGAGATTCTAAGCTTTGATGAAATGATGCAGAATAAAATTTGGGATGTTCAGTGATTTTTAGGCTTACTTTGTAATAGTTGGTAAGAATAGGTCTAAAGTCTAGTCAAAGCCATTGGTGGCCAATTTTAGGTGTCTACATGTTCAATATTAGGCATCATTTGAGCAAGGCACTATGTTTTTTTCTCTTGTTCTTGGCTTGGATAAGAGGGTGTAGTCACCAAATACTATGCTAATGGGTCATGCCTCTTTTTAACATATGGAATGTTATAATATGGATATGGATATATCTCATAAGCAACATCATCATATTACTCTTGAACAAAATATTCATTGGTCATAAATTTCTCATAGTCTAGATTATATATAGTCATATTATGTGTGTAATGAGGCATGTTCAAATATATAACTAGGTCTCATGAAAAATAAAGGGTCCAAATTTAAAAAACAATTGAGGTATATAAACAAACAATCTTTAGCTCTATAAAAGAGGCCCAAAGGGTAAAATAACTAAATTAGGTAATGATAGGATAAAACAAACTTGAAACTAGTCTAACAAATTATATTGATTTGCCCAAAGGTAGTTATAATCATTGGCAAAGGTAACACAAAGGCTCAAAACTCATCTATGGCTAAGGTACTCATTTTCCCAAAGGTAGTTATAATCAGTGATAAAATTATCTAGAAAAAGTAGAATAATTATGAACTAGGATCAAAGGATAACAATTATTTTCCCAAAGGTGGTTATAATCATTTAACTTGAAACACAAGGCTAGACTCTGAAATAAATAACTCAAATAAAGACTCAAAAACAAACTAAACTAAGGAAATTGACTTAGATGACACTTGATAATTGGCTCACTAATACTCGATATTTGATTCATAAGAGACTTTTTAAACAATGGAACTAGGACACTTTAAAACTTGGTACAACAAACTTTAAACAAGGTAGGTGGAAACAACTTGGATCAAAGGGATCTCAAATAAGGAAAAACACAAACAACAATCGCTAGGTTTAGGCAAAGGGTATTTTAGATAAAAATAGGAAATCAACCCAAGTAACACAATCTAAAAATAAAAGGTAGACAATGTAAGTCCAAATTAGATGAGGATTTGATGTAAACTTGATTATTTTAAGATCTACACTTCAAAATGTTGATTTTCAAATTTGATGCAAAAATACTCAAATGTTCTAAGGCAAAAGAGCTAGACTAAAATGGGCAGCATAAACACACATTTGAAATAAAAAAGGTATAACAATGGTTTTAGAACTTGGTTTCAAATATGATAAGTGTTTTGGAACAATTTAGGTAGTGTAACAATGCTCCTTCAAAAAAAATAGCATGAATTTTTTTTTGGATTCAAAAATCCAAAGCAAATGTTTGAGACAAAAAAAGTAGTGTAACGACACCCTATTTAAACAAGTGACACATAGATAGTTTTGGAATAAAACACTAAGGCAAAGAGTGTGACACAAAATGGGTAGAGTAACACCTCTTAGGTTAAAGGGTTGTGAAAACAACGTGATGGTTTTGGACTTGTTTTGATTGATAATATAAATAAATAGTTTTAGTTTAAAAACACACATGTAAATCAAAGAAAATATAAGTATCACTAATGGCTCGTCCTATCCCTAAAATTGACATAGGTGTGTGTAGATTCTACCAAATTTTCCATTGATATACTAATGTTTATGAGGAATTAATTTTTTATTTAAAAACTTAAATTATAAGTGTAGGTAGATTTTTTATGTCCCCTCTATCTCTCAAGAATTGGTATGTGGCACAAACTTAGAGTGATAAACACTAAACATTTGGAAAAAAAATCCATGGAAAGTGGAGTTGACTAAAAATATATAAGTTTTAAATGCACTAAATGGTCCCAAGTTTGGCTAACAGAAGGGCACAATCACATCAATTGGGTGCATACCTATTAACTCACTATGCAAGGGTTTATTCCTTTACGTAACAACTCTAGCCATGTACTACTTAGTAGAGTCTGATGTATAACAAAACCTAACTTGGGTTTTCATTAAGATCAAAGAAGCTAGATTCTTAGCCCCTTGGTAATCTTAGTATCGCATTCCCAATTTATATACCCAACCATGGAGTAGAGTTGGTACAATTTTGGGAGATGAAACCCCAAGTCGATGCACACCTAAAATACTTTTGAGGGAGAAACGAGATTATACCCATAATCCAAATGAAATAAAATAAAATGAAAAGACTTTATAGTTGTTTCTGGGTCACCCAAGTCACTTAGAGTTTTAGGAGAGTATACATGACATTCTTTATGACAAGACCAAATAAGAAAGATAATAAACTAAGCACTTTTGGTCACCCAAGTTCTCAATAAGGGATGAGGGGAGAGCATAAATGTAATAGTTTTTAATTTTCCATAAACAAAAAAATAGTCTAATGAACTTTAAAATTTAACTAATAACAAAAAATAAACATAAGGTGAAAAATGTCTTAAGATATTTAACTAAAATGTATGTTCCTTTTAATATCACCAAATTTAAATGTGATTGAAATTTTGGCCCCTTGAACTCGTTTGCACTTGTAAAATTTTTGAAAACTATAAGGCAAGTGTGATTAAGCTAATTTTAAGCATAAAAAATGTAAGTTTTTAGAAATGCCTAGGCTTCTCTCTCTCCACCTTAGTTACTACAAAAATGTTAGGTCATTTGATTGTCTCTAGTCCAAAAAGCAAATGAGTAAACAACATTTCATTTCAAACTCTCAAGTTTTTGGACAAACACAGAGTGAAACTATCATTTAACAGGGTGAATCTACTATTTTCTTGCAAACATAGATAGATAGAGAGAACTTTGGTGAATCTTCCATTAATCAAGGTGAATATAATGATTAGATGTGGTGAATATACTAAATATAGTAGAAAAATAGGTGAATCCATTAAAACATAGTGTAATTTTACGTGACAAATCCACTATTTAGTAGGGTCAAAGCCATCAAATCCATAAAGAAAAGATACCATTTACCAATTCAAAGATACCATTTTTAATTCATTATTTCTACACCAATAAAGATCTTAAATAAAACACAAGATTGGTGAATCCACCATTACACATAGCAAAGCTGTCAATTACTCAAAAAATAAAATGACATTAATTTCAAGGATAAAAGTCTAAATTTGATAAATTGAATGAATTTGTTAGAAAAACTAAGGTTAGCATATCATTCTCCTTGGCCATACGTGATTTGTGGTCCCATGGTGCATACCATTATCTATCATAGGAGTTTGAAGAGTACACATAACATAGATTAGTTCCTTATTAGTCAAAATGATAAAAAAAATTAAGCATAACAATACACTAGAACTAAATATTATTTCCTAAGAACTAAGGAAAGGATAACATAGTAAACAAGATCATAAAATAGTGATAAAAACAATACAATTAATTTACCTTCTTTATCAAATTTTATGTCTAATTTATGGCATAAGGATGTCTGTGCTCATACTATGAAAATTAGATTCTTCTAGCAATGTTTCTCCATGGTGGTATTACTGCTCCAATGGTCACTTGTGGCTTGGTGTGAAGTTTAGCATAAAATGGGCATTATAACACTACTCTCAATGGATTATTAAATGTATTCAAGTAGAATAATCTTACACACAAAATCTTGTTGGAATATGGTGTGGGCACTTGTATTTATAGCTCTAAGAACTAACTCTAACCCTATGGAGGTTAGGTTAAATTCTAACTTTAGTTGAGTCTAACATAACCTAGGTTGAGCCAAGCTAACCCTAAGTTGGGTCAAAGCACTCATGAAATCTTAACGCCTTAGTTTTAGATATTTTTGAGGCATGACAAATCACTTTAGATATTTTTGAGGTTGTGACTCATAATTTTTTAATATTTAGGAAATAATAAATCACTCTACTATCTCTTTTAACCTTTGACTTCATATTTGGCTAAAAATTCCTTTTTTGATAAGTAAAATTTACTAATTTGATTTGGAATTTTTTATTAGGAAAGTTAATTAATATTTGTAATGTAATTAATCTTACTTATTACTTTTAGGATTTTGGAAATTATTTTAAATATTTATAATTAATAGCTTGAGAGGCCAAAAGTGTCAAATTACTAGGTCATAATTTGACTAGGGTTGAGACCAAACTAGGTTGTTGGTGCATATATGGTAATATGCCAAATAAAATAGCCTCGCCATATTTCTAGGTAATTAAATCCCTTACATAGATGAATTTTGGAAATTTAAGTGACTTATAGGCTTAAGTTGTGTCATTTTCTATAAATTAAACTGAACCTCAATTTAGGCATAAAAGTGGCCAAAACTAAGTGTCTACAATTTATACTAAATAGGGTTGTTTTTTGGGACACCCTATTTTTGACATTGGGTAACACATGTTTGTTAGTTGGGAAAGGGGTTCTGATAGATTTGGAGATTATAATTTTGAGGGGCAATAGGACCACTTGAAAAGACTTGAGAGCTTCTGTTAGCATTCCCTAGGAACATGTCTATGAATGTTTGCCTCTTATGGGAGTCTTTATATAATTTTTTATATTCTCTATAGTTATAAGTGATATTAATAATAAATTTATGAAATAGGATATATACATTGGGATTTTAATCCTTAGATCTCATGTTCTACCATTGTTACCTGAATCCTTGTTGATTATTTCATTGGTAGTAATTTTTGTTCTAAAATTGGGGGTACTATTCAACTAGTTAGTATTTATTTTGATTATGGTTATGTTGATGTGTGTTTCATGATGTTAGTCAATTAAATTTGACTTCATGGATGTTAGGAGGGGTATTATTTTTTCTATCCCATGTGTTGTTATTGACATTGGTGTTGTTTATAGGATGGTATTGGTTGATGTTTATAGGGTTTGGATTTTTGCTCTGATTGGTGACACCATCAGTAGTGGAATTTATATTTTGATTTAGTATATTTGTATCTTGGTTCTTATTATTATTTATAATTTTATTTATAAATCTCTCATTATTTTGTCTTGGGGTGATAATACACCCATTGGTCTCATAATTATGTTGACAAATATCAATGGCTACCTGATCGATCCATAAGGTAATCTTGAGGGATTATTCATAATAATGATATGAGATTTTTTACACATCCTCCCTCATATATTTATTATGGTAATAAAGGAAGAGATTACATAATTCTTGTTGATCCATGTTGGGTACATTGGCAAAGGAATATAAGACCTACCACCATTTCATGATGAAATAGGTAGTTGACTCATTGTGTTATTACTTGATGTGAAAGAATTCATGGTGTAAGTCTTAAATAAATTGTTCATATCTAAATATTTAAAAACTTGGCCATTATTTGGTAAAAATAATGCATATACCCTTGGGGAGGCAATAATATCAATCAAGTGTTATTCCTTCTAGGGTTTTGGGGAAGATTTTTGTAACAACCCCATCTCAAGGGAGGAATTTCATAAAGTTTGTAGTATATGATTTGGCATGTATAGTGGGATCCCCTTTCCTTTTAATTTGACATCTAGTAGGGGATGTTAGAGAAGAACTCCCCATAATTGGCATGAAGAGGTTCCTTGAGGTACTCAACATAATTCCCCATGTTGTTAAAGTCCATTATTGTTGTAGTGGGACTAGAATGAAAAGGTGAGGTCATATATGGGTTGGTTTGGTAACCAATAGAAGCAATAGAGGAGACCTAATAAGGCTAATCAAAGTAAATAGTAAAATATTTATCTAATTGAGTGGGTTTTGAGTCATATAAAAGTAAGGGGGTTATTTTTAAATGTAGGAGGTGCAATAATTTGTTATGGTGGGGTATTTGTGGCTTGCACATAACCTAATGCTATGTAAAGTGGGACATATCTTGTCTATGGAAGGGTAGTGTACATGGGAGGCACATAACTTGGAGTTGTAAAGAATAGTTAATTATTAATTATAACATAATTTTGAAAAGGTGAAGCGTAAGTGTATATGCCTCCCATTGGGGTCTAAATAGGTGTTTGATAATATGAAAGGGATTTAGAGGTATCAGGGTGGGGGAACCTGTGAGTGAGGATATCCCCAAGGGGTTAGTGAGAGAGATGGTTTTGTGGGGGTATAAGTTCATGTTATGGTATAAAAATATAGGCTTTTTGTGGTGCAAGATGAGTCAGTCCTTATATTAGAGAAAGAGATGTATGCCCTGGTGTAGAGTAATTTGGGCTCTTCCCCCAACCTATATTTTATATGCTATTCGCTAGGTCATGAATGTGACCCCCTAGGTTATTGATGAGTTAGTTTAGGCCTATGTTGGTGTTAGGACTTAATACCTCTTATACAAGATGGGTAGGTGTATGAGATAGGGTAGTATTAAAAGGCTAGTTTGGGGTGGGAGACCCAAGGGTAGTTTTTTTGGTTGGTTCTAGTAGGTCATATGCATCTTGACTCCTAAAAGGAAGAAACATGAAAACTTTTAAATAGTTAACCTCATCCTATAAATGGTAGATCCTTCCTAGTTAATAATCATATTTGGTCATGCTTTTTATGTCTAGGCTTTTTAAGTTTATGGATGACCTCATGGACATATGAGGAGTGGTTTCACCTCCCCTAGTAAGGGTGATTAATTACAATTTTAGATACATTTTTTATCTCTTGAATCGATACCCCACTCTTAGTCTAAGTGTTGGGATGGGAATAATCATGGAATTGGTAGTATATATTGGTGTCAAAGGTCAAGTTAATATAACTCATTTATAAGGGCTCACTAGAATTGATTTGAATTATCTTATAGCCTTTAAGAACAAGATATATTCATATGTCCTATCCAGACATATTCTAGTGGTATATGACTACTTTTAGAATTAAAGGAAGAAGGAGGGAAGGTGAAGAAGGGAAAGGAGAAGAGGAAGAAAGTAATAAGCAAAGGACAAAGTCCTTCACATCAAGTTTACCAATTTTTATGCACATGAATAGGGCATTTTAAACTATGCACTCGGCTCCCCGAGGTCAAGCTAAGGTAGCTAATGCAATGGTGGGATATGCATTTGGTTTTTTGTTAGGTGGAATGGGATTCAAAATAGTTATTGGTAATGGGTTCTTTTGATGGAACCAAAATACCTCAATAGCATCATAGTGATCATTAAGAGTGTCAAGTTACACTGAAATAGAACTCTAAGGTCCTTCAATTTTTGAGATCAAAAGAATATGAATCTCTTGGTCAATGTTAGGACTATGGAAATGGTGGATATTAGGTTTAATGACTTATGGGAAAAGATATACTTTATTTGGTTCGCTATGCCCAGTCAATGTCATCCAAAAAATGTGAATGATATAATATGAACCTAGACCCAAGGAGAAGAAAGAGGTATGGATGTGAAACTAGGTCTTAATGATGTTATAATTATGTCTTCTATTATGAGGAAGGATGATGATGGGTAGATCAAGAATTAGTTTTTACTCATCCAAAAAAGTCAAGGAGTCAAAAATAAGATGAGGAATTAGGGTGAAACATAAAACATCACATCTTAACTCAGTATTGATATTGTATTTTATAGAAAAAATTGGGGTCAAGTGATGTAACCTTTTGGAATAGATTATGATGGACAAGACTTGGTGTCTTAGGAAGGGTCATTTGAAAGAGGTTAGGCAAAAGCCCAGTTGGAAGCATTGAGCTTGTTAGATGATGGCTTGTGGTGTATGCTTATTGTGATGTTGAAGTAAGGCTTCATGTGGGATGCTTAAATGAATGGGTATGGATTAGATGGAGTATGTATTTAATGTGTTTTCATGGATTATAATGATATATAGGTGCTTGTGTGTGTCATCAAGGCTTTTTGACATTGTTCTTTTTTAATTTTATTTATTTTTGGGTTTTCCTAAGTTTATGAAAGTAAATACTTGCTGAAATTTAAATGTTGAAATTAAATAAATAAGAAATTTGAAATTAAATTAAAATAAAAAAATAAATAAAAAAATATCCTTTTCAATGATTCACAATTCATGCAAATGAGAGAGGAAGAAACCTATACTATTATGCAAAGTGTTGATTTTTCCTATATTCATCTAGATGTAAACTAAGTGGTAATGTTTTAATAGTTTTTGTTTTTCTTATATGAGGTGGATTAAGTATGAAATTTAGGTCTTATAAATGTGCAAGCAATGAAAAATAAATTTATTCTAAAATAACAATATCACAACACTTTATTTTGACTTTATTTTTCTATAAACAAGTGAAACTAGCCATTTAACTTTCCTAGTTTGTTGTGAACAAGCTTTTCAACTGATTTGCTAAAAGAGTGACATGAAATACAAATTATAATTTTATGTTTTCAAGAGCATGGGGATAATATTTGAAATCCACATGAATTATTCCATTGTCTTAATAAATTTTACTTTTAAAATCTTGATGACTTCCTCCTTTACCATTAAAGTGACCTTAAGCTTGATGGGTCTACAATTTTTCTTGATAGGTTTCCCATTAGGCATTGTAACTAAGTTATGGAAGACTGCATCAGGGTTTATACCTACCATGTTGGTTTAGGAGAAAGTTAAATGTTTTGAAATATTTATGAGGAGATATTTATGGTATTTCACCTCATTTTTGGGATATCTTATGTCTCAATGTTAATGTCAATTATTTCTTAAATGAGGGAGGTTTTTTACTCTTAAAAAACATCATGGGTTAGGGTAATATCAATTTATACTTACATAAAGTAAATGTGTGTTATACACACCTAGGTATGCATTCTTTTTCCTTTAAACTAGTAATTTCATTACTAGATTAAAGGAAAGGCACATGTAGACACTAAATATGAATTATGTAGCACCTCAATATTTTATACTTGGAAATTAATTCTCATGGTTGTACCCTTAAATTCCTAAGGCCTTCCCACTTCCTAAAGGTTCACATCTACTATCTCTTAGTTTGACCATATGTTATTCTAACTACTAGGCCTTTTATGTTGCTCAAAATACTATAAACCTATTTATTATTATCCTTTACATGTTTTGGAACTGTACATGTTTTATAGCTTTCTGAACACTTACATCTTAGATAGATGCATGTGTCACATGCCAAACTAAGTTTCAATTTCCCTAAAGTCATCAATATTTGCAAATGATACATATCCTTATGGCCATCCTAATTGCTTTAATATGATATATTTTTCAAAAGTATTGAAATATATAAAAGATAAATCCTCATTCATACCTCACCTAACAAAGACCTATCAACTCACAAGGCAACTTACCAAAATCACTCAATCAATCATTCAAGTGAGAAAAGCTTCTCTATTTTTACCTATTACAATATCAATCATAGGGACAACCCATCTAAAAATTTGAAGTACTAAAAGAGCATCCCATAAGCCATATTTTCTAATTTAAAAGCTTGGCCACTTTATGTACTTATTTCTCACACATTTAATCCTTATTCACACAAAATCCAACATGTAGGGGATAACTACATAATTATGTGTCCTTCTTCATAATATTGATTATGTACATAGTTCCCATTGATAGATGGGTCCTTGGGGCATTTCAATATTATATGCCCACTAACCCATTTTCTCATAGTCACTTCAAAAGTGAGGAAGATAGGGATTTATCATTTTATAAAGAGAAACTTGTTTGTGATATTTTAACACACTTAAGTAAAGGAAACATAAAACCATAAGGTTCCAAGTGGTCACATCTAGATCTAATAAATATTTTATATTGGACTCCTGTATCCAAATCAAATACCAACATCAAAGTAACTATCTAGATCTAATGCAAGTGTTTAAGGCCATAGAGTGTAAGATTATATAATTTGATGACTATTCAAAAATCATGATCTAGTCCACTTCCAACCTATTTCAACTCATATATACATATACACATTAAAACAACTAAGTACTCTTATTTTTAATTTATTGCAATATCTCTCAATATTTGTACTTACTATTTTTAGCATATCTCAACATTTAAATTAAAAATATTATTTATCTAAGTTTTAAGTTAACCATCTTATTATAGATTATTTTATCACCTATGTGCTTATTCATTTATATAAAAATAGTATAATATAGTATAGGGTTAGGAATATATAAATAAATAAGCATAAGGGTGAAAAATAGATCTATAACAGGCCTGTTAATTTATAAACTCATTTAAATAATGTTTTATAATTAAATGATGAGTTATATTAAAAATATAAAGTACAACTATCAATTAATATTGAAATAAATTATATATAATATTACTTAGTTAACTTAATGAACAAACTCTATGGCCCTAGATGCTTGAATTAAATCTAGCCATTTACATCGATGTTGGTGTTTGTATGCACATAAATAGCTCATGATAAATTGTGTACTCAACTCCCTCTAGTCAGACTAAGGTAACCTACGTAATGGATGGGCTATGTATTTTTTTGGTTAATAGGTGGAATGGGTTTCAAAATAGGTAGTGGCAATGAATTCTTGTGATATAACCAAAAGACCTCAGTAGTGTTACGGTGCTTGAGTGTGAATCTATGCCAAAATAGATCTCTAAGTTCCTTTGGTTTTTGAGATACCAATAAGGTGAAGCTCTTGGTCAATTATAGGAATAGGGATATGTGGGATATTAGGATAAATGACCCATGTGGAAAGATCTACTCTATTAGGTTGGCTATGCCTAGTCAATGTCATCCATAGAATATGAACAATATAAGATGAGACTATATCTGATGTATGGATGTGAAACTAGGCCTGAATGATATTATACTAATGTCCTCTATTCTAAATAAGGATGATGATGGGTGGATTATGAATTAATTATTGCTCATCCAAAGTAGTCAATGAGTCAACAATAAGATGAGGAATTAAGGTAGAATGGAAAACCTCACATCTTAGATCGATATTGATATCAAAATGTATGACAATTATGGGTCCAAGTTATTTAACCCTATAGAATAGACCATGATGTACAATATTTTGTGTCTTAGGGTAGATCATCTAAAAGAGGTTAGGCAAAAGCCTAGTTAGAAACAAATGAGCTTGTTAGACAATGGTTTATGGTGTATTCTTGATGCGATGTTGAATAAAGGCTTTATGTGGGATTTTTACATGAATGGGTAAGGCTTGGATGTAACATGTATTATTTCATGTTTTTTCAAGGCTTATAATAAGGTGTAGGTATTTGAGTGTGTTGGCAAGGCTTCTTGACACTATTTTTGTTGAGTTTGCATTAAGTTTTTGTTATTTTAAGGTTTTATTTAATTTATGTAAGTAAATATTTTATTGATTAAATTGAAATGTTGAAATAAAATAAATAAAAAATATTAAATTAAATGAAAACAAAAATTTATTTGTATCCTTTTATAATTATTCATAATTCATGCAAAGGAGAAAGGAAGAAACCTATACTATTATGCAAAGTGTTGATTTTCCCTATCTTTATCTAGATGCAAACTATGTAGTAATGTTTTTGTAGTTTATGTTTTGATAATATGAGATTGATTAGGTATTAAATTTAGGTCTTCTAAATGTTTAATCAATGCAAATGAAATTTGATCTAAAACAACAATGTCACGACACTTTCTTTTGAATTTCTTTGTCTACAAATAAGATAAAGTAGCCTTTCAACTTTCCTATTTTGTTATGAACAAGCTTTTAAAATGATTTACTAAAATAGAGATAAGAAATAAAAATGCTGATTTTACATTTTTAAAATAAAAAATGACACTTTTGATTCATCAAAACAAATAAAATTAGAAGTACACTAGCTTCATTTTTGTACTTAAGATTGTTTAAGTTCTTATGATTGATGTGTTGGTTGTTTAGAATGCAAGAAACTTGTTTTGATCTTGAAAAATAAAATACTATGTTAGCTGGAAATATTTTTAGAATTCACTAAAATATTCTTATGAATGATTTGTGAAATGTTTCACTAATTGAAAGAAAACAAATTTATTGGAACGAAAACATAATCAAAACTAACTACATATTTTGGTATCAAAGATAATGAAAAGAAATAGATTTCATTCCATTTAAAATTTGATATTTTTATTAAAAAAAATATTAATATAATGCAACAAAAACTACACTAATTTAATATAATAAATAAATGAGATACTGTAAATTAAGAAAACTCTAACCTAACCAAGGCATAGATCATATGGAATGCATGTAGTATGTTGATGAAAGAATCCTCAATATGCTAGCTCATTTTTTTTCTTGTGTGAATTCTTGAAATTATCTAGTTAGAGGATGACCAAGATTTGAAAACAAATGGGGAAGGAGAGGAGACAAAACCACAAATGTAGAGTAGTTAAACTGAGTTTGACCAATGCTTTGGTTTGCAAATACTGAGTTCTTAGACCAATAACACTTCTTCACCTATGGAAATGTATTCAAATCAAAAAATATAGAGGTTGGACCTTCAGGAAATTTTAGTATGAATATGTATATAAAATCTTAAAAATAACAACTTTGAATGGAAATTTCAAGATTGAAATCATACCAAAAATAGTCTTTTATAGAAAGAGTTGGGAACTTTCATGAGGGAGTTCAACTTCTAATTAGAGATGAAATAAAAATAAGAGGAGTGAGTTGGGCTTGATTAGAGGCAAAATTAGGATGGAATGAATAAAAAACATGATAAAAAACATGTAAAATGTGTCAAACACAATTACAAGGGGATAGAACTTCCACTTTATATAAGGGTGGTTATGAAACCACCACTCTAAGTGATAGAACCACCACCTTAATTTATAAAACCACCCTTACTTTAATACAAAACCACCCATTTAATAAAAACCACCACTTATATTAAAAAAGTGCCATGATAGTTGTGTAATTAGAGGGTCAATTTCATAATGGAGGGGGGTGGTTTTAGCACCTAGAGTGGTGGTTTTATCATACATGGGCAATTTTTAAAATAAGATAATAAAAACTATGAAAGTCAATTAGAGGGGACCAAAAGGAGCCAATGGAGGAGTATAGAAGTAGAGATGGAAAATAGCTATAGAGTTCATGTGGATCACAAATCAAGAGATCACTGCATCATCACTGGGTTTCTATTAGGAGTCTTACACTATGTAAATTTTGGGTGCATACAGTGTCTAAGTTAGATATAGGTATTTATTGCATAATATTTACTGCTTTAGATGTGATCAACTATAGCCTTCTAAATTTTTTTCACCTTTGCATTGGTGTTTTTAGATCTCACACATAGGTTGTTTCTCTTTGTGAAATGATCAAACCCTATATTCCTCAACCTTCAAGTGACTATGGAAAAATTGAGTAAGTGGGCACATGGTGTCGAGTTTCCCCAAGGACCCCTCTATCAATGGGCACTACCTACATAGACAATACTCTGAATAGGACCTTATAATTATGTATTTATCCCCTACTTGTTAGATTATGTGTGCATAAGGATAAAATGTGTGATAAACAAGTACATAGAGTGGTATAGCTTGTAACTTTGTAGATAAGTCTCATGGAATTGTCTTATAGTAATTTAAACCTATAGATGGGTTTTCCCTATAAATTAAATTAAAATAGGAAATAATAGAGAATATTTTTTCAATTGAATACTTGATTCATTTCCTTTGGTAAGTTATCTTATGAGGTTATAGGTCTATACTAGGTGACGAATGAATGATGATTGATCATGTATATATAGCAATCCTTTTTGAAAATATATTACATTAAATAACTTAGTACAATCATAAGGATACATTTAATTTGTAAATTTGATGAATTTAGGGCACTAGACACTTAGTTGGCACATGACACTTGTGTCAACATAAGGATATGGTTGAGACATAAGTGTCCAATAATATATAAAATAAGTGTAGGTATAAAAACTGTAGAAGTTGATAATACATAGGTTTATATAATTTTGAGTAGTATAGAAGGCTTGGTAATTATAATAATATATGGTCAGACTAATAGATAAGCAATAGGCACTAGAGATAGTGGATGCAAGCCTTTCATTAGTGGGAAGGTATAGGAACAGAAGGGTACATCCATGCTAATTAATTATCAAGTATAAAATACTAAGGTGCTATATAATTTATATTTATTGTTTGCATTTTCCCTCTTTTTAATATAGTAATGAAATTATTACTTTAAAGGAAAATAAATGCATGCATGGGTGTGTATAATACTCTTTGTTTCATGTGAGTCCAACTTTAGTGCTTTTTTGGTGACTAACTTACAACCAATATCATTTTATAGTATATAATCTATAATTGAAATAATTTGAAATGTTTAAAAGGAAATAAATTAAGGTTAGTAAACCTATGTATCTATGTAACCATATTACCTTTTCAAAATTTGATATGAATAGATGTTTCAATATGAAGAATCAAATCTAAGATTAGAAAAAATTTAAATCTTGAAAGTGAATATATACATAAAAATTGGAGGATAACTTTCTCCCAACCTCAAAGAAAAGGTGAGTTTCCACCCAAAAGTTGAGATTAGCTCAACCATGCAACCAAATCATACTTATCACCTGGTGAGTGTGAGTTATCTGAGTCAATTGACACTATAAATTTGGTGAGGTTGGATTATTTCATCTTATAAACTTGGTAATATTGAGTGATTTAATCACCTCAAACATACCAAAATTGAACCAACTATTGCAATATATTATCTCATTAACAGTTTATAAAAGTCTATTTTGGTGTATGATAAAGTCCATAGAAGTATTTGAAATCTAAAAGCTTATATGATTTTGTAATTTAAGGTACTCTTTTTCATGTTATATTCACCTCATTTACGTCTCAAGATGATGCATGGGTATAATAATGGTACCAATGTATATAACATTTCCATAAATGTGTATTTGAATCATATAAATATGTAATTTGGCCAATTTGAAAATTTCCAATTTTTGAAGACATGTTCCTATGACACACCCCCACTAAATTCTTAAACTAATAATTGAAATGAGTGTGTAACACATGTTTCTATAGCATTTCCCCCCTTTAATCTGAGAATGATGAGTATGAAACAAGTGTGGAGGTCATTCTTTTTTTGCATGGCCCAACAAAAAAACTGTGAAGGTGTGAAAATTATGCCTCTATGACATGGCCCCACTGATATACCTATCTTTTGAGGTGAGAGGAAGTATAAAATGGTAGTTAACTTACCTCAAAAGGATAAGATAACTCTATAATTTATGTATGGTTCATGTAGCATATAGGAGTAATGTGTCTAGGTAGATTTAGCAATCAGGTACATAGTATGTGATCACATCAACTCCTAATATGCATGATGTGAATCATGGGAACATATAGATAGTAATAGTAAAATATCAACAATAAATTGAGCACACACACAAGAGCACTTAAAATTAGATCAAAAAATAATGGTCCAAAGAGACTTAAAACAAAGGGCATGTTCAAATGCCACATGGTATAAGGGATGTGACTTAGTCAAATGTCCATAAAGCATATAAATACATGTTTAAACATATACATACAATAAACTCTGACATATGTAAATATCACAATAAGAAAACATAAGCATGGGGGCCACAAGAAATGGAGCATATTCAAATACCTGAATAAGTAACACAATGCATGATAATAGCATTGAATGAACACACTCAAGGAAGTGAAAAAATAAATCATAGAATAATAAGAAACCAACATAATCATATCATACTATCTGTATGTATGTGTGTGTGTGTGTATGTTATAATAAATTGTTAAGTGCATAACATATCAAGTACACTACAAAATATATATGCATGGATAAAGGCATGTGTAAGTATATAATCTAAAAACATGATAATTAAAAATGATCATAAAATGATATAACCTAGGTGTATCATTATAAAATAAGTTGATGCCCCCAATGTCCATATGACATGAGTAGAGGGAAGGCCTAACATCTAAAATTTCATATATCATGTGCTTGGGTACACCTATTTCACACTTAAAAGATACGTGAAACATGTGTGTGTGTGTGTGTGTGTGTGTGTGTGTGTGTGTGTGTGTGTGTGTGTGTGTGTGTGTGTGTGTGTGTGTGTGTGTGTGTGTGTGTGTGTGTGATATGTTATCTACCAACTTGGAACTAACAACATTGATTCCAAAGAAACAATAGAACATGTAAATGTTGAAAATATTTTTGGATTTTTGAATTTAAATTTTTTTTTGGGTATTTTTATAATATTGTATGTGTCCAACCTTAGGTTGGATCATTTACATTTTTTAGATCATGGTTGAATAGGTGAAAATGGTGCATGACATGTTCCTCCTCATTATTTACTTGTGAAGTATAAGGTCTATTACCATCATGTCAAATATGGATCAATTTATCCTCATGAGAAAAGGAGATACCTTACTAATTTTAGTCAATTTTTACTTCCATTGGGTATATCCAAAGGGTTCCTATTATGAATACATATTGAAATTTTTATGGCATAACCCAAACCCTTATTTGAATCACTTTAAGACCAAAATCAATTGGCATTATTATATTTCCCAAGGAATCTTTCCAACTTCATTTATGTTGTAAGTTTTTTAGATCAAATATGATTTGTTGCCACTGGCTTACATTAAAAGTGGTCTTCACTTATATAGGATCAACATGATTATACCAAAAGCAAGAAATAACCATGAATTATGTGATTGATAGATATTTCTATCATGGATTCATTTTAATTTTTTTATCTTGAACATCCTTCTCCTTCTTGGAAATATTGGTATCATGGTTATTTTTAAATGGACATGCATATTTATACACATCCCAATATAATGAATCAAAAGAAGAAAAGGGCTTATGTAATGATCTTTCTCTAAGTGGAGAAAGAAGACCCCTAATAAAAATAAATTATATTTCCAAATTTGAGGGGATGTAATTTAATTAATAATAAAAATACTTTAACTATGTATCATATCCTTGAATAGGTTCATCCTCATTTTGAGTCAATGCTTGAAAATGGTCCAAATGTTAACTTGGGAAACTTTTTATTATGAAAATACATCAAGAATACATCCTCAATTTTTTTAAGATTTATAGAGAACCATAGAGGAAGATATAGAACCAATCTAGAGATTCTTTAGTTAAGTTTCTATGAAAATCTTTTAATAAAAAATGACCATCCTTTGTTTAATGTCCAAAAGAGTGTATATATTATTTCAAATGAGTTGTAGGATGTCCTTTACCATATAATATAGGGAATACAGGCATAATAAATTTATAAGGATGTATATTTTAAAACACATTTATAGTAAGGGGTTGGTCCACCAAATTATTACCTTGGAAGGTAGCCTCATGTGAGGAAATTTGAAATTTTGTAGTAACCATTTGTTGTTGAAGATCATTTATCATATTCATCATTGATAGTGTATTGATTGAAGAGGTTGGTAAAGAGGTTTAAAATTTGCTTATTGGTTAAAAATTTCCATCCACATGAAACATAGGATTATTAGTATCTCCATGAAGAACAAGTGAACATTGAAAATCATTAAATTTTTCTAATCTCTCAATTATTACAATTTATTTCAAAAATCAGAATTTATTTTCCTAAAATCATGTTTAATATGGCTAAAAAATAAATTATTCCTCCAAATAACCCTAAGGGGGATTATAGATACCATCTATCTAACTAGGTCCATGTAATCAATCCTTCAAGGAGTAAGGTGGATGGCATATGTTTACTTGTTTAGGTAGATTTCCCTAGAGTTTATGCTTGTGAATTCTTAAAATATCAAATCACCAATATGAGATAGTTAATAAAAGAGTTACAAAATTAGATTAGATACATGCAAAATTCAAATATGCTAGTGTTAATAATGTGTTTTCACCTTCTTATATAAATATTATACCCAACAAAGTTTCTTATCCAAATTAAAAGATTAAAAAACATACATCTAAAACATTTTATTCAAATATTATACCAAAGGAAACTAAGAGTCTAAGTGAAATCCTAATAAAAATGATTCAAAACAAAGAGATTTAATTAAATCCTATACATCCAATAAGAAGATATTTTATGCATATCATAGAATGCATGGGAATCATATAGATTGTTCTTTTATACTGAGAAATAAAATACAAAGTCTCATAAATAATGGTGATCCTATCATTGATAAATCACTCAAGAAAACCACTCATATTATGAGTACACCTCCTAAAGCACAAATGTAAAAACAACAAATGTGGTTACCAAAAGATAATTAAAAGTAAGATAAGGGTCAAAAGAATAAATAAATAGAGAAAATATCATTACCAAAATAATTAATGATATTGATTATCAACATACATATATGACACACATGATACAGGGCCTCCATAGAGGCATATCATTTATGATATCCTTGGGTTCTAGTGGAATTTTTCCTAGTCCATAAAACCTTTCCAAAAATATCAAAAAAAATCAAAAAATAAAAAATCCAAAAAAAAATTCATATTGTACATATTCTATTAGCTCCTTGGCATATATGTTGTTAGTTCCATATCGGTAGATAACATATCATCTATTTATATATACATGGTTTTCATGTATCTTTTTTAGTGTGATACATGCATACCCAGGCACATAATTTATACACTTTTGGATGTTGTGCCTTCCCTCTACTCATGTCATATTATCATTGGGGGAATCCACTACTTTGATCACAATACACCCAGGTTATATCATTTTATGATCATTTTACATTATCATGTTTTGATATTATATACTTACACATGCCTTTATCCATACTTATATATTTCACAGTGTACTTGATATGCAATGTATTTAATATTTTTTGCTAACACATATATCTAAAGACTAGTTTGATATGCTTATACTAGTTGGTTATGATTCTATGATTTTATTTTTGTGCGTCCTTGAGTGTGTTCCTTTCTTACTATTATCATGCATTGTATTACTTGTTCAATAATTTGAATATAATCCATTGATTGTGGCCCCCGTGCCTATGTTTTCCTATTATGACATTTGCATGTGTCATATTTTGATGTATATGGACATTTGAACATGAATTAATATGAATTTTAGACATTTTACTAAGGCATGTCCCTTGGATTGTGTAACATTTAAACATGCCCATTATTTGAGGTCTCTTTGGACCATTATCTTTTGATTTGATTTTTAGTGTTATTGTGTATGTGCTTGATTGTTTGTTGATATTATATTGTTACTATATAGATTTTTTCATGATTCACAGTATGCACCTTAGGATTTGATGTGATCACATGCTATGTACCTCATTATTAAATCTACCTAGACATGTTGATTTCTATATGCTACATGATCCATACATAGACTATATAGTTATCTTATCCTTTTGAGGTAATGTAACTAATATTTTATAATTCCACTCAATTCAAAAAGACAAGCATATCAGTGGAGGTATGTCATAGAGGCATTCCTTTCACACCTTCACAATTTCATACTTTAATGGGGGCATGCCAAAAAGGTATGACCTCTAGACTTATTCAAAATTAAACCTTCTTAGATTATAGTGGTGATATGTTATGGAAACATGTTCTCCACACTCATACTAGTTTTTAGTTTAAGAATTTAGTGGGGGAATGTCATAGGAACATGTATTCCACATTTTAAAATTTTAGAATTGGCCAAATTTCATAGTTATATGATTCATATACATATTTTTGGTTGAATTCTATACCTTAGTAATATTTTTATACCTAGGTTTAAACTTGAGACATATATGACATGCATATTTCATGTAAAAGAGAACCTTAAATTATAAAATAAAATCAGATTTTAGATTTAAAACACTTATGTGAACTTTAGCATGCACTGGGGTGGATTTTTATAGATTTTTATTGAGCCAATCTACTACAATAGTTGGTTCACTTTTAGAAATGTTGAGATGATTACATCACTCGATATTAAAAATTTAATAAGATGAAGTGATTAAATTGTCTATCCTCACCATATTTATAGTGTGGGTTGACTTGGATCACTCACACTCATAAGTTTATAAGTATGATTAGGTTGCATGGTTGAGCTAATCTCAACTTCCAGGTGGAAACTCACCTTTTCTCCAATGTTGGGGGAAATTTTTCCTCTAATATTTATATATATGCACTTGAAATTTTTCTAATTATCCTAATCTCAATTCCAATAATTCATATTGAAACATCTCTTCAAATAAAATTTCCAAAAGGAAAGATGGTTGCATAAACACATAGGTGTACTCCTAACCTTGCTCTCTTTCCTTTAAATAATTTCAATTTTAGATTATATGCATTGATTATGTACAGTAACATGATCTTAGTTGTAGGTCAGTCACCAAAAAATCACTAAAGTTGGACTAATGCAAATGCAAGGTTTGTTATATACACCCAAGTATAAATGTTTTTCTTTTAAACTATAAATTTCATTACTAGATTAAATAGGGAGAATATGTAGACACTAAATCTAAATTATATAGCACCTCATTCTTTATACATGGTAAGTACTTATCATGGTTTTACCCTTCATTTCTTAGACCTTCCCGCTAATAAAAAGTTCATATCTACTATCTCTTATGCCTATTTATTATCTCTTACTTTGACCATATGTTATTATGATGACCAAGCCTTTTATAACACTCAAAATGGTATAAACCTACTTATTATTATCCTTTATAATTTTTGGACTTATACTTATTTTTGAGATTCTTAGACACTTGCATCCCAACCAGATGCCTATATTGATGAAAGTGTCCTATGCCAAAATAAGTATTTAGTTCTCTAAAGTAATAAATTTTTAAAATGAAATGTATCCTTATGGTTAGCCTAAGTCATTTAATGTGAGATATTTTCAAAATTTATTGGTATATATACTTGATCAATCCTCATTCATTACTCACCTATCATAAATCAAATAAATAACAACATAACTTATGAAAGGTATTAAATCAAGCATTGAATTGATTAAACATTCCCTAATATTTCATATTTAAATATCATTCATAGTGATATCCCATCTACAGGTATTAATTAATGAATGATTATTCCATGATCCATATCTACCAAGTTACAATCTATGTCACTCTATGTTCTTTCTTATCACACTTTACATCATTATGCACCCACAAGATAACACATAGGGGAAAACTAGATAATTTTGAGACCCTTTTTGGATTATTGACTATGTAGGTGATGCTCATCGATAGAGAATTCCTTAAGCTTGACATCATGTGACCACTATCCCATTTTTTCCATAGTCACTCTAAGGGTAAGGAAGCTAGGGTTTTATCATTTGACAAATAGTGATAGCTTGTGCATGAGATATGAACACACTAGATCAAAGGTGAAAAAATATAAGGTTCTAAATGGTCAAATATAGATCTAGTCAATATTTTCTACTGGACACCTAAATCTAACTCAGACACTAGTGTCGATGCAACTATATAGATCTAATGCAAGCATCTGAAGCCATAGAGTGAAAGATTAAAAAATCATATGACTATTATATAATCCTAATCCAATCCAATTCTAGCCTATTTCAACCTAGACCTACATGTGTTTATTAAACAAGATAAGTATTCTTATTTTTCATTTATTACAATATCACTCAATAGTTTTACCTAATATTTTTAGCATATCTCAACATTTAAATTAAGAATATTATTTATCTAAGTTTTTAAATAATTTGTCTAATATATACCTATTTATCACCCATGTGTTTATTCATTTATATATTCTTAACCCTATAATAATTTGATCCATCTCAATTTATGGTTAAATGTTTTATTCAAAAATGTGTTAAAAAATAAATAGTTTTTTCTCCAAAAAATATAAGTTGATCCCTAAATATAGATTACCTCCTATAGGTAGTGTGAACACTGACTAACACAAATCTATTTTAGAAAAGAATCTAACAACTATATAGTGTGATCATGACCACTCCAACACCCTCCCTTAAGCACATAATAGGAAGTGATAAAATAGGAAGCAAAGAGACTGATGGGTCTTAGAAACTAGGCCTAATTAGGTACCTGTGTATAATGCATAGTGAAATACTAAGTTTTACTCTAGTAACCATTCCATCTTACTAAACTAAATGTATGTTGAGTCATTGTAACCATCAATTCAAATCAAAATTGGTATTCTATATAAGTCTCACTCAATAAAAGACATTAATCATAAAACTAGGTGAAAAGAGTCACTATGGATGAGAAGTGTCACTACAAGGTACCAAAAAAATACTAAATCCATAGAGAAAGTGGAGAGTATAAATTATGTTACAAGTCATCCCAAGAATCATGACTCAAAATCTCAACACAATATTTTAATAGGTGCACTTGATGGAGTGAATACCATTAAAAAAATTGCACAAAAAGGACTAAAAAGTCACACAAAATATGGTGAGAATAATTGGTCTAAACCTTTTACTTAAGAGTTGATAGGTGTTATTAATTATAAACAACAAACATTTTTAAGTTTGAATTCATAACTCATAAAATTTATACAAGCCAAAAATAACTTCCTGAATTAGAAGATGTGGTGTGCCAAGGGAAAGAAATTATCATGACACCTAAAAAAGTATATGCACCCCCCTAATTATTAAATGATTTTAGTGACATAAAATATCTATATGAGTGGGACTACTTAACTACTCAAACATTTAAAAACTAATAATGGAATTCACTAGACTAGATACTCTTTAGAAGGAGAATGAGCTCTACCAAAAATCTAAAGAAGACTGTCAACATGGAGAAAGTGATGAAAATAAAGATACAATATAACTATCAATAATAAATCAAATGAGGTGATCCACAACTTCCTAAAAATAAATCCCAATCACTAAGGGAGATGAAAAGGAAAGGAAGAACATATTATAGACCAAGAAGCTAATAATTAAAGAAGGCATCTTTGTAATGACTTCTTAATAAATACTTTAAAACTATAAAAATTGATCTAAAGACCATCTGATATGAATAAATATGGAATAAGATTATATAATTAGTGTAAATAACACAATTAGAGCATGCATCAAAACATTTGGTAGTGTGTTAGAATAACCCTCTAAGGATAAAATAATGCCATTATTGTTAGGGTGATCTAGCCTTAGTGAAGGTTTAAAATAACTCATATGTAGCTAAATATCTTTATAAAGAGAAGAGGTAATAAAAACATGAGCTTTACTATAATTAATATATCCCAAAGAAGATGAAATGCCTAATTTGTAATGAATGCATGGCAAAAATCCCATTTAATAGGTTAAATGGGAGAAATAATTCCTTATGAATGCATACCAATACCTCTGCCAAGATGACCTATGGAGAGAATAATGTGAGAAATTAAGGTAGTAGTGTTTTTATTAAAGGAACCAGGTCAGTAATCAAATATATCTATAATGGGATGTGTACAAGGTGAAAAAATATGAGAAATAACTAGTGTAACTAGCATAAAAGTTGATGTTGTGACAATAGGGGGTTACACAAGATCTTGTAGGTCATAGTCTAAAAGTGTATCAAGTGGATGTGTACTACATTTAGGAACATTACATGATGGACTATAAACATGAATGCACAACATATCAATTTGATGTTATGTGATAGTAAGTTTTTTGAAAGGAGTGCATGAAGATGTCTTAAATGTGAATGAGTGAACATAGAATGGATTTATGTGTCATCAATCTCATATTAACTTCCTAAAATTCTAAATAAGAATAAATATTATCAATGGGTTACTTAGTATCTGGTATTTTATAATCAAAATGTGCATCTAGTGGATTCTCACCAGAATTAGAAGAGGAGTAATGGGTACAATATCAAAATGTGCATCAATATGAGAAAGAGGAGGTGTATTTTCCTCTTCAATGTCATCAACAAAATATAGTGTAAGTTCATAATCTTGACAAGACAATTAATCACTAATAAATGAAGAAGAAGGAAGTGAAATAAGAGGTGTAGTAAATGAGGGCTCAGAGGATTTAGAAGGCTTAGATGACTCATTTGCCTCCTAAAATAGTGATATAAATTTGTCCTAAACTTCATTTGGTGACATGGGATCTATAATTATTCCATGAAAGTTGAGTATCTTTACTTGATTATTGGTGATGTTAACATTGCATAACACAAATTTAGTTTGGAAATAATTTAAACCACTAGCCACCATGAACATGAACACTCAAATAGTCTCCTTAAAGAACATAATAGAGAGTGAGAAAAGATTAATAAAAGAGATAGATGGGTCCCAAAACATAGTCTTTATTAGGTACCCATTTAAAAATGTATATTTAAATACTAAGTGTCCCTATGGTAACCAATTTATTTTACTAGAATATGTGGATGTCAATTTTTTGTAACTGCCAAGGTAAATAGGAATTGGTAGTTTATACATGGATCACTTAGTAAAAAATAGTGATCATATAATGGGGGAAAATTAGTCACCATAGATTAAATGTGTCACCACAAGGTACCTAAAAATAGTAAAACCATAGCATAAGTGGAGAAGAGAAATTATGTTGCAAGGCATCCTAAGAAGCATGACTAAAAAAATTAACATGATGTTGTAATAGATTCAATAGATGGAGTGAATCCCACTAAATAAAAGTGCACTCAAATTAATTGAGATTAATATAATATCAAGTGATAAAAAGAGGTCCAAAACTACTACTAAAGAACTGACAAGTGTTGGGAATGCTAGACAACAAACACTGTCAAGTTCGATTCCATAACTCAAAAGTTTTTCAAACTAGAAACAACTATCTAAAATAGAATGTTTAGTGTGCTACGGGATAGTAAGTAATATGACACCTGATCCATCATATGCACAATAAAATCTACTCATTATTGTGTCAAAGTCAATATACCATCTAGGATATAACACAAGAGTTGCCTAATAAATAGGCAAATGAATTTTTTTCATACAAAAATAAGTTGTTTCAAGAAACCAACATTAGTTGGGATGGAATATTTTCACTCCCTATTTATTACTTGAAAATATTCTTCACACAATTACTAATCAACCAAATCCCACATCAATCTTAAATCCTATATTGGTTGTAAATACTAGCTAACACAAATCTATTTTTAAAATAACTCAAACTATTAGTTAATGTGAACATGACTACTCCAACAATTTGCATACATAATTAAGTTTCAAAATTAGAAATACATATAAATTAAATATAATCATAGGTTACCATATAGACATTTGGTCATAATTCTACACAAGTTAGTTTTAACTAAGAGATTAATATCGAATGGTGATATTTACCTAATCTTGTAGAACTAACCCAACATAGGTAATATATTAGTTCCTCAACAAAACAAACCATAGGCATGATTATCCCTCATTTTCACTTATATATAATATTTATAGCCAACCAATCCACAATAATATATAAGTATATTTATCTCTTTAGTGATTTACATATTTAGGATATCCACTAATCAAACCAAAAGAGTCAACTGCCAATATTTTACATTTATATGCATGCTTAAATACCATATCTATTGATTTGAATTTTATTTAAAAGTTAAATATTAATTATATTAATCTATCCCATTAATCCAAATAAGGGTAAAACATGTTTTATTATCTCCCTAAACAATATGTATGAGAATTAAACCCCTTGGCTTACTATTTACTAGTGTAGGTTTCCATCAACATTGATGAGAAGTTATCTTATGCCCAAATTGATAAGCTGAATCAAGGATCTAATAAGATAATTAGTGACTATGTTATTCAATACAAGAACATGTTATCTAATATGACCAATGATATGATTGATAATTAATTTCAAGAAATATTAAAAAAATATTTTCTATCATTGCTCCACAAATCAATTATATTTAGGAGATTCAAATCATTTGATGAGTTATATCATATACTGAAGGACATTGAATTCAAGTTAATTGGTATAAACTAACTTAAGAATATATAAAATCCTATGAATAATTAAATAATTAAGTTTAAAATAAAATTTAATTATAAGTTCAAACCAAGTGATAACAAGAATGAGGTGAAGATTGCAGTCAATATAATGTCACAACCTGCAAACTAGTTACAATTGATAGATCCACCAAAGAGGTAGTTTTCATTATTACCATCACCTCCTCATGTGATAATAAATAAGCTTATTTAGTGTAACCTTATCACAATTATTCCTCCATTATATCTCAATCCATGTAGACTTAGAGCAAGGAACAATGACAACAATGCATATTATGAGTATCATCAAATTGTAAGGCATTCAAAGAAAAAATGTTTCAAGCTGGGACATAAGATATATGATCTCATAGATGATAACATTATCAATTTAATTTATCAAATAAAGGAATATAAATCATAAAATAAATAAATAATAATATATCTAGTGATCCTTTTACTAAACATACATCAGTAGAAATTAAAGATAGTTTAGAGGTACATTATGCATACAACTTGTTGTAGATGATATTTTGAGATTATATAATACCTCAATCTTCAGAACTTGGAAAACTCATGACCCTAAATTTTCCTCTTATTTTCATGCATTCCTTATTTATTTAATCCTCACATCTAATTTATCTTATGTCCCTTGGCTTATCTCTTAGTCTAACTAGCCTTATTTGATGACATAGACATCCCATCTTGCATATAATGCTTAAAATGTACTTATCTTACACCTCTATAAGTTTTGAGCTTGTTATTTCTCTCCTTTTCTAAGGACACTAATGTATGAGTTAGATATTAGCATCGATGTTACTATACTATTCTGACACAAATGTCAAGTGCCCTAAAAGTCATCTAGTTTGTAAATAAAATGTATCATAATGGTTAGCCTAAGTACTTTAATACAAATTATCTCTTGATAGGATTGGTATAAATATAATATCAATCCTCATTCATTCTTCACCTATAAATCATACCAAAAGAGTACTCAAGAAGCACTCAAGTTAGTAAAATCTTTCCTATTCTACCCTACTCTAATATCAATCAAAGGAACAACCTAGCTATAGATCTAAAGTACTAAAGGTGTATTCATAAGATCATATTTGCCAAGTTACAAGATAGGTCATTATTGTACTTGATTTACACATATTTCATGATTCACACATAATCCAACATGTATGGGATAAATACATGAGTTTGAGGCCCTATTTTGGAGTATTAGCTATGTAGGCAACACCATTTGATAGTGGGGTCATTTTGGGTCAGCTTGACATCTATGCCCACTAACCCATTTTTCCCCAAGGTCACATTAAAGATGTAAAGATAGGGTTTTTCCATTTCACCAAGTGTGATATTCTATTACCCATGTCTAAATACACTAGAGCTAAGGTGAAGCCAAAACCATAAGCATCTAGGCAGTTGCATCATGTTTCATCGAGTATTCTATATAAGAAACTAGTGTTGATATCAAACACTACCATTGACATAATTATCCCAGGTTGATGCAAGTGTCTAGAGAGACAGAGGAACCAAATCCATAATCTAACAATTATTCCATAATTATATTCCTACCTAATTCTCTTATGTAATATAACCAACACTATATTATCATTATAAATAAATAATTATTTTTTTATGTCATTTATTTATAAAGCATAATCATACTTTTCATTAATAAACTATCTCAATTTTATAAATTTAGCATATGGTACATCTAAATTTAGCACATTAATTGGCCTACTATAGATCTGATATTCACTCTTGTTCCCTATCATTTATATATGCATAACCCTAACCACTAAATAGGATACACATCTAAATTAGGGTTAAACATTTGGTGAACCTAATCCTTGTGAATTATTTTTTTCATAATTCATAGGGTTTTAAACCAACTAGGGTTTTAGATTTATGTACTTTTTAATCTCCTAGTATTATTTTTTTGTATGTAACCTAGGCATAGACCTAGATTAGGGGGATGTGTCTATTGAACATATTGAGCTTACCCTCAACCCATCCAAGATGTCTCAAACCAATGAAGGATCCCATACCTTAGATTGTGATGATACCCATGTTGACAATGAAAAAAAATCTAATAGGGTTAACATAGAATAAGTTTATGATAATGAAAATCCAAAAACAAATGAAAATGACCAAGTAGATAATGATCAAGTACATGTAATTAAAAAAATTCATGATCACATTCTCCAAAACCCTAAGGATCTTAATAAAAAAAATTATTATTATATTGGAAGCTAAAAAGGCAAAAACTTTAGGGGATACATCTATCCCCTTGAACACACTACAACTAAATATATCTAATGGGGGCATGGATTATGTGTTCCAACCTTTGTTCCCAAAAACTACTATCGATACATTTATTCAAAACTTACCTATTATTTCAACACAAATACTAGTTTTAATTCCTATTACTACTCAAAACATGTTTCCATCCCCTATGTGACTACTTAAACTATTAATAAAAATCCCACTAGGCCTTTAGTTTAATCACTCCTTCAAGTCATAAAGACCTTATAGGATAAGGTTAAAAACATTGAATAAAAGGATTCAAAGTCTTCACATGATATAGATTTTCAAGATGTGTTGCATAACCCTCTTGCACTTGAGATCTCCTTACACCCTTTTCCAACTAGATTTGTTGTATCTAAGTTCACATTTTATGATGTCAAGGGTGATCCAAACAACATATTTGAAGCTTCTATGTGGGATGCCTTGATTATGCTTCAAATGATAAAAAAATTGAGCAAATTATTTTCAAGGAGACTCAAAGATTATGCTTTAAGGTGGTTTTATGATTTACCTCTATAATCTATGAAAGCATTCAAATATATTGTAGATCAATTTTTGTCACACTTTTTTATTTACATTATCAAAAATGTTTCCTATGCTCGAATTACAAAAATAAAACAAGTAACTAATAAACTAACCAATGAATATGTCTTGAGATAGAATACAATGCTAGACAAAATGACTAATCCTATGGTAGATAAAGAGTTTCAAGACATATTCAATCAAATTTTGTTATCTCCTTTATATGAGTCCATTATTTTTAAAAACTTACAATCTCTTGATGACTTATGCCATGTTGTACGAGACCATGAAATTCAGCTTATGTCATTAAATAAGGTCAAGTATGTAACAAACACACTATTTGCATCTACATCTAGTACCATATTTACAATCAAACCAAGTTAAGGTAAAACCTCCTAAGCCTAAAAAGGAAACAACCACCATGGTTAACAAATTTGCACAATAACCTATTTGAATTATCCTAGTTAATGCACCAATGAGATAATTTTCAAATTTACTTGAGCCTCATGCTTCATTACTCATGTGGTTGATAGAGTGTCATCTTATATCTTTCCCTCTTATAGAGGTTGATGTAAATATACTTATACCCAAAGGATATCATTCAAATGATTATTGTGACTATCACCAAGGTCTTAGGCATTCTATGAATAGATGTTTTACCTTGAAGCACAATATACAATACCTCATCAATGACCAATAAAATACATTTGATGATCCTTCAAAGGAATCAAGATCATAACTTGGTGATCACTATAAATATAAAATATTTAATAATCCTTTTCATGATGTTAGAAATAAAATAGAAATTAATGTAAAATAATTTCATAGAATCACAATAACAAGAGCTATGAAAAGAGATACATAAATAATATAAATTAAAATACATAATTAGAAGACAAGATTTAATGTGGTTTACCCAATGTAGGCTACATCCACCAATAAACACTTGTTCAAATTTTATTACAATCCAATAAGAGTATAATTCACTCTTAGATCAGTCTTCTCACAATTACAGTGCACAAATATTGTTTAGAGATGTGCTCAAAAAAATCTCCTAAATTTGCACCTAAATTCACACACTCAATTCACCTTCTCAAACTATATATATATATATATATATATATATATATATATATATATATATATATATATATATATATATATATATATATATATATATATATATATATATATCTGATGTAATACCTATGTCCATATATAATACATCAATAGGTAACTGACATAGCAATTTTAAAAAATAATGGATACCAAAACCATGGGCCAAGTCAACCCACAATTTTTCCCCATTAATCATGGGTGATGACACCACACATATACAAGTATAGATAAACTGCATATTTATACTCCCAAACCTTGATGAGAATACATTAAGAGTGTACAGTACATTTTAATGTACAATATTTGAAATACATTATGATGTGGAAATAAGATCAACAATATAACACAAGATTATTCCAAAAAGGAACCAGAAGTTCAAAAGGCATATAGTGCACATCCTCCTCCATCATATTATAGATACCTACTAGATGGGTTAATTATTAATCATACAAGACATATACCTCCTATGGTTCGAAAACTCATTATTTTCTTTGATGACAATGAAATGAAGGATGATGACTATGATTTTCATTATCTATTAATTCTATCATACCATGATAAACACCCCATACATAGTGTTATGATTGATAATTTTTCAAGGAAAATGTTTGCACCATGACATAACTTACATGTTTGGGTTATACTCATTATGATTTATACCCCTCTACTAGATCACTTAGAGCATTCACTAGGACCTCCCAGAAGGTTTTTGGTAAGATAAATCTATCCTTATAGGTCAATCCTACACATGTGGTTACTATTTTATCAGTTATAAATTATACAGGTGTCTTTAACATGTTTTTGGGATTACCTTAGATACACACTCTTTGATTGGTACCTTCTACAGTACATGGGTGTGTTAATTACATTCATGAAAATCAAGTAATTATAGTTTATGGTATTCCATATGAACATCCTCTTGAATAAGATAAATTTATACCTAGGTAGTTAATTATCAAGCCTGTTAGAGCTAATCCACTACAAAAGGGTAATAAAAAAGTAATCCCCTTTACTAGGCAGCCAATACTTGAGATACCTTTACATCAGAGATAGATAGTGGGTTTCATGGGATCCTCATCTTCTACGTATCATATTTAGATATATAGAGCACCTGAACATGATCCTACTATTGTTATTCTAAATAAACCACAAAATATATAGAGATGGGTTCTAAGAACCCCTATTCATTATATTAGTACTTTACAACCCCAAAGTCTTGTTATACATATGCTTAGCATCCCAAATACTATAGTGATAAATATTACACTTATAAATGCTTTTTGGTAATACCACTAGTTTATTATACCAAGTTTTGAGTGGGGAGATACTTATGATCATCCTTTGGATGAGATCATAGGATGATCTTGTATCTATAGAAAATATCAAAAAAATAAAAATACAAAATAATTTTGGCACCTACATGTTCTATTGGCCCATTGGCATTTATGTGTCAGTTCTATGTTGAGGGATAGCATATCATTTACTCCTACATACACATATATAGGCATACACAGATACATGATTCACTTATGGGTGTTGGGCTTTACCTCTACTCACATCACCAGGATGTTGGGGGAATACATATTCTATGGTCTTGATATACATAGGTTATATGATCCAATGATCACTCTGGATTACCATTTTTTATCTTACATATGTAATTACACATGCCTATTATCCATGATTATATGTTACACAAGGTATTTGATGTGATATTTACTCAAAAAAAATTGTTAACACATTTGATCCATAGACCAATATGACATGTCTATTATGGTTTCTTATTCTTTTCCTTTACACACATCCTTCAGTGTTATTCCTTGTTATTGTCTTGCTTTATCAAGCATTTGAATATGTTTCATTGTATGTAGATCTTGTGCCTATTTTTCTTTCTTGGACATTTTAATATGTCATTGCTTATTATATGGACATTTTAATATATCATTCCTTACTTTTTTAGACATTTGACTAAGTCATGTCCATTTAATTTTGTGGCATTTGAACATGCCCCTTATTTTTGATCTCCTTGGACCATTGCCTTTTGACTTAATTTTGATTTCTCTTATGTGTGTGCTTATTTGCTTGTTGAGATTGTAATATTCCTATCTAGATGTTTCCATGATATTTATTATGCATCTTAGGCCCACATGTGATCACATTGATTCCATGCACTTCAATGTTACATCTACCTAGAAATATTTCCTTCTATATGCTACATGGTTATATTCATAGATTTATAGTTTTATTACCCTTTTGAGGTGATCTAACTACCAATTATTAGATTTTACTCACTTCAAATGGGGCATATTAGTGGTGTATGTCATGGTGACATGGCTTCCACATTTTTCATAGTTTCTAGATTATAGTGGGCGAATGCTTTAGAAGCATGTTCTTCATACTCATATAGTATATGGTACTTACACCAGTTTTGTAGATTTAGTGGGGGTATGTCATATTAATATGGATTTAAAAAATTAATAATTTTATATTCAATAGGGGCATGCTTTGAAATCATGATTTTCACATCCACTTATTATGGTACTTATAATTCATAGATTCAGTGGGGGAATGCTTTAGAAGCATGTTCTCTACACCTACTCAATTTTTAGAATCTTCAATTTATAGTGGGTGCATGTTTTGTAATCATGTCCTCCACATTGGTACTTATATCAATTTCATATTTCTCCATATATAGTGGGGGCATGCTTTGGAATCATGTCCTCCACACTTACATAGTTTTCAAATTAGCCAAAACACACATTTATATCATTTTGATATACATTTATGGCATAATTATATACATGGTACCATTATTACACATAGTTTTAGCATGAGACAAATATAAAGTGTATATTCTATGCAACATGTGCTTAATATTACAAAATTTAAATAAAATTCAGATTTAAAAACTATTGCATGTACTGATACCCAATAGGCTTTTATGGACTTTAGTGAGATGATCTACTACATTAATTGGTTCACCTTATAGTATGGTTTGGGTGTATAAATATCTCTATCTTTCTAAGTTTTTAGTTTGGACTTGATCATCCAAACTCACCATGTCAAAAGTATCATTGAATTGCATAGTTGAGCTAATCTCAACTGCTAGGTAGCACTCACTTTTTCTCCAAATTTGGAGACATGTGCCTTCTAGTCTCTCTCTGTATATATCCTTGGATATATGAAATTTAAAATAATTATCTATATTTATACTTGTCTCAGTTTCATATCCTTATAATGATACATCTTTTTAAAAAATAATTTTCTAATCCCAAATGTTCACCTTCTTGGTGGCCTAAAGTTTCCTTTGAACAAAACATAGAAAAATAACCTCTGGAAGCAACAACTGATTCTGAGTAATTCTAAGGAAAATCTTATAGAGGAGGTGGTAAGTGAAGCAAGGTGGCAAAGGTGTAATCCTAAACCTTGCTCTTTCAATTTATATCAATTTCAATTAATTTTAACATAGATAATATTATTGATTATACATTGTAACATGCTATTTTTTATAGATCAATCACCAATAAATCATTAAAACCCAACTCCATCAAAGCACTCAAAATCAACTCAAGCAAAGATAAGTTATGTGTACACACCCAGGTACTTATGCTTTTCCTTTAAACTAGAAATTTCATTACTATATTAAAGGGGGGGATATAGATTATTTTTTTGGTTAGGTATCACCTCAGTCTTGTACACTTGGCAAACTTATGACCCTTGTTATTCCTTTTACTTATACACATGTCTTTCTTCTGCAAGCCTTGCATTTACTCTATCATATGCCCCTTGGCCTATCTATTAGTCTAACCATCCTTATATTGATGACACATACATCCCATATTTAAAATAATTCTTAAATTTACTTATATTACACCTCTACAAGTTTTGAGCCTATGCATGTTCTCCTTCTCCCTAGACACTAGCATCTGAGTCAGACAATAAAATCGATGTTATTATCATGACCTAATGCAAGTGTCTATTTCCCTAAAATTCATCTAATTTATAAATGAAATATATCACAATGGTTATCCTAAGTGACTTAATGCAAGTTATCTCCAAATAGGATTGGTATAAATATAATATCAACACTCATTCATTCGTCACCTAGCAATCAAATTTAAAAAGCACTCAAAAAGCATTCAAGTTATCAAAATATTTCCTATTCTATATTATTTTGATATCAATCAAAGGAAAAACATAGATATAGTTTTGAAGTACTAAAGGAGTAGTGATAAGGTCATATTTTCCAAGTTACAATCCAGGTCACTATTATACTTTATTTACACACATTGCATGTTGAACACACAAGATAACACGTAGGGGATAACTACATGAGTTTGAAGCCCTATTCTAGAATATTAGCTATGTAGGTAGTTCCCTATAGTATTGGGCACATTATGGTTTAGCTTGATATCATGTTCCCACTAACCAATTTTATCCCAAGGTCACATTAAAGATTTAAAGCTAGGGTTTCACCATTTCACCAAGAGTGACAGTCTATGACCTAGATATGAATTCACTAGAGTGAAGATGAAGCTAAACCTATAAGTATCTAGGTGGTCACATCTTATTGCATCAATTATTCCACATAGGATACTAACATTGACATCAGACACTAGCATTGATGTAATTATCCTAGGCTGACACAAGTGTCCAAATAGCTAGAGGCACCAATTTTAGAATCTAACAATTATTCCATACCTATTTTCCTACATGATTATCTCTTATACCAGATCCAACACTATATTAACATTATAAATAGATAAATAAAATATTTTATGTCATTTGTTTATCTAGCATAGCTATACTTTCTATTAATAACCTATCTCAATTTTATAAATTTAGAATATGGTACATATGAGTTTAGCACATTGATTGGCCTATTTTAGATCTTATATTCACCCTTGTTCCCTATCATTTATATATCCTTAACCCTAACCAATAAATAAGATACACATCCAAATTAGGGTTAAACACTTGTATCCTCCACCAGTGGCATATGATCATCAACTAAATACTATCATTGGTATACTTAGTGATACTCCAACTTAATAACCCATTATTACATTTGATGAAAGTGAGATAGTTGAAAAAAAATCATATTTTCATGCATTTTTCATATGAGCCTACATTTTGGAAAAACCTATACATAGTATTATGATTAACAATGGCTCAAGTTAGAAAATTTGCTTGATGGCACTTTTCCAATATCTTGGGCATAGATGAAAATATTTAGAAGATACAATAAAATCAATTAAAGGAATTTATTTTGGAGACACATTATCTTGGGATGCATAGTATTACCCCCTTAGGTTGGATCAACCATATTAACCACACCATTAGTATTTTTATAAAGTAATTGTATGTTCAACATGTTGTTAGGATACTCATAGAGTAGAAACTCTATGAATTTCCTTGTATAGTACATTGATGTCTAAAGTAAATATAGTCTAATATAGTGGTTACATTTATAAGAGTACAGTATGAGTATCCACCATAGTTAGTGATTTCTCCTCCTCTACCCACACCACCACCTTGACTAGTTGATACATCTATAAAGGACCATTATTTAGGGAGAGTTGATAAACATATTTAGGGCCTCTTTTAGAGAGGGTTGATACACCTATTTAGGACCATTATTTAGAGAGTGGTGATACACCTATTCAATATCACCATTCAAAGATGGTTGATACAAATATTCAAGATAAACATATAGAATTAATTGTTACACATATATATTTCATATATATAGAAATATATTCCATAGTGTAGATGAAATTTGAGCTTTATATGGATTTAACAATGCAAATTCCAAACTCAAATATCAACCACTAAGTAAGATGATAAATCCATTAGAATCTAAATGCTATTAGATGAATGCAACATTCAATCCTAAATTTAAATACTAAGTGATTCATGTCATGATTAAACAAAATATAAAATATAAGAGGATTGGGATGAATTTACCTTAGACTCAGATTGACATGGATGCTTGATTAAATATGATGGATGGTGAATGCTTGATTGAGGATTGATTTTTGCATGAAGATGTTACGAGCTTGATAGTAATTAGTTTGGCATGGATTCCTCACAAGATTTATAGATTAGATTTCATGAAGGAGGAGCCTTGATTATATATATTTTGGGATGGAAGACCAAGGGTTAAAATTTGAAGTTAGAGGTATGAGATCAATGGCTATGGATTATTCAAGGAATATTGAATTGCTTAGAAGTCTATAGTTTAGAGACTTCTAAAGTCTTGGAGTAGCTTTTCCAATTCTAGAGGCTTCTTTATTAGCTTAGGGATAATGGAGGATTAGGTGGGAGTTAGATAGGGATTAGGTAGGTGATTAGGGACTAAGGATTGAGGAGAGCATAGGGACTAGGCTAATAGGTGGTTAGGTGGGGTCATGGAAATTAGAAATTCCCAAATAATAGATAACTAGGATTAGATTAGGATAATAGGGATTAATAAGAATTAATGAAGGAGTTGGATGACTAATTTTAATAGATGGAGGAATATTTATGGGGGTATATAGATAAATAGACTAGGAAGGGTAGGATTAATTAGCAAAATTAAAGGGGATATTAGAATGAGATGAATTAGAATAAATAGGATTAGCAGAATTAGTGTCAACTAATACAAATATTAATGACATTAATGGTGGTGAGTGACTTTAGGTGTATACATTTCCCCCCTCTTTGAAATATCATTGTAAGTGAATTAAAGTGGAAGGAGTAATGGTCTTTTGAATAAAAACCATGTCATGGATGAATATTAGTAAACATGATGTTATGGGATATGATGCCTCTTTGAGGGGACATACATGGAAGAATGAGATGGATAGCCACTTGAAAGAAGAAATGAGGTTTGGAATGAAATGGATAGATGAGGGTATGGGATGATATATGTGATATAGATGATAAATAAGATGGATTTGACTCGAGTAGTGAGTTACAAATTGATGATGCCCCTATCAAGGATGTATGCACAGGGAAGAGAGATGATGGGTGTCATGATTATAAACACATCCCAATGAGGAATAAACTATAACATGATGATGATAGGATTAAAATGCTACAAGATTTAGATGTATCCCAAGCAAGGATGCATGCAAAGGAGAGATATAGGCTAGGATAAGATGATGATTTGATAAGATTAATGATGGGTTTATCTCAAGGCTATAGTTTATTGATATGATTAAGATGATGAGAGAGAATAAATTATTGTGACAAATTGACTAAAAAACCCAAGGGATGAGTATATATGATAGAGATAGCAGTTGAGATATCCTTGGGCATTGAAACCTGGCCAAGTGTTGCCTACATAGTCTTAAAAAGACCTCAGGTTGATGTAGTTCTGACTCAAGGAGGATGATGATTATTATTAGTGATTAGAAGATGATGTTAGTGATTAAAGGATAAGGATAAAATATTGGATGTTATTCAGATGGTGTGTGAGGATTAGCTTAGTGATGGGAATAAATATTATTATATGATTAGATAAATGATGAAAGTGTAGATGATCAAGCCATCACAAATTTTATAAGGCTCATCATAGTCTAAGTGATCCATTAGATATATAACTTGGTAATATTCCCCATGATATAAGCATGAGCAAGAGGACATGATGTCAAAGTGTGTGGGAAAGTAGTGAAATATGCATCCTTGAGGGAACTTTTGGTGTCCTCATAACATCCTTGTTCATTTCCTAATAGATAAAAAATATACATGATAAACAATGTGTGTGTGTGTGTGTGTGTGTGTGTGTGTGTGTGTGTGTGTGTGTGTGTGTGTGTGTGTGTGTGTGTGTGTGTGTGTGTGTGTGTGTGAGAGAGAGAGAGAGAGAGAGAGAGAGAGAGAGAGAGAGAGATGCAAGTAAGACAAACAAAACAAACAAGTAACACAAATGAGTATCTACATGCAGTGTCCCAATATCTTGTCTAGTGATGGGATAGGTGACTAGGTGATGGGTTGGATGATCATGATGTGATTGGGAACTGAGGAGGGGCTTAAATTTGGATAAGGTGATCATGATTAGGATATGGATGTGGATTGATTTAACTATTTTGGTAATAATGTATTTTTATTCCTATTTTAGTTAAGGGTCTAAATTAATAAATTAGTAAATAATATTACAATAATTATAGTCCTAATTTGTATAATTTATGTATCTTTTTTACCTTTCTAATAATACAAATAAATAAGGAGAAATAATGACTTAGTTAGAAACAAGTTGAGATGACTAAGATAGGTTTTTAAACTAGTTATGTAGGATGGGGATAGTGTCACAAATCAGATTCTAGCTTTGTTTAATGAAAGGATAAAACCACCAAAAATAGGACACTTCAAGGCCTGACACTATTTTCCATTTCTACCATTGTTTACCAAACTAGTCACAAAGAACTAAAACTTATTGGGTTTTTATGTTGTGTTGATATGAGCCTACCTATGAAATATTGAGTGTTAAATGTTGATGGATGTCATTATAGAGATGATTTAATCTTCAAACCCTAACACTCTATCATGCTTGATAAACAAGATTTGAATCATTTGAAAAGGGGGTGTTAGTGTGTGTAAGATGCATTAAACTTTTAATCCACACCCATTATGTGGGAATTATGCCTACATACCAATACTCTGAAGAGGGATCAAACCATATGTAATTCTCCCACCTAATGTGTTTTGTGAAATAGTGTGATGTGGATGCAAAAATGACAAATTGAGAGTGCTTTAGGTGGCTAGGGATTGGTATGAGGGTTTGAATATGTTTGTAGCCATGTTAGGTGAATGTATGTAGAGAATAGCAAAGTTTGATTTAGCTTTTTGCTTATATTCTTACTTGCTTTATAAGATTTGTTACCACCCTTTGTAAATGACCTTTGGATGGACTTTTATATGGAACTATTGGTCATGGGTTAGATGTATTTATGTTAGGCCAATATGATGAAAGATAGGAATTGGATGAAAACAATCATTGGGACTCAAAGTACAATTAGATAGGAGCACCAAAAATAGGACACTTTAGGATCTGACACTATAGTCCAAGTATGGTGCTCTTATCCTAGAGGTTTGGGATTTGGGGGATAGGATTGGCCTAGAAAAAGTAGCTTCGCTAAGGTGGAATGACCATTTAGAAGTATTTGGATGATTGGTAATGAGTAAAAAGGTGACTAGAAGGGTCACAAGAGCATGTAAGAAGGAGCTATGGATAAGGTGTCACAAGCCACACTTAAACTACCAATTTAGACATTTTATATGACTACATTTGCCCCCCTTTTATTTTAGTGATGCAGCAAAGTGAAATACTAAGATAAAGGAAAAGTAGAAAGTGTACATGAACTTATCTAAAAGGGTGAATCCCATGAAGATGTGTGATTTTTAGTGATGTTGAGTGGTGTTAGGTATGTGATGAACCAAAATTAATATCATGAATGGATCTGAGTGCTCAATTTCTTGAGAGTGGCTCAATAATGCAAAGGCTGTCCCTTTAGCTCCATCATCACCCATGAAGAGAATCTATGTGATCATGTATGTGTTAATTTATGTTTAGAATATGTGTCCAATCCCTCTAAGTATGTGGATCAAGAATACAAATGCTAGCTAGTCCTTTGGCTCCATCATTTCCCCCAAAGTGTGAAACTATGAATTGATACCAGTATGAATATGTGTCATATGAGATGGATCTTAAAGCCCATAAATTATCTATAATCTAAAAATTTGGTGTGGATATATGAATTTTTGATAATAACTAGGCCAATCTTGGCCACTCTAAAAGGTGGAGATTAGGCTTGTATGAAATCCACTCCAAAATTGAGAACTAGGCTTATATGAAAGCCACTCTAAAATGATGCCAACCACTTAAAAGTGGAACAAGTAATTAAATAGATAAGAATCCTTAGGTAATATAATGAATTATAAAGAAAATAAGACAAATTTCCCATGCACATTACCCCTAATAACTAGTGTTTGTAACATAGACTCTTATATGGATGTTATACCAACTACTTAATCTGAAACTAGAAGTGAGAGCCATCATGCCACACATGATGTCCCCTATGTCTAGATTATTTAAGAAAAACTATACTAAAATTATTGAATTTGAAATGAATTGTAGCTGACAAAACTATAATTGGTCTTACCTTTTTATCTAATTTTGGAAAATCTAGTTTTTCTACTATTTGGACAAGAGCACCAAAAATAGGACACTTTGTTATCTAGTGTTTTAGTCCAAATATGGCACTCTTGTCCTTTTTTTTTTTCATCATTGTTCTATATTCATCACTATGTTTTTGGTTTTTTTTGGCTTGGTTTGAATTTTTAATGGTATTTTTTAGTGTTCTAAAAACTGATTTTTGACTAGTAGAAGGCTTTGATCTTTGTGAAAAAACCCCTTATTGTTTCCCCCTCTTTTGAGGGTGGGAATGAAGATCCTATAATAACTTGTCTCAAAATAAATAGCCCTAAAATTGTGTTATGCTATGAAATATATGATATAACAATGATAATCCAAAAGATGTCTCAAGATATAGCATAGTTTGTATTAGAGATTGTTAGATCAACAAGGGTATGCCTAGATAGATGTAATAATGTAATAAAATGTGTAGTATACTAAAATAAAAATAAAAAGTTGGTAATTTGTTATTTTTAAAGGAGGAATAGAGCATGATGTCCATCATGTCATCCAAGAAAAAAATAAAATACATGATGTGAATCATGGCATTGTAAATAACTGAGAAGCAAAAAAGCACACAAGGCAAGAAGCAAGAAGCATACAAAAGTGGCCAAGGGGCCAAAAAAATAAGGGACATGGGAACATGTCACTCAAAATAGGAAATCAATCATACAAGGCATGTTTAAATTCCACATACACATATAATTAAAAATAAGCAAGGTTGGCACGAGGGCCATAAGCACATAGAAGAGTACAAGCAAAGGACATTGGAAAATGTTCTAAGGCACACATAAAAATAGAAGAAAAGGACATTGGAAAATTTCCTAAGGCACACACAAAAATATAATTAAATGACATTGGAAAATTTCCTAAGGCACACATAAGAGATAAAATAGGAATTGAGAAATACAATCACATCTAGCTACGCAAAGCAAGAAAGGAAGGCAAGTAAATGTTGTAAATACAATTACATCTAACTAATCATAACAAGAAGTGAAATTATGAAAAACATGTAGTAAAATACTAAGTAGATGTCAAGAAATATACAAGTGCTATATACTAGTGAGTATTGAAAGAATAATCTATGTAAGATAGTAAGTAATGAACATCAACATGATAACTAGAGTGTGTGGTGTATGAATGACATAACCTAGATGGTGTAGTCATGTAGAATATGACCCCAGTGGGTAGATATATCAATTTATGTATTGAATGCATGAAGTATTATTCCCCCTCAATGGGTAAAGTGAATAAATCAAGGATCTAGATGTCATTGTACACACTCAAAGAAGATCAAGTGAAGCATGGTCATGTAGATAAATTAAAAATAATAACATAGAAAAGCAAAATGTAAGTCTAGCATGGTAGTATAAATTTAAATCACGGATGATGCATACAGTTGAAATCTTTTTTGGTGTTTTTTTATTTATTTGAATGTTTTTGTATTTTGAGTTATTTGAATGTTTTTGTATTTTGAAAATAAGCTATGTATAAGTAATTATAATAAAATTATGTACAAGAAAGTAAAAAAACTATGTACAAGAATATGAATAAATAAATATATACACAATTATGTAAAAGATTACACTGGAAGGGGTAAAGGGTTCAAGGATGGAGCCCATTAGGGATGAAGATGGAGAAAGGGATCATGACCATCATCAAATGACTCAATATCATCATCATATGTATCATTGTATATCATAGATTCTATGTACATGGTGTCTATTTACTCAGGTGTCTGTAAGATCTATGATCTTTGTATAGTCATAGATCTATCACTCATAGTGGTGTCATCCTATTGAAGGTGAACTAAAGTTTGATTTGGTGGTGAATATGTTGATTATCCTTTGGGATGTTTAGCTCTGGTAGTATATGGCTCTAGTGGAAGTGGTGAAGCTGGTGTTGGTGGTGATGTAATCTAAATAGTACCTTGAACATGTAGTTTATCTAATCTCTGTTGTAAAGCTATACATGAGTTTGTATCATGGCCTATGATTCTATGAAAGAGACAAAATGGATGACCATCCTACCATGATAACTTGATAATAGATATCTTTTATACTATAGGTAATGTCATCAATCCATGATTAAGTGACATCTATAGCATAATCTATGGTTGATGTTGTATGTTGCCTACTTGAATCTGAATGACTAGCTCTATATCCATAAAGGTAACCATGTGAATGATATGTGCTAAATGATCTTTCTATGGCTAGGGATGTGTGATATATCCTAAGAGTGTAGTGTGAGATGCTAAGAATTATTTAGGATGTGTGATGAGAGATGTAGAGTCATTTTGATACTCTCTTGGGCTAACTGGTGTAAAGCTCAATCCACACAAATAGTCATCTATGAGTGTAGGTGTCATATCATCATCTAAAGTATCTTGGGAATATATATCAACATCATGCACATATGGTAACTCATAATTTATCACAAGAGGTAACTGTGATATGGGAGTCTCATCAACTATAGTAGTAGAAAATAGTGGTGCTATGAGAGTATCTATAACCAATGGAGTAACTATGATTATTGGAGGAGTTATATCTATAGAATCAACTAGTACTAATATAAATTTTATTAATTATTATGTGATTTTAATAGGTGTAAGAATTGTGACTGATGGAGTAGCTAGAATGATTGAAGATGTTATGACTAGCTGAGTATCTAGAGATGAAGAAACAACTATAAGTGGAGTGCAAGATGTGTTAGTCTCTCCTACCTCATATGTATGTATCTAGTCAAGAGAAATATGATAAGGTGGTGACTAAACTATTATATGAGGTGTTAAATTTGGTGAAATAGTTGAAGATGATTCTATAATTATATAATATATGAATGGTTAGTTATCTATTGGGCATGTGTATAGGTATCCTTCATGGATAAATTTAACACATTAATGAAGAGTAGAAGGAACTACCCCCATATCATGTATCTAGGGTCATCCAAGTAAAAGGTTATTATAGTCATATAAAATGCAAAAATTGGTAACTTGAGCATGAATATAGACACCCAATCCTTGGGTCCCTTTTGCTTGCTCTCATGACCCTCTTAAGCTTATTTTCATTTATTCTTAGTCACCCATGGCCTTCCAAATTTGACCCCAGCTGAGATAGGACCCTCTCTTCATGACTAATCCATCCCCCAGGTCTTGTCTACTAAGGATAATAGAACCAAAGTTGGACTATAATGTTAGACCCTAGGGTGTCCCCTTTTTATTACTCTTATCTAATCACAATTCAAGCCCAGATTATTATTTTTCCTTGATTCCTCTTATTCATTATGTCATCCTAGTCTAGTTTCATCTAACCCATGACTAATAGATTCCTTTAAAATCCCATTCAAATATCATTTGGAAAGGGTTTACACATATCATTCAAGTAAGCAAGAATATAAGTAAGACCACTCAATCAATCTTCCCTATTCTTTGTATATAGCCATCATATACACTTTCAAGCCTATTCAAGACTTTACACTGGTCCCTAGTCACCTCATGCATACCCAATTTTAAAATTTCCTACATTTCATTCACTATTACATGAAGCACTCTTAAATGGAGAAATACATATGGCTTGATCCCTCCTCAGAGTATTGGTATGTAGGAAGCATACCCACATAAGGAGTGTGAAGCACGTCAAGTACATCTTACACATACTAACCCCTTTTCTCCATTTACCAAAGTTTATTTCAATTGCATAGAAGATACAATTACATGAATAATCAGCTCTACAAGGAACTCTATTGATAGTGAGGACCTAAAAATTGGTACATAGGCTCACACTAAGGAGATGAACAAAACCTAGAAAGCTTAAATCCTTAGGATAATAGCATTCAAAAGGGACTATAGCATTAGATCCTAGGGTGTCTAGGTTTGATTCTCCTATCCAATCAAAAAATGAAGTTCAAGATCCTATTTGCAATAGTGTCCTAGTCCTACACACAAATTTCCAAACCCTATCATAGTCAGAATGGTCTAGAGTAAGCTAAGTTTGATTTTCTCTCTCTCAATACTAATTTTAGAAAATGTCTAATTACAATCTAATTTCATAAATTAGTAACTTTAGTTAGGAATATTATTTATTGATTTCTCCTACTCAGACTTGTTTATTAAAAATTAATAAAACTCCATTATTCTCAAAAATAATAAATCATTTGGTGAACCCAACTTACTCTAAATTTCACATAAAACCCCAAAAACCCTAGGGTAAATTTCTAGCTGATTTTTTCCATTAATTTATAAATTTTTTCTTGAATATTAAAATCAGAAATTCCTCTCAATTTTTAAAATTTTGTAGTAAATTTTAAAATAAATTTATTTCAAAACCCTAGTTACATACACTAGGTCCCAGTAATTTTCCAGCATTAATCCAATAATTGTCTAATTTTTTGCTTGTACATATAAACCAAAAATTTAATTCAAATTTTCAAATTCAATAGTAATTTCAAAAACAATTTTATTTCAAACCTTAATTGCATCAACTATCTCCCAATAATTTTCTAGTAATTTTTCAATCATTTTCTAAATTTTTAGTTACATATTAAAATAAAAAAATCACTTCAAATTTAAAAAATTCATATTAATTTCAAAAAAAAAATTCCTCAAAACCCTAGTTGCATCTAGTAGGTCACATTAAATCAAACACTTTCCCATAAATTTCTAAATTTTTAATTGCATACTTAACTTAGAAATTTAATAATAATTTAAAAAATTCATAGTATTTTGCAAAACTATCACTGTTAAATCCCTAATTGCATGTACTAACACCTATATGCTTCTTGAGATATCACCTTACACAATAAAATTGCCAAAATGATGCTCATTTATTTACAAACTTTTCTTATATTTCTTGCAAATAATAAAGAAACCATAATGGGCCCTATCATGTACATGAATGATGAAGTCTATCATATGTTAGTACCAAGCTTCATTCTTTACATTTCATGCTTATTTTTCATTGTATGGGATGATATTAAGCAAGTTATTCTTAAAAACGTAAATACATGTCTTGCATCACCTCCCTTGGATCCTCTACCCCATGTTGAGTCATGTTGTATGGTCCATTTTACTCTTCCCCCAAGTCAATAACCATTTCCAAAGAGCCCAATTGACACCCTTTGTCTCTCCACCACCTCAACCCATTTATTATCTTCACTCTCCTCCCATAGCCACTACTACTCCTATATGGATAGTAGATAATGTAGTTAGTGATATTACTCAATGTGCCGCTATGCCTCCTCCACCTAGTCAAGAGCCTCGTCACCCTTCTATTCCTACCCATCCTAGGCCTAATCCACTTGTACAAGTATATTTTCATAAGGTATATGACATTGTTAATCAGATAAGAAACACTCCAACTAAGATTTCCATGTTAGAACTGCTTCAAAAAGCTATTGTATTCAAGGATATTATTTATCAGGCACTCACTCAGACTTTTATGCCTATTGATTTAGAACCTTCTTATTTTTCATTAGTGTTCAACACTTTAAAAACTATAGAAGATGAAATTTATTTTGACAATGAGGACATGCCTTCTTATATAGTTATTGATCAAAATTTACCACTATTCATACAAGTTCAAGTCAAAACTAGCGTAGTCAAGAGATTTTTTTATTGATAGTGGTTTTATAATTAATATATGTAATATCACATTTTTATAGGCCATGGGCATAGAAATGACATCAATGAAAAAATCATATAATAACATTCACAAATTCGATGATATACCATGATAGACATTGGGCACTATTCCATTAGATATCATGGCAGGACCCAAAACCCTTTTGATGTAGTTTCAAGTCATGTCAGGTCCTCTCCACTATAATATTTTACTTAGACAAACCTAGATGCATACTATGGGGGCCATTCCTTCTACTCTCTATTGATGTATTCACATTCTCCATGAGGGTATCTATACACATATCTAGTAGACAATTAGCCATTCAAATATTATCAAACTACAGAGTCATCTTCAACTATTTTTCTAGATGGGACACCTTATCTTATAGTAGATCCACCACCTCATTACATTTATCTTGATCAGATACATATATATGAGGTGGAATAGACTAGCACTTCTCAAAATCCTCCACTTATAATCATACATTTAGCTCTAGATATTCTATCAATAATAGTAGCTTCAACCATTTTAGTTACTCCATTGGTCATAGTTCTAACACCTATCACACATCTACAATCATTGATAATAGTAATAGTAGTTCCAATTGATTCCATAGTTACTCCACCAATTACAAATACTTTTATAGTAGTACCATCTTCTACTAATATGGATGATGAGACTCTTATATCATAGTTACCCCTCATGGTAAATTTTGAGTTGCCATATATACATGATGTTGATATAGATTCACAACCTTCTTCAAATGATGATAAGGCATCCACACTCATAGATGAATATTTGTGTGGATTGAGCTTTACACTAGTCAGCCCAAGAGATTACCAAGATGACTCTAAAGCTCTCATTCCACATCCTACATCACTTTTGGCATCTTTAACTACACTCTTAGGATATACTCCACACTCATAACCATAGATAGATCACTTGGTACATACAGTTCACATGGTTACCTCTATGGATATAGAGATAATTATTCATATTCATGAAGGTAACACATAATACCAACCATATTTTATGTTATAGATATTACTTGATCATGGATTTATCACATTACCTATAATATGACATAGATATATTAGTAGATTATCATAGTAATATGGTTCACCATTTTGTACTTTTCATAGGATTATAGGCCATGATACAAATATATGTGCAAATTTACAACATAAATTGGATAAAATACAAGATCAAGGTATTATTTAGATTATAGTAGCACTAGTTCCCCCACTTCCATTGAAGTCATCTACTAGTAAGGCTAAACATCCCAGAGCAAAGTCAGCATCTCCACCACCAAAGCAACCTTCAATTCACCTTCAGCATGATGACACCATGAACACAACATTTGTAGCATATGATGATACTTATGATGATGATCTCAAGTTATTTGATGATGATCATGACCCTTTCCTCCATTTCCATTCCTAGCAGGCTCCATTTTTGGATCCCTTCCAACCTAGTATTTTACATCTTTATGTACATATTGATTTATTTACATATTTTTACATAGCCTCTTTCTAGTTTTGATTGTACATAGTTTTTTCTTCTTGATTGTACATAGTTCAAATTTTCCAAAAATACAAAAACAATATAACATTCAAAAATGTCAAAACACCAAAAACATTTCAATTATAAGCATCATCCATGTTTTACATTACTAATATCATGTTAGGACTTACATTTGATGTTTTATGCTTATTGTTTATCGATTTATCTACATTACCATGTTTTACTTAATCTTTTTTGAGTGTGTGTAGTGATATCCAACTCTTTGAATGCTTCACTCTACTCATTGAGGGGGCATCCTACATCTACATTCAAAACACACTTTGATATATGTTGTGTTGAGGAGCCTATTTCTAGATTATAATGTATTTTCAAATATTGTACATTTTAAATATATTTTACACTTTATATGTTTTTCTTGCTGGGGTTCAGGACCCCTCTTAATAAGAAATCATTTTAGGTTGATTATGCCTATGGTTTTAGTACCCATTGTTTTATAGTAGCACTTTGTTGATGTATTATGTTGATCCACATCCCTTCTCAGGGATACCTCTCCCTACTAAGGTCGATCATTGCATGCCATGTGTCTGACTGGGAATCACCTCGGGTGCTTCGTGGCTAGCCATATAAGGATCTAGAAGAGGACCCAGATCACTCTAGAGCTTTTAGCATGATGGCCAGTCCATCTATTAATAACAAAGCTAGGTCTCAAGGTCAAGACCCGCAAAAGCTAGTGGGCATGATCCACATCCCTTCTTAGGGATACGTCTCCCTGCTGAGGTGATCATCACACACCATGTGTCTAACCAAGAATCACCTCGAGTACTTCATGGCTGGCCATATAGGGATCTGGAAGAGGACCCAGATCACTCTAGAGCTTTTGGTGTGATGGCCAGTCCTCTATTGGTATCAGAGCTAGGTCTCAAGGTTGAGACCCATGGAAGCTGGTGGGCATGATCCACATCCCTTCTCAGGGATGCATCTCCTCACTGAGGTGATCATTGCATGCCATGTGTTCAACTGGGAGTCACCTCAAGTGCTTCATGGCTGGCCATATAAGGATCTAGAAGAGGACCTAGATCACTCTAGAGCTTTTGGCGTGATGGCCAGTCCTTTTATTTATAGGGATCTAGAAGAGGACCCAGATCACTCTAGATCTTTTGGTGTGATGGCCAGTCCTTTTATTAATATAAGGACTAGTCATCATGCCAAAAGCTCTAGAGTGATCTGGGTCCTCTTTCAGATCATTATATGGCCAGCCATGAAGCATCTGAGGTGATTCCCAGTCAGACACATAGCATGCAATGATCACCTTAGAAGGGAGATGTATCCTTAAGAAGGGATGTGGATCATGCCCACTAGCTTCCATGGGTCTCAACCTTAAGACCTAGCTTTGATACTAATAGAAGGATTGGCCATCATGATAAAAGCTCCAGAGTGATTTGGGTCCTCTTTCAGATCCCTATATGGCTAGCCACAAAATACTCAAGGTGATTCCTAGTCAGACATGTGGCATGCGATGATCACCTCAGTGGGGATATGTATCCCTAAGAAGGGATGTGGATCATGCCCACCAGCTTTCATGGGTCTCAACCTCGAGACCTAGCTCTGATACCAATAGAAGGACTGGCCATCATGCCAAAAGATCTAGAGTGATCTGGGTCCTCTTCCAAATCCCTATATGGCTAGCCACAAAGCACTTGAGGTGATTCCCAGTTGAACACATGGCATGTGATGATCACCTCAATAGGGAGACGTATCCCTGAGAAGGGATATGGATCATGCCCACCAGCTTATGTGGGTCTTGACTTTAAGACCTAGCTCTAATACTAATAGAAGGACTGGTCATCATGCTAAAAGCTCCAGAGTGATCTGGGTCCTCTTCCAAATCCTTATATGGCCAGCCATGAAGCACCTAAGGTGATTCTTGGTCAGACACATGGCGTACGATGATCACCTCAGTGGGGAGACGTATCCCTAAGAAGGGATGTGGATCATATATATTGATGGATATTTCATAGGTAATAGATCATGAGAACTAGGGTTTGAGAAGGAAGAATAAAGTGTGTGAATTTAGGTGTGAATTTAGGAGGGTTTGTTGAGCGTAGCTCCAAATAATATTTATTCATTATAATTTTGAAAAGACTAATCTGAGAGTGGTTTATACTCTTATGGATTTTAATAAAATTTGAGCAAGTGTTTCTTGGTGGATGTAGCCCATATTAGGTGAACCATGTTAAATATGGTCTTCTTATTATGCATTTTATATTTGTTCTTTCTACATCTCTATTTATATCTATTATTATTGTGATTCTATGAAATTGTTTTGCATTGATTTTTGTATTTATTCCTAACAACTAGTATTAGAGATTTAGGTTGTATTTTTCTAAAGTGTTAAATCACAAGAAGGGTTATTAGTTCAAGTGGGAGCTATGGCTGATGATCATAGATCAAAGGTTGAAAATTTTAATGGATAAAACTTTGGTATATGGAAGATGTAAATGGAGGATTACCTCTATCAGAATGACCTCCATGCTCCACTAGGAGGAAAAGTAAAGTAACTAATGAGTATGATAGATGAGGCTTGGGAGCTGCTTGATAGGAAAGAACTTGGGGCCATTAGGTTATGCATTTCATCTTTAGTATTGTTTAGTATATCATAGGAGAAGACCATAAGGGTCTCATGAATGCATTATGAAAGTTATATGAGAAACCCTCTACTTTTAATAAAATATTTTTAATGAAAAAATTATTTAATATGAAGATGTTTGAAAATGGTTTAGTTATTGATCATCTGAGTGAATTCAATATGGTTGTGACTATGTTAAATTCTATAAAAATATATTTTTATGATAAAGTTAGGGCTTTGATTATTTTGTGTTCCTTACCAGAGAGTTGGAATAGCCTGGTAATGGTTGTGAGTAACTCAATCTCTAATAATGCAAATTTGAAGTTTGAGGATGTCATAGGAGTAATCCTTAGTGAGTAAATGCAATGGAAAATCTCTAGGGAGACTTCTAATTTAGGTGATGCTTTGGTGATGGAGAGTAGAGGGAGAAAAAAATTTAGAGGAAAAGGAAAGCATGGAAAGTCACATGGTCTTGGAAGGTCAAAATCAAGGGCCAGGATGGTATATTGGCACTATGGAAAGCCTGGGCATGCAAAGGATTATTGGTCTCTTTAGAATAAGAACAAAAATTAGGAAGACACCAAGGAGGTGAATGTGGCAATAGGTAATGTTTGTCAGGATGCATTAATTCTCTCCATTGACAATATTGCTAAGTCTTGGGTTTTAGATTCAGGAGCTTATTTTCATGTTACATCATATAGGCATTATTTAACTGATTATGTTCGAGGGGAATTTATACATGTTTACCTTGGTGATGATGAGCCTTGCAACATAGTAGGAAAAGGAAGTGTTTAGATCAAGATGTAGAATGGGAACATTTGGCTACTAAAAGATGTCAAGCATGTTGCTAAATTGAGATGGAATTTGGTATCCACATGACAACTAGGTAGTGAAGGTTATATGGTGACATTTACAGTAGATTCTTGGAAGGTAACCAAGGGTGCTCTTGTGGTATCAAGAGGTAAGAATGTTGGTACCATATATTAACCAAGTAGTGTTAATTATTTTAATTTAGTTGCTATAGATGTAGATGTAACTTTGTGTCACAATAGGCTCAGTTAAAAGAGCTAAAAGGGTATGCAAATTTTGAAATATCAGTTACCTAGATTGAAAGGATTTGATTGAAATTTCTATGAAGACTATGTGTATGTAAAATATAAAAGGGTAAAGTTTCTCAAGGTTAGACATGCAAGGAAGGAGAATAAGTTGGAGATAGTTCATTCAGATGTATTAGGGTTGACTTGGGTATCTTCTATTTGTGGGTCATCTTATTATGTCACTTTTATCGATGATGTAACTAGGAAAGTTTGGGTGTATGGCATTAGGAGAAAATCTGAAGTGTTCAATATATTTACAAGATGGAAAGCCTTAGTTGAGATTGAAATAGGTCTCAAGTTAAAATGTCTCAAGTCAAATAATGGTGGGGAATATTGTAGCAATGCATTTTTTTATTACTATTCAAGGAGTGTAATTTGTAGATAGAGGATGGTTCCAAGAACTCCAAAGTAGAATGGAATGTCAAAAAGGATGAATAGGACTATCATGGAGTGTGCTAGGAGCATGAGGTTTCATTTAGTACTACCTCTTTAGTTTTGGGCATAAGTAGTAAACACAACTATATATTTGATAAATAGAGGTCCTTCATCTACTTTGGATGGAGGCATACACGAGGAAGCTTAGTCTAGTAAGAAGGTTGATTATTCATTTCTTAGAATATTTGGTTTAAACCTTCATTCATATTGATAAGGATGATAGGACCAAGTTAGAGGCTAAGTCTAAAAAATGCACCTTTATTGGTTATGTTGAGGATGACTTTGGTTTTTGGATTTGGAGTCTTAAGGACAAGAAAATATTTAGGTATAGGGATATTGTCTTTAATGAAAAAGTCATGTATAAACAGTAGTTATAAGATCAGAAAGAGGATTCTAGAAAAGAGTACATGGTACTAGAAGACATTGCAGATAATAAAGTGTCCAAGCAACTAGTTTAGGTACCTATTCCACAAGAATCCCAAACTCTTATGAGGTCTTTTAGGATAAGAAGGGAACCTAAAAAAATTTCCTTGTCTCTTAATTATTTATTACTTGCTGACAATGGAGAGCTAGATTGCTTTAAAGAAGTAATGTAGGTAGATGTCAGGAAGAAGTAGGAGCAAGCTATGGATGAGGAGCATCAATCTCTCATGGAAAATTAGACTTAGGATTTGGTAACCCCACATGAAGGTAAGAGAGAATTTTAGAACAAGTGGGTGTATAAAGTTAAAGAAGATGATAGAGATAATAAAAAGTACAAGACCTGATTGGTAGTAAAGGGGTTTACACAGAAAAAGGGAATTAATTTTGATGAGATTTTTTTCCCAATGGTAAAGATGACTTTTATTAGGACTATTCTTGGGATAGTGGTAGTGAAAGACTTGCACTTAGAGTAGCTAGATGTGAATATTGTGTTCCTTCATGGTGATTTAGAGGAAGACTTGTATATGGAGTAGCCATAGGGATATGAGGTCATAGGAAAGAATAAAATGGTGTGCAACTGAAGAAGAGCTTGTATGGCCTGAAATAAGCTCCATGATAGTGGTACAAGAAATTTGATAGTTTTATGATAGCGTAAAGATACTCTAGATGTCATTTAGACAATTAATTATATATCAAGAAGTTTGATGATGGTTATTACATTAGCCATTGTCTGTATGTGGATAACATGTTAGTTGTAAGTAAGAACATGCAAGAAATAAAGGTACTCAAGGAAAATCTTAGTAATTCCTTTGCTATGAAGGATTTGGGAGTAGGAAAAAAATCCTTGGTATGAGAATAACTTAGGATAGGAAGGAATGAAAACTAAATTTATCCCAAGAAGAGTACATCAAAAAGATCTTGGAGAGGTTTAGTATGCAAGATGCTAAACTAATTGGGACTCCTTTAGTAGGTCATTTCATGTTATCAAAGGAGAAATGTCCCCAAACAAAGGAGAGAATCTATATTTCACATGTACCATACTCATCAGCTATTGGTAGATTGATGTATGCCATCGTGTACACTAGGCTAGATATTGTCCATGTAGTGGGAGCAGTAAGTAGGCACATGAGTGATCCAAGTAGAAAACACTAGAAGGTAGTGAAGTGGATCCTTTGGTATTTAAGGGGGAGCATGAGGGTATTTTTAAGATATGGTGGATTAGACACCACTTTGTGTGGTTATGTAGATTTAAACATAGCTAAATATCTAGATATTAGGAGTACAATAGGATATGTATTTACTGTAGGTGACACAATAGTGAGCTACATTTCATGACTATATAAATTTGTGGCTTTGTTAGCTATAGACGCTGAGTATGTTATTTCCATAGAGGCAAGGCAAGAAATGATTTGGTTATAGTAATTATTTAAAGAGTTGGGGCATAAGCAAGAGGAAGGTAAGCTATATAGTGATAGTCAGAGTGTTATACATCTAGCAAATAACTCTACTTTCCACTCTAAGATGAAGCATATATAGTTAAGGTACCATTTCATTAGGACATCTTTGGAGGAAGAGAAATTTAAGATGGAGAAGATTCATACCAGTCAAAATCCTATAGACATGATGACCAAGGTAGTCACAAGGGAGAAACTGAAGATATGTTCAGTTTTGATTGGCCTTCATAGTTGATAGTGAAGGATTGAGAAGCTTGATCAAAAGAAATCAGTCTCTAAGTGGGATATTATTGTGTTATGGAGCCTATTTCTAAATTACAATGTATTTTTAAATATTGTACATTTTAAATGTATTGTACACTCTATTTTTTCTTATTATGCATTTTATTTATGTTCTTTCTACATCTCTATTTATATCTATTATTATTTTGATTCTATGAAATTATTTTACATTGATTTTGTTATTTATTCTTAATAATATACATACCCATTAGAGGTATCTTCTACATGATTACACCATCTAGGTTATGTCATTCCTACACTACACATTCCAAGTTATCATGTTGATGTACATTACTTACTAGATTACATAGATTCCATATCGACATTTCACTAGTATTTAGCACTTTTGTATCTCTTAACATATACATATTATTGTACTAAACATGTATTGCATACTTTCACTCTTGTTTTGATTAGTTAGATTTGATTATATCTTTATAGTTATTACATGCTTTCTTTTCTTGCTTAGTATAGCTTTTTGGATTGCATTTATAATTCCTTCCTATCTCCTATATGTGCCTTAGGACATTTTTTAATGTCCTCTTTTATTCATGTGTGTGCCTTAGGATATTTGAGAATGTCCTTTGCCTATACTCTTATATGTTCTTATGGCTTCCACACCAACTTTTCTTATTTCACTTTTGTGTGTATATGACATTTGAACATGCCTTATATGCTTGATTTCTAGTTTGAGTGACATGATCCCAAGTCCCTTGTTTACATGGTCCCTTAACCACCCTTGTATGCTTCTTAATTCTTGCTTTGAGTTCTTATTTTCTTGATTGCATTTTTTATTGTTACAATGCCATGATCCTTATCATGCATTTTCCTATTCTCTTAGATGCCATGATGGACATCATGATTCATCCTTCCTTAACCAAACTAACAAACTAAAAACTAAAATTTCTAGTTTTAAATTCTAATTTAGTAAATTACACATGATATTACATTCTTATATATATCTAGGCATACCCTTATTGATCTAAAAATTTATCAATTCAAATCATGTTATATCTTGAGATATCTTGTTGATTATCATTGCTATAGAATGTATTTATCTAGCTTAACACACTTGTAGGGCTTCTTCTTCTGAGGGAATTCATTATAGGGTACCTATTCCTACCCTCAAAAGAGGGGGAAACAAATAGGGTTTTCACTACAGAGATCAAAGTTCTTAAGCGATCAAAAAATCTAGTTTTAAAATAACCAGAACATCAACCAATCATTAAACCACTTAGAATAGACTAGGTAGATAGTCAACATTCTAGAATAGTGATCAATTTTAGTCCAATAAAATAGTGTCAAGGCTAGACTACATCATTGGACACCAGGGTGTCCATTTTTGGCACTCCTATCCAAATAGTAAAAAAACTAGGTTTTCCAAAAATAGGTAGAAAGGTAGGTTTAGCTATAGTTTTTGCACAATCAAACCAGTTCAGAGCAATAGTTTTTAGTACAATTTTATCAAAGAATATAAATATAGAGGGCATCATGCACAACATGGTTAGTCATTATTTCTAGTTTTAGATATAGTAGTTGGTATAAATTCTAGATCAGAGTCCATGTTTTAGAGACCAATAATTGAGGGTATATTATATAGCACTTTTGCATCTTTTCTTTTAGTTTTAAGCATTACCTGGGCATTCTTAGTAGTTGCATACCTTATTCCATTTATAGGTGGTTACATCATTTTAGAGTGGCTTTCATATAAGCCTAACCTCCACATTCCTGAGTACCCATGTTTCCAAGTGGCTTCCACATAAGCTAAATTTTTAGTTTTGGAGTGGCTTTCATACAAGCCCAATCGCCACCTTTTTTGAGTTGGCCAACATTAGCCTAATTTATAGCACACATTCAGATATCCACACCACATTGTTATATTTTTTGAGCACTCAGGGGCTTCAAAATCCATCTCATATGGCATACACATTCATACATACCAGTATCAGTTCTTAGCTTAACTTCATGGGGAAATGATGGAGCCAAAGGGCCAACTTTTGTATTCTTGAGCCACCTATTTAGAAGGATTAGACACACATTCTAGACATCAATTAGTATACACAAGATCATTTATATTCACTTAATGTGCAATAATGGAGCCAAAGGGCCAACCTTTTTATTCTTGAGCCACCTATTCAGAGGGATTAGACATATAGTCCAAACATTGATTAACATATGCAAGATCATCTAGCTTCACTCAGTGGGTAATGATGGAGCCAAAGGGCCATCCTTTATATTCTTGAGCCACCTATTTAGAGGGATTAGACACATAGTCCAAACATTGATTAACACACATAAGATCATCTATCTTCACTTAATAGGTGATGATGGAGCTAAAGGGCTAACCCTTACATTCTTGAGCCACTTTTTGGGGAATTGAGCACTTAGCTTTATTCATGATATAAATTTTGGTATAGTGTTATCTAGTACATCTAGCATTACTCAACCTTACTCAATATCATAATAATTTTAATATTAGTTTGCATACCTAGTGAGGTGTATTCATTCCTTTCTCTTCCTCTCTCTTACCCAACTTTGTAAGTACTTATTTTATATTGCATATAATAATAACTAATCTACTCTTTATTTTCCTTTCATAAATTCACACTTACACAACATGGTCTCTATGCACTATCTAGCATTACTCAACATCATACAAGCTTTATAGGCTTCACTTTTATAGGTAATTTCAGGTATGCTTTTTATTTTATTTTATCTTAGTATTTCACTTTGTTTCATCACTAGAATAAAGGGGGGCAAATGTAGTCATATAAAATGTAAAAACTGGTAATTTGAGCATGACTAAATACACCCAATCCTTAGGTCCCTCTTGCTTGCTCTCATGACCCTCTTAGGCTTATTTTCATTGTTTCCTAGTCATCTGTGGCCTTCCATACTTGACCCTAGCTAAGATAGGACCCTCTTTTCATGACTAATCCATCCCCCTAGGTCTCACCTACTCAGGATAATAACACAAAAGTTAGACTATAGTGCTAGAACATAAGGTGTCCCCTTTTAAGCACTCCTATCTAATCACAATTCAAGCCTAGATTACATTTTTCCCTAATTCCTCTTGTTTATTATGTCAGCCTAATATAATTTCATCTAACCCATGACTAATAGATCCCTATAAAATCCCATTCAAAGATCATTTGGAAAGGGTTGACAAATATCATTCAAGCAAGCAAGAATATAAGCAATACCACTCAAGAAATCTTCCCTATTCTTTGTATATAGCCATCGTATACATTTTCAAGCCTATTCAAGACTTTAGACTAAACCCTAATCATCTTAAGCATACCTAATTTTAACATTTCTTGCATTTTATTCACTATTGTATGAAGCACTCTTAAAGGGAGAACTACATATGGATTGATCCCTCCTTAGAGTATTGGTATGTAGGTAGCATACCCACATAAGGAGTGTGAAGCATGTCTAGTGCATCTTATACATACTAACTCCTTTTTTCTATTTTCTAAAGTTTTTTCAATTGCATAGAAGATGTAATTACATGAAGAATCACCTCTACAAGGATCTCTATTGATATCAAGGACCTAAAAATTGATATACATGTTCATACTAAGCAAAAGAATAAAATCCATAAAGATTAAATACTTGGGATAATAGCATCAGGAAGGGACTATAGCACTAGAGCCCAAGGTGTCTAGTTTTGGTACTCTAGTCCAATTAGAAAATGAAGTCTAAGATCTTGTTTGTGATAGTGTCCCTATCTTGCACATAACTTTCAAGAACCCATCTCGGTCGAAGTAGTTTAGAATAAGCTAAGTTTGATTTTCTCTCTCTCGTTACTATTTTTAGAAAAGGTCTAATTAAAATATAATTTCACAAATCAATAGCTTTAATTAGGAATATTATTTACTAATTTTTCATACTCAAACTAAATTAGTTATAATGAAGGGGACCTGACATGACTTAAAACTGTATAGAGAGGGTTTTGGGACCTACCATGATATCCAAATCAATGGCACCTAATTTATATCATGGTACATTATCAAACCCTCCAATGGTATTATATGACTTTTGCATGGATGCCATATCTATGCCCATGGTCTATAAAAATGTAATATTACATATATTAAGTATGAAACCACTATCAACTAGAACTCTCTTAACTACACTAGTTTTGACTTGAGCTTATATGAAAAATGGTAAATTTTGATTAATAACTATCTAAGAAGGCATGTCCTCATAATCAAAATAAATAACATCTTCTATAGTTTTTAATGTGTTGACCACTGATGAAAAATAAGAAGGATCTAAACCAATGGGCATAGAAGTATGAGTGAGTGATTGATAAAGAATGTCCTTGAACACATTATCTTTTTAAAGTAGTTCTAACATGAAAATTTTAGCTGGTATGTTTCTCAATTGATCAACAATATCATATTCCCTACACAAATCGACCTATTGGGGTGGGTTAGGCCTAGGATGGGAAGGAATAGGAGGGTGATACGGCTCCTGACTAGGTAGGTTAATCATGGTGTCACATCAAGTAATAACTCTAACTATATTATCTACTAGATATATAGGACTAGTATTATCTATATAAGATAAAAAATAATAAATAGGTCAAGGTGGTGAAGGGATAAATGGTGTCAACTAGGCTCTTTAGTGATGGATAATGACTTGGGGAAGAGTAAAATGGACCATGCAACATGACTCATCATGGGATAGAGATTTAATGGAGGTGAGGCAAGAGGTATCTTAACATGTTTAGCATTGAATTTATTACTATCATCCCATATTATAAAAAGTTAGCATGAAAGGAAAAGAATGAAGCTTTTCATTAACATATAGTAAACCTAATTATTCATGTACATGATAGGACCCAATATGAAATCCTTATTGTTTACATTTTTTTTTTGAAATGAGTGAAATCCATTTTTTATTTTTATGTGAAATTTTATTTGGATGTAAGGCAATACCTCAAAAGTGAAAGGACCAAATATATGCAACTAGGGTTTGAAATAAATGATTTAAAAAAATTATTAATGTAAATTTTAAAAATTAAATGTGAAATTTTGATTTAAATATGTATTAAAAATTAGAAAAATATTGGAAAAATCAGCAAGGAATTTTTCTTAGAGTTTTTAGGGTTTTTATGTGCAAACGAAGTAAGTCGGGTTCACCACATGATTTAACTATTTTAAGAATAATGGAGTTTTATTCCTATTTTAGTTAAGGGTATAGAATAATAAATTAGTAAATAATATTGCAATAATTATATTCCTAATTTGTATAATTTATGTATCTTTTTTACCTTTCTAGTAATAGCAATAAATAAGGAAAAATAATGATTTAGCTAGAAATAAGCTGAGATGACTAAGATAGGGTCTAAAATTGGCTGTGTAGGATTGGGATAGTGTCACAAATTAGAATCTAGATTTTATTTGGTGAAAGGATAAGACCACAAAAAATAAGACCCTTTAGGGCTTGATGTTATTGTCCATTTTTGCCACTATTATCTAAATTGGTCATAAGACCTGAAACTTATTAGGTTTTTGTGTTGTGTTATATGAGCCTACCTATGAAATCTTGAGTGTTGAATGTCAATGGATCTCACTAAAGAGATGATTTAATATTCAAACCATAACCCTCCATCATGTTTGATAAATTGGATTTGAATCATTTGAAAAGGGGGGGTTAGTCTATGTAAGATGCACTGAATGTGTGATCCACACCCCTTATGTGGGCATGTTACCTACATACCAATACTCTAAAGAGGGATCAAGCCATATGTAGTTCTCCCACCTAATTTTATTTATGTAATAGTGTGATATAGATGTAAAATTTTAAAATTGAGAGTGCTTGAGGTGGCTAGGGACTATTATGAGTGTTTGAATATGTTTGCAACTGTGTTAGGTGGTTGTATACAGAGAATAGAAAAGTTTGCTTTAGTAGTTTGATTTTATTCTTGCTTACTTTGTAATACTTGTCACCTTCCTTTGTAAATGAAATTTGGATGGGATTTTATAGGGAATTATTGGTCATAGGTTATATGTATTCATGTTAGTCTAACATGAGAAAAGATAAGAATCAGATGAAAATGATCATTGGGACTCAAAGTGTAATTGGATAGGAACACCAAAAATGGGACACCCTAGGGTTTGACACTATAGTCCAAGTATGGTGCTCTTTTCATATAGGTTTAGGAATTGGGGGATAGGATTGGCCTAGAAAATTCATCTTGGCTGAGGTGGAATGACCATTTAGAATTATTTTAATGACTAATAATGAGCAAAAATGTGTCTATAAGGGTCACCAAAGCATGCAAGAAGGAGCTATAGATAGGGTGTCATAAGCCACACTCAAACTACCAATTTGGAAATTTTATATGACTACATGGATATGGATTTAGGATGTTTCCCCTAATTTAGGATATAAAGATGGACAACGTGATAGGGTCTTTGAATATGAATTTGGTCTTAAAAGTGAATTAAAAAGTGGCTAAGGAGGGTAATGTATAAAATTGATGACCAAATATAACCAATAGACAAGGCCTTGAAAAATTCTAATATATTAAAGGGACTAGGGGATGATGAGATCAAATACCCTTCACACTAGCAAGGAAGTGATTGGATGGGTGCTAAATATGAAGAGGAAATTATAAAGACAATGATGGGATCAAGTACCTTCCACAATAACAAATATGTTATGTGATGGGTGTTAGGTGTGAATAGGAAATGATAGAGAAGTGATGGGTGCCAGACTAAATTATTTGACAAGGTGATGCATGTTAATAATACTTTTCCAAAAGGATGATGAAGATATGAAGGGATGGGTGACCACTTTGATTTAGTTTCAAGACCCTAGATAGTATATGAGGATGAAAAATAGATGATGGATAAGAGATGGATGAGATATAGAAGATATAAGATGGGTAGGGAAGGTAAATGTGAGATAGGTGATAAAGGATAAAATACAAGACATAATGGACTATTTTTGGCTTTTTCAATTTTTATAATTTTTAGGATTTTTGACATATTTCAATTTTTAAGGCTATTTAAGATATGTATGTACACTATACAAATGGGGTTACTATCAAAGGGAATACTAGGGTGATGCAAAAAAGGGGATGAGAACTAAGGAGGAATAGACTAGGGATTGCTAATGACCACATTGTGAAGGAACCAGATGTCTATTAACCTAAGTGTTCATTAGAGGATATGTCAAGATGAGGGGAAAAACATGTCTCAAGACACCTTCCACTTCTTTATGAAATGACAAGACTAGAAAGAGATGATTGACATATAGATAGAGGGATACAATAGACATGGATGGGTGATATAGATAAGGTTGATGAGGGATGACACAAGTATGGATGGATTGACTAGGGATGGAAGTATTTTTTACCTTAAATGTTGAGGTAAAATGTAAATAATTGATTATTTTACCATGATGCCATAAACTAGTTTTCATCATGGTACTTGCCCAAGGTGCCAGAAGACTAGTTTTCACCATTAGATGAATGTTATTTTTTTACTTTTTTGATTTTTTAATTAATTTTTAACTTGTGGATGGTATCTTTATTTATTGGTGATGGGTAAGATGTAGGATGCTAACGCTAGATGGAAATGTTAGTCAACACTTATTATGTGATGGATGCTAGATGCATGGATGTCCTAGTGGCCATTCTTGATTCTTGATTCATCATCCTATAAATGTTTTGACTAGGTTTCCTTATAACCCCTATGAGGGATAATACTACCCAATGATGGGATATATAGTACGACTAGGATCTTGTTATGAATGGGATGATGGAATATAGGATGTGAAGGAGGGATATGATCATGATGGTTGATGTGACAAGATGGGGAGTGGAAATGGGATTCAATAGTTACATACACTCTTTGATATGGTGGAGGGTGTATGTAATTAGAAATGTATCGTGTCTATAAATTAATCCTAACTTGAAGAATATAGATCATACCTACACTTTTGATTGTGAATACATTTATTAAGTGGGAGCATGACCAATATAGGGATCTACTAGACCCTATTATGGGAACACTTGTCATAATACACCATGTGAGGTAGGGTTATAAATCCTATAGTCTAGCATAATCACATAGTAACCCTAAAATAATCCTAGATTTAATATTAACTTATTCTAACATATAAGAAATTAAATATAATCTAGTTCACATCAAAGCTTGTTACACAAAGTGGGGGTTAGAAACAAAATAAACAACTAAAATAAACATGAATAGAAGATATATACTCATGTCAATGTATATGGAATTATAATACATGGAATAAAGAAGCACAACTATGTTATTTATCTACTCTTACAAAGGAAAAGAAAAGTTAGGAATACTTACCTCGAAGATGAACCCACCGAGCCTCAATCTCTCCCTTGGCCAAGGTGCTTTGTAAGATATTTTTTTGGTATGTAAGGATAACAAAGACAAATCATCTCTAGGATACATAACCTATCTATGAATCCGAAAGACTTACCAACAAGATAAGATCTGTATCTCTAAAAAAGTATGGAACCCTAAGTTTTATTCCTCAAGAAGAATGGTTAATAAGTAGATTTTCATTTAAACTTCTTCTTCTTCACTTTTATTCTTACAAATGGTTGGAAATGAACTTGTATACATAGGTATATCTTTCCCTAAATCCTCATATAAACATCTATTATATAGGATTGACCCTGGTCGACCCTATATGTTTTTAATGAAAATTCACTAGGTCTAAGCTAGGTTGGCTGAAGGGCTAACAAACCCAAAAAGTGAAAAATACCCCTAAATTATACAAGGTCGACCCTAGCTGACCTAATATAGTCGACAATCCAAAATGAAATTAAGGAAAGAAAATTAGGATGGAAAGAAGAAAATGATTGGAATGGGTAAGGTTTTGAAGAATAATCTTAGGGTTAATGTTTTTAGGAGATGAGTGAGTAGATGGTAAATGGAAAAAGGGACAATAATCTTACAAAGCATCAATGGTCTGCCCACTCCTTTCTCAATACATCCCTTAAGGTGTGTACTTAGAGATATTGAGTATTAATAGGTTCATGCAAGATGTAATGCATCATTATTTGATAAAAGTTTGAAAAGATTATGTGTGTATATATGCCCCACTTGAAGCTCATCACGTGTCACTAAGGTGTAATAGGGGATGGTGCTTTGAGAAAGAACATAATAACACACAATGTTGATGCTAAAAAAATTACAGTATGTAACAAATAAGATAAAGGAAAGGACATAATTGAAAACCACATACCTTTACTTACCTTAGTTTTGTAGATAAAGAAGTAGACTGTAAGATAAAATTAAGGCATCCAATGTGAGTAACACTAGATGAACCTATAGAAGTTAGTGTAAAAAATAGCCAAATATCAAAAAAATTAAAGAATAGGCATATGGTATTGGAAAATATTCTCTACACCATCATGATTCTAGAACATTTTATGGTTCAAAAAATGGATGAGTAGAGACAAAGATATGGGTAAAATAAGGAATCATAGTAATAACTAGGTAAAAACAATTAGGTCAACCCAATTGACCTAGTAGGCTAAATTTTTTCTAAAAGCTACACTACTAACCTAGTAGGCATATGTTGACCTAGTGTTTTTTTTAGACTATCAAATTAGTACATGAATGCTGACCTAGTAGAAAAATCCACTCTATCGACTTAGTACTAAGAGGGGGAAAGTAAAGGGTTAACTTAGTTTGTTAAGTCAAGATTAAAATATCTAAGGCAAATGAATGACAAAATGATGGAAAATGAATGACAAATGATGGAAAATGAATGACAAATGATAGGAAAGAAATGACAAATGATAGGAAATAAATGACAAATGGTTGGAAAACATGGTAAATCATATTAAAAAGTATGTAAAACATAAATGACAAAAAGGAATGTATAACATACTAAATCACATTGGGAAGCATGTAAAACATGAATGACAAATGAAATATCAATGCAAAAAAACATGAACAAAATATGGAAGTAAGTGAAAAGCAAGCTCATGTAAGATAGACAAAAATAAAAACATGAAAGACTAAAAATGAAATGTAATTAAAGATGTGAACCAAACATGAAGAAGTCATACATAAAGAGAATCATGTAATAATGGAAAATTTCATATGTAAGATAAGTGAAGTCCACAAAAATCAAATAATAAATTATGGATAGATTAAAATCAAAAGGCTCTAAAGGATGAAAACTCAAACTTAGTGCTTGTTCGAAGATATAATGTAAGAAAACACAACCACCTAATGACATGGCTAGTATGACAATGAGATGGTATGGTAAATAAATGGTGTAATGGTGTAATCCATAGTTGTTCAAACATTTTTTTCTCTATGGATAGATAAAACTGAAATAAAGTAATGGTATCATGTTTTTAAGAGGTGAAGAAGGAATAATAGAAGAGGGAAACGTATTTAGAATCATAATTTTCTTGTCAAGAGGAGAAATGAAATGGGTCGAGGAGAGAATTAAGGAAAAACCAAGGTATAAGAACTCTTTATCAAAGTCAAGACACTCAAATTAGGTTTTTCAAAACAAGAGGAATTTCAACCTTAAGGACTATCAAGAACTTATCTTAGCCACACAAGTCTTAGGGCAACAAATGAAGTATGTAGATCATCCCATGAAGGCTATATTCATTAAAAGGAAAATGGACCTACCTTCCCACAATATATTCCTCATTCTTCAGGACTCCTTACAGACCCATCGATCTACTATAAATATTGGGTACTTACATGAGAAAGTAGGTAGTACCACAGAGTTTTTTGAATTCTTCTATTCCAATCTACTAGCCTACCACACCGTAAAGGACCTCGGATCTATGTGAGGCCAAATATAGAGTTTGAGATTCGATTAAAGATAGGAGATGTGCTTATAATTATGTCTTTTTGTGTGATTTTTAATTTTGAGATTTGTATTTTGCCTTTTAGATATCATTGCCTTTTGATTCAAATGATTTGGCTTTTAACTTTCTTGATGGATTTTTCTATTCCTTCTCAATACTGATTTGGAAAACTAAACATGGGTGTTAAATATGACTTTCATTTGAATACTTGGGACTTGGTTGTTAAGAGAGAGAACTTTAAAGAGCATGGGTTTGAAGATTCTCATAAATATAGGTGAAATACAAGTGCTATCTTGACTTTGACCTTATTTTATCTAATGTGGAGTGAACGAAAGGGGAAATCAAGAGGAATGACACAAGGAACAATTTGAATTACTTCAAATTGTAAAAACTATGACAAAGGTAAAAAAGGGATACAATGATAGTAAAGTGTGATTATTTATCATAAGAATGAGGTAAATGGAGAAGAAACATGCTAACATATATTGTTTACATAAATTCCATATACCAAAAGAATAAAAATCTAAATTTTGAGAAACAAAGATGATATAAAAACATGAAAATATGCTAATTTTATGAGGAGGTTTGGGTCCTATCCATAGTCTTATACTGTAACTTCATAAAAGAGAAACCCAAGGAAATGAATGCTAAATAAGGGGGGAAATAATCATAAAGCTACTAAGGCAAAGAATAACATAAAAAAGACAAAAATAAAAGAGATATATAAGGATCAAAATGAAAGCAAATGGCAAATTTAATGTGAAATAAAACCAAAGAATGTAAAGGAAGACAATGATGCTTATAAAAAAAAAGTAAAAGAAATGAAGTGCATAAAAACATTCAACAAAAATAACAAGCTAATGTTTGTATCAATGATGAGCATGTGAAATACAAGTCTATAAGTCTCGAAAGGTTTCTTGAAGTTGAGTTTGTTTGTTATTATGAAATGCAAAATAAGAGTGGGCATCATAAGATGCCCCAATGGGTAAGTAGATGAATGGATGGGCATATCAAGATTCTCTAAAGTTTGAAGGGACATTTGGATGGGCATTACATGATTCCCCAATATGTGAGTTAGACTGAGGTAACATTGAACCAGTAGAATGATTTGCATTGGGTTGGTAGGTGCATTTGGAGATAGGTAAATGTGTTGGTTTGTTAGATTTTAAGGATATTGAATTTGACATAAGATGTGTAGGAGAGGTATGAAGAGGTAAAGGAGGTAAAGGAGGACCATTTATGATATGCATTAGAGTAGTAATTTGAACTAGGTAGTCTTTTGGTTCATGTGGCCTAAAAGGTTGAGGTTCAATAGATGCAATGATATGTTCAAAATTATTCATGTGAGTTATCCTTTCCTTATTTGTGTAGGAATAACAATCAACTATGGTTTAAATAAAATTATCAGATGAGGTATAGGTATGGGATGATTGTTTTTTATCTTTAGGTAGTTGATTTTGATGCGATTATGGTTCTTGACATTAAATTTGAGAAGATTGAAGATAGTCTTGATAACGTTGTTTTGTTAGAATATCAAGATTAAAATGCGGACCAAGTAAAGAATAAAAAATAAATCAGTGAAGATCATGATAAGACTCATGAGAATGACCTATATTAGTATGCCACCAATAAAAATTATCAAGATTGTACCATTTTGGAGGAATTTTGGAAGGATCATAGCTCATGGGTTTAGAGGGTGTCAATTTCCTCTTATGTTGTTCTAGACTTAAGGGAGAGTGGGTTGGGTTAAAATTGGTTGAATTAGATGCTCCATTTTGAGTTTGGGAAGGCTTGTATGAATTAATTTTATGAGAAAATGGTTGAAAAGGTGTTTTAGTAGTAATTTAAGATGGTTCAAATTGGGCCATAAGAAATTCTTGCCTTTTTTCATGGTCTAAGGCTTCTTCTAAAGTTTTAGGTGAAAAGATTCAAACTTTGTATTAAAAGGGAGGTTTAAGATTAATGATAAATAGTTTTAAAAGAGTATCATCATTCATGTTATGGTCCACTTTATGAGTGAGAGAATTCTATAAAATGGTGAAAGTATAAGAAAATTCATTAAGAAGTTGTCTGACATTGATGAAATGGCTAAGGTAATTTTTAGGAAGGTCATCATATTGAAATTCCTTCATTAGAGCATTAACTAAATCCTCTAGTTGTGAGATGTAATGTCTAGGAAGTTGGTTGTACCATTCAAGTGCATCTCCAACAAGGGTTTTATCTAGGATCTTAGTGGTACAAAAGGTGTTAGTTTGGACCCATTCCTTATAGAGATTACCAAAAGACTTAAGAAAGATAGTAGGATCCTTAGTCCCATTATATGTGATAGTTGGAGAAATGTTTCCAATGACTACGGATGTAATGAATGGGGATAAGGGTTAATTTTGAATATGTTGAATAATTTTGTTATTCATTGGAGGTTAGGGGATGATATTCCCATTGGCATTTCTAAGAGGAGGAGGGACAAAATTTTGATTTGGTTGAGACATGATGACTTGAGGTGGTTGACTAATCATGTTGCATAAATATTGTTGCATGTTCATCACTTGAGATTGATTGGTTTTTTGCATGATGTTCATTTTTTGTATGACTTGGGAAAGAAATTGAGTTGTATCATTAGATGGTTTGGTATTTTTAGGAAGGGTATTGGTGTTGATAGGAGGAGGATTATTTGGTGTAGGAGGGTTCTTTATAGGTGTAGGATTCTGACCATTAGTGTTAGTTGTCTTAAGTGTGGTAAAATAAGAAGAAAGCTTGGTAAATCCACCATTATTTGAAGAGAATAAATAGTATTATCATCAAGGTTTTTGAATAATTGGGAACCATCTAGATTATCAATTTGATTAATTTGACCATGTTACTTTGAAAATTGATAAGGCTTGGTGATCTTGTTATGGGTGTAATAAGAGGATTATGAACATTGGTTATAAGGGTATGAGTATTAATAAGAGAGGAATTATTTGGTGGAATATTCCAAAAATTGGTATTGGGAAGAGGATTAGGATTAATGACCTAGACTACATCACATTGTGTAGTGATTGGCTTTAGTTTAGGAGAAGAGGAAGGAAGAAATTGGATAGTTTCATCTGCAGTAATGAAATAAGTGAGGTTATTATCCAAATCCTTAATTATACAATGTTTTTAACTAAAATAAGGTTAAACAAATGTCATCATGATGGTATCAAATGAGATAACCATACAAGGAAATAGGAAGAGGTAGGAAACTATATAGGGTTGACTAGGTTGATCTAGCATAGGAAATAAGGCCTACAAATTATACTAGATTAACCTAGTATAGAAATAGAGGCTAGAAAAATGGAAAATAGGGTCTAAAAATAGTACAAGGTCTACTGGGTCAATCTAGTATAGTGAATAGAAGCTAGAAAAAGGTACAAGGTTGACTAGGTCAACTTAATACATCAGAGAGGGAAAATTAATAAGTTTATAATATATTTATCGATTGAAAAAAGATAAATTTTGGAAGAAATTTAAAAAGTAAGAACTAAAAGGAAACAAAAAATCAATTAGATTAACATTGACCAATCCAATTGAGACACAAAATACAAAACCTTGCACTAATGTTGGCTAATTCAACTTTTTACACACACATTTGAGTAAAGAGCATGCAATCAACTTGAAAAGTAAAGAGCTAACTAATTAGTCAACCTAATAAGTTTATTATATTATTAAGAATGTGATTTTAAATGTAATGGGAAGTTGGTTGTAAATAAAGGAACTAGATAACAATCTAAGGATGGTTTTAAGTAGTTTGGGCTAAAAGGGACTATAGTGGCAATGATACAAGCTTAGTATTTGGGCCTACCCACTCACTTCACACACCACAATGATAATGGTGTCGAGTTCTTATCCATAATATACCATTAAACACACTTTATACTTGACCAGAGTATCAAGTCAGCTTTCCCCTTGGTGATGAAATCCAAGTAGGTTGGCCTTGGGTAAACAAATGTTAAAATGCTTATTTAGTTTTTGTGATTTGGATGTGTGTACATAAAATAAAAATAGTGAAATTAAATATTTAATTAAAAACACCCTAATTAGACTATGTGAACTATTCTAAGCATGCAAGTAGTAAGAAAATAAAGGTATGAACTTATTACTAGCATATAGAAATTAATGCCAATATGAAACAAAGTATAGTGTTGACACTATATATACACAAATTATAGATTAGGGTCAATAGGGTCAAACCAATAATAAAAAATAAAGGTTTGAAAATGAATAGGGTCAGCCAAGGTTGACCCAATTATTCAAATAGCACACAAAACATAGACTGTAACTTTTGAAAGGAAAGATAAAAAATAAAGAGATAGAAAGGAACCTTGGTGGATCAGAGATGCTAATAATGAATATTTCTAGTCAATAACCTTGGAATATGCTTGTAAAACTTACTAACTAGGTCAACTAGGTCAATCAAGCTTTGCATAATCCTATGGTTGAGTGCTTACAATGTATAGGGTTGACTGGGTCAACCTAACATGCTGAAAAGGATGCCTAAAATTGTACAAGGTTAACTAGGTTGACCTATTAGTTTGAACTGGGAGTTTGAAATTTTGGAAACTTGTATTGATTCATCTGTGTCCATCTAATTTCTTATTCTTAAGTACTTGTGCATAGAGATTAAAACTAGGTTGATAGATTCATCCAGTATGATAGATATATGATAAAAATAATCATAAAAGGAATGAAAGAAAGTGAAATAAATCCTTAAAGGGTTAGTTTCATGTTGGGTTCACTAGAATGTATGTAATCAAAAATACATCATGTTTATGAATCAATCATAGCTCAAAGAAGATAGAGCATACCTACACTTTTGATTAGGATTAAATTTGCTAAGTGAGAGCATGACTAATATGGGGTTCCACTAGGCTCGATTAGGGGATCACTTGTCATAATACACCATGTGAGGTAGTGTTCCAAAGCCTACAGTATAACACAATCATGCAATAACCCTAAAAGAGTCCTAGATTTAATATTCACTTATTCTAACAAAAATGAAAGTAAATATAATCTAGTGCACACCAAATCTTGTGGCACAAAGTGGGGATTAGAAACAAAATAAAAAACTAAACTAAACATGCATAGAAGACATATACTCACATCAATGTATACAAAATTCTAATACATGGAAGAAAGAAGTACAACTACATTATAAATCTACTCTTATAAAGGAGAAATAAAGTTAGGAATACTTACCTTGAAGATGAACCCATCAAGCCTCAATCTCTCCCTTGGCCAAGGTGATTTATAATATATTATTTTGGTATGTAAGAATAATAAATACAAATTAGCTTTAGGCTACATAACCTATCTATGCATCCAAAAGACTAGATTTGTATCTCCAAAGAAAGTATAGAACCCTAAGCTTTATTCCTCAAGTAGAATGGTCAATAAGTAGATATTCATTTGCACTTATTCTTCCTCACTTCTCTTCTTACAAATGGTTGGAAATGAACTTTATATATAGTCAAATATTTCCTTAAATCCTCCTAGAAACATCAGTTGTATAAGGTCAAACCCGGTTAACACTGTATGTTTTTTAGGATAATTCATTAGGTTTGTGTTAGGTCGGTTGAAGGGCTAACAAACCCAAAAAGTGAAAAATACCTCTAAACTATATAGTGCCAACCCTGATCAGCCTAGTAAAGTTGATAGTCCAAAAGGGAATTAAAGCAATATAAGGGGGATGGAAAGAAGAAAATAATTGGAATGGGTAATGCTGAGAAGAATAAGCTTAGGGTTAATGTTTTTAGGAGATGAGTGTGTAGATGGAAAATGACAAAATAGACAACAATATTATGAAGCACCAATGGTCTACCCATTAATTTTTTAGTGCACCCCTTAGGGCATGCACTCAGAGAGATTGAGTCTCGATGGGTTCTTGCAAGATGTAAAGCATTAGTATTTGATAAAAGTTTTAAAATATTATGTGTATACAAAGGGGTTTCTTTAGATTGGTGCCATGGGATTAAGGGATCCAAGACATTTTGATTCATCGATGCTTTGATCCAAACATTAAGAGGATGGTCAACCTTATGATTATTATTTTGGAATTTTTTTTAATTACTAATTGGATTTGACTTTGATTACCCCCTAGTGCCTAATTTTGGGATTCACCAGAGGAGATGGATTTTTGACTTGATATATGATTATTTTAGCTTTGATATTCCCCTAATGCCTAATTTTGGGCTTTAATATGGGAAGACATTTTTGGATTAGGTCGATGATTTGATTTTACTTTATTTTGACTAATAGGATCAAAGATAATTTGATCATGATTTATGACTTTAAAAATATGGTCTTAGATATTTGGATGTGTGGCACATGATATTGAATGTAGAGGGAAATCCAATGATGCATACTCCTATTTATTCCCCTTATGGAGTGTGACATAGGTATTATGAAGGTGAGGTAGATAATGAATGTTATGTGATGGAGTAAGGGGATAATGGGAAGCATAGTCCTTATAAATGTCACTAAGATCCCTAGCCTCAATGTTGGATAAAGTGTACTCAACAATCTCCAAAGGATCACTAAAACATGCTTTTGAGGTAGGATCAAATCCACTCTAAAAATCAAATAAATCATTCAAGAGCTTAGTTATGACATCATCATCCTAAGTGGGATATTCAAAATAGTAGGCATTATCACCATTTGCTACAATATTAACTAAGGATGATGTTTTTGATGAGGAATCTAATTTGGATATTGGTGTTGCACATGATCCTAAAATAGATAAAACTTATTTATACTATGATGTTGATTTTGATTTACGCGATGCTATGCTAGTAGTAAATGATGATTTGTTCATGATTATCCTCTCAATAGGGGGTATTTGATGTGATGGGTGAGAGGGATATGATGTATGAATAATGGATGAAACAAAGATAGGTCCATAAAAGGGATTATGGGATATAAAAGGACTAGGATTATGGGGAGTAGACTTGTTTTGAATGTATGGGTGGTTGAAGATGGGGGGATCATGGAGGATGGATAGGATGTCTTGACCTTGGCTGGGAAGGGGAAGGGTTTGATCATGATAGGGAATGTAATCTTGACATTCCTCTTCTTGTTCACCCAAGGATTTAAATTCATATGTTTCATCCTCAATTACTATGTCACCATTGTTGATGAGATCTTGGACATAGTCTTAGAAGTTTTGACATTATTTAATGGAATACACCCAAGTTTGATGATATAGATAATATCAGTTTGATTTATACCACCATTTTAATGGTGACAAGTTATTGGAAAAGGGCTTCCAAGGATACAGGAAGGGGATTATAAAGACCCACTTTGTTTTTTGACTTTGATATGGAAGCATTGGACTTTAGATTAAATGGTGGTTGATGTGGTTGGTGGATGTATGGGTGGCTAAGATTGGATTCCCTTTAATAGTAGTGGAAGGGGTAGATAATTGGTTATGACTAGTGGATGGGTGATTGGAAGGAGACTTACATAAATGGGTTTATGAAAAAGGTGTAAGAAGTTTAAGGGGGTCAACATTTTTAGGAAATAGAGTACCCATCATAATGAATTGAAATAATATTTCATCCTTGTTGGTAACTATGTATTGGTCTATGAAAGTGGGTTCAAGGTTCATAGTGGTGGGTGATAAAGGATGAGGACATGGTGATGGATTATTATTAATATATGGAGGATTTGATTGGGGACAAGTAAGAATTAGAGCTAAGGGGCTTTGGATAGGGCTAATGGATGATGGAAGAGAATGGGATAAGGGTTAATGGTGGACTAGTTTAAGAGCTGACTTTAGGCTTATGGGGTAAAAATCATTTGGAAAGTGAGCACCCATCTTCCATATCCATAAAAGGAATTCATCTTTATTATCTATGATGTATTGATTGATTAAGGTGACTACATCAAGAAATGATGAGACTAATTTTTTGGGGCTATGGGATGGTGATTTGGGGTGAACAAGATCAAGGTTTGAGGGTAGGTGAGTACCTAACTCTAGTGATCATAAAAGGACTTCATCCTTATTGGATAGGATGTATTGGTCTACAATAATTGGGTCCAAATCCATAGGAAATATGGATGATGATGTGAAGGTAGATTAATGTTATTTGAATAAAGTAAGGCCAAAGGAGCAAGTTAGCAGGATGGATGATGATGAGGATGGGATAGATTTGATAGATTAAAGACTATGATCAAATTTTAAACTACTAGTATAATAGGTGTTAATAACCTATCAATGATGTTTATTTTTCAAGCTAGCAAAATTATTGGATATTTGATGGGTGCATATATTCAAACTATCAATAAGATGATATGATGGGTGCTAGTTATGAATATGCAAGATGATTTAACTAGGGATGATTAGACTAATGATGGGTTTACTAGATTGAAATTGATAGAGTGATAATATGTTAACATGATATTAAATAGGTATAAGATATGATCAAATGATAATGGAATAAAATGATAGGATGATGTACATAACAATATTAGCTCAAAACCTTAAGACTAAGTTTCTCAAGATGGGATGGGATATGACTATGTGATTAAGGTGGTAGGATGGTGAGATAAGGATACATATAGTGATGATTGGATGTGTATTATTGGGGAATGATGGAGATAGTATAGGCATGTTTATGAATTAAAAACCTAACTAGGATAAGATAGGACAAGGGTAGACTAGATGAGTCATGAATTCAAGGTCACGATAAGAGATTGATTATGAACTTAAGACAAGATGTTATTAGGATGTGGATGAAAAGATATGATTAGGTGGTGGGGGAATGGATAATTATGGGTTGTGCTAAGATGGTATATGAATAAAAGGATATACAAAATAAATAAAGTATGTAAGTGATGGAGATATGGTCAATGATGAGTGGTTATGGTTAGGATAAGATAAGAAGTGGGATAGGATAAGATAATGAAAAAGGATACAAGAGGATGATGATAAGGATATACAAGGTGATGATTAATATATGTGAGTGATTTGGGGGTGATCAATGAAGTGTGGATATGGTTGGACTAGGAAGGGATGAGGTGACTATGTGAAGACAAGAAGTTGATGATGCAGACTTGGGTAAGGATGTAAGATGGATTGGGTTATGTAGGTGATAAGGGTATGACTAAGAATATATGGATGGCATGAATACAAAGTGATAATGGAGGATATTATAGGATAATAAAAGGATATACAAATATAATATGCACAATGGTATGATGTCAGAGACATACTAGGTGATAGGTATAAAGGATGATTGGATAAGGATGTATAAGACAAGATGTAGGTGATGGGGGTATGATAAATAATGATTGGATTAGACAAGATGGGAGATGGGATATGATAATGTAAAGGATATACAAAGACATTAGGTACTAAAGAATAATGACAATGATGTGAAAGATAAGATGGAGGGGATGGGGAATGAGACTAATGATAAATGGGTGTGGTTAGACTAGGATGGGATGAAGACAAGATGGGGGGATGAGATAAGGATAATGAAAACGATATAAGAGGATAATATGTACAAGGGGATGGTGTCGATGATGAGAGAAAATTAAGACTAGATGATATGGGAATGATTAGGAATATGGTGGAATCAAAGGTGGATAAGACAAGGTCAAGTTTGGACAAATCAAGGTGAGGTGGTCTTAGGACAAGGTGTGACTAGGATATGTGAGAATGATGGGTGAGATATGACTAGACTTAAGATATGATATGATATAATGAAAATTATGTACAAAGAAAGTATGATAAGGATATACAAGATGGTAGGATGATGATGCAAGAATATACAAGATGACAATATATACAAGATGAGCTATGTAAAGACTTAGATATGTGTGTATGGGTTTGGGTGAAGGCTAACTTAGCTCATAAATAGAATGGGTCTAACACAACACACACCCAAGTAAGCAAACCACAACCTATGATTAGTAAACTCAAGGGTGTGTAACCCAATGCCTATACTATCTAACAATTTCATGGATGAGGCTATAAACCAGTGATCTATTATGGTATCAACCAAACCCTCTCAACCCCACTTACACTTGATGGATACTTTAAATCTGATATTGAGTCCTACAATTGTACACCTATTATAGCTAAAAAGTCATATGTTAGGCTAAATAGGCTCTCTAAGGGTGTCCTCAATATAGACAAAAGTATGTTTGGGCGCAAGTCTATATAGGGTGTTTTCTAATGCCTAGTTCAGAGAATTAACTCTTTCCCTTCATGGATGCCCTGTATGAGATCAATCGCTTAAACTAATGATAATTATCCCTAATTTTTATACTCCATCAAAACATGGAGTTTGGTCAGTGCATAGTAATGAAATTGATGACACTAACCCCTATATACTAAGCCCATGTGTGGGGATAAATTCCACATCACGTGTTATCCTAAAGGGGGGCTAACAAACAAGCCAAAACATAATATGATTAATTAGATGATTAGTTACCTATGTGTGATAGGCATGATACATTGACTATTTACAAGTTAACACACACAAGTAGATATAAGGAATGATTTTCTCAACAAGATGATATATACAAGACAAAATAGATAATCAAAATTGATTTATAAAGTGCAAAATAGATTATTTGACCGGTGACCTAAATCCCTTGGGTTAGTGGTTAGATTTTAAACACAAGAGAGGGGTCCTACAATAAAAATATTAGTAGTTTCAATAAATCACACTTGATGTGTAACCTATAAAACAAATTTTAGGCCCTAAAAATGACCTCAAAAAATATGATGTTAGCTAATCAAAATTTACCCCTATAAGAAACAAGATGTTAGTTTGATATGCATTAATAAAACACCCTAAATAAAATTGTGATTTGGCTCTATAATTTTTTGGGGTGAGTAGGACACGACATGGGGCTTTGGGGGTGTCAACCTATAATGGGTTCAAGGGGAAAATACCCTTGCAGGGTGTAGGGGTAGTGCCCTAGCATGCTCAGGCAAGGTCAACGGGTGGAGCCCCTAGCCACCAAAGGAAATCTGAGCTTTGTGGGATGCTCAGAGTGACTCAAAATTCATAAAACATTACTCAAAAAATGCACTTAAAAAGGAAAAAATTTCAATGCAAAATCATAAATAAATAGTGCAAAATCATAAATGGGGGGACAAACCCATAGATTGAAAGTTGTGATATTATCTTAGTTAGTTCAACCATGATAGTTAGATGCAAAACCATGACTGTTTAGACAATACCATGATCGAAATAGATAAAATTACTACTGACTATAAATTGATATTGGTATTTTTGTCATAAACCACAAAACCATGACTAAAAGTGATAAAATCATGACTATCAACAAATCAAGAGTTATAATATTATTATCGATGATAAAACTTTTATATTTATATATATGATAGAGATAGAGATTTATGCAGGTTAAGGACAAATTATTTAGATACTATGTCTATTACATGAAGATTAATGTCAAATTAAATTTTTATTATGATATAAAAAAATTTGATTCAAGATGAGATGATTAGTGAAAATGAAATAAATCCATAACAAATTTAAAAAATACAAAGATGACCTTAGTTAGATATCATTCTATATATATTATATATGATCTGAGAATAAACAACAAATAGAGCATGAGTCAAAATGAAAAAATTTACAAAGTTGTGACTAGGATTGCAATATTGTAGTTTATCAAGACAATATCATTACTCTGAAAAAGTCAAGACTTGTCAGTTTGTCAAAAATCAAGAAAGGGGTAAGGCTTGTGTTTTCCTATGTATTCAATTGATTCCTCTTTCCTTGTCTTCTTTCCCTATTGGCCTTGCATAGCACACATATCACATAGAAGACAAAATATTAGGTGTAAAAATTGGGGTTAGTTAATGGATATGAAATTAAAGCATTAAAAACCCCAAAAGGATTAGATAGAAAGCTTATATTGATAACGAAAAAACCCCTGTAGAGACACAAAATGTTATAATAGACCTTATTGATTGACAGAGGCCAAAATTCAATAATTTTATGAAAAACTAAAATATATTGATTATCATCAACAATATCATGATTTATAGGACAATATCATGGCTGGGAGAGTCATTGTATTGTTTAGGGATAAAGACTTTCAAAAATAGACCATTAGTAGTTTACAAAATCACAATTAGGTTAGACAATATCGTGACTAGATTAAAAATATCACAACTATCAAGTCACAATATTGTCAAAAGATAGAAACCTCCATAATCAGATAGATAGTTAGTGGTTAAGTAGGTAGTTAGTAAAATATCATGACTTACAAGGTCAATATCACGACTAGGCAAGACAATGTCATGACTACTAGTGCAATGTTGTGATTACAACCTATTACACAAAATTTCAAAAAAAATGAGATTTTATTGATCTAATTGGCCCTATAGGTTAAAAAAATATATCTAAAAAACAAAATGGATTAATTGGGAGCAAGAATCCCACCATGTTCTCCAAAAAGTAGATGAAATTTGAGATCTATATGGACTTAACAATGCAAACTCCAAACTCAAATATCAACCACTACGTATGATGATAAAGCCATTAAAATATAAATACAATTAGATGAATGCAACATTAAATACTACATTTAAATACTAAATCCTAAGTGATTCACATCATGATTAAATAAAATAGAAACTACAAGAGGATTGGGATGAATTTACCTTAGACTCAAATTGACATGGATGCTTGATCACAGATGATGGATAGTGGATGTTTGGTTGAGGATTGATTTTGGCATGAAGATGTTATGAGATTGATAGTTATTAGTTTGGCATGGATTCCTCACAAGATCTCTAGATTATATTCCATGGAGGAAGATCCTTGGTTATATAGATTTTGGGAGGGAAGATCAAGGGTTAAAATTTGAAGTTAGATAGATGAGATCAATGGTTATGGATTATTCAAGAAATATTAATTTTTTTAAAAGTATTTAGTTTAGAGACTTCTAGAGTCTTGGAGGAGCTTCTTCAATTCTATAGGCTTCTTTATTAGCTTAGAGATAATGTAGGATTAGGTAGGAGTTAGATAGGTGATTATAGATTAAGGATGTAGGAGAGTCTAGAGAGTAGGCTAGTAGGTGGTTAGGTGGGTTCATGGGAATTAAAAATTCCCAAATAATAGATAACTAGGATTAGATTAAGATAATGGGGATTAAGAATAATTAATGGAGTGGGATGTCTAAGGTTAATAGATGGAGTAATATTGATGGGGGTATATAAATAAATGGACTGGGAAGGGGGGGATTAATTAGCGGAATAAAGGGGGAAATTAGAATGAGATGAATTAGAATAAATGGGATTATTAGAATTAGTGTTGACTAATAATAATATTAGTGATGTTAATGGATGTGAATGATTTTAGGTGTATACACATAGTAACTTAGATACCATAGAGGCTATCTTTTATAATAAATACTTTGTTAGCATCATGGGTAGTTCAGTATGTTCTACATTAAACACAAGCAATGAGACCCCCTCCTAATTAAAAAAAATGCCACATTCATAGGACTTATATACTCTTTAATGATAATATAATATTTATGTTAATCAATCATGATATACATGTTAAACCACATGATTTCCTATCTAATTTTTGTCCATATAATTGATACCTCCTAACCATGACAAAGTTTTTGTTGCTTGCACAACATGACCCATTTTCAAAATAAAAATGGGGACCCTATCTATTTTTATGTCCTTTGAAATATGGTTTTGCTTTCACAATCAACTTTTAGAGTGTTCTAGGTGCATAATGCACATTCCATTGATTATCACTAGGCACTTTTCACACTTATTTTTGCACCATTAAATGAAGTCTAATTTTGTGGTAGTTTTGCATGGTGATAGCCACATGTAATTAGAATTCATTAGTTAATAAAGTTTAACAAATAATATATTCCATGTGAAAAATGGGAAGGCATCAAAATAGGCTTTTGCACTAATTTATGTGACCTTCCAGTTTTTAAATCTTACCAGAAGTCACTTTTAAGAGGCATTTCACATGGCTAAACCATGTCCATTTTCACATGAATTTTTCTAAGATGGTAGTAAAATGTGGAAATAATATTAAATTTGAAAAATTCACATGAAATTAATTTCCATGTGATAAATGTGTGGCATTAAAAATAGGCTTCTACACTAATTTTTACTTGGTCATTTTTTGTGCCTTCCAAGTTATCAAATCTACCCAGTGTCCACCCTTAAAGCCTCATTTCATAGGGACAAATTACATCCAATTTTTTTAAAAACTTTACATGAATATAAAAAAATGTGAAAAAAAATCATTATTGGAATAATTTTTATAAAGTTCCTTTTCACATGTGAAATGGACAGCCAATAAAATTGGAAATTGAACTAATTTTTACTTGGTCATTTTTTGTGATATTCTAGTCACCAAATCTTCATAGTGTGCACTCTTCAGACCTAATTTCATAAGGATAAACCACATTTTTTCTCTTAATTTTTTTTATTATAATAACCAAATATATTGAGAACACAATGGTGAAATGATTCACATGAAATTGTCTCTCATGTGCAAAGTGTGCAGCTATGAAAATTGACCATTACAGTGATTTATGCACTCTCCAAGTGACCAAACCTGGCCAATGTGTATGTTTCAAACCTAATTTTGAATTGTCAAAATGGATCCATTTATTATGAAAATTTTCATGAAGATATCCAAATTTAAATGGAATATAATGGTTATAAAATTCACACTAAATTATTCCTCATTTGAAAAATGTGTAAACGTGAAAACTAACTAGTGCATAGATTTCCATGTCTTCCCAGTGACCAAATCTACCCAGTGCACGTTATTCAAACCCAATTTCACATAGTTAAGTGATATCCAAAAATCTTTAAAAAAATCTTGATGATAGCCATATTTGGAAGATTTAAAATGTGACTAAAGGATAACAAAATTCCTTTCCTAAGTTTGAAATGTGCAGCCATCAAAGTTAGCTTCTACACTAATTTTCTACTTGGTCATTTGCTCTATTTCTAGTTTTCAAAACTAAGCAATATACACATTTCAAATCTATTTTCACACATATAAATGAAGTAAAAATTTCTTGAAATTTTTCATGATAATTCTTTGATTACATGAGAATACAACCCTATTTTTTTATATCTATTATATTTTACAATGAAAATATGTGACAGTGTGAAGTGACCCTCCAAGGAAGTTTCATCGCTTAGACAAATTTTGACCAGAAAGCACTAAAAGGGTAGTACATAGGTGTTAAATTAATTATTCCCAAAAATAAAAATTCCTTTTTTACCATGTTTTCAAGTTATTTCTATAAATATAAGATATAATGGGTGTTTCTCATGTTTTGTCCTATAAATTTTTCTTTTACCATGTTGTGAAGGTGTTGATGTTGTTGTACATGATTGTGTGTTGATTTTTAAGCCATATATTCTGGTTTGTATCTCTATTTTCAATGTCATTTATTATTTTGGAAATTTTATTTCTCCATCTTCATAATGGTATTAGTTTTAAATTGGAGAATTGAAAGATGCAAAACCTATCAGCATTTTAATCATGAGAGTTTGTTGCTTTTAAATGTTTCATGTTTATAATTTTATTTCATATATTTAACATTTGACAAGTAACATGTTTTATTTGATATTTTTGTAGGATTTATACAAAAGGAGCATAGTATTCAAGGTAAGGAGATATTGAAAAACCAAACATGTGTAGAATTTGGTTGATATTGAGTGTTTTGTCATCTAAAACCTATGGGAAGAGCGTTTTGTCATCTAGTGATTTTGAAAAGTGGTTTTTTTTCATTAAATTTAAGCCTTGGTAGGTGGGTCACATCAAACATTTACAACCAATTTTGGAGGGGGAATTTCATTTGGTCAATGGAATTAAATCTATTTAAATACCACCTAAATACTTATAAAGGGTTGGTTCCTTTTAGTCGTAGCATTAGAGTAATGGACCAATCACTTTATTTCATGTATTTTTCCTACTTTCTAGGTTAATTTTCTAAGTCTAGGCTATTTGGAAGATAATTATGTAACTGAGCTAAGTAGGTGATAAGTTCCCACTTTGATCCTTCAATGAAATCATTTCTTATATGAAATCTTTTTCAATGGATATACATTACCTATACATGAATATTGGTGGTGTGTTTCCCTCCTTTAGACTGTTGTTATTTTCCTCAGACTCTGGCACCATCCATTAGCTAGAGTTTTGCTAGGTCTAGCTCAACTAAGAATTGATTACTCAATGGATTAATATACTATATATAATTATATTTGGTCCATTAAAATGGGGGTTCTTTCTTATTTTTTCTCCCTGCCCTTCTATATTTTGATTTTTCTTTAATTAGTATATCAGATTAGAATAGTTTAGTTTTTTAATTAGAATATATTGTTATATGTATATCTTGATTTCATGATCCCTATTTTATTTATGCTCATGCATTTTTGAATCTCTTGTATGCAATAAACATCTAAAATTAGTTATATTTCATGTTTAATTTGTTTATTGATTTACTAGGTAGTAAGTTTACAATTTTAAGATCAAATGATTTGTCTAAAATACCCAATACTAGAAAAGGCCCCTTGAATTGGAATGATTCTAACAAGCCATGGAGTGAGGATAAATGCACTTATACCAAGTATAAGATGCCTTGGGAAGTGGAGATCTTATAATTTCCCTCTTTTTAGGAGGGAAAAGTGCATCAAAAACACTTGCCTATTGTTGGTTAGTCATTTGTGTCAAAGGACCAATCATGTCCCCTTTTTACATATTAGTGTTAGGCTGATGAGGTGGATAGAGGGTCTTGATGGAGCTGGGCTTGGCTTTCGTTTGGGCTCTTTAGGACATGAATTAAAGGAGATATTAATATTTGATTGATTTAATCAAATATTAATTATTTGGTCCAATTTTAATTAATTATTAATTATTAATTAATAATTAATTATTAATTATTAATTATTAATTAATAATTAATTATTAATTATTAATTATTTATTACTGGGTCTAATTTTAGGATCCTCATTCTAATTTAAGAATTGGTCTAGACATTTCTTAATTTAAGTTTTTTATAGTGTAGCTTTTCCTAATAGTGTTTCAAGGTTCTAAGATTAGAATGACTAGTTTTTTGTGAAAGATCCCACCCAATGGCCTTTCATAGTATTACAGGTATTTGAGAGATAACTTCAGAAGCTATCACAAGGGTGGACATTCCTATCCTATGAACATCTAAGGGCCTTCCCATGATTTGCTTAAAAATACCTAATGACTTATGCTCAAACTATATACTTAGTGGGATCCAAAGACTATAGAAGAGAACTTTTAGGTATTTCTCTAAAAGCTTATGAGCAAATCATTTATTCATCTATTTGAAGATATTTTGCAGAAATTCAGATAAGCAATTTGGAGCTTTGTTTTGATATTCGAAGGGATATTACAGTGGTATCAGAGCTCTTTGGTATCAGTGTTTTGTGTCTTTCATATATCCCTATTAGAAGGGGGATATCACACCAATCAACATATTAGTGTTAGAAGGAGGTGTGATATTGTGTATTTCAGACATTTCTTTTGTTTATAGTAGCTTTTCCTAATAGTGTTTCAGGTTCTAAGATTATAAGACTAGTTTTTTGAGCCCACCCATGGCCTTTCCTTAGCTAGGTGGACATTCCTATCCTATGAACATCTAAGGGCCTTCCCATGATTTGCTTAAAAATACCTATGACTTATGCTCAAAGTATATACTTAGTGGGATCAAAACTATAGAAGAGAACTTTTAGGTATTTAAAAATGTCATACTCAGAACTTAAATCTAGCATGAGGATGTAGTTTATTACCTATTCCCTTTCTTTTTGGATGCAACTACATATTAGTGATATCTTCGCTTAATAGAAAGTTTCATAACCTCATGGGACATATTTGAAAATCTATTCCTTAATCAATATAGTGTTCCCACAAACCCTACTTCCCTATAATACCAATTTATCACAACCAAAAGAGAGCTTAACAAGTATATCAACTGTCTTTAACCATTAATTCAATCAACTATACATGAGGATAAAATAGCCTTTCCTACAAACAAAAGTAGTTTCCATAGAATTTTATCTCATAACCCTATATCTCTTGATTGTTATGTTTGTTAGTAGGAACCCCATCGCTCTTTCATCATTGGTGTTGACCTGTCAAGAGGTTCTCATAATAGAGCAATTATATATGACTCAAGGATTTGTTATTGACCTTTCATATTCTTTGGAATAGCAAGGTCACTCACATCTAATACCCTTTGAATTACTTGCATACAAGTCAGCCCATGGATTAATTTTTTCCTTTGTATCATGCATTACCTCAAGCTAATAATCAATCAAACCTCCCCATGACAAATGAGAACCTTATTATTAATTTTAATGTATATATTTAGTTAATTATATATATAATCAATAGGATATTTTATTGTATTATAGTAATCATGTGTCTCTTAATAATTTTACTAATCAATCACCATTTGTTGCATTAGAAGATAAAAAAGCAATGCACAGACTAAGATATGAGAATACATTTCTAAGTGCCCAACTTGTAGTCTATAGATATGGGAATGGGCTTATTGTTGAAATCAGTATTGTTGACTGAGCAAGTCCCCTTCATAAACATGAACCTATATAATAGATAAGCAATTATGATGAATCAGATGATGGGGTTATAATAGTCACTTCTAGTGAATTCATGGTCATAATCAAAGTACCAATGAGCTTTCTACATAATAAGAAGAATCGTACATATCTTATTATTTAAGTTTATTTCTTCATTTCTTAATTTTGAAAGTAAATAAAAGACATATAACGATTAGGGTGTGTAGAAGAATACATGTTAGAATGCATATGTGAATCCAAACAAAAGTGAGAACTCCTCTTTGGCTAGGAATGAATAACCTGTAAGTATCATAGACACTTGAAAGGGGCTTGGTAGATGGTTGGTTGAGTGGACTACCTAGCATACACTAGATCCAAGAAGCACAAGGCTTGCTAAGAAGCTATCAATCCACTTTTATAACAATCAAGTATAAAATGATAACAAAAGATACTTGCATTTAATGATAAGAAAGTAAATGCGCACCAAAAATAAATTATAACTTTTGTATTAAATAAATGATCAAATTTAGATGCTAAAATGTTTGGGGTCTAGTTCAGAAAATAAGAAAGGGTCTTGTGATCAGAGAAAGACACAGAAAGTGGGGTTTGATTAGAGGTAGAAGGGTGGAAATTACTTTCTAGAAAATATTACCACAGGGAATCATTGGTGGTTAGGAGAACCGTTGGTGGTTTCCTATGTAAATATAGAGATGAATAAGTTAAAAAGTGCAAATTGGGGGTTTTAGGTAGATAGAGGTGGATATGAGGCTAGAAAGTGAAAAATGGGGTGCAGGTGGACCAGATAAGATAATGATATTAAAATTAAATCAAAATCAAATGACACAAGCACAAAAGACATGTAGCCAAGTGGAAGAAGACTGGAGTGATGTGGCCAAAGTGATGATGCTTTGAACCTTTTATAGTGATTTTGATAGAGTTTTGTATCTCCAGTGGTGATGCTCACTTGCTAATATGGACACTAGATACCTATAAGAAAGCTTGAATATCTTATAGCTGATAACTCCTCATCTATTATTTTTCTACTTCTTTTATAGCATAAGTTACTAAATGGGATGAGAAGAAGTTGCTAATTTAATCAAGGGTAAAGTTTCTTGTTTTCATAACTTTAAAATCTTTGTTTTAAAGACAAGTTACCATTTAGGAAGTTTCCAATCTCACACAAAGAGATAACATGATTTAAATCTAGTTAAAGTAGAAGAGGGGACTTAACTATCGATGGTTAAGCTAACTATTGATGGTTACCCTAACCATCTATAGTTCATGGGCTAGGGGAAATTTTGGTAAAAAATAGTGAAAAAGAGGTGATTTAAATGACAATTAAAAAAAGGGTTTGGGAATGTTAGGCCCTAAATGGGTCTAGTTATCATTTTGAGGGTAGGGTGACACTAAAAACTATCATGTGTGGATGTGTGGTTTTTAGGTGTCTACATTTTTTTGTGTAGCTTTAGGTAAGCTACAAAACAAAAATAAGAGGTTGGTTAAGGTTTAGGTCTAGGTCTAGTTGCCCTAAGTCATGAGAAGAGGTTCCCCCCTCAAATTAGGAAATGATTGAGGTGTAAGTAAATTGGGTCATGGTTTGATAGGTGAAACAAGGTGGTTGAGTTGGTTACAGATATGTGAAATCATGCACAAAAAGTGATGAAGAGTGATATAAATATCATGCAATAATTAAATTTGCCAAAGTTGAAAAATAAAGTCAGGGTCTAGAAATCTAAGATAGGGTAATAGATCCATAGCATTAGTCATATCTGATTGAGTTAAGCCTTTCAAGTGATATATGCAAATTTGGGTAGGTTGTAGGTATCTAGGTTATGAAGTGTTCCCATAAAATAACCCAAGTGGTTGGGTCATGAATGAGTTGGTGAAAAGTTTGAATGGTCAACTTGGAAAAATTGGTCAAAATATTCAAATGATAACACAATGGTGGTACAAAAGATGTGAAAGATCCATTCAAAACATCCAATCATCAAAGGGGAGGTGGTGAGGTAAGTTGGGTAGGGTTGGGTTGGAGAGGTGGTTGAGTTGACTTCGATTGTACATGTTGAGTGGACACTACCTACATAGTTCCCTAGATACCTAAATCCAAAATAACTTCAATTTAAATGTAGTTATATTTAAAAAGGTAATTTGAAGGGGTTATAAGGTTGGTGAGGAAAGCAAGAGGAAAATAAAGAAAAAATGAAGAAAAAAAAGAACCTAAATGTGGATGGTTAGGGTGCCCTAACTATCGATGATTAGGGGTAACCATCGACGGTTCCCTAACCATCGATGGTTAGGGTAAAACCCTAAAATCCTATGAGGTAAAAAGTAAAAGTAAAGAGTTATTTTACTTATTTGAATTTTGGTGATTTTTGAGCTTGAGCTTGGGTAATTTTGACTAGTGATTAGACCAAAAGCCTATCGAGGTGGAGATTGTTGAGTGGGCGAGGGCATCTACGAGTAATGGATAGATGATGAAGATGCAACCAAGGAGGGGTGAGAAGGCTTTGACCATGCCAAAAAATGTAGAATGAGGTAGGTTGTTTTTTCAATTGGCTATAATAGGGATAATTAGGGATAAGAAAAGTTAGAAATAGGATAAAATTAAAAAATTTGGGGAAAATAAGATAAGTAGGTTGTAATGCCCTAGGGTTTTACGTAGAAGGAAAATTGGTAAAATGAGGTAAAAAAAACAAGGTGGAATAGGTAAAGAAGGTAAATAATGAGTAATTAGGTAGGTAAAGTGGTAAATTATATGTTTTAGTAGGATATTGAGGGCTACAGGTAGAGAAGGTGGTAGGGTTTCATCCTTAGTGGTTACACACAATAACTATTGGTGGTTAGACCCTAACCATCGATGGTCAATGTAAAGGGTTAAATGGTGACCCAAAACCATCAATAGTTCCTTGAACCATTGATAGTTAGCTAATAGAGGGCCAACCCCTAGGCCAAGAAGGGTAAGAAAGGGTAAAAAGGGAGGAAAATAGGTAAGAGGTACAAGAGAGAAGTTAGGTTTGTGGTTTAAATAGGTTGAAAGAGAGAAGAATAGGTCATAGAGAGAGATTATAAGTTTAAGAGGGATAAGAGTAAAGAGCAGTGATGGATAAGGGTTAAGCAACATAGAAATACTAATGGGGTTGGATTGATGTTTAGGTGCATGAGTGGATCCAGATGAGGGACTGAGTCCTTAAGATATTTACCAATTATCGAGATAGGATGATGGATGTTGAGTGGAGGCAGATGGAAGTTGTTGGCCTAGGGGCCATGAAACACTACTAGCACTTACCATGAGATGCCATGATGATTATGGCCCTCATTAAGAGATGTAACTTAGCCATAAACACATTTTTTTCTTAAATAGTGAGATGTCTATTCTACTATAGGACATTTAGAAGATTGCACGGGTATCGATTTGGGGGGAGTTGATATACCACATAGAGAGTGATGAGCATGATGATTTTTATGGAGTGGATATATGGTGATAACCAATAAGAGGCCAAATTCCATATGAGAGGTATATGTTATGGGACATTATATCAGAGGGCCCTAGATGATAGGTGTTTGATTACCATGATGATGATGGGTATCTTTTATTTCATTGTTTCATATTTGAATAGTGGTCAATTCTTGAGTTCACTATTGGGATTTTTGATATAGATGCTACTAAGGGGCACAATATTTAGATGGGCCTTGGTACTACTAATACATATTTATAGGGAGCTTTAAGATTTTAGAGAGAGGAGATAATATAACATTATCATTAGGTTTGTGCTTTATTGGTAGGAATATGAGCACATACGAGTTCTGAGATTGATTGGGCTCCTATGGGATGGATTCATGCCAACTAATTATAGAGTTGGTTTTATGTGATGGTGTAGATATATAGAATTATTAGGGGCTAGTGGTAGATCCAAGGACATCGAGTGGTTCTAAGATTTGTTGGAGGGTTTGATTACTATAGATATCATATGGAGACCATATTTGGACTAGCCTATATGGATAGGGTATAGGTACCATATGTTATCATTACAGAGATGGTGATGGGTATATGATAGGTGAGATGGGGAGATAGAGTAGATCCCCATAGATTAAGTTTAGAGATAATTCAAGATACTACAAGATATACCTCCATATGTTTCATACTATAGGAGGGAAGATGCAGAGCAAGATTTGCCTAAGCCACAATTGGAGGAGGGTTTGCTTGATTTTGAGGAGCTACCTATTAGAGCTCATATTGATGATGTCAAGACCACAAAGAGATATATAAGGTGGTATCAGACTAGATATGTGATTACAAATTTTGGTTAGGGTGATGATGGGTAGGGACTTATGGATATGGATCTTGCATAGGTATAAGGTGGAGGAGCAGATGATTAAATTGTAATAACCCTTGCAATGGCATAGGCCCAGGTGCTTACCTTGTAAGTACAGGAAGCCAAATTATAGGGATAGGTTACTACCTTGATTGGTGAGCAAGATTAGGTGAGGGCTAGCTTCATGACGGTCACATAGGAGAGGGATACTCTAGGTTAGAGGGCAGGGGTGATGGTAGTAAGAGGAAGAGGTGCATTATACATGGTTATAAGAACACGATATAAAACTACCATTGAGGAGCTGAGATACTATGAGGTGATTGTATTCACCTAGTTACCTAATACTATGAGGTATGGTGAGTTTAAAAATAGCCTGGTAGGGGAACCATCATTGGCTACATTAGGTCAGTGGGTAGTGACTGAAGTATATTGAGGTATATCAAGGGGTCCACCACCAGATGGTGAAGAAGGTGGTTCTAGTTCTGGTGTTGTAGGCCCATGGTGACATTTATATTATGTAGATTATTTTTTGATATGTGTGTGTGTGTGTGTGTGTGTGTGTTTGTGTGTGTGTGTGTGTGTGTGTGTGTGTGTGTGTTTTGATATCGACTTGCATGCCAAAGATGTGAGATGATTGATGAGAGTGAGAGAGATATAGAGCATTTATATCATGTTATTTTATGATATTCTAACTTTATGATCATGTACATGGATTGTTTTATGATTATGGCATGTTCTCCTATTTTCTTGATGAGATGTTAGCTTAGGGATGATGGTGTTGTTAAGATCTTATGGTTGGATTTGATTACGATGATTATGTTTATGATATTTATGATGGATACAATTATGTTATGGAGTACGTTGTTGACTATGATATTATGCTTATGTTAGTCATGAGGTAGATTATGAGATGTTATGTTAATTGTCATGTGATAGTAGTTACAATGATATATTTTTTATGATAGTGGTTATTATTTAGATGATGTTATTTTATGCTATGTATGAATGTAATGTCTTATGATGCCTATGATATTGATTATGAGATATGATTTTGATGTTGATGGTATGATGATGTCATTATATGTTATATGGATGATCATTATGGTTATGTGGAATGTTACTATGATGATATGATGTTCATGATGTTATGTTATTAATGATTATTCAGATGGTTATTATGTTGATGTTAATTTTATTAAGATGATTATAATGATATGTAAAATGAATTTTGGATGTTTAATACATGATGTTTGATTAGGATATTGATTATTATGTTTTATATTGAACTTAAGGCAATGATAGATGACTTTGATTAAGATGTGATGATAAGTGGAAGTATGATAAAATGACCATGTCAAAAGAAACAATATAATGGGTCCATATGTCCCAAGAAATGGTTAAGAAGTAGGTATGTTTTTTTAATTATAAAGGACCAAATAAGAAGAGTCTACGGTTGGATTATCTTAGTGAACACAAGTTGATTAAGTACATTACAAGAGCATGTTTGAATTGATAATAGGGTTATCTTGATCACTTCATAATAAGTAAGCTCATAGTCCCTTGAGTTTAGATATGAGTGAAGGAAATAGAGGTGGAAGGTGAATGGTTTAAGGGTTTACCTGATGTGGGTTACCTTACCTCTTCTATAGGTGACTATAGGGTTCTAATAGTCAAGTCTATGCCTTGTAATAATGAGTAGACTGATCAATGTAGGAAGTATACTAGTTCCATGTATAGGAACCTATTTCAGCATGATGTTATTAAAAAAATGACATTGTTAAGAGCCAATTATGGCATACTTATTCATATTTTAACTTAATGTTACTCATTGATTTTGTTAGTTGAGTAGTTATCTAAAGCTGATCGATATGAGAAGCTTCAAATATTTGTGTGCTTGCTTAGCCATCCTTCAAGGGAGTGGTCTAAAATTTTGATTTTTATAGCTATCCTTCAAGGGAGAAATCTATTTTTAATCAATTTTGAATTATATGGGAATTTGTCCTTCAAGGGAATAGTCTACATTTGCTTGAGGATTATGATTTGGAGTTCAATTTTTTTTGACATAGACAAGTCTAATAAGCCATAGGGTCCACCATTATGGAGGCAAGATTTTTTCACAAGAGTGATGATAAATGGAAGGAAGGGGTTAAGAAATAACTGACCATGGGATTCCATCTATTGAAAGACAAAAAGTATTCATGAGAACCATGTTATAGGTAGAGCCATGGTACCCATACTTAGGATTGGGATTAAATGTTTATGATGGATAAATCACATGGTTCTTTGTCAAAATTAGGTGCTCTCAAAGGATAAGTGTAAATGAAAGGGAGGGTAGAATCTCATGAACTGAGGGATGAACTTAAGTTAGACATAAAAGTGAGTGTGATCTTTTTTAGCAATAGAAAGGATGCAAATGTGAAGCATTGATAGGCACAAGCTCTAGTTTACCCTCGAGAGAGGATAAATGGTAAGCACCAAATCCATACTTATGGCTTATAATATAGGGTCCTAACTAATTAAAATCAAACTTGCCCTTCTTAGTCTTTTCCATGTTGGTGACATGTTGGTTTTCCTTAAGGACAAGGTTTTCAATGTTGAAATCTCTTTTTTTCAAATGTTTATTGTAGGCACGTTTGATTCACTTTTGATAAACATGTAGATGATTGAGGGTGGCCAAGTGATGTTCATCAAGAAGATCTAGTCTTGCAAGGCATTCTTGGTGATAATCACTCTCAAAAAGGATTTCATGCAAGGATACATGAAGTGAAGGAATTTGGACTTCAAGGGGTAGAAATACCTTGGCTCCATAAACAAGGGAGAAAAGTATAGCTTTCATGGAAATTTGGATGCTAGTGTGATAGGCCCATAAAGCAAATGGGATATGAAGATGCCAATTCTGACCAGAGGTACTAACCAAGTTTGTGAGTATTTTGATAAGGTTTTTTTTGGAAGCTTCTACAATTCCATTGGATTGTGGATGATAAGGTGAGTAAAAGTTTAAATTGATGCCAAAAGCATTACAAAGTTCTTGGACTTTTTTATTTTTGAAAGACTTGTCATTGTCAATGATGATTTTATGAAGGACACCAAAGTGGAAAATGATTTGATGATTGATGAAATCAATGATTTTTATATCCTTTATTGATATGAGTGGGATGGCTTCCACCCACTTGGTAAAGTATTCCATAGTGATGATGATATATTGATGTCATTATGAGGAATGGGGGTTGATTTCCCCTATAAGGTCAAGACCCCACTGTGAAAAAGGCCAAAAATTTTGAGATACTTGAAGACTATGGGAAGGCATATGATGAAGGTTGGCATGCCATCGACATTTAACACATTTCTTGACATAATCATAGTAGTCCTAATTAAGTGTGGGCCAATAGTAGTCGAGGTAAAGAATATGCTTGAAAATAGCCATACCACTAAAATGTCCCCCACATATGCCATCATGAGCTTCCTTGATGATGTGAGAATCCTCATGATTATGAAAGCAACAAAGAATAAGGCCATCAAAGCCTCAATTTTAAAGGATGTCCCCTAGTATGATATAATGAGAAGTGCCTTAGATATAAGCTCTTTGGGCATTCTTTGATAGATCAAGAGGGAGAATCTTGAGGTTAAGATAATCAAAAAAATGGTTTTACCAAGTGTCAAAATGGGATGTTTCCACTCTAAAAATGGTAGGAAGAGAAAAATTAATATAAGATGGGATGATGAAGTGGTGGATGGTAACAAAAAGTTTTGACTTGATGGGTTGAGATGGTATTTGGGAAGTAAGAGAGGTCATGGTATCTACAAATTTGTTGGTTGATCATGAAATGGATTGGATATCATAATGATCAAACAAGGTCAAGAGTGTGTCCATAAGTTGTTTTTATTTTAGGATAACATCATTTTTACATTGATAAGATCCTATGACTTGGTTAATGACAAGTTGATAATCCCTAAATATGTTAATTATTTTGATTCTTAAAGTCATGGAAATTTGAAGACCTATTACTAAGGCTTCATATTCAGCCATGTTATTGGTACAGTCAAAGTCATTCTTAAAAGAAAGAGGAAGTAGTTCTCCATTAAGTGGGATGAGAATAAATCTACACCCCCCCCCCCCCCCGACCTTTTGGAAATTAGAGATATCAAAAAACATGGTCATTTGGTAGGTGGGCTCCTCTGATAAAAGAGTTTCTATATATTCATCTAAGAAGGTAAGTGGAAAGGGTTGTTTGTTAGGTAGAGGAGCTTTACCTAATTGGTCAGTGATAACCTACCCTTTGATGGAATTATGTGGGAGAAAATTAATATCAAACTCAATGAGAAGCATGAGCCACTTTTCCATATGTTGGTTTTGATATGGCTTAGAGTGAATATACTTGAGAGGGTTAGTGTTAGTGATGACATAGGTTTTATGATTAAGAAGATAATGGCAAAACTTGAAAGCTACAAAGACTAAGGTGAGGCAAAGTTTTTCAGGATGGGTATACTAGGTTTTATATTTGATTAGGGTATATCTGATTTAGTAAATAGCCTATTCTTTATTCTAGTCATCATGATGAATGAGCATGGCTCCCAAGGAATGATTAGTTGTAGATATGTATAAGTAAAAGGGTTTATCTTATTTAGGGGGAATGAGGATATGTGGAGAAAGAAGATACTCCTTGATTACATCAAAGGCTTATTGGCATTCATTAGTCCACTTGAAGGAGACATCTTTCTTTAAGAGATGGTGAAAAGGTTGACAATGATCAGATAGTTGATAAATAAAACATCTAATAGATTGAAGTTTGCCTTGTAGGATATGATGTTGCTTAAAATTATTAGGAGGCATCTCCAAAATAACTTTGACTTTGGTAGGGTTAACTTATATTCCATGAAGGAAAATGATAAATCCCAATAGTTTTCCTAATAAGACCCCAAAGATGTACTTCTTAGGATTGAGTTTGATATGATAGTAGATTAGTCATTCAAAAATGATTGTAAGAATAATGAGGTGATCTTTGTGATACTTATATTTCCCAAGAATATCATCAACATAATCCTCAACAATCATATGAATGAGATCATGAAATATGTAAGTCATGGCATGTTGATAAGTGGCTCCATCATTCTTTAGTCCAAAGGGCATAACCCAATAGCAAAAAGTTCCCCATAGACTGATGAAAGAATTTTTATGTTGATCTATAGGAGAAATCACGATTTAATTATATCTTGAGAAACCATCCATGAGAGATATCATTTAATGGCTGACTGTGAGATCAATAAGTTGGTTGATGTTGGGAAGGGAAAAATCATCCTAAGGGTAAGTAAGGTTAAGGTCCTAAAATTTAATGTAGAGGTGAATGACCCCCATAAGTTTGGTGATAGGAATGATGTTGGAAACCCATTATGGATAGTCAATAGGTTGGATGAAATTAATAGATAAGAGGCATTAAAGTTTTTCTTTAATAAGAAGAGCTATGTAGGGATGTATACGATGAAGTTTTTGTTGAACTGGCTTAACCTCAAGATAGGTGATGATGTTAGGGAGAGCAATAAAAGGGTCGATTCTAGGCATGTCTTGGTCAGACCAAGCAAATCCTATGCTATGGTTATGGAGGAAAGAAAGATAGTCTTACCATTCTTTAGGAGTCAAATATTGGCCTATTTTGATGATATGAAGATCCTCTTGGGTACCCAAATTAACATTGATGGTTGATTCATTAAGCATGGTTTGGTTTTTAAGAGGGAGATATTTATGGATATAAGAATCCCCCACATCAAAGTAGGTGAGGATGGAAAAATAATATTTGTGTTAGATGGTGTGAATGGTGGGTGAGTCATGATCGATCATCTCAGGGTGGATGAGAGGAAGGGTTTTAGTTTACCCACTTTGTTGATAGGCCAGTGGGACTAAAATAATGGTATTGATCAAAAAAATTAGATGGGATGATGTTAGAGTCCTCAAATTAGGAATATGAGCTAGGTGAGGATGAAGTCTCCTCAGTGGGGGTAGTAATGGGTTTTGGTGATATGGGTTCTTTTAGTGGTTTAAACCCAAGCCCAAATAACTCACAAGGTTTCTAATTTTTGATGATGGGAAATTTGTGATGTCCTTGTTTGTAGAGGCCCATACTAAATCCTTTCCAAGGATAGTGATGAAGATAGGTTTTGGAAAAGGCTAGGTTGCTTAGATAGGAGAAATTAGAGGTAAAAGTTTGAATATATGGAGTGGTGGTAGGAGCAAGGAGTGGTCGATCAAGTCCTCCATAGATAAAATTTGTTCAATTATTGGGAAGCCTAAAGGGGATGATGGTTCTAATGTTAGGATCATAATAAGGGTCATTTCAAAGATTCCCATATTCATGCAAATTGGGAAGAGAATCTAAGTCCAAAAGTTGATATGCCCCAAGTGAGAGACATTGAAAATATAATTGCAAAGGATCTTCAATCATAATTTAGGAAGAGGGAATGGTTGAGCTTGTTGATGCTTCATCATTTTTGAAGGTATAGGTATGGATGTTCTAGGTTAGTGTGGATGTTTGATTATAAGTTGATGGCATGGAATATGAAGAAGGAATGAGAACATCATTGGGTTGATATGGCATATTACAAGAGGCAAAGGGACATGGATCAAATTTGATTGTAATAATTTGGTCCTCATGCTCAAACTTGACACATTGGTGCAGGGTAGAAGGGACATCACATAGCCCAAATCTAAGGGCATCGAAGTAACACATTGTATTGGAACTTACCTTTGATGACATACAATAACTTAAGAATGGTGCAAGGTCCTAGATGGATATGAATAAAAATGGTCCCTAAGGTGGTGTCTATGGTATCATTGAAAGAGTGAAGGATCTCTAAACTCTCAAAAATAATGTTTTTAGGTAGTTTCAATTGATCATATGCATGGGAAGAGATGATGTTGATGCTTTCTCCCCCATCAATCATTACCCATTTGATGTGAGTTTGATTAATGTATGTTTTCATGAATATAGGAGGATCTGGATCTTTCTCTTGGAAAGGTGGGATCTTAAAATTTTGAAAGGTGACAAGGGAATAATGGTAGAGAACTCCAAAAAAATAGGAAAGAGGTTATAGATCATTTGGTTAGACCTATATGGAATGAAAATCTTTCATTAATTCCTAACAATTTTGGGGTGAGGTTTTGATTAGATCATAGAGAATCATTTTTGTTGGTGTTTGGTGGAGTTATTTTAACATGAGACATTGGATGAATGGAGTGGGGTTAGAATTTGGATCTCTTAGAATGGAGACTTTAGGTTTGGATGGTTGTGAAGGTGAATGTGAAGATACTTAGGTTTGATTGATGGGTTGAGAAGTCAAAGGATAAGTCTAAGGGATGGATACTTTGGCTTTCTCTTTATCCTTCTATTGGGCCCAAGAATGGGTCACCATATGAATGGTATGGATTAGGGGTTCTAAAATTTTCTTTAGTTCTTCCTCTTCACTCTTATGTGAGGGGAAAGGAGTTTTTTGGATAGGTGAGTTAGATAATAGAGTAGGCATTGGAGGTTCTTCTAATAGATCATCTTCATCCAAAAGTTGTGGACAAGTGTTTGGAGAGCCCTGTAATTCTCTGTATCATGCCCAGGAGTCCTATGGTAAAGACAAATCAAGTTATCATTGAACCAAGTTGGCTTAGGATGAGATGGGTCAAATGGTTTGATTGGGGGTAAGATGATAAAGGAGGTTTTTTAAAAACTTAAAAAAATAGTTGTATAGGATTCTAACAAAGGGGAGGTAGGTTTTGGATTGGTCTCTTCATGGAAGCAGTGCTTGGAGGAGTGATTTTGGTTTATGGGTGTGGTTGTGTTTTCTTATATATGATTGCCTTATGGGTTAAAGATCTTGATGTAAAATTTTTTCAATGATGAAGGTTTGGTTACTAGTGGAAGAGTAACTAGGGACAAGTTGGTTAAGAAGGATGAAGGACTAGAGGGTTTGGTGATTAAAGATGGAGAGGAAGAAGATGGTTTGACAGTGGAAGGATGTGGTCCTAATATATAAGGTAGATGTGAAGGAAGTGGTATGGGCTTAGTTCGAGGTAAATTTTTGGGTAAGACTTCCTTATTAATTAGTTTAATTAGATTTGGCTTTGGTGAGTTTGAGGGAGTTAAGTCTAATCTTAAAGGATGGTGAGAGTGACTAGGTGTGGGAAGAATTTCTAAGTTATTGATTGGTTTGGTGGAAGAAACATGAGGCAAATTGGCAATTTTAAGTGGAGGTGTTTGAGATGGTTTATTTATGACTTTAGAAAAGGTAACTGGTGAAGGGGTGATAATAGGTGTAAGGGTAGACTCAGGTAGAATCAAGGACTCAAATTTACTTGGATAACGAAGGCCTAATTAATACCAAAAGGTAGCTCAATCAAAGTTAGGTTGGGATGTGAACTCTAAACTTTGAACTAACATTGAGAACAGATTATAAATGGGTATAGTTCCTTGATCATTAGTCTCAAAGCATAATCCCTTAGGTGAAGAAGAAGGAAAGGTTTTGGTGGGAGGTATGATTTTGGTTTTGATATTAGTAGGTGGTTCTAAAAAATTATAATTGGGTAGACAAGGTAACAACTTTTTATGGAATGGTTTACAAAGAGGGCAGAGAAGAGGTAGGTGTGGTGCCTTCAAAGGAGGGAAGGGATAAGGTTTTGGTTTTGGTCAGAATGTTCAAATAAGTAGGTGATTTTTCCATTTGTATTGGGAGAGTGGAGGATGTGGTTGAATTAATACTAGTCTCTTTGGGTATTTCTATCGAAGAAGGAGCAGATGAGGCTATGGTTTCAATGCTTAGAGAAAGAGGGGTGATGGGTTCTTCCATTTGGGTCTCAAAAGGAATGGATAATAAATTGATTTCCTATGTTTGGGTGGTAGAGGTAGAAGTTTCCTCAATAATGGGCACATTATTGATAATATTAATTGTATGTGTTCCCTGTGAGTTACATGATTCAAGCTTACTATCATGATGTCATGTGGAAGGAGCATGGTTTAGAAAAGGCTCTCAAAAATGTTGATAGATTGGTTAAGGGGAGCATTGGGGTTATCAAATACCAACTCTCCACTATCAATGATATTTTGGACAATACTTTTAAAGGTATTACATCTATTAATGTCATGTCTAATAGTTTAATTAGAAGCACAGTGGTCATTTTTATTATACCAACTAGGTAGAGGGTGAGAAGAATCAAATTATAGATGTGGTTTGATTGGTGGAAGTTGGATAAGATTGGTCTTGAGAATTTTATCCAAACTAGATTTATATTATTCCCTAATGGGAGTATATTATTTTGGATATGCTCAATTTTAGGTTTGATTTTGTTGATAAGGAGGTTTGGGAGAGTTATTTTGATTTGATTGGTTGATAATTGGTGGTGGGGAAGTTTTCAAAACCACTAAATTTGTAGATGCCTTTGCCTTAGTATTAGGTTGATTGGTGGTTTTGGGTGAAGGAGAATCTTTAGGTTTAAAATTAGAATTCTTATTCCATAATTTTAGTTTTCCCTTATCAATGGCATGGTTTTCAAGTTTTCACACCATGGTGAATGCTTCATCAAATGTTCAAAAATTTTGGACTTGGAGAGTGGGTGTGATATGCTCAACACAACCTCTAGAGAATAATTTAATTAATTTGGGTTGGGGTAAGGTAAAATAAAGTTGGTTGATGAGGCCCCTCCATCTAGCCATAAAGTCAACAATGGACTCATCCTTAAATTATTTGATGGAATAAAGGTTAGTTATGGAAACCTTTTTAGTTATTTTGACCAAGAAATGTTACAAAATATTTGGGCTAGTTGGGAGAAGGAAAAGATGGAATGTGTAGGGAGAGAGATATACCAATCAAGAGCAAGTCCTAATAAATACATTGGAAAGTTTTGGAGGAGGAGAGCATTGTCATATGCGATTAAGTAACATGAATGATGGAATGATCTTAGATGCTATTGTGGGTCCTCCTTGCTTTGAAATTTGGAAAATTTAGGAAATTCCCATTGAGGAGGACAAGAGTGGATGGGAATAGATGGGTGGATAGATTCATTTCAAAATTGGTCATAAGATAAGAGCTTATGAGACCCAAAAATTGATGACTCTAAGTTAGTCATTTTTTTCATTAGCATTTTGATCAAATCCAACTATGGTTGGGAAGATGCATAATTGAGAGGTATATTATTTTGGGGTTGAGTGGTAGCTATGTAAGGATAAGTGGTAAAAGGCATGGAAGATGCCACATATTGGTAAGTGGTAAAAAGTGGTTAAGATGGTGCCACATATGAACTAATTGGGACAAATGGTTGGGTAGATGGTGTTATGTACCCATATTATTAGGTTGTCATAGGTACTTATTGAGGAATGGATGTAGGTTGGCTAAAAAGTAGGGTTGAGGTGGCAGGTGGAGGTTGGGTAAGTTGAGGTTGGGTGGTGACTCTAGTGATAATAGGTGGAAGTGTTGGAGGTATAAAAAGTATTAGGTTCTAAAATGGGGTAGTGACTAAGGGATTAGTTGCCATTGAAGGAAGGGTGGAAGTAGGGGTGGAAGATAATCCCAAAGTGGGTGGAGTATAGGTGATCAAAGATAAAGTAGAACTTATATGGAGTGTAATAGGAGGTGTTTAGTTAGAGGTTGGAAAATTGGATTGGGGTTAGGTAGTGTTGGTGGATGGGATGTTGGAAGGTTAGGTTGAGGTAGTACCCACCAAAAGATGGGATGGCATTCCATAAGATGGATCTATAGGAGGAACTGAAGCAAAGGAGGTATGGTGAGGCATGGTGTTAAGGTAGGGTTGAAGAGATACCTCATTGTTGTTAAGGAAGGTAGCAAATTTCATATCCCCTTTAGATATAACAGGGATTCTAGAAGGAGGGGGAGAAAAATGAGGATAACCTTTAACATTAGAAGTGTATTCCATGGAGGCAGAAGAAGATGGTGGTGGTTGGTTGGTTTGATTTCTCAATTTTTATCTAGTAAATACCATATGAAAAATGGGGAGATATTATGATGAAACTCATGCCTCAAATAAAGAGCAACCAAAAATAATTCAAAGCAATCAATTCATACACTACAAATGTGTTTATCCTAGGATTGCTTTAAATTGCTTTTAGCTTATACATTAAAGTGTGAAGAAGGATTTGGCTTATAAATTAGGTACTAAAGAGGTAATATAAGGTTGGTTTTAGGTTTTTTAGGTGCTCAATAGAGAAAATTTTGTATTGAACTTTGGTATGTGGCTTGGTATTAGGGCCTACCCCCTCACTTTATAGTATTGCAATGGTAAGAGTGTCAGGTGTTTAGACAAAATATACTGAGTTCAGATTTTACACTCAACTAGAGAGCTGATTTGGTTTTCCTATTGGTGGTGAAATCAAAGTAGGATATCCAGGAAGGGGTAAGGCTACTGCTAGGTGATGAAATCTTAGTCGAGCCTTGTCTCAAGTATGTTTAATGTGTTGATTATGTAATTGGTTTGGTTTGTGTAACATTTGTGGTGCTACAATTAATTTATTTTACTTAATTAGTCTAGATGAACTAAGATAAGAAATAAAACAATGTATGTCATCAATTTTAACCAAAAGGAAATTTTATTTTATTTATTTCTTTTCAATGAAAATAGAATAGCTAAGATGCAACTAAATGCAATCCTAGTCTTAGGATGGATGCAACTAAAACTTATATTTATTTATTTTTGTTTTTTGCTTTTATATAAAGAAAGAATGAAAGATAACTAAATGAATTTCACTAAAGCAAATCTAAATGTTCTAGAACATTTACAAACCCAAGAAAAATCAGGGGTCCCATCGGGCATGCCAAAATATTTTAGTTTATTTACCTCATTTCTTAATTTTGAAAGTAAATAAAATAAAGCTATTGATTAGGGTTTGTATAAGAATACATGCATGAATATAGATGAAAGTGAGAAATCCTCTTTGGATAGGAAGGAATAACCTGCAAGTAGCACAGACACTTGAAAGGGGGTTGTTAGATGGTTGGTTAAGTGGACTACCTAGCATATGCTAGATCTAAGAAGCATAAGGCTTGTTAGGAGGTTGTCAATCCACTTTTATAAAAATCAAGTCTAAAATGATAATAGAATATACTTGCATTCAATGGTAAGAATGTAAATGCACACTAGAAATAAATGATAACTTGTGTATTAAAGAAAATGATCAAATTTAGATGCTAAAATGGTTGGGGTCTAGTTTTAAAAATTAGAAAGGTTCTTATGATCATAGAGAGACACAAAGTGGGTTTTTATTGGAGGTAGAAGGGTGGAAATTGCTTGTTAGAAAATACTACCATAGCGAACCATCAATATTTAGGGAAATAATTGACAGTTAGAGTAAACCATCAGTGGTTAGGAGAACCATCGGTGGCTGCCTAAACAAAATTGGAGATGAATAAGTTAAAAAGTGCAAATTGGGGGTTTTGGGTAGACAGAGGTGGATATGAGGCTAAAAAGTGTAAAATGGGGTGGAGGTGACCAGATAAGATAATGATATTGAAACTAAAGCAAAATCAAATGGCATAAGAACAAAATTCCTATAACCAAGTGGAAGAATTATGGATTGATGCGGCTAGAATGATGATGCTTTAGGCCTTCTAGAGTGATTTTAATAGAGTTTCAGATCTCCAGTGGTGATGCTTGCTCATTGATATGGATGTTGGATACCTATAAGAAATCTTGAATACATGATAGATGATAACTCCTCATCCATTGCTATTATGCTTCCTTATAGGTATAAGTTACTAAATGGAATGAAAAGAAGTTACTAATTTGATCAAAAGTAAATCTTCTTGTTTTCATAGCTTTAAAACCTTTATTTTAAAGACAATTTGTCATTTGGGAAGTTGCCAATCTCGCACAAAGAGCTGGCATGCTTTAAAGTTGGTTAAAGCAAAAGAGGGGACCTAACTGTTGATAGTTAAGCTAACCATCGTTGGTTATCCTACTTGTCGACAGTTCATGGTCCAAGGGAAAAATTGGTAAAAAGGATGAAAAAGTGGTGATTTAAATGATAAGAAAAAAAGGGTTTGGGAATATTAGGGCCTAAATGGGTCTAGTTATCATTCTGAGGGTAGGGTGACACTAAAAACTATCATGTGTAGTTTTTAGGTGATTACACTTATGATCAATTGCATGATGAATATGAAGAAATGGAGTAATTAGATGAGTAAAATGTAGGCTATGTGTTTGAAGCATTATTATCCTATGCTCATGTTCCTACATTTGCAAATCCAATCCAAAGTGATCAAACACTCAATGATAATAGCTATGTGATCCTCTCAATAGTAGAGGAAATCAAAGTGGAGGTGAAATATCAAGAACAAAGTGGCCCTAATGAAGAAGTGGAGCCAATGGAGATACAAGGTTAGAATGATCTAATTCAACCTAGATCTCCATAAAATTTGGCCACTAATGACAAGTTCAGATGGTCTTTGATATGAGAATAACCTAAACCATTCCCATGCTTTCTATATGATGAATAAAATAAAGAGGATGCTATGCAGGCATCCATTTTCATCAAAGAGTAGCCACCAATCGACTCATCTATTGGCTACAATCAAGGAGAAATCTCAATTAGGTTGGGTGATCAACACATTTTGGTATGTATTAATGATCAACCTTATTCCTCATCTTAATTATGAGTTTTGACAGAGGTATTTCTCACCCCTATACCTCATACTTTCAACAAGTTAGACATAAACACTTACTTGAATTTTACAAGCTAATTTTGATTGAAGTGCATGAACTAAACATTGACAAATCATTATGGGATAGTGTATTTATCATAAAGTATAACATATAATAAATTAATATTGTCTTTTTCCCTTCTCAAAATCTTGAGAAATTAGGTGTCTAACTAGTTTCAACCATGTATTTGCTTGAACATTTCCTATAAATACTTTTTCTCTTTCCCTTTCTTGTTTTCTTGTTTTACTTTTTATCTTTTCCTTCCTATCCTTTATTGTTAGTTTAGTTTCTATTTCTTGTTTATTTTTTGTCTATTTTTTCTATTTTTTCCTTGAGATTCCCCCCATTAATCAAATAATTGAAATGAAAGGCAGGTTGTGCAAGTGGCATCAATGGCACTCAAGAACATGATCAAAAACCTTGTTTGAACACTATTGTGAATTTCTATGATTATCTTGTGCATGTTCATATTTTTAAATGCCAATGATTAAAAATAGAGTGTGTGGATTTATAAATTCTCTTTTCTTTCTTAAATCCATTTATGCACTTAATTAAAACATCTAAATAAAATGCATCATTATCTTTTTTAGGTTTGTCTTAATTGATCGTGAACTTTCAGATTTTCATCAAACCCATAGATTGGTCCCTAACTCTCCATAGATATAAAAAAAAAATCCTTTCAAAAAAAGATGTGAAAAATGTAAAATTTGAAAAACCCCTCAAAAGGGTGATCTTGATAGCCTCCACCATAGGTTTTCTAGCCTGGTTGGTAGTGGAACAAGGCCTTAGGAAGGGACCAAAGGTATCTTTGTTGGGGTTATAGATACTTTTTTGGAAGTAGATAAATTATAATTCCATTACCCCCATGCCCACACCATTCCCCCCCCCCAATCCAAATAGCTAAATTTATCTTTTTAGAAGTTCTGATCATTTAAGCAAATCTAAATTATTGTGAGTGCATCCAAAGTTTAAATAGATTAATCACTCAAAGTGCACAAAGATGGTCTAAAGGACACTTTTTAGCTAGGTATGTCACACATTGAGGTATAATTAGTGATTTTGTGTTTTTTTTATTTTTCTCAAGTTGTCATTTACAATTAACACTTGTTTGGATGCAAGAATTAAGATTCTAGATTCTTTAGATACTTAGGAGTATCTACTAGTAGAAGTCACCATTTATTGTTGCTTACACAATGCATACCATTTTAAAACTAAAAATATGAACCCTCTTTGTTTTATTATCATTTTAAATCTGGTTATACTTTCACAAACAACCTTTCAATTGTTTTGGGTGCACAGTGCACCTTCCATTTGTTATCACTAAGCACTTTTCAAGTGTATTTTTGCACTATTAAATGAAATCTAATTTTGTGAGAATTTTTCACGGTGATAGCCAAAAGTCATTATAATGTATTAGGAAATAAAATTTTCAAAAAAATATTTTCCATGTGTGAAATGCTCAGCCATCAAAATAGGCTTTTGTATTGATGTTTATGTCCTTTTAGTTTTCAAATCTTACCAAAAGTCAATTTTTAGAAGGCATTTCACATGGATAAATAATGTCTATTTCACATGAATTTTTTTTGGATGTTTTTCAAATGTGGAAATAATATTAATGTGAAAATGGTATCATGAAATTACTTTCCACATCCTAAATTCATAGCATTAAAAAAATGGCTTATGCACTAATTTTTACTTGGTCATTTTATGTGCCTTCCCAGTTACCAAATCTACCTAGTGCACACCCTTCAGGCCTAATTTATCAAGGCTAAATTGCATCTAATTTACTTAAAAATTTGCATGAATATATAAAAATTGATGATAATTCATTAGTGAAAGAATTCAAAAATAATTACTTGTCATGTGTGAAATACGCAGCCATAAAAATTAGAATTTGAATTGATTTTTACTTGGTCATTTTCTATGATCTTCAAGTTGCCAAATATTCTTAGTGTGCACTCTTCAGACCTAATTTTTCAATGATAAGTCAAATTTTTATCTCTTTAAAATTTTTATTATAATATCAAAATATAAGGAAAACATATTGGTTAAATAAGTCACATAAAATTGTCTCTCATGCACAAAGTGCATAGCTATGAAAACTAACCATTGCATTGATTTTTGTGCTCTCCAAGTGACCAATCACACTATCAAAATGCATCCTTTTATTATGAAAATTTTCATGAATATAAAACAAATATAAATATAATATATTGATGAATGAAGTTGCACTAAATTATTCCTCATTTTAAAAATGCACAATCATGAAAACTAACTAGTGCGCATATTTGTGTCTTCCCAACGACAAAATATACATAGTGCACACTATTCAAACCCAAATTTGCACAAATAAATGAGATCCAATAATATTTTTTTAAAAATAATGATAGACATATGGGAAGAGTGAAAATGTGAATATTTTTTTAGAAAATTCCTTTCCTATGTGCAAAATACATAGCTAACAAAGTTGGCTTCTGCGTTGATTTTTACTTAGTTATTTTTTATTCTAGTTTTTAAATCTAAACAATGTGCATGTTTGAAAACTATTTTTAAACATGAAAATTATTTCAAAATTACTTCAACTATTTCATGATACTACATTTATGACATGAGAATACAACCCAGTTTATTTTGTGACTATTGTATTTTCCCATGAAAATATATGACAATGTAAAGTGACCCTCCCAGGAAGATTCATCTTTTAGACAACTTTCGACCAAAAAACACTAAAAGGGTAGTGCATAGGTGTTAAATTAATTATTTCAAAAAACTAAAAATACCCTTTTGAGTGTCCTTCTAAGGAATTTCTATAAATATAAGATAAGATGGGTGTTTCTCATATTTTCTTCAATGAATTTCTCTTTTACCATGTTTTGAAGGTGTTGATATAGTTGTGCATGACTGCATGTTGGTTTTTAAACCATATCTTTTGATCCACAAATCAATTTTTAGTGTTTTTTATTATGTTGTAAATCTGATTTCTCCATATTCATAATGGTGTTAGGTTCAAATTAGATAAGTGAAATAAGCAAAACCTTTAAACATTTAAATCACGGGGCTATATTACTTTTAATTATTTCATGTTTATAGTTTTACTTCATATCTTTCACCTTTGCCAAGGAAGTAACATGTTTTATTTGATATTTTGGTAGAATTTATATAAAATTAGTGTATTATTCAAGCAAGGAGGTACCCAAAAACTAAGCATGTGAAAAAATAGGCTGATCTTAATGTTTTGTCATCTAGTGCCTATGGGAAGAGTGTTTTGTCATCTAGTGCTTTTAAAAAGTGCTTTTGTTCATTGAATCTTAGCCTTGGTGGGTGAGTCACATTAAACATTTGAAACCACTTTTGGAGGGATAATTTAACTGGGTCAATGGATTGAAATATATTTAAATAAAACTTGAATACTTAGAAAGGGTTGGTTCCTTTAGTCTTAGCATTAGAGTGGTGGACCAAACACTTTCTTTCATGTATTTTTTTTTGCTTATAACACGGTTGAAAAATAAGGCATCTAGGATAAAACAACATGAAAAATAGACCATAGAGATAAAAAATACACTTCTTAGTATTCTAAAAAATGGAAAAAAGAAGATAAAGTTTCAACCCAACTATTAGGGCTTTATGTAGTTATTAATAACTATTATTTTGGAGCATATAGGCTCGTCACACCAGAAGGACATGAACTTGATGAACCAATGAACATAATGCACCTCAAATATTTTTACACTTTAAGGACTCAAATTATTGTATCCAAAGATCATTTAAGTTATGCCATGATATACCTATTCTTTGTACCATACCTTATATCATTACCACCATGCCTATAGCCTATTACCAACCAATACTTTTTGTGTACAACTATGACTTTTGTCCTTAGTTATGATTCGTTTGTACTTCAAGCATGTTTAGTGGTTAATACTAGATATAGTGTCAATATTTGTTTTAGATTTAAAATTTTGAATGACATTATGTGATAGAAGTGTGACAGTGGTTCTGGTAATTACATTTTTAATTTATTATTACGTTCTATATCACTATTCATGCTATTAATTATAACCATTTGTGGGAAAATTAGTATCACTGACCCTTGTCATTATTTCTTAATTATAAACACCTTTGGGAAAACTATGAAAAAACCCCTTCACCATGCATTTTCACATTACCTTGACATCATTGTTTCTAGTTGCCTACACCTAAACTTGTTGGTACTTAGTCAAATTCCTTTTGTGTAGGCAGAACTATAGTGACTTGAGGTCCTACAGGACTATGTATGTAGTGCTCAATTTATATTGAGGTCATCTCAGTCACACCTTTACCATACTATAATCATTTTTTGATTAATTTATGTTTGAATGCTATCACCATTTTATGAGCAACCTTGGTTGACTCTCTCACCATTTTGCAAGTAGTTTTTACCAATGCTCTTATCATTTTGTGAGCAAATTCAGCCAACAATCTCACTATTTTGCAAGCTCATTCTCATTCCAAGCCATAGATGTAGTGAACACTATGAATTCCTAATTTAATTCATTATTGGATACTGGTCTCTTATATTTTAGTGTAGTTTTAGCCTAAACCATGTTCTCGTGCTTGTGTGAATTTGTTTGTGTTGACAATTTCATTACTGTGAGCATCACCCACTTTTTTCCTACGTACTTGTGATTTTCAGAGACAAAGACAATCATGTTATTTTATCATCATTTTCTTCTATCCCATATCTTTGGAGAACTACATTGGGTCTGAAGTTCACATTGGATCTAGTATCCATAGAACTATGTAGGCAATGTCCACCTTCCTAGTACATCTTGAGTCAACTCAGCTACCCCTTCTTTTTATTCTATTCCCCCCATTTTTTTTTTATATGTCATTATCTCCTATAGCCTAGGGTAAATGTTATTCATCTCATTTGTGTCATTGTTCCCTATAACCTAGGGGAAATATTTGTCATCATACCCCCTTTGTCATTATCTCCCTATAGCCTAGGGGAAACTTTGTACCATTTATTCTTGTGTTGTTTTACCTATGTCATTGTTACCTAGCCTAGGGGTAACCCTTTTCCAATATTAACACCTCTATTGCACATGCACGAATAATTTGTGTCTTATATTCTATTTATTATTAACATTGTGACTAACATTGTTTTTATATTGCCATTTATTTTAGCTTGGTTTGTTTGTTTATTTTGTATAGTTTTTTTTTTTTTTTTTGGTATAGTATGTTTATCTTGTTTATTTTTGTTTTTTGTGTTTGTTTTTCCTTATTTTTTATTTTTATCATTTGTTTTCTTTGATTCTTGTTTTTTGTTTTTCTTGTTTTTTTTTTGTTTTTTTTTTCCTTTTTGAGACTTTCTTGATTGTCGTAGGGATATGACATTTTATTTACCCTTAAGTCTTGATTATATATATCTTGTACTTAAGTTATTAATGTTTTTATTTAGTCCTACACTTGGTTTATATGTATTATATTTACACTTGGGATTTGATTATTCATATCGTATTCCTAAGTTGTTTATATTTACATTTAAACTAAGTTTTCCATGTTTAGGGTATACATTGTTATTATAGTTTTTCTTAATTATGATGCATAATATCACAAGTTACAACAAAAATCAGGCCAATAGAAACTATCAATCAATGTAATGGTATTACTTATCTATGATTAAAAACTAGCCAAATACCCAAACACATGCCTAAATCCAATGAGTAATAAATAGAGTAAATATGATTTATAATGTGCTAATATAGACATACATCTCTAAATAAGCATACATATGAGTCACACAACATAAGAAAATAACAAATAGAGAAGTATCTTATATACATAGTATAGTAAATGAAAGAGCATCATGAACATAAACATAAACAATGATAACATCTATAATGCTAAACAATTCTAAACATGAGATCAACATGGAATCATATATACCAAAATAATGTATGTACATGTACATTAGCCTTGAAGGACCCAAAAATGAATGTCATTGTATCTCAAATGTCATATACATCGAGGATGTATACATATCATGATGATGTCATCAAAATAAAAATAATGTGCTAAAATACCAAGATACAAATCATCAACTCTGGATCTATGTATCCATGGGACCTATCACTAGAGGTGGCGCTAGTAACCTTAGTGATCCTAGTGGTTATGAGAATGGTTGATGAAAAAAAAACCTTAAATCCCTTGTAACATGGGTCCTCATTTTGGATTGACCTAATCTACTACCTACTCTTTAAGCATCCCATACCTCAAATGTGATAGCTTATTGGTCCCTGGGAATAGTAGTCTCATAATACCTATGATAGTATGATGTCGCATCCTTATCCTAAAGGCTCTCTAGTATCATATACAAGAAACCTACTTGTATACTAGTTCTCCAAGCCTTATCACACTCTTTTTTGAGAGTTTAAACTTATTTTAATGTCTAGTCCCTACCTATGATGGCCTAATTTATCTCTATAATAATCTAGGCCTATATATGGACCATCCTACACCTCTACCTTCAATCAAGTAATCTTTGATTAAAATTGAGTCATGTAATCATCACAAATTTCTAAATTACTATATAATTTAACCACCTACCACTCCAAACCTATGATCTCCTCCTCTAGCATGCCAACATCCCAACCTACCCTAGATATACAAGAAGGCCCTACCTGGCCTAGATCAACATGTGTACCTACTATACCTATTGTGTTGAATTCTATCACCATCATGGCTAGGCCATCATCACCACCATCATCCCCCCATTATCTCCTCCATCATCCCTTCCATAAAATCCATCATCATCATCATCATCATCATCATCATCATCTCCATTGCTCTATCAGGTACTCCCACTACTGCTAGATTTTTCAACCTCCATCTCATCAATATCCATAGGCCTTTACCCATCTACCTGACCTAGAATGGTAAGCCTAAAAAGGCACTCATAAATCCACTAGTGTACTCAAGAGTAACCCATGCATCTAATATCCCCCTACATAAACCCAAACTACCTATGACATGCTCAAATAACTTGCAGTGACTACACTCCTTTAAATGACTAGAGTGTCATGATTGATCTTTTTGGTCACATGGACAAACCTCCTGGGCCCCTTTAGCATGTCTTGAGTCATTCCAAACTATCATAGTACCTAATTAGGGTGGTAATCCTCAATGGTATGTGACATTTTTCCTTTAAAAAGACCTAGATATCATGTATGTAGTGTACCAACCATCTCTAAACCATTAGAACTGATATGCAAGGTACTATCTCCAAGTGAAGAATTGAGGAGTGAGCTCATCAAACATGCAGTAGTAAAAGTAAATCTCTCCCCTATGTCCATGTTATCCTACTCTAGTCTATTCCTAATCATATTCCAATGGATCCTCTAGGTCCTAAACCTATCTCTAAACCACTGGTTGCTCAATGGTAATGTGTTCCCAGCTCTAGACCATCATTAGTGTTGACACTCCAATGTTGTGTCCTCCTCTATATTCCACCATGTGGTTATCTATGTATAGCTATGCTAAGATAGTTGGCCCCTATGAAAATAATGTAACCTCATACATCATGATATGAATGATGCCTCTAAGACCCATATGTAAGTATTTATCACTCTTATTAGGCAACAAGATGCCATTGATAATAAGCATCAAAATCATGACCTCCCTATTAATAAGTGTTGGTGGTGAAGGATCACCAAAAGTTAGGTCATTAGGACATATATCAATGTAAGTCTCAGTAATATCTATATCAACCTTCTCATGATCCCTAGGTATACCTCAATAGCTGACAAAATCATCTAGCACAACTTGATGTTATGTTGGGTCTATTAAGAAGATCCTTTATCCTCACATCAGTAACTTGAGAATATGCCAGGTTTCTTCAAGTCTGATTAGTGCCTCTCTAGTGGGTAAGTGAAAGATCAATGTCTCAGTGTGCTAGAATTCTATAAACATGCTCAAATATGTTAAATCTACATGAATAATAGGCATCCATGATACATCATGCAAATCAAAGGCCTATAGAAATATGACCATCTCAACCATCTAAATCTATGGGGTATGCAAGAAATGGGAGATTCACTCCCATACCATTAAAACCATTAGTTTCTCTTATAATTATAGATACATTAGCATCAGCCTAACTCTGTACTACTATCTAAGCATATGCCTATCCTACCAAGCCTATTTTCCCCTCTCTCCTAGATGTTGGACCCTTGTCAGGTCCCTAAGCCAGTTGACTTCTAAGGTGAAGTCAACATTTTCCCAAATGGTGAAAGCCATCATTTTGGTGATTTTATACCTTTTTAAGTGATATCCCCATTTTCATTTTTTTTAAAAATGTTAACTTTACCTAAAAATAGGTGAAATCATTGGTTCAATGATTTTTGAGCTTTTTAGGTGAATCTACCATTTATAGGAATGGGGACTTCGTATGAAGTCACCAATTTCTTTGGTGAGGCAACCATTTTGCCTAAAATACAAATGATGATTTCAACTTTTTTCCATATATTTAATATTTAATGAAACAAAAAGGGCATTAATAATGAATTTAAGACTACTTACCGGTGGTTTGTCATGTGGTGGTCACATGGGCTTTCTCACCTAGTCAAAAAATGTGACATCATACTCTTCTAGGGGACATTTCTCTTGGATAGATAAATAAAAAAATAGAGCTCCAAATTCAAATAGGGTAGGGTGAAAATGAATTTTTTTCACCCCAATGGTGAATATATAGCCTAAAATTTGAATTTTTACCCCCTAACTACTTAAGGTTCATTTTTCTCACTCTAGGAAGTGTATTTTTCACCTCTATGGTCCATTTTATGTGTGATTTGATACTACATGCCTTATTTTTAGGTTTTTTATTACTAGACCATCATTTTGGGCCTCTTCTAAGAGCTCTTTAAAAATGTTATTTTTCTACCTAATATCCCATGCAAGTTCAAATGTGCATCTTCGTACTCACACATAGGCTAGAAACATGTTATTCTTTGTCATCTCATCGTAAATCTATTTTATGTATTTTTCACATAAGCTCCCCTTGCCAATTTTCCCTAGTATAGCAAATTATTTTCCAATCGATTAGCAATATATCTTGCCTTTTTGGGGAAATCTCATTTTTAATCACATAATTTAAACATGTGAATGATTATAAACAATTTTAGGCAAATAATTATTTTCTCAATTAATTTAATGATTATAACCACTTTTAGGTAAATCATTATTTTCCCACTCCACCCACCTTACCATGGTAAATGTTTGTGCCACTGATTATAATATCCTTTGGGCAAATTAGTGTCTCCAGCCTTCATTATTGATTATAACCATGTTTGGGAAAATTAGTGACTCAGATGCCATTATTTATTATAACTTCCTTTGGGAAAGTCAATAATTACACCCCCATTGCCATTAAATCATGTCATTTTCTTCATTTTGAGGGAACGTTCAATGACTCTATTTTATCACATGTTCCCTTGAGGGGGCATCAAGGGATAATTAACCACTCTTTGGGGCATGAACCTTTTGTCTTAATTAATTATCCATTATTTGAAAATACATTATTATGATTGTGTCTTGCAATGCCTTCTCAAATAGGGGAAAACTATAGAAACTCATTTTTGGCCACTTTCATGCCTAAACCAGGATTCAAATCAATTTCTAGAAAATGACATAATTTAAGCCTAGAAATCACCTAAATTTACCAAATTCATCTATGTAAGGGATCTAATTGCTTATAAATGTGGTGATGTTTTCTTATTCATGGTATTACCCTATATGTACTAATAACTTAGTTTGCTTTCAACCCTAGCCAAGTTGTGACCTAGAAAAGTGATGCTCTTGGCCTGTCAAGCTATTAATGTAAAACATTTTTAAAAATGCCAAAATCTAAAAGGCACTAAGCAAGATTAATTAAAAATAAATCTTAATTAACATGCCTAAGTAAAAATTCTAAGTTGAATTATTAAATTTCATTTATCTAAAAAAAAAATTTAATAAATATGAATTCAAAGTCAAGGGAACTAATAAAGTAATTTATTAATTCTTAATATTCCAAAAAGGTGAGTCACAACCTCATAAATATCTAAAGTGAGTTGTCATGGATCATAAATATCTAAAAATTATTTTTCAAGACTTCATGAGTACTTTGACCCAACCCAAGGTTAACCTAACTCAACTGAGGTTATTTTAAACTCAACCAAATTTATAATTAAACCTAACCTCCCTAGGGTTAAATTTAGTTCTAAGACCTATAAATACAAGTGTCGTCCCTCTACCCAAACAAGCCTTTGTGTGTAGGTTTATTCTATAGGAATGCCTTCAAGAATCCATCAAATTAATGTTATAATGCCAATTTGATACCAAGCTTCACACCAAGCCAAGCCAATCAAATCCAAGCCACATGTGGCCATTGGATAAGTGCTACTAACATGGAGAATCATTGATAAAATTATCTAATACCATAGACCTAACAAGAACATCTACTATGCCAATAAGTGGACATCAATTTTGACAAGGGAGGTAAAATTCTTGTGTGTTTTTATCTATATTTTATGGTCTTGTTCATTATGTGATATTTCCCCTAGTTCTTAGGCAATAGTTTTTAATTCCATTTCATTATTATACATTGGTTTTTAATTAATTCACTAATAAGGAACTAATCAATGTTTGTATGCTCTTTGGACTCCTAAGATACAATTATTAAATGCAACCCTTGAGATGAAGCATCTTTTTGGTAGATTAAGGTATCAAGAATAAGTCATTTGATCCAATTAATGAGGGAATGAGAAACAATCCACATCCTCATGTTAAAACTACCTTCTAATAATGGCTTCTTTAAAATCTTAAATGTGTTCCTCAGCAGTCTTGACCCCACCATGTATATACTTTTTATAGAATTTGTGAGGATTATTAGGCAAGTCATGGGAAGGACCTAGAACATTCATATGACATCTAAGTCTTATTATCCAAGATAAGGCCATCATAAGGATTAGATAATCATTTTTTACAATCTAAGAATCTAGAAAACAACTAGGCAAAGTTCCTAATAAAAATTTAAATTTGAAACACTACAGTTCAGGCCCTCCTTCTAGTGTCAATTATGTTAGTGGTCATCTTGACATGACCAAAAACACCTAGGCTCTATAGTCTTGATGCACTAGAACCCCTATTTCAATAAAATCCTAATAAATCCCCAAGTTACCTTTTACCTGGTCTAGGCACATTGATCTTCATTCAATGGCTCATTATGACCATTCCAATTCAAGGGGCCTTTGCTAGTTAAGTTGGAGTATTTTAGACAAGTCTATGTACATTAAATTGAGAACCAATATTAATAGAATCAACATATATATATTTAACCATGGATATAAATAGTGCATAAGAAAAAATAAATAGATCAAGAGCAATCAAGATGAAACATTAAGAGAAAATTCCTTATATTCTAAACTAAAAAAACTAGTAAAAAAGCAAAAAAGAGAATATTACAAGAAAATAAGAGAGCCCACTTTCTAATAGATCCAGTTAGTTCCTCTTTAGTAGATAAATCCTAAAATAAACTAATCCTTAGCTAAGCTAGACCTAGCACAATTCCAATTAAAGGATGGTGCAAATGTCTGAGGGAGATAGTAAAAATGTAAAAAAGGAAAATAAGGTCACCATGTACATGTGCAAACCAAGTCTATCAAATTAAAAATCTTTTACATAAATATATTTCCATGAAATATCATTTGGTATTCATCAATAATTAGTTAGATTATAGACTTGACCTCAAACAACCTCATCTTAGTAATTTAATCTATAAAATATAGATGATACATGAAATAAAATGATTGGTCTACTAATCTAATGCTAAGAATAAAAATATCTAGCTACATATAGCCTTCTCTAATATTAAAAAAGACCAACCCTTACTAAAATGTAGGATCTAGTCTTATATAGACCCCCAAGTCCATGAAAGTTCAAGTTCATCCCACTACTGGGGTAGTTCCAAGAAATCATCAATGTGATTGGAAGGTGTAGTTGAGGCTCTAATAGACATGCTAGCTCAACCATGCTCTTGCAAATACTGAATTGAATTATGGTAGCAAATGGTTACTGGGATTACTTTGAGATTTCCATTTAGACATGTTGTGTATAGTTAGGTGCGATGCCTTTTGAAGGATAAATATTTCATATGATCTTTGCTTAATCCTAATGTGCATGACATACCCATGATTCATGTCTTATTCATGTTTTTAGTTGAATTTCCCCTATTTTTATCATTACACCAACTACAACACCTTGAATTACATAATTTAATAACATGTTACTGAGTTAAAACTTGATTTTGTTGTTGAATTGGTCATATAATCCCATCTTATATTTTGATGATTTTGATGGAAAAACAAGCTACCAATCTTATTCCCTTCATATTCTAATGTCACCACTACCACATGGCCTTTCCTCAACTTCACATTCTTCTTCCTTCACTAGACTTTTTTATTTTTCCATCAGGTCCCACTTTTCCACTTAGTAATATATTAGTGTCCATGTGTTTTACTCTGATGTTTTCCTTTGTCATTTTTGTAGCCACATGGACTATTCTTAGCCTCTTCGGTTCTTTATGCTATGTTGGGTCAATATTGTTAATGACCTGAGCTCCTAGGTTAATGTTTTAATCACTCCCACCTCTCAATGTTTTAGGAGGGTGCCACATATCATCTTCTTAGGGATTCAAGGCCACAATCCTTTGTTAATGTCAATAAACTCTTAAGATTCTAGGTTAATTCCTTAATTCCCCTAAATTTTAGAGGCTTTGATATTTTTTTAATTTCTTCAATCCTCTGTGCTCTTGGGCTTCTAAGAGGGTGCTACATATCATCTTATTAGGGCCCTAGGGCTTTAAAAAAGACTTAATAATTTTTCCAAAAATATTTGGCTTTGAATCCATGTGTTGATGATATTTATATGCATGGAATAAATTGGGGTGGTCCCAATAATCTTTTTAAAACATGTGAGAAAATAAGAAAATTGGTTAAGTAAATATTTTCAAAAGAAATAAGTTTTGCCAAGCCAATTTTATGAGATAAGTAGTCATTTAATATAAGAATTGAAACCATACATTCACATAAAATTAATTTTTAAGCATAAACATTCAAATGAGTGAATATTAAAACATTTAATCAAGGAATAAGACTTCATAGGATTAAAATAAACCTACAAGTTAGACATTAATGTTCATAGATGAAAGCTTATATTGAATTGAAAAAAATGCAAAGGCATTATAAATGCTCACAAATAATCATTTGTAACTTATTATATAGTAAACCACCAATCAATAAGAACTTAATTATGAATACCATCAAAACCTCATATTAAAATATTAGATAATAAAAGAGGGTCCCCATTTTTAGTTTGAAAATGGGGCATATTGGTGAAGGCAACAATAGCATGTCCCCAATGTCAAGGTGATGTGATTAGATGTAAATATCAACATCAATAAGTGCATAGATAATGTATTTGTGTATGACTATATCTCACTCACATAGAAGCTTGAAACACATGTCTATGTATAAGTAACTGATATGTTATCCATCAACATGGAACTAACACATAGATGCCAAGGAGCCAATAGAATATGTAGATGCTAAAAATATTTTTATATTTTTTAATGTTTTGATTTTTTAGTATTTTTGAAATATGGAAGGGAAAATACTATCCTATGATACCATCCAAAGGGTGATCATAGGTATCTCCCCACTGTGAACCTAGTGTAATAAACTACTGACACTACCAAGGAATATGTATAGGTGAAATATTTTTCACTATAGCATCTATGAAATTTTGCATATGTATAATGAGACTCTATGGTTATGAAGCAATAGTATGAATAATAGGAGTAGGGTTTTGTAAAACCCATTATTGAGTGATTTGTGGTTTTTGTGGAATAGTAGTAATAGGTACATGTGTAGGTTCTCTAGATACCTGAATATGGTGTGTAGTAGATGAGGATTCCATAAAACCCACTATATATCTCTAATGTAATGGTATATCAAGTACTTGATACCTAGTAAAGGGGATTACTTTTTTATTTCCATTGTGTGTTAAATTTTTCTTATTATGCTTGATAATTAATTATCTAGGTATTAATTTCTCTTGTTCAAGAGTATGCTCATGTGGAACTCTAGAAATTATAATTACCCAATTGGAATGAATGTATTTAACACACCCATGTACTATAGAAGGTTCCACTTGAAGAGTATGTATCCAAGGGTGTCCTAATGACATATCAAAGACACTCATGGAAGGTATAACTAAAAATTTTATAACCACATGTGTAGGACCTACTTGTAAAGGTAAGTCAATCTCATCAAGAACCTATTGTGAGGTCCCATCAAATGCTATAATTGAGATAGAAGAAGCGTGTAAATCATGATTATTATAACCCAAGTGTGTAATTAATTTCATGGTATAAACATGTTCACTTTCACCTTTATCAATCATAATCTATGTATAGGGTGTTTATCAAGGTATGCTTGAATGAATAAAGAATGAAGATCATAGTCATCATCCTTAATCTCACTATCATCAAAGTATAAGGTATTTAAACCATAGGATTTTTATTCCATAAATAATTACCAATAATCCCATCTAATGGGTGCCCATAATGCATTGGAGGAGGATCTGCATTGTATGCCATTTATAATTTTGGTTCTTTCTTAGAATGTTCTTGCAAAGGATTGTTAAATATTTTTGGTTTTTGGTGATAACTATGTTATGAACCTAATTCCTTTGGAGGATAATCAAATGTAATCTTTTGATCATAAATAAGGTCTTGGATCTTATGTTGTAATGTAAAACATATGCTCATAGAATTTCTTGGTCCCTAGTGATAATCACAATAGGAATTTGCATCATATCCTTTGGGTAGAGGTTGAATCACATCAACTTCTATAGGATGAGGGAGAGATATAATATGACACTATAATATCCATGGGAGTAATTAAATATGAGACATAAGTAAACATGTAAATTATCTCTTTGGTACAATAGATAAGACAAGTCAATTAGGCTGTTGTGAGACTGCATTAACCATGGTGGTTTTTTAATTTTTAGGCTTAGGATGATTTATCTTATAACTTGGTTTGATTTTAAATTTGGCATTGGATGTATATGTAGTTGGTGTGTTTGATACATACTTAAATTTTTTCAATGAGAAAAGTTTCAGTTCATAGTCTCAAATAACAAGGCATAAGTCATCAAAAGATTTAAACTTATTGAAAATAATGGACTCATGTAAAGGAGTAAGCAAACTTTTCTTGAATATGTCTTGGAGTTCTTTATCTACCATAAAATTCATGATTTTATTCAATATTTTCTTGTACCTCAAGACATATTCATTGATAGGTTTTTTGGTTCCTTGTTTGATTTTTACAATTCGGGCATAGGAAACTTTTTCCAAGAGGTTTGAATGATTTCACAAATTAGAAAGGTAAATCATAGAACCACATCAAAGCATAATCCTTGAGGATCCTTAGAAATAAATGGTCAAAATTTGATCATTGGATGCATAATCAAGGCATGTCACATAGAAAGATCAAATGTGATGCTCAATATCACCCTTATCATCATAAAATGTGAACTTAGGTGCAGCAAAACTAATTGGCAAAGGGTGCAAAGACATCTCAAGTGTAATAGGGCTATGCAACATATATTGGGAATCAATAACATGAGGATACTTTAAATCATTTTGTTTAATATTTTTAACCTTTTCCTCCAAGGTATTTATAACTTGAAGGAGTGTTGAACTGTAAAATCCATTGGGGTTTAAATTATCAAGTTAAGTAGTCACCAATGGAGAAGTGAACATGGTTTGAGTAGTAATAGGCATTGAAACTGGTATTTGTGTTGAAGCATTTAGTTTTCCTATGTAATACATGGAAATAATATTAATAGGAAACAAAGGTTGAATTACATATCTTTTTCTCCGATTAGAAGTATGAAGTGGTAATGTGATTAATGGGAGGGTTGTGGGTAAATGGGGATGACCCATAGCTCAAATAGAATGATCAATAGATGGACCTACTTGGTCATCTATGATTTTTAAATTTTTAATTTCTAATATGGTTTTTAGTATTTAATTAAAATCTTTAGGTTTTTTATGAATAAACTCAATAAATAAGGCAATTGATTGCATTTTCTCATGTTCATTTGTTTCATTAGACTCATGGTTTTCATTATCTTAATCTTCTTTTATGATAATCTCATCAGTATGTTTTTCATTATCAACATTGGTATCATCATGATCCATAATATTAGGTCACTCATTATATTTATACATCTTAGGTGGTATAATGCAAAATCTCAATGTGTTTAATAGGCATGCCTCTGAATCTAGGGCTATGTCTAGCTTACATGCAAAATAATATAAGAAGGAAAATGAAATCTATATAAATTTAAAACCATAGCTAAGTGAAAATTTTGGGAAGCATAAATGTTTGAATTCATATGAATCAGATTCACCAAATATTTAACCCTAAAAATATAGATCAAGGGGATCTAGGGTTAAGAATATATAAATGAATAATCACAAGGGTGATAAACGGATCTATAACAATCCAATTAATTATAAAACTCAAATAGAACATATACTAAATTATTATGTTGAGATATGCTAAAATTATAAAGTATAACTATGCTAGATATGGAAATGATAAATAAATAAGATACTTTAATGGTTTTGATGTTAATACAAATTTGTATTTAGAATAAGAAGGAAGTAGACTAGGAGAATATTCTAGAATAGTCACCAAATTATGTATTTAGTGCCTCTATAGCCTTAGACACTTGCATTAGCCTTAGATAGTTGCATCGATGTTAGTGTTTGGATTGGATGTAGGTATCTTGTATGGAATACCTACTAGAATAATATGTAACCACTTGGATACTTCTAGGTTTTTTATCGCCTTTGCTTTGGTACATTAAAATTTCGATCATGGAATTTCATTCCTTATCAAATAATAAACCCCTACTTCTTCTTCCCCATAGTGGCTATGATGCACTGTTGTCATTAGACATATCTAGCAAACATAACAGTTATGGACACTGCATTTCATTCTCACATTTTGTCATACAATTTGTGTGTATCATCTATACTCCCACAATTGCATACATATCAACTAACACATTTACAACAGTGACGTCATATTCATAACCACTTACAACTACATCATTATGAACTTCCATGACTTGTTCCAGGACAACACTCTCATCAGACCTGATATTCAGCAACACAAAATCATAAAAATGACCCTGTTGAGTCCGTAGTTATGAACCTGCAGAGTCCGTAGAATCTGGAAAGCTTTGATAAATGGAGAATTTGAATGCACTAGATCAAATTTATGCAAATATATATAAATAGAAGAAAATGAATAATAATACCCAGCTTGAATTTTTGTGTCTTCACATCAAATCACACTCACCTATGGCCAATGACCTTACGCATAGGCATTTCTCCAATCTCTCCATCGCTATGTTCACATAATCAATTTGAATCTTCTCAATCAAATAGAAAATATTATACTCTACACTGAAGTCCATCATGTCCTGAGTCTCCTTTATCCCACTTATAGCACTACCTCTCACAAATCCCTTCTGCATCCTTTCAATCAGTAGAGGCAGAGAGGAAGAATATTGCCACTGTTGCCTCCATGATTTTGATTCGATTCAACCAGGTTTCCTAATTATGATGGTTGCCTTACAATTCTTTCCAAGATGTGTTTAAAAACACCGTCACACTATTTGAGTGGAAACACATTTCTTGGATTAAAACGTTCCACAGATCCACTGCGTAAGCACTTTGAACCAGAGGACAAGAATTGGGTACATTGTGCCCTGCCTCTGGTGGGCTTGAACCCGAACTTCCTATTCTTATGAGATATTTGATGGCTTTAATGAATATCACTCAATTTAATGACTCTGTAACTGTGCAGTTTTGGCATTGGCTCTAGCTCAACTCAAATATTGAACAAAAAAGATACGTTGCTGCCTTAATATGGCTTTCCACACTTTCCAAAAGTGTTGCTTTCCAATATTTTCTATAACAACATCTGGGGTAATGTTGGAAATGGAAACAGAATCAACCATGGACGAATTAGAATCATCCTCATAACCATTTCCTTGCATTGGTTGAGATGCCATAAATATTTCAACAGCATTTTCATCACTAAAGCATTCCACACCACCAGTTCTTTCATAGCTATTCCTCAATGATGAAACTGGATCATATTCATCTCCTTGTCTTGATCCATCTGCATTTTCTTCTCTCCAAAGGAGATCCTCCTCCTTTTCTTTATCTCTTCATCCCTCTTATCCTTTCTTAATGAATTTTATTTTGGCTCTTTTTCTAAGAGCATCCTCTCTAACTTCTACGCTCAACTTGGGCTCTAAGACCAACAACAAAGATTACAATTTAACCAATATACTGATTTGGAGAAGATTTATCTCCACTAATATCCTACAGTTGAAAGATTTCAACCACTCCCCTCATTTGCTCTTTAAGCCAATATTGGCTTCCAACATGGGGATTCTTAACTAATTTTTACCTTTTCCACTCTTTTTACTTTTAACAGTTACATTTACTCTCAAGGTAAACTTTTGAAATCTAAACACAATTTGGAGGGAAAACAAGAATTTGAAGTTGAATTCAATCTTCACGCTAGAACATCATGTGAATTTTCATGTTTGATGACCTCAACTAGTCCTCCAAGAAGCTATTATAGATGCTCCTGCATCATACTCTCCCTCTAGAGACAATTTGAACCTTAGTTCAAATGAACTGCTACCTCCATACACTAGTCTTCACTATATGTCTGGATCCCAAGGTCTTGTTATGAATGCCAATGCTGGTGTTTGTCTTTGATAGTCTTTGTATTTCATCTTCTTACTTTTCTTCCTTTTCTGGTATGTTCTTCTCCTCATTTCTTTTTCAGCTGCCAGCTCCCGCTTCCATGCTTCTTCATCTTCATACATGTCTTCAAGATCTTCTTGTTCTTCTTGATTCACAAATTTGTCCATTGAACTATGGACTTCATTCATCTCCACAACTTTAACACCTGCATTCAAAACATCAAAGGCAATGTTAGAAGTAAAAACTTGAGACCATAAAGTATCTTGGCTGCCTCCACTCTTCTGCTCTTTGACCAAAATTGCCTTTGCCTCTTTAGTGTGCTCTTTTCTTGCTTCACTCTTCCCAATAGTGTCTTCACTATGGCTTGTACCTTCATTCATCTCTCTTGAATGACCAAACAGCTCCTCCAACATCTTCAACTCTTCTTTTAGTGATCTCTCATCTATCTCACCATCTTCATCAAACTTGGGTCCTTCTTTCTTAAGGATTACTTGTCCTTTACCTCTTATCTCATCTTTTCTTAGCTTGTCTTCATACAAACCAACTTCTTCACCAACATCAATATACTTATCAAATACAATAGGAACACTATTACCTTGTGTCTCCTTGTTCTTTTCAAACATGTGAACTGATTTCACATCTACACTTTCATCATCCATCTTCTTAGAACTCTCTCCTTGCTACACATTAGTTTTCATAGACATTTTCCATTCCTCATTTTCCATAAAAATATCATTAAATGATTCGAAAAAATCATAATCCCATTCATTGCAAGCAATTGACTTACCTTTCATCTTTGTATCCTCATGCTCTACCTCATTATTCTTTGAGAAGTTTTCTTTCTCACCTTTAGCCATCCATACCTTCTTCATAGTTTTAGGATGACACTTGTTCAATTTACCAACCAAGTTCTGCTCTTTGACATCTTCATGTTGTCTTGCTTGATATCTGGCCTTGCTCACTTTGCATTCTACCTCTTCCTTCATGCTTTGTATTTGCTTCTTGCTTGAGTCATCATCTTGATTGAGCTTTGTGTCTTTCGTTACATTTGTTGATCCCTTGATCCATTTTGGTACCACATAGCCATGGTCTATTGCTGGATTTGAAGGCTTTTTATTGATCTTCTTCATCTCCATCTGTACATCAGTAGTTTTACTTTTATATGCATGTGCAAAATCAGAATTTGAACTTATTTTTACCTTTTCAATGGCTTGATGTTTAGCCATACTTTTCCTCATAGTTTCCTTGCTTGCATTCACTTTCTTTAGGTGTGTTTCCTTCCTTTGTTCTATTGGAATGTTTTTCAAGTCATCATAGTATTCTATACCCTCTTCTTCATTGGCATGATGAAGGACTTCCACTACTTCCTTGTGGGATTTTGCAACCTATTCAACAGTTGTTCCATAATTAAGTGGATCAGAAAAATCACTACTATAATTCACCTTTACCTCTTTGATGGGCTGATTCATGGTTTTCTTCATTTGCATGGCTTCTTTGATTGCACTATCCTCTTTTGTGCATAGTTTTTCACTTGCTTCTTCAAGGTACTCCATGGCATCATGGAATGCAATTTAATCCTCCATCTCAACATTTTCTTGCACAAGGTCTCCAACATCTTTCTCATGCATTTGACAATGCATTCCTTCTTCTTGGTATATAACAAAAATATCCTCTCTCATGTTTGCACATTCTTTTATGTGCTTGGTTGCTTTTATTACCCCAATCTCTTCACTTTTCTAGGCCTTTCTCTTGACCTTCTTCACAAGGCTGCTCATACCTGCATTTACCCACTCAAAGACAATATTAGAAATAAAAACAAGAGACCATAATGTCTCCATGAGTGCTCTCTTCACAAACACTCTCATCTTCTCAAGTGTTCTTCCTGACACTTCATCTTTTCTTTCTTCTCTTCCCTTGTTCTCCTTAATGAGAACCTTCTTCTCCACTGCTTTCTCTTGTTGCTCTCTTGGCAACCTACTCATCCTCTTGCCTCTATGGGCTTCTCTCTTCATGGAAATCTCATTTTTCCTTCTTCTCCTCTTCATTAGGAGATCTATTGGCCACTTTAACCTCTTCCTCATTGGCCATACCCACATTTCTCATTTGATTGCATCCAAGACTCATATTCATTTTTAATCTTAGATAATTCTCTCTTTAAACTAGCAATCTCTTTATCAATTTCAATACTAGTCATACCTTTTATGCTTGCTTTCTTCTTGTTACTCTCATGTACCTTTCTACTCTACTCTTTTCTCAACAACATTTCCATCTCTGAGATCTTCACCCAAGTCTTTTCCACCTTGGTCTCTTGATCCCTTGTCTCACCCAAGCCTTTTCTCCTTGACTGGTCTTTTGACAATCTCCTTGATCTCACCTAGGCCTTTTGCATCCTAGTCTTTTGATCATTTTCTCAATCCTGTAGCAACTCTTTATACAACACTTCAACAAACACAAATCACAAATCCAAGATTACCTTGCTTTGGATCTTCCTCTTGAGCATTCACTATGCTCTTCTTCTAGAGCTTCTCTTGGCTCTTCACTAAGCCTTCCTTGGCTTGACTACCTTCCTCTTCACCTGTTTACTTCTCAAACAAAATAAACTCAAATCAAATATCAAAATTTACCCATACCTTTCCTCCACAGGGTCTTCTAGTGCTTTGTCCTATTGATCTCTTTGCCAAATCCTTCACAACTGCAACATCATTCTTTTCTTAATTCTGCAGCAACAAATTATCAAATCCCAAGAGCTTCAAGCTCTGATACCAAAAATGATGCACTGCTGTCATCAGACATATCTAGTAAACATAACAGTTATGGACACTACATTTCAGTCACACATTTTGTCATACAGTTTGCGTGTATCATCTATACTCCCACAATTACATACATATCAACTAACACATTTGCAATAGTGACATCAAATTCATAACCACTTACAACTACATCCTTATGAACTTCCATGCCTTGTTCCAGGACAACACTCTCATCAAACCTGATATTCAACAACACAATATCATAAAAATGACCTTGCCGAGTCCGTAGTTATGAACTTGCAGAGTCCGTAGAATCTGGAAAGCTTTGAGAAATGGAGAATTTGAATGCACTGGATCAAATTTATGCAAATCTATATAAATAGAAGAAAATAAATAATAATACCCAGCTCAAATTTTTGTGTCTTCACATCAAATCACACTCACCTATGGCCAACAACCTTACGCACAGGCATTTCTCCGATCTCTCCATCACTTTGTTCACATAATCAATTGGAATCTTCTCAATCAAACAAAAAATATTATACTCTACACAGAAGTCCATCATGTCATGGGTCTCCTTTATCCCACTTATAGCACTACCTCTCACAAATCCCTTCTGCATCCTTTCAATCAATAGAGGTAGAGAGGAAGAATATTGCCACTGTTGCCTCCATGATTTTGATTCAATTCAACCAGGTTTCCTAATTGTGACGGTTGCCTTGCAATTATTTCCATCCAAGATGTGTTTAAAAACACCATCACACCATTTGAGTGGAAATGCATTTCTTGGATTAAAACATTCCACGAATCCGCTGCGTAAGCACTTTGAACTAGAGGACAAGAATTGGGTACATTGTGCCCTGCCTCTAGTGGGCTTGAACCTGAACTTCCTATTCTTATGAGATATTTGATAGCTTCAATGAATATCACTTGATTTAATGACTCTATAACTACGCATTTTTGGCATTGGCCCCGGCTCAACTCAAATACTGAACAGAAAAGATACGTTGCTACCTTAATATGGCTTTGCACACTTTCTAAAAGTGTTGCTTTCCAATATTTTCTATAACAACATCTGGGTTAATGTTGGAAATGGAAACAAAATCAACCATGGATGAATTGAAATCATCCTCATAACCATTTCCTTGCATTGGTTGAGATGCCACAGATATTTTAGCAACATTTTCATCACTAAAGCATTCCACACCACCAGTTCTTTCATGGCTATTCCTCAATGATGAAACTGGATCATATTCATCTCCCTGTCTTGATCCATCTGCATTTTCTTCTCTCCAAAGGAGATCCTCATCCTTTTTTTTTCTCTTCATCCCTCTTATCCTTAATGAATTTTATTTTGGCTCTTTTTCTAAGAGCCTCCTCTCTAACTTCTACGCCCAACTTGGGATCTAAGACCAACAAGAAAGATTACAAATTAACCAATATACTGATTTGGAGAAGATTTATCTCCACTAATATCCTACGGTTTAAATATTTCAACCACTCCCCTCATTTGCTCTTTAAGCCAATATTGGCTTCCAACATGGGGATTCTTAACTAATTTTTACCTTTTCCACTCTTTTTACTTTTAACAATTACATTTACTCTCAAGGTAAACTTTTGAAATCTAAACACAATTTGGAGGGAAAACAAGAATTTGAAGTTGAATTCAATCTTCATGCTAGAACATCATTTGAATTTTCATGTTTGATGACCTCAACTAGTCCTCCAAGAAGCTATTGTAGATGCTCCTACATCAGGCTATGAGAAAACTGGGTTAGTGGGTACATAGTGTCAAGTTAGCCTACATACTCCTATATTAATGAGCAATACCTACATAGCCAATACTCTGAAGAGGAAATCAGATCTATGTAGTTCTCCCTTACATCTTAACTTTTATGTGAATCATGAAATTTGTGGAAAGTAAGTACAATAGTGACCTAGCTTTAATCACTTGAGTGCTTGATTGAATGCCTTTTTTAATTTTTTTGATGAGTAGGTAAGAAGTTTATAGGTGAAGAATGAATGAGGGTTGATCTGGTATTTATACCAATCCCTTTGGATAAATAACTTTCATTAAATCACTTAGGCTAACCATTAGGATACATTTTATTTGTAAATTATATGACTTTAAGTCACTGGAAACTTGCATTAGATAATGACACATGCATCGACATATTGTCTATATTAGATGTAAGTGTATAGGGAGCAAAAAAATAGGTACAAGCTTAAAACTTATAAAGATGGAAGATAATTAAGTTTTTATTGTTTTGGGAAATAAATAAGGCTTGGTCATCAACATAGGATTGGTTGCACTAAGAGATAGGCCAAGGGGCACAAAAGAGAGTAGAGGTGAGACTTGTAGAAGTAGTAAAGGTATAAAACTAATAGGAATATCTAAGGTCTAAGTTTTCCAAGTGTAAAAGATTAAATTGTTATATAATTTATAAATAGTGTCTACAATGATACATATTTTCAAATCAAATTTCCAAAAGTCAAGGCAATTGCATCAATACACATGTGTACTTATAAACCTTACTCTTTTTACTTTCAACCATTTTAATGCTTTCAATTTTAGATTATATGCACTGATTATATATTGTAACATGATCTTAATCGTAGTTCTATCACCATCAAAGCACTCAATTTGGTCTCATGTAAAGGCAAGGTGTGTTATACATACCCAAGTACACATTTATTTTCCTTAAACTAGCAATTTCATATAACACATCAATATTTTATATTTGGCAAATATGGACCTTGGTTATTCCTCTCATTTCTAGACCTTTCCTACTACTAAAAGGTTCATATATGCTATCTCTATGTGTCTATTACTTATCTATTAATATGATCAATGTTATTATGATGACTAAGACCTATAACCATACATATAATGTTATAAACCTACGTATCTTCTATCTGTACATATTTTAGACTTGTACTTATTTTTTAGCTATTTGAGAACTTGTGTCTCAGTCAAATGCCTACATTAACATAGGTTTCCTATCTCAATGCAAGTTTCCAGTGCCTTAAAGTCATCCAATTTACAAATTTAAGTATCCCTATGGTCAGCATGAGTTTTTTAATGTGAGATATTCTCCAAAAGGATTGGTATAAATACATGATCAACCTCATTCATTCCTCACCTAGCACATACCAAAAAACTCACAAGGAAAATTACCAAAAGCATTCAATAAAGTATTTAAGTCAACAAATATTCTTTATTTTTCCATATGTATATATCAGTCATAGGGACAACACATCTACAAGTCTAAATTATTAAATGAGCAGCCCTTGAGCCATATTTTCTAAGTTACAAGCTAGGTCACTATTATACTTGCTTATCATATATTGCATCCTTATGCACACACAAGCCCAAACATGGGGAAGAACTACATGAGTCTGAGGCCCTCTTTAGAGTAGTGGCTATGTAGGTAACACCCACTGGCATAAGGGTATTTGGAGTTAACTCAACACCATGAGCCCACTAACCCATTTTTCCCATTGTCACTATGAATATGAAGAACTGTAGCTTTGATATTTGACAAGGAGTGATAGTCCATAAACTAGATCTGAATGCACCATAGTGAAGGTAACATAAAACCCAAAACATTCTATGTGATTGCATCTAGATCTATCAGTTGTTCTATACTAGACACATGTATCTAGGTCAGATAGAAGTGTTGACATAGTCATCTAAGGTTGACATAAGTATCTAAATTTGATGCAAGTGTCTAAGGTCATAGAAGTCAAATTTACATAATTTTATAGTATTCCAAAAAACATTTTTAGCATGATTCCTTCTTGTTCTAGATCCAAATATGTATTAGCATAAAAACTAGCTAAATATCTTTTTTTCATTACTATTGTAATATTTATCATAGTTGTACTTTCTATTTTTAGCACATCTTAGTATATAAATTTAGAATATTGTTTATCTGATTTTGCAAATTAATTAGCCTATTATAGAGATAGTTTATCACACTTGTGCCCAAGGCTATCTCTATCCCCTTTAACCTTAGATTATTTAATCTAGATTTTAGGGTTAAAAAACATCTACCTTATCCTTTTTAGGTAAGTTACCTACCAAATTTTATTTCCCTCACCTCAAAAGGGAGGCATATCAGAGGGGGCATGTCATAGAAGCATGGCATCCACATTTTCATAATTTATAAATTTTAGTGGGGGCATGTCATAAATCCATGACCTCCACACTTACACACTTACTCAAGATCTCTAGATTTTAGTGGGGGAATGCCATAAATACATGACCTCCACACTTGTACAACCTCTAGTTTAGTTTCATGATTTAGATATACACTTGGGTCAGAATCATATACATTGTACCAATTTTGCATAGATTTTGCAAAGAATTTTTCATATTTATGACACATATACTCTTAATTATACATATTAGATGTGTGTGTTCCATGTTATTTCACAAAATAAATCAGAATTTTCCTATTATACTACTCACTAAGATACACCAATTACACCTATATGTATTATTAAGCCTTTTTTACTGCATCCATTGGTTCATTTTATAGTTTAAGTGATTAAATTATTCAACCTCATCAAATTTATAGATTGGAGTGATTAAATCATCCAATCACACCATATTTATAGAATGAGTTAATTAAATTATTATTATTATTATGATTATTATTATTATTATTATTATTATTATTATTATTATATATTCATACTTAAGTTATGTGATTAAGATATAATTATCTTAATGGATATGTCACAACTAATCCTTACACCAAATTTGGAGCATAAAACCTTCTAATATCCCTCTTCAAATCTCCAAGGTTTAGGTCTAAACCTTTGCCAAGTCCAATTCTTCGTAAAGAAGCATATTTACCAAGTCAAAGCATCAAAAGGCAACATGGTTGGATTGACACATAAGTGTACTCCTTCCTTTCTCTCTTTCTTTTTATTCATTTTCATTATTTCAAATTTAATTTAATATGAATTGATTTATATTGTAATATGTTCTTGGTTACAGGTCATACACCAAAAAATCACTCAAATTAGACTCAAGCAAATACAAGGTGTGGTATACACACCCAAGTACACATTTATTTCCTTTAAACTAATAATTTCATCTTTATGCATTACTATATTAAAGTGGGATGGGGAGTGTGGATGGAGGATGGGATGAGGAAAATATAGATACTAAAACTAAATATTTATAACATCTCAATATTTTACATTTGAAAAATATTAATCAGGTCTCTACCCTTTAGTTCTATACCTCCATATTGTCAAAAGGCTCATATTCATCATCTCATTATGCCTGAACTCTTATATCTTAGTCTGATTCATATCATTTTTATGAATTAGTTCTCATATACTACATATAAAGCTTAAAACCTGATAAACATCCTTCACTATCAGTTTTAAATCCATTATTTTCTAGACTTTTGGAAACTACTTGCCACAAAGGGACATTATCACTTACGATCATGTCCAGATCCTTATCTATTGTCCAATTCCTAAAAGTCATCCAAATTAAAAATGTTTTGAAACCTATGGGTCAACCTATTTTTCTTACTAAACCTACCATGAGATATTTTTAAAAGGTGTGGTATAAATATAAATTTAAGCCTTCTCATTCTAGATCTAGTAAATTCCAAGAAAATACCTACTAAAGATAAATCAATCAACTACATAACTAAGTTATAATTCCCTATTAGTCCCTATTTTAATATCAAGCATAAGAGTAGTCATATTATAGATCTAAATCATTCAAAGAGTAGCTCATGAGAGATATTTGTCAAATTACAAGCTAGATCATTGCATTCATTATCATATAGTATATTTCACCCTTATGTACACATTTTCCCACACAAGGGGAGAACTACATAAGTTTGAGGCCCTCCTTGGTTTATTGGTTATGTAGGTAGTTCTTATTGATAGAGAGTTCTTTGGGGTTAGTTTGACATCGTGATCCCACTAACCCATTTTTATCAAATTCATTTCAAGGATGAATAAGGGTGAAGAGCTAGTGTTTGATCAATCAACAAAGAACAAATACATGTATCTCAAATATATATACATCATCAAAAATGTAATATAAAATCTAAAACAATGAATTTATTTGCATCTAAATCTAGTCATTTTTTTGTACTAGACACTTGTGTCATAGTCAGACACTAGCATCGATGATAGTGTATAGATTTGATGGTAGTATCCATGGATATAGAAGTATAGTTTCTAAATTTTGATGATTGATATAGATTATTAATCATTTATACTTTACACTTATTTCTAGTCCATATTTATCTGCACATAGTAAACCTAGATAAGTATAATTTCTCTTTGGTATTGTAACCAATTGAACATATTTCACATTAAGTATTTTTTATACTTAGCATATCTTAGTATTGTAATTAATGATATTCATTTATTTGAGTTTGCAATTAATGATCCTTTATAGATTAATTTATCACCCTTTTGCTTGAATTATTTCTATATTATTAACCCTATACTCCCACATCTAAAATTTTAGGGTTAAAAAATACATAACATTCACTTAGTAGATGTAATTCCTTCTCCTTCTACTACACCTAAAATTATTTCTTCTTCTGTTAATGTTAATAGGTCTCAGATACCCATTCTACTCTAGTCATTACTGAGCCTCTTAAGATTATGCTCCTTGATTGTGCCATGATATGACCATACTAGTTTACTAGATTTTTTATTCTTTCAAGTAGCTTTCCCCTAGAGATGTTAGCCACATTACTCTATCCCACACTAAGACTATCTCTTATACCAATAGAGTATAATCAGGAGCCTAATAAAATATGCATGGATCATGATGACCTATTTGATATAGTCTTACCCATACTGAATCTTAACTCTTCACCTCAACGATGGGTAAATGATCCATAGTATGAGTTTCATAAGATAAATTGTCATTGGGCCAAGAATTATAGATCATACCAAATGTTCTTAGTGTAATAACAAACATAAAGCTTTGTTCCTACCATAAATAGTCAATTTCCCTAGTCAGTTAATCCTAGACAAACTCATTGTTTTCATTCCATGACTACCCACACTTCAACACACTACCAAAAACTTTGACAATACATTTATGCACTTCATCTTGAAATAACACAACCTTAAAATGAAAGAGTTTTCCACCTCCTAATATATCTCTAGAATATGTTCCCAAGCATGTGGAGATATATTACTATTGGCATCAGTGTGACACGTATCATACAAACATATGTAGAGTACTCCAACAACATTTCTATGATTTTCCATAGCCTACACCTTCACCTTCATAACAACACCATCAAGATAGTTCTCAAACAGAGGCTTAGATTTATCCTAGACCCACACATTCTCACATATCAATGCATATCATCCATACCCTATTGTAGGTTCCTCACATTGATTGTCCCTTGCATGAGGCAACATGTCTTCCTCTTTACTCTTATCATTTTCCTACTTTATCTATATATCGCATGCATCAGGAAGTCCTTACATGACTCTTTGAAAAGATAGATATGACCATGATCAGAGTTTGATTTAAATTACAACATGACATATCATATGTTATTGATGATGTATTTCAATATTTTTAGCATATTTTTGTTTGACATTTCATATTAGTTTTCACATTATCATATGATTAAATTTGATATTTGCATTTCATTATGAGCATTGGTGATACCTTGTTGTTTATACCTTGCTTATATCATGATTCTCTTTCATTTTTCAATACCTTACATTTCTACATTTAATTCACATTTATGACATTTTGTTCTTACTATTGTTTCCTTCATTATACTTATTTTTAAGCCATTATTTTTAATATTAAGACTTGGGTAAAAAATTTAGGTATTTTATATTATGTTTTACTTTTATTTCTTGGTGATGATTTCAAACCCAATTTTATTCCCCCTCTTTTTGTGATGATCATTACTTTCATTAGTACTTGTGTTAATTCTATTATAAGATAGTACAACTTCCTAGTGACTTGGATATACTAAACATAGTCCATGCCATCTTCATTACACTACCTTGCATCCTTGTGATCAGCTCCAAGTATACCCATCATTATACCACTTATTACATGAAAAAATATTCTACGATCTTCATCTCCCATTCATTTGAGGCATGATAAGCCAAATTTAAGGTTACACACATACTTATGGATAGGTCTAGTAATAATAGATACCATGGTCTTTAATATCCTTCTCTAGTGACTAATTGTAAGTTATGTTATGTATGTCACATATTTCATTCAGATTGGTTATCCAAATATATATAGAGGAGGAATAGAAAAAACCACAAAAACTTAAAATCCATATCATAAAAGAAACAAAATGCAATTATAATATTGAATTTCGGATCACACTAAAAGATGTGATATTTTGACACATCCCCTATTCTAGTTGAAGCTAAAACTCCATAGTTGGATGCATAATAGATTAAATATTCATTAATTTTTGGTATAACATTAAAATTAGGCCAATAAACTAGGATAGGAGGTCTCATTATATCATATAATGTCACCTACTTTCTCACATGAGTACCCAGTCTTTATAGTAGACTGATGGCTCTGTAAGGGGTCTTGAGGAATGACCAACATGTTGTGGGAAGGTATAGACATTTTAATTTTCCCATGTATAAATTTCATGTAGTTATCTATGTAATATACTCATTATCCAAAGTTTTGTGTTTGCTATTTAGAGTGTCTTAAGTCCTTGATGTCAACATTTTTAGCACTTATACACTGGTCTATTATCTCATCATTGCTAAGGATTTCCACATCACCTATGTGGTACCTTGCACTCTCTTTTCACATTTCATTATCCTTAATATTTCCTCTTGATTTATATAACTTATAGATGATCACATCCTTGTTCACACTTCATAACTACACCTTTTGGCATTCCTTTGTGATTTGTAATGTAAGACCTTGGATAGGACTAGGTTTTCCTCATAAAAATCCACCTTATCATGCCTCTTGGCTTAATTTTTGAGTTGTAGTGTAAGACCTTGGATAAGATTAGGATTTATTCATAAACATATTTACACCAATTTTTCATACCATCTTATTTCCATCATTCATGTGTTATTAGATGGTCATACTTTCTTATATCACATGATAGCACAAAAGACAAATTTTGAAATTTTGACTCATTTAAAGCTTCTCCTTATTTTCATTGATTATTTATTATTTTTTGTTTGAATTATTTATAATTATCTCATATTTTATTTAAATTTTTCATTTATTTTATTTAATTATAGTATTTTACATATCTCATTCTTGTGATTTGTTTTTCATTTTTACCACTTTCTTTTGTTTTTTAAACTTTTTATCATTTTTCATTATTTTTAACCATGTATTTACTCACACCTATTATAAAATAATCAAACATACATCATACATTTTATCATATCATAAAAAATCACAATCACATATGTTAGAATAGAAAATACATCCATAGTTAACATATATGAGTCATATCGGACACACACACACACACACACACACGTACTATATATCATTGTATAGCTTGATGCATATAATTTTTGATACATATACATATACATATATATATATATATGGATAAAAAATTATATGATCATTATATGCAATGATACATAGTATAAAAAATATATCTAAGGCTAAGGCCAATCATTTCTACCTAGTGGAGGATGTGCTACACTACCCATAAATGCATAAGATGACCCTCTCTATATAGTCCATTATAGTGATTATGTCCATGATTACAGACTATATACCTAATTATTATGGCCAACATTCCCCCTTTTATTTGAAATGGGGGACCCCTCTTCTGAAATCCCATGAACCAAAGCTTCAAGGTCCTTTCTTTATTCTTGACAGTTTTACTTGAACTAAAATCCTTGGAATATTATGTCACCCCAATTTCCTCAAGTTGTAACAAACCTTATTTATTTTTATGAATAAGGTAGACATGTTATTTTATAAATTAGGGTGCTAATATTTTAGGTCTAATTTTGAATGAAGTTCATGTAGTTTCATTCCTTACCTAAAGCAATAGACTCATCATCCTTCGTGGCCAATCAAAACCTTAAAAAAAGATGAGTAAGTATTAAATGTATTGTGTACACTTTTCACTTCTTAATTAGTCTTTTATGTTGGTTTTTTAGGAGGTATAGTCCTTAAACCTATCAAATATATCAAATCCTAGCCTAATAAAAAGGTACCACACCATCAAGTTGTTAGAGTAGCCAGTCCCTGAACCTGTCAGAGATGTCAAACCCTGAGAGAGCCTAGCCTAATTAGAAGGCACCACATCACCTAGTAAGGTATATGAATTAGTGGCCATTTGAGGCCCTATAAGGGTAAAAATGGGCTAATAATGAGACTAGATAACCAATCATAAAGTTCCACATGTCCTTAAGTAACACCTCACCCTTCCTAAGGGTATGATACAAAATATGAAGCTTTGCCTAGCTGCCAACTATTAGCATGAGGATTAATGAATAGATGACACATGGAATAAAGTTGGAGTTAAATAGGAAGCCTCAAGGGACATGATAGCATGCCTAACATTCATTAGGAATTAATGAAATATAAATTTGGGCCCGATTTGATAGATTTAAAACATCCCATCACCATTGCTAAATCTAGTTGGTAGTGGAGGATCATGGGCTCTGAATTTAACTCTATATTTATTAGTAAAGAAATTAAATCAAGACACAAACTCAAATTTGAATTTATATTAAGTGAGCTAGAAAACACCATTTATACAATGGGTTATGTACATGTATTTAATAAAATCCTAATGAAATCCCACTAACAGTTACCACTCCATACCTTCAACAGCATTCCAACTCTTAGCTTTCCAATTTTCATAGAGCACCCATGTACTTCATGATTCCTACATTTATATCCTTACTATTTCCCATTCATATTGCTACAATTACCATATCCTCTTCAAACCCAAAGGATGATTCTAAGTATTGGGATACCTTATTACCAGCTAGCTTGACCAAGTTCAAGCACTATAATAACATGTTCAAAGTATTCAAGAAAGTGCCCAAATATTTAGGATTTGATAATGACCAATAAGTAGAGTTAGAGGATACCCTTTGGTCCTATAATAAGTGCACACTTCACAAAGATATAATCAAGTCAAAGATATTTCCCTATAATGACTTATTCAATAAACTCATTTTCATCACCATCCAAGTGAAGGATGGGGTCCATGACTAGGTGTGATCACCTAACTCTTGACACTAGATTCTTGATATCTATGGGAATGCTTATGAGGCATATTACTCCCTCTCAAACTACACTTTCTCTTATGACGTTGTAGTTGTGAAGGCCTAGACAAAGACCTACCAAATATATGATGTCCTATAATATTGGGCTGAGAACCTAAATGTTAAATGGGTTATTAAAGAGGACATAAATGCATACATATTCCACACCTTCTAGGTATAAATATGAGTAGGCATGATTCTACTAAACTAATTATTTAGGGCCTAGGACTACTTGCACATTAATGAGCTATGGGTTACCCTTCATATAATCCTCACCTATTTGAAAATTCTAGACATATGGGACTAATCAACTTCAAGTTTCTCAATGCCATTATGGATATGTGTGTTGGAGGCAATTTCTATATGATGAGCTACTTTATGGATGTGGTTTTTAGGATTCTCTCTTTCAAACCTTTAGATTTTCTTACATGGGTTCTTAGGGGCTTAGTAATTCATGTGATATTTTACAAACTATATGTCAACCTATTCCAAAACCACATCTAGGACACCTATGAGTACTTTTATCTAGTGGTCTACAATGTGATCAATGAGTCCTCGATGCCTTAGCTAATCCAAGACTCCATCACTACCATTGGGGACTAATACTACTATAGAGAAGACATCATGATCCAAATTTTGGGTGTCCTCAAGTATCCCCTACACTTGTAGTATTTTATCCTAAATCATTTGGTAGAGTAGTATATCACTTATCATCTTATGGAGGGCATCTTTGGATTTTGTATAGGATACCATCAAAAGGTGTGCCCACCACTCTCATCACTATCAGGCACCATATGTTCAAATCCTTCCTTCCCCTCTAAAAGAGTGTGATGGAGTGAGACTCCTTCACCCTAATGAGAGTTGAGCTCCAGTATTGGGACCCCAAGGGGATGATCAGAGCTCACTTGGCATAATATTCAACCTACCTTAATATCAACTATGGTCATCAAATAGAGGATTATTATGAGCTATACTTGGATGTTACCAATGACCAGAAGGTATTTTCTCAAACTATGGTGAAGAACAAGAATAAAGGAAATAAGGTGTTAGGACCATTTATTCCCCTTCTAACTCATACCTAATTTGTATAGGATCCAACACCAACTCCTCCTACTATATCTAAAAGGATTTTACAAGGCAATCTTCCACCTTTTCCTCATCATACTCTAGTTATATCTTTACCTCCTCTAATGGATCCTGATCCTCATGTCTCAACTTCACCTCTTCCACCTCTAGTTGTTCCTCATACCTTGACTCTACCTTTTCCTCCTCCAATAGCTCTAATATTCTAGTTGTCGTCAAGTTAGACTCACATTACTTGATGGTAGGAAGTCCAATCATAGCCAACTCAACCACCATTTCCTCAAATTCATGCCATATAGACCCTAAGGTTTGATGTAACTAGAAATATAAGGTTGAGCCTAGAATAAAACTCTTAAAAGGCACTAGCATAAGATCCACCCATTACACCTCCCATTTCTTCCATCTCCCTTCTACCCCTCACTCTCACTACTTTCCAACTCCTGGTCCTAGTACCCACAAATTTTGGTCCCTTCTCTTTTCCTTATTGCATCCCCTTTGTCATTTTCCCAAGTAACTTTAACCTCAATCCTCCTGATCATCCTTACCTCTTCATTCCCCTCTACTCCATTCATTTCAAAATCTGAAACCCTCTTGGTGCCTTCTTTAGTTTTGCCTTCAATTTAGGTATTCGAACCATCAAGAGCATACTACTATTAGAAAGAACCAACCTAGTGCCCCCTCTAATCATCTTGGCACCTCCCTCAGTAGTTACAACCTCTTTCTCTAGCATCAATGGTTCCTTTAGCTCTAGCAACAACACCTTAATGTATTTCTCCCCTACCCCTTCTCTCCATTATTGAGGATGTCATGGGATTCATCTTTGACCACCAAATCTCTTCCCTTATATTTAATGACCCTTTCTTATGGGTGATTCCCCCTTAAATGAACATAACCTAGGAGCAGTGGTGGGCATAGATGTTCCTATGGGCCTCCCTTTTTTCCCCTCTTTTTTCTCCCATGCCCCCTTCACCTCTACTACTTTACTCATACGCCCCCTCCATTTCCCCTCCACTTCATCTTCTACCCTTCACCACCATATCATCCACCATTTATACACCTCCTATAACCCAAAGAATGGTCCCAAGGTTTCAAGTGCTAGAGATGACTTAAGGTAAGCCAAACATATAGTGGAGTTTTGATCAAACTTCAAGGAGCATGAAGAGGATATTGATGTAGAAGTTAGTCCAAGAGGGGAACCCAGTAGTTTGTAATACCCATCATGATCTATTATCCATCACAAAGGTGAGGACTTCTACTAGGTAATAAAGTATGGTTAAGGACCCACTCTTTGTTCTCTAGTCTACTCATGATATGTTAAAAAATCTCCTCAAGGACATGTAAAACCAAGTTCAGACCTTGAAAGCATAAGTAAATAACTCTTTCCTGGTCAAATTGATTATGCAAGTTAAGGATGCCCCTTTACTTCTCTTCTCAATTATTGGGAATGTAGTGGATAATTTGGATGAGACTAATGTGCTTATCTAGAAAAATCAAGATTACTCAGAGAGGATTGTGGAGATAGATAGAAAGAGTAGGAAGCTACTTGTGGTGATTAACAAAATCATGTTCCCAAAATTGAAAATAATGCCAACCTCAGACTTGGGGTTGTATCAGACATATATTGGTAACATGAAGGCTAATATAGAAGAGTGTTTGGTTGTGTCTTGTATTATAACTATATATTTGAATGAGAGTAGGAAGAAGATATTAACCTATTTCAAGGAGGTCAATATATCTATGTTATTCCACCTAGATGCCACCCTACCAGACCAGGAAGAATTCAGAGTCCACCTTGGTCAATTTAACTAGGTTATGAGGGAGAAGGTAGTTAAAATAAACAAATAAGGGCTTATGTGGTGCTATAACTATCAATGCAATCCACATCAATCATCAACTAGGTCTCTAGGGTCTAGGTGTTAATGGAATCACCCTTCCAATTCTACCAAAGGTTGGAGACTCAAGCCAAGGTGATATTTATGGAGCTCCCAATGAACCTTACCAAGTTGGACAAGGAGTTTGACCTCATGATAACTATGTTGGAGGCTAGAGATGTAAGATCAAAGCATTTGGGAGCTAAACCTTCATAGTTGCCTTCACATATCAACTAGGTGATCCCTGCAGATCTTTTACATGTTTGAGGGGATATATTTGTTTTGAATTTTGAATTATAGTTGTAACTATCATGAGTGGACACCATGGCCTAAGATGGGATTTTAATGCTATTTAGAGGTAATCCCCATCCTCATTTATATAACTAAAATTTGTATTTTAATATAGGGGTTGACTAAAACTAACTCAAAAGTACTATCAAATTATATCCAAGACTTTGCCTACTTTTCATTCATCTCTATAGACTGTAAAGTTGTCCAAGATCGATTATTGTAACAACATTCACTTTTTTTATGAATATAATTCTTTTTTTTTAAAGGGTTTATCATGTATCTCAATTATCTTTCATCTCCATTTTTGAATGCATTTCAATGCTAGATAAATTAGATTAATACTTTGTTACTTTATGTGTGTTATGGTTATGATGTGCTTAGCTATTATAATCACTATGTGAGCTCTCTTGTTTCCCTTTTGTAGTACTATTAATTTGGTTATTAATCTACAAATTACCATAGGGTTTTTATGTGTAGTTTACTGTAAACTCCTATTACTCATATTTAGTGAATTCTCATATTTGAGGCATACTCCTAGTTTCCTCACATTTTTCCCATTGTGTGTTGTTGGAGCTAGAAATTTAGTGAAACTCAGTCTATAATGGTACAAATATGGCAAGGTGACTTGGTTTGATGATCAATGCATTGAATTCATTCTTGACCTAGAGGATTCCTTTTATACCTTACTCTCCCTTCCCTTTTGTGTTTGTTTTCCAAGATTTAAATATAATTTCCCCTTGTGTTTAGAAATAGAAAAGCATAATACTTCAACTCTCATAATAACCTTTGACAATTAGACCTGTGTGTAAGAACTTAATATTAAATTTTTGATGGTAATAGTGCATATTTTAGAAACTATTCATGTAGACTCTATTTTTGAAGTCAAATACCCAAATTCATGCCTTGCGATGATCCCAAATGAGTCCTAAAATGTAAGACAAAAGTCTATAGTTTTCCCCATCTTCAATTTTATAGAATACCAAATCTCATGGGTATTTCATGAATTGAGATAATTGGAATAAACAACACTAACCATGTAGATCAATCACCTTAGCCTATAACCTCAATACCTTGCCAGTTGTATCCAAATGAGCATCTCTCTCAAGAGTTAGACTTACAACTCCCTATTTAAATATAAATTTATGTATGTGGATAGGATTAAGAATATATAAATAGTTAAATCACAAGGGTGATAAACTAATCTACAACACTCTAATTAATTGTAAACTTGTATAAATGAATATTTTGAATTATAATGCTAAGATATGTTAAATATAAAAAGTACCAAATTTAAAATGTGTTCAATTAATTATAATACCAAAGAGAAATGATACTTAGTTGGGTTTAATATGTGTAAGAAGATCTAGATTGGAAACATGTAGAAAGTATGTAGGATCAGTATTCTAGATCAATCATCAAATTCTAAGAATTGTACTTATATAGCTATGGACACTACTATTGTATTTAGACACTATTGTTCATGCTAGTGTTTGACTATGATGCAGGTATCTAGTATGAAATAATGACTATATCTTGATGTGACCAACTTCATTATTTTAAATCTTGTTTCTAATTTCTATTAATATATTTAGATATGGGATACAACTTATCACTCTTTTCTAATGATCAATCCTTAGCTCTTCACCCTTATAATGAGTTTGTTAAAAATGTGTTAGTGGGCTCACAATGTCAATCTAACCTCAATGACCCCTTTTTCACTAAGTGCTCCTATATAGCCAATAATACAAGAAGGGCCTCAAACTTATGTATTTATCCCCTATGTGTGGGAATATGTGTGCACAAGGGTCAAATTTATTATATGAAGATGCATGTAGTGATCTAGTTTGTAACTTGAAAAATATCACTCATGGGCTACTTTTTGAATGCTTCATATATTTTTTATTATTTTTCTTAAGATTTATACAAAAATAGGGACTAATATGGTAGAATAACTCAATTTTTTATTTATTTAATGAATTTTTGGTAGATGTTTACTTGGTATTTATTATATGATCAATGAGAAGGTTTAGACTTGTATTTATACCACACCTTTCCAAAAATATATCATGGTAGGGTTCAATAAGATAAATAGGCTGACCAATAGGTTTTAAAATATTTGTAATTTGGATTAATTTTAGAAACTGGACACTAAATAAGGATTTAGACACTACCATTGATGATAGTGTCCCTTTGTGGCTATTAGTGTCTAGAAGGCTAGAAAATAGGTACATGTATGTAACTAAAATTAATGGATGTTTATCAATTTTTAAGATCTATTTATCATGCAGAATATCTTGGTCATCAAAATAACATGGATAAAACTAATACATAATTATTTAGGCATAATGAAATGGAAAATAGGAGCCTTTTGGAATCATTGAGGTCTAGAACTGAAGGGTAGAGTCCTGATTGATATTTCTCAAATGTATAAGATTGAGATGCTATAAATATTTATTTTTAGTATGTACACTCCCCCTGACCAACTCCCAGTGGTGTTGTAGCTTGGTCTCCATTTGATCATCTTCATATTTATTCAGTTGCCTCCCTGACTAACCTAAACCATTCAACATAACTCTAAGATGAAGACACCAACATATCTATCAAATGGGTAGTATCATGTTGTGGTATCACATCATATAAAATCTCATGGTGTTAAATCTCCACCAAGGTCCTCCATTAGGCCTTCTCTTCCATAAAATATATAAAATACAAACTAAAATAACATCATATCTCATATATAATCCAAAAACCTCATACATATATATAGAATGTATTCAGTAAATAAATCAGCATAAACACATTTTTACTTACCCATAGTAGCACCATAATCTCAACCACCTAACACATCTTGGGTGTTATGCCTTTAAGGAGGCAAAAATCCTCTATACTTCCCTTGTTGAATAACATAAGCATGTTGCACTTGACTACGTATCTATAACACTATCATCCAACTAAGAGTTGGTTGTGTTGTATGATCCCCTTACTATAACTACATTTGTGTTTATGGATAAACCTACCTCTATTAGTGCCTCAAAAACCATACCAAAGGTGGTGGTAATGCTTATATCTACTACTAATATTGAGAAACTCCCACTCTTCCTCCTCGTATAGTGTCCTCTCCTCATTTTCATCTTTGATGTCATTTTGACACCCTAGAATAATAAGGACATATGACTGATACCTCAATAGGTAACCCTCCACCTCTCACACCATGCCACTCCCTCACATGACAAGCCCAAGATGTTATGACCATAAGAGGAACTATTGGGTGTGGTAGTCTAAACTAACATGGTACATGATAACATAGTTGAGGCTCTATCCACTATAGATAGTGTCCAATGATCCTCATCCATACCTATGCCTACACAATGGATGGCCATGATGGTTAGGCATCCATTTTACCCACATATAAGTACCAAATAATCTACCCATGTTGCATTACCTATAACATAAACACATGGGTAATCACCCGTAACTATGATATCATGCCTATTTTTACACTAATAGTAGAGCATCATCCATGACATGAGGCAAAATTGTTAGTTTATACATAGGGAGACACTCATAAATCCATGCTCTCTAATATACCAATAGGCCTCATAATCTATTAGAATATTGATAAATACCATATAAATTGTGCACTAAATGCACCCAAATAAATGAGCCTAAATCATATTATTTAACCCTAAAATGGATGGGGATCCTATTTTGGGTAGATAGGGTTAATAATATAAAAATGATAATGCACAAGGGTGATAATCAATTCTACAGTAGGTCAGTTGAGTGATAAACTTAGATATAAACATATATTGAATTTCTTATGTTGAGAATAGGCTAAATATAGTAAGTATAATTAAGCTATGTATGGAAATGACAAAAAAGTAATATATTTAGTTAGTTTTGATGCTAACATAATGTTGGATCTAAAACATGCAAAAAGTAGACTTGAAAATGATTTTTGAATAGTCATCAGATTCTATATCTAAAACTTTTAGAGCATTGGACACTAACATCAACCTATAATAGTTACATCAACATTATTGTTTGGGTTCAACACAAGTGTATTATATAAAATACTTACTATAAAATGATGTAACCACTTATATCCTTTTGGGTTTGAATTCACTTCACTCTAGTGCATTTAGATTTTGATCATGGACTGTCACTCCTCATGAATTTATAAAACCCTAATTCTTCATCTTCATGGTGACCTTGGGGAAAAATGTATTAGTGGGAACATGATGTTGAACTGACCCCAAATAGTCCTTTGTCAGTAAGCATTTCTTACATGGATAATACTTTGAAGAGGACCTTAGAATGATGTAGTTCTCCCATGCATGTTGGTTTGTGTTTGAATCATGCAATGTGTATAAATAAATTACTATAGTGACCTAGCTTTTAACTTTATAAATCATGCTCTTAGGCTACTCCTTTAGTACTTCAAACTTGTAAATTTGTTATTCATATAAATAGTATGGAAATAGGGAATCATTATCCAATTAAATGCTTAATAGTATGTTTTTAATAAGTTGCCTTGGTCTCTCTTAGTTTTTTTCTAATTATTCCCTAGGTGAGGAATGAATGAGGGTTGATCTTGTATTTATATCAATTCCTTTGGATAAGTAACTCATATTAAATCACTTAAGCCAACCATTAAGATATGTTTCATTTGTAAAATAGTTGATTTTAGGGCACTTGGCACTTATGTCAGGTTAGGACACTAACATCGATGCTAGTGTCTATCCCAAACATTAGTGTTCAAGGAGAAAGAAAGTAGGTACATGCTTATAACTTTTAGAGATGGAAGATAAGTACATTTCAATCATTTTGGCAAGATAGAAGGTTTGGGTCATCAACATAAGACCAATCAAACTAGGAGATAGGATAAGGGGCATAATATGGAGTAGCTATAAGAATTGTAAAAGTAAATATGATCTATATGTGATAGGAACATCCAATATATAAGTTTTCCAAGTGTACAAGACTAAGTTTCTATATAATCCATAAATATCATCTACATTTTTTCCCTTTGATCTAGTAATGAAAGTAATATTTTAAAGGAAATGAATGCATACTTGGGTGTGTATAACACACCTTATCTTTGTGTGTGCCCAGTTTGAGTGCTTTTTTGGTGACTGACTTGTAACAAAGATCATGTTATAGTGTATAATTAGTGCAGATAATCTAGAATTGAAATTACTTGAAATAGATTTAAATTGAAAATGCAAGGTTTAGGAGTACACATGTGTGTCAATGTAATCTTATTACTATTGATAATTTGATTTGAATAATATGTATCATTATAAGTCTCTAAAACTGATCTTAAGATAAATATAAATAAATATTGAAAATTCATACATACAAGGAGATAGAGAGAGAGAGAGAGAGAGGATTGGAAATTTCATGCCCCCAACCTTAGAGCAAAGATGAATTATAACTTGGTAGTTGATATTAACTTGCTTGTGTAACCCAATGATACTTATAACCTAGTGAGTTTGGCTGATATAATCAAGTCCAACCTAAAAAATTGGCAAGATTGAGTGATTTAATCACCTCAACCATACCAAAAAGTGAACCAACTACTGTAGTAGACTAGTTTAATAAATTCCATAAAAGTCTAACTAGGTTATCAGTATGTAAAAGTATGTGATGTGGTAATGGTCTATAAAAGCATTTTAGAATCTAAAATTGATTTGGATTTTTCAATATTAGGTACAAATTACATAGCATATGTACCTTATATATGTCTCATGATGAAACCATGTATAAAAATGGTACCAATGTATAGAATTCTACCACAACTATGAATCTGAATCATGTAACTATGTGCTTTGACCAATTCAAAAAACTATGTAAGCATAGAAAAAATGCTTCCAAATAATGCCCCCGCTATATATATGGAGTAATCTAAAAACTGATATAAGTACCAAAGTGGATAAAATGTTTCTAAAACATGGCCCCACTATAATCTAGAGATTTCCAATATTAAAAAGGTGTGAAGAACATGCTTTTAAATCATGTCCTGACTGTTTATGAAAACCATGAATGTGTGGAAGCCATATCCATATGACATGCCCCTAATGAATTTTAAAAATATAAAAAGTGTGGATAACATGCCTCTATGACATGCCCCCACTAATACTCCCCTATTTAAGGTGAGGGAAAGATAGGAACTGGTAGTTACCTTACCTAAAAAAGATAATACAACTATATAATTTGTAAATGAAACCATGTACCATATAAAATGAACATGTCTAGGTAGTTATAGCATTGAAGCACATATAATTAATATTATTACATGAAGGCCTAAGATGCATGATAAATATCATGGCAAAATTTAGCTAATAATATTATAATCTCAATAAGCAAACAAGCACACACACAGGATCACTCAAAAGTAATTAAAAAATCAATAGTCTAAAGAGACCACAAATAAGGGGCATGTTTAAATGTCACATAGTCAAAGGGACATGACTTAGTCAAATGTCCACAAAAGCAAGGATGACAAATTTAAATGTCCATACAAAAAATAATGACATATACAAATGGAAAACAAATCACACATAGGCATAGGGGATGTAAGTAAAGGAGCATATTCAAATGATCAAACAAGGAATATAATAACAAGGAAAGACACTCAAGGAAGTGCATGAGTTAAATTGTAATCAACTAGCATAAACATGTCATATTAACCCATATATCAAATGTGTTAGGAATAAATGTTAAGTGTATAGCATATCAAGTACCATGTGTAAGACATAATCATGGATAAAGGCATGTGTGAGTACATACGTAAACTCAAACATGATAATGTAAATTGACCATTGAATCATATAGCATGTGTGTATCAAGATCAAATAAATGGATGTCCCCAATGTCTTCATGAAATGAGTAGATGGAAGGCCCAACATCTGAAATAGGAATAGATCATGTATTTGTATATACATGTATCACACTCAAGTAAGTGTGACACACATGTCTAAGTGGGTGTAACTGAATATGACATTCATCAACATGGAAATAACACATAGATGCTAAGGAGCTACTATAATATGTAGGTATCGAATATATTTTTTGATTTTTGAATGTTATTTATTATTTATTTTTATTTTGGTATTTTAGAATGTTTGAAAAGGAACTATCATCCTATGATTCATCCAATGGATGGTCATAGATATCTCCCCATTATTAACCTAGTGTAATAATATTGTGACATTGATAAGGAGCATGTATGGGTTCAATATATGTCATAGTAGTATCGGTTATGCTCTATAGGACTCTATGGTCATAAAATAGTAGTAGGAGTAATAGGAATAAGGGTTCATTGAACCCATCATTATGTGTTATGTGGTTTATTTAAAATAATCATAATAGGAGCATGTGTAGGTGTTATAAATATATAAACATGTACATAGTATATGGGGATTCTATAGAATCCACTATATGTATCTAATGTAATGGCCTCTCAAGTATTGGATGCCTAGTAAATGGTATTGCATTTTACTTACCCTTTTTTGGTGAATGAGTCTTAGTAGGCTTGGTAATTAATTGTTTGGGTATAAGTTTTACTTGTTCAAGAGGATGCTCATATGGAATATTGGAAACTATAACTAAATGATTATAATTAATATATTTTATAAATCCATGCACTATAGAGGGTACTACTTGAAGTGTATAGATCCAAGGTCTCCCCAGTAACATATCAAAGATGCCTGTGGAAGGTATAATTAAAAAGGTAGTAACCACATGTGTGGGATTGACCTGTAAAGGTAATTCAATCTCTTCAAGAACCTTTTGGGAGGTCCAATTGAATGCTCTAATTGATATAGTATAAGGATTAAAATCATGATGAGTATTACCTAAGTGCATAATTAATGTCATGGTGTAAATGTTATCACTTACACCATTATTAATCATAACATTATGCATAGGGTGTTTATCAAGGTTTGATCAAATGAATAAAATATTAATATCAGAGTCATTGTCCTTAATCTCATTGTCATCAAAAGTAATAGAGGGTTATCTGAACATAGGAAGTATATGTCATGTGTAAGTACCAATAATCCCATCTACTAAGTGTTCATAATGTGATGGAGGAGGATGTGCATTATATGTCAGTTTCACTTTTGGTTCCTTCTTAAAATGGTCTTGAAAATTATTTTTAAATATTTTCTATTTGTGGTGATCACTAGGTTGTGATCTTAATTCCTTTGGAGGATCCTCAAATGAAAGATTTTGGTCATCAATAAAACATTGGATCTTGTGATTTAAGGTAAAGCATATGCTTGTAGAATTACTTGGTCCCTATGATAAACATAATAAGCATTTATATCATATCATTTGGGTAGAGGTCAACTCATATCAACCTCGATAGGATGGAGATATATAAGATGACACTCTAGTAACTATGGGAGTAATGAAGTTGGGGAATCAGGTAAATGGGAGAATTATCTCCTTAGTTTATTGGATAAAATAAGTTGATTAGGCTATAGTGAAACTATGGTAACCATGGTGGTTGTTTCCTTTTTAGGCTAAAGATATTTTACCTTATAACTTGTTTTTGTTAAAAATATGGCACTATATGTAGATGTAATTGGTGTGTTTACTACATATTTGAGCTTATTTAATTAAATGAACTTCATTTTATAGTCTCGTACAATATGGCATAAGTCATTGAAATATGTGAACTTCTTAAAAATAATGGACTCATGTAAAGGAGCAAGAAAACTTTGTTTAAATATGTCTTTCAAATCCTTATCTACCATAAGATTGGTCATTTTAGCTATCTTTATCTTATATCTCAAGGCATATTCATTGATAGGTTCATTGGTTTTTTGTTTGATTTTATCAATTTGAGCATAGAAAACCTTTTCAGAAATATTAATGGAAAAGTGTGATAAAAACTGGTTGGTAAGAGGTTTTAATTCTTTCATAGATTGGAGAGATAAATCATAGGACCACCTCAAATCATATTCTTTAAGGCTTCTTGGAAATAATTTAATCAAAATTTGGTCATTAGAGGCATAGTCAAGGCATGCTACATAAAAGGATCAAAGATGTTGCTCAGGATCAGCTTTGCCATCATAAAATGGAAACTTAGGTGTAACAAATCAAGTTGAAAAGGGTGAAAATATATCTCATGTGCAAGAAGGTTATGCAACACATCTTGTGAATCAATAACAAGAGGAGATTTTAAAGCATTTTTTTCAATGTTTTTAACCTTGTCCTCCAAGGTATTTATAACTTGAAGGAGTGCTTGAACTATGGACCCATTGGGATTTATATTAGCAACCTGAGTAGTCACCAAAGGGGATGTAAACATGGTTTGAGTAGTAATAGGCATTAAAATAAGTAGTTATGCTGAAACAATAGATGTAGTAATAGTGTTTTGGTTTTCGAGAAACAAAATTTGGAAGACATAATTTATGCCTTCACTAGATGTAGGTGAATTGATAAGTATAGATTTAGGTATAATACCTTCTATGGATTCACCATCACTAGGTGAAGCAACCTTAGTTTTATCTTGTTTACTTCTTTCATCTCATGTAATCTACAAAAATGCATCCATTAAGCTCTTATTATTGTTGAGATGAGTAATCAATACTTCTTTATATTCCATTTGGAATTGCATTTTTGCACTAACATTTTCCATTACTTCAAAAATGAAAAAAAATTAAAATTTTCAACAAATTACAATAATCAATAAAAATAAAAAAACCTAATTGACCTAGGGTTTTATGTTTAAAGATCAGGTTCACCATATTTTTAACCCTAAAATGGATGGGGATCCTATTTTAGGTAAATAAGGTTAAAATATATAAATGATAATGTAATATAGAAATGATAATGCACAAGGGTGATAATCAAATCTACAGTAAGCCAATTGAGTGATAAACTTAGATATAAACATACATTGAATTTCTTATGTTGAAAATAGGCTAAATATAGAAAGTACAACTAAGATATATATGGAAATGATAAAGAAGTAATATACTTAGTTGGTTTTAATGTTAACACAATTTTAGATTTATAATATATAGAAATTATATTGGAAGATGATTCTTGAAAAAATTTTAGATTTTGGATGTGATTCTTGTATATCTCTAGACACTAATGTCAACCTGGGATAGTTGTGTTGACATTATTATCTAGGTTCAATGTAAGTGTATTGTATATAGTAATTATTAGTAAAGGATGTAACCACTTGGATGCTTATGGGTTTTAATTCACCTTCAATTTGGTACATTCATATATGGGTCATGGACTATCACTCTTCATGAATATGTAAAACCCTAGTTCTTCATCTTCATGGTGACCTTGGGGGAAAATGGGTTAGTGGGCACATGATGTCAAGTTGATCCTAAATAAACCTATGTCATTAAGTGCTTCCCACTTAGATAATACTCTAAAAATGGACTCAAACTAATTTATTTCTCTCCTATGTGTTGTCTTGTGTGTGAATCATGCAATATGTGCAAAGTAAGTACAATAGTGACCTAGCTTGTAACTTGGTAAATCATGAACTTGGGTTGTTCCTTTGGTACTTCAGACTTAAAAATGTGTTTTTATTATGATTGGTATGGAAATAGATAATATTGGTTTAATTAAATGTTTAATATAGTGATTTTAATAAGTTGCCTTGGTCTTTCTTAATCTTTTACTAGGTGTTTCCCAGGAGAGGAATGAATGAGGGTTGATCTTGTATTTATATCAATCCCTTTGGATAATTAATTCAAATTAAAGAACTTAAAATAACCATTAAGATAAGTTTCATTTGAAAAATAGATTACTTTAATATACTAAACACTTGCATCAAGTTAGGACACTTGTGTCAAGTCAGCATACTAGCATCAACACTAGTGTCTATCCTAGATGCTAATGTCTAAGGAGTAGGAAAATAGGTATAGGCTCAAAACTTGTAGAGGTGGAAGATACATTTTAATAATTTTGGTCAAGATATAAGGCATGATTCATCAACATAATGGTCAGACTAAGAGATAGGCCAAGGCATAAGATGGAGTAGATGCGAGACTTGTGGAAGTGGGAAAGGTCTAAAACTGAGAAGAATAGCCAAGATCTAAGTTTTCTAAGTTTAAAATATTAAAGTGATATATAATACATAAATATCATCTACACATATAACATTTCATGATCTAACATTAATTGGCATAGGTCTATGATATACAATGGTACTCTGACATATAACTTATGATAGATCAATAAAGTTATCATAAGTGCAATAATTTCTTTTTGGATACCCATAATGATCAATATATATACATCAAATAAAATAATGTGCAACCCTCACTCATTATACCTCTCAGAACTTATGGCCCACATAGATAACACCTTTTTCTCATCAAAGGAATCAAGGGTGTTGCACACTAAAGGTATTTCCATAATATGTAAGCCTAAAATTACATGAACATCCTCTAATTCAATACCCACTTCGATGGTATCCTCATCCACCACCCACAAAAAATTATTAGGTAGTCTCTTCCATACGTATTAAAACATGAAAACTAACTCTACACTAAGTGGGATCCACTGCATATCCATAATACCTCTAAATCCTAGCATAGCTAGATGAACTCGATAAAATTGTAGGTAACTACTCTAGTAAATTTGGTAACCATATAACATCCAATATTTTCCAAAATATGTAATGCTTATGCAAAATATCAAACAATAATGTACAAATCAGGGCTCTATCCAAAAATTAAACTACACTAGATATTAAAAACAATAAATCACTTCTTATTTCAAATTAACTAATTCATTGCATCGACCATTTTATTTTATAAACTATATCACTCATTTTATTTTCTAAATTATTTTGACCATGTGCCTTATTTTCTAAACTATATTATCCATGTATCTTATTACATCAGCCATCTATAAATTTAAAGTATATCAACCATGACCCACTATATTAACTTTTTATTATACTACATCAACCTACATATTGTAGGTGATATTTATAGATTATATAGGACCTTAGTATTATACACTTGGAAAACTTATACCTTGGTTATTCCTCTCAATTATTTACCTTTTTTCTTTTATAAATCTCACATATGCTCTATCTTGTTCCCCTTGGCCTATCTCTTGGTTTGACCAATCTTATGTTGATGAACCAGACCTTTTATAGTGCCCAGAATGCTTAAAATATGCTTATCTTATGCCCTTACAAGTTCTGAGCCTATACTTATTATCTAACTACCAAGACACAAGCATCAATCCTATACCCCTACATCAATGCTAGTATCTTACCCTAACATAGGTGTCTAGTTCCCTAAAGTCATCTAATTTATAAATGAAACATATCTTAATGGTTAGCCTAAGTGCTTTAATGTGAGATATTTCTCTATAGGAGTGGTATATATTCACAATCACTCCTCATCCATTCCTCACCTATCATTCATACCAAAGAGTGTTTAATTAAGAAAAACTTTCCTATTTATTCATATTTCTATATCAGGCATAGGGACTACATATCTACAAGTATGAAGTACTGAAGGAGAAGACTAAGAGATAAATTTTCCAAGTTACAAGCTAGGTCACTATTATACTTTATTTTCACATATTTCATGATTCACACACAAGCCAACACATAGTGGAGAACTATATCAATTTGAGTCCTTATTTAGAGTATTGGCTATGTAGGCAGTGCACATTGATATAGGGGTCTTTGGGGTCAAATCGATAATGTGTAGACACTAACTCATTTTCTCCAAGGTCATTATAAAGATGAAGAACTAGGGTTTTATAATTTTAGGAGTGATAGTCAATGACCCATATTATAATGCATTAGAGTGAAGGTAAAGATAAATCCATAAGCATCAATATGGTTACATAATTTTCTAGTAATTATTTTCTACATGACACTTGCATCTTTTATATATTAGTATTTACACACCATCCCAGGCTGATGATAGTGTCCACATCTCTAGAGGTACTCAACCCATAATTTGGTAACTATTCTGGAATCCTCTTCTAGTTTGCCTCTTGCCTATTCTAGATTCAGAACTATATTAGCATTAGAACTAGATAATTACATTATTTCTTTGTTATTTCCATATCTAGCATAGTTTTACTTACTATTTTTAGCCTTTCTTATTTAATAAATTGAGCATATGTTATATTTGAGTTTAGCATTAATTAGCTTGTTATAGAGATAGTTTAATACCCTTGTACCCTAGGTTATCTCCACCCCCTTTAACCCTAGCTTCCCTAATCTATATTTTTAGTGTTAAAAATTTGGTGAACCTAACCTTTGAGAACCAAGCCCTATGTGGTTTAGGGTTTTGTGTTTCATGCTTTATTGATTGTTTTACTTTATTATAAATTATAAATTTTTCATTTGTGAAGCAATGGAAAATGTTAACACAAAAAATTGTTTTCAAATGGAAGATAAAGAAGTCGTGATCACTCATCTCAATAATAACAAAGGCTTAATGGCTACATTTGTGTATGTTACATGAGATGAAATCAGTAAACATGATAAGGCTAAGGCCTCCTCACCTAGTGATGGTGAATGCTTAGTAGGTACTATAATTGATTCCATATCTTTCAACCTTCCTACATTTATCGGGGTCATAGGATATGTATTTCAACCTTTATTTCCTAAAACTACTATTGCTACATCTACCATGGGGCTAATAAATGTTTCAACTCAAATACCAATTTCTATGCCTATTCAAACCATATTTACATCCCCTTTGGTGACTACTTAGCTTGTTAATATAAATCCCAATAGGTCCATAATTCAAAGACTCCTTTGTTTGGAAATTGATTTTAATTTTTTTTCATTATTGTCTACAAGGCATGTACAATGACAAACTAGTCTAACAGGTGTAGTGAGATGGAGCATGGTGGTCTAATGTGCTTAATGCAGTCACATGCTTGCATGAAGGTTGATTGGATGAATTTATGGTGGCATGGATCATTCTATGGTATTGAAATACATGATCTTGAAATGTTTTATGCAGGTTAGAGTGGTTTCATGAGTCTTCATGAAGTATGTAGGTCGGTAGGTTTGACCATGCATAGTTGCCTATAGGGTTTTGAGTCATATGGCTTGTATGCCATTGTATGGATATTAGTGTGCTTTGAATATTCATTTTGGACATGTATAGGATTTTTATAGGTCATATATATTACTTTTAAGTGGTTTTAAATGGTTTGTAAGGTTTTCAGCTCTTGGCCTAGTTGGCCTAGGTGGGCTTTTGAGGCCTTATGAAGGGTCAAAGGGTGTTTTCAGGTTGGTGAAGCTTGTTTATGAGGTTTGAAGTCATATAAGGAGATATAAAGTCAAGAAAAATCTTCATGTGCTTCAGAGGGTGCTCGAATGGTGCATTTTGAGCTCGAGAGGAAAATTCTCACATTCTTAAGCTCATGTATAATTTGCATTGGGATATAAGTATTTTATATATATTTGGGAATGATCCTAATAAATTTTTCCAAGCATTATTTCATGGATTAAGGACCTATTCTTTATGAAGTATGGCTAAGAAGGTAAGCAGGTTTTTATGTGCAAAATTCCTAGTCTTAAGACCCAATGCTAAAGATATTTATTATTGATGATTTTTAATGTGGTAGATGGATATAATGATGTTTTAAGGTTTCATATGACTCATATATTATTTTGAGTATGTTCTTGGTTAGTCTTGACTATTTGTGGATCCCACAAAAAAGTGCTCCTTAACAGTGTTTTTGATATTATGAGAGATTTCTAAAAGTAACCAAGGGAAAAAATGGGTGTGTTATGAATATTATAACTTGATTAAAAAAATCATGGAAATTTTTATGAATATTCATTTCTTTGTGTCAAATTTATAAGTCTTCAAAGTTGACTAGTCGCTAGAGTGGAAATGGAGCAAACATTGAGAAAGACCAGTTAGAGTGAGAAGATGAATTGGGAAGGTGATCAAGTGTTTAAGAATGAATTTTAGAGATTAGTGGTGATTAATGGGTTTTATTAACTCTATAAACTCATTTTAATTGGTTCTTATTCTTGAGGTATGATCAGGGAGTTGACTCAAAGTTGACCTTCTTGATCCTTTTGAGTCTATGTGAGCTAGATAAGTGTAAATGGCTTGTAGAAGAGTTTTTGCTATTGAATCCTATGATATAATTATAGGAGAGTGATCTAGGGTAATTTTAGGATATTTTTAATGAATTTTAATATCTTATTTAATCCATTTTATGTAATATAAAGTCATGTTTCCATGATTGGTTTTTGGAGCTTGCAAGTAACCTGAAGTGGCCTATTTAGAGAGGCTATTTTAAGTTGTTCTAAATAGATTTTGAGGTAAGTGAGAGCTTGGTGATATTATATGAGTCTCATAACTTAATTAAATGTATTTTATATTCATATTTTTCCTCTATTTTTTTTGAATTATTCAAATTTCTTTGACTAAGTTCCATATGTGCATGACTAGTTTGAGTAGGTCATCAAAATTGAGTTAGTTCAGATGGTTTTGAGCTGTGTGAAGGTGAAAAATGTATTTTGAGTTTTTTATTGAGTCATGAAGGACATTTTTAAGGCATTATATCATTTTTTCAAGTGGATAAATGAATATCATGCTTCAGTTATTCTTGGCAATATTTTTTGGGTGTTTGCAAGTATTGGATTGAGAGAGAGAATGGCTTGGATAGAGTAGTGGTTTGGAGTTCCAAGTGGATTGGACACTTGGGGAAGTGTGAAATTGTATTATAAGATCCATTTTATATTTTTAATATATTTATGAAGTCTTAAGTTGGATTAAGGAGTCCAAGGTGTAACATGTTGATTTGTAGGCCTAATTCCTTTAGGTTTCTATTAGGCCTAATTGGTGTTTTGGGTCTTAAGGGCAATGGCTGACCTAAGGAATGTATGGATCTTACATATAACGTGTATGAGGATATATTTAAAATATATATCAATCATGGAAATAATCTTGGCTGACCAATATGGATTAGATAAGAGTATGGTATATATACTAGGCCTAATTAGACTATTTGAAGATGGAGATTTTGTGTGGTGAAAAGCAAAGAAAAGAGTTCAATAAAGGAGTAGAGATGGGTTATTAAGTACCATGAGAGGGTGAAGAGGATCAGTCATTTTTTTTATGAGGTTCAGAGCTAACAAGTCATTAGACCTAACAGTCTAAAGGGTGACTTGGTCGAGTGAATGAGCTAGGAGTGCCTGCCTAGAGAAGAGAAGCAGATTATAGGTGTATGAGATTTAGGTGTTCCATCATCAAGGATAGAAGACATCATATATAAGGTGGTTTATTGGGTGCTTAGTCACCTAGGGGGCTGTATCCTCCTTACTAGTTGGATCTAGCTAAAGGTCTAGTAGGTACTGGACTAAATTGAGGGGTGGGTGCTCCTTGATCAGTTGATGTTGATCTAAAAGTTTCATGTTTGTGATATCTTTATAGGACTATATTACATTGTCTTTTAGGATTGAGAGTGGGTTTTCTCCCCCTAGAGGGTTTCCCACATAAATGATGTATTAATGTGCTTCTCATTTTCATGCTTTATATGTGATCTCTTTGTCTTGATGTTTGTCCAAGTGCTTATACTTTGTGATGATGAATCATGAATGAATGATAAGTGAAATAAAAGAAAAATTAGATAATTAATTCATCCCCCCTGCCTCTTGGTAATCTTATACCTCTAATAATAGGTATCAAAGCTAGACCTTTGAATGAGGCTTGACAACCTACAAGTGATCCTAAGTAGCTTAGGGGTGATCTTATGAGTAGCTTGGTGATTAGTTTGAGCCTAGTCAGCTTGTTGTTAGAATTAGTGATGATCAGTATGGTAGCCTAGTTGTTGTCATGGTTATTCATGTTTTTTGAGTTGTGATTTCAAGACTGTTTATGTTTTTTAAATTGTTACAAATGTTATGAAGATATTTCTTATTATTGTAGCTTCAAAAGATTTCTTGTGAGCTTGAAGGAGATTATTGAAAGTGATCTTGAAGGTTTTATGGTGAGTGTTCTATTTATTTGTTTTAAAGGTGACCTTATAAGTTCATAGAGGAGTGTGATGGTATCATGAATAAATTTTGATTAATCTAAGGTTGATAGTTGTTTTGAGTTTCTTGTCGGGGTTTTGAGTATGCTTATTATAGAGGTTAAAGAATGTTGTTTCAAGAGTCACCTTTGGGTTTGTGCCTTGTAGATGAGATGTTTAAAAAAGGGAGAATGATCTGAGGATCATTTAATTCTTGTAATTTTTTTTTGGTCTTTGTTACATATCTAGAGATGCCATAAGTTCTTATTTTTCATAACAGGGTCTTAACTGTGAGGGTGAGGTTGATCCTTTGAGTCAATTTGAAGGGCTTTCATAAAGAGATCAATGGACTAAGAGGTTGGGTATAACCTAAAGGTCATGTGGAATTATTTTTCTTATTTTGGTATCTTATTTTGAGTGTTTTGAAGGAAATATTTCTTATCAAATGTCTGACAGATAGTAGGTGTATATACAGAATTATATGACTGTGTGTTTCCATAAAGTACTTTGAAGAATTATTAGCCATAATGGCTTGTGGTTTCTGAAGGATAAATGGTTTATGAATTAAGGATAATATGGTATATATTCCTATTTGTCTTAAATGTTCAATTTAACCCAAGAAGTTAGTTAGAAATAAGAATGGTTTTAAAAGGAATGTTCAGGTCTCTTAGTTCTAAAGTGCATTTTTTTATCAATATTTGATGCCTTAGTTGAGTGGTGTTTTGAATTAAAATAAATAATTGGTTTTTTTTAAGACATGAGGAAGATTTAAAAAATTCATTCCTAGGTGGTATGAATCTTTGATGAGCTCAAATGTGAGTTTTGTGGTCAAAAGTCAAAGTTGACCAATTTTGGTAATGATGACTACCTAGAAGGTGCTCAAAGTGCTCTTTTGATGATTTATGATGGATAAAATATTGTAAGTAGATGATTTAAGTTTTTTTTGACATGTCAAAGTAGAATAAGAGGTTTTGATATGTCTATGAGGTGCTCAGATGTGATTTTGACCTTTTGGTCAAGGTGCCTACTGTAGATAATGAGCCTGTATGCATAGAGTGCTTGGTTTCAAGGGTCACTTGAAGAATGAAGATGTTTCATGAAGAATTTTTTCCTCAATAATTTCTACACATGTGTTTAATACATTTTCCATGTGGTTTCATAGGTTGATGAATGATTTTATGCCAGGATGAACGTTTTGAGTGGTCTCTAGCTCATCTTCTCAAGAGCATGTGTTTAGAGGCTTAAAGGAAGTCCATGTTCCCAAAGGTATGGAAACTTTAAATTTGGCATGGAAGTTAGTTTTGATGGTCTCCAAGTGTGGTATCTATCTTAGGTGTTTACATTGATTGGAGGTTGACTTTTGATTAATTATTGCTTTAAAGGCCTAGTCATTTAGGCATGATTGAAAAAGTGGTCATTATTTGGATTTGAGTTCTAAAAGATTCAAATAAATTGAATGGGCCAAATGGGTTTCTATAAAAAGTCTTAAAATGGTCTGACAGTGAGCATATTTCAATTTATTCAATTTTTGGTCTTTTAGGAGACCTAATTACCTAAAAGTCTAAAGAAGGAAGTATGCTAAGGAGGATGAGTTGGAGGCTCATTCTTGGTATGTATGAGGGGGAATGGTATTGGTTTTCAAATATAAATTTTCATGGCTTGAAGTGATTAGGGTAGATATTTATGAGGTTTGTAGTGGCCAGATAGGGCTATAAGGGGTTTAAATAGGCCTAGTGAAGAAAATGAACATTATTGAAGAAATTTTCCAAAGAAAGTTGGCATTTTTGGTTTTAGTTGAGCATTTTTTTCTATTATAAGCATGATCTAGGTGTGGTGTTATTCTTAGAGTGCCCTTGGTGTTCTATATGGTGCCTTAAAAGTGATGATAAGTGAGCTTGTATAGAGCTTTAGTGATCTTATTGTTGTTTGAAGTGATGGTAGCTATTCTTAGAGTTCATGTAGATATGCATGGGTTGTGTAGATTGAGGGGGAGACTTCAAAGTGTATTAGAGTCCTAGGGGGAGATATGTTACCTTGTAATTGATGATAGGTCCAAGGATCTAGGTAGCTTGGGAGTATTTTCTGAGTGTAAGCACATTCCAAGGGGGAGTTATGCTTGTTTGAGGTCAGAATGGTACTTTTTAAAATGCATTATTATAGGTGATCTTGATTTCATATGTTTCTTTTAGCTTAATTGCTTGATTTCTGAGGTGCTTAGTGTTGAAGGGAGTCCACTTTATCATTTTCAAAAAGGGAGAGAGAGAAAAGGAGTGTTGTCAACAATGAAGAAGGGGGAGATTATTGGTAAATTGATGGTAAGTGTTGTCATTGATGTCTATAAGTCATGCACAATGAAAAAGTGGTCTAATAGGTGAAGTGAGATGGAGCATGGTGGTTTAGTGTACTTAGTGCAGTGACATGTTGGCATGAAGGTTGATTGGATTAATGTATGGTGGCATGGATCATGGTATGGTATTGAAAGACATGATCTCGGAATTTTCTATGTAGGTCAGAGTGGTTTCATGAGGTTCTCATGAAGAATGCAGGGCTAGTAAGTTTGACCATGCATAGTTACCTATATGGTTTTGAGTCTTATGGCTTATATACCATGGTATGGAGATTATTTTTATTTTAATATTCATGTTATACATGTGTAGGATGTCAAAAGGTCATATAGTTGACTTCCAAGTGGTTGTAAGTGGTCTGCAAGGTTATTTAGCTCTTGGCCTAGTTGGCCTAAGTGGACTTGTGAGGCCTGGTGAAGGTTCAAAGGGTGTTTTTAGGTTGTTGAAGCTTGTCTTTTCATGGGAGATAGTCAAGAAAGTTTTTTCAAGCATTTATATGATTTTTTAGGTTATATAAGGAAAGATAAAGTTAATAAAAAAAATTGTATGCTTTAGATGGTGCTCAAATGGTACATTTTAAGCTCAAGAGGAGAGTTCTCATGTTATTCAGCTCATGTATACATTACATGGTAAGATGATTCTTTTGGATATATTTTTTAAGTATCCAAAGATATTTTTTCAAAAATAATTTCCTGGATTAAGGACCTATTCTTTATGAACGATTGCTAAGAAGGTAAGTAGGTTTTTATGTGCAAAATTCCTAGTCTTAAGACCTGATGTTGAAGATATTTCTTGTTGATGATTAATAATTTGGTGTATGGCCATAATGATTTTTTAAGGTTGCATAGTACTCCTCTAGGCTTCTGAAGATGTGCTTGGTGAGTCATGACTATTTGTTGGTCCCATAAAAAATTGCTTCTTAACAATCTTTTTGATATTGTGAGAGATTTTTAAAAGTAACTAGGGGAAAAAATGGGTGTGTTATGAATATTATAAATTTATTACAAATTTCAAGGAAATTTTTATGAATATTAATTTCTTTGTGTCAAAGTAATAGGTCTTCAAAGTTGACTAGTCGCTAGAGTGGAAATGGAGCAAACATTGAGAAAGACTAGTTGGAGTGAGAAGATGAATTGGGAAGGTGATCAGGTGTTTAGTAATGAGTTTGAGATATTTGTGGTGATTAATAGGTTTTATTAACTTTATAAATTCATTTTAATTGGTTCCTCTTCTTGAGGTATGATCAGGGAGTTGACTCAAAGTTAACCTTCTTGGTCCTTTTGAGTCTATGTGAACTAGTGAAGTGAAAATGGCTTGTAAAAGAGTTTTTACTATTAGAACCTATGATATAATTATAGAAGAGTGATCTAGATTCATTTTATTAAATTTATCATTACTTGGAAGATATTATTTAATCCATTTTAGGTGATATAAATTCATGTTTCCATGACTAGTTTTTGGAGCTTATAGGCAGCCTGAAGTAGCCTATTTGGAGAGGCTAGTTTGAGATGTTCTAAGCAGAGTTTGAGGTAAGTGAGAGATTATTTATATTATATTAATATAAAATATTTATTACATGGATTTTTTATTCATATTTTTCCTCTATTTTGGTTGGATAATTCAAATTTGTTTGACTAACTTTCTAATGTGCATGACCAATTTGAGTAGGTCATCTAAAGTGAGTTAGTTTGGATGGTTCTAAGTTGTGTGAAGGTAAAAAATGGATTTTTAGGTGTTTATTGAGTCATAATGGACCTTATTAATGGTTTATATAATTTTTTAAATTGTATAAATTAATATCATTCTTTATTTCTTATTGGCATTATTTTATGGGTGTTTGTAGGTCTTGGAGCGAGAGAGAGATTGGCTTGGATAGAGTAGTGGCTTGGTGTTCTAGGTAGATTAGACACTTATGTAAGTGTTAAATTGTATTATAATATCAATTTTTATGGTTTTTATCTATTGGTGAAGGCTGAAGGTGTACCAAGGAGTCCAAGGTGTAACATGTTGGTTTGTAGGCCTAATTCCTTTAGGTTTCTATTAGGCCTAATTGGTGTTTTGGGTCTTAAGGGAAATGGATGACCTAAGGAGTGTATGGATATTAACATATAACGTGTATGGGGATATATTTAAAAGATATATCAATCATGTAAATCATCTTGGCTGACCAAGATGGGTTAGATAAGAGTATGGTATATATATTAGGCCAAATTGGCCTATTCGAAGATGAAGAGTGTGTGTGGTGAAAAGAGAAGAAAAGAGTTAAATCAAGGAGAAGAGATGGGTAATTAATGACCAAGAGAGAGTGAATATTATTATTCATGTTTTTATTATTAGTTTCATGACCTAATAATTCATTAGACTTAATAGTCTAAAGGGTGACTTGGTTGAGTGAATGAGCTAGGAGTGCCTGCCTGGAGAAGAGAAGTAGATTGTAGGTGTATGAGCTTCAAGTGTTCCATAATCAAGTATAGAATACATCAGAGTTGAGGTGGTTTATTGGGTGCTTAATCACCTATGGGGTTGTATCCTCCTTGTTATTTGAAGCTAACTAAATGTCTAACAGGTACTAGACTAAATTGACAGGTGGGTGTTCCTTGATCAGTGGATGATGATCTAAAAGTCTCATGTTTGTGATATCTTTATAGGAATATAGTCCATTGGTTTCTATTATTGAGAGTGGGTTTTCTCCCCCTAGAGGGTTTCCCACATAAATTATGTATTAATGTGTTTCTCATGTTCATGTTTTGTATGTGATCTCTTTGTCTTGATGCTTGTCTAAGTGCTTATACTTTATGATGATGAATAATGAATGAATGAATGATAAGTGAAATAAAAGAAAAATTAGATAACTGATTCACCACCCCCCTCTCAATCATATTTTACCTCAAACATCCTTCAAGTTATAAATACCTTGGATGACATAGATATAAACATTGAACAAAACTCTTTAAAGTCTCCGCATGCCATTGATTCCCAATATGTGTTACATAATCCTATTATACTTCAGATATATTTGAACCCTTTTTGATCAATTTTGTTGCACCTAAGTTCACATTTTATGATGGCAAGGGTGATCCTGAATAACATCTTTGGTCCTTTTATGTATCATACCTTGACTATACCTCCAATGATAAACTTTTGACTAAATTAATCCCAAGAACCCTCAAGGACTATGCTTTGAGGTGGTTCTATGATTTACCTCTCCAATCTATGAAAGCATTCAAACCAATTGAAAATCAATTTTTGGCACACTTTCCCATTAATATTTCTAAATAGTTCTCCGATGCTCAAATTTCTAGAATTAAATAAGGAATAAATGAACCTATCAATGAATATGCCTTAGGGTATAAGACAATACTGGCTAAAATGACTAATACTATGGCAGATAAAGAGTTGAAATACATTCAAGTAAATTTTTTTTGCTCCTTTATATGAGTCCATTATTTTCAAAAATTTAAAATCTTTTGATGACTTATGCCATGTTGTACAAGACCATGAAATGAAGCTCATTTCATTAAATAAGATCAAGTATGTATCAAACACACTAACAACATCTATATCTAGTATGAAGTTTATAATCAAGCCACGTTATAAGGTTAAAACCTCTTGATCCTAAAAAGGAAATAATAACCATGGCTATTATAGTTTCATAACAACCTAATTAGCTTATTGTATCCAATGCACTAAGGAGATGATTCCCATGTTTATCTGAGTCTCCATTTTCATTACTCATATGATTAGTAGAGTTTCATCTTATATCTCTCCCTCATCCTATAGAGATTGATATGAATAGACCTCTACCCAAATAATATTATGGAAATGCTTATTTTTATTATCACCAAAGACCAAGACATTCCATGAATAGATGTTTTCCCTTGAAGAATAATAACTAAGACCTCATTTATGATCAAAAGATTACATTTGATGATCCTCCCAAGGAATCTAGTTCACAACCTAGTGAACACCAAAAATAAAAACTATTTAACAATCTTTTACAACACCATTCTAAGAAAGAACTAAAAGTGCAAATGGAATATAATACACATCCTTCTCGATCACATTATGGTCACTCATTAGATGGTATTATTGTTACTTATACACAACATATACCTCATATTATTAAGAGACCTTGTATTAATTTTGATGACACTGAGATTAATGATGGTGACTCTAATCTTCATTCTTTATTCATTCAAGCATTCCTTAATCACCATCATATACATAGTGTTATGATTAAAGATGGTACAAGTGAAAATGTTTGAATCATGACATTACTTGTGCATCTAGGTTATACTCATAATGATTTTCATCCTTATACTGGATCATTTAGAGAATTTTATGGGACCTCCTTTAAGGTTCTTAGTGATATTAACCTACCTTTATAGGATGGTCCCATGCATGTGGTTACTACCTTTTTAGTTATACATTTCATGAGAATCTTTGATATATTATTGGGAAGACCTTGGATCCATACACTTAGAGTAGTACCTTATACAATGTATGGGTGTGTTAAATAAATTCATGTCAATCATGTAATTATAGTTCCCAAAATGCCATCTACTAAGGCTAATCTATCATAAAAGAGTAAGCAACGAGCAATCCCCTTTATTAAGAAACTAGTAATTGAGAGTCAATTGCATAAAATACATACAATGGATTCCAAAAAATTCTTATATTATATTACACACCATATTTAGACATCTAGAGCACCTAAACATGTTTCTATTATTGTTATTCCAAAGAAACCATAGAGCACACAAAGATGGGTCCTATAAAACCCCTTTTCCTTATATTTACAATTCATGACTTCAGAGTCCTATTATACATACATAGAGCATCATAGATACTACAGTGAAAGATATTTTACATATACATGTTCCTTGGTAATACCACAAATTCCTTGCACCAGATTCTAAGTGGGGAGATACTTATGGCCATTCTTTAGATGGGATCATATGATGATCTTTCCTCTTCAAATTGTTTAACCCTAAATTGATTTAGATTGGGGTTTTATATATATTAACAGGGTATATACAAATGAAATGGCACAAAGGTGATAATCAGATCTATAGCAGGCCAATTAGATGTTTAACTTACATATAAGCATACATTGAATTTATTATGTTGAGATAATCTAAATATGAAAAGTGCAACTATGTTAGATATATAAATAACAAATAAATGAAGTACTTATCTTATTCTAATTCTAATGTAATTATGTATCTAGAATAGGTATAAAATAAATTCTAGAATAATTATCATATTATAGCTATGATGTTTATGGCTCTCTAAATACTAATGTCAGCCTAGGATAGTTGTGTCGATACTATTATCTAGGTCGATGCTAGTGTCTTGTACAAAATATCTATTAAAATAAGATGTGACCACCTAACTACTTCTAGGTTTTGATTTGCCTTCACTATGGTGTATTCAAATTTGGGTCATGGATTGTCAATCCTTATGAAATGGAAAAACCCTAGCTTTTCATCTTCATAATGACCTTAGGGTAAAATGGGTTAGTGGGAACATGGTGTCAAGTTGACCTAAAGACCCCACTATTTATGGTTGATACCTACATAGCTAATACTATAGAAGAGGGCCTCAAACTCATGTAATTATTCCTTATGTATTGGCTTGCATGTGAATCTTATAATATGTAAAAATCAAGTACAATAGTGACTTAGCTTATAACTTGGAAAATCTCACTCTTAGGCTACTTTTTTAGTATTTAAAACTTGTACATGTGTTGTACCTATAACTAGTATGAAAATAGGGAAGCTTTATTCAATTGAATGCTTGATAGAGTGCTTTTGATAAGTGTTTTGGTCTCTTTGGTTTTTTTTAGGTTTGGAATGAATGAGGGTTGATCTTTTATTTATATCAATCCCTTTAGAGTAATAACTCACATTAAATCACTTATTTTGACCATTAGGATATTTTCTATTATAAAATTGGATGACTTTATGGCACTAGACACTTGCATCAGGATATGATAGTAATATTGATGCTACTATCTATCTTGAATGTTAGTGTTTAAGGAACAAGAAATCAAGTACATGTTCAAAACTTGTAGAGATAGAAGATAAGTACATTTTAAGCATTATATGTAAGATATAATACATGGGTCATCAACATAAGACTTGTTGGACTAAGATATATAGACCAAGGGGCACAAAGATAGAGTGGATGCAAAACTTGTATAAGTGGGAAAGGTAAAAAATTAATAGGAATAGCCAAGGTCTAATTTTTCCAACTGTACAAGACTGAGGTGCTACATAATCAAAAATATCATCTGCATTCCCCCCCGCTTTAATCTAGTAATGAAATTTCTAGTTTAAAAAAAGGAATATATATCTAGGTGTGCATGCACACCTTGTCTTTGTGTGTGCCCAACTTGAGTGTACTACTAGTGACTGACATAAAACCAAGATCATGTTATAATATAAAATCAATGCATATAATCTCAATTGAAATTACTTGAAATGGATTTAAAATATCAATGTTTAGGATTACACATGTGTGTCGATGTAACTACCTTACCTATTAGCAAGCTATTTTGAGAAATATGTATCATCATAAGGCTCTAAAAATAAGATTAGGAAAAATATAGATAGATATTTAAAGTGTGTGTGTGTGTGTGTGTGTGTGTGTGTGTGTGTATATATATATATATATATAATATATATATATATATATATATATATATAAAGATATAAAGAGAGATAGATATTAGAAGGCACATGCCTCCAAATTTAGAGCAAAAGTGAGTTACCACCTAATAGTTAAGATTATCTCAATCATGCAACCCAGTGATACTTAAAACCTAGTAAGGTTAGATGATCAATTTTAACCTAAAAACTTGGAAAGATTAATTGATTTTATCACCTCAACCATACTAAAAGGTGAATCAATTATTTCAATATATTGGCTCAATAAAAGTTTGTAAAAGTTTGTGGGGTATTAGTACAAAAAGGTCTATGATATGGTAACAGTACATAAAAGAGTTTTTGAATCTAAAACTAATTTTGATTTTATAATATTAGGCACATGTTTTATAAAATATGCACATTAGATATGTCTCATGATAAAACTATGCATAACAATAGTACCAATGTTTATAATTCTACCACAACTATGAATCTAAATCATATAATAGTGTGCTTTAGTCAATTTAGATAACTATGTAAGTGTGGAGGGCATACTTCCAAAGCATGCCTCCACTATATATGGATAGATATGAAAATTTATATAAGTAGAAATGTGTAGGACATGTTTCTAAATCATGCCCCCAATGTAAACTAAATATGTTGAATACTAAATAGGAGTGGAGAACATGCTTCCAAAGCATGCCCCCACTAAATCTATAAACTGATATAAGTACCATATATTGAATGAATATGGATAACATGTTTATAAATAATTCCCCAATAAATTTGATAAATGTGAATGTGTGGAAGCCATGCCCATATTACATGCCCTAAATGAATTTAAAAACTAATATAAGTACCATATATTAAATGAGTGTGGAGAACATGCTTCCAAAGCATGCCCCCACTGAATCTAAAAATTATGCCAAGTGTAGATAATATGTATCTATGATATTCCCCCACTAATATGTATAGGAACAATTAGTTGCATCACCTCAAAAGGATAAGATAATTGTATAATCTATGAATGTAACCATGTAACATATAGAAGGTAACATGTCTAGGTAAATGTATCATTGAAGCACATAGAGACAATGTGATCACATGTAGGCCTAAGATGCATGATAAATATCATGGTAATGTCTAGATATTAATAGTAAAAACTCAAGAATTAAACAATCAGACACACAAGAGCACTCAAAATATTTTTAAAAGGTAATGGTCTAAGAAAACCAAAAACAAGGGGCATATTAAAATGTTGCACACTTGAAGGGACATGACTTAGTAAAATATACATAAAATCAAAAATGACATATTTAAATGCCATACAAAAAACAATGATATATGCAAATGTCAATGAAATCATACATAAGCATGGGGGTTATAAGTAAAGAAGCATATTCAAATGATTGAAAAATGAATACAAGATAGTCAAAGAAGTGCATAAAGTAAAGCATAAGTAACCACCATAAACATGTCATAGTATCCCATGGATCCAATGTCTTAGAAAAACTATGCCAAGCATATGACATATAGATTACCCTATGTAAGATATAATCATAGATAATAGGAATGTGTAAGTACATGTGTGAGCTCAAACATGATAATTTAGAGTGATCATCAAATCATATAACATGTGTGTATCAAGAACACAGATGCAGATGCCCCCAATTTCCATATGACATGATTAGATGAAAATCCCAACATCTAAAATAGGAATATATCATGTATCTATGTATTCTTGTATCACACTCAAGTTATAGTGTGACACATATGTGTATATAGGAGTAACTAAGTATGTCATCCATTAACATGGAAGTAACACATGGATGTCAAGGAGCCAATAGAACATGTAGGTTCTAAAAGTGTTTTTGGATTTTTGTATGTATTTATTTTTTTTTTGTATTTTTAGAATTTTTGAAGAGGAGGGATCATCTTATGATGACATCTAATGGATGGTCATAGAGATCTCCCCACTATGAATCTAGTGTAATACCATGCTTTCCTTATTGAGGATAATGTATAGGTGTAATATCTATCATGGTAATATCAATGGTGCTCTACATATGTAAAATAGGACTCAATGGTCATGTATCAATAGTAAGAATAATAGTAGGGGTTATTGGAACCCATTATTCAGTACTTATTTATTTATTTAGTATAATAGTAATATGTGCATTTTGAGGTGCTTTAGATACTTGTTAATGGTGTGTAGTAGAAAATTGGGATTTCATGTAATCCACTATATGTCTTTAATGTAATGGTCTCTTAAGTATTGACCACCTAGTAAAGGGGATTGTTTATTACTTACCCGTTTGTGCTGATTTAACCTTAGTAGGACTGATAGATAGTTATTTGGGTATAATTTTAATTTGTTTGAGAGGATACTCATATGGAATTTTAGAAACTATAATTACCTAATTTGTATAAATGTATTTTACACACCCATTCATTATAGAAGATATTGTTGGAAGAGTGTGTATCCAAGGTTTTCTCAATAACATAACAAAGATGCCTATGGAATGGCTAATTGATAAGTTAGTAACCACACATGTAGGACTAACCTATAAAGGTATGTCAATCTCTCCAAGAACCTTTTGAGAGGTCCCATCGAATGTTATAACTGATATGGTAGAAGGATGTAAATCTTGATGAATATAATCCAAGTGCATAAGTAATGTCATGGTGAAAAAAATTAACTTACACCATTATCAATCATAAAAATATGGATGGGGTGTTTTTCAAGGTATGCTCTAATTAATAAATAATGAATATTAGATTCACAATCCTTAATTTCGTTATTATCAGGGTTTTTAACCATAGGAAGTATATGTTGTTTGTAAATACCAATAACCCCATCTAGTGGGTGCCCATAATTTGATGGAGGAAGATGTGAATTATATGCCATTTGGACTTTTAGTTCCTCTTATAATTGTCTTCCAAATTATTGTTAAATATGTTATGTTTATGGTGATCACTAGGTTGTGAACCTAATTCCTTTGAAGGATCCTCAAATATAAGTTTTTGGTCATCGATAAGATCTTGAATCTTATGATTTAAGGTTAAGCATCTATTTTTATAATGTATTGGTCCTTTATGATAATCAAAATAAGAATTAACATCATATTTTTTGGGTATAGGTTGACTCATATCAACATTGAAAGGATGAGGGAGAGATATAAGCTAGCACTCTAACAACCATGGGAGTAATAAAACTAGATAGGGGTTATTTAGATATTAAATGGGTGTGTATAAATGAAATGTCACAAGGGTGATAATGATATTTATAGTAGGCCAATTATATTTTAAACTCAAATATAAGCACACATTAAATTTATTATGCTAAGATAGTCTAAATATGGAAAGTACAACTATGCTTGATATAGAAATGACAAAGAAGTGAAGTAATTAGCTTGTTCTAACGATAAAGTATTTTTAGATATTCAATAGGTGGAAATTATGTGGTAAGGAGATTCTGATATAATCATTAGATTTTAAATCTAATGATTTTGGCTCTCTAGACAATAATGTCAACCTAGGATAGGTGCATTGATGTTATTGTTTGGGTTTAACACTAGTGCCCTATACAAAATATCTACTAAAAAAATATGTGACCACATAAATGATTATGGGTTTTGATTTTCCTTCACTTTAGTGCATTTAGATCTAGGTCATGGATTGTTTCTCCTTGCGAAATGGCAAAACCATAGCTTTCCATCTTCATAGTGACATTGGGGGAAAATGAGTTAGTGGGCACATGGTATCGAAATACCCTAAAGACACCATTATTAATGGGCACAACCTACATATAAAATACACTAGAAGAGGGCCACATACTCATGTAGTTCTCCCCTATGTGTTAACTTGTGTGTGAACCATACAATATATGCAAAACAAGTATCATAGTGACCTAGCTTGTAACTTGGCAAATTAGGCTCTTAGGTTGTTATTTTAGTATTTTAGACTTATAGATGTGTTGTACCTATAAGTGGTATGGAAATAGGGAATATTTGTTTAATTAACTACTTGATAAAGTGCTTTTGATAAGTGCCTTGGTCTATTTGGTCTTTTTCTAGGTGTGGAATGAATGAGGGTTGATCTTGTACTTATATAAATCCATTTGGAGTAATAACCTGTATTAAATCACTTAGGATAACCATTAGGATATATTTCATTTAGAATTATATGACTTTAGGGAACTAGACACTTACATCAAGATAGGATAATAATGTTGATGTTATTGTCTATCCTAGACATTAGTGTCTAGGGAGTAGGAAAGTAGGTACATGTTCAAAAATTGAAGAGATGGAAGATAGTACATTTTAATCATCTTGGGCAAGATAAAAGACCTATATCATCAACATAAGACTGGTCAAAATAAGAGATATAGGCCAAGGGGAATAAATATAGAGTATATGCGAGACTTGTAGAAGTGGGAAAGGTAAAGAAATGAGAGGAATAGCTAAGGTCTGAGATTTTCAAGTTTACAAGACTAAGGTGCTACATAATCACAAAACATCTACATAAATAATCCAAAAATACCCAAAAAAATTACAAAAAAATCAAAAACTCCAAAAAAATTTCCATCACCTACATACTTTATTAGCTCCATGGCATTTATGTGTTAGTTACCTGTTAATGTGTGACATATCAGTTACTCACACTTACATATGTTTGTCATTTTTCTAATTGAGTGTGATATAAGCATACAAAATTACATGATATATTCCTATTTTGTGATGTTGGGCCTTCCCTTTACTCATGTCATATGGACATTAGGGACATTCACTTTTTTGATAATGATACTCATAAGTTATATGGTTTGAAGATCACTTTTCATTATCATGTTTGAGATTATACGTACTTACACATGCCTTCATATATGATTATATATTTCACAGCGTAATTGATATGTTATGCACTTGATGTTTTTTACTAACACATTTGATCTATGGGCTACTAAGATATATTTATGTTGGTTGTTTATTCTTTCCTTTATGCACTTACTTGAGCATCTTGCCTTGCTATTGTTTGATTATTTAATCATTTTAATATACTTCTTTGTTTATGTCTCTCATGCCTATGTGTTATTTTTTTAAAATTTGAATATGTCATTATTTATTATATATACATTTGAGTATGTCATTCTTTCTTTTGTGGGCATTTCACTACATCATATCCCTTTGATTATGTGACATTTGAATATGCCATGTGTTTATAGTATCCTTGAACCATTATATGTTGACTTAATTTTGAGCTCTCTTGTGTGTGTGTATTTTTTTATTTTTGAGTTTGTACTATTATTATCTATATGTTTCCATGATCTTTATCATGCATCTTAGGCCTTCATGTGATCACATTATTTTATGTTTTTTAATACTACATTTCACCTAGACATGTTTTCTTATATGCTACATGGTTTTATGCACATATTATACAATTATCTTATCCTTTTTAATTGATTTAACAACCAATTTCTATTATTCCTTCACTTAAATTGGGGGAATGTCATAGAGGCATGTTTTCCAGATTTGGCATAGTTTTCAGACTCAATGGGGGCATGCTTTGGAAGCATATTCTCCACATTTAACATAGTTTTTAGATTTAGTGGGGGCATGATTTGGAAGCATGTTATCCAAACTTATTCACATTTATCAATTTTTTTAGATTCAATGGGGACATGTTTTAGAAGCATGTTATCCACACTTATTTAGTATTCGGTGCATCCAGATTTAGTGGGGGCATGTTTTGGAAACATGTCCTCGACATTGGCATTTATTTAAGTTTTCATATTTCTCCATATATAGTGGGGCATGATTTGTAATAATGTTCTCCACACTTTCATAGTTTTTTAATTGGCCAAAATACACAATTACATGATTTAGATTCACAGATATGGAAAAACTTTATACATTGGTACCATTGTTATACATAATTTTAGCATGAGACATATCTAAGGTGCATATGTTATGCAATGTGCACATAATATTGAAAAAACAAAATCAGTTTTAGATTTCAAAACACTCTCAATGAATATCACCACCCACCAAGATGGACTTTTATGGACTATATTGAACCAATCTACTATAATATTTGGTTCATTTTTGGTATAGTTGAGGTGATTAAATCACTCAATCTTGTAAATTTTTTAGGTTGGACTTGATTATATCATATATATTCACTATTTTTATAGTATAATTTTAATTTTCTCATTCATTCTCACTAAGTTATAAGTATGATTATGTTGCACAGTTGAGCTAATCTTAATTTTTAAGTGGTAACTCACCTTTTCTCCAAGGTTTGGGGCATGTGCCTTCCAGTATCTGTTTCTCTCTATATACTTAGATATATGCACTTTCCAAATTTATATAATTTTCCTAATATTCATTTTATATCCTTAAAATGATATATATTTTAAAATTAACTTACCAATACGTAAGGTAGTTACATTGATACACAAATGTACTCCTAAACCTTGTTCTTTTAATTTTAATCTTTTCAATACTTTTAATTTTAGATTATATGCACTGATTATAAACTATAACATGTTTTTGGTTGTAGGTTAGCCACCAAAAAATCACTTAAATTATACATAATCAAAGGAAAGGTGGGTTATACATGTAGACACCTAAAATTGGCCATAATTGGCTTCTGACTGGACTTTATACTAATTCTTACTAACCATTACAAAATTAGGCCTAAGAATCACTAAATGTCCCAAATTTTATTATGTGTCATTCATAAAATCTCATAATCATGTTGAGACATCCCTAATTTGGGTATCATATTGTATGCAACAATAACCTCTTATAGATTCATCCCTAAGCACCTTACGGCATCACAATAGTCAATTTGGCTTATAAACCTACTAAGTGGGGCACATGAACAAAAATCAAATATTGAAAGAGCTTAATGGCTATTCATACTTAATTAACAAGCTAAACCAAATTAAATGCCTAGTTGAATTATCCATGTGCAATTAATGAATAATTAAAAAATGAAATTCAAAAATACAAATATCCTAGCCTCTCATCATGACCTTTGTGAGTTATCAAACTCTTTGGAAATATCCTAAAATATCTCATTTTGGAGACCCATGCCTATTCATTGTAAATCATGATTAATTGATAACTATTAACTCTACTGGGGTTGACTCACCTAGATTAGGTTTGAACCCATTCCAAGCCTTAACTCTACCTTGACTCACCTTGGGTTGGGATTAGATCCTTAGGCTATAAATATAATGCCTTGCCTATTGAATTTTAAGATATTTTGGTACAAAGTTATCATGGACAAATGACTTCAAAGCTTTGATAAGAGTAGTTTTTTAAAGCAAAAATTGCCTTGCAAGTAGTCTTATTATGTTAAAATCTTAAGCTAAACCACAACACAAGTCATGGTGCCAAGGAGAGGAGCTACACAATCTCATTTTCCAAATACTATTTGATACACAAGCTGAGCAATCCACTCAACAATGCATTTGGAGCTACCAAAGAAGGTAAAGGATTCATTATCTTTTGCATTTTAGTTGTGTTTTCTCTTTTCTATTGTTACTAAGCTCACCCTTAATATCTAGGCTTAGATTGTAAGTTTTAGTGTGTTTATTGAAGTTTTTATTGCTTAAACTAACATATTACTAACCTCCCTTATTGGATTCCTATGACCACAAATGGAATGCTTAGTGAGACCTTATGGAGCATTCCATACATGCAAAGAGACTAATATGTAGATTTTAGTTTTCCTAAAAAAACATTAGGAATCTTCAAAATTCAAGTTTTACATTTTATTTTCCTGTATTCTTTTTTTTTTAGTGACACTTAGTTTTACACAAAGATCAATGTCAATCCTAACAAAACTGACATCGATCTTACTAGAATTGTTGTTGATCTACCCAAGTCCAACATCGACCCCTGTATGTAGAAGAGGGCATGATGGAAACATATTTGAAAAGTTGTAATTGAGATTTCTAGTCTTGATTTTACTCTTAAATAGCTAGAATATCATTGGACTATCTATTTTCCTATAGGACTTAGTCTTATTTGCTAGTTTTATGCTCATCTTGCTAACCAATTTTTGTGAAAAAGAATATTCTATTTTTCCTTTATTTTTATAGGTAAGAAGGAAATAACTTTGATCTCTGTTGATCGACACTAATTTATACAAATTAACATGGATTGATATTGTGCTCTATAATAAAATAATAGAGAAAAACCTAAGAGCAACATTTAACAAGTGTTTTGCTCATTCATGAAAGTGATTCAAGTAGGAAAAAACCCTCTAAAATTGTAGGACCTTAGCTATAAAAGGACATAAATTTAGAAGTGTTTAAGTCTTGAAACATTTCATATTGGTTCTTAAATGGAATCTAGTTGTTTTTATGTTTAGATGTTTGTGAAATTTTTTACAAGTTTTCAACTAAAGCTAATGGTCCAAATTTAATAAACATTTCACTTTGATACATTAAAATAAACACTCGTACTTAGATTAAATAATCTTAAGAGTGTTTTGTTTTATGTTTGTTCTTTCAAAATTGTTTATTTTTGCAAAATGATTGATGCGTGTATACTCTCCCCTTATCATCTTTAGGGAACTCGAGTGACCAAAAGCATTCTTTACTTGTATTTATGGCTTGTCTAAACATTTGAAAATAAATGTGTTAATGATCTCTTCAAATTCATATGGTTTATGTGATCTAAATGTGATGCTAAAGTCTTTTCACTTATCATTCATTTCCATGCATTTTGGCTTGTGAGTGAAAGTTCATAGCCTCCTTGTGGGTTCTATAGGGAAACATCAACCTAGGAATTCATCTCCTAACATCATTTCAACTCCATTATATGGTGTGGTATAAAAATTAAGGTTGACTTACTGGGATGTTTACTTGAGTAGTCAAGTAAACTCTATTAGTAAGATATTGTATCAGACCGTAGGGGCAACTTAGACATCGCACTATACTGAGCAAGTGACAAATGAAGTGGTTGTAAAAAAGATAAGACATTTTCACAAAAATATAGTTTAAATGGATCTAAATGATGTGAGTCTCTCTATTATTATCCACACTTGGGACCATTTAGAAATACACAAAAATTTAGTTTCAGAATAGCCCCACTTGTAGACATAGTATTGATGCAAGGCGAGTAGACTAAAGTTTCATGTCATCATACAATATCTTGAGATAAGGGGGTGTAAAAACCATACTTATTCATGCACCTTTATTTTTGTATTAACACTTAAAATCCTCTCAAGAGCATATATATAGATAGAATTTGACAGTACTATGCAATCTTGTCAATTTTAAGATCTAAGACATTTCACTTAGGTGTTTGTGTATTTCTATCCTTTATTGCATGGTTTTTGAGTCTAAATATATCTTTTTATTTATTATACCACATTAAAATTAGTCTTTTTCATACATCACTCTGTTGTTTGAGGAGATTTTATGCCATCTATTTGACACCATACCTTTACCTCAGTTTTTTTTGACAAATTTGTGTGTGTGTGTCACTTGATTGAAAAATGTAATATTATGTTGCCCAATTCATTTCAATTTTTGTGTCTTGAAGTCTTGAAACCAACCATGAATCAAATCTTTGAATTGTAATAACATCATTACACTACTCAAATTATTTTATATACTTATTTGCCTTGTGTATAAATTTCCATTTTCAAAACCAATCCACGTGTTCCTTTTGGATCTTTGTCTAGTGTTGTTATGCCATTCACCTTTATCAAAATTCTCATTTGATCAAAGAAGCCTAGTTTCCTAAGTTTAATTTTTAATTAACCTTAAAAAGTTCAAATCCAAACATTGATTGATTTTTATTTATGCCTTGTCTAAATTGGGCCTAGACATCGATCTTTCTCTTTTGGGTTGTGTAACTTAGGTTAACTCTTTACCCAACTTGAAAACTATTGTTGTGCCTAGATTTGGGATAAATAACCTATCTTATTTATGTATTTTATTTCATGCCTTATACTAATTAACCAAGTTCATGTCTAAAGTTGAATGCCTAACTTATGCCAAAGTGTTTCTGATTTGTTAGAATAAATCTCACCTTATTTTAAAGTCTAGATTATGTGCTTGTTCTGCCAAAAGTCCTAGCACATACCTATTTGAGCCTAAATTTTGATGTTGCATTTGGCCAAAAGACCTAGCAACTTTTATTTTTCCTATATTAAACTTGTTTGGGAAACTTTAAACCTAGAGTTTAGCATTATTGTTTTAGTTCATCCACTTGACCTTTTTGTGTGAGACATTTAGCATTAGATATTTGATGTTAGGTTTTTTTATACCAAGTTTATCATAGACCATTTTTAGAGATACAGCTCCATTCTTTGACCAAGTTAGATTAAGTTCAAACCTTTTATCTTTTGAACATTATTTTTAATATTTTATATAACTCCAAGAGTTTTTGTGAAATATTCATCATTGCTTCAAACATGTCTCACTATACTCATAGTGGAGTCATGTAAAATTTGAGATATGGTAATGTGGTCGCATAAGATGACTTTATTCAACACCCTTATGGTGATGATGTCATTTGTGACATAGATCCTTATCCACCTTAAAAAACTCAATTGGAGGAACAAGCTAAGATTATTTAGACCACTATTTGGTTAACATGCCTCAATACTTGAAGTAGGACCAAGAGAAAATAACATAATACTTAGCTAGTGTACAATCATTTATAGAATAAATCCAATAGAAACTATACTACATTATGATGTCATCAATCTATGACCCTTATTTTTTTATCATCACTTACTTTTCAATAAGAATGAAGTCTTAATATAAACTATAAAGGTAGGGGCTAAGTTTATAGTAGAAATCCCCCATGAAAACTTGATAAGTCTAGTAAGAGTGACTTATAACATACATTACAATCAAAACAATGAACAATCCTCTTTTAAAAATCCTCAAGCTCTAGTGTCGATGCCATATCAAGACCCTCATACACTTTTCATAGGAAAAGGTCTCATGGATGATCACTTCAAACATATATAGATAGCATACCAAACATATTTGAACTTATTACATAATTTCAACAACATGACCATGTCAAATGCTCTACTTATAAAGCTAACTCCTTTATTAGGGGTCTTAATAAAATTAACAATCCAAGAAAATTAGGGTATAGACCCATTCACACAAAGAACTTTAGTTTGAGACATGTTCAATGCCCCAACTATCGAAGAAGGGTCTTTTGATTATACATATAATAGTGATCCAAATATAGTAGATAATACACAAGTATTATCCAATCCAAACTAAAGTGGTGTAAATGCACAAATAACTAGTGAAAAATAAAATGTGCCTTTATTTAACACCATGATTGGTTTGAAAATATAGGGGGTATGAACTAATACCTCCCAAATACAACCAACTACCTCTAATCTTCAACCAATTTTTTTTATAAGACACAATCATAAAGATTAAGTAGCCAAACAATGAGTAGTGCCATACCTCAACAAAACATGATGAATGTTATTCCACCATAATAGGTGATGACTAACATTCCACAATAGCAGGCATAATCCAATATACCCACACAACCAAGATCAAACATTCCACCACCTCAATAGGGGCAACCAATGTTCTACCTCACTGGGTAGTGATGAACGTACCTCAATAGTCACAAATAAACATACCATTGCAATCACAAATGATGTATAATCAATAGCATACATCTATTAATTAGCAATAAATGTTAAACCTTTAACATGCATCTACTTCCCAATATGGGTTCACATAACCAAGAGGTTCTATCATTCTACAAGTGCCAATCAAGAAATAAAATACTTTTATTCCAAATGTACCACAAACTCAATGATAAGGACTTGGCTCATAAGTTCCCCTTATTCAACCTAGTTTGACTAGTTGGTAGCTAGTCCCTAATCAACCTTGGTAGGCATAATACTTTACCCCTAGCCATATCCTTCCATCTCAGCCATAATTTCCCCCAAACCAAGCCTATATACCTAATCCTAACTTGAATATCTCACCATAATACATGTAATTTCAATAATTGCATCCTAATCTATATATGCATATCCTTGGTCAATTTCTTAGCTAAATTGACATTTCATAGCAAACCATGCCTCCATTATACCTAGTAAAAGTAATCCACTTTTGACCTCCTAGCCTCCACCTCAAGCCAATGTTCCCTCTAATTTTATATCACAAGAACTACAATAAATAAAGGATGTAATTTCCACCATCCAAGCCAAAAACTAGACCAATAAGTTTAAGTTGGATGACATGTGTTCCTACCCATTCAACATGGAGTATCTATAAATAGCATTTCCTCAAGGGTATTAACTACCAAAATTTGACAAATATAAAGGTAAAGGAGACCCCAAGGCCCATTTAATATAAATAATTGCCAACCAGTATCCTATAATGACATATACCTCCTACTATTATTTCTAAGAATTCTAGTAGGACAAGCTTCGGAGTGGTTCCTAAAATTATCAAAAAACTTAGTATCTAATTTTAATGATCTTTCAAAGAAATTTGTGTAACACTTCTACAATCTCAAACATGATATTTCATTGGTAGATTTGACCCAAGCCAAACAAAAGGATAGTGAAAGTTTTCTAAGTTATCTACAGTGATTAGAGAGCACTTGCCAACTGATTCACCCATAGTCTACCAAATAAGCAATTAGTCATTGTGTTTACCAAGAATTTACACAATGGGATATGTTATCATCTAGAGTTTTAGTGTGCACACACTTTTAATGAAATCATTGAAAAAATATTGTTGAACAAAAGGTCCAAGGGATTATCAAGCTCACCTCATCAAATCAAAACTATAATCAAAACCAAAACAATGGCTAAAATTATAGCTAGAACCAAGTCTAAGTGTAAGTGTCACAACTAACCTAGGCTAATAATTATGAAAATTCCAAGCCATTTAATCACAACAAGAATGTTATCTAGAATGGCATAACTAATTCATGACATGTCTAAATGGTGCAAACACCATCTGCTCAGCCTACACTGCATATGCAAATTACTCCTAACCAATAACCTCTTTAGCAAATGCAGCCTTTGCATCAGTTTAGACCTATGCAATAAATGTAGTACCTTTGCCTTTACAAACTCCCACTCTTCCAAGGAGAACTATGCTTACTCATTGAGTTTTTAGTAACCTTAGAGAACCAATTAAATCTGTGTTTTGAAAACTAGATACTACTAATATAATTAGTTAGATTATTCCAAAATATTATACTAAGGGTAATCCCTATCCAAATTGGTATAGGAAAAATGAATTATGTGAGTACCATCAGATTAATGGACATAATCTACACCATTATGTGCAAATCAAATATTTAATTCTAAATATGTTAGAAAATTGGGAGATAACATTAGATAATGGAGCTTCCACATCCAATCAAAACCTAGGAATTTATCAAAATCCCTTTCCACAACATAACAACCAACATCAACAATAATAAAGGTTATAATAATAGCAACAACAGTACCAACCACCGAGATAGAACTAATACAATTAGTAGTAGCAAAACCAACATCAGCCAAATGGATAAAACTAAGGCTAGAATAATGCCAAAAACTAATAGACCTACCATGCAGTTGCCCATGACTACAAAAAAGTTGTAGGACATATTACGAGAGGTTGTGTTTCTACCATCTCCATCAATCCAAGACCAAGTATTAACCAAATAAGACCATTGCTAATCAATTATAACCAACCAACCCATGTTGGTGATCCTTCCTTAACTTAGGACTGCATATAGGCATACCATCAAGCAAGGATTACTACTTTTTGACCTTATACTGATAACTCATCATTGACCTATGACCACACATAAGTACACCAGCAATCAAGACTTATCCTATCTAGGCCCCCTCCACCATCATTTGTTATCAATAATGTTCATGTATCTAATTTTAATTATGTAATCATAACTCAATGGTTAAATATTACCATCCCAAGCCCACATCCATCTGCCACTTCACCCATCCAACCCACCATCCTACCAAGGAATAAGCCATTTACTACTATATAGGAAAAGACATTCGATATTATGGAAAAACTTTAGAAAACACATACACAAATATCCATTTTAGATTTATTGCATATGTATACCATCCAAAATAACATCTTAATAGAGTTCCTTGGCCAATCTTAATTTTTAAACAACATAAGCCTAGGCATATTTCAAGCTTTGGTTGGACATCTAGCTCTAGACCAAAAATCAACCTTAAACCAAAGTGATATGTTATCCCTTAGCCATTTGCATAACAATCCATTGTACATTGAAGTTGTCTTAATGTGGCATAAAGTGAAGTGTGTCATCATATAAAATGAATCATGACTAAATATTGTGTCTCTAAAGCTCATCAAGCTCCTTGAATACACGATAGCTTATCTCTAGCCAAAAATAATCACAATCAAGGCCTATGACAATGAAGAATAGGAATCACAAGGCACCATCAACTTGCTAGTTATCATTGGGCATTTAAACCAAAATACATTATGCCATGTGTTGGTCCTAGACTTTTCATATAATTTGCTTTTTGGTAGACCTTAAATACATGAAATCCATCTAATCCCTTCAACATAGCACCAGTGTATCAAGTTCTCCCATTTAGGTATGGAGGTCACAATTCATAGATATTTGCATCCATACAAACATTATAAACATGTTGAAGCTAGGTATGAAATCTATAACTACCATTTTGGTTTGAATCTAGTTTCCAAAAAGGACAAGGGGAAAGAAATTATTTTTACTTTACTAAAGGCTAATTACATAGACCCTGATACCCTATATTCATCTTCCCACATGTTGCCTCTTAAAATGTCCAATCATTTTACCATCATGGCTAATGGCCCAAGATAATATTTAACCCATGATACATTTTACATTTCCAAGCTTACACAAAACCCCAAGTCCTATGGAAGACCTAAATCCAAACTACCTTGAATGGAATGGTAACAAAAGGGAAAAGCTAAATTGTATATTTTAGCATCTATCATTTTCATACCAACCACTAGTCAAAAATAGGACCCACTTGTAGATGATGAATCATGGTTGTATAATGATAAATTGGTTGACTATTATAGAAATTCCAATTATCTTATTCCAAATCAAATCATGGAGAAGCATGCCTATGAAGGAAGAGGCCTCAGGTCTAATCAATGAGGAATACTTGAGCTAATTTCTACCACTCAATACAAAATAACCTATGATCTTGGATATAAACCACATGGGGGTGACCCCATGTACCTTATCATGTTCTAACACTAATTATTAGTGATGATGATGCTAACAATGAAGCAAAGTTTGATCATAACCCTTAGGAAGACGTAGTTAGTATCAATTTATTTGATACCAATTTCATTTGTACCCTTAGACCAATTATTCACCATAATCTACTTCTTATATATCACCCTCAACTTATAGATTGGGACCAACAAGAATCCATGGTGCATGTTTATGAGTTTGAGAATGATGAGGCCTTTTGTAATTTTCTAGGTCTAAAGGATAATGTTCTATTGGGAGAAAACAAACTAGGGTTCTTAATCAAATTAGATCTTGCAACCTATTTTGGGGAATGGGTGAGCACCCTTAGCCACACAAAAATGAATAAAACATTGAGGTCCCAAAGTGAAAATCTCTTTGAGGCACTTTTAGACTAGGGTATAAGTAAAGAGAAAGGCCAATCTAGTGGTGAAAACCTATTCGATGCACCATTAAACATGAGTGTTTAACCTTACTCAAATATAGCTTAGGAGACCACCAATGATGAATTTGCCTATGGGTCTAAGTTTAGTTCTTTCAAACAAGATTCCTTTAACTAGATCATTCAAGAGTTTCCAATAGTATTTGTTTTGTGTCCATACTTACCATTGGGAGATTTTGATTTGTTTTACTTAGGAGAACTTAAAGAACCAGTTGAAATAGATGACTCTACCATTGCAATCTAATTTAAGTCTTTGCCAACTATTCTATAATATGGTTCAACTCTTCTTATGGAGGATACTATATAAGTTAACATCAATACTCCAAATGACCCAAAATAGAGTAAATTAGGCACATCCCTCATTGAGGAGGAATGTGACATCTTTATAGCCCTTTTGAGGTATTTTATTGACATATTTTCTTGGGCCTATTCAGACATGCTTAGTTTGGACCTCACCTTGATTGTGTACCACCTTATGGTATAGCCTGATGCCAAACCTATGAAATAAAAATTACGTAAGATGTATCCTTGCATTATTGTACTAGTAAAGAAAGAGTTGGAAAAAATATAAGAAATTAGATGTATTTGACCAATTAACTACTCAAAGTGGATCTCAAATGTTGTTCTAGTCATTAAAAAGTCAAAAGGAATTAGAATCTACATTTATTTTAGATATATAAATAAGGCCTACCCTAAGGATGACTTTCCTTTGCCAAACATTGACATGATCATCAACTCCACAACCAAGTATGAAATGCTTTTGTTGATGGATAGATTCTCAGGATATAACTAGATCTGAATTATGTCAGAAGACCAATATAAAATAACATTCGCCACTACATAGGGAACCTTTTGTTATCAGTTTATGCTATAAAAAATGTTGGGGCCACATACTAAATATCCATGACCATCATATTTCATGATATGATGCATGACATTATTAAATATTATATTGAAGACATATTAGGCAAGTTAAAGACTAGAGACGATCATCTAGAAGCACTAAGGATGATATTTGAGAGACTATGTGAATACAAAGTTAGACTCAATCCTAAGAAGTGTGTTTTTGGAGTTACTTCAAGAAAATTTCTAGACTTTATTGTGTTTTGAAGAGGCATTAAAGTTGATCCAGCCAAAGTACAAGCCATAACAAAGATACCACCACTAACCAATTTGAAGTAGCTCCATAGTTTGTAGGTCAAAATTTATTTTATCAAATGCTTCATTTCTTAGTTGGTCGATAAATTCCATCCCTTTACACACTTAATAAAGGAGTCATATTTCATTGAGATGAAGAATGCCAAAAAGCCTTCTAGCACCTCAAAGACTATCTTGCCAATCCACTTGTTTTATTACCTCCTATACCAGGAAAGTCATTCTTATTATATCTATTTACCATGGACAAAGCTCTAGGATCACTTCTAGCTCAGCATGATGATAACAGAAAAGAACATGTTGTATACTATCTAAGCCATACACTAGTTGTGTTAAGCATAATTATATGCCCATTGAAAAATCCTTTTTAGCTATGGTCTTCATAACTCAAAAAATATGACATTACATGTTAAACAACAAGACCATAGTTATTTAAAGGTAGATCCACTCAAGTATCTACTATCCAAAACAATTTTACAAGGCCACATGGCTAAATGGATCATGCTTATAAGTAAGTTCAAGATAGATTACATCAATTAAAAGACCATAAAGGGATAGGTTCTTGCATATCAACTTGTTGAAGAACCCCTTGTAGATACATAACTATTAACATTACAATTCCTAGATGAGTCCATAATGACCATCATTGAAACACCTCTTGAGGAGTAGCACTAGAGGTTATATTTTGATGGATCATTCATATCCCATAGATTGGGGTTATGTTTTTTGTTTATTATACCATAAGGGGATCTTATCCCTAAATCATTCTAAATCAGCTTTCCTTATATCAACAACATGGTCAAATATGAATCACTTATTGTAGGACTTCATCAAGTAGTACAATAGAGTATCCAGAATCTCAAGGTTTATGGTGATTCTCAATTAATCATCAATTAGGTTATAGACCATTTTTAGACCAAGGATGACAAGCTAGTGACATACAAGGCCATGGTTGACACTCTTAAATAGCATATTATTGAGGTACAAGTTAAACATATACCAAGGGCTAGTAACAAAATAGAAGATGCCATGGCCACCATTAGATCTTTGATTCATCATACAAACATGGCAAAAAATACCAATTCCTCATTGAAAATTTACTAGTACCAGCTCATGAACCTTCAACCATCATAATGATCTATGATATTGTTAGTCCCAGCTCTATATGGTATTCATACCTTTATTCCTATCTTCATGACCATATTATGCCACTAGACCTATCTCACAAACAATATAAGGCCTTTATCAACCATGTTGCACATTATACCTTACTCAGACCAACCCTATACCACCACAATTTTGATATAACTTTGATTTGTTGTTTAAATTTGGTATAATATACATTATCATTACAAAAAAATCATAGAGGCATATGTGGAGCCCATACAAGAAGAGAAATTCTAGATAAAAAAATCCTATGTACTGTTACTATTGGCCAGCGATGGATGCGTATATAACTATGTTAAAAAGTATGATAATTTTCAATGGCATGCTAATCTAATTCATGCCCTAGACAAGACTCTAAAACCAATGCTTACACCATGGTTTTTTACTACATGAGCCTCAATATCATTGGGAAGATAAACTTGACCTCATCTAATGGCCATAATCACATTTCTACCACTACTGAGTATTTCATTAAGTGGGTTAAAGTTATACCCCTCACTTACATGACTAAGAAGCAAATTTATAAATTCATCTTTAACCATCTCATCTGCCATTATGGTATCCCATCTAACATTATATCTAATAATGGTGGATCATTCAAATAAAAGGATTTCAAATCATTATGTATCAAGTACAAAATTACTAAACATTTTTCCATGGCATATTACCCATAAGGTAATATCCAAGCATAAGCATCTAAAAAAACCATTGCCAACATCCTTAAAAACATTTTCAATGATGTTGGCCACAATTATCACCTCCAAATATTCCATGCCATCTGGTCATATTGTACCAACTACAATACTCTAATAGGAGCCACTCCATATTCACTTGTTTATGGCACTAAGGCCATTCTTCCCATTGAGGTCAAGTTACTTTATTTGTACATCTCTTTAAAGCATGTTCTAGATGATGAAGACTATTAAGTAGCTCACCTATAAGAGTGAGATTTACTTGATGAGAAATGTATTTCCATAGTCAATAATCTTAGAGCCTACCAAAACCAACTTTGTGGCTATTATAATCAATGAGTTAAACACAGATAATTTGATTTGGGTGACCTTGTAGTTAAATAAAACCAATAGAATACCATGATCGAGAAGAAGCATAAGGGAAATTTTAAACCCAATTGGATTGGCCCTTTCATCATTATTACAAACTATGGCACTAAAGCATACAGGCTCGCTATACTATATGGGGATGAACTTGATGACCCGATGAACATTATACACCTCAAGTGTTACTTCACTTAATAGAATTAGTATATTATCTGAGTCCCATTTTCATTGTACCATAATACTAAAATTATTCTTTATACCATACCATTGTATTATATACCCTTCCACCATTGCTTTCCCATTGATTAAGTTGTTTTCCATATCCCTACCCAGCCCTTTAACATTGGTTCTATTTCATTGGTTCCACGATCACTTTCAGCAAGAAGATTCAGACCAATTTTTAGAATTTATTTCAACATTCCAAATAGAGGCCATATTTTGAAGTAGTATGAAAATGGTTTCGTAGATGTATCCTTAATTTATTATTCTATTCTATACCAAGTAGGTCTAATTATAACCACCTTTGGGCAAATTCATGTCTCATTGTCTTGCTACTAATTATAACCACTTATGGGCAAATTAGTATCATTGACCTATGACATTATTTCCTAATTATAGCCACCTGTGGTCAAATTAGGAACAACATTTTTTATCATTCCTTGAATTGCCACATTGTCATGCCTATGCCATACTATGCCATTTTCCTACTTTGCCTATTTTGTTTGAATTCATTACTACCTAGTCAAATTCTTCAACTGTAAGGTATAACTACAGTGACTTTAGGTTTCATCCTAGGACTATGTAGGTATCACTCAATTCACATTAAGGTTAGCTCAGTCACCCTTTACCATGCTCTCACCATTTTATGATCACTTATAAGTTTCAATGCTCTCATTACTTAAGGAGCTTGGACTATTTAGTGTCTCATTATTCTTTATCGAGTTGAGATACTTCAAAATTTCCAAAAACATTTGTAAAAATGATCTATATAATCCTAAATATTTACCATTTATTTACCTTAAGGATTTTAAGAACCCTCACTACATCACAAGAAACCACTTATCAATTAGTTTTCCTCATATTTATTGGATTAGAATCCCATACTCTCACCATTTTGTGAGTCTATTCCCATATTCTTCTTTAACATAATCATCTTGTTTTCTTTCTCATAATTTTTATTCTATACCATATCCTGGGATAACTACATTTAGCCTAAAGTTTTTCTTAGATCTTGCATCCATGAAACTATGTAGGCAATGTCCACTTGCCTATTGCATTTAGAAATAGCTCATCCACCCCTTTCCTCTTCTTCTATTCCCTCATCTTGTTTGTTTTTCCAATTATCTCTTATCATATAGGGTCAATGTTCATCATCTTTTTTATGTCATGTTATTTGTACTAATAATGTATTTAACCATTATTTGTTTATTTCTTGTTTTTTTTTGTGTTATTTTTGTTATTTCTTTGGTGTTTTGTTTGTTTATTTACCTATTTGTTTGTTTTTATTGTGCCTTGATTTATTCTATGTTCATTCATTGGGTGCTTCCTTGTGCATTATTATTGAATCCATCTATATTCATATGTCAACATTGTGATCATGGTTTTTATCATTGGTGCATTATTTTCATTTAAGTATTGGATCACATGTCAGTATTTATGCATATTTTGACCAAGTTATCATGATGTTATATCATGATGCCTACCATCATGTGCTATAGCAAAAATTATCTTGGGACATTTACACAATAACGAGGCTATGCAAAAATTGGCTCTTAAAATTCTTTATCTAATCCAAATCATATCCTAAATAGAGTAACTACCTAATGAAATAATTTTCCTCCTTATTAGTTTGGACACACATCTCTGTACTACCAAGTTGCCCAAATTCATCTTTTCCTTTGAGCCCATTTTCCATCACATTTCATTTCTTATTTGCCATAATCAAGGTACAATGATTATAACAATTTCTAGGAAAATCATTGTATACCATCCCACTTGCATTACCAATGATTCTAACTTTTGGAAAATCATTATGTTTTCCATCCATTTGAAGGTTAATGATTATAACCACCTTTGGGAAAATCATTATCATTCTTCTACCTAGTTGGGGCACATTTTCATTGTGATCATGCTTATAACCACCTTTGGGCAAACCATTATCTATATCCACCCAATTGAGGCATGTTTTTATCTTGCCAATGTTTATAACCATCTATGGACAAATCATTGTTTTCCTTTCATGATTATAACCACATTTGGGTAAATCATTCTCTTATTACCCTAAGCTTTTTTCAATGATTATAACAACCTTTGGGAAAATTATTACCTTTTTTATCCCAGTTATGCTGATGATTATAACCGTTGGTGGGAAAATCATCTTATTTGTCTACCCTAACTAGGGTAGCTCCATATTCCATTGATTATAACCCATTGTGGGAAAATAAATCTTTTCCACCCCATTATTTCATCTTTTTGGTCCTATCATTTCCTTCTTTCAAGAGACTAATCACTAACCCCTTTTGTCAACCGCTCCCTCGAGGGGGCACCTAAAATTCATCCACTGTCATTGAATTCATAGGCATATAGGACTTTTTAATTATTTGATAATATGTTATTATGTTTTTCAATGCCTTCCTAAATAGGGTTAAACCATGGATACCTAAAATTGGCCACAATTGGCTTCCAACTAGACTTCAAACTGATTCCTACCAACCACTGCAAATTAAACCTAGGAATCACTAAACATCCCAAATTTTCTTGTGCGTCATTCATCAAATCTTAGAATCATATTGATATATCCCTAATTGGGGTATCCTACCATATATAATAACAACATCTCACAGGTTCATCCCTAAGCACCTTGCACCATAATAATAGTCAATTTGTTCTATGAACCTATTAAGTGGGGAACATGAACAAAAATAAAATTTTAAAAGATCTAAATGGATAATCAAAATTAATTAACAAGATAAACCAAATTAAATTCCTAATTGACTTATCCATGTTCAATTAATGAATAACTAAAAAAGGAAGTTCAAAAATACAAATATCCTAGCCTTTCATCTTGACCTTTGTGATTTGTCAAGCTCTTTAGAAATATCCTAAAATGTCTCATTTTGGAGACCCATGCCTATTCATTGAAAATAATGATTAATTAACAACTATTAACTATATTAGGTTTGACTCACTTAGGTTAAGTTTTAACCCATTACAATCCTTAACTCCACCTTGACTCACCTTGGGTTGGGGTTAGATCCTTAGGTTATTAATACAATGCCTTGCCTATTGAGTTTTAAGCTATTTTGGTGAAAATATATCATGCACAAATGACTTAAAAACTTTGATAAGAGTAGTGTTATAATACAAAAATTGCATTTCAAGTAGTTTTATAATGTTAAAATATTAATCCAATCCACAGCACAATCCATGGTGCCAAAAGGAGTTACAGAATCACATTTGCCTAAGACTCTTTGATGTACAAGCTGAGTAAGGCACTCAAAAATGAATTTGGAGATCCCAAGAAAGGTAAAGGATTCATTGTCTTTTTCATTTTAGATGTGATTTCATTTATCTTTTGTTACTAAGCTCACCCCTAAGATCTAGGCTTGAAGTGTTAGTGTATTTATTGAAGTTTTTATTACTTAAACTAACATGTTACTAACATCCCTTCTTGGATTCTTATGATCACAATACACACACAAGTACACATTTCCTCTCCTTTTAACCAATAATTTCATTACTATACTAAAAGGGGGGTAAATATAGATGATATTTATGGATTATATATCACCTCAGTCTTGTACACTTAGTAAACTCAGACCATGGTTGTTTCTCTCAATTCTACACCTTTCCCACTTTTAAAAGTCTTACATATGCTCTATATTTTTTCCCTTGGCATGTCTCTTAGTCTGAATAGTCTTATGTTGATGACGTATACCTTCTATCTTGCCTAGAATGCTAAATATATTTTATCTTATACCCCTACAAGTTTTGAACATTTACCTATTTTTTAACTATCAAGACATAAGCATTAGACATGGACCCCTACATTGACATTAGTGTCCTACTAAGATGTAGGTATCCAATGCCCTAATGTCAACCAATTTTTAAATGAAACATATCATAATAGTCATCCTAAGTGATTTAATGTAAGATATTTCTTAATAGGAGTGGTATATATATAATCACTCCTCATTCATTTGTCATATATCATTCATACCAAAAAGAATTCAATTGAGAAAAGCTTCCCTGTTTATTCTTGTTTCTATATTAGTCATATGGATTGCATATCTACATGTACTAAGTATTAAAGGAGTAGTCTAAGATCTTTATTTTCCAAGTTATAAGCTAGGTCATTATTGTACTTTCTTTCCATGTATTACATGATTCATAAATAAGCTAACACTTAGGGGAGATCTACATCAGTCTAAGGCCCTCTTTAGAGTATTGGATATGTAAGTAGCACTCATTAATAGAGGGGTCTTTGGGGTTAGCTTGATACCATGTTCCCACTAACTCATTCTTACCAGGGTCACTATGAAGATGAAGAATTAGGGTTTTACAATTTCATGAGGAGTGATAGTCCATGACCTAGATCTAAATGCACCAAAGTGAAGGTAAAGACAAATCCAAAAGCACCTAGGTGGTCACATAATTTTACAATAGGTATTTCATTTAGAACACCTAATTTTGGTTAAAATAATAGCATCGATGCAACCATCCCAAGCTGATGCTAATGTCTGCTACTCTAGAGCCACTTAATCTAGAATTTGGCTATTGTTCTAGAATCCTCTTCTAGTATGCTTCCTACTTATTCTAGTCTAGAATTGTATTAGCATCAGAACCAACTAAGTACATTATTTATTTTTAATTTTAATATCTATCATAGATTTACTTACTATTTTTATCCTATATCAGTTTAATAAATTTAGCATATATTATACTTGATTTTAGAATTTAATTGGCCTATTATAGAGATAGTTTATCACCTTTGTGCCCTAGGTTATCTCTATCCCCTTTAACCCTAGATTCCCTAGTCTATAATTTTAGGTTTAAGCACATTCACATCATTAACCATCATAAAATCATCATATACTATCTACCATTTGTCTAACTAAATTTACTAGGCTAATATTTGCTACCATTGGCTAAGATATATGTTATCAACCATTTTACTATTTTCAACTGTGTCAACCACATCACATGACATCATCCATAATTGGTTCAAATAAGTTAACCAAATTAGATGACATCAGCCATTTTTTATTACCCTCAATTTTTAAATATATCAACATAGTTAATACCTTTTAGATTGGGTGGTGATTTTTCACTAGGCTATAATAAATGCCCTAGACCTAGATTTTGATTTTTTATCCCATACCTATTTCCCATCCCATTTTAACACTAAACCTACACTTTTTGGGAAAAATTGTGTTACACATATTTTCCCCAACACCTACTTTTCCTAATATAGTCCGTTTTTCCCCAAAATGTTAAAATTTACAATAAATTCACCTCATATCTGGACCACATCGACCGCAGCTATGATACATACACTGACTCATCTACTTCTTCATGTGTGGGCCATCATATCTAAATTTTATATATTTTGATACATAAAGCTCTAGTTTCCAAAAATAGAAAATGTGTAAATGAATAGTAATTTACCCTTTTATGGTACTTTTTTCAAAATTTTCAACATTCAATTATTTACCAAGAAATTTTGTATTTTGCTCATATATTTATTTGCATAGGTCATTTTCATAAATAAAATAATCCTTAGAATCATATTAAGATAGGAAAAAATCAATGATAACAACATATTTTTTCAAAAAAAATAAATTCTCTTTTATTTTTAGGTCCACCTTTTGCTCCATACAATGGGTGCCTATCATTATCTGTTATACATGTAGCTTCTTTTTCAACATAAATAAGGTAATTAAAGGTAAATATTCATAGTGTATTTCATTTCACTTATTTTTTTATTTCTATTGCATTTTTTAAGCTTGGTTACTATGTTGCTATGTTCTTTCCCAAATCACCATCCCATGCTACACTCTAGTGAACTTGATGAGCTTCGGGTGGGGCATATGTATACACATATTTTTAAACTTATCATTTACCAGTGTTTTCTCTCTTTTAGAAATATTTCAAGTTTCAATCTCTCTGATTCCATGACTTAAATGTTACATCAGGAAAGGGGTTTCAGACTGATGGTGTTTTGTAAGGGACATTGTTATTTATTTATTAACCTTGTATCCATTCTAGCTTCCCCAAATTTTATTCTCTAAGTTATCTCACTATGACAAGACCTATATTTTCTATGCTATCATGTTCAACATGTATTTCTAACCATTATCCACCCCATCCCAACTACATCAATCAGATCAATGGAGTTCTAAATGTTCTAGCACATGTTTCACAACTAAGTCACCCTAATCAACCTAGTTTGTGATTAGTATGTCCATTTTAGACTAAATTAAACTAGCTGATATTGTTGAATAAAACTTTGAGATAGATTAGGGTTAGTCATCATTATAAATATAATCCATAATTTCTTTCCAATATAGAGGAACACTCATTTACAATTGTTATTTCTCACACTTCTACCCTATGCCTACATTTTAGAGCAGTTATTCCTTAGATCTTGCCTTGGAGGGAAAAGCTTGTCTTAAAGAATCTTAGATGCAATATGAAGATTCATTTTATCCTAGATCTTGATTCATCCATTATGATCCTTCCAACCACAACAAAATATTTCATAACACCATTGGCCAAGGGAGAGATTAAGGCTCAATGGGTCTTGTTCGCTGTAAATATTTTCTAACCCTAATTCTTTATTTTTTAATTTTTTTTTATTTATTTATTTTTTTTTTTTTTTTTTTTTTGTGTGTGTGTGTGTGTGTGTGTGTGTGTGTGTGTGTGTGTGTGTGTGTGTGTGTGTGTGTGTGTGTGTGTGTGTGTGTGTGTGTGTGTGTGTGTGTGTGTGAGTGTGTAATTACTTGTTTAATGAATGTATGTCTATTTGTTTTAAATCTCTCTACACTTAAACTTAGTGTGGTAATAGTATTATGTCAAACTTGCTATGTCTATTTGTTTTAAATCTCTCTACACTTAAACTTAGTGTGGTCATAGTATTATTCCAACTTGCCATATATACACCTTAGGTATCCTAGGCCCCCATTTGCCTACCATGGCTCATTTCCCATTTTAAATATGTTTCTAACCCATCCCCTTACTTAAATTGATTGATTATGATATTTTATTTATTTATAATTACATACCTAGTTAGGGCTATTACATTGTGTTGAATGTTTAGAGGCTTTGGAACCCTTTCTCTTGACATTATGTTGTGGGTTATCCTCTTTTTAGGTTTAGCATATCCATTGGTCATATCTTGATTTCATTAAGTATCAATGGGATTCATTTGATTTACCTTCTCTGAGTCTAGATCTTTAGATAGGATAGTTACAGGTTAATCCTAGCTCATTGCATACACTCAAAACCTAAATTAGGAAAAATATGGAACTTTTGATCAATGTGTACTTGTTTAAGTAAGCCTCTAGAGTAAATTTCCAAGTGATGTAATAAATGACTTGAGTGTGCCTTCATAATAATTCAAAAAGGATGACCATACACTATGAAGCCTAAAAACATAGAGGATTACCTAAGGTAGAGTTCAATTAGATAGGAGAAATAACGTTTAACACTATTGTCCCTATTGTACATTCTTGTCCCCTAGGGAAAAGTGTTAAAAATTGGATATGATTAATGGCATACAAATACATAATGTTAATTTTAGCTATCAGATCATTTCTATATATGACAAAATAATTATCTTAATATAAAATAGGTCTTCTCTTGTGCTTAGGATATGATTAAGTGGAAAATTAGATACTAATTAAGTGCTTAATTTAATTTCAAGATAAAATAGACATGATTAGGTATTCATTACCAAATTTAGTTTCTTATAGCTATAGGGATAGTATTTATCCATCTAGTTAGACATGTTTATCAAATTCATCGATATCTCTAAAATATGAATGAGCATTAGTAGTATAAATAAACTTTTTCTTATGATAGAAGGGGTAGATATCTTCATATGTAAACAAATATTCTAGGAGAGTTTCATCATTATAAAATTCATCCAAAGTCATCAATTCTAGTGAAGATGTATTGTTTATTATGTCTAAGTATATAAAATATAATGTACTTATTGTAGAAACTATTTATTAATTATATATCACCTTAATATTCTACACTTTGGAAATACATATCATGGATGTATCTTCATCTTCTAGACCTTCTCATTATCTATAGGCTAGCATTCACTATCTCTATGTGCCTATTGCTTATATCTAATCCAACCAATGTTATTCTGATGACTCATAACTTATATCATACCCATAATTATACAAACCTACCTATCTTATATCTCTATAAGTTTTAAACATGTACCTATTTTCCATCTCTCCAAACACTTGCATCCCAGTCAGATGCATACATTGATACTAATGAGTTATCCAATGCAAGTGTCTAGTGCCCTAAAGTCATCCAAATTACAAATTAAATGTATGCCTATGGTTGGCCTAAGTTTTTTAATTAGATATATTCTCTAAAAATATTGGCATATATGCATGATCAATCCTCATCCATTCTTCTATTCTTTTCTTGCGTATTTCCTCATTCAAGATAACACTAACAACATCCTCTACTTTCAAAATATTTGATGCACGTATTAACTTCTTACCTCTCATAAAGCAACTTACAAAAGGCATTAAATCAAGAATTCAAGTGAGTAATATTCCCTATTTTCCCATATTTACATATTAGTCATAGGGACAACACATCTATAGGTCTAAATTACTAAAAAATCATCTCATGAGCCACATTTTTCAAATTACAAACTAGGTCACTCGATGTACTGATTTATCACGCATTGCATCCTTATGCCCACACAAGCTAACACCTAGAGGATAACTACATAATTTTGAGGCATTCTTCATATTATTGGCTATTTAGGAAACATTAATTGATAGAGGGGTCATTGGAGAAACTTGACACCATGTTCCCACTAACCCATTTTTTCCATATCCATTATCAAGATGAAGAACTAGGGTTTTTATATTTGACAATGAGTGACAATCCATGATCTAGATATGAGCACACCCAAACCAAAGGTGACACAAAACCTAAAATATTTTATATGGTTGCATCCAAATCCAATAGGTATTACATATAGGACACTTAAATCTAGGTTAGATAGAAGTGTCGATGTAACTGTGCTAAGTTTGATGTAAGTATATGAGGTCACAGAAGTGCTTAATCCATAATTTTATGGTAGTCCTAGAATCTATTTCTAGTTTGATTCTTTCCAATTCCTTATCCAATCTATATTAGTGTCAGAACTAGATAAGTATCTTGTTTCCATTATCATTGTAATATCTATCATAGTTATACTTTATATTTTTGGCATATCTCAAAATAATAAATATAATATATGTTTATTTGAGTTTGAAAATTAATTGGCCTACTATAGAGACAGTCTATCACCCTTGTGCCCTAGGCTATCTCTATCCCTTTAACCCTATATTCCCCAGCCTAGATTTTAGGGATAAATATTTGGTGAACCTGACCTTTCATCCACAAAACCCTATATATTAACCTAGGGTTTCTTGATTCTCTATTTTTGACTTATGGTTTATGATTTAACATGATTTCACAAGTTAAAAATCATGTTTCATTATTCCAAAACATGTGCAAAATGGATACATCTATAGCCCATTCTAAGCTCTAATTTGTGATTATAACTAAGGTGTATTACTATAGTTGTGTAATCAGACCTATCATTCAATGAAAAATGATAAATTCATTAATATAATGAGAGGGTTTCAAAACAAAATTAGAATTTAATCCCTCTTTACAACTCTTATGGCAATAGTATTGAGGTTCTTCCTCCTAACCCTAAGGAGGTTGATAGCTACAATCCCTCTAACCAAGTCCATGTTATCACTCCTTCAATGGGTAAGGTAGATGTTTTATGTATGTATGTTCAATATTAGGTACTTAGGGTTTGTGATTCTAAAGCCTTAAAATATAAAATCATCCTTATGAGCAAGTCAATGGAAGAGTGGAAAAATAATTTTAGTTCAAAGATCACATTGTTGGCAAAAAAAGATTAAATACCTACATAATCTAACACATTAAATTTTTTAATCATGTGTTTGCATCCTCATCTACCAAATAAGGTTTCACATTCAAATTAAAATCTATAAAAAAATACATCTAAAATAAGTGATTCAAAAAGTGACCAAAGGGATATTAAGAATCTAAGTGAAATCCTAAGAGAAATGATTCAAGACAAAGCGATCAAATTACCTTATCCACTACCTATAAGGTGATACAAATAATATTGTGTATATCATAGAAAGCATGGGCATCATACATATTATTTTTATGTATTAAATAACAAAATATAAAATCATAAAGGTAGCAGTGATCATATCATTAATACATCAACCAAGAACACCACTCACATTATGAGTACCTCTCCTAAACCAGAAATACCAAAAAAACAAATGTGGTTACCAAATAAAATTTAGAGTAAAAACAATTGTAAATATCAAACTTAGAGTAAGAAAATATTCAAAAAGACAAATCAGATCAAAAAAAATATACAAGTTTACCTCTTAATATCAATACTTGGTTTTCCAAATAGTATGGTTTTGGAAAGAAATAATTACAAAACATTGGTTATCATGGTCAAGGATTGAGAAAACATTCCCAAGGCATCACTCATCCTATTTCCACATATGATCAAAATGACCTTCAAGACTTGGGCTATATTGAAGATATTAATGTAAATCATTCAAAGATAAATAGCCAATGCAAAAGAACAAGAACCTAAAAATGAGAACAAGTCAAATAATAAAGCACAGATAAAAAATATACCATAACAAAAAGATCAATGGGCACATTAACTATTTAAACTATCATTTATAACAAAATATGTCAAAAGTAAAAAGAGAATAAAAAAATCTAAGGTTCCAAATGTGGTTACAAAGGAGGAAAATACAAAAATTTCTTCAAATCAAGCCAATTTCACTACTCATATATATGTTAAGTGATCTTTAGATGAATAATTCAAAAAAATACATTATGATCCACTTGGTAACATACCACATAATCTATTCATACCTACAGGACTTGGTACATATCGATTGAATCCATCACTAAAAAAAGAGAAATCAAATGTAGATAAATGTAAACCAAAGATACCAAGTACAAACTTACCAAAAAATCATGATACACTTTATACTTTTATTATGCACATATATGACACATTTAGTTTAGGTAATGTTATTAATTTACCACTACTTATTAGTTGTAACTAGTGGCAAGAATATAAAATAACCAGATTTGTAAGTAAAGTAATATACATAAGATTTGTAAGATAAATAATAAATAATGGAAACCATAAATGAAGATGGACAAGAAAACACATGAGACCATAAAATATATTTATTTAATCAAACAAATGGTCTAATTTACTCTTTCCCATACAATTGCTTATAAAGGCTTTCAAATGACTCATCACAATCCTCTATGACTCCTTGTGACCTTTTGACTCCTTTTTGACAACTCATGTGTCTATTTTCTCTTTTTTATTATAATTAATAATATCCCATTTACCCTTTCTAACATTCACCTAGACCAAATAGGTGTCTCACCCTAAGACACACAAAGACCTAAAAAATCAAGTTTTTACAATTCTGATCCATTATAAATGCATTTGAGAACCTAAATTACTCCTACTCCTACTTTCCATGGCCTCTCATGCTAGATCTTCCTGCATCTCTACTCTACCTACTCTAAAAACCCCAAACACAATTATAATATTACAAATTATAAATACTTGTATTTCTTAGACCTCCACTTATTACTTTTCTTTGTTGGGAATTTTTTTAAATTTGTACCGCCTATTACATAAAAGGACATTTTTTCCTCTAAATAAACACTATCATAAAGGGAAGATAAATACATATGGATATAAGGTGTAAAGAAGGAGAAAGAGTCTAACATCCATTATTGTTCATTCCACTTTATTTTCTCCCAATTTAATGCTTCTTTCTGCTCCTATGTGTGTGTTTGACCCTCTACCTACTAGTCAGACATGATAGGTTATATGTTGCATGCTTTTGACATATTAATAATTTTAAATTTATTTATTAGTCTATAATCCAAGACTTCTTATTGTGATTTAAACCCAAGACTTCTTCCTCATGATATTTATCTACCTCTTTCTTCATAACATCATTTTTGTTAATGGTTATTGTTGGTCATTTCTACTTCTTTGATGCATGAAGGTAATCAATATCCACTAAAACCTTGCACAGAGACTAATTTTTAAATTAATATAATTAAAATTATGTTACAACAAATTTCTTCCTGAGCATACTTGAGTCTCCTCTCTAATTTTTTTCTTAAAATGATAAGGCATATGGTAGAGATATCTCATTCACCCAATCCTAATAGTCTTCTTTGAAATAACCATTACACTCTAGTTATACTTACATGAAACTAGATACATATAAGTATATCATATACTCTTTTGGATGTGAAAATTTTTCCACACCCAACACATAATGTATGGGTCTCTAAATGTAGTATGGTAGCTTTCATTTGCTTAAACACATTCTCTTATTACCAAGAAATTTGGCATGATATCAATGTCTACCACTTGAAAGACTACAAGAATTCATAATTCCAATTAATGTTATTTTTTTTATAGTAATGTTCATCTAAACGTTATTTATTCTAGCTGGCACTACATAATAGTCTTACCAAATGTAAAGGAGCTTGTATGATTCTATGCTTCTCTAATGACTATAAATTATCCTAACATCTCTTTTAATCCTACAAGAAAAATATCCTCTACCATATCATGTCCAAATATTGGTTTTGGTGATGGAGGTTTATGTGAGATGCCATTTCAACCCCTAAACTGCTTTGATCTATAATTATGGTATGAATGGGAGTCAACCTTGTAGTGTTTAAGTGATTCAAGAAATGAATAGATAATTAATGGAAAAATCATGATGCTACACATTCACATCCAAAAACATGTATTATACATAGAGAATCATTAATGTAAGCCTAGGCTCAAATTAGATAGCAAGCCACACCATTGTTAATTGTAGATAGTGGTAATAATATAAAATAACCATATTTACAAGTAAATTAATATACACCAAATTTGTAAGATAAATAATAAAGAATGGAAACCATAAATGAAGATAGACAAGAAAAAACATGAGACCATAAAATATATTTCTTTAATCAAGCAAATGGTCTAACTTACTCTTTCCCACACAATTATTTATAAAGGCTTTCAAATGATTCATCACATTCCTCTATGACTCCTTATCACCTTTTGACACCTCAGATATCTATTTTCTCCTTTTTATTATAATTAATAATATCCCCTTTACCCCTGATAAGATTAATCAAATATCCTCATCCTCCTCTTTAAATCATTTGGTAGCTTATACAATCTCTAAATATTCAAAAAATACCAAAAAATATTTTTAAAAAAACTTGAAAAATCTAAATATATTTACAACATTCATAAGTTATATTAGCTCCTTGGCATATATGTTTTTGGTTCCATGTTGGTACATATCATATCATTTACTTCTATATACACATGTTTTGAGTGTGATACATGCATACATATATACATGATTTATGCACTTTCAAATGTTGGGCCTTCCCTCTACTCATGTCATGTAGACATTGGGGGAATACCTTCTTTCATCATGATCACCTAGGTTGTATCACTATATGATCACTTTACACTATCATGTTTGAGCTTATGTACTTACACATGCCTTTATCCCTACTTATATCTTTTATAGTGTACTCAATATGATATGTACTTAATATTTTTTGCTAATACATATTATACATGTGATAGTATTATATGTTATGTTTATTGTTTATTGTCTATGTTTTCTTTTTTTCACTTCTTTGAGTGTGTTTCTTACTTGTTATTATCATGTATTGTATTAATTATTCAATTATTTAAATATGATCCATTGATTGTGGCCCCCATGTATATGTTTGCCTATTGTGACATTTGTATATGTCATAGTCTATTTAATTTTGACATTTTAATATGTCATTCCTTGTTTTCTATAAATTTGACTAAGTCATGTACCTTCAATTGTGTGGCATTTGAACATGCCCCTTATTTGATGTCTCCTTGGACTATTATCTTTTGATTTGTTTTTTAATGTTTTTGTGTGTATGGTTAATTATTTTTTAAGTTTGTAATGTTACTATCTAAACATTCCCATGATTCACATCATGCATCTTAGGACTTGATGTGATAACATTCTACATACTTCAATGATATATCTACCTAGACATGTTCCTTGTATATGCTACATGGTTCATACATAGATTATAGAATTATTTTATCCTTTTAAGGTAAGTGTTTAACCCTAAATTAGATAAGAATCTTATTGGGATAAATAGGGTTAATAATATAGAAATAAATAAGCATAAGGATGATAAACATATCTATATCAAGTTAATTAATTACAAAACTTAGAACATACACTAAATTTATTATATTTAGATATGCAAAAAATGGGAATTAAAATCATGATAGATATGGAAATGACAAATAAATTGATACTTAGTTGGTTTTGATGCTAATATAGATCTATATTTAGAACAGATAAGAATCAGACTAGAAGAATATTCTGGAATAGTTGCCAAATTCTAGATTAAATGACTCTATAATTATAAACACTTGCATCATCTTGGGATAGTTGCATTAACACTATTGGTTGGGTTATATGCAAGTGTCTTATACAAAATATATGATATAATAAGATCAAACCACTTGGATTCTTCTATTTTTTTCATCACCTTCACTACGGTGCATTCAGATCTATGTCATGTATTTTCACTCATTATCAAATGATTAAACCCTAGTTATTCTTCTTTATAGTGTTTTTGGGGAAAATGGGTTAGTGGTCACACCATGTCAATCTACCCCAAATACCCCTTTGTAAATGCATTTTTCCTACATGGCCAATACTCTGAAGAGGGCCTCATACTTATGTAGCTTTCCCCTACATTTTAGCTTGTGTGTGAATCATGCACTGTATGATAAGTACAATAGTGACCTATCTTGTAACTTGAAAAATATAGCTCTTAGGCTATTCATTCAGTAATTTATACCTATAAATGTGTTTTCCATATGAATAATATTTAAATGGGATAAAAAAGGAAGCTTTGCTTAGTTTAATGTTTGATAGAATTCTTTTGATAAGATGCCTTGGTGTGTTTTAGGTGAGGAATGAATGAGGGTTAATCTTATATTTATATCAAATAACTTTGGAGAATATTTCACATAATAACTCTTAGGTCAACCATTAGGATGCATTACATTTATGAATTAGATGATTTTAGGGCACTGGACACTTATCTTTGGTAAGGACACTTGTGTCGACATAGGCATCTAACTAGGATGCAAGTGTTTAGGAAGCAAAAAAGTAGGTACATGTCCAAAACTTGTAGAAGCATAAGAAAAACTAGTTTTAAGAATTTTGGGCAAGATAAGAGGCTAGGTTATCAATATAAGACCAATTTGCCTAAGAGATAGGCCAAGGGGCATAAGAGAGAGCAAATGTGAGACTTGTGGAAGTGGGAAAGTTCTAGAGATAAGAGGAACAACCAAGGTCTGAGTTTTTCAAGTGTATAAGATTGAGGTGATATATAACTCATAAATAATGTCTAAATTTCCCCCTCTTAATATAGTAATGAAATTATTAGTTTAAAGGAAAATAATGCATACCTAGGTGTGTATGACACACCTTACCTTTGCTTGGGTCCAACTTTAGTGCTTTATTGGTGACTAAACTGCAACCAAGAGCATATTAAAGTATATAATCATTGTATATAATATGAAATTTAAAGTACTAAAATTATTTAAATTTAAAGAGAGTAAGGTTAGGAGTACATGCGTGTATCAATTCAACCACTTGCCTTTTAGAAATTTCATTTGAAATATGTATCATTATTAATCACTAAAATAAGATAAGACAAATATAAATTTGTGAAGTGTATATATCCAAGGAGATGGAGAGAGATGTAGGAGAGCACAATCCCCCAACCTTGGAGAAAAGATGAATTACCATCTAATAGTTAAGACTAGCTCAACTATGTAACCTCATCATACTTATAACGTGGTGAGTATGAGTAAACCATGTCAAATCACACTATCAAACTAGTGAGGAGGGATGATACAATCAATTCTAACCTAAAAACTTAGAAATACTTAGTTATTAATCACTTCAACCATAATAAAAATTGAACCAACTACTATAGTATATTGGCTCAATGTAGTTCATAAAAGTCCAACCTGATGGGTGGTGTCAGTCCCTAAAAGTGTTCTAAATCTGAAACTAATTTTGATTTTTCAATATTAGGTGCACATTGCATAACATATGCACCTTATGTATGTATCATGTCAAAATTGTGTGTAATAATGGTACCAATGTATAAAATTCAACCACGAATGTGTATCTAAATCATATAACTATGTGCTTTGTCCAATTTGGAAATTTGAACAAGTGTGGGTGACATGTTACCATGACATGACCCCACTATATATAGATAAATATAAAAAATTATATAAGTACCAATATGGATAACATGTTTTGAAAACATGCCCTCACTATAATCTAGGTATGTTGAACACTGAATAAGTGTGGAGAACATGTTTCCAAAACATGCCCCCACTATATATCTAGAATTGTGAATGTGTGGAAGCCATGTCTCTATGATATGTCCCTACTAAATTTTCAACTATAAATGTGTGGAATTGATGCCTCTATGAAATGCCCCCATCAACATTCCCCCCATTTGAGGTGAGGGAAGAATATAAATTGGTAGTTACCTCACCTCAAAAGGATAAGATAACCATATAATTGTGAGTGAGCCATTTAGCATATAAGAGAACATGTCTAGGTAAATGTATCATTGAAGTGCATAAAATTTTATCACATCAAAGTGTAATATGCATGATAAATATCATGGAAAAATCTAGATAGTAACAATACAATCTTGATAAGCAATCAAGTATACACACAAGGGCACTCAAAAGTAAATCAAAAGACAGTGGTCTAAGGAGACTGCAAATGAATGACATGTTCAAATGTCACATAATTGAATGGATGTGACTTATTTAAATGTCCATAAAATCAAGAATGATTTCTTCAAATGTCCATACAACAAGCAATGGCATATTTAAATGTCAAAGAGGCAAACAAAGGCACAGAGGCCACAAAAAATGGATCATATTTAAATTCTCAATAAACAAGACAATATCAAGGCAAGACACTCAAGGAAGTTCATAAATGAAAACATAAGCAAACAACATAAATATATCATAATATCTCAAGGATAAATGTGTTAAAAAAAAAATTCAAGTACATAGCATATCAAGTACATTGTGAAAGATATAAGCATGGATAAATGCATGTGTATGTACATATATGATCTCAAACATGATAATTTAAAGTGACCATATAATGATATAACTTGGATGTATTATGACCATAGATTTGGATACCCCCAATGTCTTGGTGATGTGACTAGAGAGAAAGCCCAACATCCAAGAGTGCATAGATCATTTATTTATGTATGTATGTATCACACTCAAATAGAAGTTTGAAACACATATGTATGTAGAAGTAAATAATATGGTATCCATCAACATGGAACTAACACATAGATTCCAAGGAGCCAATAGAATATATAAATTCTAAAAAAAATTGTATTTTTGAATGTTTTTTATTTTTTTGGTATTTTTTGGATATGTGCAACTTTGTAATTTAAGTTGGATATTTTACATTGTTTCTATCATGGTTATATAAGTTTAAATCATACATAACATTTTCCTCCTCATGTTTTATATGCGTATTAGAAGAGCTGATGATATGATTTGTAATATGTATTAGTTTGCCATCATGATAGAAAGAAATACCTTGCTAATTTGGATCAATTTTAGCTTCCATTTCATGTAACCAAAATCTACCTAGTGTAAATAAGTGTAAAAAATTATGGGGTAGGACCCATACTTTTTTTAAATAACACAAGGCCCATAAGTAATAGGAATAACAAAGAAACCCAATAAATATTTTTATTTCTCCTTATCACTTAGATCTTTGGCATGGTACCCAAGTTGTGAAAAATGTCTTTTAATACAATAGTTTTCTGATTTCATAGTATCAATGTGGTTATGCCAAATTTAAACACCACTCATGAATAAAGTAATTTTAAATATTGGTGGCATGAATGCTTTTTGTGTTTTTCACCTTGGGATTCTTGCATAAGATGTGAACCTTGGATTGGCTCCGTGTTAAGTAAAATTTTCAAACCAGTCATATAAAGATTAAGAACACCACATTTTTTTCATAATTCTCCTCAGGTAATTTATCTCTTTCGTTTGTGTGAGGGATAAAACTTTGGTATATGGAGGGAGATATGTTAAGTTCCTTTAGATAAGTAAGTATGAATGAAGCATATGTATGCACATCATTATATAAATGGGTAAATGACTCATATTGTTTTATGCAATGCTCTTTTATTTAATGGGGAAATAATGCCTCTACTAAACATAAATTACAATCCTAAATAAAATGGTCTAAATGCTAGCTCATATGATGTACTTTTAAATCAAATAGTATAATCTTAAAGGGATTCGTCAGCACGTTATTTAAAATTGTGAAAATGTTCTAATGTTAGTTTTGGCACCTTGTGGATATTGAAATCCATGAATAAAACATCTTCTAATTGTGAAAAAGTGGTTAAATAACCTTTTGGTAGGCTATAAAACCAATTTTGAGCCTCATCATAAATGTTCATATGCAATACTTTTAGTAATAGTTTGTCATTTTATGCCCATTAACCAAAAGAATGTACATAGTTAATCATGTGTTAAAATGGGTCCTTATGATTGAAAAAGAGAGGTCAATCTAGTAGTTCAAAATCTTATGGATAAGTATATTCAAGTATACATTGCAAGAGGTTTGTTTTTTAATGAGGTCACATTTACATTAGTATTATGCAAATCCATTTGAATTTAAAGTATAAAACCCTATTTTTGAAGATCCCCAATAGTGTTCATCATATAAATAAGATATTCCATGGGTATGGTGGTATTTTCATGGTTTTTATCATTATTTCTAACCCACCACCTTTTTTGAATCTATGCATATGAGTATCATCATCCTCATGGATAACAAGTGCAATTTCATGATCACTAAATTTAGGATACTTTGGCAGTGGTATTGGATCTTTGAATTTTGGTACTTTTGATATATCATTTGAATAGCTTGGAACATTGGAAAAAATTGATTCATTCACTTTTGGTAAGGATATTGCAATTGGATCTTGAGGAATATTTGGTAAAGGCACCTTTTTGGTATAGTAGGAACTTTTGTTATAAATGCATTATTTGGAAGATAAAGGTCCTTTAATTTATATGTCCTAGTTGATATTGGTAATAATGTCATATTTATAATGTCAGGAGCCGATTTCAATTTATTTTTGTAATGTTTTATTCTTCTTGATAGTTTACTGTTACTTGGTAAAGATGTCATGATGTTTTGGTTAACCTTTCAAAAAAAATCAATATCAAATTGAGGTAGGAAAAAATTATCGCCCTTGATAATAGGGAATATTGTTCAAAAATGTTGGAATAGGAGAGATTTTGATCAATGAGCTTGAATTAACATACCATTTATTATGTGTTTTCAAATATTCCACAATATCCTCATGTATTTGGTGAAATTTATCATGATCAAATGAAGGAACACTTTTTCCATGTGAAACTAGTCTTGTGTATAAGGTAAAGACAAAGGCTTTTTATCTTCCATAAGATGGAGTAACTCATTTTTTGAAATGGTGTAAGTATGGACCTAATTATAGGGATAATAATATCCACCATTCAACACTTTTATATTATACACTTTAGAACTTAGGGGAATGCAAAAGTAATCAATTTTGATTCCTTCCTTGAGGGAGATTTGGAGAGTTTCATAATCAGAATCATCAAAAAAATTAATATCATCCATGATTAGAGATATAAAGAACATAAATATTAGGTCAAGGTATGCAATAATCATATAAAAGAGAATGCATATGCCATAATGATACTCAAAGATCGAGTTCACAAAAATTTTAACCCTAAATTGGATATGGATACTCTTTAGGATAGATAGGGTTAAGAATATAGAAATGAATAGGCATATGGGTGATAAACAGATCTATAGTAGGCCATTTAATTACAAAACTTAGATAGAATATATACTAAATTTATTATAATAAGATATAATAAAAATAGAAAGTATAATTATGCAATCTATGGCAATGACAAATAAATAAGATACTTATCTAGTTTTGATGTTAATACAAATCTAGATCTAGAACAAGAAGTATGTAGACTAGAAGAATATTCTAGAATAGTTTCCAAATTCTAGATTAAGTATCTCTATAGCTATAGACACTTGCATTAGCCTAGGATAGTTATGTCTATATTAATGTCTTAGTCAGACATAGGTGTCTTATATGAAATATCTATAGGAATAGGATGTCACCACTTAGATGATTATGGGTTTTTCATCACCTTAACTCTGGTGAATCTAGATTTGGGTCATGGACTATCACTCCTTATCAAATGATCAAACCCTAGTTCTTCATCTTCATAGTGGTTATGGTAAAAATGGGTTAGTGGGAACACAGTGTCGAGCTACCCTAAAGACCCCTTTGTTAATGATTTTTGCCTACATAGCTATTTCATCCTTTTAGGAATTAAATAGATCAAATCCTAAGGTTGATAAAAGGCTAGAGTAAAGGTGATAAATGTACCAATTTCATTGATTTACCTTGAATAGGAATTGTGAAGGATAAACTCAACTTATCTAGAATGAAATGTGTGTCACTAGCTGATGATAATTCTATAATAGATCATAAGAACAATCAGGATCACATTCATTTTAAAACTAGAGTTTCAACTATCTTAGGTTAATAGAGTTATCAGGTGTACTATAGCATAGTGCACCATAGGCAAAATTCATTATGTTATTTTCCTTTTGTGGATAGGAGTCCTAAAACTTTTGTGGAGGTTGTGGGAGGTCCTCATGGTCTTGTATGTGTCCTCAAGAACTTTTGATCATTCTTCAGTGTCATCTTATGACTACACCTCCTTTAAAACCGTAATTAGTACCTACACACATGAAACAACAAATGTAATCAAATGCAAAATGAAGGGGGAAAGGTGGGTTATGAGATACTATGAGAAAAACCTAGAACCCAAGTTATTCTATCATCTACCTACTTTAACCCCAATGATAGGGGTCTCAGATCGAATCTAGTTTTCCCTTAAGGAATAATCAACACACATAGTATGCAAAAATGACTTTCACTTAGGCCCTTTTTTATCAAGCATGTAGATATATGTGTGATGTTGAGTAAACATACAGAGTGTTGAGTTAAACTATTGACTAATTTTTATGTAATTATGTGCCAATGTTGTAAGTACTTGTTATGGAATGCCTTGTGAACATATTTATATAGAATAGTCTTTATTTTGAATGTGAGACACTTGTTCGTAGGCATACAAGGTAAAAAGATAAATATAATCATAAGAGGAAACCCAAAAGAGGGTAAGGACCAAAAATAAATTTTAAAAGATGACTATTGGACAATAGCACTGAGGTGGATAGTAACATTAGGCACTCCTGTCTGAAATCACACTATTATCTTGCATGTAAAAAATTGGGTTGTGACTAAGATAAATAAGTTAGGGGCCCCTGTGACTAAAAAAGGGATGACATGAAACTATTAAGGGTGTAAAATAAGGAAAACAAATCATAATATGGACAAAACTAACATCAAAATACCAAAGTGACATGTGTAAACAAGATTCTTATTCATCATTAAGAAATTCTTGTGAAAGAGCTACAAAAGACATAGTATTTATGTTTGCTTGACCAAATTAGGGTGTTTACAATAGTCAATACTCTGAAGATGGCCTCATACTTATTTAGTTATCCCCTACTATTATCTTATGTGTGAATCATGTAATGTGTGAAAAGCAAGTACAATAGTGACCTAACTTATAACTTAGAAAATATAGCTCTTGGGATACTCCTTCAATAATTTAGACTTGTACATGTGTTTTCCTTATGACTAATATTGAAATAGGATAAAATAGGGAATCTTTTCTTAATTTAATGCTTGATATAATGTTTTTCATAAGTTGTCTTGGTTTGTGTTAGGTGAGGAATGGATGAGGGTTGATCTTATATTTATACCAAATCCTTTTGGAGAATAAATCACATAATATCACTTAGGCCAACCATTAAGATACATTTCATTTGAAAATTATATGATTTTTTAGTACTATACGCTTGAGTTGGGTAAGGACACTTGCATCAACATATGTGTCTGATTGGGACACAAGTATTCAAGAAAGATAAAAGTAGGTACATGTCTAAAACTTGAAAAGGTATAAGATAAGTAGGTTTTAAGCATTTTGGGAAATATAGAAGGCTTAGGTCATCAACATAAGACTGGATAGACTAATATATAGTCAAATGGGCATAAGAGAGAGCATATGTGAGACTTATGAAAGTAAGAAAGGTCTAGAACTAAGAGTAATAGACAAGGTCTGAGTTTGCCAAGTATACAAGACTGAGGTGTTATATAATTCATAAATAGTATCTATAGTAAGGTGACTACCAGTTTCTACTCCCCCTCACCTTAAAAGAGGGGCATATTAATGGGGGCGTACCATAGAGTCATGGCTTCCACATTTTTCATAGTTTACCAAATTTAGATATACAGTGGGGGCATGTTATGGAAACATGTTCTCCATATTTACATAATTTTCAAATTGGTAAATTACACAACTATATGATTTAGATACACAGTTGTGGTATAATTCTATACATTAATACCATTACTATACCCATGTTTTAGCATGATACATATATGAGGTGTATATGTTATGCAAAGGGCACCTAAATTATAAAATAAAAATCAATTTTAGATTTTAAAACACTTTTATGGACTATCATCACCCACCAGGTTAGACTTTTATGGACTGTATTGAGCCAATCTATCATATTAGTTGGTTTATTTTTGGTATGGTTGAAGTGATTAAATCACTTAATCTTTCTAGGTCTATAGCTTGGACTTGATTACATCATCCAATTTCACTATATTTATAATTTTAGTTGACTTGGTTCACTCAAACTCACAAGATTATAAGTATGATTGGGTTGCACGATTGAGCTAATCTCAACTATCAGGTGGTAAATCACCTTTAGATCTAAGGCTAGGGGCAAGTTTTGTCCTTAAATATTTATATATTTTCAAACTTTATATATTTATATTTTTATTAATGTTAGTTTCAATTATTTATAATGATACATATTTTCCAAATCAAATTTACAACAGGCAAGGTAGTTGCATTGATACACAGGTGTACTCTTGAACTTTGTCCTCTTTACTTTCAATCATTTCAAATGATTTCAATTTCAGATTATATGCATAGATTATATATTGTAACATGTTCTTTGTTTCAAGTCAGTCACCAATGAAACAATTAATTTGGACTCACATGAAGATAAGGTGTGTTATACACACCCAGGATGTTCCTTTAAACTAGTAATTTTATTACTAGATTAAAAGGAGAGAAAATGTAGATGTTATTTTTAAATTATATAACACCTCAATCTTGTACACTTGGAAGATACATATCATAGATGTACCTTCAGATTCTAGACCTTCTCAGTGTTAAAAGGCTCATATACATTATCTCTTTGTGCCTATTACTTATCTCTTAGTTTGGCCAATGTTAATCTAATGATTTAGACCTTATATCATACCCAGACTACTAAAAACATTTTTATCTTATATCTTTGTAAGTTTTAGACATGTGTCTCTTTTACATATTTTCAAACACTTCATCCTAGTCAAATGCATACATCAATGTTAGTCACATATTCTAGCACAAGTGTCAAGTGCCCTAAAGTCATCTAATTTACAAATAAATTATATGCATGTGCTCAGCCTAAGTTCTTTAATGAAAGATATTCTCTAAAAGGATTGGTATATATGCATGATCAATACTCATTTATTATTCACTTAAAAACTTCTTACTTTTCACAGTACAACTTACAAAAGGTAATCAATCAATATCTTATGTGAGCAAAGCTTCCCTATTTTCCCCTATTTATATATTAGTCATAGAGATAACACATCTATGTGTCTAGATTATTGAAGGAACATCTCATGATCCACATTTTCCATGTTATAAGATATCACTCTATGTAATTGCTTAGTACACATTACCTCCTTATGCACACACAAGTTAACACCTAGGGGATAACTACATAAATTTGAGGCCCTCTTTGAAGTATTAGATATGTAGGTAGATCTCATTAACAAAGGAGTCTTTGTGATATCTCAACATTGTGTTCCCACTAACCCATTTTTCCAACATCCACTATGAAGTTGAAGAACTAGGGTTTTACTATTTGATAAGGAGTGATAACCTATGATCTAGATCTGAGCACACTAGAGCAAAGGTGAAACAAAACCCAAAATATTCTAGGTGGTTACATCCATATCTAATAGGTATTATTTATAGGACAACTATGTCTAGGTTAGATAAAAATTTCAATGCAACCATCTAAGGTTGAATAAATTATCTAAGATCATAAAAATGCTTCATCCAAAATTTGAGGATAGTGTCAGAATACACTTTTAGTTTGATTCCTTCTTGTTCTAGCTCCAAATCTGTATTAGCATAAAAAAAAAACTAATTATTTTAGTTTCATTATCTTTATAATATCTAGCATATTTTTACTTTCTATTTATATCATATCTCAACATAATAAATTTAGTATATGTTTATTTGATTTTACAAATTAATTGCCCTACTATAGATATAATTTATCACCCTTGTGCCCTAGGTTATCTCTATCCCATTAACCCAAAATAAACAATATAGATTTTAAGGTTAAATAGATATATTATGAGACTCTTGTGTTGGCTCAAGTTACACTTTGAGCAAATTTGTATAAATAGTGAATGGTGTGGATGATTCTTTATTGGATTGATCTGATTCTTCAAAATAGCCAAATCCTTGTCATCCTTTTGGTTGAACTACTTTAATGGGATCAACAATACCTTGTGCATGTGTTTCCAACATTTGTCTTATATATCCCATATGTTATAGATATGTAGAACCAAGTCCATATTTACTATAGTGGGTTGATTATGTTATTGGATAAGTAGATAAAATTGGTGGCTCAATTTATTTGAATTGTTATGCATGTAGTTGTATATGAGAAACATAGTGATCCTCGGGTTATATCATCACACAACACTTGAATTATTATTTATTAAATGGAATTTATAAATGAATATTTTATAATTTAAATTTAAACTTTCATGAAGATTCAATGGTGTTTCATACATTTTATGAATCCATGGTCTTCCCAACAATATACTATAATCATGATAGGCAAACAAAATCTGTTTTAGGACCTATTGTGATAGGCAGTGTAATTTATCTTATCAAATACTTAAATTTTAATATTTTAATTAATTAAAACATTAAATTTTATACCTAATTTTGATTAAATATATATTTTAAATATTTATTAGTGAATTGTTATCAGCCAATACTTTTTTGACCATCTTATTGTAAGTTCCTACTTGAATATATAATGGAAGGTGTGAATGTATTACATGCTTGGGAGGTAGATATTATTTCTCAAAGGAAATAATTTATTCAATCCATCATAATGTATTAACAATATAATAAAAATGAGGAGGTTTTTCATCACTTAATACCATGGTTTCTTTTAATGTCGCATAAAGGAGATCTTTTTAAATAAGCATTGTTTGAAGTAAATCTAATAAAGAAATATTAGCATGGGTATGTTATAATTGATCTATAATATCATACCCTTTAATTGTATTTTTTGGAAGTGGTTGGGGTTCAAGAATTTTTGGTAGAATGGAATTTATTATCCATCATTTTTGTGTGGTGACAACCTTACACACACTTTGTGCATTAAAACAAGACATTAAAATATTTTGAGATCATTCATTAAGTGTTTGATCTTTATTTATTAGATTTTAATTATTGAATTATTGCTAATAATGCTCTTTATTATGGGAGGACAACATGTAATGTAACCTAAGAAATCTTGAAATAAAAAAAAAAATCATCCTATATAGCCATATATTTGTTGAAAATTGAAAAATCAAGTAAGCTAAAACTGAAATTTAGGTCTAAAAAAGAAAAAAAAATTATGTATGAAGATTAGTAAATTCCCCTAAAATCTAGGGTCAAAATAAAGTGCTTTCAGTGTCATATATCAAATCCAATGTCAAAAAAAAGTGTTTTTAGTGTCAACTATTAAATCTAAGGTTGAAAGCAAGTTATTTTAGTGTTAGATATTAGATCCAAGGTCAAAATAAGGCTATTTTAGTGTTAGATATCAATAATTTATCTAAACCCTATGATAATTTTTTTGAAGTAATGCTCAAATAAAATGCAGGTTCTACCAATATGGTTTATCAAAATTTATAATTAATGTGTATTAACTCTAATTAAGATAAAATGATTTGAGAGATAGAAAAAGTTGTAAAATAACTTGTAACTGGAAAAATGAAAGTAATGTATTGAAATTGATAAAGCATGCTCAAATGAAAGAAGGATAGCTATGAAAAACACAAAAAGAATTAGTTGTTTTCACTTTTTAACCTGATTATGTGTAATTATTAGATGACTATAAATGATAAACTCAAACTAATTCTACAAATACCACAGGAACTATGACTACAACTACTTAGGGTTAGGATCATTGGAAAGGGAATAAGATTAAATAGCACTATTATCATCTACTAGTTGATTATGTCCTCTATGAAAATTCAAGGAAATTAGGGGATAATCATCTACAAATACTTAAAACATGTCATGTGTGAAAAATGGACCTTTAGATGTGCATGAATAACCTATAAATAACTTATTCAAAGTGGAAACCCTAATAGGGCTTGTAATGGCTAAAAACCTATAAAGATAAATAGGGGAGTGTAATGAGCTTAGTTGACCCCACTAACCCCTACAATGATTGATCATTACCTATGTATCTAATACTCCTAAGAGGGAAATTAAGCCCACGTAGTTATCCTATTTAGAGTGTTTTATGTGATTGTGCTCCTTTTGCTACATGTATGCATCTAGATATCGATTGAATAGATGATAATACTTTTATTTAACTTGAATATAATATGCCCTTTACTTGGCTAAGGACTAATTCAAATTATTATGATCAAAATTGGGAATAATAGGGAAGCTTTGTTTAGTGTGTAATAATAGAAGTGTGCTTCAATATTGAAATTGCTAAAATGATATAGTAAGTGACTAAGATGTACCTTTATGACAATCCAAAAGGGGAAAATCTCATGCTATCTATCCTAAAAATATGGACTAACCCATAGGGAGGGTATAAATTTTAAAATTAGTCATTGTTAAGGTGAAAGTTAGAATCAACCCATAGGGGTCAAGACTAACTACCATTATTGACCCATACTAGTCAATATTGTTTTGAAAGGAAACATGTGAAATTTAGAATTTGGGATGTCCATACAAATGCTTATGTAGACACTCAAATTTTATCTCTTCTGTGTCAAATTATACAAAGGTCTGACTTCCCATAATTTCACACATTCTGATCAATTTTTTATTCAATTATTTGTTCCCTAATCATTTATCTATTCAATTGTCAATTTTATGTTTAATTCTCTATTCACTGATCATATCTCTATTCCCTAATCATTTCTCTATTCAATTGTCAATTTTTTTGATCAATAAACTCTTCTCTATTTAATTATCACTTATCAAATCAATTATCGCTCTCTATTCAATTACTTTATCTCAATTTAAATCTAATGATAAATTCCTCACATTAGATTAATTAAATAGGTCTATTGATATATTCAATTAATTACTTCTTCCAATTACTAATACTCTTCTTTTCCACCAAGTGTCATCTTCATGCAAAAGAGAATCTTGAGATCCTAAGGATATACCTTTGAGAGCAAAACAATTATGCAAATAATTAGCAATAAAGTGGGATTATCCTCTACCATTCATCTTAGAAACAAGATGAAGGGCCCACCTTTGATATCTATGTGCATATGGGATTGGATGTTCCACCCTTAATCTTGATTGAGATGAAGGGCTTATTTTCATTCATCATTGTTAATTGTAAAGAGCATCCTCCACCTTTCATCTTGATTGAGATGAAGGGATTATTTTCATTCATCTTGGCTATTTACAAAGGTTTTCCTCCACCTTTCATCTTGATTGAGATGAAGGGTTTACATCATTGATCCATGTGCACACTTGAGGACCCTTTAGAAACTATTCATCTTGACTTTAAGATGAAGATTCCTCATTAATCTAGTCTTATTATAAATAAGATCATTCATATCACTATTCATATATATTCAAGTGATATAGTAAAGCCCTAGTATTTTATCAAGCTAAACTTGTTCATCAATTGGTATTCTTTGGTCAAAGTCTTCATGATCCATAGCTTTTATGGAGATGCTTAACTTCAAATTTGCATTGGTAAAGACCATCTAAAGCTACATCTAAGATGCAACTCAATAATGATCAAGCTACAAAATATTTTTGTATGGTGTGAGTCATTATACATTTGTAGTCTCTTTGGTATTTTGTTAAGCTTTGAGGTCCTAGGTGTGTTCTTTAATATTTGTTATCACTTTACTTGTCTTGACCAAACTTTTGTGAAAATATTTAAGATCTTCATTCTAACGACACATTTGGCATGCCCAGTGAGACGTTGTAACCCACACCTCTTATTAGAGATTATAAACTAATCTTGCTTTATAGAGAATTTCAATATTTTGGCTCTTTTATGTTAAAATTTATGTATTTTATTTTCTCTATTAATCGGTGAATTCATTCCTAAAAATAGTGAAATAGTCTCTAATCTTTTCTACTAATCGATGAAATCATCCTATAATTGATGAAATCATCATTATATTTTTGGGTTTGTTATCTATATTCCATGAAAGTCTATTCTTCAATGAAATTATTCTACATTTTGACAAAATTGTTTAGGTTTGCTACTCTATTCATTGGAAAATTTGTTGTCTTTAGTGAAATTGTTCTAATAATTGATAGAATTAGCCTGGTAATTGATAATATTGTCCCTGTCTTTTTTGGTATGTTTTTTATTCTATGTTCTCTATCTAGATCTATTATTCAACAAAATTATTTATCTATCAAAATTGTCTATCTAATTGATGAATTTGACATATCTTTGGCAAAATTATGTTACTGATCGATGAAATTGCTCATTAATTAGAGAAATCATTTTTGTCTGGTTTTTTATATTTTGTATATGTTTTATGTAGATTCCTAAAAATAGTAAAATTACTCTATGTTTTGACAAAGTAACTTTTGTGTGAAAACCTGAGAGTTAAAAACAACTAAGATAATCAATCTCCTTCATTTTTTAAATACCCCTAAGCAAAACTAATCACATTGTTTGCTTGTAGGTTCCAAAAAGGGAGTGATTTATATCAAAAAAATCATATTTTTAATTCACATTTCATTTTGGGTGTAAAAATAATACCTTCTTATTTGTTAAAATTTTCTTATTTCATGCTAGTCTTTGTTTCTTTGTTGTTTCTTAAGTGTATTATGGGGATATTTTACATGTATGCTCTCCCCTTTTGGGTAACTTAGAAATTCAAATATTATATTTGTGTTAAATCCTAAATATTTGCTTGATATGTTCTTTGCTTGCCTTTAGTGGGATCCTATAAATCAAAATAACAATACCTACTTTTTTTTTATTTTGGCTTGTGAGTGTGATTTCATCACCTCCTCACAAGTGACTTAGGGGTGCATTGACCAATGGTTTCATCTCTTAGCATTGTACCAACCCCACTTATCTAGTGTGGTATAAAAATAAAGCTCTTTTGATTGAACAGTGGTTGAGTGATTAACCTGACAATTCAAAAGGATTCTTGGAGCTTGCATGATCTAGACATAATACTTCATTGAGTAAGTGACAAATAAAGTCATTACAGAAAGTACAAGACCTTTTCATAATAAGCGAGGTGATATTGCATCCAATTTATGGATCATTCCAAAGTGACCACGTACTACAAGGTATATCAGGACCAACTATTTGGCTAATCAAAAATTTAGATTAGAAGCCTATTTTCCATAAAATTATCACTCATGCATGAATGCAAAAATAACAGCTCTTGAAGATGTATTTTTTGTATGAACTATTGAGAAAAGGGGTGTGTTAAAACCCTACCAATAACTTGAATTATTTAATTACTTTTAAAATAATCTTAAACTTTATCCTCTCAAAAGAAACTATATCGAAAGGATCGATGATATTCCCCTAAACCTATGTCAATTTCAAGTTTCTAGTATAGGGTGAGATTACTTGGGTCTGAATTTGGTCAAACATTGTCACATTGTACTTATACTAAAAGGCATTACTTTGTCTATTTTTCTAGTCTAATTTGTCTCATTCTACCTTGTCTCAAAAATGTTTACTTTTCATACCCTTATCTTGTGTGAAAAAGTAACATTACTCTATCCATGTCTCTAGTCAAATTTGTCTCATTTCTACCTTGGTTAAAAAAATTTACATTTCAAACACTCATCTTATGTGAGATAATAGCATTACTCTATCTATGTCTCTAGTCAATACTATTCAATTTCTACCTTGATCAAAATGTATATGCTTCATACCTATTTTATTGTACCATTATGTTCTCCATTATTTTGGTCAAATCTACTCACAGCATTATTATTTTTTTAAAAATTCCTATTGTCTTTTTCCCAAAATATGTCTTTTTGATCTAGAATTTGTTAAAAAAATATTTCCAATATGCCTCATTATAGTCAAAGTGGTATGGCCTATAATACTGCATATGAGGATGATTGAATCTAAAACCAAATTGATCCTTTTGTGCAAGACCAATATGAGCAACCATTGTATGAGGATGAGTATCTTCAAGATAAAAAAGGTATGGATAATGGTCAATTATTGTATGAATAAAAATCACCTCTTTATGATGCAGTTCAAATTCAATTTGAACATCAATTATATATTGATAGAGAAAATAACCTTTTGTGTCTATTAGAGATGGGAACTAAAGTCCCTAATGATTTCCCCATAGAAATTATTCATATAGTAGAAGTAACATAGCCTGATTTGAACCATTTTATAATTATAGAGTGTATTGATGATACACATTCATCTAACCATAATCCCAAAGAGGTTCTGTAACTTTAGAAATCCAAAGAGCAACAATTATCATTAAGGACTAGTTAGTGAATTTCAAGAGAATTCAAGTATAATAATGAAATGGAAACTAAATGAATCTTGCCTAAGTACTAGTTTGATCTTAACACAATGAAAAAAACTAAAAATAAGAGATAAAATCATACAAAAATGTTATCGCCCTTGTCAAAACTAGTGTTCACTTATTGGCATAGAGGATGTTCTTGCTCAGCTTATGGGCATAAAGACTTTGATAAATGCGTTCTCAATATTTTCATCACTTCTCTCAGGCCACGTGTGAATTTTAATACATTTTCTTGGCTTGGTGTGAATATTTTTGAAAGAATTTGGTATTATAAATTTAGTTTGAGAGGATTCTTAAAGGCATTCCTAGAAAATAATATTACACACAAAATCTTCTTGGAATAGAGAGAGGGAACTTGTATTTATAGGTGTTAAAACTAACTCTAACCTAGGGGGTTAGGTTTATTTTTAACCTTGGTTGAGTCTAAAATAACCTAGGTTGAGTTTAGGTTAACCTTGGGTTGGGTCAAAGCAATTATGAAGGCTTGAAAACTCGTAGAAGATATATATTGTCATTACAACTCATAGAATATATTTATGAGATTGTGACTCACCTTTTCTTGGAATTTTAGGAATTAATAAAATAAATTACTAATTCCCTTGACTTTGACCTCATATTTATTGAAAATTCATTTTTTATAAAATGCAATTCCCTGAATTCAACTTGGGATTTTTACTTAAGCAATCTAATTGACTTTTACTTTTTAACTAATCTTGTTTAGGGTTTTTAGAATTTATAAATTATGTTAAATGTTTTGCATTAATATATCAATAGGCCAAGAATGTCAATTTTCTAGGTCATAATTTTACTAGGGTTAAATCTAGGCTAAGTTCTTTGTGCATACAAGGTAATACCATAAATAAGCAAGTCTCGACTTATATCCCTTATACAGATGAAATTGGGAAATCTAGTGATGTTTAAGCTTAAATTACATTGTTTTCTATAAATCAATCTGGTACCTAGTTTAGCTATGAAAGTGGCCAAAATGAGTGTCTATAGTTTACCCCAATTTGAGAAGGTGTTACAAGACACAAGCATAGTAACATATTTTTAAAGAATGCAAAAGTTGTTAAGATGAAAGGTTCATACCCCAAAGGGTGGTCAATTATCCATAAATGCCCCTTCAAGGGAGTGGATGACAAATAGAGTCATCAAAAATTCCATCAAAATGAATAAAATGATATGATCTGTGACAACATAGGTGGAAAAACTGATTTGACCAAAGGTAGTTATAATTAGTAATAGAGGTTAAGACACTAATTTTCCCAAAGGTGGTTATAATCAATATGGAGGGTGGGACATTGATTTACCCAAATGAAGTTATAATCAATAATAGAGGGTGAGATATTGATTTACCCAAAGGTGGATATAATTAGTGGCATAATTATGTGCCTTGTAGGGCATATGGGTTAAAAATTAATGATTTTCCCAAAGGTGGTTATAATAGTTTTCACATGGATTTGTCCTAGCAAGGCAGATAGGTCAAAAAATAATGATTTGCCCAAAGTTGGTTATAATTATTTACAAATTTAATCACATGATTGAAAATTAATTTTCCCTAAAAAAGTAAAATGTATAGTTGATCGGTTGGAAAATAAGCTGCATCAACTAGGCAAATCATCAAAGGGTAGCTTATATAAGAAACTTATAAAATGGATATACGATGAGCTAGAAAAGAATAAAAACATAATTTTATCCTAAATTTGAATACAAAGATGTACTTACACATGGTATAATTAGAAAAATAATGTGGTTAAACAAGTCTTAGAAGAGGCCCAATAAGATAGTATGATTACAAAATGGTCATAAAATAAGGAATGTAGGATCAAACAGCATGTAAAATAAACTATGAAGGCAAAAATCAAAACCTCCTAGAGTGATCAAAAGAAACTTTAGGCACCAGGGAGTAAAATTCAAAATTTTAGGCTAGATATTCACCCCATGGGGTAAAAATTGAATCATTTTCACTCTAGCCTTTTGAAAGTTTGAGCTCTAGTTTTGATGAGAGTTGGTGATGATAAATGACATGTAAAAGAGGATGATAACATGTCTATGATCAAGTGAGGGAACATGGGCATCCTCCACATGATGGGCCACTGGTATATATCCTCACCTTAGTCATTTATGGCATTTATGATGAATTTAATGCTAGGTTTAAGTTAAAAAGTTATAAAGTCACCATTTACATTTATGAAAAATAATGGCTTTCTAAGGGAAATTAGTAACATCATACAAAGTTTCCATTTTCAAAAATGTTAAAAATATCAAAAAATAGTTAAAACACCAAATTGGTGATTTCATCCATTTTAGTGAAGTCGTTATTTTCATGAAAAATGAAAATAGTGATTTTTCCCAAAAATCGTCAAAAATGCCAAAATTGCTACTTTGCCATTTAAGAAAATTATAACTTTCCATTTGATAAAATGGAAACTTAGCCCTAAAATTTAAAATTAATAGCTTATGGGGGCTAAAAGGGGTCCAACCTCTAGGAGAGGGGGAAATAGGCCTTGTAGGGTAGGCATAGGCTAGATAGCAACATAAATATAGCCTGACACTAATATATATATGATTACAAGAGAAACTCATAGTGTTGATAGCATGGGAGTGATGTTCCCATTTCTTACACACAATATATATTTGGATAGTGGAGATGAATAGATTATTGTAGGCACTAGATTTATATGACATGACATACATGTTTGTGACTTACATAGATTAAGCATATGTGAGTACCTGGGTAGAGTGTTGGCATTCAAAGACTTTGAATTTTCACTTACCAACTAGGGAGGCCACTATTACACTTGAAGATACCTTATGGATCCCCAAGCTATCGATGAGAGGGTGTAGACTCTTCTACATAGATCTAGCATAGTAATTACAAGTGTTATATTAATTGGTTCACTTTCAAGTGATTCCCATGGTGCATGGTAATGTTGATATCAACCTACTAGAGACTTATATTTATTTTTTTCATAACAACCTATCCCCTAGGGACCCTTCATCACTAGCTCTGATTGATAGTGAGAGTAGGTAGGAATACAACTATGCTAGATGAGGAGATCATTGCCAAGGTGGGTGAGATCATGGGTTAAGAGAGGTAGGTAGAAGATATACATAATGAATTAGACATTTGAGATGAGGTTATGACTCACCTTCAGTCAGACATTACTTGGCTAAATTCAAAGGTGGCATAGATGATCTAGATATAGGCATAGATTATGGCAAAGCGTGATCAAGTGATATCAAATAGAGATCAAGATTTGTTATATGTATAGAATATTTGACATGAGTGGGATGAGGCTCATAGAGACAACACTCAATCAAGGTTTTTGTAGATGATAATTGAGAGCCTTAAGGCTAAGGATGAGGAATCATATTATATCAGGCATATGAGACCACCATCCCTTGATATCAATAGATAGTTACATCTAAGGTATGAGACACGTAGAGGGATGTAAGTAGATCAAGTTAATCCAAGACTGGGATATATGGTTTAGTAACCTCAAGTAATTTTGTTCATCATCCATGGCCACCTATGCCACTAGGACTTCTAAGGCCACATTTTACTATAAGGCCTATGGACACACAGAGTCAGAGCTAATTTTTTATATCTCTTTGGCATTTTGGCATACTATTGTATTTTTGACACCATTGTATGTATTCTCAATGTATATGATAATATTATGAGATACATTTACATTCATATTGGGTCCTTTGAAGCCTATGTTTACAAAATGTTATTTTGGTTTATGTGATGCTCTGTTTATTATCATGTCAATCTCATGTTTAGCATTGTGGATGTTTACTTTTATTTAAACATGTATGCTCTTCTATTTATTGTATTTCCATGTACATGAGATGTTTCTATATTTTGTTTTCTTATATATATCTAAGAAAATAAAATATTAGCATAGATGCATGTCTATATTAGCATTTTAAAAATTATGTTGCTCTAATTAATCATTGATTTAGACTATGTTTGGGATTTGTCTAGGTTTGATCTCAGAGATGTATTACCCATTGCAATGATCAAGTCTCTATTGGCATGATGTTTGATTTAGCATATAATATTATGCATCATAGTTATAAACAAATATATTAATATATATTATAATCATGAAAAACTTAGTTTAAATGCAAATATAAACAACCTAGGAATAAGATATGATCAATAAAATCTCAAGTGTAAATATAATATAAATAAACTAAGTGTAAGACTATATACAAATACTCCCAACCAAAGTACAATATATGGATAATCAAGACTCAAGTGTAAATAAAATGTAATAGACCTATGGTAATTGAGAAAGGCACAAAAAGGCAACAAGGCAAAAATCAACTAAAAAAACAAACAATAACTAAAAAAACAAACAAAACAACTAAATAAACAAAATAAATAAACAAACAAACTAATTAAGGCAAATAAGAGTTCGATAAATAAACTATTCGAAGACAGCCAAAGTTAAATAAAATAAACTAAGATAAAAATATATATATAAATATACAAACAAGTTAGTAAAAATGTTAGTAACAAATATAATACAAGAAATAAATTATTTGTACATGTGTAATGGATGTGTTACACTTGGCAACAGGGTTACCCCTAGGTTAGATAGCAACAACATAGGTAAAATAACAAAATAAAAAATGGTACAAGGTTGCCCCTAGGATATAAGAAGTAATGTCAAAAGGTATGATGGAAAATAGTCTCCCCTAGGGTATAAGGAACAAAAATATAAATAAGATGACAAACGGTTGCCACTAGGATATAGGGGACAACAACACAAATAGGGGGGAAAAAATAAATATGAAAAAGGTAGTCAAACTAATTTTAGATGCATTAGGCAAGTGGACATTGCCTACATAGTCCTATGAACATGAGGTCCACTATAAAATTTAGGCCAAAAGTAGTTATAATGTAAGCATAATGACTAATAGGGGGTGAATCAGTCTTCAAAACCTTTTAATGAATTACACTTAAGCAATCATGAACCATTCAAACAAACATATAGATTTTATTAAGCATAAGCAACTATCCACATAAGCATGAAACATTAGAACACATTATATATATGGGAAACCCTTAAGGGGAAGAATACCCACTAATATCTACAAATTGAATATAGTCCTATAATACAAAAACCAAGTTTATTGAAGCACCAACTCCACATGGATCACCAACCCTAACTAGCCAATCACCCACTTTTTTAGGATTTATCAAGCACCCACTTTCAAGGAGGTACCAACCCCATAGATGACACAACACAAATTCAGCCACATAATTTTTTTAATCACCTTTAGAACATTATGTTTCTTAACCAATATATGATGACCACATCTTGAACTCTTCACACTCATTTCTCTCCCAAACTATCTTTTACACCTTTTGGCTCAACTAGGTCTCTTCAAGATTTATTAGGTCATATGACCTTGATATTTATATGCAAACACATTTTTATATATTCATTATATATCCTATTCATTCTTTTTATGGTCTTAAATACCTCCTTCTACTCAACAATGAACTATAGCATTCGCATACATTATTCTTACCAGCTAGGCCTAAAACTACCTTGTATATATATCATTCCTTGTTCATATACCACTTAGTCAACCATAAACCCTTAACCTCTTAGGTCAGAAATATAATAGGTCTTAGTATATCTTGTTTATATTAATTAAATTAATTTTGAGTCTCTTTTGGTCTGACATGAATCATTAGGCATCATCTCTCTTTTAGGTCTCATGGAAACCCAATTGCATTAGGTCTATCTCTTAGCGTCAAAAGTTAATTCTCTTGGACGTAGGTGGATTTATCCAATACTTTAAAAACATTCAACCTCTTATAAATAGGCCTATACTGACCTCCTCCTTGATTGGTTAGACCTGTGTCTTTCATTCAGTCCATGAAACATCTTTTTAGGACAAATTGTCTTATTAAGCATGTGTGCTTCAAAGTATATCTTGCAAAAGTGAAGCTCACACATACTTAAGCCACTCAAACATGATAAAAATAAATTATATATACATAGTCTAAATTACCTTATGGTCATCAAAAAATTCATTAAACACTTCCACTCAAAAGATAAGTCTTCAAGAACACCTCTCCAACTCACTCACTCAGAATTCCCATATTACCTCAAAACATAGACATGGTGACTGAGACATCTAACACCTATAAAGACAATTTAAATGACTTTTAATGCATGTTATTATCCTATGATATAATTATACCAATCTTATATATAATAATCATATGTTCAAATGGCAAAAATTTAATTTGCAGACCAATCTCATGACCTTATATCTCAAGGTCTTATCTAAACCAGATAGGTCAACTTGTGAGAAACTTTTTTACCACGCACATGACCTCCAAAACTTATTACAAACATAGGCATGTATTTCAAGTCCTTATAAACATATCCATTCACTTGGTTTCATCATTCTATCATTAAAACATATTCCAATTCATCTTCTCACTATTGCTTAGGTTTTTCACTGTTTGCACCATTAGGCATGTTAGTGACTGGCTAACTTGGATGACACCTTTATAATACTTAATAACTATAACCTATCCATAAACCTTAATATACATATAACATGAGTCTCCACCTTCTTACTCCATTCATTTTATTACTATGTCCAATGCAATATTTGAATTTTATGGTAACATCTTCATAAACAAGCTTGTAACTCAACATTTTCACTCTCCTCTCTCTAACCAATACCACCTAGAGGTACTTGGGAGAGTCCACTACAATCTACAATATCTTACCTCAGCCATTAAATCCATATTGATCAATTTTGAGCAACATATTCAACATTGGGTCCTTATTAGGGTTCTAAGAGGGTTTAAACATGTTTTCACTTTAATGATCATTCATAAAGCATAGCCCCTCAATCCAAAAATGAATTCCTAGAATTTTGAGATAGGACCCTTCCCCATATACCATGAAATACTTATGTTTCCATTCAAAGTTTTGATGATATAATGAGCACAATAAAATCTTTCTCAAGTTGAGAACCTTTCATTCTAAGCACTTGAGAGACCTCCAAACAACTTTTCATGCCTTGTCCTTCAAACTATGACCTCAAGCTACAAGAAAAAAAAATTGAAAAAACATACCTCACCTCTAAAAATGCTTACATGATCTCAAACACTTTCAAATATTATCATGACCCTTCATTAGGCCACACTCTCTCTCCTTTCTCTTTAGACCGTAAACTACAAACCACATTAGGCCTTAAAATTGACCTTCATGCCTCTTTCCATGCACTCTCCACCTTGCTCACATACTCAAGAAAACTCTTCCATGCTTAAACACTAACATACATCCTTCACATGCCTTGATAATAGATCAATATACCTCACTAGGATAGGTAGGGTCTATGAGTGGTCTAGGTGTAGACTTGGCTTGAAGGTCCTACCCTTGTAGGCTCACCCTAAGAATATTATGAGTGTTCCAATGCCTCACATACATTCTCAAACAACTTTATAAAACCACTCATGCTTGTGTGCACTCATCTCACTAATCCATCATGTTTATACCTTCTCACAAGGTCTCTTCTTCAATGATTAGGCTCAAGCTACTCAAAAACATGTACCTTCATGCAACCATAAGGCATTAGTTTCCTTCAAATTCTCTTTCATGAAAAAATCATTTAATGATAACACTCCATCAATTCCCCTTATCAAATCAACACACTGCCAACTAGGTACACTCACAACAACACTCTTTCAAACCTACTTGTCATCATACCTTCACAAGAACATTCAATGACAACACTAACAACTTCAAGTTTAACTGAGCCTTGACATCAACCTTGACATCAACCAATATAAAATACATCATCTGCCTTCAAATTCTCTCTATCACATGGATTATTATGTAGACATTAATTATCTTCAAACATCTTCATGATATGTACCTTATCTCTCATAGCAACATCTTTTTCTCTCATGAATGACCTTACAAATGACAATTATCATGACCACACTCTTCTCAATGCACCTTGTCTAAATAGACCTTTGACATCAATGACCATTATGCCTTTACATGATGTGCCCTTTTGACATCAATGACAACAACATGCCAACAAACTCCCCATTTGTCATTAATGGAAAACACATTAATGTTAAACATAATACACAATTGAAATCACTTTAAAATGATACTTTTCCCATCTACTCATTCTCCCCCTTTTGACATGAATGAAAAAGGGTCTTCTACAAACTACCATCTGATCCTTGGACATGAATTTCAATGAACAACATAGGGCTACAAAGATTCCCCCAACACCATACTCTCCTCTTGAATCATAATATGGAATCCACTCTTTGAAACATCTTTAAAAAGGCTACTTCTCCTTCTTTTGAACTTTTTACATTTATTGGTAATAGGATCATAGAGTTTATGAAGCATTATATAAATATTCTCCCCCTTTGTCCTCATAACTTATGTTCATTATATGATTCATCAGGACTCACATACCTTTCTCAACATCCTTCAAGCATCTTGATACCAATATCACTACTCAACATAGATCAAGCTCAATTATTAATTTTTAGAAATAAGGAACAACTTTTTGCTTAACTCTCATATAGAAACAACACTTTTAGCTTTGTCAACATTCTTTAACATTTCATCATGATAGTTACCAAGATTCCATTGACTAATGAGTGTCTCCATGAAGCATAATAGAGTCACCCCTTACCATAGGGCACTAGAACAACATAAACTCAGGGGATTCTTAGAGCTCCATGCTCTCATAAGATAGATAATCCTTTAGGATCCTTTTAGGCTTGATTAGCCTCTTTGACTTGGTCTCTTCATCATCTATCTAGTTAACAATCTAAACTGATAATGAACACTCTTGATACTTTTCAATATCTAGTCTATGCTCTACCATAGCAAACAATCCACTTTGGCTTGTAGACTAATCAAGACTAAGATTGACTATCTTTGGCTTCTACACCTTGGTTTGTCTTCTTTCTTTAACTTTAAGATCTTTTATATTATTTTTATATCTTGATGATTCATGATTGTAGAATCTTTAAATATGACCAATTTTAAGACAATTATAGCAAACAACATTACTCATATATCTTGATTGATGTGGATTTTGATTCCTTTCATATTCCCATGAGTAATCATTCTTAGAGGGTCCTTTATACTCTCTTACTCTATGATAAAATTGACTACATGAAAAATAGTAACCATTTAATGAATCTTCATACCTTATGGCATTAGGCTATCTAATAGAATTTTTCTTCATATTGTTCTTGAGGTTGACTTTATTGTTCACATTAGAATTTTCCTTATTGTCCTTTTAATCTACTTTTAAACCAAGACCTTCCTTATCATTGGTAGACTTATGACTACTCAAAATCTCATCTAGAGACTCAATGTTCTTTTAAAACTTCTCATAAGTCTTCATCTTGCTAGATTCTTGATCCAATTTTGACTTTAAGGACTCCATTTCTTCATACCTTGTGCATTCTTCTTCCATAGCCTTTAGGCTAGAAATGACTATCTCCATATGAATATCAACCTTATTGATGATCTCATCATGCTCCTTAGATGTGTTACTCGGTCTCTCTTCAAAGGAACCAATCTTCTCTTCATATTCCTTAACTAATTATCTTAGTTTTTTATTCTTCTTTCTTTGGAACATCAACTCCTCTAGAGCACTCACTAATTCTACCTCAAGGTTCACTTTAGCCTCTTCTTCATCTAATTCTTCATCATCTATAAATCATTTTCCTTTTGAGAAACCCTCATTATTTATTTCTATAGCCATGAATAAGGTTTCATTTCTATCATGGTCATTACTATCATCTTCACTATCAAATGCACTTTTTTCACTTACATCAAATGACCTATTATCTTCTTTGGTATAGAAATTTCTCTTTTTATGGAATGACCCTTTATTACTTTCATACTTCTTGAAATATTTATTAATTCTTGTTACGATTATAAACCTTCTTATCATCACCATGATGTTCATCATATTCTTCATCATGCTCAGTCTTATCCTTATTAAGACACTTAGATGCAAAGTGACCAATCTTACCACAGTTGAAACATTTTAAAGGCAACTTACCCTTTTACTAACCAAATCCAATCTTCAACTTTATATAAAACATGGCTATTAATTCATCATCATAAATATTTGAACATACCTCATCTTTGACATTCTTGACTTTTGACTTCTTTTTAGCTTTGAATGTTGTTTCCTTCTTGTAAAGTCTTCCTTTATTTATTTTAATCTCATAGGCAGCCAAGATGCCATGAAGCCTATCCATCTAAAGTGTGTCTAGATCTTGCACCTCTTCTACTACAAACATATTTGAATAAAATTTAGAATTTAGGGATTTCAATACATTTTTTATAATTTTAGACTCTTTCACTTTTTCTCTGAGACATTTGATGACATTGATAACTTCATCAACCCTTAAAAAGTATGATGCAATGCTCTCATATTCCTTCATACTCAAACTTTCAAAATACCTTTTATGGGTCTACAATTTATCCATCTTAACTTTAATGTCTCCTTCATATATAGTATTCAAATTATACCATATCACCTTGTTTGACTCAAAGTGTATCACCGTCATAAACTCTACCTCTGAGAGGCCACATAGAATGGCATTCATTGCCTTAGAATTTCTCTCACTTTCCTTCTTGCCTATTGTATCAGTTGGTGGTGTAAGAGGTGGAGTGTATTCATCCACAACTAAATACCATATTTCATGGCACATTGACATTATATATGTCCTCATTTTAATGATCCAAAATGCATTATTAGTCTCACTGAAGAATAGAGCCTTTCTAGTAGAGAAACCTCCTTGAACTTGACTATTATCCATCCTTGCTTCTAGGATATCTTTTAGGTTGTTAGGCCTACTTCAAAGGACTAGATATTATACTAATTTATGGAATCATAATGACTAAGAGGGGGGGTGAATCAGTCTTCAAAACCTTTTAATTAATTACACTTAATCAATCGTGAACCATTCAAATAAACATATATATTTTAGCAAGCATAAGTAATTATCCACATAAGCATGAAACACTATAACACATCATATATGTGGGAAACCCTCAAGTGGAATAAAACCCACTAATACATACAAATTTAATATATTCATATAATACAAAAAACCAATTTTAGTGAAGCACCAACTCCATATGAAGCACCAACCCCAATTAAGGTAAGTACCCAACTGATTAACCTTTAGCAAGCACCCACTTGTAAGGAGGAACCAACCCCCTAGATGACTCAGTACCAACTAAACCACCTAATTATTTTAATCACCTTCATAACATTATGTTCCTTAACCAATAGATGATTACCACCTCTTCAGCTCTTCACACTCTTATTTCTCTCGAACTGCTTTCTAAGTATCTTTGCTCAACTAGGTCTCTTCAAGATTGATTAGGTCATATAACCTTGATATTTATATGTAGACACACTATAATATTTTCATTATATATATTATTAAATTATTTTATGGTCTATAATACTTCCTTATACTCAATAATTAACTATTTCATTCACATACATTCTTCTTATCAACTAGGCCTAAAATTGCCTTATATATATACCATTCCTTGTTCATATACCACTTAGTTGGCCATACACCCTTAACCTCTTATGTCAGCCATATAATAAGTCTTATTAAATATTTTGGACATGAATTAAATGAACTTTGAGTTCTTTTTGTTTGACATGACTCAATTAGGCATCATTTCTCTTTTGGGTCTTATGGAGACCTGATTACATTAGGTCTATCTCTTAACGTCAAAACTTGATTCTCTTGGACCCAAATTGTTTTATCCAATACTTTAAAAAAATTAAAAATCTTATAAATATTCATTTAATTACCTCTTCCATACTTGGTTATACCTGTGTCTTTTATTCATTCCATAAAACCTCTTTTTAGGATAAATTGTCCTATTAGGCATGTGTGCTTAAAAGTCTATCTTGAAAAAGTGAAGCTCAAACATACTTAATCCACTTAAACATGATCAAAAAAGTATATATACATATTCTAAATGACCTCAGGGTAATCACCAAATGCTTTAGATAGTTCCACTTAGAAGATAAGGCTTCAAGAACACCTCTGCAACTCACTCACTCAAAACTGCCAAATTACCTCAAAACATAGTCATCATGACTTAGACATAAAACACATGTAAAGATAATTTAAATGAATTATGATGAATTAATATTATCTTATTATATAATTATACCATTATTAGATAGAATTATCATATGGTCAAATGGAAAATATTGGTCTTGCAGACCAATCTCATGACCTTATATCTCATTGTCTTATCTGAGCTAGACAAGTCAACTTGTGAGCAATTTTTTCAAAAAAAACTTGACCTAAAAAATTATTAAAAGCATATAAATTTCTTAAAATTATTTAACAACACATCCATGCACTTTTTTTGATCATTATATCAAGAAAACATATTCCAATTCATCTTCTCACTGTTGCCTATGTTTTTCATTATTTGCACCATTAGGCCTATTAGCAACTAGCTAACTTGGATGACTAGTTTATCATACTTTATAAATAAAAACTATTCATAAACCTTCATATAAATATAACATGAGTCTCTACCTTCTTCCTCCATTCATTTTCTTACTATGTCTAATGCAACATTTTACTTCTACAGTAATTTATTTAGAAACAAGCATGTAACTCAACATTTTCTCTCTCCTCTCTCTAACTAATACCACCTAGAGGTACTTTAGAGATTCAAATGAAAAATTCATATATTACCTAATAATTTAAATCCATCCTAAAAAAAATTTAGCACCATCTTCAACATTGGTTATTATTAGGGTTCTAAGAGGGTTTAAACCTATTTCCACTCTTAACAATCATTCATAAAGCATAACCCCTCAATCCAAAACCTAATGCCTATAATTTTGAGATAGGACCCTTACCCATATACCATGAACTTATTAGGTTCCCATTCAAAGGTTTTATGATTTTATGAGCATAATAAAATCCTTCTCTGGTTGAAAACCCTTCATTTTAAGCACTTGAGAGACCTCCAAATAACTTTTCATGCTTTGTCATTAAAAATATGACCTCAAACTATATGAACAAACTTGAAACAAGATACCTAACCTATAAAAATTATTACATGAGATAAAACACCTTGAAATCTTATCATGACCCTTTATTAGGTCATACTCTCTTTCTTTGCTCTCTAGACCTTAACCTACAAACCACATTAGGCCTTAAAATTGACCTTCATACCTCTTTCCATGCACTCTCCACCTCACTTACTCAAGTGACATATATCATACTTAAAAATTACCATATATCCTTCACATGCCTTGAAAATATATTATGACACCTCATTAGGTAGGCAGGGTCTATGAGTGGTATAGGTGTAGACTTGGTCTGAAGTTCCTACCCCTATAGGCTCACCCTGAGACTCTTATGAGTCTTCCAGTGACTCACATACATGTTCAAACAACTTCATATAACCACTCATGCCTATGTGCACTCATATCACCAAGCCATCATGCTCATACCTTATCATAAGGTCTCTTCATGCCATGACTAAGCTTAAGCTACTCAAATATTTGTACCTTCATGTAACCATAAGGCATTAGTTGCCTTAAAATTCTCTTTCATGATAACATCCTTAAATTATAACACCCCATCAATTCCCATTATCACATCAACACACTACCAACTAGGTACACTCATAACAACACTCTTTTAAACCTACTTATCATCATACCTTCACAATAACCTTCAATGATAACACTAACAACTTTAAGTTGACCTGAACCTTAACATAAACCTTGATATCAACCAAAAAAAAGACATTAGTTACCTTCAATTTCTTTGTTTCCTTCAAATTCTCTCTTACATTTAAATTCTTTCTTGCCTTCAAATTATCTCTTATCACATGGCTTCTTATGCATACATTAGTTGTCTTCAAACATCTTTCATGACTTTTACCTTCTCTCTCATAGAAACACTCATGGAAACATCCTTTTATTTCATTAATGACCTTACACATGAAAATTCTCATGACCACACTCTTCTCAATGCACCTTGTCTAAATAGACCTTTGACATCAATAACCATTATGCCTTTACATGATACACCTTTTTGACATCAATGACAACAACATTCCAACAAGTTCTCCTAGCATATGGGATAGACCAAAATTGATTATAACAAAAAGAGGATGATTGTAGAGGAATATAAGCATGGTCTCACAAAATGATGAGTGTATAATGTGAAGAGGAGGTGATGTTCACAATCATGAAAGCATCAACATAGAAAATTTGAACAAGCATGAGACCATGGTTTAGGTTTAAAATGCACTTAAAGAGAAGAGATGAGCATCAACTAATGAACTGAATTGGTAATTTGTATTGTTTACTACATTTATGGATTAGAATGAGAATGAGATCACAAAATGGTGAGAGTGTTTGCTAAGGTTACTCATAAAATGGTGAGATTATTGGCTAAGTTTTTTCATAAAATAGTGAGAGCATTGGCTGAGGTTACTCATAAAATGGTGAGAGCATTGGCTAAGGTTGTTCATAAAATAGTGAGAGCATAAAACAACAATAAGAATGGGAAAACTAAAGGACAAGTGGTTAATTTTGAAATAGCTATAAGACCTACAATCCTTAAGGACAAAAATACAAAAGGAAATGGTGAAAGGCAACAAAGTGAAGAATAAATGGTCATGGTCGAGCTAACCCAAGATTCCCCATGTATCTAAGTGTTACCTATTTAGTCTGTGTGGACCTCAAGCTAATATAGTTCTCCCAAAAATGGGAATAAAATGGAAAAGTGGTCTAGAAATGAATGTGGATAGGTAAGAGAGTCCATCCCAAAAAAATTTTGAAGGCTTTATATCTTGCATGGAAATTCTAAGCCAATTTTCATGATTTTGTGGAAAAGTGTTATTTCATATGGTATTGGGTACAAAGTGCTTTCACATCTTTATTTTTAAATGACCTACCATTATCAAATATAATGTTGGAAGGGATACCATAATGGAAAATGAGATGGTTAAATATGAATTTGTAAATCTGATTACCAATCACATAAGTGAGGGGAATGGCTTCTACCCACTTAGTGAAGTAATCGATAGTAGTAAGGACATGTTTGTGGCCATCTAAAGATGTAGGATTTATCTTTCCTATGAGGTCAAGTCCTCACATTGAGAATGGACATGGTGTTTTTATTTTTTTATCATTATGAATTAAATAAATCTATAGACTACTAATTGTTAGTTGGCTCCATGATTTAGATTAATGATAGAGCCAGAGACTACTAGTTTCTTGTGGAAGATCTCATAGCACCGACACATGAACAAGCAGTCATTGAGATGGTTTATGATATTTTTGGTATGATATTTTTGGTACCAATTCTACATGTAATTATAACATATATGCCTACTTCCAATAAAAAATCATTCCCCCAAACCTTTCACATAAGAAAAAAAGGGCTTTGTCCATAAATCCTCTTGTTATCCTATTTGGACCTACCCTATATTATAGAAGCTATAATGGAACTCTGATTCATTTTTTATCTTCACCACAATCTAGATTAGCATTAAGGGAAGTTCATGAAGGAGTGTGTGGGGGCCAAACCAACAGGGCCATCCTTACTAATAAATTATTTTGTACTAATTATTATTAGTTGATTATGGAAATAGACACAATTGTCTATGTGAAGAAGTGTATGAAGTGTCAAAAGCATGCTAATTTATCTATTCTTCATATTTATCCATATTATTAGTACATGGAAAACTAATTTTAAATGACTAAGGAATAACATCCCCTTGTAGCATGATAAATAATATGTTGGTGCCTAATCCACATGTTGTGAAGGAATCATCAAAGTACATGGTCCATTATTCTACTACAAGAGGTGTTTCTATTGTGCTCATGATGGATTCATCTATAAATCTAACTATGAAAGGTTGAGCATCAATAAGTGGAGGTTTTACAATTTGATCTACAAGTACTTGTCCCTTAATGGCTTTTTGGTTGGCATAATTGATCTCAAATTTGCTCAAAAGCATGATCCACTTTACCATATGGCTTTATAAATCTATTTCAGAAAGTAGATACTTGAGTGTGTCTAGTTTATCAATTACAATAGTCTTTTTATTCATCATGTAGTGATATAACTTTTGGGTTACAAAAATCATAGCTAAAAAAGTTTTTTTAATCAATGTATAATTGTGTTCATACACAACCAATGTTTGGTTCAAGCAGTAAATGAAATGTTCTTTTCCATGTTCATTATGTTATGCCAAAAGTGCCCTCAAGGCATTTTCATTAGTAGACAAGTATAGTAACAATGTCTTGTTCATCATAGGTGGAAATAAAATAGGTAGATTGGCTAGGTATTCCTTGAGATGGTCAAATAATTTCTATCAATCTTCATTACATGAGAAAGAGGTGCCCTTCTTTAATAATTATGTAAAAAGATGGCATTTATTGTCCAACTATGAAATGAAGCATCAGATTGACTATAGCTTGACCTAAAAACTATAAAGTTACTTCAAGGCATATGGTAGTGGTATGTTAGTAATGGCTCAAACTTTGGATGGATCAACTTTAATGCCCCTATGAGAGATAATGAAGCCTTATAATTTTCCAAAAATTACACCAAATACACACTATTAGGGTTGAGCTTAACATTTTACTTTGTAAGTCTCTCAAAAATTATCTAAGTATGACTAGATGGTTGGCTCAGATCTTAAATTTACCTCTGATGCCATCAACATAGTCCTTGATAATGTCATACATCATATCATATAAAGTCACTATCATGGCTCATTGGTGTGTGGATCCTACATTCTTAATTCCAAATGGCATCACCTAATAATAAAATGTTTCCCATAGAGTGGTGAATGTTTCTTATCTTGTTCTTTTAGTGTTATTCTAATTTGGTTATATCCTAAAAATCCATCTATAAGGAAAATCATTTCATATCCAACCATGGAATTAATAATCATGTCAATGTTTGGTAGATGAAATTCATTCTTTGGGTAGTCTCAGGTCTTAAATTTACCTCAGATGTCATCAACATAGTCCTTGAAAATGTCATGCATCATATCATATAAAGTCACTATCATGGCTCATTGGTATATGGATCCTGCATTCTTAAGTCCAAATGGCATCACCTAAGAACAAAATGTTCCCCATAGAGTGGTAAATGTTGTCTTGTCTTGGTATTATGGTGCTATTCTAATTTGGTTATATCTTGAAAATCCATCCATAAGGGAAATTATTTCATATCTATCCATGAAATTAATAATCACGTCAATGTTTGGCAAATGAAAGTAATTCTTTGGGCAGGCTTGGGTCTTAAATTTACCTCAGATGTCATCAACATAGTCTTTGATAATGTCATGCATCATATCATAGAAATTCACTATCATGGCTCATTGGTATTTGGGTCTTACATTCTTAATTCCAAATGGCATCACCTAATAACCAAATGTTCCCCATAGAGTGGTGAATGTTGTCTTCTCTTGGTCTTTTAGTGTTATTTTAATTTGGGTATATCTTGAAAATCCATCTATAAGGGAAATAATTTCATATCCAACCATGGAATTAATAATCATTTCAATGTTTGGTAGATGAAATTCATTCTTTGGGTAGGCTTTGTTAATATCTTATAAATCAATGTACAGTGTGATGCCTTCTAGCTTCTTGCTCACTGGCACTATGTTAAAAATACATTTTGACTAATCAAATGGTTAAATGCATCTTATTTCTAAGAGTTTCCCCAACTCTTTCTTGAATAATATAGCAATATAAGGATGCATTTTTTACAACTTTTGCTTAACTAGTTTGGCATCAGGATGTACAATAAGATGGTGTATAACCAAGGTGGGGTCAAAGAATAGGCCCATGAAAATATATCAATAAATTCCCTCAGAAGGGATATAAATACTTTATATTCTTTCTTAGTGAGGCACATGCCTAATTTAATCCATTTTGGGTCCTCTCGAGTCCCAATGTTAACCTTAAAAGTGTCCTCCACAAGGAGTGTAGAACCATCTTCTAAAATAGTTGGCAAGGAGTAAACTTATCAATAATGGTAAAGTCCTCTAGATGGATTGGTTCTTCTAATTCTCCCAAATGAGGTGAATCAAAATCACCCCATGGTGGTAAAGGACATGTAACAAATACCTCTAGCATTCTTGTACAATATGCTCAAAAGCTTATCACTCTTCAGTGTTGATTTTAGATGCATATATAAGCCTTGGACTAGTGGTCTCATGCACTTCATGTGAAAAGGGGTGAACATCCCTATCTAATGGTGCCTAAAACAAGTTTTCACCAAGAGACTTACCTTTTTATTTAGCTTTTCCCTGGTCTAAAAGTGCCTTAAAGAGGTTTTCACTTTTAGACCTCAATGTTTGATATCATTTTGTTTTTGGTCAAGGAAGTTCACCCAATCTCTGAAATAAGAAGTAAGATAAAATTTGATAAAGAATCCCTATTTATGATCTCCTATAATAATATGATCCCTCAAACCCAAAAATACAAAAAAGGCCTTGTTGTTCTTGAACTCATCTAATGGTATTATCAACTCTTATTAGTCCCAATCTATCAATTGGGGATGATAAAGAGTAAGTAGTGAAGGGAGAAAAATAGGATTAATGATACAAATGGTATAGGGGTTAAATAAATTAATGTTGTAAAGGTCATTATAGATGTTATAATTATACCCTACATCAATTTTGACATCATCTTCACTAGTCGATGTTGTAGGAACTCAAATAAGGTATGTGGGGTCACCCCCAGGGGGTTTAAATCCAATACCATGTGTTCTTTTGTACTTGGTTATGGAAACTATCTTCATCATTCCTTGTTAATGTATCCTTAGGTCTCTACCTTCACAAGATTAGTTACCCATAATATAGTTAGGGATAGGATACTTGGCACTTTGGTAATAATCAACTAAATCATTAGTATAAATCCATGAATCATCTTTGGCTAAATAGTCATGTTCTAGGCCAGAGGCTGATTTCAAAATAATGGGTTTATTGAGATGATATTTTCCCTTAGTAGGCCACTTCATATGAGTAGTCTTGGTTTTGGGTCTCCTATAAGATTTTGGGTTATGCAGCTAGTTGGCTATGTGGAAGGAGTCATGAGTATTGTATAATCTTATACCTTTGTCAGATATGTAAAAATAGTTGGCAATCTCTGGTGAAGGTGTAGATGAAATTGAAATTGGGATCTTAGGGTTAATATAATTATCTTCAAGTTTTGATTCAATGGATTTGGATTTATTAGTTTTTACTCCATTAGTTTTAGGCATAGGATTCAAGCCAAAATGATAATTGTAATTCTTATACTCCACCTCAAGACATTTACAATACTAGCAAGGTTGGAGATCTGTTGGATGGTTACTTCCATCCCTAAATGGGTAAATTTAATACATTAATGTAGCATGGAAGGTATGTCCCTAATTTCATGAATCTAGGGTCAGCCCAAGAGAAATTTGTATGATAACTCAAGGTTGAGAACATGGCATAGAGTGTCATGAGTCAAAGGCCTGACAACCAGTGGAAAACTTATGGTTCCTCATGATTCCCATTCCTTATTATCATATGATTTGATAAAAATGGTATTTAGATGAAGATCAATTTTTTTGTACTCAAGCTACTTCACCAGCTTTAGATACATAATCATTAGGCCCAAAACATTATCTACAAGGACACATTTAATCGTATGTCTAGTTATACTGACCTTGATCTACAAAGGATTGTTATGTAATGGTCCCAAGGATTACATATCACTTTGGTCAAAGGTAAGTCATTGGCCAAGGGCTAAATGTCCTACTATGGATTGAAATTTATCAAGTGTAATGTCATCAGGTATAATGGAATAGCTCAATTACTTTTTCAATATGCTCTTATGAATGTAATATGTGTGCAAAAAATCCATTATGGATATTTGCATAAGTGTTTTTTGTAGTTATTCCACAATGTCATAGGTTTTCCCTTTGATTTTAGTAATTAGCTTATTTTTGATGTTAGAGTTTTGTTAATGATGTTTCCAAGGTGACAAAGGATGTTGATGAGGTGTCATATGTGCTAGAATGACAATGATAAAGTGTGATTCAATGAGCTTTAATGTTAGTGAAGCAATTGATGGATGATATTGATGGTATAGACATGTTACAAAGACCCTATGGGGTGTTATGAGTGCTTGGAGTGCTTATGTAAGTAAATGGAATTCATCAAATAAATCAAATGAGTGTTTAGGTTCCAAGTAGTCATCTTGACAAATAAGGCTAAGTAAGCAATTTGATGACATCATAGTTCACACGTGTGAAGGTTTCAAGAGGGTTTGATAAATGGATAGATCTCTCCATGTGACAAGATCATATGGTTCAAGTTTTAGGTATGGACTTGGAGTGTAACAAAATTTATTAAGGTGAGAAGTTGGATTCTCAAATAGAGTTCAATAAGTTCCCATAGCCAAATTTATGATATTGAATATCTATAGTGAGCATTCAATGAGATTAAGGATCGAATGATGAGTAATTAATATGACTAGATAAGGATCTAATAGAGTGTGTGATCTTGTTAGATAGTGATCCAATGATGTGTATTAATTTAATATGTCAAAGAATGTTCAAAAGGCATGTAGGGATACCAAGTGGTAGAATTTCATTGGAGACTGACTACAGGGTACACAGAGGGCACATGAGGGTGCCAAGTTTCTTAATCATAGAAGCAAAAATCAATGATCAATGGTGAGAATTAAAGATTTAAAGTTAGGAGGATCTCAAGGAGATTTATAGAGTGTGTTTGATAAAGTTTCTAAGTAGCATGAGATGAAGACATGTGTCTGTAATATTTGTATTTACTAGTGACTGTTGGTATTTTAAATTACCAAAGAAAAAATTAGTGCTTAGTATTTTGCTAATATCTCTTGATCTAAGATGAATTTGAAGGTGATGTTAAAATAAAATTTGAAGAGGACTTCAAGGTGAATCCAAATAAGTGAGTTGAAGGTTTGAATTTGTATAACACAACTAGATACTAAGAGGGGGTAAATCAGTATATCAATTAAAACTAGTCTTTTCACTACTTTTAAAGCAGATTAAAAGATATATGTAAATTGCATCAAATATGTAGAGATCACACACATACAAATTCACATGACACCACATTTATATGTGGAAAAGCCAAAGGGAAAACCATGGTGAGAATAGCTTCTATAATCTACTATTCTAAACTAGCCTCATAGTTCAAAGCCTCACTAACAAACCTCACTGATTACAATTTTAAGGACATAAATCCTAAGAAGACACCAATCCCCTATCTGAGCACCAACTCAGCTGAACCTCACTAGTTACAATGTTTAAAGGCACCAACCTTAAGGAGACACCAATCCCCTAACTAAGCATCAGCTCAGCTTGTCTGATGGCATCAACCAATCAGATCTCTATGGAGCTATAATTCTAAATTACAAAATAGATTCATAAATGAATCTATTCTAACTCTTTGTTACAAATCTAATCTATAATTGATCATGCTCTATACTTTATCTTTGTGTGCCTTTATTCTCTCTACCCTTTCATATTTATGTTTATACATTTCTCTATTTGACACACTTCATCTCACTCTAACTCTACTCTTTTGTGTCTCTATATTTTTATTTGACATAATTCACCAATAGCAGTTCATCCTTTTTTTACTTTTGCTTGTGTCTAGATATTCTTATATGTGATGCACTTCAAATGGATTCACCAACCTTTTATTTATCCTATATATCATATATATATATATATATATATATATATATATATATATATATATATATATATATATATATATATATATATATATATATATTATCTAGGGTTCCATATTTTCACTATGTTCACACTTGAGCTGTAACACATCATGCCAATTCTAGACTTTATTTCATTATGACTTGAACTATAAGTTTATCGTACCTTAATTCCATGCATCACCACTATAATATTATATCTCATTACTATTTATATCATTTTATGGACTCAATTTTTTATGCACATGCTCATTAATATATATTTGATCAATTAGATTGATCAATCTTGTTGACTATGTCATGATATAGAGCTTACACGCAAGTTCTTACATGTTCCTATAACTAACCATTAGATTGAACATAACTTTAAATCTTGACCTTTGATCTTATCTTTTATTCCACAATCCAATGATCTTAAATCAAATAGTTCATCTTTAAAATGTGTCTATCTGATTGATCTTTAACAGTCTCACATTCTCCATTCAATCTTTGTATGCTTCCAAACTTTAGTTTTGTCAACTAAAAAATGCATTCATCGATCTTCCTAATATGAGATTCCACATGTCCTTTGATATTCAAAGATGCACATTCTTTATCTCTGTCTAGACATTAAACATTGATATTTTTTATCCATCTTACTACTTCTTATATCTTTGGATCACTTTCACTCCATCAATCTTCTTAGACTTGTTTAGTCTTTAACTCACCACTATGTTGATAAAAATTGATCACTTTATTCCATCTAAGTCCACTCCATTTGATATCCTTTATACAATCATACACTCATCATCAGATATTTTGATAAGCTTAATCATTATCTTTGACAAGCTTATACTCATTAGGTCTCTATCTGACAAGCTCCACAAATGTGACACTTGTCCCTTGCACATTTACTCAGAGATCCTTTTGAAAATTTGACTTTGTTTCACTCGTTGGATCATCTGCATACAATGAATCAATATTAATTGATCAAAATAGGACATGATATATAGTCTAAGACTTTAGGAAATATTAAGTCCTTTGATCAATGCTCGAGTTGGTAATTTCTAGGTTGAGGGGTTGGTTTTACAATATTGACAAAGGATTAAGTTATAACTTAAGCTATCAAGTCCCAGCTATATCCAATCAACTTCAAAATATAAAAAATATTTTTGGCACCATGACATAAATCCTTAGGGTTTTATTAAGAAACCTTATTCAATTTGAGAGCAAAGATAATTCATTTTTTAGCTCATTCCTTCTCATTTAAACCTATGGACCATATGTCCAGAATGATCATGAAAAACCCATAACAAATTTTCTATCTATTTCCTTTGAAAATGTCCATAAATGAAATTTTTAAAATCATGACAACTTTGAAAGACCTTGTGTAGATTTTGTCGAAGTATGGAGACCATTTTAGTGTGCCTGGAGGGCTAACTTTGTACTTGCATAACTCTTGTTGTGCTTAGTCACATGACCTGTAAATTAGTGCATATGGTCCTCTTACATAATATATTTGATACATATATCCATTTTATCTTGAATCTTTCATATGTGCAAGATATGGCATCATCAAAATGCTTGTTCATCTATTTCTTGCAATGTGAAAATTTGACTGTGTTGGAAAACACTGTCAAAATGTCTTGGAGCCCAACTTTGATCAAGCATATCTTTTATCACGCTACATCACATGACTTGGGATTCAATGTATAACTACTAGGGACTAATGTGATCATAACCATGTGACTAGATTTTCCATACTCATTCACACATGGTAATGGTGATGTCAGCAAAATGCCTTCTCATCTTCTTTGTCATAGACCCAAAATGTCTAGATGATCAATATGAAGAACCAGATGAATTCTAATCATGCACACCATCATTGCAATTAGTCTTGACCTCTGATAGGATCCTTTTTATATCCTCTAATCACCATATTTAGTCTTAAACATCAATGACATGCTCATAATGTCCATTTTGACATTGATAATAATCATATTTCCAAAAAACTCCCCCTTTGTAATTGATGGAAAACTAAATGCTCTGATATTTTAATTTTTTTCTTTCTCTAGTATTTCTTACATTAGCTTCTGATAAGTATGAACTGAAGTTATTCATACTATACTTTTTCTCCCTTAGGTAATGGCACATTTTCCTAATACTCAACTTAGAATATTTATCTGCTTCTTCTTTGATATTTGTACTTTTACTCCAAACTTTTGCAGAGAGAATTTTTCTCTTCTTCTCCCATAGAGAGAATTTTCTCTTTTTCTTCCCCTTTTATATCAATGGAAAAGGGACACTTTATGACTATTTGTCCAAATGTTTCTCCCCCTTTTATAAAATAAATGAATTTATCTAATAATCTAAAACCATTAACTCATTAAAAAATTTCAAAAGTATGCATACCTAAGTTGCCTTTTCTCTCTTCTTCCAAGGATAAATAAAGATTTTATGAGACTCCCTATAGACTCATGCCCTATCACTAAGATCTAGTGATTTGGTGTAGGAGCCACCACTCCCAACTTTTGTCTCAGACATTCAAATTTTTCCTTGGGAAAAGGTTTGGTGAATATGTATGTAATCTAGTCTTTAGCTGGCATATAATCTATTATGACCTCTTGATTTGAAACCCTCTTTCTTAAAAAATGATACTCGATTGATATGTGCTTGGTTCTAGAATGCATCACTAGATTATTTGATATATTAATAGCATTTGAATTATCATAAAGAATAGGGATAGGTTCCTTTTACTCTATCTTGATGTCCTTGAGTGTTTGCTTCATCCAAAAGACTTGAGTGCAACATGCCACTGCTACTACATATTATGCTTCTATTATAGAAAGAGTGACTAACTCTTACTTTTTGATTAGCCATGAAACAAGTATATTTCCAAGAAAAAATGCACCACCACTATTTTTTCTTTTATCATCAACACTTTCTACCTAATCAGCATTTGTATAAGTTATCAAAGTGAAATATTCACTTACAGGATACCATAGACCATAGTAAATTGTGCTCTTGATGTATCTAAAGATCCTTTTTACTGCATTGACATGTATTTCTTTGGGAGCATCCTAAAATATTACAACCATGCACACTACTTACATGATATCTGGTCTTGATGTAGTTAGGTATAAAAAACTACCTATCATTGATCTGTATATAGTCTAATTTGCATCAAGGGTCTCATCCTCTTTTATCAACTTGCATCTAGTTATCATGGGAGTACTAACTATTTTTCTATCTTCCATTCCAAATTTCTTAAGCATTTCCTTTGCATACTCAGTTTGGGATATGAATATCCCTTCATTAGATTATGCAATTTGTAGAACAAGTAAGAAAGAAATTTCTCCTAGAATTGACATTTCAAACTCACTTTGAATTTGTGTAGCAACTTGTTTGCACATCTTGTTATTTCTACCACCAAATATGATGTCATCTACATAAACAACAATAATCAGCATATGTTTACATCTTTTATTGAAACTTTATTGTGTAAGTACTAGTCTAATCTTGAATACCATGCTCTTGGTGCCTATTTTAGACCATACAGAGATTTCTTCAGCCTACACACATAATCTTCTTCCTTTGATAACTAAAAACCTTCTAGTTGTTCAATATAGACTTCCTCTTCTAGGTTCTCATTCAAGAAAGCTAACTTGGCATCCATTTAATAGACTTTGAACTTCTTATAAATAGAGAATTCTAGAAACATTCTTATAGCTTCCAATCTAGCAACTAGAGCAAATATTTCCTCAAAGTCTATGCCTTCAATTTGTGCATACCCCTTGCACACTAATCTTGATTTATTCCTTATAATAACTCCATTCTCATTGAGTTTATATCTATACACCCATTTTGTACCTATCACATTCTTATTAGAAGCTCTTGGGACTAATTTCCAAGTTTTGTTCTTTTATATTTGGTTCAGCTTTTCTTCCATGGATTTTAGCCAACTTTCATCCTTTCTAGCTTCAACATAGCTTTTAGGCTCAATTTTAGACATTAGAGCAAAACTTACTCCTTATTTATTATAGATTTTATCCTTGTCTGAACTCCTTCATTCTTATTGCCAATTATCTACTCTTTAGGATGATCCTTTTGAACAAATCTTGGAGGTACTTTTTCATTCATTTCCTCAACCTCTTTATTATCTACTTCTTTTTCAAGATCTGATTCTTCAATACTAATTTCCTTGTTAGGTTCAACATGTTTTAATCCTTCTTTAACCTTGACATTGATGTTCTCTAAAATATTGTGTAGCCTTTTACTGTAACATACATAGGCTTTGCTTTGAGTGGAATAACCAAGAAATATTCCTTCATTACATCTTGATTCAAAGCTTCCCAATTTATCCTCTTTTCTACTGGTGTAGCATTTGCTTCCAAACACTCTTAAGTACTTAATAGAGGTAGGTTTTCCATACCATAGCTCATAGGCAGTTTTGTCATTGTTTACCCTTAAGTGAACTCTATCCAAGATGTATATTGTTGTTTGAGATACTTCTCTCCAATATCCATCAGGTAACTTGTCCTCTTTTAGCATTATTTTGTCCATCTCCTTGACTGTCATATTCTTTCTCTCAACAACTCCATTCTGATATGGAGTCCTTATTGTAGATTAATGCCTTTTGATCCCATGCTTCTCAAAATATTATATGAACTCATTTGATTTTAATTCTCCACCTTTATCTAATCTAAAGCATTTGATCTTTTATCCAATCTCATTTTCAACCATGGCTTTAAAGATCTTGAATCTCTCAAAGGCTTGAGACTTGTCCTTCAAAAAGGTTGCCCATGTCATTATTGAATAGTCATCTACAAATAATATGAAGTATCTCTCTCCTTTATATCCTCTTATCTTAGTAGGACCATAAATATCAATATGAACTAATTGTAAAGGCTTTATAGTTGCATACTCCTTTGTTTGAAATTTTACCTGTGTCTACTTGCCTAGTTGACATTCCTTACAAGTAGTGTTTGTAGGTTTGGTTATCTTGGGCATGTGTCTTATACACTTATTTGAGCTCACTTTGACTAGGTTATCAAATTTGACATGTCCCATTCATCTATGCCATAACCAAATCTCATTAATATTTCCTATTAGGCAGCTATTTCCATTTACTTAAACAAGATTGTAGATATTGCTTTCAATTATTTTCCCTTTTGAAACTATTCTTCTAGATTTCTTTAGATTAAAACATTTTACATAAAATGTGACCTTATATCCATTATCACATATTTGGCTGACACTAAGCAGATTATGCTTCAATCTTTCAACATAAATGACATCATGTGTAGGTAGTTTTTCATCTATGTTCAAAGTTCCTTTACCTTTGATCTTTACTGCTATGTTGTTTCCCAAGATAATAGTGTTTTCCTTACATTTTCTCAATTTGGTAAACTTTCTCTTTTCACCAGTTATATGCTTTGAGCAACAACTATCTATCACCCATAAATTATGCTCCTTGGCATGGAGTGTAGTTTGAGAAATCATGGATTGATTTTTCACTTTCCACACATCATTAGGTTTCTTATATGTCCTCTTATTATCTTTATCAGAGAATTGTGAACTTTTTTTCACACTAGGAGACATGCTTTTCTTTGCATTGTGTACTTTTGATCTTACAAAGCTAGTTCTACAATGTTTAGCTATGTGACCAAAATTATTATAACTATAGTGCATTACATTTGTATCTAACAAAGGAGTAAATGAGTTTATACTTACAAAATTTGTTCTCTTTGTAGGTAAAACTCTAAAATTACTAGCCTTATGACAAAAATGATTATAGCTATAATAATAACCATAGACAGATGAGGAATACTTAGTCATAACATTTTTTAGTGCAATATGAGGAGATCTTCTAAACTTTGGCTTCTTCAAGTCTCTCACTTTGGTGTATCCATCTACATCAACTAACTTTTTCTTCTTCTTCTCTTGAATCTTATTTTAAAGTTCATCTTTCTTCACATCAATTGTGTTTGAGACTTTCTTTATGTCCTTACTAGAATTCTCTTTCATTACTCCATATTTTCCTTCTACTTTAAATTTTTCATATAGGTTAGCAAATATACTAGTAGTGGGACACTTTCCCTTTTCATAACCAAGACCTAATCTCTCTTATGAGGTATTTTGAGAGTTTATCAATTCATCAAGAATGTCTAATCCTCCTATCAACTTCAAACTTTTATCTAGTTGACATTTTACCTTTTTAGGCTCTTTTTTCAAAGCCATTGTCTCTTCTTTTAACTTCATGCATTCATAAAATTTAGATTGTAGTTAAATTTTGATTACATCTCTTATTCTCTTGGCCTATTTAACTTGTGTATTTAGGCTCACTACCATATAATCATATTTATCAAGAGTTTTAGACATTTTTTTAATTTCCTTTTGTCCATGCTTCTTTTGTTTTGAGATCTCTTTTCTCAATTTTTCAATTTCCTCTAAAGCATAAATGAGCTCACATTCTAGATCCACTTATCCTTATTCTTCATTTGAGTCTTCAAATTCTTCTTGATCTATATAAGTTGATCCTATTGTCATGAATAAGAGTTCCTTTTCCTCATCCAAATAAATCATATCCATGATCATCATTAGAACTATCACTACATCCATTAAATCATTGTCTTCTTTTGTGTATAGACTTTTCTTATTTTTGAATAAGTTCTTCTTTTTAAGATAGTACAGTTTCACATTTTTGCTACTCTCTACTTGCTTAGAGTTATCCTTTTTATTGTGAGGTAATTTAGTAGAAAAATGTCCTAATTACCATAATTAAAATATTTTAAGGGTAACTTACCTCTATACTTTCTAGATCCTCTCTTCAATCTCCTAATAAATTTGGCTTCTTCTCTATTGGTCTCCTTAGATACGGATGTAGGTGTTTTTAACTTTTATTAGTTTAGATGCTTTGAATGTAGCTTCTCTCTTAAAGGTGTCTGTCTCTCCCATTTTTTTATCATAAGTTGTGAAAGTTCCATGCAACTCATCAATAGTGGCCTTATTTAGATCTCTTTCTTCCTCTACTACAAAGATTTTAGAATCATATCTTAATGGCAAAGGTCTTAGGACCTTTTTGACAATCATTGATTCTTTTATTTCTTCTCCAAGGCCTCTAATTGAATTGATTATTTCATCTACATTGATGAGGTAATATGCAATATTTTCCTCTTCATTCATCTTAAGGATCTCAAACTTGCCTTTGTAAGTTTTTATTATGGACTATTTTACCTTGTCATATCCTTCAAAGATACTCTTCAACTTTTTATAGATGTCTTGTGCATTCTAATAGTTCATAACTTTGATAAACTCTAAGTTTGATAATCCATAAAGAATAACATTATTAGCCTTAGCATTTCTCTTATATGCCTTCTCAATAGCCTGATCAATAGGATGTATATCAGGTGTTGTATATCTATTTACTACAAACATCCATACATCAAACCCTAATAAGGATAGATGTGCTTCCATTCTTATGTTCTAAATAGTTAGATCCATCAAAGAGAGGTACTTTGTTTGATGAATATCCTTCTTGACTAGCCATTTGTGTTCACTATTCCAAGATCTACCTAAGTTGATTAAGCTTCTTACAAGGAACTAGAGCTCTGATATTAATTGTTAGAACATGACTAGATACTAAGAGGGGGGTGAATCAGTATATCAGTTAAAATTAGTCCTTTCCATATGTTTAAAGTAGATTAAAAGATATATGTAAATCACATCAAATATGTAGAGATCACACACATACAAATTTATATGACACCAAATTTATATATGGAAAATCCAAAGGGAAAAACCATGATGAGAATAGCTACTATAATCTATTATTCTAATCCAAACTCTATATTTCAAAGCCTCACTGACAAACCTCACTAATTATACTTTTAAGGATACTAATCCTAATAAGACACTAATACCCTATCTAAGTACCAACTGAGATGAACCTCACTAGTTATAATTTTTAAGGGCACCAAACCTAAGGAGAAACCAATCCCCTAACTAAGCATCAACTCAGCTTGTTTGATGGCATCAACCAATTAAATCTCTATGGAGCTACAACTCCAAATTACAAAATATATTTATAAATAAATCCAGTTCTAACTCTTTATTACAAGTCTAAGTTGTAACTGATCATGCTCTACACATTATATCTATGTAGCATTATTATCTCTACCCATCTATATTTGTGTCTAGATATGCCTCTTTTTGACACACTTCATCTCACTCTAACTTTTCTCCTTTGTGTCTCTATATTTTTTATTTAACATAATTCACCAATAGCATTTCATCCTTTTTGCACTTCTACCTATGTCTAGATATTATTCTATGTGACACACTTCGAATGGATTCACCAACATTTTCTTTTTTCTAGATATCATATCTATAAATAATTGATCCAGGGTTTCATATTTTCATTGTGTTCACACTCAAACTATAACACATCATGCCAATTTTAGACTTTAGTTCATTATGACTTGAACTGTAAGTTTCATGCATCTTGATTCCATGCATCACCACTATAATTTCATGTCTCATTACTATAATTAGAATTTATTGGACTCATTTTTTTATGAACATGCTCATTAATATAGATTTGATCAATTAGATCAATAAATATCATTGATTGTGTCATGATATAGAGCTTACACACAAGTTCCTACATGTTTCTGTAACTAACCATTAAATTGAACAAAACTTTAAATATTGACCTTTGATCTTATATTTTGTGCCATAATCCAATGGTATTTAATAAAATAGATCATATTTAAAATGCATCCATTTGATTGATCTCTGATAGGCTCATGCTATCCATTTAATCTTTGTATGATTATGAACTTTAGCTTTTTCAACTTTGAAATGCATCCATCGATCTTCCTTATCCAAGATTTTGCATGTCATTCAATCTTCAAAGATGAACATTCTTTATCTCTGTCTAGACATTAAACATTCAACTTCTTTATCCATCTCACTACTTCCTATCTTTTTGGATCACTTTCATTCCATCAATCTTCTTAGACTTACTCGATCTTTAACTCACCATTATGTCGATAAACATCGATCACTTTATTTCATCAGAGTCTACTCACTCCATTAGATCTCCTTTATATGATCATACACTCATCATCATATCTTTTGATAAGCTTGATCATTAACTCTAATAAGCTTACACTCATTGGGTCTCTATCTGATAAGCTCTATGAATGTGACACTTGTCACTTGCACATTTACATAGAGATCCTTTTGATAATTTGACTTCACTACGCTTCATTGGATTGTTCCCATATGATGAAGTGATATTCATTGATCAAACTAGGACATAATATAAATTCTAAGACTTTAGGAAATATTGAGTCTTTTGATCACTACTTGAGCTGATAATTTCTAGGTTGAGGGGCTGATTTTACTATGTTGACAAAGGCTTAAGTTATAACTTAAGCTACAAGGTCCTAACTATATCTAGTCTACTTAAAAATTAAAAAATCATATTTATGCCATGACATAAAACCTTAGGGTTTTATTGAGAAACCCTATTTAGTTTGAGATCACAGCTAATTCATTTTTGAGCTCATTCCTTCTCATTTGAACCTGTGGACCATATCTCTAGAATGCTCATGAAAAACCCATAACATATCTTCTATCTATTTCATTTGAAAATGTCCATAAATGATCTTTGTAAAAGCATGAAAACTTTGTAAGACCTTGTGAAAATTTTGTGTAATTATGGAGACCATTTTAGTGTGCTTGGAGGGCTAAATTTTCACATGTATAACTCTTGTTGTGCTTAGTTGTATGACCTATAAATTAGTGTATATGTTCCTCTTACATATAAGATTCAATCCATATATCCAATTTCTCTTGAATCTTTCATATGTGCAAGATATGGCATCATAAAAATTCCTATTCATCTATTTCTTGTAGTCTAAAAATTTGTCTAACTATTGGAAAACACTGTCAAAATATCTTGGAACCCAACTTTGATAAGGCATATCTTTTATCATGCTATATCACGTGACATAGGATTCAGTGCATAACTACTAGGGACTAATGTGATCATAACCATGTGACAATATCCCATACTCATTCAAATATGGAAATTGTGATATTTAAAAAAAATGCATTCTCATCTTTTTTGTCATAGACCCAAAATGTCTAGATGATCAATATGAAGAATTGAATGAATTCTAATCATGCACACAATCATTCCAATTAGTCTTTACCTCTACTAGGATCATTTGCATATCCTATAATCACCATATTCAATCCTAAACATCAATTAAATTATCATAATTTCCATTTTGACATAAATAACAATCATATTTATAACATGAATGTTTGTACAGTCAAAGATAATAAGCTCCAAAGTTGACTATGTGTTTGACCATGTTCTGCAAGTGACCTAAGAAGGATAATTGAGTTTTTATTAATATTATTTTGATGTTTTAAGATGAAATATATATTATAGATTTTTATAAACTCCATGAGGACCATATATTTGTATTTTTTAGTTTTTATCAATCTATATTCATTATGAATGAAGGCTTAGAAGTTGATTGTGTTTATTGAATGCACTAACAGTTTGAGTGACCATCTTATAGAGCTAAGTTGAAGGTGTTATGATCATAATTAAAGAATAAAATAAGAATTAACTTTTTTTATAAGTATTAAATGCTTATGAAAAATTATTGGATGTCACTATTTACCTCTGATCAGATATGGAGAGTCAAAATAGCTTGATTATATTTTGACTATGTGTGACCAGTCTTAGTGGTCATTTTGAGAGAGTTTATTTAAGTTTTATAAGCCTATGTTGGAATGTATATGACACATGGATGTGTTTATAATGTCCTAAGGGGTTTACTCATATAATATAATCATATGTCTATGTGAAATGTTTTATTTTTTGCCTTAGAAGTTTGAGACTATGCTTTTTATGTATGAAAGCCTAAAGAGTGAGGAGACCTAATTGGTAGGTTAAAGGTGTTTGTTAGTGTTCAAAGTGGAATGGACCCATATGGGAGTAATAAAAGGGATATTATAAATATTTTTGATGTGTTTTAATCATTTTTAAATGATGAAGGTGGTCCAAGTAATCTCACATGCAACGTGTGAGTATGAAGGCCTAATTGTTTTAGGTCTCACCAAGACCTAATGGTGGTTTGGGGATAATGAGATAATGACCAACCTATGAATTTCTCACATTTAAAATGTGTATGGACCTATTTTAAGTGTGTTTAAAATATGTTAATAATCTTGGTTGACAAAGGTGAATTAAAGGAAGAGAGTGGTATAAGTACAAGGGATAATTTTTCTAACTATATTAGTTGTGGAAGTGTGGATTCAATCAAAGGAGAGAACATTTGAAAGAGAAGGAACATGTCATTAAGGAAAAATAGAGAATGGAGAGGATAAATCATGCTTATCTAATCAAGTTAATGTATGAGGACACATAGGTCATTGGACCTAATGAGCCTAGAAGAGACAGTTTGAGCGAATTAGTCCTAAAGGTAGCTTGAGAGAGATTGGAGGTGAAGAGTGAAGACAAAGGTGGTCATCATTAGTTTAATAACATAAATAAGTGTTTAAGATGATAGTTTAAAGTTATTTTTATTTGGTGTTTATTTTCCTAGGGGGTTTGTTCCTCCTTGTAAGATAAAGCTTGCTAAAGGTCTAGTTGTAGTGGGTGCTCAGCTAGACAGAGGCAGTAGATCCTTGTGGGATTGGTGTCTCACTAAACTAAGGGATGGGTGTTATTTTATTAGTTGGTGTTGGTATAAATTTTAGATCTTATTATTATATCACTATAGTCCATCTTATAGGGTTCAATGGGTTTTATCCCCCAAGAGGCTTTCCCACATTTATCATGTGTTATGTGCTTGATTTTGCTATATCATCCTTGTTCATTGTAATTTTTAATTTGTATTTATCATGATTATATGTGTTAAATGTTTAATATTTAGGAATTAAATTGGATTATCTTGAATTATTGATTCACCCCCCCCTCTCAATGATTATACCTCTAATAATTGGTATCAGAGCAGGACCTTTTGTGTAAGTTTAACCACTTGAAGGTGATCCAAGATACAATATGGGTAAAAAGGAAATTTGTTCAAAATAAAGATCATCATGTTTGATGAAGAATTTTTACATAATAGTAGGGAAGAAGAAGAGTTTTATGATAGTGAAGAAGAATAAGTTGATCTAGAAGCTGAGCTCATGAGTGAACTTGGTATACTAAAGGATCAAAAAAAAAGGAATTATAAAATGAGGAATATGATCAAAGGTCTTGAAGCACAAGTCAGGTCTCTTGAGGGGAGTTTATTAGGTAAGTCAATGAGAGAGGAAAAGGAGAATCAATAACTGATCAAGTCTATGGAAGAGCTAGTATGTAGATTAAAGGATGATATGACCAAAGAAGCTGAGGATAAGAAGACCATCAAAGATCTCATAATTTAATTAGAGGCTACAAGTTCAAGTATAAGATCTAAAGAAGATGAATGTGTTCAATTGAAGGCTAATCTTGTTTCCCTAAAGGATGAGCATGAAAAGGTCATAATAAAGATAAGCAAGATTAAAGAAGAATAAAAGAGATTAGAATAATTCAAATAGGATAGTAGCATTAAATATAATAAGTCAAATTAGGTGAAAGGCAAAATGAAGAAGCCAATCAGACAACAAAATGATTCAAGATATGCCAAATCTCTTATGGGCCATTGTTTTATTTATCATCTTGTTGGTCATAGGGTAAAGGAATATGTAATAAAAAGTAATCAGTCAAAGGGAGATCACTGCCATATTCAAATAAAAGGTATAGAAGACATTATTTTCTACAATTTCCAAAGAGTTGGTCACATTGATAGGTTCTACAATAAAATGCCATCAAGTTAAGATAAGTTAAATCAGGCTCTTAAAGTGCAAGAAAAAACACAAGCTAGATAGATCAATGCAATGAGATATTCATCCCAAAGTCATTGTTATGCATGCAATCAATTTGGCCACTTTACTAGAGAATTCAAGAGTAGAAGAAATTAGTCAAAGAAGATCACAGTCATCATCAAGCAAAAGGTATGAATGATCTTGTTTGTTTCATATGTCATAGAGTTGGTCACATTTTTAGGTATTTCAAGAATAGGTTAAATGAGTTATCAAAGTAAAAAAAGGTGTATGGAGATCCTAATGTCAAAAAAAAGGTCATAAATGGTTATGGAAACCTAAGCCTATTAGGAGAGATCAGATTGAGACCACATATGGTTTGTTTACCATTATAGACATGAAGGAAAGTCAAGAGTTTTTATTGTCTGCATTTGTTGACAAATATAAAGCAAATAATAAAGTCAAGGATACATTCAAAGTCAATTTGGTGATGAGGTAGAACTACAAGTCAAATGAGAGTATGGAGATACAAGAGTCTCTTGAGTTTTGGGACTTTTAGTCTCACTATGTCAAAGGGGTTTCTCTCACTAGGCTTCAAGGAGATACTTGTTAGCAAAAAGAAGCATAGTGGATGTTAGTTGAGTTTTGGCTAATATTTTAAGATAAGAAAGGTCATGAGAAGATATGCTTGGTTAAAGGGGAACAATGAGTTTTATGTAACTACTCCAAAGTGTTATGATGGAATGATTTAGAATATATATTTATGTACAGTGATCCTAAATCCAAAGTTTTGGTAAATCTTTGATGGATGGTCTAGTTGGTCAATATGGTGAAGAATGAAGCTGTGTATACAAGGTTTGCAAATAGGGAATGGAAGTTTCAAGGTGTCTAATAAAGGATTATGATTTTTCAAGGTATTTTATTTCATATAAAGTTATGTTGATCATGTTCCATTATGCTCAAGGTGGGTTCAGAGTTTTTGGTCCTGAAGATAAGAACTTGTCAATTTATGTTGCTTAAATTGATTAATCAAATGTTGAAAGACTAAAGACAAGGTTGATATGCAGGATGAGGAAAATGTTTTTTCATATCTTTGATATCATGAATAAGGTCTCTGAGTTCTATAGAAGACAAGTTTTGTATGCCACAGAGTTAAGGGGAACTTTATAAATGGTTAGGTCCTAGGATTGGAGGACTGTGTAGTAGAATCTGAGAGAGAAGGTATGGAGGAATTTATGTTGTTTCTTCATGGTTAAAGATGATTATAAGGTGATCAAATGGTGCCTAATATTAGGTGACTTGCGGGGATTCCCTCTCAATGTTTTCAAGGTAATTTCATGTAGTTTTTGATGTTCATGTATGTTCTGTCTTCATAGAAGCTATGTATGATCAAAGAAGAGTGTAGTCATAGAGCATGTTTGAGAAGATCAAGGTAAGAAGAGGTATGAAAAATGTTTGATGGATTATATATCATCTCTCATAGGTGGTCCCTTCCTATTATTTTTCCTTGAAGTCTCTTCAAGTTTTCAAGATCTGAAGTTGAGCCCTCTTTGACATTGTGTTAAAGGGGAGAAAGTGTTTAAAGAGAGAGACAGAGTCTATGCATAAGCTTTGTATTGGTGTTGACATCAATGAAAAATGTGGATATTTTTAGAGTTTTGTCAATGATGTATCTAAGGTGACCAAGGATTTTGATGAGGTGTCATGTGTGCTATAATGACAATGACAAAGTGTGCTTTAATGAGTTTTAGTGCTCCTATATGATTCTTCGGTGTTTGACTTAATAAGGTAATTGATGGATGATATTGATGGTATGGACATGTTGCATAGACCTATGGAGTGTTATAAGTAATTGGAGTGATTATATAAGTAAATGGAATTCATCAAAGTATTCAGATGAGTGTCCAGGTTCAAGTAGTAATCTTGATAGATAAGGCTGATGATGTCATATTTCACACATGTGAAGGTTTCAAGAGTAGATTGATATATAGATAGATTCCCCTATGTGAGGAGATCATATGGTTTAATTTTTAGGTATATAAATTAATTGTATCAAAATTTATTAAGGTGCAAAGTTGGTTTCTCAGACAGAGTTCAATAAGTTCCCGTACTTAGCCAAATTTATGATATCGAAGATCTACGGTGAGCATTCAATCAGATCAAGGATCTAATGACAAGCAATTAAATTGACTAGATAAGGATCTAAAAAAGAACATGATATTTTTAGATAGTGATTAAATGGTGTGTATTAATTCAATATGTCAAAGGATGCTCATAAGGCACATGGGGCTGCCAAGTGATGAAAGTTCATTGGAGACTAACTGCAGGGTACGTAGAGGGCACATGAGGGTGCTAATTGTCTTAATCATGAAATTGAAAATAAATGATTGATGGTGAGTGTTAAAAATTTAAATTTAGGAGGATCTCAAGGATATAAATTGAATATATTTGATAAAGTTACTAGGGAGCATGAGATGAAGACACATGTCTATAATATTTGCATTTACCAGTGACCATTAGTATTTGAAATTAACAAAGGAAAAACTAGTGCTTAGTATTTTTCTAATATCTCTTGATATAGGATCAATTTTAAGGTGATTTAAAAATAAAATTTGAATATGACTTCAATGTACATCCATATAAGTGAGTTAGAAGGTTTGAATGTTTGTACAGTCAAAGATATTAAGCTCTAAAGTTGACTATGTGTTTGACCATGTTTTGAAAGTGACCTGAGAAGGATAATTGAGTTGTTCTTAATAGTATTTTGATATTTCAAGATGAAATATATATTGAAGAGTTTTTTAAACTTAGTGAGAACCATATTTGTGTATTTTATAGGTTTTACCAATCCATATTCAATATGAACAAAGGCTTAGAAGTTGACTATGTTTATTGAATGCACTAACAGTTTGAGTGACCATATTGCAGAGGTAAGTTGAAGGTGTTATAAGAAGAATTGAAGAATAAAATGAGTGTTAATATGTTTAATAAGTCTCAAATTATTATTATAAATTATTTTATTTCATGATTTTCCCTTGATTAGATACAGATATTTAAAATAGCTTGATCGTATTTTGACTATGTGTGACCAGTCTGAGTGGTCATTTTAAGAGAGTTGATTTGAGTTATTAGAGTTTGTGTTAGAATTTATAAGGATAATAGAAGTGTTTAAAATTTCCTAAATGGTTCACCCATGTTATATAATCATTTAGATATATTAAATATTTGATTTGTTTCTTTATAATTTTGAGACTATGTTTTCTATGTATGAAAGCTTAAATAATGAGGAGACCTAATTGGTAGGTTCAAGGTGAGAGTTGGTTTTATAGGTGGCATGGATACATATAAAATTAATCAAGGGACTATTGTAAATATTTTTTATGTGCTCAAATCATTATTAAAGGATGAAGGTGGTCCAAATAGTCTCACATGTAACATGTGAGTAAGAAGGCCTAATTGTTTTAGGTCTCACCAAGACCTAATGGTGGTTTGGGGCTAATAAGGTGATGACAAACCTATGAAGAATTTGGTTATCACATGTAATGTGTGTATGGACCTATGTTAAGTTTGGTTTAAATATGTAAATCATCTTGGCCAACCAAGATGGTTTAAAGGAAGAGAGTGGTATAAGTAGAAGGTCTAATTGAACTAATTATTTTAGTTGTGGAAGTGTGGATTCAAGAGAAGGATAAAACCTTTGAAAGAAAAGTTATAGGTCATTGAGAAAAAATAAAGAGTAAAGAGGATAATTCCTACTTGTCTGATCAATTTGATCTAGGAGGATACATAATTCATTGGACCTAATGAGCCTAGAAGAGGCAATTTGAGCGAGTTAGTCCTAGAGGTAGCTTAAGAGAGATTGGAGGTAAAGAGTGTAGAGAAAGGTGGTCATCATCAGTTGAAGAGAAGAAACAAGTGTTTAATATTATCTATTAAAGTTATATGATTGGGTGCTTAGTTTCCTAGGGGGTTGGTTCTTCCTTGCAATATAAAGCTTATTAAAGGTCTAGTTATAGTGGGTGTTCAGTTAGATAGGGGCAGTAGCTTCTTATGGGATTGGTGTCTCACTAAACTAAGGGATGGGTGTTCCTTAACCAATTGGTATTGGTCTAAATGTTGGATCTTTTTATTATAGGACTGTAATCCACCTTGTAGGTTTTAGTGGGTTTTATCCCCCAAGAGGGTTTCCCACATATATCATGTGTTATGTGCTTGATCTTGTTATATCTTCCTTGTTCATTATAATGGTTAATTTGTATGCATTATGATTGTATGTACTGAATTTTTAAGATTTGGGAATTAAATTAGATTATCTTGCATCACTGATTCACCCCCCCCTCAGTGATTTTACCTCTAATATTTAATAGGCATGAAGGTTTAAACATGATCATTCATGGAATTTGGTTGTGGTCTTTTGATAGTAATTTTAGCTCATTGAGTTGTGATTGCACAATTTTAATTAGGTATTAGACCTTTGTAACTAGATGCAGAGGTAAAAGGGCCTATAATGGTATTTCTTGGGTAGTGTTGATCCTAGCTACTAACACACTCCAAAGAAGGATTATTAACATTAGGAGGTTGGTAGGCATTATTTGGCACTTGTCTAGGTCTATTGGTATTTGGTTGAGGGTTAATGTTAATGGTGGTAACATGACTACTTGAGACATGTCCTATAACATTATTTTAGGTATATGTAACAACATGATAGCCTCATTAGTTTAATTGGTCAATTTTCCCTTGGTTTTGACCATTTTCTTGTTGTTGTTGACATTATTGTTATTATGGTAGTGTTCTTTATTATTGTTATTGTTGGTGGTGTTTTTGGTTGTTATGTTAAGGAAAGGGGTTTTAATAGATACCCAAGTTATGATTAGTCATAAGATCATGGACATCTTGTAGACATAATATTTTAAAACTTTATCAATTATTGATGTTTTTTCTCTTGCAAGAACCCATCGAGTCTCAATCTCTCTAACTGCATGCCTTAAGGGGTGCACCAAGAAAGGGGTGGGCAGACCATTGGTGCTTCGTAGGATTATTTTCCCTTTAATACCAATTTATATCTACATAACCATCTCCTAAAAACATTGCCCTAATTTCTACCTCCTCTTTTGCACCCTCCTCTAGTCATTTTCTACCTTCATTAACCTTCCCTAGCCTAAACACCTTTTTGAAAATTATGATACAATGTCAGCCCCATCGACCCTATACTCTAATTGAAAAAACTCATTTAGGGTCTAGTTTGGCCCTTGGATGACTTAGACCAAGAACTAATTTAATTTTGTTAATAACAATACAAATTCGATTGGGTTAACCTCATCAACTAAACTTTTGAAAAGGATAGGGATAGATTAAATTATATAAACACATTCATTTCATCATTTATTTAAGGAAGAGAAGAAGAAGAGATATATATGAAGCATCTATATATCTACCATTCTACTTGAGGAGAATATCTTAGGGTTTCATACTTTCTTTAGAGATATAGATCTTGTCTTGTGGAGAAGTATTTTAGATGCATAGATAGGTTGTGTAGACTAAATTTGACTTATCCTTGTTATCTTTACATACCATAACAACCTCTTGTGAATCACCTTGGCCAAGGGAGAGATTAAGGCTCAGTAGGTTCATCTTCAAAGGCAAGTATTCCTAACTTTTTTATTCCTTTATAAGAGTAGATAGACTAGTATTTGTAGTTCTCTCCCATGCATTAGGATTTCGTATAAATTAACATGAGTGTATGTCTTCTATGAATGTTTAATTTTAATGTTTATTACCCCCACTTTGTTCCACAAGATTTGGTGAACACTAAATTAGAATTTTACTTGGATTGTCATTATACTCTTTGTGAATATTGTTGTTCCCAAAGTCTGTCACTCATTTTTGCGAAAACACATGAACTATTTTTGGTCCTACAAGCCAAAAATTCTCTCTTCCCTTTGTAGAGTGAAATACTCTACATTTTATTTTGAGTTTTATTTGTGTGCTCCAAATTTTTGTCCCTGCACATTTCAGTTTCAAGGCAGTAAGGGTTATGACACAGGGCATGGGTTTTTCATTTTGCATAGGTTTTTCATTTTACTTAAAGTTTTATCTAAGTCTCAAAGTCAAGCAGAAGCTGCCAAGTGTCATCTGTTGGGACACATTATAATTTGTTTCTAAAAGTAGTGGAACATGCCACGTGTCCCATTATAACTCAGTGGAGCATGACAAGTGTATGCATCCACATTTCAAGTTTCTTATAAGTTTTAAGGATTCTTTCAATAAGCTTTTCTCAGAGTTCCATAGAGGGCACCGAGTGGAAATTGTAGAGGGTTTTAATATGTTTTTCTAAATGCAACAGAAGTCACCACGTGTCCCTTGTAAAGCTTAGTAGAATCTGCCAAGTGTCAACATCTACAGTTTCTTCCTTTTATTTTATAATTTGTTTCTAAAATTAGCAGAACGTGCCACATGTCCCATTATAACTCAGTAGAGCATGACAAGTGTCTGCATCTGCATTTCAAGTTTCTTATAAGTTTCAAGGCTTCTTTTAATAAGCTTCTCTCAGAGTTCCATGGAGGTTGCCAAGTCCCAACTATGGAGGGTTTTAATATGTTTTTCTAAATGCAGCAGAAGTCGCCACATGTCCCTTGTAAAGCTCAGTGGAAGCTACCAAGTGTCAACATCCACAGTTTCTTCTTTTTGTTTCATTATTTAGTAAGGACTATGGTGGGCCCTGGGTGAGTTGTTAAAGTAAGTAGAGCACACCAAGTGTCATCATCTGTGTGAATCCAAATGAGTCCCAAATGTTTCTATAATGTTTTTAAAGCTCAACGGAAGCTGCCATGTGTCATCTTTTGTAGGACTCTCAAAGGTATATAAAGCTTCTATAAGTTAAGTGAATGTTGCCAAGTGTCCTCACCTATTTCATAGTGGGAAATGCCACGTGTCTCTTGTTAAGATCAGCAAAAATCACCACCTATCCGCGTTCCCCTTTTTGAAGCCACTCAGGCAAGAAGTGTTATGGGTCCCATTTTCTGTAAGTTGATAAAGTTTCAAAGTAGCGGACTACAACAGATGTAAAAGATGGAGCACTCCCAGTACAAAAACATAGTAAAAAGGATCAAACAACAAAGCTGAAGGAATTACTGAAGAAGATGACGAGCTCGCAGCTATCAAATTCAGGGCAACCAACTAGTCATTGACTTTCAAATGATGACAGACCTGAAGACATCAAATTTGTGGTAATAAAGTATCTATTTATCTTTGCAAGCTTAAACGTGGACCTGAAGTCATTCAAAGACCTTCAGGGTGAAAGGAAGAACTACTGAGAGGAGGAACCAAAAGAACCAGAAAGGGGAAAAGATAGTCTGAGGGCTCAAATCATAGCAAAAATGGGGAGAGGCTAAAATAACTACACAATAGTTATTCCAGTAGGTGGAATGGTCTGCAAAGTAGATATTTTGACTAGCAAACATTGAAGGCGTGGCCTATTGGTCTCCCTTGGAGTAAAAATAAAATGGACAACTACGCAAATATCAAGTGATAAACTAGATGATCCAAACCCAAGAGATGACATATGAGATAAAATGGCATGCCATAGTTAAGGTAGCCACCCTATTTTTAGCATGGTCCTTTGACATAACTAAAAATACATTCAAGGCATTGAATGCACAACATGGGCCATTCCATGAAACAAAGCACCAAGTCTTTCTTGGCTACTATATATTGTAATCTCTCTTATTATTTTAAGGGAGATCTTTTTGATAAAAGAAGCAAAAACTCTACCAAAATTGAGAGGCTATCACTGAGACTTTGAGCTCAGGTTGTTAATCATATTTTCTTGTTTAAATGAGAAAGCAAGTTACTTTCAGACTTTGTGCTATCATGGCTTGTGTCATTTAAGGGATTTTTCTAATGTCTATCTTCTAAATGTGTTCTTTTCCATTCGATGAAATAAGCAAAATTTATGGACATAATCAAGAAGGTGTCCTAAAGCCAACTGTGGAAAGACTTTGTGTTGCCTACAGTTGCCTTTAGTGTGTTTAGTTATTTTTTGCTTTCTATGTAAAGGACCTTGGGATGACTTTTTGCCCTCATTGTTCTTCATATCTCACTCTTTGGGTAGTTGAAGTGGAGACTTTGTGCTACACTTCATTCTACTGGTTACTATACCTTGTTACTAGTTACTTGTTACTACCTGAAATAACTCATGTTGTTTACTACAAGATCACTTCTGAAAAAAGAGAAGTCAATTCAGTGTTTATACCAAGATTTTATCCTTTGTCTTTAAGCATCATCTCTGAAAAAAGAGAGATGGATGGTGATTCCCTACCCCTGAGTGTTATTTTCTACTTATATCTATAGTATATATCCCCTTCATACTTATAGGGAACCTCCCCTTAATGAGAGGAGAGATTTGTTCCCTTTTGATGTGGTAAACCTACACAATCAGCCAACCAATCTTCCTTATTATGGTTGATCAGACCTATTTTTTTCATTAGTTAGTTGATTGACAAAATATTCACCTAATAATTTTTTGGTGACTCCGTTGGGGAAGGATAAGCAGTTTGAAGCCTCAAGCTTCAAGCTGAAGCAAGACCAGTCTTTTTCCATTTTTTTTCATAATATGGAAAATCCACACTATACCAAAATCCAAAGAGTTCAAGGTGTTGTTGACCCTCTCTTTGAGTTGGTGCAGCAAGGAAATTTTGAATTATTCCCTCCCTAACTTCAAGTTCAACGATCCAAGAGTGTTCCTCCTACCCATACTAGGACACCAACACAACGTAGAACTTCCTTTTCTATTGTTATTAGAGATTTGCCTATACATACTCCACCCAAATTTGTTGTCCCCCTTTTTCCATAATCTAATCATGGAAGTTTAAGGCCCCTAGGGTAACTCTTTTGGTCCACTAAATCTTACTCCACCCCTACATGAACTTCCACACAGCTCAAGAAAGAATTTTCCCAAATTCTTTGGTGATGGGAGAGTTTATCTTGATGAACACATTATGGCTTTTAGCATAGCCTGTGGTGTGATAGGCATAGAATTTGAAGACGTGGCAGTCAAGATTTTCATGGAAACACTACAAGGTGCTACTACAGACTAGTTCTACCATCTGAAAGTTAGATCAGTGACTAACTGGGACACACTCAAAGCTAAATTTGAAGCTAGGTTCAAGCCTATAGAAGATGCACACAGCTTACTAGCCTAGCTCACATAGATGAAGAAGGAACCTCATGAACCTATGAGGGATTTCATATCAAAGTTTGACAAGCTGAGGAACTGAAATCTTGCAATTGCTTAGCCAACACTTGAAAACCTCAAATGCTTCTTCATCAACTCATAGCTGTCTGAAGTGAGTTTTCTACTAAGACGTGCTAGCCACATATACCTTAAAGCTACTCAAGACTTGGTTACTGAGGTAGATAATGACCTTATCTTGGTAGGAAAGATAAGGAGAGATCTAAATAAAGGTAAATCTTCTCTTTCCTCTGAATACTCACCTATAGCCACCACTGATCCAATGGTGCAGAAGTTAGAAAATGAGTTGCTGGCTCTTAGAAAGTAAATGGCGCAAGTAATTTCATCTAATCCTTCATATAGAGATGCACCAAGGAGGACATTCCCTAATCAGTCTTACCAAGGCAATGCTACCATAAACCAAGGGCAAGCAAATTATCTTCCTCCTCCATAGAGGAACCTTTCCCTTGAAGCACCTCCAACCAACTCAGTAGTTGGATATCTAGAAATAGAACATGATTCCCCTTTCCAACCTGAGTTTGATCAAGAAAATGACGTTAATCTCTTCATGGAAGACCAAGAAGAATCAGCTGGCAAATCCAACATTGGTTTCTTGAATTACCAAGATGAACCCAGAAGTGAAGGTGAAGTAGCTGAGGGATCATATGTTGTGTTCACCCAGTCCAAGAATTAGTCAACCTAACAAGCTGATAAAGAGAAGATAAAATAGTGACCTCAACCAGCCATTTCGATTGCTAAGCATGGAACCACTCTACCTTTCCAGCCAAAGGACCTGGTGACTATTAAAAAGGTGAGTACCTCAATTATGCCTTCACCTCCATTTTCATATTTTCAGACCAATCCTTTCCTTTCTAAAAACCAAAAGGATGAACTCCCATCCTCTGATCCTAGCTCTTTCTAGACATTTGACATAATTGACCATATGAAGAAAACCAAAATTCAAATATCTAAATTTGAATTTTTGTAGTCTAATCCTAAGCAATTAGATAAGTTGGTTTAATGTGTAAAGAACCAAAACATCCCTATAAGAAAAGAAGCTAATAAGGTAACTCATGATCCCTCAAGGAACATGTCTATCCCAAACAACCTTGTCCTTACTCCTCCTTCTACCCCTGGGAAAGTAGAGCCTTTCTATGTTTCCTTATTGGTAAACGGTCACACGCTGAGCAATTACATCATTGATTCTAAAGCTTCAAACAATGTCATGCCTACCAAAGTGGTAGAATCCCTTGGTCTCACACTGACCAAGATGTTTGAGAGATGTTTCTCCATGGAGAACAAATAAGTAACACTACTGGGGCAAATCAAAGATGCCTAGTTTGCATTTATAGCATTCCCAAATAAAAAAATCAAGATGACTGTCTTGGTGGCCGACGTCCTAGCATCATATGGCATCCTTCTTGGCCAAAATTTCTGCAAAGACGTTGTGGTGAATTAAGCATGGACTTGTCTAAGGTGAGAATCCTAGTCAAAGGCATTATGCAAAGATTTTTTCTTGAAAAGGAAGCAAAATATGTGGTCACCCAAACATCAGCACTTGAAGCTCAAATTTTGTTTGAGTCTTCAAGCATGGATAACTACTTTCTATCCACAAAAGAAGTTCATGAAGTGCCTGTTGAAGCTCTTAAGGGTGTCAACCTAGAAACACGTTCAGCTAGAATAGCATAAGAATTGGTGGAGTGAAGTGCAAGCATAGATAAATCTCCCCCACCAAATGAAGAGGAATCCAAAGAAAAATTAGTGCCTGATGAGGTATGGATTCTAGAATTTGATGGTAGTTTATCTTCTACCAGTTCAGGAGCCACGGTTGTGTTGATATCTCCTGAAGGAGAAATTTTTCCTTCATCATACAAATTACAATTTAGCAATACCAATAATATATCTAAGTATGAATCGCTATTGCTTGGATTGAGAGCTTCTCAAGACAAAGGCATCAAACTCCTTCATGCTAAAGGAGATGTTGAATTGGTGGTTTTTCAGGTGAGGAACCTATATCAAACTAAAAATAAGAGATTTCACTATTATCACAATCTAATATGGGATCAAATTGAAAGCTTTAATGCTTTCAGCATCTCTACCATACCAAGGGAATTTAATGACTAGGCTGATGCACTGGCTGTTTCAGCAACTCTATTGGTTCCTCACCCTGACTTCAAAATAAATAGGTACACTATTGAATTGGTCTTTTGCCCAAATGTACCTGATAATGCCAATCATTGGCAGGTGTTTAATAATGATAACCAAATCATTGCCTTCTTGGAACAAAAGGATAGCTTTCAATAGCTTCACTTTGAAGGTAGTGAAACTCAAAAGTTTGAACCAGCCCCTGAATCAAGTTCAAACATAGGTGAGGAATTATTACAGCCGAAAGGAAATAAAATTCCTAAAGGCCTAGTTTTCCTTGAGAAGTTATTTGACAAGCATGATAGATTCATCAAAAAATAGCAAATGGATTGAATCTCCTCCCAGGAGTTTGATCAAGTAAATCTAGGTACAAAAGAAGATCCCAAGATGGTGAACATTGAGAAATGTTGCACTCTGGAGGAGAGGTTCAAATTCACTACTTTGCTCAACTAGTACATGCACATTTTAGCATATTCCTATGATGATTTGAAGTCACTCAGGCCTGATGAAATTTGCCATGACATTCCTCTCAAAAGTGATTCAGCACCTAACAGGCAAAAATCTAAGCAGTACAATCTAAAGATATCAGGTATTATTCTATCTAAAATATCGAAAATGTTGAATTTCAAAATCATTTTCCCAATCCATCATTCTACATGGATTGCAAACATAGTGCCTGTGAGGAAGAAGAATGGCAAAATTCACCTCTGTGTGGATTTTAGAAATTTAAATCAGTCATCCTTAAAGGATAACTATCCTTTGCCAATCATGGATCAATTACTTCAGACAGTGACTAGTTTGAAGATGTTATCAATGCTAGATGGCTTCTTAGGATACAATCAAGTTGAAATTGGTGAAGCAAACTAGCACAAGACTACTTTCACCACACCTTAGGGCATTTTTGCATATAGAAGGATGCCTTTTGACTTGATAAATGCTGGCGCCACTTTCCAAAGAGTAATAGACCTTGCTTTAAAGATAAAATGGGTAAGTTTATTATAGTTTATCTTGATGACTTGATCGTCTTTTCTAAGCATCACCCAAATCATGTGTGCCACTTAAAACAAGTGATAGAACGCTACCATTAGAATGGCATTTCATTAAATCCCAAGAAGTATATTTTTGGAGTGACAAAAGGAAAACTTCTCAGACACATTGTGTCCAAAGGAGGCATAAAGATTGACTCAGACAGAGTCAAGTCCATCCAAGAGCTTACCTTTCCCACAAGAAAGATTGCAGTTCATTCTTTCTTTGAAAAGGTGAATTTCTTATGAAGCTTCATTCATGAGTTCGTTGAGAAGACTTGTCATATTATAGATATAATGAAAGAAAAGGCCACTTTCAATTATACTGAAGAAGGCAAATTAGCATTATGGGATATCAAGATAGTTATTGCCCATGCCCCCATTTTGGTTTGTCCAGACTATAACAAAGATTTTTAACCATCTATAGTTATGCTTCCAAATACACACTTTCAGCCATTTTGGTTCAACAGAACCAAGAAGGTGTGGAATCTCCTATTTCTTTTATGAGCTATCCTCTCAAAGCTCATGAGCTGAGGTACTCAAACATGGAGAAGCATGCTTATGCAGTGGTGAAGGCAGTCAAGCATTTCCACTTTTACATCCTAAATTCACACACTACTGCCTTGGTTCCTAACACTACAATCAAATCCATATTAATTCAGTAGGAGTTTGGGATGAAAAGAGGCAATTGGATTGACAAAAATCTAGGAGTTTGATCTAGTCATCAAACTAATGAAGCTGGTGTGTCGAAAAGGCCTATACCAATTGATTGCTGATAATAGACCAGAAGGAACAAAGCATGGAGAAGAATAAGTGGAAGACATGTTAATAGTCCTATTTGTCTCCACCATAAATGAGTGATATTCAGGTATTGCTCATTTTCTTACTTGTGGTGAGTGTCCTACTCACCTATCTTATAAAGAAAGGAGGACTATCAAGTTGAAAGCTACCAATTTTGTCCTCTAGGACAATGGCCTATATAAGAGGAGCCTTGATGGAGTGTTCCTTCACTGCATGGATAAAGAGAAACAGAACCAGCTTTTGAAGTCCTTCTACAATCTGGCCTGTGGAGGACATTTCTCTACTCTTGTAACTACCCATAAAATTTTGTGGGCTAAGTATTACTAGCCAACTCTCTTTCAAGATGTATATAAATGGGTAAGAAGGTGTGAACTGTGCCAACAGTTCATTGGAAGAACCAAATTAGTTGCCTTGCCTCTCAAGCCAGTGGTGATAGAAGAGTCATTTCAGCAATGGGGCATCGATTTCATTGGTGTTGTAAACCCATCTTCAAGTGATGGACATGATTATGTCCTCACAGCCATAGATTACTTCACCAAATGGGTGGAAGCTATCCCAAACAAGCATGTTACTTCAGAAGTAGTGTGTAGTTTCCTCAAAGAGAACATCATTTCTAGGTTTGGGGTCCCAACCAAGATTCTCACAGATAACACAGCTTGTTTCATTTCCCAAAAAATTACTCAGTTCTATTTCTACTATGGGATTACACTCTCCCACTCCTCTGATTACTTTTTAGAAGGGAATGGACAAGTTGAATCAAGCAATAAGAACCTGGTGACTATCATCAAGAAGTTGATAGATGACAACCAAAGGACATGGCATAAAGCATTCATTGATGCTCTTTGGGTAGATATAATTACACCAAAAAAGTAAATCGGTATGTCTCCTTTCCAACTTCTTTATGGTCTCAATGTCGAGATACCGATCACTCTGAAATTTCCAGCATTAAAATTGGCCAAGGCAATTGAGGATCAAACATATGAAAGCTCCTTCGATAAGAGGATCATGTACCTAAATGAGCTAGATGAGTAGAGAACTATGGTGGTAGACTGAATTACTGCCCATCAAAGTCTGGTGAAGAAGCTCTTCAACCAAAAAGTAAAAGACTATGATTTCTAGATTGGAGATCAAGTCCTCCTGTGGGACAAGAGAAGAGAACCAAAGGGAATGCATGGGAAATTTGACTCCCTTTGGAGGGGCCCTTTCACTATTCATTATCTAAATAGTAAAAATAGTTTCCTATTGAAATATCAAGATGGCACACCTTTTTCTCTACCTCACAATGGGCAACATCTAAAGCACTTCAACTCTTGAAGTATCAGATAAGATCATCTATACATGTGTATATTTATATAGTCTTTAGTTATATTTTGTGATTTTCCTTTTCATTTTTATTTTTTGCACCTTGATTTCTTGTTGGTTGGCATGACTCTGTAGCCCAATGGCATACTTGAAGGCAATAGAGATTCTGGTTTCTACTCCCCTCAGTTGTTCTAAATTTTCAACTAAAGGAAGTTCCCCAACTGAAGTCAGCTATTGTTCCCAAAATCTGTCACTCATTTTTTGGACAACACATGAACTATTTTTGGTCCTACAAGCCAAAAATTCTCGCTTCCCTTTGTAGAGTGAAATACTCTACATTTTATTTTGAGTTTTAGTTGTGTGCTCCAAATTTTTGTCCTTGTGCATTTCAGTTTTGAGGCAGTAAGGGTTATGACACAGGGCATGGGTTTTTCATTTTGTGTAAGTTTTTCATTATGCTTAAAGTTTGTCTAAGTCTCAAAGTCGAGTGGAATCTGATAAGTGTCATCTACTGGGACACATAATAATTTGTTTCTAGAAGTAGTGGAATGTGCCACGTGTCCTGTTATAACTCAGCAGAGCATGACAAGTGTCTACATCTGTGTTTCAATTTTCTTATAAGTTTCAAGGTTTCTTTCAATAAGTTTCTCTCAGAATTATATAGAGGACACCAAGTGGAAACTACAGAGGGTTTTAATATGTTTTTCTAAATGCAGAGGAAGTCACCACATGTCCCTCATAAATCTCAATGGAAGCTACCAAGTGTCAACATCTGCAATTTCTTCCTTTTGTTTTGTTATTTAGTAAGGACTATGGTGGGCCCTAGGTGAGTTGCTAAATTAAGTAGAGCACACCAAGTGTCATTGTCTGTGTGAATCCAAATGAGTCCCAAATGTTTCTATAATATTTCTAAAGCTCAGCGGAAGTCACCATGTGTCATCTTTTGTAGGACTCTCAAAGGTATCTAAAGCTTCTATAAGTTAAGCAGATGCTACCAAGTGTTCTCACCTATTTCATAGTGGGAAATGCCACATGTCTCTTGTTAAGATCAGTGGAAAGCACCACTTGTCCCCATTCCCCTTTTTAAAGTTGCTCAGGCAAGAAGTGTTGTGGGTCCCATTTTTTGTAAGTTGATAAAGTTTCAAAGTAGCAGACTGCAATAGATGTTAAAGATGGAGCACTCCTAGTATAAAAACACAGTAAAAAGGATCAAACAACAAAGCTGAATGAATTGCCGAAGAAGATGATGGGCCCACAGCTATCAAATTCAAGGCAACCAACTAGCCATTGACTTTCAAATGATGACAGACCTGAAGACATCAAATTTGTGGCAATAAAGTATCTGTTTATCTTTTTAGGCTTAAACACAGACCCAAAGGCATTCAAAGACCTTCAAGCCAAAAGGAAGAACTACTGAGAGGAGGAACTAAAAGAACCAAAAAGGGGAAAAGATAGCCCAAGGGCTCAAATCACATCAAAAAGGGGGAGAGGCCAAAATATCTACACAGTAGTTATTCCAGTAGGTGGAATGGTCTGCAAAGTAGATATTTTGACTAGCAAACATTAAAGGCATAACCTATTGGTCTCCCTTGGAGTAAAGATAGAATGGATAGTTGCATAGATATCAGGTGATAGACCAGATGATCTAGACCCAAGAGATGACATATGAGATAAAATGACGTGCCATGTTAAGGTAGTCACTTTGTTTTTAGCATGGTCCTTTGACAGAACTAAAAATGCATTCAAGGCATTAAATACACAGCATGAACCATTCAATGAAACAAAGCACCAAGTCTTTCTTGGCTTCTATATATTGTAATCTCTCTTATTGTTTTAAGGGAGATCTTTTTTATAAAAGAAGCAAAAACTCTACCAAAATTGAGAGGCTATCACTGAGACTTTGAGCTCAGGTTGTTAATCGTATTTCCTTATTTGAATGAGAAATCAAGTTAATTTTAGACTTTGTGTTGTCATGGCTTGTGTCATTTAGGGGATTTTTCTTATGTCTGTCTTCTAAATGTGTTCTTTTCCATTTGATGAAATAAGCAAAATTTGTGGAGATAATCAAGGTGTCCTAAAGCCAACTGTGGGAAGACTTTGTGCTACCTACAGTTGCCTTTAGTGTGTTTAGCTATTTTCTGCTTTCTATTTAAAGGACCTCGGGATGACTTTGTGCCCTCATTGTTCTTAGTATCTCACTCTTTGGGTAGTTGAAGTGGAGACTTTGTGCTACACTTCATTCTACTGGTTATTGTACCTTATTACCAATTAATTGTTACTAATTGAAAGAAATCCTACTATTTACTACAAGATCACTTCTGAAATAAGAGAAGTGCCATCAATGTTTATACCAGGATTTTCTCCTTTGTCTGTAAGCATTATCTCTAAAAAAGAGAGATGGATGGTGATGCCCTACCCCTGAGTGTTATTTTTTGCTTATATCTATAGTATATAGCCCCTTTGTACTTAAATGGAACCTCCCCTTGATGAGAGGAGAGATTTGTCCCCTTTTGATGTGGTAAACCTGCATAATCAGTCGACCAATATTCCTTACTATGGTTGATCAGACCTATTTTTTTCATCAATTAGTTGATTAACAAAATATTCACCCAACAAATATGAAAACATATGACCTAGTTAGGGTTATTGCATATTTTTACTTAACTAGAGGCTTTGGAACCATCCCTAGATATTTTATTGTGATAAGAGATCCCTTAACTAGGTCTAGTTTATCCATATTGGTCATGACCTCTAATATCTAGGATTTATCTTCTTTGAGCTAGGATTGATTAATAGATCAGTTGCATTTCCTTTGCATACATTCTAGTGAACCTAATGTGAATCTAACCCTTTTATGTTTCCTTTGACACCATCATTTTTATCATCATGTATATTTTTCTATATTTTTAGTACTACATCCAACCAATCAGTATAGTTATAACTTTCTATGCATAGGTTTAACACACAGTCACTTCAAAATGACTTTGTTCTATTTATGTAGGTCTTCACCAATTACAAGTTGATGGATAGAGTGGTTCAACATAGAAATCTTCTTCAATTCTAGATTAGCATACATAGCTAAAAAAGCTAACTATGTCCACTATTTCCATCTATCAACATACAAGTCAACAAGCACCGTCAAATAGGTCGACTTAGTTCATTATATCTTCTTCAGCACATAAGGTTTTTTAAACTTGGTCAAAGTATTTAACCCAATTGGTATAATATTGAAAGCCACATTTGAATATATCAGCATAAAATTTGTAAGCTAAAACATCTTCAATCCCACTAAGGTTCTTATTGGCCAAATCTTGAAGAGGTTTGAACAACCTCTTATAAGGTACAAGATTTAGATACAAGCCTTCATCATGGGCATTCTTGAGCACTCCAAATAAAGTGGTGGACAAATGTCTCATGTGTGAGGAGAAGAGGGAGTTACAAAGATGATTCCACCTGCATAGGGAGTTTTCTTCATCATGAAATTCTTACACAAGCTCATCCTCACCTTGTAACCATGATCACTCTCCAATAGGCCTTCCTTGACACTTGGCACTAGAATATTTCAATATTTCCCAATTGATTCATACCAGGGGTATTTCTACATGTGTTAGGACACTTCATATGCTTGGATTCATTATAAACATCATAAAAGACCACCAAACTTGAGTTTTTACTTTGTCCAATATGTCATTCTAGATGCTAGTTTAGATAGAATGAATAGAGAGAGATGGAAAAGGCACTTATGAGTATTTACAAGGTCTAAAAACTGCATGGAGTGTTTTCTAAAGTCCCAATCTACCCTCATAAGTGATTATCATCCTTTGATCATTTTCAAAACTTGCTAAACACAAGAAATTTTCAAAGAAACTAATCCCCAACTCCATCTGCATGGATTTCATACAATATGACACCATGGATCTTATCCTCATGGAGTTTCCAATATCATTCCTTCAGGTCCTAGGGTCAAATTCATCCATCTAGATGCACTTTTAGGCTCATTTTCACCGTTAGGTCCTAAAATAAGGTTGAGAGGGTTTTGGAGTGACTAGCCCTCTTAGCCTTTGTTCATAAAGGTTTGACATTCAAATTATAATTAAATTCCACTTGTGGCTTATTAAGTACCCCCTCCAACTTCCTTGAATATCTCCTTGTCCCATGCAAAGGCTCATGAAAGATATGAGCATTCCAACTTGGTATTTAAGCTCTTCTTATACATTCTATGAGGCATGTGAAAGTAAAGAAACTCTATTGATAGAGTCTATAGTTATACTAATGGAGTCCATATTTATGATTTAGGATTTTATATCTAGACAAATGGAGTTTGTAGATTTGTTGTAGGAGTTTGTAGCTGGATTGATGGAGTCCATAGTTTTTCTGATGGCTTCAACATCTCTATGTAACCTTTCTTGGTTAGAGCATCTTGCTTGATTTAAAAGATTTTGGAAAGATGTTTTAGCTTGTTTTAGGTGTCCTCTAACTTTCCAATTGGGCTTTCTTGACTTTTGGTCCATCCATCTCACCACTTTTCCTTCAAACTATCTACTGATGTATGAAAAAATTGCCCCTGCTCTGAGATAAAATAGAGAGTATTAGCCCTATTTTTTTGTACAGATTGGATATTTTGGAGCTTTCATGAGGTCCTAATGACCAATATTACCAAATTATTATTTTTTCCATGGTTAGGGGGTCTAACCATCTCATGTTTCCCAAGAAAGGGGTCAAAACCCCTATTTTCTTACATTCTTGCTCAGACCTCGCCCTGGATGATCCTTACAACCCATTTTCATGATTTTAAGTTACTAAGACATGTTCAAAACCATCCTTTTATGCTTATTTAACTTAGGTATCGACCCAAAACCTTTATTTTTATTGAAATCTCCATACTCCACCTTGAATCAAGGGTTTCCCTAACCTATCTACATGGACTGAGTTCATATTTTCAAGAGAGAGAGATCCTTGGGTGCCTTGAGGATGTTTATGGCATGAAATTTCATTAATTTTATGCTAGGGAGTCATGTTAAATTGTTTGTAATTCTCCTTTCCTTCCTAGGAAGTCAAATTTATACCTTGCCCTTCTCCAAACTAGGACCCTACTTGTAGGTAATATTGAACATGGTGTTTTCTATAGATTCATCTCTTTTGGGATCCCATAAATGTTTTAAAGAGTTTTATCTATCTTATTTAACCCTCCTCTTATGAAAATTTGAGCTCATTACTTGATCTAGCACCTAGCACTCTAAAGCTTCCAAGTGTTTATTGCCTAATAACCTTACATGACAGTGTTTCACCCCTAAAGACCCTATCTATAGGTACTTCTTGGCTCTATTATATTCGTGTGGAATTCCTTCTCATGTTATTAGGTCATGAGACTTCATTAATTCTTTTATTCCATTTAGAATCCCTCAAGCTATATCAATTCATTCTTAGATCCTCCACTAAGACACTTCTACCTTGACTGTAACAGTAGACTGAGTTCATTTCTTGTATATATTGATCTTTTAAGATCTTATTAAGGTGTCAAAGACCTTATATAGTTTCCTTGACTCTATTATCATGTCAATTTGAGCTCATCCTTTGATCCTCAGATCATAGTATCACCTTCAAAGCTCCTAATTGCTCACTGCCTAAATTGACTGAGACACTACCTATAGGTGAAGACTATCAAAAACCAATGGTTTTGAGGGCACTTTTGGGTCTCCAAATGATCACCTTCCATTTCTCATTATCCTTCTAATATTTTCACATTCCTTTTCCATACTAGGGACAATAAGATGCATGAGAAACCTTGAGAAATACTTTTGTCAAGGTGACGCAAAAACCTTATGGACCTTTGTTTGGCTCCTTTTGGGATAAAAGTCCTGAACATATAGTCCTTGTCTTATTCACATGATTTGATACCTTACCTTGCTTTCTAGTAGTTACTATGAGTCTATTAAGACTCTTCTTATAGTAAAGGTGAAAATGAATGTGGGTTTACTTTTGCATCCTCCATACACATCAAAAAATCATGCTTAGTCCCCTATAGAAAGTTATTTTGAAAGGCAGATAGTGAATTGGGCATTGATCACTATAAACTATGAGCGTATAAAGGAATCATGTGATCCTTGATAAACATCCAAATTCATTTCAAGCAAAATAAGAAATTGTGAGACAAATCCATCTCTCTTTTCACCATAATTACATCATCAAGATCCTAAAGGTGACTATCTTGATAGAAAATATAGGTAGAGCATGAATTTTGAGCAAGAAAAGGTTTGTTTCAAGCCTCCTATCTCCTCAAAGACACCTGATAGTCTCCAAATTTATAACCTCACCAAGAACACTTGGAGGTCATTCTCAAAACACCTTCTTCAATGTGAAAATCTCTCTCTTGGCACCTGAGATGAAAAGAATAGACAATAGTAGACCCAAACAGGCTAAAAAAGGCTTATTGGCATTTGGTAATTTAAAAATCCAATATAATTATACAAAACCTATGGATAGGTCTTTAAAAACATAAGAGATCATCAAATCCATCAGACCAAAATAATATATCCTGGAATTAGCTCAAATAGTGACCCCCTTTGGATGCAGATGCATAAAAATCTACTCAGAGTTTTAGAATTTATTCATAAATGAGGAAGCATAAAATTTCAAGTTGTTTTTATGAAAATTAAGTACACTCAGAGTACTATTCACCCCTAGAAGCACTCTTCCCAACTCCACCTGTACGATCCATAGCAAGTGTTTGAAACTGCTCTTCTAAAGCTTACCAAGTGAAATGAAGGCAAAGAAGATAGAAATGAAAAAATTTATGAATTATCTACAATCAAAATATGGGAATGACCTGTGGGGAGGTGAAGAGTCACACCACCACATTTTTAGCTACAAAGGAACTTGAGAAGTTTATATAAGTGTTAGAAATGGCTTATTTTTTAGGTAAAATTACCACTTCTTGATCATAACTAATTCTCTAACTATAATTTGATGGATCTTGACATTATTTTACCTCTCCCACGTTGAACCATAGCTTGGTGATAAATTTCTTGCTTGGAAAAATCTGTACATGTCATTAATTGAGCTAAAAATGTGGCCAAATGACCCTTTTTACATATGAAACAAGGTGAAAGATAAATTAATGAATTGGAAACATCTTAAAACATGTTAAATCCCATATTAGAAAATTTTCAATATAATTTGATCATTTTACCATCTTTGACCAAGGTTGATCAACTTTGACTTTGGTTGACTAGACCATTTCAAGAGGGATGAGCTTAGACAAGGACTAGGGGAAGGATAAGTAAGATGTTTTGACCATTATGAGACCCCATAAGACATGAAACCTTCTTTAAAAGTTAAAAATAGTAGGGGTTGACCTAAATGTAACTTGGGGTCAAATTTGGTCAATAGTTCCTTTATTTTCTCTCTCTTTCATTTTAGTTCTTCTTTTAGTACTATCTTTCACAAGTTTAAAGACTACACAACTGTAACCCTAGAGCTAACTAGGTAGACCTAGTTGACTTAATTTTGTAGTTTGTCTTCTATCTAAGAGACATATTTGACCTATTTGACATTGTTGTTAAAGACCTTGCTTTTGTAGAACAACATCAACTCAGTTAACTCTATTCTATACTATTTGCATATAGTGTCTCCTGAACTGACTCTATACTATTATCAGTCAAGGAATTAACATCTATTCACTAGTAATTAATTCACCTTTCATTTTTTAATTATTCACATGCTTAGATTAACTCACATATCTTAAATAGGTGATTTTTCAAATTACCATTTCAGTTACATTATTTTACTCTTTTGCACACACTACCAAATCACTCTAAATTTAAAAAACATTAAACATTTGTCTTCCCAAGGCCTACCTACTTGGATTTCATCACCAAGGGGAAAGCCAACTTGGTTTTCTATCTAAATATAAATATATGGTTGATGGTGTATGTTGGAAAAGCACCTGACACCCTTATCATTGTAGGATTATGAAGTGAGGGGGTAGGCCCTAATACTAAGCTACTACCATCACCAATATAGATCCCTTTCAGCCCAAACATCCTAAAATAATCCCTAGATTGCTTTCTAGATCCTTATTTTAGCCAAATTTCATATCATATTAAAATTACACTTTATTATAACTTTAAAACAATTGGGATGACTAACTAGTTAGCATTTACTTTTCATTTATTGCTTGCTCTTTGATCATTTTGTGCTATATTAAAAAAATTATATTGGCTAACACGGGTGTAATTTGTGTTGTGTGTCCCAATTGGATCAGTCACATTGATCCAATTGTTTATGTGCTTGCTTTCATTCTTGTTTCAAATTTTTCCTTATTTTAGAACACTATTGTCTTAATGAATATAGTCTCTTACAGACTGATAAACCTTCTTGCTTGTAATACATAGTTAACCTACATGACTGTGTATTCTTATATCCTTGTTTAGTTCTTTGTTCAAAAATACACAGTTTACTTGCATGATTGTGTATCCTTATCAACCTATTTATCCTTCTTGATTGCAATACATAGTTGACCTGCATGAATGTGTATCCTTATATTTTTTTACTATTCCTTGGGTTACAGAACATAGTCGACCAGTTTGACTCTATATCCTATTTTTTTATTTTTTTTACATCATTATTTTTAATCCCCCTTCTTTCATCATGAACTTCCTATTTCAGGACAACATAGATTTGAAATCAACAAATATGATGAACTTTACCAATCCTAATAGGTTTCCCCATCAACTGCTTATGGATTCCACTTTAGATGAAAACAATGTACATTTGACCACTTGAAATATAAATTAAGATACTCCTCATCATTTATCTTCAGTTTATAACCCTCTTTTCTCTTTATAATATCTAACAAAATTAGAGTACACTCCTGAAATGCTTTTCTTCATTCATGAGTTTATTCAACATAGGGGAAAAGACCCTTCCATTATTTACAATCTCATAATAAGTGGTCAAATAGAAGAACCCCATTCACCTTCTCCCACATTATCTCATAAATTTGGAGGTGATACCTTCTTTACTTCTTGAACTCTCCATTCTATTTTGATTCCTCATACTATGACCTCTTCTTCCTTGATTTATTCCACCTCCATGCCAAGTATATCTACTAAAATGGTAGGTTCAACATTTAGTGGGACTTTTCCAAGACCCCTCCTTCTCAATCACTCCACTAGTGCATCATTTCCTACCAATGGTAATCATGCCACTAGTGCTTCTTTTTCTTCTAATCCTTCTACTAGTGCATCTTTTGCTACACATGCTAATTTACTACTAGTGTCTCCTTTTCTACTAATGCCTCTCAAGCCACTAGTGTCATGCATGTCACTACTCATAATGGAACCCAAGCCACTAATACCAACGTTAATGCCTCTCATACCTTGAAAACTAGTCAAAATATTGCTCTAACCCATCAAATCTTATTGCAAACTCTTAATAAAATGAATGCTTTTCAAGCTAATAATGTTAACCAAATGATGTAAATGCAGAATTGCCTTATTCATCTTTAGATCAACCTCAATAGGTTTCATGGGGAGTGCAAAATCAAAATTCCTCCCAACCCCTAGGGACTCCCATGGTAACCTCATACCCCAACCACCACTTGTTAAAAAAAATGATTAAACATCTTCAACATGAAACTCTTATGCCTCAAATTTCCAACATAGATACAATGGGTCAACTGATCCTACCTTACATTTAAAAAATTTTAGCAATCTATACAAATATTGGGTCAAGTTAGACACTTTTATTGATACCAAACTATTAGTGAAAAACCTTTCTAGAGAAGATTTATATTGGTATAATCAATTCAAGTCCCATTCTATCACTAGATTAGAATATATAGTTAACTCTCTAGTATAAGAGTTTCAAACTAGTAACCTCCCTGAAAATACCTTGGCTCATTTTATCAATTACAAGCAACTTGAAACCTAAACTATGCAAGCTTTCATCAAAATTTGGAAGACCTTGTCTAATAAGTACAAGCATAACATAGTGGATGATAATATCTTTCATCTATTCACTAACACTCTTTATCCCAAGCTATAATATTAGGTTAGGATTCTCTCTCCACAAACTTTGAAAGAGGCCATTGACTAAACCAAGCGCTAATATTTTCTCATGCATCAGTTTTAGTCATCCCAACCTCCTTTGGGCACTCACATGCTCCTCCAAAATAAAAATCATCATCCTACCAATGATGGTGTCACTGACTCCTATTATACCATTCATAATATTCAAGCTATTACTCCAAACCCTTTTATAAAGCAAGCTTCCCCTTTAAACAACACCCCTAATCCTATTTTTTTCCAAATAAACAACATTAATGTTCACAATCCATTATCCTTAATGGAGATCCAAAAGCATTTACCAAGGCCTCTTCTATGAGATTTTAACCCCACTCACCTTATGAAATCATGGTATGATCGATATAAATTTTGTTGGTTTTATGCTAGTTGGGGTCACTCTCACAATACTTGTAGGTAATTGTGTAACTTAGCTATGGATTTTCTACTTGGTCTAAATTTCAATCATGATTCACTCATTTGTAAATACCAACAATCCTATGATATTGCATTCAAAGCTCATGAAACACAAAATAAAAATAAATATTTGAACCAAGCTAATGCTCATCTATCCATCTACAAAGACCTTCTTCCAAACATCAAGACAATAATGACAAACCTACTCCTACCAATAATTTTGAAATTCTTATAGACCAATATCCCAATAATAATGTGGTAAATATGACTAATATGCAAAGGGTAGTTATTTTCATTGATTCTCTTCCTACACACATGCACTAAACGTCCCAAACTTTCTATTTTATCCAATATTCTTCCCCATCTCACCTTATTGAGTTGGGGAGAGAGGACCTTATCTCTTTTCAAAAACCAATTCTAACACCTCCATTAGATAACACCTCTCACACTATTTCTGCAATCTCCCCAACCTCTCTACCTATTGACACCATTTTTCAACCTTCTAATAATACTTCTTCAAATCAATCACAAGACAAACCTAAAATAACTACCCCATTCTCTCACAACAATCAATTGATTTGTCCCCAAACAAAATCAACCATGTCTTATAAACACAAGTTTGAATGTACATCTACTCCTTCCCAAGAGATCCTCCAACATTATGCACCTCTCTCTAGAAGTCCACCTATGGGTTATGATGAATGGGACCTTATTCTATAATTTAATAATCTCCCATCTCAAATACCCTTTTTTGAACTCATGCAAACTTCTCTACATCATCGCAACCACTTGATGTAATTATTATTCAAGATGAACATCTCTCATCCCCCCTCATAAGATGTAAAGCTACCTTATTTGGTTTAGAAGATATTATCTTATAACAATGTGAAGAGATGTCTATACACATTGATGAAACAATGGACACTTCTCTTTCTCTCAAATTTCTTGTTACTTCCATGATCCTAGATGAGATCCTGCTTGCTGCAGATAATCCTCCCCTCTTTATAAGATTTCAAATTGGTGATATCTAAGTCAAATGTGCCTTGATTGATGAGGGTTTAGGAATTTGTGTTGCCTCCCTTGACTTCATTACAACTCTTGGATATGATGAGTGTAATCTAAAATTCACATGTAACACATGTCAAGGTTATGATCAAAGGCAAATGCCTCTTTTAGGATACATATGGATCTCTATTACCATCTCACCTATCACTGTTTAAGTGAAGGTTATGATATTTAATTTTCCCCTTTCTTACAATATCTTGCTTGGTAGGCCTTGGACTCATCACATGAGGGATATCATCTCTTCTTCCTGCCAATGTGTCAAGTTTCCCCATAGTGGTGCTATTTATAGGATTCAAGGTGATACCAACCCTTGGAATTTTAAACAATTATAAGAACATGGTGTATTCAAAATTTCAAACCTTGAACCCTTACTGAGTGTTCCATTTTGGGAATCTCAACATTTCAACTTTCTTTTTAACTCTACTTGAGGTTATCATGGTCACCCTAAACTTATTGAGAACATACCACCTAACTTATTTTACTATGATGTCGATGAGCTAGATGAGATCAACCTCAAGATCAAAACTTTAGATCTATCTCCTTAGCTCATTTCCTAGCTTCCACCTTCTTTGAAACCACATTCTCATCAGCCACCTTTCAAAGATATACTTATGGTCCTAACCAAAACTTGACATTCTATTAATCATGCCACTTTCAATGAGAATTTCATACCTACCTCCACCATAAACCTTCATACACATGATTATGATGATGGTTATACCTTACATGATCCATTTCTAGGAGGTCTTGTTTAAGCTAGAGATGCTAAAAATATTTTTTTATCATTCTTATTTGTTTTAGTCTTTTCATTCCTCTTATCATATTTTATCTTATATAGTTCCTAATTTTACTATTATTCCTCTTATTCACAAGGTAGATATGGAGCATTCATATGGCACCCCTCCAATTTCCATAGATCCTCTTACAAGCATGATTATGGATCATGTTATGATTAGTCCTTATAATTTTTCTAGATACCAAGATCTTTATATCCTGATTCCCCCAAAGATGCTTGTTACTACCCTAAATCCCTCTGCATGTCTTACTCTTCCCTGAGTTGAGCCTAGTCCAGATCCTACTCTCAATATTCCATTACATGAGCTTCATCCTACATCTGATTATGATCCCTTTTCAACTAAGCCTAAGCTAGCCTCTCCACCATCCTCACCTCCCATCAATGATGGCCTTCTTCCTTTATTATAGCTTGATCCTTTTCCTGCCCAATGGGGTGATCACCCTTATTGTGACATTCATAGATTTTTTTATCATTAGACTAGAGAATACAAGTTATACTAGCCTTCCTCGGCCCCTACTTCTTTGCATTCTATTAGTAGACCCACAAAGTCTATTACTAAGTGTATTTATTGCTTACATGGTAGATATAATCATTCCTCCACCCATTATCAAAAACTTCAACAATATCTTGACACCTTGCACCCTACCCTTCCTCAGCCTAAAGATAAGGCTATACCACCTCCCATTTTATTACCAGATTATATTCTTAAATATGGAGATGTATATTATCTTTAGCACTAGTTTGGTACCCATCACACCAATCATGTCCGCATCCTTCAATAGCATCTCAATGATCACCTCATGACCATTATTGCACCCATTATTCCTCCTCCCATAGGTCATCCACATAATAAGGTTACCCTTTCTTCACCTATGGCTCCCACTCTACCTATGGTTCCTTCTTCACCTGTGGCTCCTACACCACCTATAACTTCTCCCCCACCCATGGTTTTTTCTCCACCGATGGTGCCACCTCCTTGTCCCATAGCTATAATTCCAACATGTATTCCCCTTCTTGAGTATTCTATGCATGAGGGTCCTCATGAGTATGATCTTTCTGTTATACCTAAATTATCTATACAGGAGATTTGATGAGAGGTCTTTTCACAGCTTTCTCTAAGGATCGATGAGACTCTCACTGTAGTTAGAGTCTAGCTTCATAGAGACATATCAGATGTTATGGATAATATATGTAGATAGATTTATCAATATTTGTGAACACAATATGGTGTTCCTTCACTTTCATTTTCATTAAAATTTTTGGATTGGACTTGTGATCCACTTTTATCTATATATTATATCATTTGACTTTATGTCAAAAAAATTCTTCACTTATCTATCTTATATGGATCTTTATATTTCGCATTGTCTGTTGTATACGGTTTCATTTATTTAATTTTAATTCTTATGGATTATTTTTTTACATGCTCATGTTTAGGAATTCATTTCTTTTTTTATATATGTCTTTTCCTTTTTTCATGATTGTTTGTTACCTTATCTCATTCAACATAAATAATTATTGTGACTTGGTTATACAAACTTAGTTCCCCTTAGTAATCCTTATTTACCATGTGATCAATTATCAAACAAGTCATATCATTGTAATTATCTATCTTACCAATCCACTTTGGATCCCCTTTTATTCCCTTATTTCATTTTACAACCCAAGCATACACATGTTTTAAACTTGAGATAACATAATGGCTCATAGGCAAGCCTAAGTGTTTTAAATCAGTCATATCTTTATATACTTAGCTTCCTTTAGCCAAAGTCTAAAGTTAATTCATGTGTATCACTTGTATTCCTCAAGCTAATTATTCTAAATATGTTCAGAGGAGGAATATTAAAATCCATAAAAATTTAAAATCCAAATCAATTTAATGAAAGGAAATGTTATAAAAGGCAACATTCAGATTTCAAAATTCAAATCACACTAAAAGATGTGATTCAAAGCACATCTCCTTATTTATAATCAAATATCAAACTCCATAGTTGGCCTTATGATAAATTTTAGGTCTATTGGGGTGTGATAGGCAAGTAGATTGGAAAAGGACAATAAAAATTATTTTAGTGCTACCTATTTTCTCACACAAGTACCCACTCTTCATAGTAGATTGGTAGCTCTGTAAGAGGTCCTGAAGAATAGGGAACATGTTGTGGGAAGGTAGGTCCATCTTAATTTTATTTTTAATATAAACAACATGATTCAATCTTAGTATCTCAATTATTTGCATATACACTTTTGTGTTTATTTTGAATGGGTATCCTTTGTATATTGATGGTCACTAGCCATTTAGTGTCTTTTTTGTGTCCTTAATATGCCTCATGTTTTCAAAAGTATTCTCCTATATTCCTACATTGTGTTTTTTACATTCCCTCTTCCATTTACAACATTCTTAATATTCCCCTTGAGAAATATTGGTTTTTTAACTGATCATCCCCCTAGGGATCCCATTTGTGAGTTGTATTATAAGACCATAGGTAAGACTAGGCCTTCCTCTTAAATTACCACATTACCACTACCTTTTGAACATCATTCCCACATTTTTTTCCACCTCATTGGTGTTCCATTTCTGAGTTGTAGTGTAAGACCATGGATAGGACCAGACTTCCTCACAAAATTTTCCAATACCTAAGTCACAATGAAATTACATGTGTCAAATTTGAGATAAATAGTGATTGGTTATGAGTTACACATCATTGACATGCTTACTTCATTAATATTTCACTTTCATCTTCTTATTTTTCAATTGCATGTATGTTTACAACCATTTTCTTAAAATTTTCATACTTCCCATCTTGAATTAGTATGATCAATTTAAGTTCATTTTTCCAATTTTGTTTCTCTTTTATACTTCCCAACATGATTTAGTATGATTGATTGATTTAATTATTTTATTTTTATACCATTTTCTTTTCATGTACCTTCCATTTTATTACATTATTTCCATACTTCCCAATGTGATATAGTTTAATTTTACTTATTTTAATTTGGCACAAATCTTTTACCCTAGAAAGTATGCCATCAGATGCGTCTCTACCCATGAGGTATAGTGTCTTGTGACCCACACCTATGCCAACCTTGTAGCAATGGTCAACCAACTAGGCCATATATTACCAATGTGCATGTAGGGATACCACATGATCTCCCCTCGTGTGATATTCTACCACACTAGCTCATGGGACATAGCCTGAGATACATAGTCCTGCCTCCATCGTATGACCTAAGGTATCCTATCATCGACCACATGGGGCAACCCAGTTAGTCGATACATAAGGAACCTCTCATATATCTAAGCACTTAATAAAATAATAGGACCCATGGTCTTCTACCCTTTATACAACATCTCATGCATATCATGCATGAACTAGACCCAGATGATGGCCTTAAAACCATAGAGTGTTCCCTAATCTAATATAGATTGACACAAGGCTATCACATATAGTGGTACCTTGACGTCTGATTTGTGACACAACATTCATGCTATCACAAGTCCTATCATAGCCTTCTAAATGTTTTAAATCTCTACAATATATATATCAAACAAACTCACCCTCAATCCAAGGTATATCATGTATGAGCATGTTACCCACTAGGTTAGTGCTTGCCTCTTCTCTAGATCATTCAATGTCTCGGTGATCACTAGTGTCCCTCTTATCAGTAATCCTAATAATGCATGGGCATTCTCTAATGTGGTATCTACCTCAATGGTACCTCCATCCACCACCCATCAAAAATTGTTGGTCAATTATTCCCATACTCCAAGGAATATGATAATGAGATTAACACTAAATTGGATCTGACTCATCTCCATGATGCCTCTAAAGCCCAGTGTGACCAGTCATGCACTATCCACATCAATCAATCAATCTAGGAGATCTGGTAGCCATGATTCATCTATCAGGTGCCATTATCTCTAGTGTCTTTATAAAATATTAAACAATAAAGGATGTATCATATCTCCATGCCATAAATAATTAAAATACATTCTTAAAAATTCACAAATTAACTACTTAAATTAGTTAGTTTGATTTAATTTCTCATTTTCTTAATTTTCCTATAGAATCAACTTATTTAATACTAAATTTTCCCTATATCTTATTTTTGATACTATATCAGCCCTATCCAATAAACTAATTTGACCTTGTCATATGTAGTTGGCCTTGTTCTCCCTACTAACTAAGTTGACCCACTGTTATGTAATTGACCACCTATTAGCGTACTAAATTAGCCCACTGATATGTAGTCAAACCTATCTTTTTAGTTTGCCTTACAAACCAAGTTAACCTAGTTGACTCTCTTCTTCCATAATGATGAATTTTTTATCATTTACCATAAATGACTTAGGTATTTATTGATCTGACTTTTTCCTACCTAGTACCCCGTTATACCCCTAGTTTACCTTAAAAAAATTAGGGTTTATTTTGGTGCCTAGATTTTTCCTACCAATCAATTTTATATATTTATCTCAAATTCAAATTTAAAAAATGAAAAAAATGAAATTCACAATTGCTTACCTATATTATACTCACTACGACTACTATGTATCTTCCCCGTCTTAATTGTCATCTCCTCACCATGATGGTTCTCTTGTCTTAAACCAAGTTTCTCAAAGCTTTATTTTCTAAGAATAGTAAAAATAAAAAATGAATTATTTTTCACCCTAATTATATTTACTATTCAAAATTATTTACCTTTCAAATATTTACCATCAAATTCCATATTTTGATCATATCTTTGTTTCTACTAGCTCTTTTTCTAAATCATAAAATGTTTTAAAATCCTAACATCATAGAGAATATTTTTACCTATTATATGTTTATGTTGAAAAAAAATTTATTTTTCGCTATTTTCACTAATTTATATAGGTTCACCTAATGTTCCCTACATTAAACACCTTCACATTCCTTGCATTTCCTTCTTTATCTACAGCACTAAGGTAAGTAAAGGTATATGTTTTTTTAATTTTCTCCTTTCATTTATCTTATTTTTATCTTTATTATAATTTATTTAACTTCAACATTATGTGTTGCTATATTCTTTTCCCAAAGCACCATCCCATGTTATACCTAAGTGATATGTGATGAGCTTCGAGTGGGGCATATGTATACACATAATATTTTCAAACTTCATAAATTACTGATGCTTTATCTCGTGTAGGAACCTATCGAGTCTCAATCTCATTGACTGCATGCCTTAAGGGGTATACTGGGAAAGGGGTGGGAAGACCATTGGTGCCTCACAAGATTTTTGTTCCTTTAATACCACTTTTTATCTACACAACCATCTCCTAAAAACATTCCCCTAAGCTTTGTCTCCTCTTTTTCACCCTCCTCTAGTCATTTTCTGCCTTCATTATCCCTTCCCTAGCCTAAACTCCTTTTTGATGGTTTTTGATACAATGTCAGCCCCATTGACCCTATACTCTAATTGACAAAACCCATTTAGGGTCTAGGTTAGCCCCTAACTGACATAGACCAAGGCCTAATTTATTTTTGTTAATAATGATACATAGTCGATTGGGTTGACCCTATCAACTAAACTTTTAAAAAGAACCAGGGTTAGATTAAACTATATAAACACATTCATTTCATGATTTATTTAAAGAAGAGAAGAAATATGTGTGTGTGTGTGTGTGTGTGTGTGTGTGTGTGTGTGTGTGTGTGTGTGTGTGTGTGTGTGTGTGTGTGTGTGTGTGTGTGTGTGTGTGTGTGTGTGTGTGTGTGTGTGTGTGTATGTATTGCACATCTACTTATCCACCATTCTACTTGAGGAGTATATCTTAGGGTTTCATACTTTTTTTGGAGATATGGGTTTTGTCTTGTGGAGAAGTCTTTTAGATTCATAGATAGGTTGTGTAACTTAGAGCTGACTTATCCTTATTATCCTTACATACCACAAAAACCTATTTTGAATCACCTTGTCCAAGGTAGAGATTGAATCATGGTCGGTTCATCTTCAAAGGTAAGTATTCCTTATTTTGTTCCTCCTTTGTAAGAGTAGATAGATTAGCATTTATACTTCTCTTTCATGCATTAGGATTTTGTATACATTGACATGAGTATATGTCTTATTTTCATGTTTATGACTCCCACCTTATGCCACAAGATTTGGTGAGCACTAGATTAGACTTTTACTTTACTTATCATTATAATCTTTATGAATATGAAAACATAGGATTTAGTTAGAGTTATTACATAGTTTTGCTTGACTGGAGGCTTTGTAACCCTCCCTAGTGATTTTATTATGGTAATATATCCCTTGGACAGGTATATCAGATCCATCTTGGTCATGACATCGAATATCTAATGTATCAACAATTAGAAGTGTAAGTAGGATTTATCTTCTTTGAGCTAGGATTGATTAATAGATCAGTTGCATTTCCCTTTGCATACATTCTAGTGAACTCAATGTGATCTAACCCTTTTAGGTTTGCTTTCCACCATAATTTTTATCATCATTTATATTTTTCTATATTTTTGGTACTACATCAAACTAGTTGGTATAGCTATAACTTTTTTGTGCATGTTTAGCACATAATCGCTTCTTTAAAATGACTTTGTTCTATCTATGTAGGTCTTTACCAATTATAGGCTACTGGATCAAAAAATTTAACATAGTATTCTTATTCAGTTATACATTAGCATGAATAGGTAGAATCTATCCATCATTTCCTTATATCAACATATAGGTCAACAAACATAGTTGAATAGGTTGACTTAGTTCATTATTTCTTCTTCAGCATACAGGGTTTTGTAAACTTGATCAAACTAGTCGACCCAATTGGCAAAATTTTTAAAGCAACATTTAAGCATCTTAGCATAAAATTTTCAATCTAAAACATCTTCAATCCCACTAAGGTTCCTTTATTTTATCTCTCTACCATTTCATTTCTTCCTTCAATAATATCTTTCACAAGTTTGTAACTTACAAAACTACAACCCTATAGCCAAGTAGGTCGACCTAGTGGACTTGGTTTTGTAGTTTATCTTTTGTCTAAGAGACATAATTGACCTACTTTACTTTGTTCTTAAAGACCTTACTTTTAAAAAATAGTAGTGACCTAGTCAACTATGTTCTACATTATTTACCTACAGTGTTACCTAAACTGACTCTATACTATTATCAGTCAAGGAATTAACATCTATTTGTTAGTAATTAATTCACCTTTCCTTTTTCAATTGTTTGCATTATTAGAGTAAATCACATAGATTAAATAGGTGGATTTTCAAATTACCATTTTAGTTACACTATTTTAATCTTTTTCACACACTATCAAATCACTCTACATTCAAAAAGTATTAAACATTTACCTTCTCAAGGCCTATCTACTTAGCTTTCATCACCAAAGGGGAAATTGACTTGGTTTTCTGGCCAAGTATAAATATGTAGTTGATGGTGCATATTATAAAAGAACCTGAAATCCTCATCTCTATGAGATTATGAAGTGAGGGGGTAACCCCTAATACCAAGCTAGTACCATCACCAATACAGATCCCTTTCAGCCTAAACATCCTAAAACCATACTTAGATTGTTTTCTAGTTCCTTTTTTGAGTCAACTTGCCTATAACATTAAAATTTTACTTTATTATAACTTAACAACACTTAGGATGACCAACTAGTTAGCATTTACTTTTTATTTATTGATTACTCTTTCATCATTATGTGTTGTATTGTAAAACTTGTATTAGTCAGTGTTGGTACAAGGTTATGTTGTGTGTCCCAATTGGATCAATCACATTGATCTAATTGTTTATGTGATTGATTTCATTATTGATTCAAATTATATTTCAAAATTTTCCCATATTTTAGAACACCATCATCTTGGTTGATACAGTCTCTTATAGACTGATAAACCTTCTTGCCTATAATACATAATTGACTTGCATGACTATTTATTCTTATCTCCCTATTTAGTTTTATATTCAATATTACACAGTTGACCTACATGATTATTATCCTTATCAACCTAATTATCCTTCCTGATTTTAGTACACAATTGACTTGCATGACTATGATATCTTTCTATACTATTTCCTATGTTATAAAAAACATAGTCAATCAATTTGACTCCATATCCTATTTTCCAATTTTGTTTTTGCATCATTTATTTTATCCCCCTTATTTCATTAAGAACTTCCTATTTTAGGACAAAATAAAGTTGAACACAATATATATGATGGACTTTACCAATCTTAATAGGTTTCTCCATCAATTTATTGTGGCTTCCAATTTAGATGAAAGCAATGTGCATGTGACCACTCACACTACAAATTATGAGACTCCTCCTTATTCATCTTCATATTTTAACCCTCTTTTATCCTTAGAAGATCAACTAGAATTATAGTACACTCCTAAAATGCTTTTCTTCATTAATAATTTTCCTCAACATAGGGGAAAATACCCTTCCACTATTTACAATCTCACGATAAGTGGTCAAACAAAAGAACCCCATTCACTTTCTCCCACATTATCTCACACATTTAGGGGTGATACCTTCTTTGCTTCTCAGCCTCTCCCTTCTATTTTGACTCCTTCTCATATTATGACCTCTTCTTCCTTGATTTTTCCCACCTCCATGTAAAATATATCTACTAACATGGCAAGTTCAACATCTAGTGGACCTTTTCTAAGATGCCTCCTTCTCAATCACTCCATTAGTGCACCATTTGCTACCAATGGTAATCATGCCACTAGTGCTTCATTTTCTTCTAATCCTTCTACTAGTGAATATTTTGCTACACATACTAATCATGCTATAGTGCCTCCTTTTTTACTAATGTCTTCTCAAACCACTAGTGTGCACATGCCACTACTCACAGTGGAACCCAAGCCACTAATATCAATGTTAATTCCTCACATGCCACATAAACTGGTCAAAATATCACTCAAACCCATCAACTCCTATAGAAAACTCTTAATCAATGAATGTTTTTCAAGCTAATAATGTCAACTAAATGATGAAAATGTATAATCACCTTATTCATCTTTAAAATAAACCTCAACAAGTTCTATGGGGAGCACAAAATCAAAATTCCCCCCACCACCCCCATAGGGACTACCATGGCAACCTCATACCCCAACCACCCCTTGTTAGGAAAAATATTAAATGTCTTCAACATGAACCTCTTACACCTCAAATTTCCTAAATAAATATAGGAGGTATCACACCTAACATTAGTTACAATTGGTCAATTGATCCTACCTTACATTTAAAAACATTTTGTAATATATACAAAGATTAGGTCAAGTTAAATACTTTTGATTCTACCAAGCTATTAGGTAAAACCCTCTTTGGAGAAGCTTTAGATTGGGATAATCAACTCAGTTCCCCTTCTATCACTAGCTTGGAAAATATAGTTAACTCTCTAGTACATGAGTTTCAAACTAGTGACCTCCCTAAAAATACCTTGGCTCATTTTATCAATTACAAGTAACTTGAAACCAAAATCATACAATATTTCATCAAATGGTTGAGGACCTTATCTAATAAGTGTGAGCATAACATGGAATATGATAATCCCTTTCATCTATTCACTAATGTTCTTTATCCTAAGTTGTAATATCAGGTTAGGACTCTCTCTCTATGAACTTTGGAAGAGGCCATTGACCAAGCCAAGTGCCAATATTTTCTCATACATCAGTTTGAAACACCCCAACCTCCCATGGCCACTCATATTCTCCTCAAAAATAAAAATAATCATGCTACCAATGATGGTGTCACTGAATCCTATGATAGCATTCATAAAATTCAAGTTATATCTCTTAAACCTGTTATGGAACAAGCTTCCCCTTTAAACAACACCCCTAATCCTCAATTTCTCAAATAAACAACATCAATGTTCATAATTCATTATCCTTATTGGAGCTCCAAAAGTATCTACCAAGGCCTCTTCTATGAGAGCTTGACCCCACTCACCTATAAAATCATGATATGATCTAAATAAATTTTGTTGGTTTCATGTTAGTTAGGGTCACTCTCATGAGACTCATAGGTAGTTGTGTAACTTCATTATGGATTTCCTCCTTGGTCCAAATTTAGATCATGATTCACTCATTCATAAATGTCAATAATCCTATGAAATTACCTTCAAAGCTCATGAAACACAAAATAAAAATCAAACTTTGAACTAGGTTAATACTCATCTAGCCATATATAAAGACCCTCTTTAAAATCATCAAGACAATAATGACAAGCCTACTCCTTCTACTGACAATGTTGAAAGTCTTCTAGACCAATCTCTCAATGAGAATGTGGTAAATATGACTAATATGCAAAGCATAGCCACTTTCATTGATTTTCATCATACATACATACAACAAACATCCCAAACTTTTTGTGTTATCCAAGATTCTTCCCCATCTCACCTCATGGATTTGGGGTAAGAGGACCTTATCTCTTTTTAATAACTAATTCCAACACCTCCATTAGAGAACATCTCTCATACTATTTCTACAATTTCCCCAACCTCTCTACCCATCAAAACCATTATTCAACCTTCTAATGACACTTCTTCTAATCAATCACAAGACAAACCTTAAAAAACCACCCCATCGTCTCATGATAATCAATCAATTTTTCCCCAAACTAAACCAACAACATCTTATCAACATAAGTTTTAATGTACCTCTATTCTTTCCTAGGAACTCTTCCAACACCACTTACCTCTCTATAGTAGTTCACCTATGGGTTATGATGAATGGGACCCTATCATAGAACTTACTAATCTCCCATATCAAGTACCCTTTCTTTAACTCATGCAAACTTCTTTGAATCATCATAACCACCTTATCCAACTATTATTCGAGATGAACATCCCCCATCACCCTTTGCAGGATGTGAAGCTACCTTATCTGGGTTAGAATATAGTATCTTGCAATAATTCAAAGAGATGTCTATACACATTGATGAAATAATGGGTACTTCTCTTTATCCTAAATTTCTTATTACTTCTATGATCATAGATGAGATCCTACTTTGTGCAAATATCCTCCCCTCTTTATAAGTGTTCAAATAGGTGATATCCAATTCAAGCGTACCTTGATTGATGAGGGTTCAGGTACTTGTGTTTCCTCCCTAAACTTCATTAAAACTCTTGGATATTATGATTATAATATTAAATCCACACATAACATGTGTCAATGTTATGATCAAAGGAAAATTCCTCCTTTAGGTTATGTATGGCTCTCTATTATCATCTTGCATGTCACTGTTTGAGTGAAAGTTATGATATTCAATTTTTCCCTTTCCTACAATATCTTATTTGGTAAGCCTTAGACCCATCACATGAGGGCTATTTCCTCTTTTTCTTGACAATGTGTCAAGCTTCCCTAGAATGGTGATATCTAAAGGATTCAAGATGATACCAAACCTTATAATTTTAAACAATTCCAAGAATGTTGTGTATTCAAAATTCTAACCCTTGATGAGTATTCCATTCTATGAATCTCAACATTTTAAATTTCCCATCAACTCTAGTCAAGGTTATCATGGTCACCCCAAACTTATCAAGAACATACCACCTAACCTCTTAGACTCCAATGATGATGAGCTAGATAAGATCAACCTCAAGATCAAAACTTTATATCTCTCTCCTCATCTCATTTCCTAACTTCCACTATCCTTGAAACTACATTCCTATCAGCCACCTATCGATGATATACCCTACATCAATCCATAATAGGATTAATGGTATATATGAGATAAGGGTTAAATAAATTAATGTTGGTAAGTTCAAAATAGATGTTATAATCAGACCCTACATCAATGTTAGAATCATCTTCACTAGTCGAAGGTGTAAGAACTCAAATAAGGTATGTGGGGTCACCCCTAGTTGGTTTAAATCCAATACCATGTGTTATTTTATACTTAGTGTAGACACTATAAATCCACACACTATGATTATGAATGCCAAAATATCACCTATACTACCTTAAGACCCCCTTGGGACCATTTAACCCTTTGACCCTTGCTGGAGCTAACCTGTAATCAGTTTGGATCAACTAGCTCAACCTAGCCTTTTAGCCCTTTTTACCCTTTTAAATTCAACCACCAATGGTCAAGTTTCACCTCCTTAATATCTAACATGCAAGTCACTCACCTTGATTTTCTAAAAATATCCTATCTAATTCTAATTATGATTCATTGCATGGAAGAGTTAATTTGGAAGGCCCAGTTCATGTGTTGTTGCAGCTCTCTTGCCTTGCCTATAAGAGAGAGGAGCAAAGAGGTGAAATATAATCTACAATTATGATCAAAAGATTGTGCATCTAGGATTTCCTTTCTTTTAGATCAATCACTATTAGTAACCCAATAATCCATCAATCATATCATATATCCAATTTGCCACTACCTCTTCACCAAGATCTCAAGCACTATTACTCTATCAGAATTGAGCTAGATTCCACCAATCGGTCAACTACCTCAACCATCCACCCAATAAACTTTTGGTAAGATAAGTACTTATTTCCTAGCATTTATTTACTTTATTTCCATTTCACAATCAACCCAAGTCACACCCACCTCTCAAAATCCATCTTTTGGATTTCATCAATCAGCCTTTTACCAACCTAGATTCAGACATAGTAATCATCAACAGTTGCCTCAACCACCAATGATTAGATCGACCACCAATGGTCACCTTAACCACTGATGGTCATCCCAACCACCTATGGTCACTATGGCACTAATAAAACCTAATTCTATGTGTTCCTGCCTATTCAAAAACCCCTTTCATATTTTTTGAAGTATATCCCAACCCCCTAACACTAGTATTAATTAGTTTAGCACTAATTTAATCATTCTTAGTCTATTTTTTAAGCAATTATTTTTGTATTCAATTTCAGTACCTTTTGATTATTGATACAAGTACCATTATTTTATATTCATAAACTTAATTATTTAAGAACATGTGGATTGATATCCTTTAAGGAAGCTTTTGCTTCCAAGATCTAGTTATCACTAAGTAATCCACCTAACTATTTCTCTAACAAACAAGTTTACTTTAGTGTTTCCTTATCTTTAGGTCATCCTCCCAAGCCAACGAGGATCTCTTCATAATCTTTTGATTTAATACATGCACTATCAATCAAGTTTTTCAACCATACCCGTACTTAGTTTCTTCTTTCCTATTTTCCAATAATAAGCAAAAAATTCATTGAAACATTTTGGCATGCCCGATGGGATGCTTGTGTCTCTACTTGGGTTCTTGTTTACTTGCATTCTCTCTCTATTCTATTCTCATTAACAAAATCAAAAGTTTCATTGGGGCTTAAAATCAAGTGCATACATTGACTACTTGAAATTTTAGTTCACATATCTTAACTTAAAAGGAAAATTAATCTATTATAGTTTCACTCTTTGTTGCACACACCTAAACCAAACAACTTTCAAAAATTAGACATCACATAAACTTGAAACAAGGCCTGATTAAGATTTCATCACCTAGAAGTAACCTTACCCTTTGCTGGTGATCCTACTTGGAGGTCATTACCAAGGGGAGGACCAACTCGGCTCTCTGGTTGAGTATAAACTCTAAATATCAATATATTTTGGCTCAGCACCTAACACCCTTATCACTACAGTGTGTGAAGTGAGGGGGTAGGCCCCAATACCAAGACACATATTGATTCTAATATAGATTCTTTTTGAGTGCCTAAGCACAACCTAAAACCAACCTTAGACTTCTTTCTTAATACCCACTTTATAAACTAATCTCGATCACACATTTTCTTAAGGCATAAGTCAAAAGTGAGATTAATTAAAACTCTAAAGTTTAACAAAAATTTTAGAGTGTGATTTTATTTATTTGATATTTTTTTGTCTTATATTTATTTGAGTAGTGAGTTTATTTGTGCTATTTATCTCCCTTATCTCATATGGTTCTCACTCACCAACATCAAAGAGACCTTATGGAGTAAAACCCATCACCAAGCCAACTTACCTCTTTTACCTCTTCATCTATGGACTACATTTTTGAACCAGTAGACTCTCCTCACCCCTCAATAAATCTTACCTTCCCTAAGGAGGTTCCTCAAGGAAATGCAATTATTTTACTTTCTTAGATAATAATACTTTGGCCTTGCAACATTACCTTACAATCACATCTTATTGTATCCCAGCTTCAACTCCATCCATAGATATACCTTATGGCATGCCTCTCCATCTCATGGGGGTACCTATATCACCATAGTTACTACCCAACTATTAACTACCCAAGCTTAGTCATCAACCAACAACCCTTTCGAAACTACCATAGAAAACCAACCAACCCAAACTACCACTACCCTTATACCTTCTACTCTTAACAATCACTCCTCCATTATAGGAGTGCCTACTTATAACACTACCAGCCTTCCTTTAGCTACCTTCAACCCATCAACCACCACTCTGATTCAAATCTTTTTTCTATCCATACCCACTACCTTACCACTAATTAGCACAAGGGTCACCAACCTTCCATCAGTCACCAACCAAACTACCACTCCTATCTAATAAGCACCCCTTGGACCAACCTTTGGCTACATCCCTAATCCATAAGGGTATATTACCCACTACCCAACCACCTACCTCTACCTACCATTATGTATCCTCTACCCAACCATTGACATCCACTTACCCATATGTGGCAACCTCTCAACCTTCTACCCACTATCAGCATGTCTCCCTACCACTACAGCAATATGCATCATATAACATTTTAGGTGCACAACCCCAAGAAGACCTAATGAATATGATTATGTAAAAGATAAACACCTTAGATTCATCCATTTTGGGTGCTTACAACATATTATCATATGACCAAATCTATAATGAGCCCATCCATACATCCACACCTATCAAGCCATATCCTCCCTAATGGGAACTTCTCAAGTTCTATAAGTTTTGAAGTAAGGAGGATCCCCAACAATACCTTAGGGTATTTAGGAATGTTTATTAATTGATTACCTATGATTATTCCCTTCTTCTTTACACCTTCCCCATGTCTCTAGCTAGCCTAGCCTTAGATTGGTATAGTGCCTTACCCAAGTATTCCATCTTCTCCTTCACCCAAATGGCTCAAACCTTCTTGCACCATTTTTCGATCAATATCTCTAAGAAAGTGTCTATCACTGACCTCTATTCCATTCATAATTTTGAGGATGAATCCATTGCAAATTTTTTGGCTCATTAGAGGAGCCTAATTAACTTACTTTCATTTTCCTTACTTCAACACAAACTTACAAATCTTTTTGTTCGGGCATATGCCAAGCATATTTCCTCTAAACTATGTGTCCAAAGCTTCTAAACCTTCAATGAAGCTTTTACTATTACACATAATTTATAGAACCGAGGCCATTGATGAAGGAAAGCTAAAGCTCAAAAATAAGAATTCAACCTATAAAACCAATTAGGCTTCTTCCTCCAAGTCAAGCAAGCAGTCTAATACCAACACCAATAACAAGGGAACTAAAAATGTGGTTGTCCTCAAATCCACTCCTCCACCTTCCATTAACCAGTCTAATTCCTCTAGTTCCTTAAATAAAAACCCAAGGAACCAAACCTAGAAAAACCAAAATCAATTCATTCCACTCAGAGAAGCCTATGCATCCATCATGGAGAAGTTATTGAAGGCCAACATCATCTAACTCCCTCTTATCAAACCACCCTAGAAATTCAACTCTTCTCATCCCACACCTAGTTGGTACAATGAGAATGATTTATATGCCTTCCACCATATGATAGGGCATGACGTTAGTAGGTAAAATACCTTCAAGAGTATTGTCCAATCCCTCATTGATAAGGGGGAGATCACATTGGACAACCCCAATGCACCACCAAACCAAGCCCTTGATATTTTTAGGCAACCTTTTCCAAACCATGATCCCACAAAAAATGAGAGCAACATAGTTGAGTGCTCTCATGATGCTCATACTATTAACATGGTCCTTGATGCACTCATTTATAAACCACTTAGTAACTAATCTTTTGAATTTCCACTATTTATTAAGATAGTGGACTCACCTCCCCTTTATTCAAGCACCCAAATCAAGGAAGTACCATCCTCTCTCCCTCCACTTATTGAGGTAGTGGATCCACTAGCCACCCTTTTAGCTGATATACCAAAACAATTAACCATCATTGCCTCACCTTCACCTTTACCTACTAATAAAACCACTCCCCCTTCAAATATCATTCCCAAGGAGGAAACCCACATGTATAATCCTCCCATGGAGGAGCCACCTATCTCAACCTCATATATTTTGATTGAGGAAGAGGATGAGGCTACCATCCCTATGTCTCCACCTAGGAGGTTATCTTTTAGATCCACCATTTAGGGAATCAAACCAACCTATAAACCCTTCTCTAGGCTAGTGTAAAAATTGGAATTTATCTTTGATCTTAAATAGATCGAGCCACCTTCTAGTAGTAATTAGGCCTCCCTTATATTACCTTACTAAAACCTCTAACCCTTTCTAAATCAGACCAACCTACCACTTCCATTGACCAACCTCATACCATATCTACCCAAATAACCAAACCCTCTAACCAACTAACTAAAACCTCCACCAAATAAACCAACCCTCAGCCCCTTAAACCAATCAAGACCCAAGTATCCAAGCCTTCTCCTATCATCCCAACTAGATCTATGAAGAACCTTGGTATCCTCCCTACACTGAGCCTTAGTCACACATATATTAAAGTGGACCTAACCCCCTCAAGCCCACCAACCAAACAACAAAATCAAAGCAACCAAAGAGGTAAAGCCACACAAAGACTAGAAGGCCTAAACTTTTCCTCCCTCAACTTTTCCCTCCATTTTAGGGCCTCATCCCTCTACCTTGAATAGGAATCCAATTACCTCTACCAAAACCTCACCACCTCTTTTGGTGACACCTTTGTAGTTTCTCTTCAACACACCTCTTTTCACCATGATGATAATACCTGAGCTACCTACCTTGATATATTTCACCTCTATCTCATCAAACTCCTTACTTAAATTAAATCCATCAACCAAGCATGCCACCCTACCTAAAACACCTGCCACAAAACCTATCTCCAAACAACCTCTTACCTTAACTGTCAAAGCAAATACTACTACACCTTTACCACCCTTAGTTAAATCTTATTCAACCATTCTCTATAGGATATTTTAAACCTCTTTTTTATCCCTACCACACATCATGCCCTTTGCACCTCTAGGTTCAAATACCACCTGGTATAATGACCACCACATGTGTTCTTACCATAAGACACCTAGTCATGATATAGAGAACTACAAGGCTATCCAAACTATTATCCACTAGATTTATGATGAGGGTGATATATTGATACATGAATCTCCTATGGAACCCATACTAATCCATTCATCAACCATACCTACCCAACACTTACCTACTCCTCCACTCTCACCTAAGAGTGAAGATGAATTTGACCAGTCTACTACCTCAACCTTTACTTCCATCCATACTATCAATGTGGTCACTAGATCATAGCAAAAGGATAAGGGGAAACCTAAGGTGTCCATCCCTTAGATATATCCATCTTCAAACTTCCAACCAACCCACACCCAATTGTCTCCATCTTCGACCAAACCCAAGGTGTTTATCTTAGGTGCCTCCCAATCTAACCCCTTAGAATCCATCAAGAGAGTTATCCTCAAACAACTTCATCAGACCCTAGATAAGATGAACTTGTATGAGTTAATTTATACATCTCCCTATCACCACCAAGCACTAATAGAGGCCTTTTAATCCATTGAGGTCCAATTTGAGGACCCCCAACCTCTAACTACCTTTGTTGGTGCCCTTCATATTTCCAACCTTATTATCGACAAGGATTTAGAAATACCCTCCATCCATCTTGAGGACCCATATCCTCCTCTCTTTATCACTACCTAAATTAACCAAACCTACATCAAATGGGTCATGATTGATGGGGGAGCTATCATTAACATGATCTCTCATGCCTATAACCAACTTAACTTGTCAGACAATGTCATGTCTAAATCTTTAGCAATCCTTCACTCCTTCAACAATACCATGGCCACTACCTTGAGAAATGTCATCCTCCATATCCATGTAAGACCTTGTACATTCCCCAAACTTTTTTATGTTGTAGAAGGTGAATTCTAATACAATGTCTTATTGGGATGACCTTAGATTCACTCCATGGGTTACGTTCCCTTTACCCTCCACCATTACATTAAGTTCTATCATGAAGGCCAAGTCATCACCATCTAGGCTGACAAAAGTCCTCTCTCAACATGAAACATGACCTATCATCTTAACAATGTCCTCATACCCCTATCTAGCATACCTTAGTAGCTAAAACCCAACCTTCAGCCACTGAAGCAAATATCATACCTCCTTCCACTGATAAGGCATCAACTAGTTCCTCTATACCTCCACACCAAATCCCTACCATATACCCTTTAGAATCCATGTTCCATCACCTTTCATTAGGAGAATATCACCTTTTAGCACTTTATTCTTTCCCTACTCCCCATGAGTATGGGTAACTCACCAACCAACTAGGATATGACCCCAATGTCAAAACTATCATTCCCTTTCGACCTCCCCACCATTAGACTCATTTTATTTATGGGGGAATCGATAAATCCCTTGATGCTTCTACCACATATCTTCCACCTTGAACATTCACCACCAATTTCTCTTATCTAGACAAACCAAATTTTACCAAGACATACCTTCATTAGTGTGTTAGGAAAGGCTTCAGTCTTGGGTGATATGATCATGGCCTACACAAATTGGTCACCATCAAAACTAGGAAGCCACATGAGAAGCATGGCCTTGGTTTCATCCTAATCGATAAGAAGTAACCCAAACCAACTACCACTACCATTTCTAAGGAAGACACCCCTTCCTCACCAACCTCTCCCTCATCTGCTTGTGAGGATGATGACATCATCCCACCTAAATTTTTTTCATCAACATGATCATCCTAGGACACCTAACCTATCATAAGGAGGAGGAAATTTTAACCATCCCTTTGATCCATCTTGAAATGATAGGAGAAGACTCTCCTACCATTAACATTATTGAGTGCCAAGATGATGATTATATCCTTACCTACCTTAGTGCCCTAGATTTCTCAATCCATAAATCCCTTCCTCCTAAGACCTTGACCATGCTGTACAAATATACCTAAAATATCAACTTGGGTACTCTAGATAACCCTTGTATTGTCAAACTTAGCCAATCATTGAATGTTAAGGAACTTCAATACTTCCCCTCTTTCTTCTAAGACCACAACATAGCCTTTACTTGGTCTTATAGTGATATGCTTGGAATTGACCCTATTATTGCTACCCTTAACATAATCACTCATTGTAATTCTAAGCCTATCAATTAAAATCTCCAACACATGCATCCTTGCATAGCCTTTCTCATCAAGGAAAATCTTTAGCATCTTTCATTTGTCAGCTTCATTCAACCTATTGACTACCCCCAATGGATCTCAAATATCATACCTATCACTAAAGCCACAAGGGGACTATGCATTTTTTTAGACTTTCATGACCTTAACTTCACCTACCCCAAGGATGAATTTCCTCTCCCTAGCATTGATCAGCGTGTTGATCTTACAGTTAGACCTGAGATGTTATCTCTCATAGATGGATTATCAAGTTATAATTAAATCTTAATCACCCCTAAAGATCAACATAAAACCACCTTTACCACCCCATGGGGGACCATATGTTATAGATTCATGCCTTTTGGGTTAAATAATGTTAGTGTAACCTACCAACATGCCATGACCTATATCTTCCATTATTTTATCCATAAGATTATAGAGGACTATGTGGATGATCTTCTCAAAAAATCAAAACTCTAAAAATATCACTTAGCCATCCTCAAAATCATATTTGATTATATTATCCACTATCGTGTCCATCTTAACCCCAAGAAGTGTATTTTTGGGGTCTTGTTAGGAAAGCTTCTTAGTTTCATTGTCTCCCTTTGGGGAATCAAATTTGATCATGCCAAAATCAAAGAAATCCTAGACATAGTTCCTCTAACTAACCTCAAGTAACTCTGTAGCCTGTAGGGAAAGCTTCAGTCCATTCATCATTTCATTTCTAAGATTTTAGACTGGTGCTAGCCTTTCCACCACCTTCTAAAGAAGGATGTCTCTTTCAAGTGGAATATCAATTATCAAAAGGCCTTGGATTCACTCAAAAAGTACCTTTTGTCACCACCTATCCTCACCCCTCCCAAGGATGATCAATATTTATACCTTTATATCTCTACCACTAACCATTCCCTAGGGGCAATGTTGGATCACCATGATGAACAACATAAAGATTAAGCCGTATATTACATTAGTCACGTGATTTTAGAGTATCAGACTCAGTATACCCATATTGATAAGCTTTTCTTGGCTGTAGTATTTGTGTCCACCAAACTTCACCACTACCTTTTTAACCATAAATCCTATGTCATAACCAACATTGACCCTCTCAAGTACATGCACTCCTAGCCATATCAAAACCAACGTATGGCCAAGTGGCTTATGCTCTTAGAATAATTTGATCTTGAGTTCTTCTAGTAGAATTTGATTAAGAGGTAAGTCATTTTTGACTAATTGGCTAAGGCACCTTTAACGGATAACCAACCCCATCCCCTTGAGTTTCCAAATGAGTTCATCATGACCCTCTCTTAAGCAAATTTTAACCATCAATTCACCATGTTCTTTGATAGATTAAAATGTCAAAGTAGTGGGGAAAGTTGGTATCATCCTTTATCCCCTTTTTATGGTGAACCTCTCCCTTTGTCCTTCAATCTTGATTTTAAATGTACCAATAATATGGTTGAGTATGAAGCCCTAGTGATAGGCCTTCAACTTTCCTTAGCCTTGGGAGTCAAAATGATCAATATCTTTGGTGACTCCCAACTTGTGGTCAATCAAATCAATGGCTCTTACCAATGTAAGAATGATGTCTTACAATAGTACAAGTAACTAGTTGATGAACTCTTAGCATCATTTAAGCACTACCACATCCAATCAACCCTGTGATATACCAAAAAGTTTATTAACACCATGGCTTCCCTTGCCTCTCAGATACCATCTATACCCTTGGACTCTAAGTTGACTGTCATTATTCGTGGACTTACCCAACCTTCCTATGTCAAACTAGATTCTCCCACCATTTTCAATGTGGAGGAGACACAACCTGACTTTTTGTATCAACAAACCTTTGACTACATTAACCTTGGCATAGTTCTTTTTAGCCTCTCTAATAATTCTTAAAGAGAATTTATTTAGAGTACCTCACACTATACCATTATAGGAGGAATTCTTTATAAATGTAGCTTTGATAGCCTCCTCTTTTGTTGCCTGTGTAGTCATGAAGCCTCCCACACTATCAAGGAAACACATGATGGTATATATGGGGGTCACTTTAGTGGCCTTTTTGTAGCTAATTTCATCTTTCATATCATCTATTACTGGCCTACCCTTAACCAAGACTACTATGATTACATGAAAAAGTGTGTTAAGTGTCAACAACATGCTAATTTACATCATGCACCTAGTCATATCCTTCAGGTCTCTACCAATTTTTGGCCCTTCTCATAATAGGGTATAGACCTCATTGGGTAAATTAATCCCCATTCCTCAAACTGACACCATTCTATTATCACCATGACTAAGTATTTTATCAAGTGGATAGAGGTTATTCCTCTAGTCTCAAACAAAGTGGAGAAGATTATCAACTTTATCAACCATCATATCATATGTTGCTTTAGTGTTCCTCATAATATTATCACCAACAATTTTAAATCCTTTAAGAACAAGTAATTTTAGGGTTTATGTGATGCATTCAGCATTAAGTTAAGTTTCTCCTTGCCCTATCACCCTCAAGTCAATGGATAGCAATAAGCCTCTAACAAAACTCTTAATAACATGCTAACTAAAATGGTCAATAAATCAGGTCAACATTAGCATTTGTAAATCCCCTTCACCTTATGAGAATATTTTACTAGCATTAGAACCCTTACGGGTACTACCCCATTTTCTCTTATGTTTAGAGTAGAGGTCATCTTGCCTCTAAAATTCCAAATCCTCTCTCTTCACATATCCTCGTAAGATTTTATTTCTGAGAGAGATTATTGCCAACACCATTTACCCCAGTTGGAGCTACTTGATGAACATCATCTAGCATCCCTCACCCACCTCCATGTCTACCAAGAGCATATCAAACATGCCTATAACAAACACCTTAAAGTGTGGGAATTCAATATAAGAGACCTCATCCTTAAAGAAAATTATCATGTCACTAATATAGATTAAAATAAGTAGGGCAAGTTTGATTTCAATTGGATTGGACCTTATATCATAACCCATAAGTATAGATTAGGAGCTTATCAGTTATCTTCTCTTGAAGGCAACCTAGAGCCTGAGCCCCTCAATGCTTCACATTTACACCCATTCTTTTGTTAAGAAGGATCAGGTTCACCTTTTGTTTAACTTAAGCTCATCCCTTGTTATCCACCCATATTCATCTCCCTATTTCAGGGGAAATCAATTAAAAATGAATCATGTGATTATCTATCACAATCATAGCCTAATATTGAACAATGGGTACCATGGCTCTACCCATGGCATGGTTATCATGGTACTTTCCACCCCTATTGAAGATGGATCCCCATGATTTGTGTCACATAAGCCTCTTTACGTCTAACCAACCTTATTGTGGCTTTGGTTTTACCTCCATAAAAGTGAACCACTAAGCCAGCCTAAGCACATCTATATCAAGCAAAACCAAATCAATCAAAAGTATACCAACCCAATAATTAGAAATCATGGGTCACTCCTAGCATTTATAGACTACTCTCATAAAAGATAGTTGTTGAAACTTTATTTAAACTTTGCCACAATAAGGTTGACTACTCCCTCAAAGGACAACTACCAAGAGCATCAAATAAAGAAAATAAATTTATACCACTCCCTCGAAGGATGGCTGAGTAAATCATTTATCTAAAGCATATAAATTTCTTGGAATCTTCTCGCATCGATCAAATTCACATATACAACAATAAATCAAAATACCCCTTATTACAATCAAAATAAAATAAAACTAATCTTGAAATCCATAATCAGCTCTCAAGCAACATAATAAGGTGGAATCCATAAGCGACTTTCATAAGTAGACTTCTCACATTGATCAATCTACACTCTAGCTTGGCATAGACTTATTTATACTGACTCTTTAGACACCTATAGAAGAGGCATGCTAGTCTCACAATAAGGTTCCATTTTTCACCCATCTCTTCTATAAGTAAGGGATTTCTTAGCTTACTTAACATTATGTGGCCAAGACACCTTTTAACCAACTAATGAACACTCATACAAAGCCTTTGAAGGGCTTATGTTCATTAATCAAATCCAACTTCAGTTTTGTTTTAGTCCTTGTCAATGAAGAAGCACCATGCTCTCTACTTATCTTATCATGACTAGTTGATATTTTCATTATGGTGTTTGTCTCTTAATTATATTATTTATTCTCCCATCTAGTGTTGTTAAATAAACTACCTCATTTGTTTTATCATAAACATTAACAATAAACATAACCATAACTATAACCATACCATGCATGATAATCACATCCATAAGCATTTAAACAAATCAACAATTTTCCACCACGTGTCTAAAAATAATTAAATCTAAAATACTCATTAAAAATTACCATGTCATAAGCACTCAAGAAGCATAACCATAAACTAAAACTAGATCATGCCTAGCTAAGCATATATCAGTGTCTACACAACCATATCATAAGCATAATCTATAAGCAATGTAAACATCACATCATAAGCAATAAACACCAAATTTAGATCATACACCATGAGCATGGGCAATAAAAAAATATCACATATATATAGATCATAAGTCAAATAAACATCATAATGTGTACACATAAATAATACATGTAATAAATGTATATCATCTCTCTCTCATGTACATCTCACATCATCGACATACAGGCTGGTATCAAAAATCAACAACATGTACATCTATCATGTCATATATCATGTCCCTGGGGCACCACTACCACTGGCCCCTCCTGCTCCTCCACCTACACTACCATATAGTATCAGTCCTCTTAGGATGCTTGTATGTCCACTCATTATAGAGGCCCACTATCCTAGAGTAGCCACAACTAGACCACCTACCAAACTGGTCCTATACTCTCCATATCTCAGCTCTTGTGGACACCGTACCAACACTATAACCTCATAGTAACTTAACTCCTCAACCATGGATAAGTATCATGTCATCAAGATCATATCAAGTGGTCCCCCTACTAGTGCTACCATAGCTCCTACCCTCTACCTCAATGTATCTCTCTCCTGAGTCACTAACCCAAGGGAGATCTATGTCTGATCTCTCTCTCCTTTCAACATGCCAACTTGACCCTATAAAGTGATAATTTAACCCTATGATATAGTCACTTGTCTCTATAAACCTATAATCTAGGCATGTGCAGCTGTTAGTGCTACCCCTACCTATCCATCCTAACCATCATCCTGTACCTATCCTCCAATATGATCCACATCCATAACATGATAACCCCCATCATCCCATCTAAAATCATTCACTACATATCAATCCTAGTACCATCCTACATAGCTATCAACAAAACTAGCATTATTTATCCCTGTTCTCATAGGTAACTCCTTATGGTCCAAAATTACATCTAATGGTTGTGGTTCAGGTAATAAAAACTCCACGTATTCCCTCTTGTATCTAGGGAATGGACCAAGAATCCCCTAGATGAGACCAAACTACCTCTAAACTCAATTAAAGGGGATAAACTCCATCTCCCCCTCTCTGCACCCATATATCCATCTCTAACTCTACAAAGATAGAGTATGATAACTATAGAGGGCCCACCTAGGCTATTCCACATATGGTCTCTAAACCACATCACCTATAACCAAACCCTCTAATGTATCTCAAAACTAGTCAATGTCTCTAACACCTCCTCCAGCACCTATCAAAGCATAATCTCCCCTCCATCTCAGGAAACCAAGTCTATAATCTACCTACACATAGCCATCCCATGGCAACCCCAAGGGTCTCAAAGCTTGAATATTCTTATATTCCTAGAAGTGGATCATGAATCTAACACTAATCCCATATTAACTATGAGCTCTAAATGCCCAGATCTCCTTATATATCTAAACTAGTAAGACTGGTGCCCACCCATACATGGTCTTCCCAAGCAACGTCTCTATCAATACTCCTAGTAGTAAATAGGGAAATCATCCACTACTTGAATTTGGAAACATGAAATAGGACACTACGATTATCATCATCATCATCATTTGTCTCTCATCTGGAGCCCTTTGGTATAGTGTCCCATAACCAAAACCACCTAAATGAAACATGGCATGACCCTGATCCTCACCATATAGTAGCTCCATCTATTATTCCCTCTCCTTACTCTCAATATGGTAAATAGGTTCCCATTAAATTTGTAGCCATGTAATCCTATGGATATCCTCTAAGAAGATGGCAATCTCTCCTATCAATAGCAAGAAGGTGTTAGTGTCTAGATCCCATCTTTTGATGAGGGCCACAATCGTCACTGCATCTCACAATAACCACTGATAATGTCACATGGCTCCTAATCAACCTCTTCCATATGTGTCCAATCATCATCGATCATCCCTCCATGGACCTCAATAAAGATCCACATCACTCGATCCCTTATCTAGATCTAGTCTCGTACCTACAAAAATCAAAGTTAGCACATGTCACCATTGCTCATTTCCAAATCAACCTCATTATCAACCTACACCCATCTCTTTCAACCTATTCCAAACTAACCCACAATGATCTAAAATATTACCTCTAGAACTTTTAAAAAACCCTCACCCATAAACATTCAAATCCCTTTCTTAACCTATCACAATAACACCTAATGATTTTCTCACAAAACATCTACCCTAACCAACAAAGTTTTCAGCATCCTACCTTAACCTATAACATCATCCCTAAAACATCAAATCAAATTTCAACCCAACACATTATTCCTATTTTAACATCACCTACCTTAAACTTACACATACTTTCATTTACCCACACTACTTTCAACACATTTCAAACCCTTCTTTTACATTCTTTTAAAACCCTCTCCTAATAATGCTTGACTATTGACAGTTCACATGAACCATCGATAGTCTAATCAATCTTTTTTCATTGATACTCAACTATCAATGGTTATACTAATCATCGACGATCCCATAAACCTTTTTTCTCTTGGTGTTCAATAGTCAATGGTTAGATTGACCATTGATAGTTAGGTCTAACCATTGATGGTCACTGTGTGTGACCATTGGTAGTGAAAACCTAAGACTATCCATACCTAAAACACAACCAAAAAATAAAAATTTAAACAACTAACCTACTTAAATCTAACTTATAACCCAACCCCAACCAAAATATTACACCAAATTCAAATTTCATCTACTAAATTTCCCAATTTTACCCAAAACCTAAACTAGGGCAAAACCCCCAAACCCAATCTCCAAAACAACCTTAACATACCATAAATTCAACTCTTAACTAACCAAATCAACTAATCTAAAAATTCACATCACCTACCTCATTCCTCGATCACTGTCGAGGTCAGATTTTATGTCTTGTTACTTAGCCACATCCTCATTCACCCTGTATATTGGGTCCCAACTAAAAATCAACACAAACATGCTCAACTAATCACCAAACACCAACCAATCAGTCCAACTTCTCAATAAAACTCCAAATCAACCAATTTATAGACCACATGGAAAATATGAAGTCAAACAAGTTGAAAGTGGAAATGAAATTTATTTTCACTTTTTATCCCTAACTTTTTACGGTTTGCCCCTGACCATTGATGGTCAGGGTGACCGTCAATGGTCGACTATAGGACCCCTAACTATCGACGATCAAGAGAGCCCATTTTTAAAAAAAATTCAAGCACCTAACCTAAGTGTCCAACCTTAGAGATCACCTAATCTCCCCCAAACCAAACTTGAACTTTTGGATATTACCCTTCTCCAACTAGCCATTAGACCACATCCACCTTGATTTTGGTTATTTTTTATCCAAACTATAAACATATTTTACAACCTTGCTTAGTTTTTTTTACCATACTAACCATTTTTGTCATGTTGACCATTAGCATTTACACCACCTATGCATGACCAAACCGTTTATGTTTTTTAAGGGAGTGCTTCCTACCTCAAATACCTACAAAAACATTATGGACTGGTTACCCTATCACTTATACTTCTAAAATAGACCTTATTTTTACCAACATTGTAAACATTAGTCTATGTGTGGTCTTGGATATCGCACTTAGTTTCATTTTGTACATGTGTTTGTATTTCAAATACCCACCCCTTTTGTCACCACCTAGTGATGTACCATATACCACTTATCAAACTCGTACCTGATTCTTATTTTCCTCATCAACTCCTAGTTTGAAGGGGAACACCTACTCTCATACTCAAGGTAATCAGAACTTTGACCAATAATTAATTTTTGTTTTGAAGCTCATTCATTTCAAGCTGCATAATAAAAAAGGGAAAAATGTAGACACTAAAAATCCACACAGTATAATTCCAAATGCCAAAATACCCCATGGACCACCTTAAGAACCCCTTGGGACCATTTAACCCTTTGACCCTTGATGGAGCTAACCTAAAGTTAGTTTGGCTAAATGGACTCAACCTAGCCTTATAACCTTTTTTACCCTTTAAAACTTGACCATCGATGGTCAGGGTACACCTCCTTAATAGCTAACATGCAAGTTAACCACCTTGTTTTTCTAAAAATAACACATCTAATTCTAGTTGTGATTCATTGCATGGACGAGTTAAATTTGGAAGACCGCATTCACATATTGTTATAACTCTCTTGCCTTGCATATAAGAGAGAGGAACAAAGAGGTGAAATCTAATCTAAAATTATGAACAAGAGCTTGTGCATCTAGGAGTTCCTTTATTATAATTTCATTGCTATCAATAACCCAACAATCTAACAATCATATCAGAGAGTTAATTTGTTACCACCTCTTCACCAAGCTCTCAAGCACCATTGCTCTATCAAAATTGAGCTAGATTCTACCAACTAGTCAACTACCTCAACCATCCACCCAATCAACTTTTAGTAAGATAAGTACTTATTTCCTAGCATTCATTTACTTCATTTCCATTTCAAAATCAACCCAGGTCTTACCCACCTCTCAAAATCCATCCTTTAGATTTCATTAACCAACCTTTTACCAACCCATAATTAGACATAGTAATTCTCAATGGTTACCTCAACCATCGATGGTCTTTCCAACCACCAATGATCAGATCAACTATCGACGGTCACCTTAACCACTAATGGTCATCCCAACCACTGATGATCACTGTGGTAATAAAAACTAGCAAGCTAATTTCACCTATCGACACCCAATCAAACCTAATTTTTTGTGTTCTTGCCTATTCACAGACCCCTTTTAGATTTTTTTAAGTAGATCCTAACACCCTAGCACTAGTATTAATAATTTTATCACCAATTTAATCATTCCTAGTCTATTTTCTAATCAAGCATTTTTGTATTCAATTTTAGTACCTTTCTTTTCTATTTATAAACTTAATGATTTAAGAACATGTGGATTAACAGCCCCCAAGGAAGCTTTTACTTCTAAGATCTTGCTATCGCTAGGCAATCCACCCAACTATTTATCTAACAAACAAGTTTACTTTAGTGCTTCCTTATCTCTAGGTCATCCTCCCAAGCCAAAGAGGAGATCTTCACAATCTTCTAATTCAACGTACACACTATCAATCAAGTTTTTTAACCATACCTATATTTAATTTCTTCTTTCCTCTTTTCTAATAATAAGTAAGAAATTCATTGAAACACTTGGTCATGGAAACTAGCTTGATCATTCCTTGTTGATGTATCCCCAAGCCTCTACCTTCATAAGCTCAGTTACCCATAATCTAGCTAGGGATAGGATACTTGGCTATTTGGTAATAATAAACTAAATTATTAGTATAAATCCATGAATCATCTTTAGCTAAAGAGTCATGTTCTAGGCTAGAGGCCAATTTAAAAATAATGGGTTTGTGGAGATGAGACTTTCCCTTAGCACACTACTCTATATGAGTAGTCTTGGCTTTGGATCTCCTATAGGCTTTTAGGTTTTGTAGCTAGTTGGCTATGTGGAAGGAGTCATGAGTATTGTATTCTCCTATATGTTATGTTGTGGAGCTAAAAGCTTCACTGATGCAGACATTGGAGGAGGTTGCTAAAGTGTCACAGACACCAATGTCAGTCAGGCCAACCGACGTCAGTCAGTATTAGATAGGAAGAGCAATCGATGTCGGTCAGGATCGGCTGGCATCGGTCACCTCTAGGTAGACAGGGACTGACATCGATCGCCTGTGCGGTTTCAAAACTGCTCGTTGCACAGACAGTTAGTTAATGAACTGAGTGTTTGCATGTTAAGAGCCAATTTTAGACTTGAAGCTGTGGATCTAATTATTGTAATTAGATGTCTAATTATTGTTTGCATGAGATCTATTTAAGAGAATAATAGGTTGTATTGTAAAAGTGTGTTAGAGAGTAAGAGAGCAAATATTAGCTCCTTCTGTGTGTGAAGAGAGCAAGGTGTGTTCCTCCTAGTGCCACAGTGCTAAGTGTGGGCGCTGGTTTGGAGAATCAGAAGGGTTCTTCATTTATGTAGGATCTTGGTCAGTAGGTGTGCAAGGCCACATTTGGAGATCTACATGGTAAGTAAGATCATTGATCTACAGGTGTATGTTTGTGCGAGGTCTAAGGTTTGTAGGTGTGTAGAACTAGGTTGATCTGCAGGTGGCAGTAGAATCAAGGTGACAGCAACACAATAGGGAGCAGGATCAGGCAGGATCTACTTGGAGTACGGTGTGTACTCAGTTGGAGAGCATAGAGGAAGGCAAGGTAGATCTTTTCATAAGTAAGATCATTTGAGTTGCAGGTTATTGCAAGTTCATGGGAGATCTACTTGGAGTGTGTTGTGTGCTTGGTTTGAGTATGTGTGTATACTCGGTGTACTAGCAGTAGTGGATACTGACTGGTTGGAGGTGAACACCAACTCTGTGTTTGAGTTGTGTGTTGGGACCGTAAGAGAGAGAGCTTTGAGGAAAGAATTACTATACACTTGAGGTGTGGGAAGCCTTTGAGAGGTGTGAAGAAGAAGTGGCATCTTCTTTATTGTATTCTTTTTTGGATGAGTATTAATACAATTAGGTATTGTCTCTCATATTCTGTGTTGTTTCTAATTTCTAGTTACTTGTTACTTCTAGTTAATTCTACATATTTAAGTTGCTTGTGCATGGTAATCAATTGTGCTTCCATATTTCCCAATAGTTGGTATCAGAGCTAAGGTTGTAGGGAGCAGGTTTTGTGTTTGGTTACAGGTCACTCTCAAGGGTTTCTAATTGAGTGGGAGTATAGCAACGGCAGAAGAAAGTAAGCTACGAATGGAGGAACTGAATAGCACGAATGGTTAATTACGGTGTTATGCAAAGAAAGAGTAGGTAAAGAAATATTGTTGGTTGGTAGAAGATCAGCATGAAGGAACTAAAGAAGTAGATGTTGCAGGTGTTATTGCACAGGATTCTCTGGGATGTTTCTTGGATAAAGTTGAATCTTGGTTAATAGATTCTGTTGCCTCTTTCCATGCAGCCCCAAGTAGAGGGGTTGGTGAGCCTTGTCATAGTATTGGCAAAGGGAAAGTGAAGCTGAAATTGTAGGTAGCCAACATATGGGTGTTGAAGGAGGTCATGCAGGTCCCAGTCTTGAAGATGAAGTTAATTACTTCAGGAAAGTTGGGTGATGAGAGATGCACAAGAACTCTCACAGTAGATGCACTTGAATTACCTGGTGGTAAGAAAGTAGGTATCCTTTATCTATCTACTTATATTACTAATTCTTCTTCTATTGTGAAGACATGGCTTTGTAGGATTGGTCACATGAGCAAGAAGGAGATGCATGTTCTTAAGAGGAAGTCAGATGTCTTTGACAGACTTAAGAACTGGAAAGCCTGGGTGTTCTTGGAGGAGATGATGGATAGAGATCAGTGGATGGGGCTGGATACCTCTGAGCAGGGCAATTTAGACATGGGTTTGATTCAAAGTAAGCTCGTGGGTAAAAATTCATCACTCACAGGCATACACAGGTACCGGCATTGATCAAGGGTAATCAATGTCAAACAAATAGGTACCAACATCGATCATGTGCAGACCAAAGAAGTCAGTGGTGTTGGGCAGGTGGAGACCGATGTCGGCAAGATAACCAGCATTGGTGACCTAGACAGTCACATGGAACTGACGTCGGTCAGATGCAGACTATGTGGTGATTGAGATCGATCACTGAGACAGATTTTGGGTGGACAGCAAGCTGTCAAGGAGTCTCAAATGCCCATATGGAGGACTGAAAGGGTAAGTAAGCCTCAAATTCATTGTTCCTCTTCTTTATACTCATTGCTCACTGCAGAGTAGGAAAGATCCAGAAAATAGTGGGAGCTTGGCATGAACAGGATACAAAACCAAATGGGAGATCTGGTAGGGTTGCCAGCCGATATGAAAATCACTGAGATGAATGGATACCTTGGTTAAAGAATAGAGAGAATGGACATGTGAGACGGAAGGCCAGGTCATATGGTCTTGAGGAAGCTGCAGGATAGTGGTACAAGTTTTGACAAGTGGATGACAAAGCAGGGCTTTAGTTAATGTCAGTGTAACCATTGTGTTTGTCTTACCAGGTGGATGATGATAGCTACATTATCCTATTATTGTATGTGTATGGTATGCTAGCTAGCAGGTTTGTACATACAGGATTTTGTTGAGCTAAGGGTAAGGTTAGTTCAGTGGTTTGCCATGAAGGATTTGGGAGTAGCAAAATTCTTTGGCATGAGAGACATGGAAGATCACAGGTTGATTTTGTCTCTAGTGGGAGCTAATGTGAATCAGGTATTGGTGAGGTTTAATACGTAGGATGCAAAACTAGACCACACCAAGGGCTGGACATTTCAGTGTCTAAAATCACATGAGGTCTGGTATAGACCTGAGTTTTCCCCAGCAGTGGGAGCTGTCAGAGAGTTAGGAGCCAATTTGGGGAAGTGGGTTCTCAGGTATCTGAGAGGGACCAACAGTAGGGATTCATGCTATGCAGGGTTAGGACTTCACTACATGGGTTTGTAGGTTCAGATGTGGTAGGTTACTCGGATGACAGGAGGTGCACCACAGGATTTGTGGTGGTTGGTCTTCAAGGTTGAGCTTGAAGAGGGATACAAGCCAGGAAATAGATTAGATAGTGTACAAGTATAGGTACAGTGTAGCTATTTATCTCTAAGTGGGAGATTGTTAGGTTATGGAGCTAAAAGCTTCACTAAAGCAGACATTAGAGGAGGTTGTTGAAGTGTCACAGACACCAGTGTCAGTCAGGCCAACCGACATCGGTCAGTATTAGATAGGAAGAGCAACCGACGTCAGTCAGGATCAGCTGGCATCGGTCACCTCCAGGTAGATAGGGACTGATGTCGATCACCTGTGTGGTTCTGGAACTACTCGTTACATGGATAGTTAGTTAATGAACTGAGTGTTTGCATGTTAAGAGCCAATTTTAGACTTGAAGTTGTGGATCTAATTATTGTAATTGGATGTCTAATTATTGTTTGTATGAGATCTATTTAAGAGACTCATAGGCTGTATTGTAAAAGTGTGCTCGAGAGTAAGAGAGCAAATATTAGTTCCTTCTATGTGTGAAGAGAGCAAGGTGTGTTCCTCCTAGTGCCACAATGCCAAGTGTGGGCGTTGGTTTGGAGAATTAGAAGGGTTCTTCATGTATGTAGGATCTTGGTCAGCAGGTGTGCAAGGCCACGTTTGGAGATCTACATGGTAAGTAAGATCATTGATCTACAGGTGTATGTGTGTGTGAGGTCTAAGGTTTGCAGATGTGTAGAACTAGGTTGATCTGTAGGTGGCAGTAGAATCAAGGTGATAGCAACACAATAGGGAGCAGGATCAGGCAGGATCTACTTGGAGTACAGTGTGAACTCAGTTGGAGAGCATAGAGGAAGGCAAGGTAGATCCTTCCATAAGTAAGATCATTTGAGTTTTAGGTTGTTGCAAGTTCATGGGATATCAACTTGGAGTGCGTTGTGTGCTTGGTTTGACTATGTGTGTATACTCGGTGTACTGGCAGTAGTGGATACTGACTGGTTGGAGGTGAACACCAACTCTGTGTTTGAGTTGTGTGTTTGGACCGTACGAGAGAGAGCTTTGAGGAAAGAATTGCTGTACACTTGAGGTGTGGGAAGCCTCTGAAAGGTGTGAAGAAGAAGTGGCAACTTCTTTATTGTATTCTTTTCTAGATGAGTATTAATACAATTGGGTATTGTCTCTCATATTCTGTGTAATTTCTGATTTCTAGTTACTTGTTACTTCTGGTTAATTCCTCATATTTAAGTTGCTTGTGCATGGTAATCAATTGTGCTTCCATATTTCCCAACACTATATATTTGTCAGATATGTAAAAATGGTTATAAATATATGGTGGAGGTGTAGATGAAGTTGAAGCTAAGCTTTTAGGGTTAATTTTATTTGATTTAGGTCTTAATTTAATGGATTTGGATTTATTATCTTTTCCTCTATCAATTTTAGGCATAAGATTCAGGGCGAAATGATAATTGTAGCTCTTATGTCTTAAGGCTAAAGATCTATTAACATGGTTACTTCCATCCCTAAATGGGGAAATTTAATACATTGATGTAACATGGAAGGTATGGCCCTAATTTTATAAATCTAGGGTCAGCCCAAGAGCAAGTTATATGAAAACTCAAGGTCAATAACATGGTATAGAGTGTTGTGAGTCAAAACCCTGATGACCACTTGAAAATTGATGGTTCCTTGTGATTCTCATTCCTTGTAATCATATGCTTTGATAATAACAGTATCTAGTTAAATATCAATTGTTGTATATCCAAGATGCTTCACCAACTTTAGAGACATGATTTTTAGGCCCAAATAATTGTCTACAAGGACATCTTTAACCGTCTATCTAGTTATAATAACCTCAATCTATAAAGGGTTGTTATGTAATGGGTCTAAGGATGACATATCATTTTATTCAAAGGTAAGTCATTGGCTAGGGGCCAAATGTCCTACCATGGATTGAAGTTTAATAAGTGTAATGTCATTAGGTACAAGGGATTGGCTTGGGTACTCATTCAATATGCTCTTGTGAATGTTAGATGTGTTCAATAAATCCATGATGGATATTTGCATAGGTGTCTTTTATAGCTGCTCCATAATGTCATAGGTTTTCCCTTCAGTTTTAGCAATTGATTTATTTTTTATAGGCATGGAGGTTTGAATATGCTCATTCCTAGAATTTGGTTATGGTCCTTTTATAGAAGTTTTGAATCATCAAGTTTGGATTTCAAAATCTTGATCATGTATTGGGACTCTATAACTAGATGGAGAGGTAAAAGGACCTAGAATGGTAATTTTGGGTGGTGTTGAGCCTGTATACTAACACAATCTGAAGAAGGATTATTGACATTGGGAGGTTGATAGGCATTATTTAGCACTAGTCTAGGTATGTTGGTATTTAGCCAAGGGTTAATGGTAATGGTGGCAACATGACCACTTGAGACATGTTTTACAAAATTATTGTAGGTATATGCAACAACATGATGGCCTCCTTGGTTTGATTGGTTATTTTTCCCTTGGTTCTGACTATTTTTTTATTTTTATTATTGTTGACATTGTTATTTTGGTGGTGGTGTTCTTTGCCTTTGTTGTTGTTTTTGTTGGTTGTTATGTTGAGGAAAGGGGTTTTGATAGATACCCAAGTTTGGATTAGTCATAATATCATGGGAATTATTACAAGTTTGACCTCACAAGTCAAATTTTCACCCCTATAATTCAAAACTTTTCTTGTCATTATTCTACAACCCTGTTCACAGCCTTGTCATGCCTTTGGTAGTCTTCAAGTGATGTTTTGTTAGCTTTGTTAGCATTATTTAAGGTAATGTCTTAGGAAATATTTCCAATGCCTTTAGATTCAACACAATAGCTCATAATGGTATTTTGTATTATGTCAAGAGCATACATGGTCTATGAGGTCAAGTTATTTCACTTGGTCACTTGGTTTGAAGCTTATTAGTCTTGTTTGATGAAATTAAGGTATTTTAGCAAAGTTTAAGGTTTTTGGAGAAACCTAGGTTTGAATTATGACCAATCTAAGCCTTTTCAAGGTGAATTTAGTACTTGGATTATTTAATCATAAGGGTAAGAGGTTATCTGAAGTGAAGGAGGTCTAGAATTGATATGGTTACTTTATATGAGATCATCTCTTTTACACTAGCTTTCTTTTCACTTTTAGATGATTTTAAGAGGATTATAAGATTTTCAAGATGAAATATACATACCATTATACTTTTAAAGGCTTGAAAATGAGTTTCAATGTACTAACATCATAATGAAGTTAGAATAACGGTGTACATGTGAAAATAGTTGAATGTTTGCTCCAAAAAGGTAGTTTTATGAGTTTGTACATACTTGAGGAGCCCACTTTCAAGTGAAATTATTGTAAAGGTGTGTTGTGGTATTATATAGGTCATATACATGATTTTTAATCTCTCACAGGTCTTAAAAGTTAGAAACTTGCTTTTACTACTTCATCACCCTCTTCACAAACTCACAAGGGTAGTTTTCAAGTGCTCAGTATGGATAGAGGAGAGGGAGTTGGGTCCTTAATTTTTATTAAAAATGAGGGGGTCCTAGTAAGATTAATATTTTTGTAATTGGTCATCATATTTATCCCCTCTCTTTTATTAATTATTGTTAAGACCCTAGGGTGGTCTAAAATTTCCTAAAAACCCAGCAGACTTGTTTTCTTATTTGAATCAATAGTTTAGAATAGTTTAAATGGTTTAGGAAAATTTAAAGGATGTATAAGGTATATTAAATCATATCACATGTATATCCAAACCTATTTGGCATGTGTGAGCCCAATTGGTCAAGAAACTTCCATTTTTTAGAAGTTTACAAGGTAACTCTCATTTTTTCTTGATGTTTTAGGGTTCTTAATGATGGAATCATGTTTATTAAGATGATATATTATGTTTTCATTCCATATGAATCTTTAAAAATCCACCAATTCTCTCAAGAGTTGAAGCCTATGTGTAGATTATCTGCATAAGAGTGGTTTCAAAGGGTTTGTTACTGCACTATCAAATGATCATGGAGGTAATATATTTATGATAGGTTGAATGAGATAATACACACGTGGTTACAATTTTAACTTGGTCAAGGCTTATCTTTAAGGTGACTAATGACACTCGTAAGAGAAAAATGTCTAATTAGACCTAATAGCACTAATTACCCATACACAGGCTTATATATCATGATGAAGGAGAATTGATTATGTGAGATAGAAAATAAGCTTATAGAGGTATAAAAGGAGCATCAATACAGCCATCCATGGGTAATTTTCCCTTAATGATAATAATAAATCCATATATTTATTCAAGGTGACATGAGAATGAGGTTTAGAAATAGTCATCTACATCAGTCTTGAAGGTTGTAGTGGAGATCTGAGGAGGTTTTGTCTTGTTTTAGGATTTTTAATGCAATGTTGAAGCATAAAGTAACTTCAAAATATTCATATGAGTCTTTAAGGTGGCTGATAACATTATGAGATTATGTGGACCCAAGAAAGTACCTTCTTATGTCTGAATTATGTCAGGATTAGGAGCACAATTGATTACCTTGTATAAGCAACTAAACACGGAATTTAACCAGAAGTAACAAGTAACAAGAAATCAGAAACAACACAGAATTTGAGAGACAATACAATCTTGTATTCAACTCATCCAAAAATAAAATACAATAAAGAAGATGCCACTTCTTCTCACACCTCTAAGGCTTCCCACACCTCTAGGACTCCCAGTAATTCTAAATCAAGAGTTCTCTCTCTCAATTACGGTCACAACAATCAACTCAAACACAGAGTTGTTGTTCACCTCCAACCAGTCAGTAACAATACTGCTAGTACACAAGTACTCAAAGTACTTCAAGTAGATCTCCCATGAACTTGCAACAACTTGAAAATAAAATGATCTTACTTACCATGTAGATCTAACATGATCATGCACAACCTACAGATCAACCTGATCTTACAATTGGAAGGATCTCTTCCTTGTCCTTGCTTACAATACAGCCCCATGAGTCTATTATATAGATCCCATGCAAACAATAATTAGACACCTAATTACAATAATTAGACACATAAATCAAGACTAAAATTAGCCTTTTTCATGCAAATAATCAGTTTGTTAACAAACTATTTGTGAACTAACAGTTCTGGAACCGTACAGGCGACCGACATCGGTCGCTGTCTGTCTGAAGATGACCGACGTCAGCCGATCTCTGACCAATGTCGGCAGCTTCCTATCCACCCCTAACCGATGTCAGTTGGCCTGACTAATGCCGGTGACTGTGACACTCAGCAACCTCCTCCATGTTTGCATACAGTGAAGCTTATTAGCTCCACAACCTAACAAATTACACAATCAAGATTGTGCATGACTGTATTATCTCTTTTAAGAAACCTCTAAAGGATTGTGTGCCTTTAGAAATGTGTTGTAAAGGGGTTATATGAGTTTTTTAAGGTGATATAGGTCATTTAAATGAATAAAAATGCTCACAAGGCTACCAAGGTACATAAAAATCATTCAAGAAAACCTCCTTAAAACATTTTTAGTAGAGTTTAAGGTAAGTTAGCAGTTATCAAGGTAATATGAAATGCTTTGGTCTCCATGTTTATAAAGTTCTTTTTAATGTTATTAATAGTTGATGCAAGGTGATAAAACTCAATAAATAATTTGGGCCTCATTTTTTTCATATCATAATCCATGTCACATACTCCTTAGCAGTCTGTACAATGAGTTAAATAGGCACTTACAGTAGTACAGTCAATTAGGCTTCTTTAAAAGTCATCTTATTGATTCATGAAAGTGGGTGGCTATCAAGTTTAAGGTTATAAGTGGTATGAATTTTATATTATATAATATTTTTAGTAATTAGATAAGTGGTATGACACCATCATGACTTATGAGGTCCACTAAACACTAAAATGGTCACCTACAACTATATAGGTGGAAGAACAATCAAGTTTGCATGCAAGTGAACTTGTGTAGATGAAGAAGGTGAAATATAAATTGATTATTATATGAATGATGTACGGTAAAATAATGACTTCATTAAAGACTAAATAAGGTATTAAAAGTGAATAAAAACCAAGATGTCCACTTACATTCTATACAAGCACTAATGTTGACCTACAACCATGAACAATAGCTCAGTCAGTCAGGTTTCTAACCAATGAGAGTTTGTTAGTGTGATGCAAGGTTACATGAACTTATGTGTTGGATTAGTGGGGTATATAAAATGATGATAATTTTCTCCATTTAATACAAAAATGAAGGTTAGTGTTTTTTAATGTAAACTGACCTTTGATCACTTATAACAGTCATGCATGGATGGCCACATAGTCAAGCTTGAGTGGGAACCTAAGTAAATAAGTGTATGATAGAGTAGGCCCATGTGAGACATTTCAAGGTGTGAGTATTGGATGGAAATCATATTAAGGTCAAATAGTTTGTCCAATTAACAAAAATATCTCTAAAATAAACTTACAGTCAAGAAAGGCAATGTGAGTTTCACCTATAATTAGGTACAAAATGATGACCTACAACCATGACTTTTGGCACAACCAATAGTCTTTTATGCAACATGGTCTTTTTTTGAAGGTTAATAAAGTGAGGAGAAGATGGGATTATGAGATATAAGAGTAAGTTATAATACCAAATGAGACTATCAACCAAATTAAGGCAAGGGACTTTGGAGGTCTATAATCAAAATCTCTAAATCACAACTTATAACTCAGCATAACTGAGCTTGAAGGACATGGGTGTTGAAAGACTAAAATAATGAGAGGTTGAACTGAGAATATGGACATGTGATTGCTTATTAGTCTATAAGGTTAAACATAAGATGATAAAGAGTTCTCTAAAAGAATATTCCTAGGCCTAATAAGCTACAGTCAAGTCATAAGCTACAGTCAGTCTATGATAAGCAGAGAGATATCTTGTTTGATAGATGTTTGAGGGGTTTAGTGTATTTTCAAGAGATACTAATTATTTTATAACTCATATAATATACCTATTCAAGGTGTTATATCACCTAAATCTACTATGTGTAAGCCAAGAAGAATGAATCTCCACCTATATCCAATACACACATAGCCAGTCTTACAAGTTATGAGAACATAAATAGGGGCATCAGTTTGGATGTAATGGTAAAGAGAGTCAGAATTTAGTTTTTGAGATTATAATGAGTGTTTCAATGGTCCATTTCCATTAAGGGTGTTGGAGAAAATCAAGTTCAATAGAATTAACATAATTTATTAATGTAGTCCTTTAGTGACTCACAGTCTCACTCACAAACAAAGAGAGGATAACATGTCTCTCTCACCAAGATTTGAATGAATAATAGTGAGTAAGTAAAATTTATATAACATAATGAAGGAATCAATCAAGTTTTGGCTTAGTGAATGAAGAGATAAACCCAATAAATATAGTCTTAGGGTTAGGAACACTAATATGCCTATAAACCCTAAGCATGATGGAGAGAGGTTGTAAAGGAGCATGAAGGAAAAAATGATTAAAACAACCATTGGATAAGATTAAAATGGATGTTAAAAACTTATTCAAGGTCTTAAAACTCAAAAAACAAACTCCAAGATGCTATAAAAAGCTCATTTCTATTCTTAACCTCATACAACATATTTGACCTAGCTGAGGAGGTATCTTCTTATGCTCATAATGGTAAGAATACTTTGCATGGGAGCCTAATATATTTGTAGGTGTTAGGGGAAATTTTTAAATTAAAACTAATTGCATTTGTTTTTTGGTTAAGGCCCTAGCCTATATGAACTATCATTAAGAATTCGAGTCACTCACAGGCTACCAGAAAAGCCAATTTTTACTAGTTTGAATAAATTATCTCCAAAGCACATCAAATGACATAGAATGCTTCTAAAACATCCTAGACATTGTTTTACACTCCAAATAGGTTCTCACCCTAGTACTTGCCTATACTTTCACCTTTGTGGATTTGAATAAAACTATACTTTATCAAGATTTTGAGGTAAAAAGAGGGTGTTGAAGTGTGTATAAGGATGTAAATCATTGGAAGAGGTGCCTTGGGAGGTATTTATCCTATAAAAGTCCAAAAAACTATAAAATCAAACCTATAAATGCTCAAACAAACTTGATTTTTTAGGGTAGTCCAAATCAAGCTTAAAGAAGGGCTAGTTTTTTTGCCATTTCATGGTTTGACTACTTACACAAGGTTTTAGAATCCTAAATTTGGCATTGAAGATGATCTTAGGCTAGGTAAAGTGAATCAAACACTTTTTTATAGTTTCACATGTGTAGTCATTTGGTCCAATTTTCTCCTTCTAGGTCTGAACAGAGAGAGAAATCATAGAAAAAAGAGTACTTCCACTTGAAGTTGGCTCATGAAATTTTGTATGGATTTTTAAGGGGATAGAGGTACTCAAAAATGTGCCCATTTTTTCAATTTGATCTATATAATCTTCACAATAAGGAGCATTACAGGTTTTTAGGGCTACAAAGAATGAGTAAAAAAGGCATGCTTTAGGAGCAAAATTACATCTTCTCGACTACTTAATGGATCTAAATGCCCTGTTTCAGGTCTTATGTCATGTTAAAGATCCATCCATGGTGGAGGTTTTCTTATTTTAATGAAAAAAACCAAATTTCTCTCTCCTATGCCACTTTTACATAAGGAAGAATTAAGTGATCAAAGCACTAGATGGATGCATAGAAGTTCCTCAAAGAGATTTATTGATGTTTCTCTCTCCCTCTATGATTATTAGAGTATGTAAGAAGTCAATTTTAGTTATAATAAGGTTTTAAAGTTGTAAAATGTCTCAAGGACTCTAAATAAGGCCTTCCTTCTTTCTAATGCCTAGGATGTTGAAAGAGTCAAATAAGCAATTGAAGAAGCCTTCTAACAACCCAATAATGATGGAGAGAGCTCATAAATCATTGTATAAGGTTTAAAAGGAAATATTAATGAAAACTTGACTAAGATTTTAAGGCTTATTTTTAAGGAGGTTACTTCTTCACCAAGAATGTAGGGTGTGCAAGCAAAGATCTAAGAGCTTGTATGGGTCAAAGATTAGAATTGAATGCTCAAGACTATGTCAACTTTTTGATAAGCCTCCCTCAACCTCTACACCATTTTTAAAGATATGGATGAGAGATAATCAAGGGAGTTCTTTTTTGGGTTTTAATAAGACTAAGTAAATGTCATATTCTTAGTTTGTAGGCTTTACTTTGACTTTATCTCTATTTTCTCATTCTCTCTATATGTAAGCCTATATTTGGCATTTAAAACAATCCTTAACCTGAGTTGTGACAAGGCCATGCCCAAAAAAAAAAATTTACTTTCCTATTTTTAATGAATAAGATTTAATTCATGCCTTCTTAAATCTTGTGTTTAGTGTATGTTAATGGTTAGTTGATGAATGACAATGATAATACATGCTTCCTCTCATCTTGTCCTTTCCTCTCTACCTATTTGCAAGTATTAGTTCATCCTCACAGGTTACATAATGTGCTTAAATCATCTTGTATGTATGGAAAGTGTGATCTTTCCTTAGTGTCTTTGAGAGACCTATTGATTAGATGCCTTAGTTCATGTATCAAGCAAAGCCTCTATGTGAAATGTTGATGTTTGGATACTTTCACTTGAGAAGTGAAATCAGGTTCATGTGCTTATTCAACCTTATTAGTGCATATTAGACAATTTAAAGACACACTTTGGTGTATCACCTCAAATAGATAGGTTTTCTTTTTAGTTTACATTCTTCTCTTTTCCCTTGCAAGTTGGTAGTGTAAAGTAGAAATACTAATTGATATATCAAGGGGATATATCCCTAAAAATATATAAATTCAATCCATATATTAGGTCACCCATATCCTAGGATTGTCTCCATGTTACTTTAGACTGTGAACGCTTGAAATAACCTTCACAAGGGTGAAAGTCTAGTGCTTACTAGTTTTTGGCATGCCCAGTGGGACCAAATTGGTGTTGGTCTTGGTGAAATTACAATTGTAGTAGTATTATTCATGAATTATCTAGTATCTCTAGGCTCAATCAACTACCTCTAACAATCTAGGTACAATTTCAAAGTAAGTGTATCTTCATTGCACCATCCTGATGTTGTTTTTATGGATGACTTTGAGGAAAATGGAAATTTTATGCAAGTTGATGAGACATTTCAAGTATATCGTAATCCTTATCATCACTATTATGAGTCTTATTAGTATTATGATGAACCTTAATTGCAGTATCTTGACTCATATCAACCTTACTATGATCCTAACTATATGCCTCAATAGCCTTATAAAGTTTCTCGTGATCCCTACTATCAAGAGTATGACGCTTACCTTATTTCTAAGCCATGTCATTCATATGACCAGCCTTAACATTTCTAATATGGATATGATGATGCATATGAACAGCCTTATTTCTAAGAAATAATGGATGAGATGGAGAGCAAAACACTAGCATGTGCAAGAAAAGTTTGTTCAATCTCTCAATATGAGGAAGTGAATGGGTTGTTTCAAAATATGTATAATGATCCATTGGAGAGGATTGATTTGTGTAATCTTGTATTGGAGAAGATGGAGGTTTTTTAGAGGTAACAAGGTGAGTTGAATCAATTGTTTCAAGATCCCTTTTGTATCCCTTACCAGTCTTCTTGTGTTCTTTATCCTCATAAAGTTCTTAACAATGCTCAATTTGAGCTAAGGGAACTCCCTAGTTAGAATCAAGAGTAGACTCATATACCTATTCAAGATCATATTCAAGAAATTGAACCTTATTTTAGATCCATTTTTTCCTTACACATCCCTTAATCTCAAGTTGTCCATGAGGACAAAGATGTTTCAGATTTTGATAAGGTGATGGCCAAGTGGAAGGAGCATAATGTAGAAGTCTTTAAAATTTTGTCTTTCCCTCCTCTTCAAGACTCCCTAGATGGTTTTATTGCCCTCAATACTCTAAAATATTATCATAATCAAACTCCCATACCTCATACTCCATATCAAATAAATTAATTCCATCACCCTCCCACCATCTCCCTTTTTCAAGATGAGACTATTCTATGGAGGATTGAGAATAATATTGTAGTTACAAGTGAGGTTCTTAGAGAGTGTGAAGAGGATGCTTCAAGTGTGTACGAGGAAGATATTTTAATTGATACTTCTATTATCATACAATTTTAGAATCAAGTAGTAGCTGATCTTGAAGAAGATATCTCATTTGGATAAGAGAAGATCTTGGACACAAGTGAAATAGCTCCAAATGAACAAGGTTGTGAGCTTGAGGAAATGGTATAAGCTAAAGTCATGAATAAATTTGAGATAGTCTCACATGAGTAAGGAATTGACCTTGAGCATGTTAATTCCTAATCACATCATGATTGCATGTTTGACATTCTTAATAGCCCTATAACTCCACTTGAGAAAGATGAAGATGCCATTCAAGTTGATCAAAGTAAGGAACTAAAAGATGATTTGTAGTTTTACATTGAGTCTTTGCAAGAGATTTAAGGAATTTGTAAGAACACATATCCTATTGAGCATGCTTATGAGGTGTTAGATCAAGACACATCTATTGAAGATCCTGATGAATCTTGGGTTGACTATTCAAAGCTCTTTGAAGATCTTGATGAACTTACAGTAGATAGTAAGAATAATGAGGTCACTCAAGATGCCATAGAGACTCAAAGACAATGCCTAGATGAATTATTAATTGATGAGGTTGCATCTAAAAAGTAGTATGAGAAGGATCATGAAGTAAAAAATGAATACATCTCCATAGGTGATTGGTTTGCTATTGATTATTCACTTTAAGAAATGCTAAGATATTTGGTAGGAAAGAAGAGTGTCACATCAAACATTATATTGAACAAACACCTTATTTTTCAACTTATACCATCTCTTAAAGGAAATAAGTTCATGATTTTTCCTTTTGATCTAGGTGGATCTTTCTTTTTCTTTATTAGTTAGTTTTAATATTTTCTTGCTTTGCTTCTATAAGTACTTGTTGTACATTAGGTGTCTTATTAAGACTAGTTTCCTTTCATTTATTTTTAGTCTAGTTTTCTTGTTGTGTGTGTTGTTTCAAGAGGTCATGTCTCATTTTTTAAGGTATAGTCATGTATTTTTTAGAGTGTGGAAGGGAGACTATAGGCCCAAAAGAGACATTAATTTATTAGTTCATACACATAGCATGCATGCTTCCCAATTGAGTCACAAAAATGTTGAAATTTTTGACCTCACAAGTAAAACTATCACCCCTACCATTTGAAACTTTGCTTTTCATGCTTCTACAACCCTATTCATAGCCTTGTCATGCCTTTGGCAGTCTTCAAATGATGATTTATTAGTATTGTTAGCATTGTTTAAGGTAATTTCTTGGGCAAGCTTTCTAATGCCTTTAGAGTCAATCTAGTAGCTTATAGGGGTATGTCATACTATTTCAAGAGGGTACATGGTCTGTCAAGTTAATTTATTTTACTTGGTCACTTGGTTTTAAGTTTATTAGTCTTGTTTGATGAATTTAATGTATTTTACCAAAGCTTAAGGTTTTTGGAGAAACCTAAGTTTGCATTGTGACCAATATGAGCCTTCTCAAGGTGAATTTATTTCATATATCATTGAATCATATGGGGAAGAGGTCATATAAAGTCAAAAGAGGTCTAGAATTGATATGGTTACTTTATATGAGATCATCTCTTTTACACAATTTTTTTTGCAATTGGAGATGCTTTTAAGAGGATTCTAAGATTGTAAAGATGGAATATACATACTATATACTTTTAAAGTATTTAAAATGAGTTTTAAATGTACTAACATCAGAATGAAGTTAGAATAATGGTCTACATGTGAAAACAACTCAGATTTTTCTTTAAAAAGGTAGTTTTATGAGTTTGTATGGACTTGAGGAGCCCAATTTTAGGTGAAATTCATTAAAGGTGTGTTTTGGTCTTATACAGGTCATCTCCATGAATTTAAATCTCTCAAAAGTCTTAAAAGTGTAAAATTTGTTTTTTCTCCTTCAACGCCCTCTTCACAAGCTCACAAGGGCAGTTTTCAAGTGCTCGATACGGACAAAGGAGAGAAAGTTGAGTCCTAAAAATTTTTACAAAATAGGGGGTCTTAGTAAGATTAATATTTTTGGCATTGGTTATCATATTCATCCCCTCTCTTTTATGAACAATAGTTAAGACCCTAGGGTGGTCTAAAACTACCTAGAAACCCCATAGGGTTGTTTTCTTCCTTGAATTGGTAGTTTGGAATAGTTTTAATGGTTTATTATAATTAAATGAGATTTATAAGGTCTATTAAATCATATCATGAGTTTTTTCAAACCTATTTGGCATGTGTGAGCCCAATTGGTCAAGAAACTTCCATTTTTCATAAGTTTACAAGGCAACTATCATTATTTCTTGATGTTTTAGGGTTATTACTGAATGGATCATGTTTATTAAGATAATATATCACATTTTAATTCTATACTAAGCTTTAAAACTCCACAAACATTCTAAAGACTTGAGGTATGTGTGTAGATTGTCTGGATAAGAGTGGTTTCAAAGGGTTTGTTATTACATTATCAAAGGATCATGGAGGTAATAACTTCATGATAGGTTGAATGAGATGACACATAAGTGTTCACAAGTTTAACTTGGTCAAATTTTGTCATTAAGGTGACTAATGACACTTATAAGAGTAAAAGGTCTAATTAGACCTAATAGGACTAATTGCCCATACACATGCTTGTACATCATGATGAAGGAAACTTGATTGTGTGAGATAGCAAATAATCTTACAGAGGTCTAAAAGGATCATTAAGAAAACCTTACATGGGTAATTTTACCTTAATTCTAATAATAAATCAATAGAGTTATTCAAGGTGACATGAGAATGAGGTTTAGAAACAGTCATCTACAATAGTCTTGAAGGTCACAGTAGAGAAATAAGGAGGTTTTATCTTATTTTAGGAGTTTCAAATCAAGGTTGAAGCATGAAGTAACTTCACAATATTCATATGAGTCTTCAGGGTGGTTGATGACTTTATGAGAGCAAGTGGACCCAAGGAAGTACCTTCTTATGTCTGAATCACATAGTCAGGACTGTGTATGACTATATTATCCCTTTTAAGAAACCTCTAAAGGATTGTGTGCCTTTATAAATGTGTTTTGAAGGGGTTAGATGAGTTGTTCAAGGTGATTTAGGTCCTTTAAATGAATAATGATGCTCACAAGGATATCAAGGTACATCAAAATCATTCAATAAAACCTCCTTAAAGCATTGTTAGCAGATTTTAAGGTAAGTTAGCAGTTATTAAGGTAATATCAAATGCTATAATCTCTATGTTTATAAAGTTATTTTTGATACTCTTCATAGTTGATGGAAGGTGACCAAACTCACTCAATAATTTAGGCCTAAAATTTTTCATATCACAAGCCATGTCACATACTCCTTAACAATCCATACATTGAGCTAAATAGGCACTTACAGTAGTACAATCAATTAAGCTTTTTTAAAAGTCATTTATCAAATCATGAAAGTAGGTGGTTATAAAGTTTAAGGTTATCAATGATAAGAATTTGATATTATAGCATATTGGGAAAAATGAAATAATTAATATGACATCATGATGACTTATGAGGTCCATTAAACACTAAAATTATCACTTACGTCCATATAGGTGGAAACATAGTCAAGTTTTTATGCAAGTGAACTTGTGTAGATTAAGAAGGTGAAATATGAAATGCTTATGATATGGATGATGTAAGGTAAAATAGTGACTTTATTGAACACTAAAGAAGGTTCTAGAAGTGAAGAGAAACCAAAATGGCCACCTAAAATTCATATAAGCACTAATGTTGACCTACAACCATGAATAATAGCTCAGTCAATCAGGTTTCTAACCAATGAGAGTTTTTGACGGAGATGCAAGGTTGCATGAACTTATGTTTTGGATGAGTGGGGTATAGATAATGATGAGAATGTTCTCCATTGAATACCAAAATTAGGATTAGTGTTTTTGAAGGAAAATTTACCTTTGATCACCTATAGTATTCATTCATGGATGGCCACAGAATTAGGCCTGAGTGGGAACATAAGTAAACAAGCATATGATAGAGCAGGCCCATGTGAGACATTTCAAGGTGTGAGTATTAGATGTAAATCATATTAATTTCAAAGATTTTTTCAAATCAATAAAAATATCTCTTAAATAAACTTATAGTCAAGAAAGGCAATGTGAGTTGCACCTACAATCAAGTACAAAATGATGACCTACAACTATGACTTTTGGCACAACCAGCAATCTTATATACAACATGGTATTTTTGTGAAGGTTAATAAAGTGATAAGAAGATTTAATTATGAGATATATGAGTAAGTCATAATACCAAAGGAGATTAGAAACCAAAGTAAGGCAAGGGACTTTGGAGGTCTATAGTCAAAAGCTTCAAATCACCACTTATAACTTAGCCTAACTAAGCTTAAAGGACATGGGTGTTAAAGAAGAAAAATAGTGAGAGGTTGAACTAAGAAAATGGAGAGGTGATTTATTAGTATTTTATAAGGTTAAACATAATATCATAAGTTCTCTCAAATAATTTTCTTGGGCCTAATAAGCTACATTCAGACCTAACAAACTACAGTCAAGTCATAAGCTACAGTTAATCTATGCTAAGCAGTGATATATCTTATTTGATAGATGTTTGATTGGTTTAGTGTCTTTTTAAAATATTATAATAATTTTTTAACTGATATAATAGACCTATTCAATGTCTTATATCACCTAAATCTTCTATGTGTGAGCCAAGAATAGTGAATCTCCACCTATAGCCAATACACACACTAGTATTACAAGTGATGAGAACATATACAGGGGCATAAATTTAGATGTGATGGTAAAGATAATTATAATTAAGTTTATTATATAATAATTAGTGTTTCAAGGGTCCATTTCCATTAAGGGTGTTGGAGAAGATCAAGTTCAGTAGAACTGGCACAGTTTATTAATACAGTCCTTTAGTGACTCACAGTCTCACAAACAAAGAGAAGATAGCATGTCTCTCTCAACAAGATTTGAATTAATAATAGTTAGGAGGTAATTTAAATAACATCATTAATGTCTCAATTAGGTTTTTCCTTAGTTAATTAAGAGAGAAACCCAATAAATAGAGTCCTAGGGTCAGGAACACTAATATGACTATAAACCCTAGGCATGATGGAGACAGCTTGTAAAGGAGCATGAAGGAAATAATGATGAAAATAAAAATTGGATAAGATTAAAATGGATTTATAAGACCTATTAAAGGTCTTAAAACTCAAAAAATAAATTCCAAGATGCTAGAACAAGCTCATTTCTCTCCTCAACCTCACAGAATACAGTCAACCTAGCTGAGGAGATACGTTCTTATGCTCATAACAATACAAAAAAAAAAGAGATCATAATATCTTTGGAGGTGTTAGGGGAAATTTTTAATTAAAATTAGTGTCATTTGTTTTTTTTTAAGGCCCTATCCTTTATGAACTATTGTTAAGAAGCTAAGTCACTCACAGGCTACCAGAAAAGCCAGTTTTGACCAGTTTGAATAAATTGATCTCCAAAACACATAAAATTAGTTAAAATTATTCTAAAACCTCTTTAAAATTATTCTAGACTCCAAATAGGTCATCACCATGGTATTTTACTGTACTTTCACCTATATAGATTTGAATAAAATTATAATTTAGCAAGATTTTAAGGCAAAAAAGGGGTGTTGAAGTGTGTATAAGGATGTAAATAATTGGAAGAGGTGACTTGGGATGTATTTAACCTTTAAAATCCAAAAAAAATACAATAAAACCTGAAAGTGATAAAACAAACTTGTTTTTTTAGGGCAGTCCAAAACAGACTTAATGAAGGGCTAGTTTTTTGGCCATTTCATGGTTTGATTATTTGCACAAGGCTATAGAAACCTAAATTTGGCATGTATTATGTCATTATGATAGGTAAATTTAATCAAACACTTTTTTCTAGTTTCACATTTTTGGGTGGTCATTTGGGCCAATTTTCTCCTTCTAGGCATAGGAGGCCTAATTAGGCCTGACTAGATAGAGAAATCATAGAAAAAGAGTACTTTCACTTGGATTTGGATAATTAAATTTTGTATAGAGTTAATATAGGGTACTCAAAAATGTTCATATTTTTCCAATTTTATACATAAAATCTTATGAATAAAGAGTGTTATAGGTTTTTAGGGTTATAACGAATGAGTAAAAAAGGCATGCTTTAGGAGAAAAATTACATCTTATGGACTACTTAATGTCTCCAAATTCCTTATTCCAGGTCTTATGTCATGTTAAAAATACATCCATATATTACATTTTTTTGGTTTAATTAGAAAACTAATTTTCTCTCTCCTACTCCACTTTTGCATAAGGAGGAATTGAGTGATTAAAGCACTAAATGGATGCATAAAAGTTCTTTGAAGGGGGATTTATTAATGTTTCTCTCTCCTCTATGATTAATCAAGTATGGAATAATTAAATTTAAGTTATAATTATGTTTCAAACTTTGAAAAGGTCTCAATAACTCCAAATAAGGCCTTCCTTCCATCACTTAGGATGTTGAAAGAGTCAAACAAGCAATTAAAGAAGCCTTCTAACAGCCCAATAATGTTGGATAAAGATCATAAATCATTGTATAATGTTTCAAATTAAATATTAATGAATACTTTACTAAGCCTTTAAGGATTATTTTCAAGGAGGTGACTTCTTCACCAAGAATGTAGGGTGTACAAGTAAAGATCTAGGAGGTTGTATGGGTCAAAGACCAGAAATGAATGCTCAAGACTCCTTCAACTTTCCAAAAAAGCCTCCCTCAACCTCTATGACATTTTTAAAAACAATTATGAGAGATAATCAAGGTATTTCTACATTGGGTTCTAATAAGACTAAGTAAATGTCATATTCCTAGTTTTTAGGCTCTGCTTTGACTTTCTCTCTGCTTTCTCATTCTCTCTATATGTAAGCCTATGTTTGAATTTGAAACAATCCTTAACCTATGTTTTGGCATATGAATTCCCATAAAAACAATTGTACTTGCCTATTTTGAATGAATAATATTGAATTCATACCTCCTCAAAGCTTGTGTTTAGTGTATGTTAATGGTTAGTTGATGAATGACAATGGTAGTACATGTTTCCTCTCATCTAGTACTTTCCTCTCTACATATTTTTAGGTGTTAATTCATCCTTATAAGTTTCATAATGTGATTAAATCATCTTTTATGTATGGCAAGTGTGATATTTCCTTAGTGTCTTTGAGAGACTTATTGATTACATGCCTTAGATCATGTATCAAGCCAAGCCTATATGTGAAATGTTGATGTTTGGAGACTCTCACTTGAGAAGTACAATCAGGTCCATGTTTTTATTAAACCTTCTTAGTGTACATTAGACAAGTGAAGGACACACTTTGGTGTATCACCTCGGTTAGATAGGTTTTCCTTTCAGTTTACTCTCTTCTCTTTTCCCTTGCAAGCTAGTAGCATAGAGTATAAATCCTAATGAATACATCAAGGGGAGATAGCCCTTAAAATTTACACATTCAATCCATCTATTATTTCACCCATAGCCTAGTATTATCTCCATGTTAATTTAGATTATGAAGGATTGAAACTACCTTCACAAGGGTACAAGTCCAGTAGTTAATAGGCATCTTACTATATCTCTCCATTCTCAAGCATATTCTCAATCAAATGCCTTAGATATATACATCAGCATATATAATGTCCCTTAACATGATGGTACTCACAAAATTCATGTTTTTTGTATCAGTTAGGGAAAGATATTCCTTCAAAAAATAGATTTGGCACAGGCTAGCTATCCATGTTTGTTTGAACCAATTTATGGTATACAAACTCAATAGGTTCCCCAAGGTCACTAAATGCTCTGGCTATGTGAATTCTTCTCTTTAGAGGAGGAGTTTTAAATTGTGAATAATTTTTTGATTGGTTTTATGGAAGTCTATGTTGAATGAATGGAAGTGGTGGTTGTTGAATGGGTGGAGGTAAATGAACAACTAGTGTTTGCACTATTTAAACATGTCATGATTTAGTGATCTTGTTACCAATAACATTTTTATTTTGGTTATAATCCTTTGATCTTTTAGAATTATTGTCCTAAGCTGGCATTGATGTTGGTATATGGATGGGGTTTTGGTTTTGAAGATGGCTTTAGTTGTGTTGTTGGCTTGATGTTAGTTTTGGATCTAGTTCTGATTGGAAGAAGATAACTTAATAATCCCTTTATTGTTAAGGGAATTTTCAATTTGTATCCCTTTCTTAATAACTTATTCCAATGTGTGATCACATTACATCTCAAGATGACAAGATATCTTATTGTGTAATCTTTGACTAAATATTGCATCCAATTACTTATCTAAAAAAATATGAATGTACTAGATAGTAAGTGCTCTCCACCATTATAAATAAACAACAAATCTTTCACCATTTATCTATTTTTCTTAACCCAAATCTACCACTATAATCTCATGTTCAATATTATATGAGATGTTATATGAACTTATTTGAAAGGTCATCAAATTCTGGTATAGAATTCTTTGGCAATTTAATAAGACATTCCAAGGCTTATCCAGATAAACTTTTTGGAAAGAGCAGAAGCAAATATGTCACTGTAGGCCACTAGTTGACAAGCAACAAAAAAAAATTTAAATTCTCTTTCGCGTTACCTTTACTTGTAATTATCAAATTTTAGTAGCTCATAACCTAGAGGAAAAGGTATTTAGAGGTAATCCATATTGAATGAATATGAGCATATCTCATCTAGCTTGAACTTATTTGTTTGCTTCCCAATTTAAATGACTTGAATTGTATCCTTCATTTTCTATAGTTCTTGGGCTACAAATTTGGTTGATGTGTCATTTTATGGTTGAGATTGCACATCCAAAGGTGGATTACCTTAATTAGGGTATAATGGAGGAATGGTATACTAAGGAATGTTTGTTTAATTGATCCAATGACCAAGAATATGTATCCATGCATGAGGATTATATTTTTGAAATAAAATACATTGTTTTTGGTAATCATTCTATCTAGGGTTAACAACATGGCTTTGGTTCACAAACTACAATTGCAGTAAAGACATATGGCTAGGTGGAATGTGTTATTATTGTTAGGTTTAGGTGGGAACTTATTATCTACTCATCAAAAATGTGTTGTATAAAGGGTACCCATTGCTAGCTAAAACCCTATTATTGAAGGTGTTAAAAGTTAGATCCCTATTGTATGTGTGGTTTATTGGGTAAAAGGTAATTATTGCCTAATACCTAGTACCTATTGTATATTAGGACCTTGCTATTGGGAAAACACATGTTATTATTTGGGCACTCGTTAAGGATTTAGAATTTGTTGTTGACCAAACAACACTTTTTATTAACCAATAGAAACACATTATTGATTAGGTAATGTTTGTGATGTTTTTGGTATATCAGTTTGTGCTTGTGTTGGCAGAACATTAGTTTTTACCTGTTGATGTGGTGTAGTGTTTAATACATGTTGATGTGGTACATTGGTTTATTGTTGTCTAGTTTCCCCTATTGAGTATTGAATGAATCCATTGGTTGAGGAGTGGAAGTTGCTTATTATGTTTGGGAACCAGGTGTACATACCTCTTATTTTTTCAAACCACTTAAGGCATTATTTAGAGGAATATACTATGGGTTTCTCTATGGTATACTAGACACACTTTGGTTCACATTGGAATGCATTTGTGTGTTATCCACTACATTTTAAGTGAGGTCTTTTGTATGAACTATAGTTTATTTTGTCATAATTAGGACATTGTGCATAACTCTTACTAGCATGATTTGGCTAAAAGGGTCTATGTTTTGATTTACATAGCCCAAAGAATTAGTTTTTGGCCCTATTGAGGGAGCTAGATCTATAAATGGCATGTTTGAAACAACTATGGAATTGAATTTTTTAGCTAGATTAAGATAGTTTTGGTATTTTTGTTGTGCTTATTCTAATTGATCATCCATTTGACCTTTCCCTTTTTTAAATTCACTTTGGCCTTGTTGAGGTATTTTCACTAAAGTTTGATTGTAACTAGTTGAAGCCTATTCACATTTTTGGTTATGAGGCACATTGATAGGTATTATAATAAAACTAGATAGACTTTCATGTGGGAAGTTTGGTGGGGATTTGGCTCTTACTTATACCACCTTAACTATAATTTCATCTTTTTTTCTAACAAATGGTGATTAAACAAGTATGGGTCATAACTTGTCAGTGTTATTACATAGTAGGGTTGTTGTTAGCTTTGTTCGATAATAAGTATCATCTGATTAAGGTATTATGCCATTTTTTCTTACTTGTGGCTTGGATAGGATGGTGTATTCATCAATTACTATGTTAATAGGCCTTACCATTTTTCTACATATGGAATATTATAAGAGGGATATGGATCCATCTCATATGTTATATCATCACCATATAGTTCTTGAATAAAGGGGTCACTAGTGGGCAAGTTCTCATAGTTTAGATTGTACATGGTCCCACTACATGTATAGAGAGGCATGTTCAGATCTATGATTGGGTCTTTTGAAAAATAAGGTTCATATATGGAAAAAAATAGAGGTCCAAGGCAAACAACCTTTAGCTCTATAAAAGAGGTCCAAAGGTGAAACAATTAATCTAGGTCTAAAGAAAGGGTAAAATAAAATGTGAAAATATGTCTATGGAAAAGGTATTGATTTTCCCAAAGGTAGTTATAGTTAGTGGCAAAGGTATTTAGGAAATGGTAAAATAATTGTGATCCAGGTTTAACAACAAAAAGGAAAGGTGTTAGGTCTTTGGTCAAATGACACAAAGCTAGACTTCTAAACTAGGTATGAAATAATAATGATTTGCCCAAAGGAGGTTATAATCATTAGCATAGAAATTAATGATATGTCTTTCATCAAAAGTCACTAAGTTAGACGTGGAAACAAGGTTTGAAATAAGAACTCAAAAACAACCTAAATCTAAGGTAATTGGCTTGGATAAACTTAATAAATGGCTCAGAAAACAATCTAATTCTAAGGTAATTAGCTTGGAAGTATCACTAATTGGATCATAAAATACTTGGTAATTGGCTCAAAAAAGACTTGATAATTAGCTTACAAAATACTCTTGGCAAATAGACTATGACATTTTAGAACATGGCACAATGAACTCTAAACAAGGCACATGACAACAAAACCTAGCATAATAAAACACCTCTAAGTCTATGTAAAGGTATTTTAAACCAAATTAGAAATCAATCCAAATGTAAAAGGTGAACCACCTAAGCCCGAATTAGATGAGGCTTCGACATAGCCCTAATTATTTTAGGATCTTAACTTTGAAATATTTAATTTCAAATTTAATATAAAAGACTCAAATTTTCTAAAGGTCAATAGGATAGAATTAAATGGGTAGCATAACCATACATTTTGAAACAAAAGGTATGAATGGTTTTAAAACTTGATTTCAAATAAAGCAAGTGTGTTAGAATAAAATGGGCAACATAATAATTCTCCCTTAAATAAGTGACACAAAAATATGGTTTTAAAAACTCTAAGGCAAATGTTTGTAAAAAATGGTAATGTAACAACACTCCTTCAAATAAGTGTTATAATAATGGTTTTGGAATCAAATCCTAGGCAAATGTTTGAAACAACATTGGCAGCATAATGACGCTCCTTCAAATAAGTAGTATAACAATGGTTTTAGAATAAAATCCAAGGCAAATGTTTGAAAAAAAATTGGTAGTGTAAAACCTCTTGGTTCAAAGTGGTGTATAATACATGAAGGTTTTGGACTCATTTCAACTTGACAAACAAATAATGTTAAACCCAAAAAATAAAATCTAGTAAAAGAAAATAGAAAAAGTACTAAGTGCACATCCTATCCCTAAAAATGATAATGTGTGCATAAATTCTGCCAAAGTTTCCACTACTATACCAATGCTCAAAAGGAATTAAGTTTTAATCTAAAAATTAAAGAGTGCAAGTAAGTAGAGTTTTTAATCCCCCATCTATCTCTCAAGCATTGGTACATGGCATGAACTTAGAGTGCAAAGTACTCAACATTTGGCAAGATAGTATGTGACAAAGTGGGGTTGACTAAAATCTATAAGTTTTGAAATGATCTAAATGGTCCCAAGTGTGTCTAACACAAGGGTATATCAAATTAATTATATTTAAACTCACTAACTTACTATGCAAAGGTCTAGTCCTTTACACAACAACTTTAGTTGTATACTATTTAGCGAAGTCTAATGTTTAACATGAACTAATTTGGGTTTTCATGAGGATGGTCAGGTTAGTCACTCAACAACTATTCAATCTTAGTATCATGTGCTTAATTTATATACCCAACTATAGATTGAGGTTAATACAATGTTGGAAGATGAAACCCCAGGTCAATGTACCCCTAAAGAACATCAATAGGTGATGAACTCCCACCCATAAACCAATGGGAAAAAAATAAAAATTAAATATATGAAAATTAAAAGAACTTTAGATGTTATTTTTGGGTCACCCAAGTCACTCAAAGCTTGGGGAGAGCATACATGACATTTATTCCATTTTAAGATAAATAAACAAGGCAATAAACAAGGCACTTTTGATCACCTGAGTTCCTTAAAGGGGACAGGGGGAGAGCATACATGCAAAGTTCATTTTGCTAAAAATAAATTAACCTAAGAAATTTGAAACTAACTAACTAACAAGGAACACACAAAAAATTAAAAATCTCTTAAGAGCTCTAATCTAAAGTGGTTATTTGTTTTAAAATCACTAAACAAGATGCGAATGAAAATTTTACCCCTTGGCCTTGTTTTCTCTTGTAAAACTTGAAAGATGAAAAGACAAGTTGTGTTAAGTAAATTTTAACCACTAAAATGTAAGTGTGTATGAAAATTTAAGTGTTTAGACCTCTCCTTCTCCACTTAGGTTCATACAAAAATGTTAGGGGGTTCCCTTATTTTTATAAAAAAAAAATCCAACCAAAAAACAACTTTTCATTTTTAACTCTCGTTCATTCTATTTACACAATATGAAGTCATCAATTTTGTAATAGAGCAAAATCAATTTCTTGTGGAATAAAATAAATAAAAAATGTTTCTAGTGAAGTTGCCATTAGATAGGTGAAAAATCACCAATTATTCTAGGTAAATTCATCATTTAGGCCTTAAAATAAAGCAAAGTGGCCAAAATTATAAGTAAATTTACTTGGCAAAGCCACTGAAATGAAGGATCAAAGTCAATGTTTTCATTCATCGATGTCACCATTTACATGGAGGTCAATTTAACACAAGTCAATGTCACTAATTTCACCATAGATCAATGTCATCATTTTTAGAGAATTTGCTAATGTAAAGTTGTTAATTTTTACAAAACAAATTATCACAAACATAGGATTAAAATAGGTGAAGTCACCATTTAGCAAGTTAAAGTCGTTGATTAGTGACTAAATAAAATGATGTGAATTTTGATCATAAAACTAAAAACTTGAATATGTAAGTTATCTTTTTATGAATTTTAAAGGTTCCACATCACTCATTTGGTCAATACGGGATGTGTGTCCCACCAAGCATGCCATCATGTAACTTCAAGAATCTGAAGAGAAATAAATATCGTTACTTCCTTATTAGTGAATCTCAAGAGAATTTAAGGATAAAAATGCAATGGAAACTAAACCACTCTTACCTAAGTATTAGGTTGAGATTAACATAATGAACAAAACTACAAATAAGAGATAAAAACATATAACAATGTTGCCTCCCTTGTCAAAACTAGTATTCACTTGTTGGCATAGAGGATGTTCTTGCTCATATTGTGGGCATAGAGACTTTAATCAATGCATTATCCATCTTAGAAGCACTTATATAAGACCACATGTGGCTTTTTTTGGCTTGGCTTGGAGTGAAGCTTTTTGAATCAATTAAATAGCATTATATCATTACTTTGAGAGGATTCTAAAAGGCTTTCCTATAGAATAACCTTACACATAAAAACTTCCTAGAATAGAGTGAGGGCACCTGTATTTATATGTATTAAAACTAACTCTAACCCTAGGGATGTTAGGTTTAATTTTAACCTTGGTTGAGTCTAAAATAACCTAGGTTGAATTTAGGTTAACCTTGGGTTGGGTCAAAGCAATTATGAAGGCTTGACAACTCATTTAAGATATTTATTGCCATTACAACTCATAGAAGATATTTATGAGGTTGTGACTCACATTTTCTTGGAATTTTAGGAATTAATGAATAAATTACTAATTCCATTGACTTTGAACTCATCTTTATTTAAAAAATCGTTATTTAGAAAATGTAATTCCCTAATTCAACTTGGAATTTTTACTTAAGCAAGTTGGTTGAATTTTTTTTTTAATTAATATTTTTTAGGGTTTTTGGCATTTATGAATTGTTTTATATGTTTTGCATTAATAGATCAACATGCCAAGAATGTCAATTTTCTAGGTCATAATTTGACTAAGCTTAAATCCAAGCTATATTATTGGTGCATATAGGGTAATACCCTAAATAATCAATCCTCGACACATTTCTTGGCAATTATATCCGTTCCTTGTATGAAATTATGAAATATAGTGACTTTTAGGCTTAAATTATGTTGTTTTCTAGAAATCAATATGTTACCCACTTTAGGCATAAAAGTGGCCAAAACTGAGTTTCGATAGGTTCCATCGTCAGCAAGTCTAGAAATGTCAAGAAAGGGGAAAGAGTTACTTGAGCCTGCACCCCAAATGTTACCCATTATTGTCACTAAATTACAAGTTGAGAAAACATTTAATATCCTTCATGTATTGGTACTTAATCTAATTTATGAGTCTTAAATTGAACAACAAGAAAAGGATCCCATAGTTGATTCAATTATCCATGTCAAAACATCCATAGATCTTAAGTAAAAGGTACTTGTAGAGTCTTCACAACATTTTCTGGAAGAACTTCAAACATATCTTAATCACCATCAAGTACCATGCATATATAGTCCTATAAATTTGTCTAAGTAAATTCTTTTACAACATGGTCCCATTGAGTCACAAATTGTTAAGTCAAGTTCAAAACTTCCTCGATCCAATATGTCTAAAGGTAATTTTGATGTACATCAAGTCCTATCTGGTACACAACAACATATTCCACTTAAATAATAATAGTTCTTAAGGCAAAAATAAACACAACTTCTCCCTGCTCAACATGTTTCCATTCCATATTCTAACCATAACCAATTTCTATGTTATCCCCTAAAATAATGCATTATCATTCCTTATTCTAATAAAAATCCATACCAAATTCCCTCCAATCCACAATATTATGCATAGTCTTATAATCTTCAACCCACTTTCAAAAATAATCTCCTCATTTAGGAATTACAAGAAATTAAAGAGAACATGTCATGATTATAGTCTGAAAATTAGAATAAAAAATACTAAATGGATCACATATTTTCATATCCATTTGATTCCAATATTTTCAATATACATTTGCCATCTTATTTTAATATTCTAAATTTTGATAAATATAAAGGAAAGGGAGATCCAAGAGAGCATCTAAGCTTATTATTTATGGCTTGTCAAGAAGTCGGTTATGATAGAAACATATTACTTCATTTGTTCTCATGGAGTTTAATTGGAATTGTATTATAATGGTTCACACATCTACCACATAATTCTATTCCAACCTTTGATGACTTATCTGATAACTTTGTCAAACATTTTTCTTATAATATAGAACATGAAGTAACTAAAATCTACTTATGTGCTATCAATCAAAAGGAAGGATAGAGTTTTACCGCTTATCTTCAATGATAGAATACAATAGCTAGTAGATGTCCACATACATTTTCTGGTATTGAATTGACCAATATCTTCATGCAGAATCTAAATTCTAATTTTTCTCTCAATCTCAAACTATAATATCCAAAAACTCTTGACGATATTATCACAAAAGGGGTTCAAATAGAAAGAGCACTGACATGTCAAGTATTGATCAAACTCTATTCTTTAAATCAGACTCCAGGTCAATATTCCAATCAAAATCGAAATCGAAATCAAAGATAGAATTAGAACCAAGCTTTCAATTCCAATTCAACAAATATGGTAGATAAACCCAAGCATTTCAATCATAACAAAAATATGGTGGGTAGACTCCACCATGTCAAAATAGTTCAATCACCACCAATGCATAGGGTAGCTCAATTATAATTAATTAATTTGTAAAGGCACCCTCCTCCAAGAGGGCAGTTTAATTGATGTCCATTTTCCAAATTGGGGGAGCCTATTGAAAATGTGTTCAAAAAACTCATGGCTGAAAATTTGATAAGATGGTCAAACACCAAACCTTTTGATGAGTCTCAACCTAAATTATATTGGTATATGGACCATGAGTATTGTGAGTATCATTTCATTAAAGGGTATTCCATTCATAGATGTGCACAACTTAGAAACATTATATAAAATATGCTTGAAAGATGGGAACTAGAGTTGAATAATGCATCATCTTCTAACAATGGCCAAGACATGGGAATATAAAAAAATCCATTCCCATAGCATGATACTAATCAGAATGAGCAAAGGGAAACTAACATCCATAATCAGTATCAGGGGTCACAAATTGATAAAGTTGATTATCATGCCACTCCTTATGATTACAATACAATTGGATGAATTACGGAACATCATGTTGCTACTATTACTATCAATTCTTGTGCCTATTCTCATATTTTTCAATAATAATTCTTTTATTCTAGGAGTTGGTACACCTAATTTGGGAGTTCCTTCTCTCTATGATTATCATCCATAAGTCATTATTCCAAGACCCCTTTATTCTAGTATTTCTATTCCTAATAAAGATTGTGTGGCCATAACCCAACATGCCAAGATTACCATTTAAGGGACTATTCCTCCTTATACTAATCAAAGTCCACATCCCCATTCAAATCCTATTCCAAATTAGTTAAAATCCAAGTATGTGCCTCCTGTCAAGAAATAATATGACCTTATAGATCAGTTGAACAAAATTCTAGCACAAACTTCTATTATGGATCTATTATGAAACTCTCAATTGCACAAAGATGTTTTGTATGAGATTTTGAGTCAATCTCAAGTACCCAATAATATTTCACTAGATCAATTTCAAACGATGGTTGGACATTTATCTCCTAGTCCATAATTGGTGTTTGACCAAAATGATATATCATATTTGGGGACTTTTCACATAAATTCTTTGTATATTGAGGTCGCAATAACTCATCATAAGATCAAAAGAGTGTTGATAGATAATGAATCTGGTCTCAACATTATTTATATGACTAGGATACACTTTAATGGATTTAAAGAATGACACCATTCCTATCAAAAGATATGACAACATAGAGCAATAATGAACTGGTACCATTTCCTTGCCTATTATGATGGGATTGATTATACATAGTATATTATGTCATGTCATTGATTTGGATCTACCATACAATCTTCTTCTTGGTCATTTATGGATCCATGAGTTGCATGTAATGCCTTCTACTCTACACCAATGCATTAATTTCCCTCATGCTAGAATGAAGGTAACCACTCCTAGATATTTGCAACCTTACCAATATTACAAACACTTAGAAGTAAAAGGTCACTAGTACACTTACTGTCTAGGTGTTATCACTCCCATGAGAAAGGATAAAAAAGTAGTATTTGATCAACTTCTACCTAATTATTTTGATCCTAATTCTCTCATTGCTTCTTCTAAATCCTCAAAATATTCTCATATCAACATTCATGATAAATGTTTAGGCACATATAGTATAGAGGATGATTTTCATTTGGCTAAATTTCCAATATTACCTCAAATCCTATGGTAATCCCAACATGGAATGGCACCCAAAAAGGACATCTCTTCCAAAATCTCTTATGTTTATTCCAAGAAAAGATTTAAATCCAAAACATTTGAAGATAGAAGATGATTCATGGTTATACAACGATGATATATCTTCTTGCTTTCAAAGTAAAAGTATCATGTCCCTAATAAAATCATGGCTCATAATACTTACAAAGGTAAAGGACTAGGGGAAAGAGATCAAGGTAGAATATATCCTATTATACCTATCAAACATGACAAGAAGTAAGGTCTAGGATACAAGCCTAAAGTTTTACCCACTTATCATCCAAAGGACCCATCTTGTGCATTAAAAGGCAATGTTCCCAATAGTGACGTAGAGTCTTTTTATAACATTTACGATGAACTTTCTAGCACTAATATATTTGATACTCATTTTTTCCTCACCATTTATATTATTCCTACTAGTCCCCTCACTCTCCATGATCTCAACCTTATTTATTGGGACCAACAAGATGAAGATCTCATTCTTGATGCATTTGAAAATGATGAACCTATTATAGAGTTCATGGGCTTAAGAGAGGATGTCCCTTTAGGTGATCATAAGCAAGGCTTCATGTACACTTTAGACCCTATAGCCTACTTTGGGAGCAGGCAAATTCCCCTAGTCAAAATAAAAATGAAACATTGAGATCCATTAGTGAAAACATTTATAAGGCACTTTCAAATTAGGGTAAAAGAAAATAAAAATACATGTTTTTTGGTGAAAACTTGTCTCGAGCACCATTAGATGGGGAAATTTGCTCTCCTTCATAGGAGGCCTAGGTGTCTACAAGTCCATGTCTCTCATTCAGTATGGAAATCAAGCCTGGAGATCAAGATGAGTTTGAGCATATAGTTCTATAGGATCCACATTTAGTAGCTCATTGGCCTTTACCTAAAGGTAATGATTATGATTCCTCCTATGTAGGTCCATTTGAAAGTTCACATTCTATATGTGATTATCAACTACCTTCTTTTCCTTTTATTCTAGATGATGGTTGAACCCTCCTTATGAAAGATACAACAGAGGTCAACATTGTTACTGTTCATAATCCAAAGATAATTAAATTTGGTGCATCCCTCACTATAGAGGAATGTGAATTTCTCATTACTCTTAGTAAAAAATTCATTGACATATTTTCCTAGACTTATGCAAATATGCCTAGTCTAGATCTAACATTAGTGGTACATCATTTGCTCATGCATCTAGATGCAAAACCAATCAAGCAAAAGTTAAGTAAAATGCATCTAAAGATTGCTCTATTAGTCAAATTTGAACTAGAAAAATTATTGGCAATAATTTTATCAAGCATATTCCATATGTAGATAATATTTCTAATGTAATACCAATTAGTAAGAAACCAATAGGCATTTGCATCTACACAAATTTTTGAGACATAAATAAAGCTTATCCAAAACATGATTTCCCATTGCTAAATATAGATATGATTATGGATTCAATGGCAAGTTATGATATGTTATCTCTTATGGATGGTTTCTCAAGTTATAATCAAATTAAAATTAATCCCAAATATCAATCCAAGATAATATTCATTACTCCATGGGGTACATTATGTTATCAATTCATGTCATTTGGCTTGAAAAATATTGGTGCCACCTATCAAAGAGCAATGACAGTCATCTTTCATGATCTTCTACATAGTATTATGGAAGACTTTGTTGATGACATTATAGGTAAATCAAAGACTCGTGTAGAGCATCCAGTAGCATAAAAAATCTTTGAAAGGATCTATAAATACCATATGCATCTGAACCCTAATAAGTGTGTCTTCAAGGTTACATCTAGAAAATTGTTAGGCTTCATTGTGTCTCATAGAGGCATTGAAGTTGATCCAATAAAAGTTTGAGCTATCACAAAAATTCCACCTCCTACTAACTTGAAGTAGCTCTATAGTCTACAAGGAAATATCCAAACCCTTCATCATTTCATTTGTTAGTTAGTTTATTGATGTCAGTCTTTTACTTGTATTCTGAAAAAGGGGAAAAATTTTCAATGGAATGAATAATGTCAAGAAGATTTTGATAATATCAATTAATATTTGGATAATTCTCTTGTACTTGTTCCTCACATGCCATGAAAACATTTTTTTATACATTTATACAACTGGAAATGCCTTGGGGGCACTCTTGGCTCAACATGATGATCAAATAAATGAAAGAGTCATGTATTATCTAAGCTAAACATTGGTATCCTATGAGAAAAATTATAGCCAAATGGAAAAATCTTTTCTTGCATTAGTATTTACTACATAGAAGCTAAGACATTACATGTTGAATAATAAAACAATGTTGATTAATAAAATAAATCCTCTAAAATATATATTGGCAAAAGCATCTTTAATTAGTCATATGTCTAAATGGGTGATGTTACTCAATGAGTTAGTACACACAACATAAAACTATAAAAGGGAAAGTGATAGCAGATCAATTGGCATAATCTCCTCTTTAGGATTTCTTTATTATGGCAATGCATTTTCCAGATGAGTCTATAATGAGATTAATTGAGGCACAAAAATAGAAGATATTTTTTATGGCTCTTTCATGTCTCATGGGTCAAGTGTTGGAATAATTTATGTCATGCTGCAAGATGATCTTATTCCCAAGGCAATTTGCATCAATTTCTTATGTATAAATCACATTATTGAATATGAAGCTTCCTAGCTAGACTTTGTCTTACAATACAGTGGAATATTCAAAATCTACAAGTCTATGATGATTATCAATGCATTATCAATTAATTCACTGATCAATACCAAATAAAAGATGAGAAATTGGTATCTTATAAAAGTTTGGTGGATGAGCTTAAATTCAAATTCATCCAGTTTGAATGGGTTCTAAGAGAAAACAATAGATCTGTTGATGCCATGGCCACTATTGGATCTATGATTAAAATTGCTTCAATTTTCATAGAATATCAATTTTTGATTGAGAATATTCTTATTCTAACACATATTTGTTCAGCATCTAAAATGGTGTGTCATTGTTAGTCCCAATTCTCCCTGGTATTATAATATCTATTATTATCTCCAAGATCATATCATTCCCGCTAGCTTATCCCAAAATCAAACCAAATAATTTATCCATAACACTTCCCATTATACCATCCTTGCCAACATGTTCTATCATATAGGTTATTAAGGATCTCTATTTCATTATCTAAATATGAGAGAACTAAATTAATGCTAATGGAAGTTCATGAAGGCATTTATGGTGCACATACTAGTGATTTTCTCTTAGCTAAAAATCTTATTCATACTCAATACTATTGGGCTATTCTAGATGTAGATACACGTGCCTTTATTAAAAAATGTTTACCATGTCAACAATATAGTGATCTTATACATGCTACAGCCCAGGCACTTTGACCAATTACAACTCCTTGGCCATTTTCCATGCAGGGACTTTATCTCATTGGAAATATCAACCCTACTTTTGATGGTCATAAACACATCCTTACTACAACTGAGTACTTCAAAAAGTGGGTAGAGGCAATCCCTCTCAACTATATTACTAGTAAGTAGATTTCAAAGTTTATCTTGAATCATATCATCTGTCACTATGGCACTCTATCCACTATTATATCTGATAATGGTGGATCATTAAAAAGTAAGGATGTTATTTCTCTCTATTCATAATTTCATATCACTTACAAATTATTGACTCCATACTATCTATAAGGTAATGGACAGGCCAAATCTTTTAATAAAACTTTGATCAAAATTCTAAAGAAAATGGTTAATAGCTATGGTTGTGATTGGCACATATTTTCATAGCCTTATGGGCATATTGTACCAATGCTCACACTCCTACTGATGCAACTCCTTATTCCTTGGTTTATGGATTTAAATCCATTTTTCTTATTGATGTTGGGTTTCCCTCATTGTATATTTCATTGCAAGGTGTTCTTGATGAAGAAGACTAAAGAATAGGTAGATTAGTAGAATTGGAACTTCTAGGTGAGAAATGACTAGCCACCTTAAATCAACTCAAGGATTATCAAAATTAGTTATGGGGGCTATAACAAGAGAATTATTTCTCAAGAATTTGAGCTTGGTGATCTTGTGATCAAATAAAATCAAAAGAATACAAATGTTGAATAAAAAATGAAAGGCAAGTTCAAACCAAATTGGTTAGGCCCCTTCATTATCATAGTAAAATATGGACTTGGTGCATACATGTTGGCTACTCTAGAGGGTGATGAATTTGATGATCTAATGAATATTATTCATGTTAAGCATTTCTATGATTAAATTATTATGTTATGGCTGATATGCATTCCCTATTTGGGGGCATCTCTATTCTATTGTGTCTAAGTCATCTTTATTCTCCCATGCTTGGGGCATTCTATTCTAGATATGGACATTTTTTATCTTTCAACTTGTAGGACTATTATAGTTCTCTTGAATTCTTAACAATTCCTATTTACATCCCTCTATATAACTCTTTCCCACCGATATTTATTGGTGCAAGGAAGAAGTTACATCCTATTCACTACTACAGTTGAAAGGTTGCCATAAAATTATTCATATTTGATCATTTTCATGTTCATGTCTCTTGTTCATATTGAGGAATCATGCCCATGAATACCTTTCCCTTTGATAAGTGTTTTTGTATTTGTTGTTTCCCATTTCATATCTATATATTCTCTGGGCAAAATATCCCCTATTTATACCCTATTCCACAAATCCCTAAAAAAATCAAATATTCCATAAATCCCTAAAAATTTAAATATCCTGAAAATATTACAAAGTCAAATATCCCAAAAAAACCTAAACATTCAAAAAAGTGCATAAAATCCTAAACAATGGTGTTCTCTCCCACAAGGTACCCATATCTAATTTGTGATATTTGATTATTTGTTCTCTTATTATTCAAATTAAGTCTCTGATTACTTATATGGAGAGGGCACAGTATCTCATTGATGATTTTCATTTCCTCATGATTGAAGAACATTTTTGATAGTAGTGGTACCAACTTTCCATGCTCTTACCATTTTTTGAGCTTATAATTTTCATGCTCTCACCATTTTGTGATCTTGTCTCTATGTTATTTTTATTTTTCAAGGTTCAACTTCCAATCTCTTGTCATTTTACAAGTTTATCCTTTCCATGCGCTTGTCATTTTGTAAGTTAATCATTTCTATGCTCTCACCATTTTGCAAGCTTGTCATTTCCATTTTATTTTTGTTTTGCAAGTTAACCATTCTCTTATCATTTTATAATTTAATCATTTCCACACTCTCACCATGTTACAAGTTTAACCATTCTATCTCACATTATTCATTCTTATCCCTAATCATAGTTATGATTATTCTATGTCCATTTTCAGTTGAACTACGATCTTGTTCCATTTTATGCTCTCACCATTTTGTGATCCTATTCCTATGTCTTTTATGTCATCAAATCTCTTTACTTATCATCAATTTTCTTCAATCCCAATTTACTTGGGAGAATTACATTTGGCCTGAAGTTCATGTTGGATCCAACATCCATCAAACTATGTAGGTAGCACCCACTTTCTTAGGGCATTTGGAGTCAACTCAGCCACTTCCTTCTTATTATTTTATTACCCCCTATGGTCATGATCATTTTATCATACCCTAAGTCTCAAATAGTAACACCTTATTTTCACACACACTGATTTATTGCATGAAATTTTTACATGCTTTCATTTGTGTGTTTCTGAATGAAATGTATACTCACTTTTGTTTGTGTTTTTATACATGGGATGTTTACTTTCTTTCATTTGTATGTTTCTGAATGGACTATTTATAGATTTATCGAGTGCCTTCACTTGTTACATTTTGCTTCCCATATGACTCATGGTTTATTAATCAAGATTTTAGATGTGATTGAATGTCTTCAAGCTTGATTTCATGGATTGTTTATTTATTTAGTAATGCATTGCATGTTACTCGAGTGCCTTAATTTAGTATATTATGTTTCTCATTTAAGTCTTGATTATTCATATCATGGTTTTGAGTGGTTAAAACTTATATAAAAATTGGATTGATTGTAATGCATCATGTTATACATTTGAAAACTTGATTGTCCGTCTCTTGTTTTAACTTGTATACATTTGTATTTTGAATTCAACTTGCTACGCATTTTGACACATGAATGTTATCAGACCCTTCCTAGATTATGATGTATATTGTCATATGTAATATAAAATCAAGATTTATAACGGTTACCATGTCAATGAAAACAATCTAATATATCTCTATATATATGATCTAATCATCAAAAATTAATAAGCATCATGATTATCAAGCTTATCTATCACATCAAATGATAAGTATGAGCATAAATTTAATATCAAAAGCATATCAACTCATATCTAATTTATGATTAAGAGACATAAGTAAATATAAATAGAGAAACACATGAGATAAACATAGAATATCAAGGATCTCATATATATATATATATATATATATATATATATAAATGATAAATGTCCATGTACAACAAATGGGGAATATACATCAAAACTAGAGAGTGTAAGTACAACTTGACTCAATCAAATGCATAATGAATATATCAAGTACAAATCTCAAAATACAAGGTACAATATCTCCAATCAAGTCAACTTTGACTATGATTATCTCTCATAGATCTATCCATATACTCTCCTTGATGAGAACTATCTTGTCCCCCATTTGGTGGTGGCAGTTGTGGTGTTAGTGGAAGAATGGTCATTGATTGTGGTGTGAGTTCTACAACTGATCCATCCAAGGTTGATGACCTATGAAATTGAAAATAAGATTTAGATGATGAATACTATTAGGCCCTGTACTCTAAAAATGTAGGCCTCTTAGTGGCCTCAGATACTTTTACCTCATATAATGTCTTATAATATTTAGCATCATCTTTAGCCCATATGCTCTTGTCATAAATGGATATAACTCCTCTATCCATAGCCACCTCTCTAGCCTCATCTTGCTCAATTTGTAACCTAGCCATTATTGCCTATAACCTATCCTTATCAGCTTGTAGTTTATCTCACTCTATATGTGTCATGTCTCTCTAGGCTACTACCTACACATGACCCTAAACAACCACATCCCTATCTAATCAAGTTGTGTCCCTTTCAAATATCAAAGTATCTCTCTCAGTGTTGAGTTGTCTCACTGTTAAATTCAATCTAGCTATCTCCACTCTCAGCCTAGATATCTCAACCTGATCCATATTAATCTACCTATTGTTAATCAAAATCACACCCTTGAGGAAGTTATTCATGTCCTCCTCATTTAGATGGCATATGGAGGCAACTCTAGGTTTTGGGTGGCCTAATCAATGAGGTGAATCTCTAGATAGGGCTAGCTCCCCTAATGCTTCACCTTGAAATTACTACTAAACCTACTGCTTATTGGGAAAAGGGGTAGAAATGACTGAAAATAAGTAAATGGGAGGTGATGCACCTAACCTGACACCTTCCACTTGCCTATACTACACTAAGAACATGAACAAGGACTAAAATCTATTACACTAACTCTACATGAGTCTTCAAGCATCAATATTTCAATATGAAGGTATAGTTAAGACATTAGCCAAGAGGGATGAATAAGAGGTCTCATAAGAGACACTAATGAACATTTTCCATAGTTAGCCATTGTAATACCATGTTACACACTTTATATGACCTACTAAGATGAATGAAAACTTGTAAAGATGTAATAAAATAGGATAAATGAAAGGAAGTTGCATACACTATCACAAACATTCATCAAACTACCCTAGATATACACTAGTTGTAGTATTGAGAAGGCTGGAATCAACATATATTCAATTAAAAGTCAAAGTATAAGTGCTTATTAGGGCAGGGCTTTACCATACTATAATTGAAGATCAAAGGTAGATCAATTTATACAACATTTCTATGCTAGAAAGAGTCCCTCTAATAATGATGATTATACCTATTTAAATAGGTAAAAATCCAAAGCTTAGGGTTTTGACTAGTCTCACCCACTACAGGGTAGTTACAAATTTGAATCATGACTAGAGAGGTTGGTTTAGGGAGTGGGATAATACTCTTAGGAACACCATGGCCAAGCCTATATAACTACCTACCACATGTTTTTGAGCTTGAAATTTCTCTTTGTCACTTATGGATGCATTCATTTCCATAATGGCTAGGACCAAATTCCATACCCCCTTCCCCCCACTCTGTTAGTCAGGGTTGAACTACACATGATTCACATGTCGATCTACCTTGATTCTATGAATCAATTTGGTTACATAGTCTATTTTTGACCTATCAATGGTCTTTATGGCCAAATAACCTATCAAACTTAGGTTGGTACACTAATGATGTTATCACTACTACATGCCCTCTTTTTGACCTCTTTTGATGATTTTGATGGCTAAATAGGTCATAAAATTTAGGTTCATGCCTTACTAGTTATGTAACTAATGTGTCTTCAATTCTGATGGGTCCCTACCATGTGGCTTCTACTCACTTATTTATAATGTTTGGATGAGGCTTCAAATGGATGCTAATTGTTCCTCTTACAGTAAAGTGAGATTTTTCCATGTGGAAACATCTAACTCACCTATTACCCCAATGCACTACTACATTTGCATGAACCACCCTGGGGATTTAGAGTAGTGGTATTTCACCATGTGGTGTCATCCCACTCACCCATTAGCTTGAGACACTGACATATCTCTACACTACATAGAAATATCTAAGAGAGCAGAGCAATAGGATTATGCCACATGACATCATCCCATTAACCTGTTAGCCTATGGGGTTTGAGATTTATATAGATAATTTTGGGTTACCAGGTCTTTGATATTATGACATGTGGAAGCATCCCATTTGTTTGCTTACTTAAAGCTTTGTTGACATCATCACTTCATCGAGAAAACTTTGAATAAAATTGGCTAAGTTTGAAAGCCTTTGAAACAAGCATGAGACCATCGAGAAAGTGATGCATGGCACTAGATAAAATTTTGAAGAATTGATTAAGTGTTGAGATGATTTAAAAATGGGTTAGACTTACTATGACCTATGAAATATAGTCACATAGAATCAATAGGATTAGACCAAAGCCTTGTCACACTAACAACCTGGGAAATTATTAGGACATCATCAAAGGCTCGTCAAATTTAACTTAGTGCTCCCAAAACCATCACTAGGGAAAAAGAGACCAAAATCAACTAAGAGTTAAAGTGCTTCTTTGCATAGGCTTGAGGCTAAATAAGGGTGACATGTGGCTCTAATAAACTCTAAAAAATAATTAAGTCTTTGTGAATTTTTTCATTTGACTTCTTTTTTTAGCATCTATGTTCAGAATAATTGTTCTAACAATTCTTCATAGCAATTTTCCCAAAGATAAAACACTTATCCAATCTTCATGAAACTCTTTCAGTCTTCTATATTTAGAATTTTTATTCAATCCTTTACCTTATCCATTTTTTCAAACTTAACCAAAATTGAAAATATACGACTCTGCACCTAAAACTCTGAATTGATAACTAGATGATGGTCTTCCATGGTGACCAAAAATGGTCAACATTTTTGGCAACCTTTGTGGGTTGCTTACCTACTAATCAAGAATCTATTAGTTTTTTTAAAGATATCCATTAGGAATGGATTCATAGAATCATTCCAATTTTATTTTGAAAAAACAAGCCCTATTGTAACTTGCTCAGTCTGATGCTGAATAACTAGACTGAGATTCACCTCCCAAATGGACAAGGGAAACAAGAAAAAAAATTATGAAAGCACTTAGAGGAAAGGCAACAAATAAACTAATGTGAAACAATACTTAGAGGAAATAAAAAACAACTAATCTACCCTAAGCTAACCAACTAAAAGACTATCTAAACTTGAAGCCATTAACTAGTTTAATAAAATAGTTGCCCTTTCTCACCAACTTCATGTAGCTAACAAGATTGATGACAGCCATGAGAGAATAGAAAAGGGGAAACTGTATGTTGGACTTGACAACCTATTCTCCTTAAAAATCAACCTTGTACACCTCTTCGATCTTTCTTGAAGCATGAGTGATCATAAGTGTGTGTTTAGACATCTTGAACATGTTTAAGATCATCCTTCTATTCTAAAATGAACATAATATGCAGTGGCTTCTCCTTGTTAGCCTCTAGTTGAGCTAAGTAGTTGATAAGACATGCTCTAGTTATGGTATACACCTCATCATTCTTCACCTCATGACAAACTTATACCTCTTCATAAGTTGATTAATCAAATTAAATGGATTAATACACCTGTTATGACATACTTGTAGCATTATCTTCAAGAAGAAAAGATTTTTACTCCTTAAGGGGTTGAGGCCAATAGAGGTCTATCTTATCTTCCAAGAGAAAATAAGTGTCTAAAAATTGGTTGAAAATTTGATAACCCACCTTGAAGACCTCAAAAAAATCATCATCAAGTGGAATTGATTAATGGAATGGCAGGTTTGAGGGACTGGTTTCTCCTTGTTTATTGGTTTGCTTGACAAAGTTGCCTTCCTCGATCTTGATCAGAGCATAGTCTCCTTAGAGAAGAGTGAACCTAATTTTAGGACTTCAAAAAAAGTCTTCAAATTGCCCCTAATTTTTTTTACATCTTAATTAGGTCTTCTTATGGCTCATCAAACTCCTCTTGGTCATTTGAAACTTCTTGAGAAACATTCAATTGTACCACTACTATTGCAACAACCTCATGTAAACTGTTCTCATGGAGTACACCCTCTTATTAAGGCCTACCAATTTATTCTTGAATGTCCTATTGAACCTCAAAACATTCCTTATCCCATTCAAATGAGTCATCAGGAGCTTCTTCAATTAGTGCAACAATCTTAAAAGATTAGGAAGTTCTTCTTAAAAGGCCTACTTCTCTTGGATGATTTGTTCATTCTTAAAGTCTTCTTGAGGTTTATTTGTATGACTTGATATGGTAGAGTCTTCATCACATGAAACAAATACACCTTGAACTTCTTCACTCAATATTTCGCCATGTTCAATAGTCAATACAACTGCCTCAACTTCCTCTTCATGATCATGAGGATCAACATTCTTGGGTGCAAGCTTATCTTCTCCTTCATCAAGAATCAGGAGAGTGATTTAAGTGAACATGATGAGGAAATCATCAATGGTAGATCTCATCATTTAAAATATTGATTTTATCTTCTTTGTCTCAAACCTAATCCAATGTTAGGAATTTGAGGCAAGTCGAACACAAAAATCAATAGTGCATAGAGAGAATTATTTTTAATTACATAAATATTTTGATATGTTCTCTGACTTATTCATTAGAATTCACTTACAAATATATAGGACCTCTAATTCCTATAATAAGGGATTCCCAAATCCCTACAAAATCTCTCCCAAATAATCTCCAAACTATATGCAACACTATATTGTTATTCCTAACAATATAATATCAACTATCTAATATAATATTATTGTATTAACCATACGGTTACTAGAAACCTTGTAACTAATATTTACCTCTTGGTAAATAAACCATATTAAATATAAAACATACTATTTACCTTTTTATAAATACCCAAATTCACAAAATGTGAAAACTAATTCATAACATTCCCCCCATAGTTTTTACATGGTGCAAAAACATTCACACTCTTATCTATAGTATGCTCACCCATTGTCACATGCCCTATTTGGATCATGACCTTGATATAAAGAGATCCTCACTCCTCCCATGGTTTTACATGTTTACCACAAACCTTGACATGAACAAAATGAACAAAATTGTATGCCATCACATACTCTTAGGTCTACCTACTACTGACATAATCTTGTTGTACATGACCACTATATGTGAAGGAACACATCCCACATTTACTTTACATGACTGAAATTGACGTGTCACTAGGGGTCATCTCCATAAAGAAGTAAGGCAGTCATATGATCTCTGTAGTAGCTACTCTCCTAACTATTACCAAAACATTGTTCATCTCCTGTGGTTTTATGGATGTCTAACACAAACCCTTTCAAGATCCATGATCTAACTTATATTGGTGATTTTATCCTTTCAAGATGTTTTCACATTAGGGAATCATGTTTGGAATTCACACACAAATTACATATCTTAAATAGGCATTATTATTTTGTTCTTATTTTGAAAAGACACAATGGAAACTATAAAATCACACCACTCAAAATGTCACCACATTATTGGTGTGACCCTGTCATTGGTGACTAATGAGAGGTCACTGAAAAGACCTCCTTCCTCCATGTATCCTCCATCCTCCAGTTAGTGAATATGATTACTCATCAAAAATGTCTAAGTAGCTTAGGCACATGAATTTTTTGAGGGAAATCCCCCCCATAATGCTGACATCACGTACAAGTGACAATGCATCCTTTATACATTTAATTTTATTTGACATACTTGATATTGAGTTAGTGATAATTTTGAGAATTACTCTATATGACATAAAATGACCTAAAAAAATAGACTCTTGACTCATTTTTTATTTATTTATTTATTTTAAAAAACATGAGTTTTAGAGATAAAACAACTCAAATATAAACAACACTTTGTTTATATAACTATAAAATAAAATTGTGGTTTTAACCACATTAAAACTATGACTTTAAATGAGAAATTTTAAAAAGTAATATATTCACATTACTTTTTGAATGACACAAACATATTAAACAAACATAAAAGCTTGACCAATAACTTAAACTAATTTGAATACACAAAAAATAAGGAAACCTTCTTAACTATAACCTAATCTGAGGATGACTTTGCCCATGATTTGAATTAGCATATGTCTATTAAAATGAAGAATTCAAAAAATATTTATGGTGTGATGAGTGAACCAAATGGTGGTGCACACGTATACATGATGAATCAAGTACAATATTCTTAATTACTATAGAATATAGTGATGACAGTTGTAAATCTTCAAGTGCAATGCAATCCAATGAGGATGTGAAGTATATCTAAATGATGCACAATGTATATGGATCTAACTACATAAAGATGACTAAAGATTGGTAGGTATATGCACATGATAGTAGGCACATAACAAGCACATATTTAGCTATGTTTGTGTGATGGAAAGAGTGTTGAATGTATGCAGATAGTGGAATGAAGCATAATTAAGGTCACTCAATGCATTGATTCCTTGAGTCAAATCCAAGACTCATTTAGAACTACAGTCCAACAAATAATAAATAGAACATAGGCTTAGAATGAACTAGTTCTAAATTTTTGTACATGCAAGAATTTGAATGTAGATGTGAATGATTTTTTAGCATAGTGATTCAATATATTCATGATGTCACCATTATGACACCCATATAATATATTTGACAAGATTTCTAAAAGGTCATAGAAGCTTTTATCATTGAAGCCTTAATCTATAAATCTTGATCTGCACACAAGCTATGCACTAAGCAAAAAACTAATTTTATTTTCCCCTTCACAATAGCTTGCATGATTATTTAAGATTTATGGTGGCAGGCCTCCTCATCTATGTAAACACACTCTCATAACAATCCATAAATCTATTATATTCTACAAAACTAAAGATTCTAAAAAAACAAAACTCGGTAGTTTGTTTTTCTCATGAATGGGGTAATTATAAAAGAAATGAAGTTACCACTTTAGACTTCATCAGCAATCCATTATAGGATCCTCCCACTCTGATACCATTGTCAAGAATTGGAGGAGAACCGAACTTAAAAATCAATAGTGTATAGATATAATTATTTTTAATTACACAAATATTATGCTATGTTCTCTGATTAATTCATTAAAACACACTTACAAATATATAGGAACTCTAGTTCCTATAATAAGGGATTCTCAAATCCCTAAAAAATCTCTCCCAAATAATATCCAAACTATATGTGACATTATATTTGTATTCCTAACAATATAATATCAACTATCTAATACAATCTTTTCATATTAACCATACGGTTACAAACAAACCTATAACTAATATTTACCTCTCGATAAATCAACCATAGTAAATACTAAAACTTACTATTTACCTTTTCATAAATACCCAAATTCACACAATATGAAAACTAATTCCAAACATCCAATGGTATGATGATGACTATCATTGATGATTTCCTCATCATCTTCACTTAAATCACTTTTCCTATAGCCTTCTTGAGGCTCACTTGTGGCTGACTATTTTTCATCAAGCTTCTATACAATAGGGTCTTATTCCAAAAGGGAGATGGTGGGATGGAAAAAGACTTCATGAGGATGTTTAAAGCTTGTGAGGGTGTCTTTCCAACTTGGGATATTGAAGGACTTCTTTGGGAGCTCTTGGGGAAGAGGAAGAGATTTTTGGCTAAGACTTCTTCATTTTTCTCCTTCCAGGTAGTAATCAACTTCTTACATTCTGATATACCTTGATCTTCATGGATAGCTCCAACTTAAGGGGTGGATGAAGGGTTAAATAAACTTGGGAACTTCCTTGTTTCAGCTTCTATAACTTTTTCCCTCTCTTTATTTTAGATTTGCATATGAGGAATGGGCGATAAATTTGGAAACTTCCTTGGTTGAGGAGTTTGAGGGACTTTAAGGAGAGTAACTTCAAAAATTGATCCATCTTGATAACATACTATTAAAAGATTTATTAGTAATAAATACATAAATTGACGCAAAACAATTTCACAAAATCATAATAATAGATATAAACAGAGATGCATAAAGAACAGAAATAAACATGCATAATAAGAAGACCAGATTTAACATGGTTCACCTAATGTGGGTTACATCCACCAAGAAACACTTGCTCAAATTTTATTATAAGCCATGAGAATACAAACCACTCTTAGATTAGTCTTCTTATAATTATAATGCACATATATTATTTAGAGTTTCACTTAACAAACCCTCCTAAATTCACACACTATATTCTTCTTTCTCAAAACCCTAGTTCTCATGATGTATTACCTATGAAATATCCATCAATACATAATACATCAACAAAGCAATATTATAAAATAATGGGTACCAAAACCATGGGCAAAATCAACCTAAAATGGTTTCCCATTAAAAGGGGTCCAAACCCCTACTTTTTGAGGGCTACCACCCCTAAACACCTACTCGAGGCCTGACCTGACCCTAAACCCTAGTGAGAAAAACATATAGAGTGCACAGTACATTTAAAATGTACAGTATTTGAAAATACATTAAATTTTAGAAATAGTCTCCACAACACAACAAGCTTGGCCTTAAGCTTAAATTCATGTACTTTAGTAATCGTTGCTCCTCTTACATATGCACATGTTGACTAGTCATGGGATTGCTTACAAGGAAAACACCACTTAGCCCTTAAAAGTATGTCAGTAAGTGGAGATAGGTTATGAGTAGGAGGGGGCTAGGTTGGAGCATATAGAGATACATTAGACTGACTCAGCTCATCAAATGGCTAATAAATAGGTTGCAGATCTTGATTAGGGGACTAATAATAGAAGGGAGGATAACATTCAATATAGGGATGTTGCTTATGCTGATAACTAGATCTGTATGGAGGAAACATAAGGTCATTTTAAGGTCGATATGGTTCAACATATGGATGATATGAATCATTATACTACTAATAAGGAGGTGTAAAACATAACTCCTCTCTATACCCAGTCATCTAACTTCATGAGGCAAACAAAATCAAGAGAACACTATTGATAATTTTGAAAAAGTTACCTGGGTTACTAGAACTAGTTGATTGGATCACTTAGAGTCACCATTGATGTTTGAGGATATGCCTATAAAATCCTATCTATCAAACTACAACACCAAAAATCCCTCAATAAATGACAATCTATCCCATTAAGTTTGCCAAAAATTATTGTCAATCTAAATCTTACCCTTGAGGAATTTAGTCACACCTTCCTCATTTAGATGACACATGAAGACATCTCTAGGGTGTGGGTGGCTTAATCAATGAGTTAAAACTTTAGATAGGTTTAGCTCCCTTGATGTTTCACCTTTAAATTACTACTAAACCTAGTATTTGTTGGAAAAAGGGGTAGAAATAATTGAAAAACAAGTAAATGGGGGGTGATGTACCAAACTTGGTGCCCTCCACTTGTCTATACTGCACTAAGAACATGAACAAGGACTGAAATCTATTACACTAACTCAACATGAGTCTTCAAGCATCAATATTTCAATATGAAGGTTATGGTCAAGACATTAGGCAAGAGGGATGAACAAGAGGTCTCATAAGAGACACTAGTGAACACTTTCCATAGTCAACCATTATAATACCATGTTACACACTTCATATAACTTGTAAAGAGGTAAGAAAATAGGACAAATGAAAGGAAGTTACAGACACTATCACAAACATTCATCAAAATACCTTGGATATACACTAGTTTTAGTATTGAGAAAGCTAGAATCAACATATATTCAGTTCAAAGGCAAAGTACAAGTGTTTATTAGGGTAGGGCTTTACCATAATCCAATTAAGGATCAAAGGTTGATCAATTTCTTTAGCATTTATGTGCTAGAAAGAGTCCCTCTAATAATGATGATTCTGCCTATTTAAATAGGAAAAAATCATAGTTTGGGGTCTTGACTGGTCTCCCCCACTAATGGTGTGGTTAAAAAATTGAATCATGATTGGAGAGGTCATTACAGGGAGTGGGAGAATCTTCTCAGGAATGTCATGCACACACCTATGTAATTTCATGTCACGTATCTTTGAGTCTGCAATTTCTCTTTGTCACTTTTGGATGCATTCATTTCCATGATGGCTAGGGAAAAATTATATCCCCCTTCTACCCACTCTACCAGTCAAGGGTGAGTTTCACATGATTTACACGTCAAGCTACCTTGTTTCTATGAATCAATTTGGTTGCATAGTCAATTTTTAGCCTATTGACAATATTGAAGGCCAAACAACCTATCAAACTTAGTCTAGTCAACTGATGATACTATGACTACCACATGTCCTCCTTTTAACCTCTTTTAATGAATTTGATGGCCAAATAGGCCATCAAAATAAGGCTCATGCCTTGTTGGTTATACAACCAATATGTCCTTAGTTATGATGGGTCCCTACTATGTGGTTTCCACTCAATCATCTAGAATGTTTGATTGAGGCTTCAAACAGATGCAGATTGTTCATCTTATGGTGAAGTGAGATTTTACCATGTGGAAACATCTCGCTCACCTATTGCCCCAACACACTATTTCATTTACACATATCACCCCAAGGCTTCAGAGCAATGAGATTTCACTGCATGGTATCATCCTAATCACTCATCATCTTGAGCCTCTGACATCTCTATGGGCTACACAAAAATATCTAGGAGAGTAGAGAAATGGGATTATGCCACATGGCATCATCCTGTTAACCTATCAACTTGAGGGATTTGAGCTTTGTATGGATAATTTTAGGTTATCGGGTCTCTAATATTGTGACATGTGGAAGCATCCCACTTGTTTGCTTGTCCAGAGTTTTGATGACATCATTGCTTTGTTGGGTAAACTTTGAATAAAGTTGACTAAGTATAAAATCCTTTTGAATAGGCACACGATTTTTAGGAGAGTGATGCATGGCATTGAGCAAAATTTTGAAGAATTGACTAAGTGTCAAGATGCTTTGAAAAGGGTCTAGACTTATCAGGACCTGTGAGTGACTATTGCATGGTGTCGAGAGGCTTGGACTAGATCCCTGACACATTAAAACCCTAGGAAACTATCAGGACATCACCCAGGCCCTATCAAATTTAACATAGTACTCCCAAAATTAACACAAAAAGAAGAGCCCAAACTCAACTAAGTGTCAAAGCACTTCTTCGCATAGGCCTGGGGCTACATAAGGGTGACATGTGGCTCTGGGAAGCTATAAAAAATAACTAAGTCTTCTTGACTTCTACCACTTGGGCTTCTTTATTCGGCATCTATATTTAGAATAATTGTTTCCATAATTATTCACAGCAATTTTCTTGAAGATAAAACACTTAGCCAATCTTCACAAAACTCATTCAATCTTCTATCTTTGGCATTTTTGTTTAGGACTTTACCTTAACCATTTTATAAAATTTAACCAAAACTAAAAACCTATAAATCTACACCTAAAACTTTGAATTAACAGTTAAATGATTCTCTTCCATAGTGACAAAAATGGTCAACACTACCCTTGTGACATAAACAACCACTACGACCATTGATATAATCTACCCTATAGTCTAGTTAACTCTTATCTCTCAAGCACTAATCTTCTATCTCAAACTCACTATGAGTGCCTCTATCTCTATTGATATGGGAGGTCTACATGAACTTGACTATCTTGGATTCCCTATCCCTTATGGTCTTTGCCTCATCTCTAGCCTTTTTATGTCCATCTAATCATCCTTCAATCTTATCTCCACCTCCTCCTCCACATATTTTATCTCCATGTCATCCCGCTCCTCTATCTTGATATCTTATAGATGATTAAACTCACCAAAATCCCCTCCCTCATCCTCTCCTTCCTCCTCTCTCTCATTCTCCACCTCCTCTATCACTCTCCTCACCCATAGCCCTAACTCTTAGAGCTCTCCCTGCCTGTGCCTCTATACCTCCCTATGAAATAGTCAATCTAACTAGGCACTACTTAGCCCACCATGTAGTGTATGCATCTATCACCCATATATCATCTTGACCTCCTATATATGCTTAGTTGACCTGGGTCCCCAATCTAAAGCTTACTCTATCCTCTACTCTATTTAGGGTTGGCCCCCACTCTTTAGTCTCCCTCACCACATGAGTAAATTTATGTATTATGGTTAGCATAACTAATCAAATACCAAACTATCATAATATCCTATTTGGTTTGTATCATTCAATAGTTTAATCCTGTCTCCCAATGATGCAATACTAAGTAGTCATGTATAACATCATCACTGCATCCTCTACCCACTAGAACTGGATTTCATGATACATTCTCCAAGTGATGTTAGTCTCCATTAAGTCATTGATTATTCATTTGTAGTTTCGAATATCCCCTAGATGACCCTTGTGTCCTGGAACCCTCTACTCCCATCCATAAGTAATAACTCATCTGGAGCCCTTAATCATTGCATACCAATGGGGCACTCAATCACTATATGTTCTTATGCCCAATCTTGTAGCAATGTTGAAGGGCTTATGTTTTGATGCCTATGGTGAGCCAAGTAATGTAAATCATGATATATATGAGCTAAGATCACTAGTCCCCATACAAATACAATTGTGTCTACTAACATATCCCTAACTACATTATTGAGCCCTATAAGTTTGCTCTTATCAGGTAATAGAATGTCACTGACAATAATCATAAGCACAAGAATAACTTGATCATATACTACTAGCATACGATGATCCTCGTCCATCACCTTCTCTCAAGGAAGGTCCATCACTAGCATAATCTTATCAATATAAATGTAACTAGTGTGTACCATCTCAATACCTAGAGGCCTTATCAACTCCAAAACTACTTGTCTCCCCCCAGAGGTAACTAGTATAGTGGTTGACCCACAATCAAAACATGAAGTTTGCAATGAAAATCCTCTAAGGTCATTACCATCTCTTATGTGGGTAACTAAATGTAGATGTATTTGACCTCTAGTACTCTTCTATCATTCTTAGTAAGGCTCTATCTGCTATGATCAGGGGAATACTCATAATAGTGTCAAAGAATCCTAGTAAAAACTTCATCCATAATCCAAACATCTGTAGGATGGGTGAACATCACTCCCAAGAAATAAGGACCCCCACTTGCTCCTAAAAATCAATCCAAATCACTCTATTAGTCCTCTATTTCTACTATCTACATATCATTTCTATTGTATATTCATGTCTACTAGTCTAACAATCATCTGTCTAGTTCTATCTTATTCAATTTCTAATTCATTGGTCAATTATGGTGATTTCACTATTATTCAGTCAAATTCACCATTTGACATGGAAATTTCACTATTACTTTGATGAAATTGATGTTCAATAGTCTTGATGATTTCATCATTCTCTTGTTAATTTTGTTCTTCTCATCATTTTCACTTTTAGGTTAACCTAGTTTTTCTCTATGTTTTTGTTGTTTAGAAGGGTGATATCATTGATCATGAGGACAAATTTGACAATGAGGTAGAGCACTCTAAACATTTTAACCAAAGAGTGATTTCACCATTTTTGAAGATGAAATCACTAAACCATTTGATAATTTTGCTAAGCATTTGACAATTTTGCCATTTTCAATGATGAATTCACTGATTTTACAAACAAATTTGTCGATTCAAGAACAGTGGTTTTATCATACAATCAACTTTCCTAAGTAATAAATTTAGTTAAATGTGAAATTAAAGAAAAAACAAAGGTGCCTACCAGTGGCCCTATCCTTCGTGGTCGCATGTGCTCTCAAACTTGGTCTAAAAGTGATCTAGAAAGTCCTCGACATGACATTTTGTCTCGATCTCTCATGCACAGATTAACAAGGGTAATTTTTAAAATGATACAGTGAAAATGAACTATTTTATACCTTGGGTGAATCTATAACCTTTTATTTGAAATATTCCCCCACCCATTACATTATTTTTTTTCTCATGAGGTTTATTTTTAGCCCTTGTGTCTAAAATTCATCTAGTTTTCACCTGACTCTTTCATTTTTTCTCCATGTCTATTATTTTTACATCATTTTTCTATCATTTCAAGGGTTCACTCAGCTAATTTTTTTCTTGACTATCCCCTTGAGGGGGCATCCAAAGCTTAACCAACAATGCTTTGGGCCATGTTTAAACTTGTTTTGCTAGAAATTTTAGTAAACTTTCATCAAAACTAATTCTTATCAAAATTTATTCCATGATCAATTTTATGATTTTTTATTATTTGAAAATTCAATGCTTCGCTTGTGTCTCACAATGTCTTCTCAAATAGGGGCAAATGTAGATACTCCAATTTTATGACTTCTATGTTAAACTACACAAGGGTATGACTTCTCATAATTTCACACATTCTGATCAATTCTTTGTTCAATTATATGTTCCTTGATCATTTATCTATTCAATTATTAGTTATATGTTCAATTATATATTCACTGATCATTTCTTTATTCAATTATCAATTATTTTGATCAATAAACTCTTTTATGTTCAATTATCACTTCTTAAATCAATTATCATTTCTCAAAACAATTATCATTTCTCTAATCATTTATCATTCTCTATTCAATTAATTTGTCTCAATTTCAGTCTAATGATCAATTCCTCACATTGTATTAATTAAATAGGTTTGTTGAGATATTTAATTAATTACTTATTCCAATTACTAATATTCTTTTTTTCCTCCCAAGTGGGCATCTTTGTGCAAAAGAGAATCTTGAGATCCTAAGGATATACCTATGAGAGCACAACAATTATGCAAAGAATTAGCAATGAAGTGGGATTATCTTCCACACTTCATCTTGAAAACAAGATGAAGGGCCCACTTTTGAGATCCATGCGCACTCTTGGAGAGGATGTTCCACCCTTCATCTTAATTGAGATGAAGGGATTATTTTAATTCATATTTTTTAGTTACAAAGAACATCCTCCACCCTTCATCTTGATTGAGATGAAGGGCTTATTTTCATTCATTTTGGATATTTACAAAGGTTATCCTCCATCCTTCATTTTGATTAAGATGAAGGGATTACATCATTGATCCATGTGTTTGACACATGTGCATACTTAAGGACCTTTTGGCAACCCTTTATCTTGACTTCAAGATGAAGGGTCCTCATCAATCTAGTTTTGTTAGAAATAATATCATTCACATCACTATTCATATATATTCAAGTGATATAACAAAGCCCTGACATTTTATCAAGCTAAACTTGTTCATCAATCGATGTTTTTTTATCAAAGTCTTCATGATCCATAGATTTTATGGATATGATTAACATCAAATTTTCATTGATAAAGACCATCTAAAGCTACATCTGAGTCACAACTCAACACCAATCAAGCTACAAAGGAGGTTTGCATGGTGTGAGTCTTTATACATTTGTAGTATCTTTGGTATTTTATTGAGCTTCAAGCTCTTAGGTGTGTTCCTTAATATTTGTTATCACTTTACTTATCTTGACCAAACTTTTTATGAAAATATTAAAGATCCATATTTTAGCAACACATATCAGATCAGTTCAACATCATGAGAAATCAATGTGTGTAAGCGTTAGCTAAAGTGGTGTAATCTTATCTATGGGTTAATATTTTCTTCTATTCTATCTCCTTCCTCTAGTTTTTGAGATTCCATCCACGTCCTTCATCCCCACATGACCTCTTAAGTGGGAATCATCCCTAACTAATTTCATTCAAATCATATCCTTATATTTTCACTCAATCTCCCACACTTATCGATTGGGAATGATGAAATTACAACATCCATTATTTCTTTGTCTAAATTTTTATCCTCCCTATTTAGAATTCTCATTATTTGAGAAGATGTTACTTTGTCTAGTGCCTCACAATGCCTTCTAAAATAGGGGAAAATGTAGACACTCCATTTTTATATCTTCCATGTTAAATTACATAATGGAATGAATTCCTGTAATTTCACACATCCTGATCAATTCTCTATACCATTGTTCAATTCTCTATTCAATTCTTTGTTCCTTGACTATTTCTCTATTCAATTCCCTATTCTCTATTAAATTCCCTCTTCTCTATTCAATTATCATTTCTCATATCAATTACCATTCTCTATTCAATTAATTTCTATCTCAATTTTAGTCTAATGATAAATTACTCACATTGAATTAATTAAATAAGTCTTTGAGCTATTTAAATAATTACTCTTCCAATTAATAATTTTCTTCTTGTCCCCCTCCAAGGGACATCTTCATACAAAAGGGAATATTAAGATCCTAACGATATACCCCTGAGATCACAACAATTATACAAATAATTATCAATAAAGTGGGATTATCATCTACCCTTCATCTTGGAAACAAGATGAAGGGCCCACCTTTGAGATCCATGTGCTCTCTTAGAGAGGATGCTCCACCCTTCATCTTGATTGAGATGAAAAGCTTATTTTCATTCATATTTAATATTTATAGAGATCATCCTCTACCCTTCATCTTAATTGAGATAAAGGGCTTATTTTCATTCATTTTTGTTAGTCACAAAGGGGCATCTTCCACCCTTCATCTTAATTGAGATGAAGGGATTATTTTTATCCTTTATTGATATTTTCAAAGGTTATCTTCCACCCTTCATTTTGATTGAGATAAAGGGCTTACATCATTGATCTATATGATTGATTTATGTGCACACTTGAGGACCCTTTGGCAACTGTTCATCTTGACTTCAAGATGAAGGATCCTCATCAATCTAGTTATGTTATAAATAAGATCATTCACATTTGTATACACCCTAATTTGGTCAAGAAACAACAATTACTATGTCTTTTATTGCTCTTTCACATGAAGGCCTTAATGATGAATGTATTCCTTATTTGCATGGTCATTTTAGGTCTTTTGATCTTTCTTATGTCTTGTCTTCCCTATTTGTTGCACCCTTAGTGGTCCTAAGTCACCTCCTACCAATCACAAGGGCTCTTATCCTATCCTAATTGGTCTTAGCTCTATTTTTAGGCCTCAAAACACTAGTGTCATTTTTAGGATAGTATCACCATGTGGTGCTAGTGTCTAATTATGTCTCTAGTGTATAACGATCATTTTCTCCCATGTTTGGGTCCTAAGTCTACCTTGAGCCTTCTCTTATGTTTTGTATACCTCTTTTACGACTTGTTAGCCAGTGAACAAGGTATTATATTCAAATCAAATTTCCTTCTATATAAAGAGCCTCATAAGGCATTTTACATATAGCACTTACTATTTTGGTACATAATTACATAAAAATAATCAATAGTGCATCTTAATACTCTGCACACTACTCAATTATCACATCTAGACATTACATGTTTGATCAAAGAAGGGCCTAAGTGAAATTCATTATAGCATACCATGCAAGTTGATTATGCACATTCTCTAAGGGATAACTACATATGATCTAAGACCCATAGCATTGGGGTTAATGTAGGTAGTGGCCAGGATAATAGGGGTTTTACTCCATGTGATCATAACATTTCACAACCCATTTTTTCCATTTTTTTGCATTTGATATGATTTTTGTTTCATGTGTATAAGTACTCATTAGGGTTTTGGAAGATATTCAACTAAAATAGTGACATAAACAAGCTCTCAGAAGACACAAAATCACCTACAAGACCCCCAAAACCTACTACAACTTTCTTGAAAGTTATAGACAATTCCTCTAAGGGGGATACTAGCACCATAATTGAACACTAGTGCTATATGGCACTATTGTTCACATAAGGGTGTTATTATTCAAGACTATATTTCAGCTACAGTCATAGAACGGAAGGTGTCTTCTTATTTCTCTAGCCTACTCTAGCCTTTTAATCTATAAAATAACATTTTTTATTCCAAATAAGTGTTCTTTCTCTCTATTCTTCTATTTTGGGAAAGGTTTCTCAAATAAGTTATTTCTAATTTGCATTCTAGATTATTATTATACTCAACCCTTTAACAACATAAGATTTACGCGGGCTGGTAGCTCATGGATGGGCTGGGCGGGCTGGGCGGGCTGGGCAGCAAACAGAATTTGAAAGCAACGGGTGGCAAGCAAGAGTTTCCAAAATTTGAAAGCACTGGGAAGTAAGCAAAAGGTGCCATTTCAGACTTGGAAACCAATGGAATGCAGGTATGTGGCAAACTAGTAGTGGAAAACCAGGCTGGAGGAACAGATCCTAGAGGATCAACAGGAGGAATTGAGAAGAGTGTAGGGTCTGATAAAAATAATGGTAAACCTTCGAGCGAATCTGACCCTTTTTGGGGGATCTGTGCACCCCAATGGGATCCTCTTCCTGCTATGGGGGGGCAGGGGCCTAAAAAGGAGAAAGAAAAGGTTGATTTTAATAAGAAAAATTCCCCAGAAGTGCTGAAGGTAGAGCATTCAGAACAGAGGAAGTGGTCATCTCTATTCGGCAAGAAACCCAATGGAAAATCTCATTTCCCACTGGTGAATTCTAAGTCTTGCTAGGAAAAAGGTGAGTTTCAAATTTTTATTCCAGATCCTCTAATAGATTTTACTGTGTCTTCTATGGATTTCACTCTAGTGGGTAAATTCCTAGGAGCAAGACCAAATCTTGAATCTCTTATAAAATTGGTTAAAAGGAAATGGGTTATTAGAGGAGAGGTAGATATGGCTCCAATGTTGAATGGTTTCTTCTTGTTTACATTCAATTGTAAGGAAGACATGAATATGGTACTGTGTGGAGGACCGTGGTCTTTCGGTAAATGCTCTCTCACTGTTAAAATTTGGGAGCCTAATATGGATCTCTCAAATTCATTTTTCTTATCCACTCCCATCTGGATAAGATTTCCTGGCCTCCCGTTAGAATTTTGGCATGAGGACATTTTTAAAGGAATTGCCAGTTCTCTTGGGGAACTTGTGGCAGTGGATATTACAATAACTACCAGATCCAAACTTCAGAGTGCTAGAATTTATGTTAAAATGGTAGACTTGAATCATCTTCCAGAAAAAGTGGATCTAATATCAAAGTTTGGTAAGAAAAATCAAAGGATATTTTATGAAAACTTGCCCAACTCCTATTATGCTTGTAAGAAACAGGGGCATCTAGTCAGAAACTGCCCTTACAAAAGTAAAAATCACTCTAGTAGTGTTCTGGAAGGGAGTAAGACCAAGATGCAGCAAAGGAAAGTTTGGAAACCCAAAGCAGATTACCGACAAGAACAACAGAATAACGAAGATGTTAAAGGTCTACAAGCTGAGGTGGAAAAAGAACCTTCTTCTCAAGATCCTAATGTCAAACATACTGAAGTGGATAAAGAGCTTCCTCTTGAGGAAGAATATTCGGTGAAAGAAGGTTATGGGCTGTAACCAGAATCCATAATACCTGTACAAAGAATAGAAGACTTGACAGATCTATCAAACCAAATTGTTTCCTACCAAAGGATAGAAGATCGATGGAGAGATGTTGTTGATAAAACTATGCTAGAGGGAGGTGAATTCTTGGCTGAAGATGGAAAAAATTTAGAGGAAGGAGACCTTTTTTCTCAGTCTAAGGAGATTTTGGATGATAATGAATCCCCTGTGAAAGAGCCTCCTGTGAACGATAACGGAGAAAACTCAAAGCAAATTCCAAACCAAAGAAAAAGGGCTGAAAAGAAGACCAATACCAAGGGGGTAGAAACAAGAAGCAGCAAAAAAGATCAGCATACTAAGGCAAAACATGTTGCTTCTAATCTAGTTAAAAATGGAAAAAGAGATGAACAAAATTTTAAGGTTAAACCGGATGTTGGTTCGCCTGACAAACCAGGAAGAAGATCCATTAGGAAAACTAGAGAGCTAGAAAGTAGGCAGAATATTGCTGATGGCAGGCAGGCAACTATTCTAGATTTTACCCCTAAAAGATAGATATTTGATCTTTTTTTGGGACTTTAGGGGGATGATTACAAACTAGTTTCTGAGGTTGTCTTTGTATAACCTGTTCTTGTTGCTACTTCTTAGTAGGTTTAAGGATTGCTTATCCTGATGCACGGTAAAGCTTTATCTTTTTTTACTATTAAAGGGTTTCAGGGTCCCTTCAAAACCTGCTTTTACCTTAATCTAAAACATAAGATTTATGCCATTTAAGTCCTAAAAGGTTAAAACATTTGGTAAACCTGACTTGCTTCAAATATTACTTAAAACCCTAATTTTTCCCAAGGTTTACCTTCTTCCATTTTTTGTGCATTAAATTAGGGTTACAAACTTTTATTTTCTTCTAATTTTTGGCATAACCTAGCTCATTCAAATTCATCTTATATTATGGTTCCATTAATTTAATGTAATTTAAATATTTTCAAAATAACCCTCATTCAAACTCTAGATCCACATACTAGGTTCCTATACACCCCAATACTAATAATTAGGGTTTCACTAATTTATTCTACACATCTAGTTAAAAATTTCTCATAGTTGCACATATACTTATGTTAGATTACATTTTACCTCTTGTGTGTGTTGTTACTCATTACTTACATTATCTTATTTGAAAATTTTAAACTGGCATCTAAGAAGTCTCCTACCCCTCACCCAATTGATGAATTTTTGAAATTTTCTCATAATTATAATAATGAATGGATAATTTTTCAAGATTGTACATTAGAACATGATAATGACTTCATTTATAATGATGATGATGACTATTGTTATAATGATAGATATGAGGATTACAATGAGAATGACAATGAAAATTTAGATGAGGATATATTAGATACATATTCTTCTCTTTCTTCTCCCTCTTATCTTACACCTCAAAATCAAACTAACAATATAATGCCAAAATAATTTCTTGTTGGTAATGCTTTGTTCCAATGTGATCCTAGCTTTTCAACTACTTTCATTACCTCCTTATTCAAATTAAACCAATATAAGTGCAATATACAAAATCCAATTTTGCATGATTCAAGTAAAGTAGACAAGAGTAATGCATCTTCTTTACCCTTATTAGTTAAATTTGAAAAAGCATGTACCAATGATATTACACCTTTTACCAATGCATAAACTAATGTAGATTAAATTTTTTTATCACCTTCTTTTACATTCCAAGCTCAATGCAATGATTCTTTACAACATATTCATAATGCAAATGTATCTAACTCTTCTCCTAAATGTCATAATATGCAAAATGAAAACATGATTGCTACTTCTTCTACCCTTGGCTCCAAGATTGAAAGTAATAATCATTAATGCATTCCATACATAGCTATTCAATAAATGCATTGTGTTACACCCACACATGATGACATATTGTATAGTAGTAAAAAAATAAAATCTTCTCTTACTCTCTCTCTCTCTCTTAGTGAGCATACAATTGATACTTCTTATACTCTTACTTCTACAAGTGAAATAAACTATGATTTTGATGAACCTTGGGATAATGATGATTATTGTGATAATGATGAAGAGGACATGGAATCTATACCTTCTAGTTCTCCTCCTACTACACCTATTTCTCTTATTCAAACAAATACTAGATCACATGTTAAAACACACACACACATACACTAATTCTTATGTGCATATTTACATAACTTACATTCACATGGTAATACAATACCTTCTAATCAATTAGCATATGATACTTCTTTACAAAATAATAAAATAAGAGATACCAATGAATCTCCCTTAATCCCCCTTACTATAGTAGAACATGTTTCTCAAACTAACCTAAGCGAGGGTGGTAACTCATTTCCATCTAATCAGGTCCCAGCTATCACACCTCTAAAGGTTACAAAGAGAAAACCAATCCTCCCTAAAAAAGGTTCCCAGTGCAATATACCAATGTCTAAGATAAATAACAAAATTCAAGCATTAAATAAACCCCTTAATGATGATAATATACCTTCACAAGTGTTAATTTCCTTAATGCATGTCATGGGTGCTTTGAAACAAGTACACCATCTCACATTGGAGATTAAAACATACCAATCTTTAATCGATGCCAATGTCATCCATGGCAACCCTATTCCACACAAAATCTTCACTATAAGGTTACCACCCAACTTTTAGATACCAGTGTTACCTACATTTGATGGGCATGGAGACCCATACTTGTACCTTCAAGATTATGAGAAATCCATGGCACATGTCACCATTAAGTTGACTCTACTACAATTATTTCCAAGTTCCCTAGATGGGGAAGCACTAAATTGGTTCCAACATACACTCCCTAGTGGGTCACTACATACATATGAGGAATTAGAAGCATTTTTTCTCAGGCATTACATATAGAATAAGGAGATGGTTCTCAATTGTACACCTATTTTACTCAGCCTTGCACACTTGAGATAAATGTCAAGTAAATATGGAAAACCCACTAGAATGTCATTATAGCCGAGGTGGGGTTAGACATCGAAAATGGACTAAATGGAGAAAATGGCTAAGAAACACCTCTAAAGGGTATGGTTAGCTCCCTGCTACTTCTAGCTCTGCCTGAACCAAGGTGAGAGGACCTATGGGGTAGCTCACTCATATAGAGAAATTCTACAATTCAATCTCCATGGGGATTATTAGCACAAGGGAACATAAATCTGACCAAAACACAACCAAACCTGCTCACTCCACCCAAGAAGGGTTCTCACATGGAATGAGAAAATGTTCTAAGTTAGACACAAGCTATTAAAGACAGATATAAATATGATTTCAAAATTAATTATAAATAATGTTCAATAAAAGATGGGTTGAATAAGAGATTGCAATGTTGGTCTTTAAAGCACAAGCCACAAACACATGTTAATTACACAATGTTTATGCATTTGTAGGCAAATAATACTTAGGTATGCAAAGGGCATGTTATATGTAGGGTAAGATAGGTTAGGAAAAAATTTATCAAACCAGTATTATTAGAAAAGAAAGTGGAGGGTTAACAAGTGAGCACAAATAAATTTAGTAAACTATCATCTTTACCAACAAATGCAATATAGCTCTGAAACAAAAGAAATTAAAATCATGCATAAATGATATCCTTCAAGAACCCCTTCCAACTAAATCTATGAGCCCAAGACTACCCTTAAAAAGGCTATCAATACCCTATTCCCAAATATTAGAGTAGAAAGGATTTTACAACCTAGATATAATCTCTAAATGACTACCATAAAGATGAATACACTAGATAACCAATCTACTAAGCACGTAAAATAGAGCACTATACTTCAACAATAGGAAGAGAATGGAAACCATGAATAGATTTCATTTATCAATTAAATGTGAACTAAATACAATGTGTTCCAAATAACATAGCAGCCTAACATTATGCAAGACAATTCTATGACAAGGGAGACATATCAAATTCTCTCAAAGATTACCAATGATTTTACAGTAAAAATCAATTTGGCACTAGAAAGATCACACATAGAGAACTCTTCAAGGCTATAGCTCTTGACTCAAAATTTAACCAACCCTTGTAAAGGGACAGACCCCCTTTACTTATATAATTGAGCTAAGCCTAGCATATTCCTAAAGATGCTCCAGCTAGAAAATTCTTTCACAAACCTAGAGTCTATTAAATCTTGTAACAAACATGATTCTTTGAATATGCTCATGCTCTTGTGATGATGTGAATATTGATCCTCCACCTTGTTAGAATATTTTCTAGTTATCTATGTGGAGGAAGATCTCACAAAGGAAAAAACAAAACCTTTGTCCACTTGCATAATAGACAAAAATGTCCCTTTCTTATACACATGTTACATAAAAACTAACTGAAAGGGATGTGCCACTAATGGGATAAGTACAATAGTTTCCTAGTGGGAAATGAGAAAGAAGGAGGGTGGGAAGAAAAGATAGAAGTGGTGCCAGCTTAGAAAAATTGAAATATTTGGTTATGCTCTGGAGTTGACCTTGATGATGGAATCTTTCACCAACTTATTCCTATACCTTGTGTATCCTTCCAACATAGGGGAAATATTCCCTTAGTCTAGGCCTGATTGATATTTGAATTTTACTCAGTATTCTTCAAGCCAGGTGGTAATCTTCTAAAGCATGGTTTGCTTTCATCTGATGAACTCTTTAAGTTGGTCATAAGATTTCTCAAGTGACACCAATTGCTTTATTTTATGAACATCAAAAGACTCTTGTGGTGCATCAATGAGGATTTTTAGAGCAGTGTGTATTGCATCTTCCTCCAAATCACTTACACCATAAAATCTTACCATCTTCTTGAGTACAACATTTATCTATTTTATTGTAGTATTGAGGGACTACTCTTCTCCTTTCAAATCAAATATGTCATCTTTGAGCATCGCCAATCAATGCTTGATTACCAATTGACACTCTGGGCCTTTTATGATCATTTGGAGAAATGATATTCTCATCTATCAAAGTATTTGTGCCCATCTTATAGACCTCATCCATTTTTTTCTAGACATCCTCCCACTTCTTAGTGTTTGCTTCATAGATAAACATTTGAGCATCACAATCCCTCTTATTATCCAATATGTTGTTCAAGCATTTTATGCTGAGTGGATTATTTCTTTAGCCCTGGTGCACAAATTTTCTTGTCATTTTTATGTTGCCCTTCCTATATACTTCAATTCATCAATTCAACCAAAATCAAATGAATCTATTAAGAAGAGAGGATGATCTAGAGTAATACTGGCAGTTGGAGTTAGATCCTTGGGCTCACTCAGTATCTTTTGCAAGTATTGGATCATAGCCTAATTTTGTACCTTTAACTCCTCCATGGTGGCTTTGTCTTTTTCCATTCGATGAGTGTTTTAATATTTATGGGAAACTATATGTGTTTAATTTCCTAATTAGTAAAGGGTTTGGATTAATCTGGAAAATTAGTGAATAATAGTATGCCGAGGTTAACCTACTAGTTTTGCTAAATCTAGATTTAATCAATTTATTACTAATAATAGCAAATAGGGGATAGGATGTAAACTTATCTAATTTTTGAACTAAAATAGAGGATTCTAGAACTACAAATCATTGATTTGGCTAGGTAGACTATCAAAAATAAGACCCAAAAGTCTATTTTCTGCCTGGACAGTAGTGCCAAAAACTAGACACTTTAGGGTCCAGCACTATAGTCCTATTTTTGGCACTATAGTCCTTTTAATCTACTTTTTTTAATCTTTTTGGGTTCTATCCATCAGTGCCAAGAGACCCTGCATATCATATTTTAGCTTTTATAAGTCACCGAGTCTCATCGGGGCTTTATTTCCATCTTCAATACCTATACTTGTTTGTGCACATAGAAACAACAAAATAGATCAAATACCAAAGGGGGAAAAATTGGGTTAGGAAAATAATGATCACACAATCTAAAACCCCTGATGTTCTGATTGCTAATTTTATTAACCCTCAAGCTAAGGTCTCAAATCTGATATAGTTCTCCCTTAGGGAACATGCTTAGTCAACATGCACGATTGATGCAAGAATGAAATTTTCGTAGGCCCTTCTTTGATCAAGCATGTACATCTAAGTTTGATGCAGAGAAGTTGAGTTATACTATTGACTAATTTTTATTATGTCTAATATGCCAGAGTAGTAAGTGCTAGGTATAAAATGCCTTGTGAAGTCCTTTATATAAGAGATTCTTTATTTCAAATTTTGGAGCTTTATTTACATTTGGCCAACAAAGGGGAGATTTATGAATGAAGCAAAGAAAGGGGCTAGGACCTATCTAGGAAAACAAACTAACCATCAGGGGTCATATTGACCTTGGACAATAGCACTGAAAACTAGACACCTTGGGTTTTAGTGCTATAATCCAATTTTTGGTGCTATTATCTAGGGGGTTTGGGACCTGGGGGGATGGGTCGAGGTCCAAAAGAGGTCTCTAGGCCTGAAAGGGTCAAACCTAATAAGCTATAAATGACTAAGAATTAGCAAATAGATGTCTAGGGAATATAGTGAAACCAAGATAAGATAAATAGAAGGACCTGACTAAATACGAACAAAGCTAATATTCTCTAGCTAGAGTCTCCTGTGAAAGGACCATGAAAAGACATAATATGTGTGTTTACTTGACCAATTTAGGGTGATTACATTTTCCCCCCCTTAATTCTAGTGATGTAATGAAATGAATTACTAGAGCAAAAGAAAGAAATAAGATGCGTACTTGGACTTATCTATGTGAAGATAAGTGTGTTAAAAGAATCTAACTTCTTGGCTAGGGAAGTGGATTGAAGAACTAAAATAGTTCTCAAAGAAAAAGAAGGAATCCATGTAATAAATGTTACTGATCTTGAATAGTGCTTGGAAAAGAGAAGGAATCCCTATAATAAATGCTCCCTATACTAAATATGAATAATCTACACTAGATTTGAGAAGTGCTCAGAGGTCCAAAACCAATGTTTGTCCTCTATCTCACACAAACTCCTGGGTCAAAGTAATATTATTGACCAATCATTTCAGACAATTTTATGGTCCATCCTAGTGACAACATGAGTAATGCTTGGGTGTATACTAAAAATGCTAGTAAAATGTGTAAGAAGAAAATGGCATGTCCTGCCATCTTAATTTGTATAATCCTGGAAGATGAAGGACATGAACATCTGTGCCATGCCCTTGAATCTGGTATGTGAGTGATGCATCTAATAATCTAGAAATATGTATATCTATAAACTAAAGGTGTATCTCTCTAAATGTCATGCATAATGCTGAGTGATCCAATGTAGTTTGAATCACTATATAATTTGACCAATCTGAGCTGAGTAATGCTAAGTGACCCCTGGATTCTAAACCACTTGTGAAATCTTTGACTAATCTGAGTTGAGTAATGCTAAGTGACCCTTGGAGTCTAAACCACTTGTGAAATCTCAACCAATCTGAGCTAAATACGTAGTGATGTTAATCTAAATAATGAAGGTGTAAAAACCATGCTGAGTGACCCATGTAGTTTGAATCATTGAATATTTTAACTGTTTTGAGTTGAATCTTGATAGTTTGACTATTAGGCATGTAAGAACCCTGATGTACTAGATAGGTATACTGGATAAAATATGGGAGTAGGGATAGTATAAATGATTCCCCCCTTTTGGGGAAAGGGATGATATCCAAGATAGTTTAGGTTGAACCAAAAGTGATGACTAATGGTAGGATGTATAAAAACGTGGTTGACATGTAATTTTAATAAATTGAAGGTTCATTGTTTGAATTGATGAGATTGAATTACTAGGAGTGAAAGGTATCTTTGGTTGATTAAGATCAAAACTAGCATCTGGGTTTTATGAGTTATATAAGAGCTATCATGTCACGGTAGGCATATGAGGTAAAAATAGATTGAATGGGATGAAATATTGATTTGATTGAATAGGCTAGGTTGTTTGAATGTTTTAAATGGGTGTTTGATTTATAAGGACTAATCTAGGTACCAAATAGGTGTAGAGACATGTGTGTTGTAGTAGGTAAATAATGTAGTAAGAGAGCGAGTCATAATTTACTACAAAGGTGTCAACATTATGAGTCTAAAAAATAAAATGGTTTGCAAAATGGAGCTATGGAGCTCAAGTTATGGGCAAAATAGAATGTTGTTTTTTATTTAGAAAAGGGTTTGATATCCGAAGGATTTGACTAATTCATGATTCATTTATTCATTACATAGTTAAAAATTAGAGTTGTAGAGTGAGAGGATGTTGAGGAGATGAGTACCCATTGTGACTCGCTATGAGCAGCTGGTTGTGTAGATTCAGGCTGGTGAAGGAGTTTCACTGGTGAATAATGATAATCCTTTGATTTTTATATGTTTGTAGGGCCTGATTTTTGCCAATTTTTAGTTGTTTTGAGCCATTTTTAAGCAGTTTTTAAAATGGTTGACTAGTTCCAGTGCTAATGTCCTCGATTCAGTGTTATTATCCTAAATTTAGTGTTATTGTCCAAGTTTCAACGTTGTTGTTCAGCACTAGTGTCCTTCTACAGTGTTAGTGTCCATTATGGATGAATTTTTTAGTTTCTGAGTTGTTCTTGCTCTACTATTTCTTAGGTGATTGTTGTCTGACATATAGTCTATTTGTTGGTGTTTTTTAGGGTGAGGTATGGATGTGAAATTTCCATAGAGGCTAGGTTATGGAGACTCTAAGACTATTGCCTTTGTCAATTGATGAAATGGATATGATGGAGAGATTTGGATGGGGATATGTATGTGATCTTGATATAGTGTAGTGGGATAGATATTTGATCACCACCTTATGTGAGAGGTGGAATTCTAATACATGCACATTTTGGCTTTTGACAAGGGAGATTACTGTGACTTTAGAGGATGTGTATTGGATTTTATATTTGCCAATTAGTGGGTGGTGAGTGTCACTATAGGATGACATAGGTATGGATGCCATTGACTGAGCATCGAGATAATTTTTAGGAGCACCTACAGGAGTACACTATAAGGGTAGTGAGAGTGATATTTTACTATCGATTATTATGTAGTCAAGTGTTCCACATTTTCAAAAGTGGTTGGCTATCTTATTGGCTTCTTTTATTGTTGTCGATGGAAGTGGAGTATCTATTGCTTATAGGATGCATAGAGTGGTTCAGAGTATTGAGATGTATGGTACCATGTTTTCATGGGAGAGAACCATGCTTGCTTATTTGTACAAAGATTTGTATAGATTTACATAAGAGTATTTTAGTGATGGTGTGGGTGCAGCCACTTTGTTACATTATTGGGCTTATGAGCATATAGTGGTTATGCGGTTGATTGGATTATCGAGGATGAGTTGGGAATAACCATAGCCATTTTGTGAGCATTGGACTAGTGAGTTAGTTATCTGATCTCTCGAGACAGACCACTATAGGTGGTTGCTAGATAGATTGGTGGCTGATGACATCAGATGGAGGCCCTATAGAGGATTTCCTAGATGGCCAAAGGATGGAGAGCAGTTGTAGCTCATAAAAGTGGGTTATTGCTTACATAATCATTGGTCTGGAGTTTATGAGTGATTTCATTATGAGCGTGTGACTAAGCAATTTAGAGCTCAATAGGATGTTCCTCCTATAGCATGGATATGGTTTAGGAGTGCCTGAGCACCAGTGAGAGTGGGAGCTCATCCCAAATTGATCGAGGAGTTAGCACCATTGTCATTAGATGTGTGAGATGAGGTTATAGATGTTCTTGATGTAGATGATATGGGATGTACTGAGGGTTACATGGTATGGTGGTTGAGGCATCGATGGGCTCCACTATATCTAATTGGTGTGCTAGATGTTCCTATATATGAGTAGCTTGAGTTAATTTAGAGGGTGGCAGGTGAGTGGTTATAATGTGATCTTGTACCTTGTATGTATGCTCTATTATTACTTATGTATTATGTGTAACTAATCAGAGTGTAATGTTGTGTACCTAGGTGAGGTGGTGGATGTGCAGGGTGAGGCACGTGTTGAAGTTAGTGGTGGGGATGATGTGTTATGGGAGACTATTATTGATTCTACACTGTATGAGCTTACACAACATGTTCCTGATGATGTTATGGAGGAGGGTTTGATAAAGAGCTATGATTACAGTTGGTGTTTATGCTCACTTATTTGATCAAGCTACTATAGCTACAATTGACTATGTTAAGGTAGTAGAAGAGAGAGATAAGTGAGATAGACATAGGATACCTCCTCCAAATCATGGAGTGGTGAGCTCCAAGATTATAGATGATTATATGGATCTTTAGTAGTGACATGTAGATTTGTGTGAGGCATATGGTCATTTATTGGAGTGAGATACTCATTGTAAGAGGCATTCAGGAGCTTGAGGAGGTAGAGAATCATCAAGTGCTAGACATGATTATGGTACCAGCACTAGAGGAGAGAGTGAGACTGAGACTGAGACTGAGGGCATGACCCATATCCATGATTGATTGACCTTGACATGATGTATATGTTTTGAAAACTTATGTGTTATATGGATATTGGTTTGATTTTGAAACTCATGTGTATGCACATTATGGATTCTAGATTATACTAGTATTGCAATGTTGTGGTTTGGAAATATTAATTTGATGTTTGATGTTGAAGTTGGATATGCTTGGTAAATGGTATGTAGGATATGTGATTTGGTTGTGTTGATATATTTGGTAAGATGATATTTAGAATATGTTTTGATGTAATTATTTGATTTGTAATCATATACAAATAGAAATCTTATTGGATTTTTGTAATTGGTAAAATTAATTTGGTAAAGTGAATTAGTTTGTAAGTTGGATATAAGTAAGGTCTAGCTTTTGAGATTGGTAACTTATTTAGATAAGTTGAATTATTTTGAGATTGGTAAAAGGTTTGTATCAATTAATTTGGTAAGATCTAGACTTTAATAGGTTGGTTCTTGGCTAGGGATGGCTATATGGGATTGGGAATGTTAGTTGTTAGTAGAAGGGAAAACTAAGATAGCTTTGCATGCATATTACCTTCCCAAGAGTGGCTCAAGAATACAAAGGTTAGCTAGACCTTTGGATCCATCATTACCCTACTAAGTGAAGCTATAAATTGATGCTAAAATGAATGTATATTGTATCATAATGTGTTATAATACTCTATGAGCCCTAACGGCCAAGTGAACAAGTGCCCATACTACTCGTGCTGTGTAAAACCCTATCCTGAGGTTGATGTTGAATGTGATGCACTAACTATGTAGGTTGTGATAACTCTATAAACTACAATCTGATTAGATGTACTATTAGAACTTTATGTTGTAGAGAATGCTCATTTGATCTCAAACATAGTGGATTATTACATGAAATAGGACCTAGAAATTCTACCTGGAGTGAATATCTCTCTAAAACTATGCTCTATTGTGGTGCCTGTGACTCTGTTAGATATGTATATGGAATTGCACTATGTATACCATGGACTACACTGCTATATATGGGTTTTTTGTGATGTACTAGTTTCTAAATTTTTTGAATAGATGGAATAGGAGATCTCCTATGAGATTCTATCCTAGGAGCCACATGAATCACGTGATAAGTGATTAATGAGTCTTATAAAGGAATGTCTTGGATGACTCAATCATAGAGGAATGAGGTCTAAGGCTTATATGATGAAGTATATCTCTATGCCCCCTATGTGAATGCTCAAATACCATGATCAACTCATCTAGAAATGCAATCATGGAGTCCAAAATAGTTATCATCATTATGTCTATGGATGCGATGATAATTACAAAAGGGTCGATATAGTTGTCTATGTAAGAGATGTGGATCTTGTTGATGAATAGAAGGTAATGTGATTAACCTCTTATCTAATAGTGTTGATAATATGATAGATGGGCTAACCCGATTTGAATCAAATTGTAGTGGTGTTTTTTGGTAGTTCTCTGTATTACATACTGTAGGTTATGTTTTGAAAACTTGCTCTTTGTTCTTGATTGGTTGCTTTTCTAGTTATGGTATCCTATCTTGTCTAAGTCATGGTGGATGCTAAGTGGTAGGAGTTGTGTCTAAAGAGGTTGTTATGAAATCTAGAGTGATCCGATCAACTAAATCTACCTCGATCAATCCTAATTTATTTTCCAATGCTAGAACTATGTAACACAAATGTCTGAAACAAGGCTTTATTTGATAAAGTAGATATTCAAGGAGAGGTTGACGAAGCCCCTTAATAAAGATATGTTGAACTTCTAGGTCTATTGGTTTGTATATCAATCTTAACAAATGAGCTTTAAATCTTAAGATGTACTCGCTTACTAGCTTTAAAGAATTTTGATGTAGTGTGGCAAGTTTCTCATATGTAATACGAGGGCATGTGTTTGTACTGTAGTTCCTGAGAAATGACTCCTCTAAGTCATCATAGGTGTGTAATGAACTGATAAGGAGTAGATAAAAGAACCAAGTTTGTGCTTCCCTCACTAATGTCTACTAAAACAACCTGAGTAGAATCAAAGGGCTTGCATGAGGTGGTAAAGCCCTCCAAAAGGCTTGAAGATGTGAGAATGGATCTCCAGTTCCATCAAAGTGAGGTAATGATGGTGTCTATAATGAATTTCTTTGGAACAAGGTTACCATGTAGATCATTAGCATCCATCCAAGATTTATAAGCTATGTTTTCTAGTGTAATAAGATGTACTTGGTGTTTTAATTCACCAACTACATGCATGAAGGAAAGGATCTCTTGGGATGGTACATTAGTATCTTGAAGTGGTTCATTTAATCATTGAATTTGATTTTTAATGTTAACCATGGGAATGATACATTTAGTAGTGGGATCATAAAGAGGTGGTGTGCTCACTTGAACCTTAGGAGTAATGGTAGCTTGGACCTTGCAAGAGGGATGTGGGCTACAATTCTATTTAGGTGATGAGTGAGAATTGGGTTCTACTATAGTGAGGGGTGTCTTGGGAGATTCATTGGTATCTTTATGTTTTAGTGAATCACATTCTAAATTAGTGAAAGATGTGCTTGTAATATTAACATGCACCTGATTGGAAATAGAATCATTCATAGTTTTAGAATCAACATGTTGGCATGCATGAGACTTGAGAGAAGGGTTACAAGCATGAGATGCAGTTTCTTCTTCACTATATACATAGTAGTCATCATTATTCCATACATTATCATAATATTCATTTTTTTCATTTTAAATAAAATATTTTAAATCATCATTTGCATATTCATCTTCATTTTCATATTCATTTCCATGTTCACTATTGTATTCATAATCACTTCCATCATTGCTAGGGAGAGGTGAAAGAGAGATTTGATTCCTTTGTAATATGCAATAATTTATCATTTTAATTTGGAATATCATGTGTATCTATGCTACCCATGGATGGAATATATAAATTTCCTTCATTTGCAGCATGAGAAGTAAGAGTAGAAGAGTTATCATTTGAACATTATATTGAAAGAGTAGAGTGAGGAACACATAATACATCATTTGAACTATGCTTTGGTAATTTGATTATATTGCATTTATATTGTTATATTTTAAACATAGCAGTAGCAAAAGGTAGAGAGAGATTAGGTTCACATGGAAGTAAATCATCACCAATGAGATGTTCATTTGAAAATGCATGATTACTTTATGCATTTTGTGCATTTTGCCTAGGAGAATGAGGTGAGAAGTATTTTTCCCATTTATCAAAATTATTTTCATTGGAAGAAGGATTAAAGGAGATGGGTTTAAGAGAAAAATATTCATCTATTTGTGATTCATCCTCATCAGTATGTATATCATCATATCCTTCATTACAACCATAGTCATTATCTCTACTATAAATGAAATCATTTTCTATAGTTTTAGCTAATGTGCAATTTGGTAAATTTATCCAATCATTGTCATAATTGTAAGAAAATTTGAGAATTTTATCTAAGGGATGAGAAGGATGAGGTGCCTTTGTGGCCATTTTATCACCAAAGATAATTTTGAAAAGTACTATGAAGTAAATAAATGCACAAAGAACTACTAACATTGAATTTTGAAAATTACTTTTTCTAACCCAAATGATTTGCAATAAATTCAAAGTATTTTTCTAAAAATTGTAAAGGAGGGTAATTTGAGGTTTGAGGACCTAGTTTGGGAATCTAGGGTTTTAGGTAGGGTTTTTTAATTTTTTGAAAATTATTTAATAATTTAAAATTTTAAAATTATTTTTGAAATGGAATAATTGCACAAAAAATAAAATTTGGAAAATTAAATTTTTGCACAAGAAACTATTGATTTTAAAATTTTGAAATAATTTTTGGTAAGGTAATTATTTTACAAAAATTCCAAAATATTTGTCTAAAATTGGGAAGGAGGTAGGCTTATTGTTAGACAACCTAGTTTTGAAATCTAGGGTTTTAGTGAATTTATTGAAAATATTTCAATTTATTTGTAGTTTTTTTATTTTTAAATTTAGGAAAAATCAAGAAAATATTGCTTAAAATCATAAATAATTAGCCCTAGGGTTCTAGGGTTTTTGTTTGAAAATTCAAAGTAAGTCAGGTTCACCAAATGTTTTACTATTTTTAGGAAACTATATGTGTTTAATTTCCTAATTAGTAAATGGTCTGGATTAATATAGAAAATTAGTGAATAATAATATGCCTAGGTTAACCTACTGGTTTTGCTAAATCTAAATTTGATCAATTTATTACTAAGAATAGCAAACAAGGGGTAGGATGTAAACTTATCTAATTTCTAAACTAAAATAAAGGATTTTAGAATTGCAAATCACTTATCTAGCTAGGTAGACTATCAAAAATAGGAGCCAAAAGTCTATTTTTTGCCTAGATAGTAACACCAAAAATTGGACACTTTAAGGTCCAGTGTTATAGTCCTATTTTTGGTGTTATAGTCCTTTTGATCTATTTTTTCTAATCTTTTTGGGTTCTATCCCTTAGCTCCAGGAGACCTTGTATATCAGATTTTATCTTTTAGAAGTCATCGAGTCTCATCGAGGGTCTGTTCCCATCTTCAGTACTTGTACTTGTCTACACATATAGAAACAATAAAATAGATCAAATGCCAAAGGGGGGGAAATTGGGTTAGGGAAAGAATGATCACACAATCTAGAACCCCTATTATTTTGATTACTACCTTTATTAACCCTCAAGCTAGGGTCTCAAATTAGATGTAGTTCTCCCTTAGGGAACGTGCTTAGTCAATGCACACAATTCATGCAAGAATGAAATTCGCTTAGGCCCTTCCTTGATCAAGCATGTAAATCTAAATGTGATGCAAAGAAGTTGAGTTATACTATTAACTAATTTTTATTATGTCTAATGTGTCAAAGTAGTAAGTGTTAGGTATAAAATGCCTTATGAAGTCCTTTATAGAAGAGACTCTTTTTCAAATTTTGGAGCTTTATTTGCATTTGGTCGACAAAGGGGACACTTAAGAATGAAGTAAAGAAAGGGGCTAGGACTTATCTAGTGGAGAAAACTAACCGTTGAGGGTCATATTAACCTTGGATAATAGCATTCGAAATTGGACACCCTGGGTTTCAATGCTATAGTCTAGTTTCTAGCGCTATTGTTTAGGGGGTTTAGGACTTGGGGGGATGGGTCGAGGTCCAAAAGAGGTCTTTGCGCCTGAAAGGATAAAACCTGGTAAGCTATGGATAACTGGGAATTAGCAAAGAAATGTCTAGGGAATATAGTGAAACCAAGATAAGACAGATAGAAGGACCTACTAAATATGAACAAAGCTCATATTTTTCAGTCAGAGTCTTTTGTGAAAAGACCATGAAAAAAAATAATATGTGTGTTTGCTTGACTAATTTAGGGTGATTATAGTGAGCCACCATATTCACAAAAACCTTTAAGCTATGCTTTAGCTCATTCCTTGATGGCTCCCCTAGATTTTAGTTGTAAATAGTATAACTCTCAAGGGGAGCATCTTTATTTAAAGCATCTTGTGGGGGAATGGCTATCTCTGCATTCCTTTCTCCTGTAGTAGTGAATGTGGTTCTAGAATGTGTCTTGGCCTTCTTGGGGGTTTAGCCTTGTACGCCTGAGTGATATTTACCACATCAATCTCCCTAATCTTACTCATGATATCCTTCTTTTATTTGACCTATTTTTTGACCTAGAGAAGGGGTCTAATGTGAAATCCTATTAATGTAGTGGACATTGATTTAGGCCTCAAGATAGTGTACGATGGTGTCATTGGATTACCTAATGTTGGAAGTGCCATGAGAATGGGCTATGGACTCAATACAAACTATTTGATTTCTTTATCTCTCTCCAACTCCTCACCACCTACTTTGTTTGCTCTAAGTCCCCCTTCAAGGTTTGGCTCTATCTACTCCAAACCTTCAAAATCAAGCCCAAATTGGTGAGACTCCTTTAGTAATTTCTCAATGGGGTTCCCTTATCATGTGGACTGATTGGAAGGTTCCACAACTACTTCACCTTCTTTATTTACTTGAGATTCAGGTATATATGAGGCTATGGTGACCTCCTTATTGCCTTAAAGCAAATCTTCACCAATCACAGCATTTGGACCTTTATTGTGGATTGGATCATGGACTTTGATGTGAGGAAGGAGACTTTGAGGTACTTTAATTATAAAAATACTACCTAAAGTACCCTCCTCAGCACCTTTATTAGACTAATCCAATTCCTTATTTATTTTTGTATGGGTGGGGGTACCCATTTTTAGGTTTGCTCCCCCACCTTCCTCTATACTTGTCTTCTCCTTTGGTGCTAAACTTGACACCTTTGGAGGGGAAGGGATAACTTGTGATACCTCTGGAGCTGCTTGTAGTCCTTCTTGTTCAACCACCCCTTTAAGACAAGTGGTGACTTTAACATCCTACTCTAGCTCCACCTTAACTTTCTCATCAAATTTATTCATCTATTCAACTTCACCTTGATCACCTTGGCCTGATGATTGGGTGATGACATTTTCAATAAATGTCTCTGTATCTGATGAGACTCTCTTTTTCCTGAGGAGCCTGAACTTGAGTGGCCACCTCAACCCCAACCTATGTAACATATTCAAAAGAAAGAGGATCATTTGAGGCCAAAATTATTCTTCATTACCCCTAATTTTTACTCCTAAAGGACCCTCTTCTACAAATAAAAATCATTCGGACCTTGACTAGAGTCTGGGGTCATTCCCTTAGAGTTCTTTGCCCAGTTTTTACTTATGGATGAGTGAATGCTCACTGCTTCTTCATCACCTTAACAGTGAGCCTATCTTCATCTGAGTCTTCTTATTCACTCATATCTCTCAACCTTTGAGCATACGAGGATTGATCCTTTTTACTTTTCATGGGGAGTTCCTTAGAAGGCAGGTCCTTAAACACAGTCTCCTCCCTTTTCTTAGGAATACCACTTGGAGGATACAGAGCCCTTTTGACTCTTTTCTGCTTGGGTTGTTCTCCTTCTTCACCTCCTCTCTTCCTTGAGTAAATATTTGAAGGAGGGACAAATTTTGGCTATTGTGTTAATGGAACAAGTGGAACAACATTTATATTGACCACTAGGATGGTTGTCGAGATAACTGGTACTATTGGGGCTCCCTCTGATGTAATGGATATTGGGGTAGCACTGGCTAATGTAACCTCCCCAATGGCAATCTTATCCTAATTATTAGTGAGAATTGTTATATTCGAGACATACAGTCCCACCTTGGACCATGATGTAGATATGGAGTCCACATCAATTGGCTTGGTGAAGTCAACATCACCAACCTTGCTCTTCCCTTTTCCCTTCACCGCTGGTGGTGGATCTAAGGGAACACCACTATAATATGGGAGGAAACCCTTCAACTCTTGAACTTGTCTAAAATCCTAGAGGGTAGGTGTGTCGTAAGCATTGAGATCAACCCCATGTTCTTTCAACCACTTGAAGGTTCTTCTCATGATTGTTATGGCCCTCCATGGAATGGAATCATCTTCTTTAGTAGTGAAGTCCACCTATGAGATGGCCTATGATTTAATATTAGATTGGTTTTACATTGTAGATAACATCTTTTTATCATCCTCCATGTCCTTTGGGATAAGAGTAATGTTGTAGGTGATAACTTCTTGTACTATCAGCCTCATAAAGTCTAGTCTTCTAACACCTTCCTCAGCAATGCAATTAGACCAGATGTCTTCATAATGTGATTGATGCAAAATCACACTTTTTAGTATGTTCACCCACCATTTAATAGCATAGTTTAGCCTGGGTGGCATCTTGTCAATCACATATTGGACCATTTCTTGCTCCAATCCCTTAGCCTTGGTAATAGAAGGACATGAATAATATCCAATTTCAACTAAAAACTTGAAAGGATTGTTTACGTTCTTCATCATTATCATCTTATGCAGGGGTACCGTCTACCACCTTAAATCCATCACTACTAGTATATCATCCAGGTGTCTCATCAGTTTATATGGGAACCTTGAGCAGCTACTTATTTTGATATAAGTGAATGATCTAAACTAAATATATGAGGTGTCATACTTATCAATAGTTTCTCTAGCCCCATTAGACATCCAATTAAGGCTTCTTAGAGGATAGAAGACAATCATCATAGTATTGAAGAAAGAATTATAAACTTTGTAAATTTTTTGTCTAAATCCATCTACAGTTATTTCTGCACAAGTCTCATATATCTTCATTCCACTAAGATTTTGTGTGAGCCCATGGAATGTCCTATTATGCACCAAGTTGTATATTAAGTAAAAAGACATGTATAATGTACCTATGAACTCCTCTAACTGGATTATAACTAGAAGCTGCATCATTTGCCTATGCAGGTTGTCAATTAAAATGGTGTCCCAATCCAACTTTTTATGTTGATCCAACACATAAATTAAGATTATGAACATATAAAGCTCAAACTTATCTGGGATGGGCATCCTATAGATTATGGCTATCATGTAAATCACATACTATGGAAACTCCATGAATTCTACTAGTTTCAAACTCTTAGACATTCTAGAGACCTTTTGCCTCTTCTTAACCAGCTAACAGGAGTTAACAATATCCCATATTGTTTTTTCATTCTTATCTACATGCTCTTGGCATTCCTCCAATGAGAATATGATATTTTTAGGTTGGGGAGGAGTCCCAAGCATGGTGATGAGGGCCAAAGGAGTGAAAGAGTAGACAATTGATTGACTTCCATCAATGATAGTATCAGGTTGATATACTCGAGCACAGGTATGGGGCAGCCAAGGGGAATGCTACCACAGGGGTGATATAACTCATGCCAAGATTTGAGACCACTGGTATAAGGTTTAGATACTTCAATAAATTCAATAAGGCTTCAAAGTCTCACCCCTAAACATTTGTATCTTTGATTCCATCCAAAATATAAATAATGTTACTTTTCACATATGTTAAAGATGCCACCATTGCTCCTTAGCTTTCTAGTGCAATACTTTAAACTTGAAAAAAAATTCACTCAAATCACCCTTGAAATACCTTCAAACCCCTTCAAAGAACATAATACAAGGATCTAAAATAACACTTATTGATAATCTAGAGGATTGTATGCAATTGAAGCTAAAAATCTTTGAAGAATTCATCATAATTACTCTTTCACGCTACATGTAGTTAGGGCACAAAAATGGCTCGAAGATGAAATTAGAAGCTCTAAATGCAAAAGGTAAATTTAAATGAATGAATCCTTTGCATTTTGAAATTAGGGTTGTCATTAATGCTTTGAAATATAATGACTAATTACCAACTACCCCCTTTAGTCATTTAAGCTTCTTTCAAAAGAAGGAGAAGGTGTAAATGTTTCTTTTATGTCAGGTAATCCTCCTTACAATATGTGGACCCATATAATAAAACTTTTTACTCCAATACTTTTTAGGCCTTTGGGGACTTTTTTCACCTAGCCCACCCAAAGGTAAGTGAGGCAATTTTTAAAAAGGGCTCAGAGCTTGAAAAACCCTAAGGACCTTCCATGTGTCATTACTTTTCTTTACAAATTTAGGCATTTGGGCCTTAGAGACTATTTTCACCTTAACCACCAAAAGGAAAATGAGACGATCTTTAAAAAGGGTCCAAAATTAATAAAACCCTGAGATCCTGCTCGTTGAACACACCTATCTACTGAAAGGGGGGTGAATAAATAGATCTCAAAGACCAAATTACTTACAAATTTTAAGATGAATGTTAAACAAATGAAAAAAAACTTAAATAGATCAAAGAGAGATATCTCATGCACATAATCACAATACATAACACATGATTTATGCATGGAAACCCAAAGGGAAAAAACCATGATGAGAATGCTACTAGAAACTACTGTTTTAATCTAGCCTCACAAAATTTGTCTCACTGACTGAACCTCATTGGTTAAATTTAAGGACACCCATCCCAAGGAGACACCAATCCCCTATTTTAAGATCACTAACTCTAAGGAAGCACCCACTCTCCACTCTAAGCACAAACTTAGTTTAATCTGATAACACCAACCAATCAAACATTTACAATTCAAATTAATGACTTAAATTCATAATAGAATCCAAATCTCTATTTTGTGTTGCATGTCTAGTCTGCAACTACTCATTTATCATTCAACACATTCTTGTGTGATCTTCACTCTTTTTGCACCCTTTCTCTATTTCTAAACTTATTTGTTTGATGCTCTGATATTCTCTAATTCTACCATCATACCTCCATGCTCATATGAATCTCATATATCTGCATCTACAACTCGACTCTTCTCATTCCAAAATGAAAAATAACTATTTTTCTTTCTTTCTCTTTGTCTCTTTGGAATTTTGCATCATACAATCTTTATTACAACATATGAAATATATAGAAGACTTTAGAAGAATAACTATTTTTACAAGAAGAACTGATTTGTTTCCTTCACTCATCATGCCAAACTTCTGTAATTGACTTACTTTGTCAGGTTCTTGAAGATGCATGATTCACTCTTTAAGTAACCCTCCTTTTGTCAGGTCTTTGAGTATGCATTACTTAGTTAGGTTCTTGAAGATGCATTACTTCAAACTAGGTTGATAATTAAACTTTGGCACTTTGGCTTCATCTCAATTTCTTTGGCATTTATGTTTTACTTCCCCTTTGTCAATCTCTTCAAACTTGCTCGATATTTAACCTGCTTTGACCCTTTAAGAATGCCCTACACAAGTTCATACTTACCCTTTGGCAAAGTTGCAAATGACCTTTCTTCTTTGAACAAATTATTCTGGGTTTTTTGTCAAGGGCTCTTCAAGATAATTTCTCCAGAATAATTATTACGAATAATTTCCCCAAAAGAATTGTTGTAGATAATTTACATAAAAGAATTGTTCAAGTGTCCTTCAACTTTTTAGCAAAGGTCCACATACCCTTCAACTTTTTTGAAAATATCCCTTTGGCATTTTTTCAAGTGTCTACATATGCTTGACAAATTTTTTGAAAGAATTCATCAAAGTCTTCTTCCCAAAAATGTCCTTCAGAATGACTGCAACATACCCTTCATAACTTTTGTTTTAGTCACTTATCCTTTGGTACTTTGCAAATTTAACCTTCAAAAATTTTGTTTTGGATCATTTGTCCTTCAACACTTTACAAATTTTCCCTTCGAAACTTTTATTTTGGATCACTTATCCTTCAATACTTTTTGCAAGATACCCTTCGAGACTTTTTCAAGAGTCCACTTGCCCTTCAAACTTTTTGAAAAGTACCCTTTAGGACTTTTGCAAGAGTCCACTTACCCTTTGAACTTTTTGCAAGGTACCCTTCGGGACTTTTTCAAGGGTCCACTTACCCTTCAAAAATGTCGTCGTAGACATTTTGTCTGATAGAGACTTAATCTATTTTTATGAAATAATTATCCACTATAGGTTCTTCCCAAAGCTTTACTTATAAAAATGAAAGAAGTAAAGATGTCTTAAAAACCTGATCAACTCCACTAGACAAATTTGGATTCTTTACACTACTTGACTTATAAACCATGAAAGAAGTTAAGTCACTTGATAAATTTGATTCACTTTAACTTCACCCAGTCGGGTTCTCTACATTGATTTTCTCATGAAACTTTATAAGTTGAAGCAAAGAGAGTTCAAATGCCTGATTTGCATTATCTTGACCCATTCAGGTTCTATACATTGCTTTACTTATGAAAATTTATAAGTAGAAGCACATGAAGTTCCCAAAACTGAATTACTCCATCCTGACCTCGTCAGGTTCTTGAACCTACTTTACTCATAAAACATTATAAGTATAAGCACATTGAGTTGACAAACCTGATTCACACTGTCTTGACCCAGTCAAGTTCTCAAACCAGCTTTTCTTATAAACCTTTATAAGTAGAAGTACATGAATTTCACAAACCCAAAATACTCCATAAGTACATGGACTTGACAAACTCGAATTACTCTAGCAATGCAAAAGCTTCTTAAGTTCATCATCATTATGCCTTTATCATTAATGTTTGTACATTTGACATCAATGACAACTCATGACACTCTCAAATTGCCAACACTACCACATGTCCAACTTAGATGCCAACTCAGACTCTCGACCAATTTTTCATCTTTGCACCATCCTTCTTGATATGGGGAGGAGTACAAGATCCTTTTGATCCCTAAAAATGCACTCATTACTTGTAAATTGAAATGAACTAGTCATTACCTTGTAAATATGATGAATCTAACCTAGGAATTTTCATGGGATAAAGTCTTATAAGTCCCATGAGATAACCACGTGTCTTTCATTTATCCCATCGGGCAATTCCTCACCTCAATCACCAAAACACATTGAAGGTACAACATGACAATTTCATTTAGGGCCCCAAAAATTTTCTCCTTCGAGCACAAGGCAACAATTCAATATATACAAAGAGACTTGGATACGTTTCTATCTTGTCATAGTGAATCTTCCTACCATGAAACCTTTGGCCAAAACAAATGACTTGATAATTCCTTCAGGCTTTTTATGTGGGCAAAATGCCCAAAGGGCAAGTGCCCTTTGAAATTTTTTCTATGGATAAAATGTTTGAAACAAATAAGACTTAGCATCTTTCATGAAACAAAAGATTTCCTTCAAGCTTTTTTTGTTGAGTAAAATGCCTGAAGGACAAGTGCCCTTTGGATTTTTTGCTATAGATAAAAAGTTCATAACAAATGACCCAAAACAAATGAAATAACCCTTCAGAACTTGTGTAAAACACTTAGCCAAAAAAAGATAAGTCATCGAATTCCTTCAAAACTTTTGTAGCAGATAAAATGTCTAATGGAAATAAGTCTTCAGACTTTTTGTTTGATACAAAAAGTCTGAAGACCTATTTTCATTGAACATTGTGTTTGTACAAAAGCCCTGATATGTCTAAGGAAAATAAAACCTTCACCAAGCAAAGCCATGACAAAGGACTTAGCACATTATGAACTTGGCATTCCAAAGGAAAACATGGAGATATAATTGGGACTAATGACTTAAACATTGATACTTCAACCTAGGCTAGACTTAAGCATCTTCACAAACAATCTTGGGTACTAACACAGGATCTCACGAAACTTGGTAAATCAACAAAATACCCCAGACAGAGATATCAAAGCACAATAGATTTTCAACTGCTTAAATCTTTTAACACTAAAAATAACACAAATTACTTGGTGTAAATTTGGTCTCCAATATCATCTCTTGCTCGGGGACATGTACCCCCATCGAGTACATAGAGAACACTAGACCAGATGCCTATCCATTAGGCCATAGAGTCAAAGAATTTATAACAAAGGCAAGGAAAACACACCATGGGTGAACAAAATTATAATAAGGCATCGAAAGACAACCATGAAGGAAAAGGATAAAACACAAATTGTATAAACACAACCCTAAATAGGGCAACAAAACACAAAGGGACTATATAACGTGTACATATTTACATAGGCTAGAATGGACTTAATCCAAAAAGTGCTTGAGGTGTTTGCCATTAATTGGAAGTTCTAAGATTTCTCCATCAATATCTCTGAGATAAAATGTATGGTTCCCTATTTTATAATCAATGGTGTAGGGACCCATCCATAGGGAATCAAATGTATCATGTTTTCTCGTATCTTTATGTTTGTTATTTGAGAGTAGGACCAAATCACCAATTTGAAAAACTCTCAGGGTGACCTTTTTATCAAAGATATTTTTGAGCCTTTATTTGAACTTTAAATGATTTTCATGAGATTGTCTATGAGATTCATCAAGCTTTGCAATCTAGTTGATCCTTTCCTTATAGTGGTCTACTTCTTCTTCACCCTCAGCTATCTGCTACATAAACTAGTAAGTAGGTAATTATAAATTAAGGAGTAAAATAGTTTGAGCTCCATAAACAAGTTCAAAGGGGCTTCTTCTAGTATACCTTTTAAGAGTCAACCTGTTATCCCAAAAAACAAACTTCAATTGCTCACCCCATTTCCTTTTGTTGGGATCTAGAGTCCTAATAATCTTCAATAAAACCTTATTACTGGACTCGATGTGCTCGTTTCCTTATGGATTCTGATTGGAGGAATATGCTAGATCAATCCCATATTCTTCACATAATGTAACTAATTATTTTGCTCTAAATCACATGGCATTGTCATAAATGATTTTATTTGGCACTATAAATCAACAAATCACATTATTCAAAAGGAAATTAATGACTACCTAGTGGGTTGATTTTCTAGTAGGGATTGCTTCAACCCATTTCATGAAGTAATCAGTGGCCATTAAGATCCACTTGTGACCAACACTTGAAGCATCTAATATTTTACCCATGAAGTCCATTCCCCACTACCTAAAAGGTCCCTCAATAGAAACTAGTTACAGGGGAAGTGATCTGGATGCTTTCATTCTCCCAATAAATCATTGGCACTCTTCACATCTCTTTACCATAGTAGCAACATATTTGAATAGAGTGAGCCACCAATAACTGACCCTTAGAATCTTGTTTGTAGTGACTTTAGGAGCAAAGTGACCACCACACACACCACTATGAAACTTTGTAAATAATTCATGAATCTCATGTTCTACTAAGCACCTCAAGAGGACACCATTCGAGTTCCTCTAGGCTAGATCATCCTACAATAGAAGATACTTCTAGGATAATAACTTCAAGGTCCTCCTTTGATTTTTGTCTAAGTGGCGAGGAAAATTCAAGTCTTCAATTAATAGACTATATATTTGTACCATGGAAATTGGTTGTACTTAGATCCAGGGCTCTCAACAACCCCTTCTACATTATTCACCTCTACAGCCTGGAAGTTGGCTTCATTCATCAACTTGGTGAGACCCATGCCTCTTACAAGCTTAGTAGTTTGTATCTCTAGGTCATATTCTTAAAGTTTATTGATCCATCCACATCTTTTATTAGTAGTTTCATTTTGAGTTAATATGTTCTTCACCATAGTGTGAGGAACATAGACCATGATCTTTGAACTCATAATGTAGGATCCGAAATGTTTGATAGCCTTTAAGAGAGCAAAGGCTTGTTTTTCCATTATAGTATATTTCAGCCCAAATCCCTACAATGCCTTTCTAAAAAAGGCAATTGGTTATTCATGACCTTCATCATTATTTTATAGTAGCACTACAATAATAGTATGTTCAAATGCAAATGAAAAGATTTGGAAATCTTTTCTATAATCAGTACTGGTAAGCACCATGGTAGTTTTCAAAGTTGCCTTGATGTTTTGGAATGATTTGGTAGCCTTTTCCTCCCACCTTATAGTTTGATCATTTTTTAGCATTGAAGTAATACATATAATAATCTCTACAAAATTGGAAACAAACCTTCTTACAAAGTTAATTTAACCAAAGAAAGATTGAATACCTTTCTTGGTCTATGGGATGGGTACCTTGTCAATGGCCTCTACCCTTTCAGTATTTATCATCACACCTTACTTAGACATAATGCACTCAAGTAGATTTGCCTTCTATACTCCAAGTGGCACTTCCTAAGATTGAGGGAGATTAAAAACTCCCTACATCTAATAAGCATTTGTTCTAAGTGCCTTAAGTGGTCATCCCTTTTCTTGGAGTATACTGTAATATCATCTTGATATATCATAATGAATTGGTTGATTAATCTAGTAAAGGCTACGTCCATTGCTCTCTGAAAGGTGGAACCTACATTCATTAAGCTAAAAGGCATTCAGACATACACATAGGTGCCCCATGGGGTAGTGAAAGCAATCTTAGACCTTTTAGACTCCTTCATTACTACTTGTTTGTAATCATAAAAGCCATCCAGAGTAGACAACAACTCAGAACGAGTAACATCTTGCATCATGTTGTCCATATTAGGCAATGGATAATTATCCTTTAGTGAAGACTTGTTTAAATTTTGGAAATCAACACAGAGCTAGATGTCTCCATTTTTCTTCCTTATAGGGACTAGATTGACCACTCACAATGAAAAATTGATGGGTTGAATGATTCAACTGTCCCTTAATTTCTTCAATTCCTCTTGCATCTTGGTGGCCAAGATGGGATTGATAGGCCACTATTTTTGGAAAAATTGTTTCATATTAGGTACAAGGGGGATAACATGCTGGAACAAGACCTCCTTATAGGATTTTATCTCTGATTCTGACCATGCTAAATAATCATGATAATTAATAGCTTGATAAATGCTTCCTTCTCTTTCTTGCTCAGGTGAGTGCCAAGCTATATTTTCTTTGGATTGTCCTCAGCCCCGATGTTAATCTCAGTTACATCTTTTGATATAAAAAATTTCTAGATTTAATTATGTCAGCTCTATCAAAATATATTTCAAAACTAACCAATCCCCTAGGGATAGTATTAGTCTTCAACTAGATAATTTATTTCCCATACAAGGTTTCTTTTCCATCACATACCTGTACCATGGAGTCCAGATCTATAATCATTCCTTTGAACCCATCTATACAATACCAAAACCTTTTTATTTGATCATCATCATCAAAAACTTGACAATGATCAATATTGTTTGGGATAGAATACCTTACTAGCACCTCAACCTAATATTCACCCCTCTTTGTAAGCATATATACCACTTGATTAAAATATCAAGCATGATATTTGATTTTAAAAGCATCAAACCATTCCAAACAATCCCATACAACATTCTAGTTTTACTTCAATGTCTTTTGTTTCATGGTATAAACAGCTCAGACATGCTTCACTACTATTTTTGAATCACCCTTGACTAATAACTTTGTGATTCCATATTCGTAGGTGATCCAAAGGCCAATCAGAAGTGCTTCATACTCTATAATATTATTCATGCACTCAAAGGATAATTGGAAGGAGTATTTGTAAGCTTGGCCATTAGGGGCATATAAGACAACCCCTGGTCCATTTCTAATGCTTGAACATACTCTATCAAAATGCATAGTCTAGATGGAATCTTCATCCATGATACCAAATTTAGGAGGTAATTCCTTGTACTCAACACTTCCCACAAAATTCCTAATGTATGTATCCACATATAATACTTCATTCAACTGATATTTGGGATTTTCTAGGACATGAAGCATTTATTTCTCCTAATTCAAGTGAACCATCTTCCCATCCAGAGGTATAAGGGCATAATATAGATCCATCTAAACACTTACCCTATTAGTAATAGCCCATTTTCTAGACAACAACATACCCCATTTTGGTGGATAGTCTACAATAACAACATCCATGCTTAGAAATTTGTCAAGGTATTATGCAAGTTGCACCACCAATCCTATAACCATGCCAAAAATAAGTTATTCTCTAGAATCCATGGCAAGGAATTGTCCATATGCTATAGTTCTTATTATATAGAGTCCATTTATCATAGCTAGTGGCATAATGTTACAAGACGCATCGAAGTCAAACATGCAATTATGGACAATCAAACCATTAATCAGCAGGGTGGTATAGAATGGGTTGACATAAATTTAACTCTTTACCAATGTTGTTCCTAAATATAACTCCAGGTGATGTTCAAGGGATTTTGAGGCATTCTCACTTTCCACAAGGGAGAAGGCTCAACTTCAACAATCTCATTGGTAGTAATTTTCTTAGTAAATCCCAAATATTAAAAGGCTCTTCTACTATACTCTAGAATTATGAGCAATTCTATGAAGGGTATTGTGACCTTCAATTGACTCAATACATGGGCCATGTCATAGATACGATATTTAGACAAAGGAATGTTAGCAAGTAGACTAGTGACACTTTCATTTGGGATACACCCCTTAAGAGTAAAGGGGAAAGAAGTAAGAGAACCATCATTTTTAACTTCACTCTTTAGGGGAGGCATCCTAGGTTCATCCTTCTTGGGAATGTTGGATAACTAGGGAGTTCTATTATTGGCCTGGGTACCTTTTAGATTGGCATTATAAGGTGAAAAACCAAGATTGGTGGAATTCGAGACCTCTTTACTCCCTTTGGTCTCTTTCTCTTTTGTCTCTGCTTTAGGGTTAGTCGAGTCTTTATCCTTCAAAAGAGAATTTTGATCTTTACTTCTCAAATTGTACTCCTCTTAGGAAATTATTGTGTGGATCATCAATTGCCAGTCCTCAACTGATGGAGGTGGATCTCCATATTTATCTTTCATCATTGATCTCAGAAACTCAAAATCATGAACAAGCAATTCATATTAATGCATCATATTTATCTCATAGATGAAGTCTGGGGTTAGGACCCTTACCTTTTCACATGCTCTCAAGATGCTTAAATAGTCATAGCACTTATCAATTTTGTAGATGGAGAGGCAACCATCACATTTGGTTCACTAATTTGGAAAGTAAAACATTCATAGGCAGGAGTGCCTTCACAATTAGGAATAGTTGAAGCACTCATAGCTTCCTGTTGAAAGGTGTAACTTTCCATCTCTTAGAATTCAACAATATAGATGTCATCTTCATCAGATGTAGATTCAATGTCTTCTGCACCTTGACCATCACTATCAATTGTATTACATGGAGGATGAATAAGGAAGCACTTGTCATACTAGTTGATATCACAGTCGACTATATTGATCTTTGTAACTAAAGGATCTGGTACTTCCCTTTCACTTCCCTAGTTATGGTTCCTCTCATGCTTGTCATCCCTTGTAAGTCCCTTTCCTTTGTCATTATTCCTACCTTAGAAAGTTGGTCGACCTTAACCCTAGTCCCTAGGATGATTTCTTTCCTCTTTCCTATGATCCCTCCTATCATCATGGTTAGAAGAACCCTGAGACATCCCCTTTTCTGCTCTAGCCAACTTGTAAGATATTTCTTTCATAGTAGTAGCTAGAGTTTTCATAGTTTCTTCTAGATATACATTCTTATGGGAGGCTTGAGGCTTTTTAGGATTCACCAGTTTGACATCAACCCTCTTTTCCAAAGGCTTACCCATAGCTTTGATATTATTCTATATTTAGATAACCAAATTAAAGGCTATCCATAGATTTGTGGGAGCTTTGTCTCTGAGATAATAGGATGCCTTCTTGTCAAATGCATCATAGTATTTGATCAAAGAAGTAACACCACTGGGTCTTATGTCCTCTATCAACCTTCTCAATACCTTATTGAATCTAGAATTAAAATCCTTAACACACTCATTAGGATTTTTCTTGAGGTTTTCAAATTCGGCAAGTAAGAATCTGGGATCAATACTATCACTAAAATGCATCTTAAATACATTAATAATGGCTTTCCATGTGTCTATAGATCCATCAAGGAGGGATTTAAACCACTCTTGGGCCTCTTCTTCTAGTGTGTTCATAAAGAACTTTATGCACACATCTTCTAGATTAATTTAGTAGTCTTTAATAACATTTAAGAAAGCTTTTAAATGTTGTTCCCCAAACATAGCATTTTTCCCTTGAAATTTATGCAATATATTTCTAACCTTAATGGGAACTTTATTAGGGAAACCATGCATACCATTAAAGTTGATAGGTCTGAATCTTGGGATCACAAATGGTCCGCATCTATTACCCAAACCTTGATCTTCTTCATCATTATCACTACCTACATTAAACCTGCTTCTCATATCATGGTCTCCTATCTCTGAATCTATAGATGAAGATGGATTAGGGGACATTTGTGAATGAATACTATGAGGAGGACTTGAAAGAGAAAAAATAGAGTAATGCCCTAATGGCCTTACAAGAGGAGAAAGACTTCTTCATGGAGAAGGAGCTTAACTTACAAGGACCTCAAACTTCTCTAAAGTGCTCTGATATCCTTCCACTAGAGAGATATTCAAGAAAAGGGGGTAAATAAAATGGGGAACAAACTGTTTAGGTCTTACTTGATTTCCTAAATTTTGTCCTTCAATAGGCTTCCACACTTGTCTCATTTTGGATAGACCTTTTAACTCAAGGACAAGCTCTTTAGATGGATCTTTCTGAAAGGAAAACCTAGAACCCTCTAGATTTGTAGATCCAAATAAAATTCTTCAAAATAGAGAAGAGTACTATAATAGGCATTGATCTTTAAACTTTTAATGTAATGGAGTCACCACTAGAAGTAAAAACTTCTAGACCAAAATAAACATAACTACTAATAACAACTGATAGAATGAAAAACTTTCAAATACTAAAGATAATTCTAAGAACATTGTAAAACTTCTTACAACATAGGGGTGAACATCCCTAGCGAAGTCATGATGCCAAAAAACTGGTGGCTCATTAGCACATGAAAGATAGTCAGATAAATGTAGTAACAATAGAGAACCTAATAAGGTGAAATGCTCATATCCCTCTACAAGAGTCCCTTCAAATGACACCAAAAAGATGTTAGTTCCTAGTTATACACCTCTTTCACTTAGCCTTGCACATTTGAAAGAAATGGCAAGCAAATATGGAAGACCTACTAGAATGATGTTGTGACCAAGGAGGGGTTAAACATCAAAAATGGACCAAATGAAGAAAATGGCTGGGAAGCACCTACATAGGGTATGGTTATCTCCCCCCTATTTCTAGATCTCCCTAAACCAAGGTGAGAGGACCTATGGGGTAGCTCATTTACATGGAGAGATTCTACAATTCAATCTCCATGGGGATTATTAGAGCAAAGGAACACAAATTTGACCAGAAACAACCAAACCTACTCACTCCACCTAGGAAGGGTTGTCACATGGAATGAGCAAATATTCTAAGTCAGACACAAGCTACTAAAGATAGATATGAATATGATTGCAACCTTAATTCTAATAATGTTAAATAAAAGAGGGATTGAATAAGAGATTGCAATGTTGGGCTTTAAAACACAAAATGTAGACACATGTTAATTACACAATGTTTATGTATCTGTAGGAAAATAACAATTTAGGTATGTAAAGGGCATGTTATATGCAAGGTAAGATAGGGTGGGACAAGATTTATCAATTAATAAAAAAGAAAGTGGAAGGTTAACAAGTGAGCACAAAGAAATTCAATAAACTGCTATATCATTTTTACCAACAAATGCATTACAAATTTGAAACAAATGAAATTGAAATCATGCATAAATTATATCCTTTAAGAACCCCTTCCAACTAAATCTGAGAGCCAAAGACTACCCTTAAAAAGGCTATCAATACCCTATTCCTAAATCTTAGAGTATAAAGGATTTTACAACCTAGATATAATCTCTAAATGACTATCATAAAGATGAATACACTAGATAACCAATCTATTAAGCATGTAAAATAGAGCATTGTACTTTAATAATAGGAAGAGAATGGAAACCAAAAATAGATTTCATTTATCATTTGAATGTGAAATGAATACAATGTGTTTAGAATAACATAACATCCTAACACTATGCAAGACAATTCTATGACAAGGGAGACATATCAAATGCTCTCAAAGCTTACCAATGATTTTAAAGTAGAAATCAATTTGGCACCAAAAATATCACATAGAGAGAACTCTTTGAGGCTATAACTCTTGACTCAAAAATTTAACCAACCCTTGTAAAGGGACAGACCCCCTTTACTTATACAATTGAGTTAAGCCTAGCATATTCCTAAAGATGCTCCAACTAGAAAATTATTTCATGAGCCTGGAGTTTGTTAAATATTATAAAAAACATGATTCCTCGAATATGCTCATGCTCCTATGATGATGGTAATATTGATCCTCTACCTTGGTAGAATATTTTCTAGTTATCTAGATGGATTAAGATCTCACAAGGGACAAAACAAAACCTTTCTCCACTTGCATAATAGTTAAAAATGTCCCTTTCTTATACACGTGATTACATAAAAACTAATTAAAAGGGACGTGCCACTAACGAGCCAAGTACAATGGTTTCCCAATAGGAAATGAGAAAGAAGAAAGGAGGGAAAAGAAGATAGAAGTGGTGTTGGCTTAGAAAAACTAAAATATCCAATTATGCTCTGGAGTCAACCTAGATGACAGAATCTGTTGCCAACTTGTTCCTATACCTTGTGTATCCTTACAACATAGCGGTGAGATTCCCTTGGTCTAAGCCTGCTTGATATTTGAATTTCACTTAGTATACTTCAAGCCAAGTGACAATCTTCTGAAGCATGGTTTGCTTTCGTTTGATGAGCTCTATAAGCTGGTCATAAGATTTCATAAGTGACACTATTTGCTTTATTTTATCAACATCAAAGGACTTTTGTGGTGCATCAATGAGGTTATCAAATCTATGCATATTGCCTCTTCCTCCAAATAACTTGCACCATCACAACTTATCATCTTCCTTAGTGAAACATTTATCTCTTTTGTTGCAGTCTTGAGGGATTACTCTTCTCCTTTCAAATCAGAGATACCATCTTTGAGCATCACCAATTGATGCTTGATTGTCAATTAACACTCTTTGGGCCTCTTGTGATCATTTAGAGCAATGATCTTCTCAGCTATCAAAGTATTTGTGTCCATCTTACAAAGCTCATCCATTTTTTATTGGGCTTTCTCCCCCTTCTTAATGTATGCTTCATAGATAAGCATTTGAGCATCACAATCCCTCTTATTATCCACTATGTTGTTTAATCATTTCAATGCTGAGTGGACTATTTCTTTAGCCTTAGTGCACAAATCTTCTTGCCATTTTTCTATCACCCTTCCTCTGGACGTCAAGTCATCAATTTAGTTGAAATCAAATGACTCTATTAAGAAGAGAGGATGATCTAGAGCAATACTAGCAGTTGGAGTTACTACCTTGGGCTCACTCAATATCTTTTGTAAGTACTAGATCATAGCCTGATTTTGTGCCTTCAACTCCTCCATGGTGGCTTTGTCTTTATCCATTCAGTGAGCCAACATGTTCACCAAAACCTACAAGTTGTTCTTTAGCTCATTCTTTGATGGCTCCCCTAGATTGTAGTTGTAAATAATATAACTCTCAAGGGTAGCATCTTTCTTCAAATCATCTTGTGTGGGAATGGATATCTCTACATTCCTTTCTCTTGTAGCAGTGAATGTGGTTCTAGAATGTGTCTTGGCCTTCTTGGGGTGTTTAGCCTTGTATGCCTGAGTGATCCTTACCACACCAATCTCCCAACCTTGCTCATGATGTCCTTTTATTTGACCTATTATTCAACCCAAAAAATAGGTTTGGTCTAAAATCCCATTGATGTAATGGACATTGATGTAGGCCTCAAGATAGTGTAAGGTGGTGTCATTAGAGTACCTAATGGAGGAAGTGCCACAGGAATGGGTTGTGGACTCAACACAAACTATTTGATTTCTTCATCACTCTCCAATTCCTCACCACCTTCCTTCTTTACTCCAAGTCCCCCTTTAAGTTTTGGCTCTATCTACTCCAAAACTTCAAAATCAGGCCTGAATTGCTGAGACTCCTTCAACAATTTCTCAATGGAGCTCCCTTATCCCACAGATTGACTAGAAGGTTCCACAACTGCTTCACCTTCTTTATTTACTTGAGCTTTAGGTATAGATGAGGTTATGGTGACCTCTTTGTTGCCTTCAAGCAACTCTTCACCAATCACAGCCTTTGGAACTTTATTGTGGATTGGATCTTGAACTTTCATGTGAGGAAGGAGACTTTGAGGTACTTCAATTACAATAATACTACTTGAAGTACCCTCCTCAGCACCTTTATTGGAATGATCCAAACCCTTTATTTATTTTTGTATGGGTGGGGGTACCCATTTGTAGGTTTTCTCCCCCACCTTCCTTTGTACTTGCCTTCTCATCTGGTGCTAAACTTGACACTTTTGGAGGGGAAAAGACAACTTGTGATACCTTTGGAGCTGCTTATAGTCCTTATTCAACCACCCCTTTAGGACAAGTGGTGACTTGAACATTTTGTTCTAGCTCCACCTCAACTTTCTCACCAGATTTATTCATCTCTTCAACTTCACCTTGATCACCTTGGTCCGGTGATTGGGTGATGACATTTTCAACAAATGTCTATGTATCTGATGAGATCATCTCTTTTTCCTGAGGGGCCTGAACTTGAGTAGCCACCTCAACCCCAACCTACATAACATCTTTAAAATAAAGAGGATCATTTGAGGCCAAAACTTTTTCCTCATTACCCTTACTTTTTAATCTTGAAGGACCCTCTTCTGTAAATAAACCAATCATCAGGACCTTTACTAGGGTCTGGGGTCTTTCCCTCAAATTCTCTACCCAGTTTTTACTTATAAAGAAGTGAATGCTCATTATTTCTTCATCACCTCAGCAATGGGCCTATCTTCATCTAAATCTTCTTCTTCACTCATATCTCTCAAACTTTGAGCATATGAGGATTGATCCTCTTTCCTTTTCATGGGGAGTTCCTTAGAAGGTAGGTCCTTGAATACAACTTCCTTCTTTTTCTTAGGAATCCCACTTAGAGGTTGTAGATCCCTCTTAACTCTTTTCTACTTGGGCTACTCTCCTTCTTCACCTCCTCTCTTCTTTGAGTAAATCTTTGGAGGAGGGACAATTGTTTGCTATTATGCTAGTGGAAAAAGTGGAACAACATTTGGACTAACCATTGGGATGGTTGTTTAGATGGGTGATACTATTGGGGCTCCCTCTGATGTAATGGATATTAGGGTGGTACTGGCCAATGTAACGTCCCTAGTAGCAATCTTATCCTAATTCTTAGCTAGACTTGTCAGCTTTGAAAAAGATAGTCCCACCTTGGACCGTGATATGGATATGGACTCCACATCAATTGGCTTGATGAAGTCAACATCACCAACCTTGATCTTTCCTTTGCCCTTTACCACCAATGGTGGAGCCAAGGGGAAACCATTGTAATTTGTGAAGAAACCCTTTAACTCCCAAACTTATCTGAGTTCTCAGAGGGTAGGGGTGTCATAAACACTGAGATCAACCCCATGTTCTTTTAACCACTTGAAGGTTCTTCTCATGATTATTATATCCCTCCATGAAATGGAATCATTTTCCTTAGTAGTGAAGTCCACCTATGAGATGGCTTGGGCTTCAATATTGGATTGGTTGTACACTATAGATACCATCTTTTTATCATCCTCTATGTCCTTTGGGATGGGAACAATGTTGTAGAAGATAACTTCTTGTAATGTCAGCCTCATAAAGTCTAGTTTTTTATATCTTCCTTGGAAACTTAATCAAACTAAATGTCTTCATAATGTGATTGATGCAGAATCACACTTGTTACTATGTTCACCCACCATATGATATCGTTGTTCAGCCTAGGTGGCATCTTGTCAATCACATATTGGCCTATTTCTTACTCAAATCCCTTGGCTTTGGTAATAGAAGGACATGAATAATATCTAATTTCAATTGAAAACTTGAAAGGATTGTGTACCTTCTTTGTTGCTATCATTTCATGTGGGGGCACCTTTTGTCGACTCATCTCCATCACTGCTAGTCTATCATCCAGGTATCTTAACAGTTTATATCAGGACCCTGAGTAGCCACTTATTCTAATATAAGTGAATGATTTAAATTGAATATATGAGGATCTATACTCATCAATGGTTTTTTTTTTCCCCTTAAACATCATGTTGAGGCTTCTTAGAGGATAGAAGACACTCATCATAGTATTGAAGAAGTAATGATAAACTTTGCAAAATTTTTGTCTAAATCCATCCAAAGTTATTTTTGGATAAGTATCATGTATTCTCACTCCACTAGGAGTCCTTGTGAGCCCATGGAATGTCCTATTATACAGCAAGATGTATATTGAGTAGGAAGACATGTAGAATGTACTTGTGAACTCCTCCTCTAAGTGGATTACAACCTAAAGTTGCATCATTAGCTTGTGCAGGTTGTCACTTATAATGGTGGCCCAATCTAGCTTCTTTTGTTGCTCCAACACATAGATTAATATTACTAACATCCAAGGCTCAAACTTCTCTATAGTGGACATCCCATAGATTCTAGCTACCATGACAATCACATATTGGGGCAATTGATGTAGAAAAAATAGGCCAATCTTTCATAGGCTATAAATTTTGACCCATAGCTTCATTTTAGCTCTTCCACGTGCTAAAATGACCATCTCAAATTTTTTGATGATATCATAATCCATTCAATCCATTTATAGTTGATTTTGATATTTTCCAGAGGCCATACATGATCATTTGAGGGTCCAAAATTACTATTTAATGATTTTTTTAGGAATTTTCTATTTTTAGAAATTGTATATTTTTAGGATTAGACATCAACTTTAATTTCATCCCATAAACTAATTTTAGTTTTTAGGATATTTTAAGAGATTTTTAGAGCTACACATGCTTGCATGCGAAACTTACTATAAATAACAGTTGTTAACAATAGACATTTTTTTAGATTTTAGTTTTTTTCAAATTCTTACATGTCAACTCTAAATTTCCATTTGAGGCTTATTTAAGCATGGTTAGGATTTTTAATTATTTTAAGTCATTAAATATGAATCAATTATGGGTTATTATTTTAGATCTTGGCCTATTGGTAATTTTATTATCTTGATAGTTTTTGGGTTCATTATATGGTATCAGAGTAAATTTGAATCTTGGAGGAGAAAGACATGGGAGGAGGATGAAGAGGTATTGTGAAGATGAACCGAACTATATAAGAGATGTAGAGGCAAGTTCAACAATTAATCAAGGTTATCACCAATCAACAAAGAAGATAAGGTGTTGATGAGGAAGGCACAGATCATGATGAAGAAGTTTGATAAGAAGAAAAACAACAAGAGCAACCATCATCGATGGAAGAGAGGATGGTTCAGGATTTAGAAGGAAGGAATGAAGGCATCAAGGTTGATGTTATAGATTATAAAGGCATTTTAAAACTAGAGGAATTAATAGATTGAATGAATAGCATGGAGAAATTATTTGAGTGGAAGACTATGAGAGAAGACAAGAAGGTAAAATTTGCATGCATGAAATTGAGAGGCCATGCAATGATTTGGTGGGATCACCTATAGAAATAAATATAGAGGAAAGGTAAAGAGAAGATTAATTCATGTAAAAAGATGGAGAAGAAGTTGAGGGATAAATTTCTTCCTATGGATTATGCACAACCCCTGTACAAAAGATTCTAGAATTTGAGGTAAAAGGATCACAGTATACAAGAGTATACAGATGAATTTTATAAGCTTTCCATATGAGTGAAGCATGATGAAATAAAATAGAAAATGGCTACAAGGTATGTAAATAGTTTGAAATTTTTTATTTAAGATGAATTAAGCATGGATAAAATACTTTGCATGGAGGAGGCTTATCAATTAACTTTGAATGCAGAAGAAAAATAAAATAGACATAAGTTTAGAATAACATCTCTTGGTCCAAGAAGAGGTGGATCACCTCAAAATAGGGGATGAGGTGGGTTTAATACCACTAGAGGTGGGTCTAATACCCATAGGGGTGAATCATCATGTGGTGCAGAAAGGCAAGATGATAATAGGCAAGGGTTTCAATACCAACAAAGAGGATGAGGATTTTAGAGAGGATAAGGTTATGGTGGTGCTAGAGGATGGTTTTTGAATCAACATAGATATTATGTCTATTATAGATGTGGAAAAGAATGACATGGATCATTTGAGTGTCCACATTATCAAGATCAAGAAAGGATGCAAGATCACCCAAGAGTAAATTTAGTTGAGGCTAAAATAGAAGAGCAGAATACTGAAGTTGCACCAACAGATGTTGGAGAGAATCTCATGATGAGAAGAACCATGATCACTCAAAAGAAGGAATAAGTGTATAACAAAGCATATGGTGATGCATAACTGTAATCAAATATTTTTCAAACAAGATGTACTTCAGGTGGAAAGGTATGCAAAGTAATTATAAATGGTAGCAGTTGTGAAAATGTGGTTTCTAAAGAAATTATAGAGAAACTAAATTTGTAATGTGAAAAACATCCTAATCCTTATAAAATTTCATGGTTTAAGAAAGGGAATAAAGTTATGGTAGATAAAAAGTACTTAATCAAATTTTCTAGAGAATTAAGTTATAATGATGAAATATGGTGTGATGTTATTCTGATGGATGCATGCCATTTGTTATTAGGGAGACCGTGGCAATTTGACAGGAAAGTCATTCATCATGGAGCAAAGAACACATACACTTTTTTGGAAATGTGGCACAAAGGTACTTTTGTTACCTCTTAAAGAGGAAAAGAAGACATAAAACATGCTCTCTACTAAAGAATTTATCCAAGATATGAAGGTGGTAGGTTGTTGTTATGTATTAGTAGCAAAGAATGAAGAAATAGAAATGGTGTCAATACCAACAGAAGTAGCAAGAGTGTTCAAAGAATATGTAGATGTTATGTTTGATGAGTTACCAGATGGTTTACCACTGAAGAGAGATATTCATCATCACATTGATTTGATTATAGGACCAACTCTACCCAATCAAGCAGCTTATAGGATGAGTCTAATAAAGCATGCAGAATTAAAAAAACAAGTTATTGAATTGCTAAGAAAGAAGATGATAAGAGAGAGTATGAGTCCATATGCAACACCAACATTGCTAACTCCAAAGAAAAATAGATGATGGAGAATGTGTGTGGATAGTAGAGAAATTAACAAAAAAAAATAAAGTATAGGTTTCTTATACCTTATTTAGATGATATGATGGATGTACTTGTAGGAGCAAAATATTTTAGTAAGATTGATAAGGAGTGGTTATTATTAGATTCAAATTCGTGAAGATGAGTGAAAAACTGCATCTAAGACTAGAGATGGCTTATATGAGTGGATGGTGATGTCATTTAGATTATCTAATGCACCTAGAACATTTATGAGGGTGATGAATACAGTGCTACGAGATTATATTGGTGAGTTTTTGGTTGTTTATTTTGATGATATTTTGATATTCAGTAAGACTAAATAAGAACACTTACAACATTTGAGAATGGTAATGGATTTGTTAAGAAAGGAGAAGTATGCAAATTTGAAGAAGTGCAGGTTTATGCAGAATAGTTTGGTATTTTTAGGATTTATAGTTTCAGCAGATGATGTGAAAATAGATGAAGAAAAGATAAAGGAAATTATTGAGTGGCATATTCCAAGAAGCATTACAGAGGTAATAATTTTCCATGGTTAAGTAAATTTTTATAGAAAATTTATTAAAAAATTTAGTAGTATTATGGCACCAATAACAGATTGCATGAGAGGGAAGGAATTTGCATGGACTAGAGTAGCCACATAAAGTTTTGAAATTTTGAAGAAGAAGATTACAGAAAGACTAATTTTAGCATTACCATATTTTAACAAATTGTTTGAAGATGATTGTGATGTTTCATTTGTGGGACTTGGTGTTGTGTTGAGTCAACAAGGAAAGATAATAGCATATTTCAGTGAGAAATTAAATGAGGTAAGGATAAAGTATTCTACTTATGATGTTGAACTTTATGCAATTATATAAGCATTAAGACATTGGAGGCATTATCTGGTGCCTAAGGAGTTTATACTATTTACAGATTATGAGACTTTGAAGTATGTGAATACACAAAAGAAGTTAAATAGTAGGCATGCAAAGTGGGTTTCTTTCTTGCAAGGGTATACTTTTGTGTTGAATCATAAATCATGAAAACAAAATTAGGTAGCTAATGTATTAAGTAGGAGAGTAGCATTATTAACTACTATGGTGAGTGAAGTAGTTGGATTTGAAGTTATTAAAGATTTATATGATATTGATCCATATTTTGGTAAGATAGTTGAACAATGTAGGAATCCATTAATATGTGGTACATATATTATTCATGATGAGTATATTATACAAGAAGGTTATCTCTTCAAAATGAGATATTTATGCATTCCAATTGGGTTTCTACGAGACAATATAATAAGTCAATTACATAGTGGTGGTTTGACTAGACATTTTGGTAAGATGAAGATAATAGCTTTAGTAGAGGAAAAATATTTTTGGCCAAAGATGAAGAGAGATGTGACAAGGTATGTTTCAAGGTGAAAAATATGTCAGGTGGTTAAAGGACATGCACAAAATACTAGACTATACATGCCATTATCGGTTCTAAAAGGACCATGGATAGATTTGAATATGGATTTGGTGTTGGGAATACCAAACACACAAAGAGGTAATGATTTAATTTTTGTTGTTGTAGATAGATTTTCTAAGATGGTTCATTTCATTGCATGTAAGAAAACTAATGATGCCACTCGAGTTACAGAATTATTTTTTAAGGATATTGTGAGATTGCATGGTGTTCCAAAAACTATTACTTCAGATAGGGACATGAAATTTCTAAGTCATTTTTGGAGGACTTTATGGAAGAAGATGGGTACTAAGATATAATTTAGTAGTGCATATCACCTACAAACAGATGGACAAACATAAGTTGTGAATAGGAGTTTGGGAAATTTATTGAGATGCATAGTAGGAGAGAAGCTCAAGCAATGGGACTTGGCTTTACCACAACTGAGTTTGCATATAATAGTTTAGTGAATAGATCAATAGGAAAGTCACCTTTTCAAATTGTTTATGGGATAAATCCTATGGGTATTTTATATTTGGTATAATTTCCAATTGTAGATCGATTTAGTGATGATGTAGAAGCATTTGTAGAGCATATGCAGCGGTTACAAGGAGTAAGAAGAAAGTTGCAGAAAAGTAATGAGAAATATAAAGCATTAACAGATGTCAGAAGAAGATCTAAGGTATTTGAAGGAGAGTTGGTAATGGTTTATTTGAGGAAAGAAATATTTTCAAAATGCACATATAACAAGTTAAAGTACAAAAAAATTAGACCATGCAAAATTGTGAAGAAAATCAATGACAATGCTTATGAGGTGAGTTTATCATAAAATTTTGATATATCTCTAGTATTTAATGTTTTAGATTTATATGAATTCCATGGGGAAGATGGTGAAGATTATGAAGAAGTAAATTGGGAGCAGTAGATTCCAAAGAAGAAGAAAGAAAAAATAGTGCAGGTTTTGGATATGAAGACAATGAGCATAAGGCAAGGGAATTATAATAGGTATTTGGTGTAGTGAGAAGGATTGCAGCAAGAAGACAAAACTTGGATTACAAAATGGAATATGAATAAGATTGACAAAGATAAGTGGCAGCAGTATAATTAGGCCAACTCGCAGGAGCTGAGTTGTTTTCAACCAGAGGAGAATGATGCAGAAAAAATAGGCCAATCTTGTGGAGGCCATAACTTTTGACCCGTAGCTCTATTTAAGCTCTTCCACATGCCAAAACAATCGTCTCAAAAAGTTTTATGTTATTCTAAGCTGCTCTATCTTCTTAGAGTTGATTTTGATATTTTTTGGAGGCCATACATGATCATATGAGGGTCTGAAATTAATGTTTAATGATTTTTTTAGGAATTTTCTATTTTTAGAAATTGTATGTTTTTAGGACCGGACATCAACTTCAGTTGAATTTCATCTCATAGGCTAATTTTAGTGTCTAGGATATTTTAGGAGATTTTTAGAGCCACACGTTCTTACATGCGAAACTTACTATAAATAATGGCTACTAAAAATATATGTTTTTTTTAGATTTTAGTTTTTTTTTAATTTTTGCATGTCAACTCTGAATTTTGAGTCGAGGCTTATTTAAGCATGGTTTAAGTTTGTAATTATTTAAATTCATTCAATACGAATCACTTCTGAGTTATTATTTTAGATCTTGGCCTATTGGTAATTTTATTGTCTTGATAGTTTTTAGGTTCATAATCAATTCCTTGAATTCTATTAGTTTCAGACTCTTAGAGATTCTAGAGACCTTTTGCCTCGTCTTGACCAACCAGTATGAGTTGACAATGTCCCATATTATTTTGTCATTCTTGTCTGCATACTCTTAGAATTCTTCCAAAGAGAGTGTGATACTTTTAGGTTGGGGAGGAGTCCCAAGCATGGTGTTGAGGGCCAAAGGAGTGAAAAAGCAGACGACTAATTGACTTCCATCGATGATAGTCTTAGTATTGGGTTGATATACTCGAGCACATGTAATCACTAATTCTGGGAATGGGGTAGCCAAGGGGAATGTTGTCACAAAGGTGATATAACTCATGCCAAGATTTGAGACCATTGGTAGAGGGTTTGGCTGCTGTAAGACATTCAATAAGGCTGTAAAGTCTAACCCCTGAACATTTGTATGTTTGATTCCATCCAAAATAGAAATAATGTTGCTTTTCATATATGTTGAAGATGCTACCATTGCTCCCTAGATTTCTAGTGCAATACTTTGAACTCAAACAAATTATTCACTCAAATCACCCTCAAAATACCTTCAAACCCATTCAAAGAACACAATACAAGGAACTAAAAGAACACTTACTGATAATATGGAGGGTTGTATGCAATTGAAGTTGAAAATATTTGAAGAATTCGTCGTAATCACTCTTTCACATTACATGTAGCTAGGGCACACACATGGCTCGAAGATGCAAGTAGAAGCTTTGAATGCAAAAGGTAAATGTGAATGAAGGCAAAAACCTTAGTTATAATACTTTGCATTTTGAAATTAGGGTTACCATTAATGCTTTAAAACATAATGACTAATTAGCAACTACCCCCTTTAGTCATTTAAGCTTCTTTTGAAAGAGGAAGGAGAAGGTGAAAATGTTTCCTTTATGTCAAGCAATCCTCCTTGCAACATGTGGACCCATATAAGCAAACTTTTTATTCTTGTGCTTTTCAGGCCTTTGGGACTTTTTGCACCTTGCCCACCCAAAGATAAGCAAGGCAATTTTCAAAAAGGGCTCAAAGCTTGAAAAACCCTGAGGACCTACCATGTGTCATTACTTTTATTTACAAATCCAAGTGTTTAGGGCTTAGAGACCATTTACATCTTGCCCACCAAAAGGCAAATGAGGCAATCTTCAAAAAGGGCCTAAAACTTATAAAACCATAAGGACCTATCACGTGTCCAACTTAGATGCCATCTCAGACTCTCGACTAAATTTTCATCTTTGTACCATCTTTCTTGATACAAGGAGGAGTGCAAGATCCTTCTGATCCCTGAAAATACACTCATTACTTGTAAAAGGAAATGAACTAGTCATTACATTATAAATATGATGAATTTGACATGGGAATTTTCACAGGATAAAGTCTTAGAAGTCCCTTGAGATAACCATGTGTCTTTCATTCGACTCATCAAGCAATTCCTCATGTTAGTCACTGAAGGTGTAACACAGCAATTTTATCCAGGGCCCTACAATGTTTCTCCTTCGATCACAAGGCAATAATTTAATGTATGCAAAGAGACTTAGATACATTTCTATCTTTTCACAAAGAATGGTCCCGATGTGAAACCTTTAGGCGAAATAAAAGACCTTACAATTCCTTCGATATTTTTGTGTAGGGAAAATGCCTGAAGGGCAAGTGCCCTTTGGACTTTTTGCCATTGACAAAAAGTCCAAAACAAATAGGACTTATCATCTTTCCTAAAACAAAGGATTTCCTTCGAGCTTTTTCTTCGAGCAAAATGCCCAGAGGATAAGTGCCCTTCGAATTTTTTGCTATGGATAAATTTTTTGAAACAAATGACCTGAAACAAATGAAATAAACCTTCAAAACTTATGTAAAACACTTAGGTCAAAAATGAAAGTCATTGAATTCCTTCAAAACTTTTGTAGTAGACAAAATGTCTGATGGAAATAAGTCTTCAAACTTTTTGTCTAAGACAAAAAGTACGAAGACCTATTTTCATCAAACATTATGTTCATACAAAAGGGCTGAGAAGTCGAAGGGAAAGAACACCTTCACTAAGCAAAGGCATGACAAAGGACTTAGCAAATTATGAACTTGACCTTCTAAAAGAAAACAAGGAGACATAACTAGGACTAATGACTTAAACATTGATACTCAACCCAGGGTAGACTTAGGCATCTTCATGGACAAGGGCCTAATTGCTCAAGTGCAATCTTGGGCACTAGTACATGCTTTCATGAAACTTGGACAATCAACAAAATACCCCAGATAGATATATCAAAAAATAACAAATTTTCAACCTCCCAAATCTTTTGACATTGAAAAGGACACAAATTACTTGGTGTAAATTTGGGCTCCAACATAAGGGACCCTAAGTCACACATGAGAGGTTAACTTCATTATACCAGGGTGAGATAAAACCAACAACTAAATATATTCTAAGATTCAAATCATGTTTGCATCAGTTGATTTACTAGTTAATAGATTTAGAGGTAAAATACAAACTTTCCAAAGGCCTTATTTTTCCTTTTAAGGATAAATTATTATATGAGACATTAAAATCATTTCGGCACCTATGTAATGTAGCTATAACATTATAGGTAGCATTGGGATTAGTGGTTACACAATCATAAGCATATTTGGATGTAGGTTTCTTAGATCCCCAGTCATTTAACATGGTACAAGAACCTACTCCACTTATGATTAAGAAACTAGTGGAATAGAAACATTCGATAAAGATACTCAACAAGGTCAAAGATCCACTTTATAGAGTGCCTCTTATAGTGATTAGAGCATGGGACACACATAGAAGGGTTATACAGTTTTCAGACAAGGTTAGTCCTCATGACATATTGCTTATATTATTAGATAATGAGATGATCACACTTCCTCTTATTAATCATCATCTAGCACACCATTTGTGTAGGTACAAAATAAGCCATATTGAAATTTTCATAAGATAAATGAACATTCAGATAATCATTATTATGCACTCTAAGACTGCATTGACCAGTGTGTCAATTGAGGCATTATAGCATTCACACAAGGGGCACTGAGATCTCAGTCTCCATAATCTCCTAGATTACACTCCTCTATAATAGAGTTATCATAGGATGTTCCCTTTGAGGATCCATTGGTTACTCATTGTATAAGCCATGTGGTTTTTAGGACACCTATTATGAGTGATCTCATGCACCTTAGATTCAATAGGGATGGTAACTAATTCACATAGATCAGAGCATAACATCAATTCACACACCAATTAAGATATTTGAAAATACCTATAAAGATCAGGGCACAACATCAGTTTGCACACTAATTAATATATTTGGAAACAACTATAGAGATCAGGATGCAACATCAATACACACACCAATCAAGATATTTGGAAATAAATAAAAATATTAGGGAAAAACATTAGTTCTCACACCAATCAAGATATTTGGAAATAACAATAAAGATGAGAGCACAACTTTAGTTCGCACATTGATCAATATATTTTTGAGAGATCACAAACATCATAACATAGTCTAGTAGCCAATCAAGATATTTGCTAAAGATCACAGAGCTCAGAGTATAATTTTAACAAGATAGCCAATCAAGTTCTTTGCTACAAAGTCTCACACCTATCCACTAGCAGTGTATCACACATAGTTTCAGTGCTAGAGTACATTTCAAGATTGACACATCATGAGCAATATGGTTATTGGCTCACCATGTTATTTGGGTTCAGATAATGTATACCACACTCACATGATCTACACGTAGATATATTACAAAATACCTTTAAAACATATACCAACAAATAACATACCTTGTCCACTATACATGTCTATTTAAACATTTGTAAATAGATAAACAATTCATTACCTTTACTTAAACAAATACCATATACCAATATCACCATTTAACACAATCAAAATAGTTAAACACATGTAAACATACACAATATAACCATATCCAGAGACCAATATACATAGTGCCAATGTAACAATGAACATTCATATAAAGAACTCAAAACATAGTTTTAATATAAATATAATACTTCACTCAATAATATAGACATGGCCATTGGGGCCAGCCCCCTCACTCTCATTCTCAGACATATCCATGCTAGAATCAGAGGCTCTACTCTCCTTCTGTGACCTCAATCGATGACTGTGTATACTCTCTCTCTCTCATAATACATACCCATCTTGGCCATACACTTTACATGTTCTCACTATAGATGTATATAATCATCCACTATCCAGATATTGGACCCACCTAGAACATCATGTGTGGGCGTGGACCATCTATGCAACTCTATGTGCGGCTCGTCTTTATTTGTAGCATCTCATTTATAAGTTGTATTAGCTATCACGACTTGATCAAATAAATGAGCATGTATACCAATAACATTGGTGGCTCTCTCCACTAATCCATCTTCCATAACATCATCAGGTGTATGCCATGTTAGTATGTAGAGCGTATACTCAATGGTAGTCTCATAGTATTCATCATCACTTGAACCTGCACATACCCATACAATGCATCAAATACCTAACCATTTAAACAACTAACCAAATACAAAGAATGTATAAACATACAATAATAACTTACCATCGATAGCCCTAAGGTGTTCCACATCCAATACATCCTCTATAATAATCCCACCTCTCAAAAATAGAGGTACCCACCTATGATCTCTCTACTAGGTTGTATAAGCATTAGTGATTCCTACATCATCCACATCTGGTATGTTAATCACAAGATCCCACTATGTCAATAAAATCGGGGCCAACTCCATAGTCAACATCCTGGGCCTACTACCTGGTCTCATTGGAGCCCAAAAAATCCTCAACCACACCACTAGTGTTAGGGGCACATCTTGAATCACACTAAATTGTTGTGTCCCCTACTCAAACACCATCCTTAGGCTATCCCCCATAGCCCCTACAGGTCCTTCAAATAATGTCTTTGAATGTCAAAACTATCTAACACATGTTGACACTACATCATGCTCCTCTTAGACACATGGGTCATCCTAGTCCACCTCTCTATAAATGATTACGGGTGGGCCCAATCATCTCATAAAGGCAACACTAGCCTACTCACTATTATATGCCCAATAGTGTAACAATGTAGATTATTCAATACCTCTGTCACACATCTCCTATGTAAAATAATATAGATCTCGGTATATGTGGGTTAACATAGTGTGCCCCCATGAATATATGGTACCATGCTCCTTTATATCCTACATTATGTCATGCATCCTATAGGAGATTGATACCCCACTCCCATCTATAGCCACAAATGAAGCCAATAAATAGCTAAGAACTTCTGCAACTACAAAATATCGACAGTGATAATCAATGACAATAAGATATTGATGTGGTTCCCTATACAATGAGTCCCTATAGCCAAAGCAAAAAATTACCTAGCATGTTGTTGTATAGCTCAATCACCCATATCCTCCTATAACATAGCTCTCTGCCCAAAAATAGGTAATTGCATGGTCGTATACACATCCTCCAAGGTAACAATTATCTCCCTAAGAGGTAACTAGAAAGTACAAGTATCTGCATCTTATCTCCCACATAGTGTAGTCATCATATGTGTATCCCATGACATCAAATCTAAGGATGCCACGTGATTCAGACTTACTCTCTCTAGCATGATCATCTCAACATCATTCAAGAGTAGACCTTATAAGGTCTCCATCATTTGACCATTTCAAAACTCTCTCATACGTGTATCACCTTGTAAAAATACAACCAAATATGACATTAGTAATGCAAAATATAAGACCAATAGATAACAATAGGAATTAAAAACTAGTCAACAATCACTAGCATCACAAACTAGGCATACTAGACACTAGTGCTACATACAAGATAATAGTGCCATATCTAAGACACTAGCACCAGGTCCTGGACAATGGTACCAATATTAGGATAGAAGTGCCACTTTTCCAAAATATGCCCTAAACTACAATATTTTCAATAAAAATAATAAAAAATACATTACAAATAACAAAAATAGGAAAAAGTATGGGCTCTTTGCCAAGGTAATTGCCTCCATGGCTTGGATAAGTGCCTCCACCTCCTCATATCGGGTCAAAGTCATTCCTCATCTCCTCGACATATTATCTAGCTCAGACAAACAATTGCTCTCAACTCAAATGCTTCAAATGAATTGCCAAACTAATCAAATAACCTATTTAAGTTACATTTATCAAATGCCACCTCACTAAGGTTGGCCTTGCATGCCAATTTCACCAATTAATGCCAAATTTTTGCCAACGTGATATCTAGAGAACCATAACTATGATTTATGAACCATTTCTTACACACGAGACTTGATATCAATGTGCCTCACCCTATATTGGTTAAACCAATATCCTAGTCACATTTAACTCTATAAAACAAAAAAATTATATTATCGTAATAAACTCAATATTGACAAAATATTTATTTCATTACTAATTTTAGCAATCAAATCCATCACAATAAATAAATTATTCAAACTTAAAACAACACCACACCTGCTAATTCACACTGGCACATCCAATCATTACCACTTTTGGTTAGACACCCTCACCTCAGTCTCGACTCTCTCACCAAAAGTGGAGGAAAATACACATAGATTGCCTCAAATATATAGTTTACTTAGGTACACAAGTTCACTCAAATATAGATATTCAAACATGCATGTATACCAAGATACAACTATTCAATGCACAAGTCTACTCAGATATACAGGTTAACATAGATATACAGTTTTGATTCAAACACACAGGTCTACCCAGATACAAATGTTCAAGCACATAGGTTCACTCAGATACAGATATTCAGACACACAGGTCCATTCAGATACAACTACTTAGATATACAATTTGATTCAGAGATATAACTACTCATATATATAGGTTCGCTTAAATATAGATATTCAGACACATAGGTCTACCCAGATATACAATTTACTCATATACACAAGCCTACCCAAATACAAAAATTCAAACACACAGGTCTTCCCAAATACAAATATTTAGACACACATGTCTACCCAGATAAAATTGTTCAGATGCACAAGTCTACCTAGATATATACGTTAATGCAGATATACAATTTTAACTTAGATATATAGGTTCACTCACATATATAAATATTTAGGTACACAATTTCACTCGAATAAAAATATTCAAACATGTAGGTCTACCCAAATACAACTATTCAGATGCACATGTTTACTTAGATATACAGGTTCATGTAGATATACAATTTTGACTCGGATATATAGGTTCACTTAGATATATAAATGTTCAAATACATAACTACATTTCTCAGATATCAAGATTGGGGGCATGATGCAGAGCACACGTCCTTGATTTATGTTTTCAGATTACCAAGTTATACTCGGTATCATTACCAGGATGTCACCAAGTTTTCACTAATTTGGGTCATAGGACTGTCTGCAACATTTGATCCATAGCCTTCCACTAGACCCAATTTGCATACCCATGTTTAATTCATATATCATAGTGGGGGTAAGCAAGCCTTGTTTCTCCACATATTCAGTTTACATACCTAGATTTAGTTTAGATATTAAAGTGGGGGCAAGCAAGCCTTGTTTCTCCACATATTTAGTTTACATACCCATATTTAATTCAAATATTAGAGTGGGGCAAGCAAGATTTTTTTCCTTTACACATTCATTTTGCAAATTCAGATTTAGTACATAGGACATCCATAGTATGGAGTTCCAATTCACATATTGTAATCTAGTTCCTGTCTACCTCTTTGGCTAAGAAGTGAGCCAGGTCCATAACACATCCACACAGGTAAGTATAGTTACACATTCCTCTTTTTCTTTTACTCTAGTACTTTTATTTCATTGTATTACTAAAATAAAAGGGGGCAAATATATACACCTTGATTTGGTCAAACAACCACAAGTACTTTGTCTTTGTTTCTCTTTCGCATGAAGGTCTTAGTGATGAATACAGTCCTTATTTGCATGGCCATTTTGGGTATTTTAATCTTTTTTATGTCTTATCTTCCCTATTTATTTCACCCCCAGTGGTCCTAAGTCACCTCCTCCTAGTCATAGGGGCCCCTAGCCTATCCTACTTGGTCTTATCTCTATTTTTAAGCCTTAAAACACTGGTGACATTTTTTGGATAGTCGTTAGTGTCCAATTATGGCTCTAGTGTATGACCATCATTTTCTCCCATGTTTGGGTCCTAACCCCACCTTGAGCCTTCTCTTATGTTTTTTATCTCTCTTTTATGACTTATCGGCTAATGAACAAATTCTTATATTCAAATCAAAGTTCCTTCTATATAAATAGCCTCATGAGGCATTTTACATCTAACACTTATTATTTTGGCACATAATTACATAAAATCAATCAATGGTACAACAAAATACTCTGCACACTACTCAACTATCACATCTCGACATTGCATGCTTGATCAAAGAAGGGCCTAAATGAAATTCGTTCTAGCATACCATGCAAGTTGATTATGCACATTCCTTAAGGGAGAACTACATGTGATATGAGACCCCTAACATTGGGGTTAATGTAGGAAGCAACCAGGGCAATAGGGGTTATATTTCATGCGATCGTAACATCCCATAACCTAGTTTCTCCATTCCTTTTGCATTTGATCTAGTTGTTGTTTCATGTGTGCAGGAACTCATTAGGGTTTTGGAATATATTCAACTAAAACAGTGACATAAGTGAGATCCTAAAAGACATATTATCACCTATAAGACCCCCAAAACCTCCCATAGCTTCCCTGAAAGTTCCAAAAAATTCCTCTAAGGGAGAAACTAGTGCCATAATTGGACATTAGCACCACATGGGACTACTATCCACAGAAAGGTGCTACTGTTTGAGACCACGTCACAGAACGAAAGGTGTCTTCCTATTTCTCCAGCCGGTTCCAGCCTCTTAATCCACAAAATAACCTATTTTATTCTAGATAAGTGTTCCTTCTCTCTATTCTTGTTATTTTGAGAAAGGTTTGTCAAATCAGTTATTTCCAATTTGTATTCTAGATTATTATTATACACAACCCTTTATCAACATAGGGTTTACACCATCTAAGTCTTAAAAGGTTAAAACACACATCACTATTTTCATGTTCAAGTGATATAGCGAAGCCCTTACATTTTATCAAGCTAAACTTGTCCATCAATCGACATTCTTTGATCAAAGTCTTCATAATCCATAGATTTCATAGAGATGTTTAACTTCAAATTTGCATTGACAAAGACCATCTAAAGCTACATCTGAGCCGCAACTCAACAACGATCAAGCTACAAAGGAGGTTTGCATGGTGTGAGTATTTATGCAATTTGTTGTCTCTTTGGTATTTTGTTGAGCTCTGAGGTCTTAGGTGTGTTATTTAATATTTGTTATCACTTTGCTTGCTTAACCAAAATTTCATGAAAAATATTGAGGATCTGCACTCTAAGGATATAACTTAGAGGGGTTTTTAGCAATTAAGAACATTTATATAGGCATAAGATAACAACTTAGAAAGGTAAAGGTCTGTATAGGTACTTAAGATAGAGTGAGGTGGCAAAATAGGTCTAACCTAAGTGTTAAAGTGAAAGTGGGTTAAAACTAACATTATCAAGTATTCATGACCAAATTTGAATGGCTACGCTTTCCCCATATTTACGTTATCATACTTATTGATGCTACTCATGTTCAAAGTTGGGAGTCCTAGGCTCGAGCCACTTAATGATGGCAAAAGGATAAAAGACGAAACCCTCTTTGGTTTGGTCTTGCAAGAGTAGATTGGAGCTTGATTTAAAGACTAGTTTCTTTACATTTTATTATAAATGTTTATGCAAATGATTATTGGTTGTTAGAAGCCATTAGTATGTAATATTTAAGTGTGTAAATATTATGAAATAAAATAAATATAAGTGTTTACTTGAGCTTACAACCATTGTTATTCTCATTACAATTCTAGTTAAAAAATAGAAGAAATTTGTATCAAAAGGACACTATAATGCATTACATTAGTGAATTTAAAATGTGTATGAGAATGTTAGTTTGTTGTTTACCATAGTAGTGCAAAAATAATTTGAAATATTGCCTCATAATGATCAATCTAATATGCTTTCCTTTAGGTCCAAAAGGTGTTAGTTCATGCTTATAACTTTTGCTAAATTTTAAATGCACCAACTTCTCAAAAACTTATTTTTATTAGAAAATAGACTTGTCCAAGATTCTTCCACTTTTTGCAGAATAATTTCTAGATTTAGAATTTAAAAGATATGGATGTTTGAATGTAAAACTACCAAATTTCCCTATTTTCCTTTGTAATTTAGCCTCGATTCACAGAATTTTATTTCACATAAAATAGTGCAAAATAGTACCTAAAATATTTTTAAATGAAAATGTAGAATTTTTATGACTTGTAGAAATTCGTTTTCTAGTTTCAGGATTAACAATTTGCTCACAATGAATTCTTTGAAATTTGACACTTGTAGGGTAATTTGTAGTTAGCCAGGGCTTTCCGTGTAGGGTAGTACCCTGTGTGTAGGGTTTTTAGTAGTTTGGGGTTGGTGATCTTCCATATGATTGCACAACCAAGGGTTAAGGCCCAAAGAGGTTGGTGAGTGGTGTTTGACACTACATGCTCTTTGTAAACAACATTGGCTCTATATAAGCCACATGGCTTATGTGGGTGGTCTGACACAAGCCTAACTACGACAGACAATGCATGGTGGTCAATGATAACATCGACTGCAATTCTTAAACCACAAGCTATTAAACTATGTTAATGTAAAATTGTGTGGCCTTTGAATCATTTTATTTATATATATTAATTTAATATTAAATATACTAAAAGTTTGATATTATAGTATTTTTTTAATCTTTGTAATTTGTTTTTTAAATATAACTATTTTTTTAACTTGTACATGTTTTTGTACAATGAACTATGGAAACCAGGAGGCTTGAGGTGGGGTAACTTGAAAGGAAAACCCTCCTTATTTTTTAATCTCCTCTACGTGGAAGTAATTTAAGGAATTGAAACTCTATAAATTTCCCACAAATGACCATTAATCGAATATAGGTCATTTTAGCCTTAATGGGTTTTGTGGGCACCTTGAAGCCCCATAACGGGTTGACCTAAAAGGGAACCCCATTTAATTTTCCTCCCTCTGCCATATGAAACTATTTCCAAAACCTAAAACTAAAAAATAGAAAGTGATTTCTTTTTAACCTAGATTTTGGCAGCGATTAATCGCTGAGGAGCTTGAAGCTCCTTAGCATTGTTTCAAAAACTATGTGAGACTGAGATCTCTTAGAGACATTCTGAGGAGATGGGTGCTTGCAAATTAAATCAAAATATATTTGTATTGAGATAAAATTTTAAAATGAAATAAAAATGAAAAGCGTTAAAATCTTAGAAACTCCATTAATGGTAGTCATCCAAGGATGAGGAAGGTGAAGAGGAATGATTATGGACAAGTCATCTTCCAAAACCTCCTTCCTCTTTACCAAATCTATAATTGAAACTTAAAAAGTGATTTTGAACTGTTTATTGCCTTCTTTAAGGAATTCCAAGGTTTTCTCATCTTGTCTTAATTAGACGGTTAAGATAGAAAGGATCGAATGGCTAAGATGGAATGCTCCATCCTCAAGGTGTTTAAAAAAGATGTTTAGGCCCCTTTTTGGGTCATATGAGGAGTATGGATTCTTCTTGATAAGCACTTTCCATAAGAGACAAGTCAACATAAGAATATAATTAAATTGCAACTTAAGGCACAAACTAGGCCTTGTGATTGGTCAAAATTGCTCGGGGTCTCATTTGAACCCTGTTTTGAGTTAGGAGAATCTGGTCGAGCCTATGGTTGCTCAAACCCACATATTTTTATTTGAGAGTTAAAATTGGGCCTTAGGGGCATGGAGCTGCTAGGTCTGGATAGAGGGTTGTAGGCTTGTTGAGAGCTCGTAGTTTGATTAGAGTAAGTGGGTCCAACATGGTTGTGAAGTGACTGTGCGACCACTTACACATTGCCATCCATATTGTTTAGGCAAGTGAGTTTGTTTTGATATGTTGTGTGATTCATACCATAAAGTTGGTCAACTTATTGTGATGTGGATGTGTAGAGTGTACATTACACATTCTAAAAAAATTGGCCTATTTTTACGTGGTTTTCATCAAGCAAAATTTTGGGCCTGACAATTCACCTCAAAATTTCAACACTCCTTAGACTTATATCTTCACTTCAATGATGGGTTCATCCAACCTCTAGGGTACAAAAAACAACAATTACCTTGCAACTTGAGGGTTCTTCATACTCAACTCATAGTTTTCTCCCATTAATTTTGCATCGAGACAAACTACCACATCCCTTAGGTGTATCATATTTGTTATATTTGCTCTTAAGAGTTTGAGATTGAGGACATTTTGTTTTCACATGATGTCCTCATTACAGGATGATGGGACAATCCTTTTGCCTCTTTAGAGATTCACTTGGGCTCTCTCCAAATATTCACAACTTATAAAGACCAAATATGTTTAGTCCTCTTCCATTAGGAGATGTTTGACCTTCGCCAAATACTTCTCAAAAATAAGTCTCAAGTGTAGCCTACACCAAATTAATTACATCATACTTCTAGCCATCTTACAACATCAGTAGGAAGATGCCCTGTAGCCATCTTCCAAACTTATATGTTATATTAACAAGACGTTGTAAACTCAATGTTTCACATGGCCTCACATCAATCACACACTTATTCACTATTTTAAGTATTATAAGTGTTTCTACAAATCAACAAAGTTTAGCTTACCATGTAAGGCCCTCATCTTTTTGATCTTATTCATGGTATTTTCTTATGTTGGACTATTGTTTTCCATTTACTCATGTTAGATTTAGTTTATCTTTTTTATTCTTTTGGGTGTGCTACTATGCTTTCTATATCTTCTTTTCATCATATCTTTTACAATCCCATGGGCCAATCTTAACATTTGATAGACATTAATATATAAATTGAATTAAAAATTAAAATTTTATAAGTTTACTTATAAAGAGACACCTTGTTTCACTAAATTATTTGAGAGGATTTTTTTTGATTGATTAGAGGTAAATGTTTTAATAAGGTTTGGAGCTATGAACTGGGTACAAGCTAACTTTTGATTGGAGCTATGAACTGGGTACAAGCTAACTTTTGATTGGAGCTAACAGACCAGTCAGGGACACAAATGGGGGGGCCTAGATCCCCATAATAAACCACATACAAACATTACCAATATCACTAATATCACTAGGGCAACATTTGATTAGAACTAACGAACCAATCTAAGACACAAACAAAAGACCCATACCCCTCTAACAAACCACATACAAACATCACTAATATCACCTACAACTAATAATCAACATATCAAACATCACTAACAACCACAACGAACTTTAACATACCTAACAAGATATAAATTTGCACCAAAAAAAAATCAACTTCCATACGAAGAGCTTACTTTTGTTTTGATTAAACCTATGATTTCTACTCCGTGTAAGGTTTAGCCGACATTGACGCACCCCAATTAAACTAGGCCGTGGACTAAATTACTACCCTTATAAAATTTAGATTAAAGAAAATCGGGCTAAGATTTTCTCAAGCTATTTACGAGCATAAAGACGTGGGCAAAATCACACTAGAAAAGAACAGGAAAAAAAAAATCCAATTTTTTTTTTTTAACTCATTTCCCTTCCATTCTTTTCAGCCCCGCGTTTTATAGCTACAAGGGCATTTTTTAATCTCAAGCACAAAGGGTTTTCCTTTTCGCCGAATGGAGAAGATGGACGCCTTACAGCATAATCACAGGCCCATGAGACCCATGATCGATCCCCACCAACACCAACACCAACACCAACAGGGCGGCTGGTATTCAGGGCAGCAGCAGTTTCAGTACCAAGGCGCACAGCAGCAACAGTGGGTTCCACAAGCTCCTCCAGTGGATCACTATGGTCAAGTGTTCAATCCTCAGCAAGGGCAACATTACCCTCTGCCGCCACCTCCTCCGCAACGGCCTATGCCGCCCCATCAGGTTACTCACATGTATGCTCAACCGGATCAGGTGACAATCTTTTCACAATGATGGATTTCTTATTAATTTTGTTCTCTCTTTTGATTAATGCATAAGTTTTGATGTTATATATCACAATTAAGTACGGTCGCGCCTTCTACAGTGGTATAATATACCCACAATATAAGTAGCATACGGGCGTTTTGTTCACGATAGTTTAAAAATTAGGGTTTTTGCAGTTGGTGGGGTTTTGATAAAAACAACTCTCTGTTTTTCTTTGCGATTTAATATTCTATTTGGGGTTTGGGACATAGACTTCTTTAGGGTTTTGGGCAAAGGATTTTATATATGTTGTATACACTGTGGTTTTTCTTGCCTTCAATTAAATGTTATAAAAAAATTACAAGTTTGTCCTAAAACAAAGTGGCTTGAAACAAATGTGTTTATCTTGTATTTTAAGATCCAGCCATTGCTGAAGTTGGACCCGAAACTTGGGTTAAAAAAGAGAATGTTAATTTATTCCATAAGTATGTTTGGAATTACCAAAGTATCTGCACAGCTCCGTCTATATAAAATTTGACAGAGTCGGGCTTGAACAAGTTAGAGTATATAAAATTTGACAGAGTCGGGCTTGCACAAGTTAGAATATATAAAATTTGACAGACTTGGAGTGCCTGGTTTTGGCATCAGGAGCTGTGCTCCAAGCAGCTGCGAGGGAAGAGATAAAATGATGTCTGTATAAATTTTTGAAGGAAACGATTCGCAACTAGGGCTTCTTTGTAATTCAAGTTCATTCCCAGGGTGGCATTTTTTATGCCGAGCAAGCTTAAGACTCTCACTTGAGAAAAGCTTAGGTTTAAATGCCACAACTGAGGGCTATCTTGAACCCTGCCAAATTTGCTGAGGTACATTGCACCCAGCGATATGGATGTCATATTTTACCCAATTTCAACACTTTATCATTGTTTCCCGTGTCGAGTGCTTCTTATTCAACACTTTTTATTCTTCCTGTTTAATACATAGTTTTAGTTACTCTTCAAAATCATCAGCCTGGCTGTACCTTGTGCACTATGCTGGTTTTTAAGTTTTTGTATTAAAAGCTGTATGCAGTAATACTAGAGTATCGGGGCATTTTTTTAATGTTTAGTCAACCAAAAATTAGGGTTTGCACACTTGATATGTTTGGCTACGACTATTGTAAGCATCCTGGAATTTTCTTGTTCTTAGGATGTATGGTAGGATATGGTTAGGAGATTCCTTTTTTTTTTTTTGAGTTTTATTTCCTGTAAGCATCCTGGAATTTTCTTGTTCTTAGGATGTATGGTAGGATATGGTTAGGAGATTCCTTTTTTTTCTTTGAGTTTTATTTCCTGTTTGTATCTGTTTTAGGGCTTTAGCCTTTAGACATAGTTTTTTGTCTGCTCAATTTCAAATTTATAAAATTTGGCAGTGGACTGAATTGGCTGATTTTAGTGGCGGGAGCTGTTCTTCAAGGGGAAGGAAGGGAAGAGATAAAACACGGTTTATGTAAATTACTGAAGCAAAATGTTCAAATGAAGCTTAAACCTGTGCATGAGAGAGACTACTATAAATTACAAAATTGTAGTTGCTTAACCTTGGTCTGGTCTTTTGGTTTGGATTACATTACAGCCGATATTTTTGGAGTTTGAGTTGAATAAATTATCTTTTTGCTTGAAAAGCTCTACTTATCTTTTCCTAGACAAGAGATTTACATATCCATTACATAAGAATGCATATAACCAGCAGTTTCCTATAAGGCCTAACCAAATTTAGTTTTTTTGAGAAGTCCTCTATGTTGTTTTCCTTGTAGCTATGATATTGACTGGGTAACTTGGTCTTCAATACTGAAACAAAAATTTTACTGATGAATTATGTCTTGGTGGACTTATGAATGTCAGCAATTCTAAATCTCTTGGTATACAAAAAGGGAATTATGGACTCTGCTAGGGTTTCCATTGGCATCTGTAGCCTTTATGCATGAGCCTGTCTCAGCCTGAGGACATCAACTTATGGGATGGGTGTTTGATCTGAAACATTCACCAGTAATCATCAGTCTGAATGCTCTGGATAAATTTGTAACTGAGCCTGCAAGTTGTGAACTAGTTTTAGAAACTTTACCAATGATTTTTTTTTCAGTATGGTTTTCTCACTACTAGTTCTCTCTTGGAGGACCAACGTTAGCTTTAGCTGTTCATACGGACAGTAGATCTTAAAGCCTCTAGTTTTATAGTTTTTTCCTTTTTCCTTCCACTTTTTTGTAACTTCATTAACAAATTAAAAGCAATCCCCATTGATTTGAAAAATGCTGCTTTTGTGGTTTTGCACTACATCCAGCACTAGATTTAAAATCTTTTATGGGTTAAAGAGATTAGATATATAGAAGAAATGGAAGTGTGATCCTATGTGCCATCCAAGTAGCATACTGCTTATATCATGGAACGGTCAAGGTTAACCAATAAAACGAAATCAGAATACTGTCCCGACGACCCTTGCTTCCTTCATTATAAGCCATCTGTATTTCATTAGGATTACCTTAGGCAACCATAGACCTACATTGTAAGCCATTTATGTGCAAGCAGGCTTCCCGTAGGAAAGGCACAAGATGTTTATGCTTGAGGCAAGACTGGTGGAGTCCAGTTGAAGAACAGACGGTACTTTGTGTTTCCTGCTTGTTGATACTAGTTTATTTGCATTTTTATTTTGTGTTTATTTTTTGTGCCATAATTTATTTTGCAGTCAAATAATTTGACTAAGAGCATGTCTGGCCGGGCAATAAAGTTAATATGTTAAAGCTAATTTACTGGACTTAAATTACTTTGCTGCAGGCTTGGACAAATCCAGGCTGGAGTCATCAACAACCTTGGGAGTTCACAGGTAATTGTTTATAAAGAAAGAAGCTTAATGATTCATTCTCCTTTGCAAGGATTATACAATGATTACATGATCTCCTTGGTTTATAACTTCTTATCAGTGCACATTCGCCTGATATTTTTGCTATTAACTTCAGATTGAACTTTCCCAGTTTGTTAGTTAACAGCAACTGGGAATTAGCATCTCGTCAACAATTTTTGTGTCTGTTATGCCTTAACTGTAGGTACATTTAGCAAAAAATAAAACTTGAGATCGAACTGCCTCGAATTCCATCAAATCCTGTAGTATGTTGGCATAATGCCTTAGATAATGGTGCCGATTTAATTCATTTCCTGCATTTCCATGTCGCAATGGTGCACATCGTATAAACTCTTAAGTTACCGGTTCTTCATATTCTGCAAGCGTTGGGGCCCAGGGTTTGAACCATGTTCTGGTTTGGGAGCGGTTTGCCATCCCAACACCCAGGGTTCATCCCTGGGCACCCGGGTCCAGGGATGAATCCCGTGTGTTGGGACAATGAACCTGCTGCCTGCGGCGGTCAGCATGAGTCAAAAACGAGTTTTAAAATTTTTTCCCCCAAAACCAATGCAAGGAAATAATTAAAAACACATTCCTAAATTCTAAAACCTAAGTATAAACAAAAGCAAAAGATAAAAACAACACAAATGATAAAAACAAAGTGACAAAAGAAAGCCACTTGCCTTCTATTTTTCTATTTTTCTCATTGCATACTTGCCTTCCATTGCTGTTGTAGGGTTGAATCTTCATCAAGCATCATCCTAATCATTTGCAATATGACCATGAAGAGCAATATGACCATGAAAATTAACTTTTAAATTTTGATGTAATTAATTACAGCCACAGGATAATTATTGATATTTGATATTTTAATATTTATCATTTTTGTTTAATGGTTATCAATTTATTAAGATGCATACTATGTGTTTAATGACAATGTCATTAATTTTCCATGTATCAGTCTAGAATTTTTATATTTTTCAAACTTTTATATATTTTTTGTATGGACGAACCCAAAACAAACCCAAAGGAAAACAAAATCGCTGTACCGGTGAACTGTGTTCTTTGAACCCGCACCAGAACGAAAAATGAACCCAGTAACTTAGTTAATAAACTTGATTTTACCACATCCATTTTAGTTAAATCATGAATATTTGTGATATATTATCAAGAACATGTTGGCTTAGTATACTCTCCATAATTCCTGTGAATTCGGTTAAATAATTGTTTTCACCATCTGGCTAAATCGTTAGGGTTAATTTATAAGATATTTACATGTCTGTGCAATACTGAGTTGGGGGTTTTGGAAGGAGTAGTACTGTTGATAATATTTTGAAACTCAATATGTTTTCCGTTATAATCCTTCCTATGCATCAAAACTGTATTTATATCTAGGGCTTTTGTTTTGTTTGGGACGTGTAGGAGGTAACAACACAGGAGTCAACAATGAAGATGATTGGGCTGCTAAAGCGAGAGCATGGGCAGCTGCTAAGGCAGCTATAGAAGCTCAGCAGGCACAGTCTCAGTTTGCAACTGTAAATAGGCCGGCTGAGCATCATCAAGTTTACCAAGGTGACTATTCTCAGCCGGTTCAGACTCAGTTTGCTGAAGTTCAGCAGCCTTCTTTCCCAGCATTGGGTCATCAATCTGTCCAACCACCTGCGGTATCTGTCCCAAATATCACAACAAATCAGGTTCAGGATTCTTCATCTCATTTTCCTAATGATGTGTCATCTTCATATGTCTCGGATGTCTTTATGTCTTATGGATCAAAAGATGCTGTTGCTACACATGAGCAAAATGGTTTGGGTATATCTTCACAAGGCTCTATTCCTATCACTACTGCTAGTTATTCACAAGAAATGCCCTTGAGTTATACTTCAGTTCCAGGTACACTTCTATTGACTCTGATTTAACCTGTTTTGAGTTATTGTTTTTTTTTTTTAATGTTAATCCTTTAAGGTGCCACCTTTTATTGGGGATATTCTTATGAATTAAGGGTCTCTTTGCAATGGTTGATGAGTTGTGTTGTAGGAATACCTTTGTAGTATGGTCTTATAAGCTTCTTTAGTAATTCATTTTCTTCATTTAATAATATTCTGGAGCTATCTTTATATGTTTGGTATTTATGCAATTTTAAAACATTATGGCTCTACATTTTCATCATTTTGCTCAAACAATCTTTTTAAAGCAAAATCTTCCTTACATTCTCTTATGTATTATGATGCAAAAATTGGCTCTTATTTATTCGTTGCTGTACCCGCTGTTAAATTATTAACAACTTGTAGTATGTCCTTTCACGTGAAATATTAACAATTTGTGTTGGAGACTACTTAATTCACATGTTTCATTAGCTGTTACATAACTTTTATTTCAATATTGAATGTTTTTGCTTTGGAGGTGGTTTATGTTAATATTGTCTTTTTGTAGAATATTTAGTTGGTTCAACTTTAATGTGATAACAAGCATTTTCATCAATGGTCTTAGAGTGATAATCTGGTTCCATAGGCTAGCAAGCCTCTTCTTGTTCAGCTAGCCATTGAGATGGAATATTGTTTTTCTATATGTTTTTGCAGTGGTTTTTAACTATGGACATGCTTAAAATTGGCTTATCGTACCAAAGAAATTGTAATGTCTTTTTGTATGTTTCACTTGATTTGAGTGATAAAATTTATTGCTTTGGTGTAGATTTATATAAGCTGCTATGTGTCACGTTCTGAAGTGCATTTTTGATGCCATTTCTTGTAAAAACCTAGTATTAAATCAGTTGGAAAATTGTTGAAAAATAAATGGTACACAGATTCTGACTATTTTTTCTCAGTTTTGCATGATTGACAATCAGATGTCTTCACAGGTTTTGAAGAACAAGCTAAGCTCATGCAAACTTCCAATTCACCATTGTCATCACCTATGGCTTTGCAACAAGATGAGCATATGTTGCAGGCACAACTGAATTCAACTTCAACATCTCATTTACCATCACAGTCAACTCAGCAACCTCATTTTACATATCCTGATCAGCAAGTGCCCTCTGTTACTGAACACAATCATCAACCACCAGATTTTGAACATGATGCTCAGGATTATCACCTACATCAGCAATCCAGCTATTTTCAGCCTGTACAAACAATGGCAATTGACAGTCAAGAGTATAATGGGCCGCTGCCCTCAGTGTCTAGCTGGTCGCAGTTGGGTGGTCCCAACACACCATTTCCACCTGTTCCACCTGCTATTCCATTGAGTCACCAGGTATCATACTTCACTTTTCACATTTCTACATGCATGGATCTTTGTGCAATTTCTGCTTGACTTTTGTGCTTGCCTAAGACTAATTCTTTTTATTACATGGATTATCAGTTTGAACATCCATATATGTCTGTACCTCATCCAATTCATGGGCATCCAGCACATTTGTTTGGGAGGGTTCCTGGACCCCAGCCTGGGCCTGGATTCCGTCCGAGTATGACAGCAATTGGTGGACCTTTTGGCATGGGACCGGTGAGCCCTAGTCTGGCTCCTGGACAACCGGGGATGGTTGGGCCTGCTTTTATGGGAGACAGCAATGGGGCTTTTGGTGTTCCTGAACGCCCTAAGAAGGTGACATGCTCTCTTACTTTGTTATTTCTTGGTAGTTCTTAATCTTCTTGAGAATTTATTTAACTACACAAGGATTTTTGTGCAGGCTTCTGTGCCTAATTGGCTAAGAGAAGAGCTAATGAAAAAGAAAGCTGCTGTTGTAGCAAATGCCTCTGCACAGGGCCATGCATCAGAGGATTCTTTTCGTGCAGGCGGATCTGAAGATGCAAGTCAATCGTTTCAAAAAGCTGATATGGCAGACAGCAAAAGTGTTGATTCTCACCGGTCTACTGATGATGAAGATGAAGAGGTTAGCTCCAATCTGCAAGAACAGATATTTTCTAGACTTTTATGAAGTTACAATTACAAAGATTCAATGTTGATAGAACTTTTAGAATGTTGTTTCTTACTCTAGTCGGTCTTGCATTGTCTTGCCGTAAAGGATGAAGTGGAAGCAGCCAGGACTGCTGCAATTAATCAGGAAATTAAACGTGTGTTGACTGAAGTATTGAAGAAGGTTAGCTGCAGATGCTCCCTTTTTGCTGCCTGTTGCAATGCCTCATTATTTTTTACTATTTTTCTTGTGTATGGCTTTTTTTGATGCACATTGGTTCTTGTTTGTTTTATTATTGTTCTTTTCCAAATGATTTTATTGACTATTCCTTCTTTCACTTGTCATCAGGTGACAGATGACCTTTTTGATGAAATTGCCCAAGAAGTTCTGGATGAGGATGATAGCATTACTCAAGGTTGGTTGGTTTTTGTTTTATTTTGACATAAAACTAGTGTTTGCCCTCTTTGTAGAGTTCATGATTTTAACATATACATTCTTTATAACTAGTCTTTTCTCATGCGTTTCAGGTAAGAAGCATCCTGTAAATGATCGAGGGAGAATGAAAACTTTTTCAAGGGCATCTCCTCCATCTTCGCAAGTTGAGCCTCCTACAGCATCTACAAGGGTGGTTGTTTCAGCTAACAATGCTACTGTGGGGAGTAGTGATGATGATGGCAATTCAAGTTCAAGTGCACCTGGTGGAAATGTTCTTGGGCTTGCAAATTATGCATCAGATGATGAAGATGATGGGGCTGATCAAATTCATCAGGTCTCATCTCATGTCTCAGAGCAGCAAGAGGGCAGTCTGCTGGAAGAAAGTGAATATAGGGAGGACCATATGGGTCAGGTAAGACCAAGTGAAGCAAATCTTAGTGTGAATGCGAGAGGTGAAAAGTCAAAAAATGACCAGAAAAGTGATATAGAATATGGCAAAGATAATCCTCGGATGAAGGAACAGTATAAAGAGCCATTGGTAAACAAGGATGCTGGAAGAGCTAGTGAAGAGCATGGAAATCATATGGCTATGGTAAGCCCAAAAACTCTAAAATCTGTGGACAAAGGCACAGAAAGAAACAAATCGAGTTTGAAAAATGCCCGTGATGATGTGGAAGTTGACAAGAGAAGGTCTAATGACTCAAAAGATAAAGAAAGCAGAAGTAAGGGAATTGAAAAAACTGATGCTAGAAAGAGTGCTACTGAAGTCAAAAATGAGCACTACGAAATGATAAACAGAAAAGGAGACAACAAACAACATGATTTGGTTCAGCATAGAAAGGATGTGGAAAAGGGGAGAGACAGAGAGAGGGAAAAAGACAGAGAGAAGGTTGGTGAGAGAGAGAGGGGAAAGGATGGAGAAAAGGGGAGAGAGAGAGAGAGGGAAAAAGACAGGGAGAAGGGTGGTGAGAGAGAGAGGGGAAATGATGGAGAAAAGGGGAGAGAGAGAGAGAGGGAAAAAGATAGAGAGAAGGCGGGTGAGAGAGAGAGGGGAAAGAATGGAGAAAAAGGGGGTGAGAGAGAGAGGGAAAATGACAGAGAGAAGATAAAGGAAAGAGAGAAAAATAGAACTATGGACAAGAAAAGGGATAAAGAAAAAATCCGTGAGAGAGAAGGGAGAAAAGACTCAGAACGGGCACATGACAAAGAAAGGAGCAAGGATTATGAAAGAGAGAAAAGGGCAACTGACAATAGTAAGAGAAGTGATAAAGAGAGGGCCGAGAGGAATGGCACAGGAAAAGAAAGAGATGCTAAGGATACAGGAAAGAGAACAAAACGCTCATCATCAGTTAGCAGCAGAGGTCGAAACAGCAAAGTTGATTCTTATGATAGTAATAATAGTAGTTCAGAACCTGAAAAAACTGAGAGAACAAGGAGGAGGTAGAGACACCCTTTTGCTAACTTATCTTATGTTTTCTTGCCGTGTCTGTTTGCATTTGGTTGATTATTCGTGTTTATATTTACTGATGAGTTTAACAACTGCAATGTCCTATAGGAGGTTGCAGTCAAGCAGGCGCAGTTCATCACCATCACCTGTTAGATCTCGAAAGAGGTACAAGTCAGTGTTTTGTAGGAAAGGATATCAATCTTATTTTATTTGTAAAAAAACATTATAAGTCTACAACTTCTTTGCAGCTTGTTGGAAATATTAATTTTATGTTAAGGTGGGCTTGCTTTTTTGCATTTGTGTTATTTTTAGATAGCTGTGGCATTTGCATACAAGCATTCTCAAACCAGCACAAAACTTGCTTTAATGGTTTTCATTTTTCATCCAAAAAAATTTCTATGCTATTTCTGTATTCCCAAGTACATGACTTGCCTGTTCCTGTTTTCAATATTTAAACTAGATTTTCTGCTGCTGTGGCTGCAAGAAAAAGCAATTTGAATACAAGAAAAATGTATACCTAATGAACATAAATGGACTTTATTTATAATTGTGATTTTTTTCTCGGAAATAATATTTCAGTTTTGTGTTCCTTTCTTGTAATTATGGCCCTTGCCATTTGCATTTTTTCATGGTGCAACTTGACTGATGTAGTCTCTGCAAAAGGAAAGAAATGGTACAGGAAAGATGCATATCTAATAAACATAAGTATCTTTTTAATGTTAGTAAGTAATTCCCATTATACCCTAACCGTGTCTTTTCTGACAAGTTATTTCAATAATCATAGAGATGATTTATTACTAATAATAGCCTCTAATAAATATGAATCTTTTTAAACTTAACTGACAGACTAAAAATGGTTGTCTTATCTAATAAGCTGTCTTCTATAAATAAATATCAAGTGACAAGACAGGAGCAATTTTGGATGTCCTATACAAACCACCTAATAGCTTCAACAGGTTTTGATGCTAGCCTTAGTCTGGTACCTCTGTATGTCTTTAAAGCCTTGCAAATGACTAATAATGATGAGATTTGATATTGTATGTATATGTAAATTAGTTTTTGGCTTTTTCTTTCGACTATTCTTTCCAGGAAAAAGCAAAAAGGCAAGAAATTAAAATCCAAAGAGTTAATTTTAGTAAATATACAAGGCCTATTCTCATTAGATAACCATAATTTATTTCCTTCTTGTATGAGAGGATTGTCAAATGCCATTAATTCCTTAATTAGATGCTTTCTGGCATTAAAACTTTTGAAGCTGGTTAATACACTTAATGAAAATAGAAAATATGGTGATCTTTATGAAATATGTATAGATTGGCATAGGTGGTGCGAATTATGTAGCATGTTAAATTCTGTAATCTTTCAAGTTGTATCATGTGCAGGTCGCTTCTTCTGGGGTAAGAAGTTTCTTCACAACTAAATTTGTTATTTAACTTAATGAGTATTATGATGTGTTATTTCTAGACAAGTTTCGCGGTCTCGTTCTCGTTCACCACATGCCAGGCATTCTCATCGCAGGCATTCCCCTTATCCTTCTCATGATGGCAGGTAAGAGGCCAGCTATTTTTATTCCTATGAAAACTTATCAAAATTTGTAAGGTCCACGGCACTTTTAACAATAAGATGGATGATCCCATGCAGTATGTTGTAAGAGGTGAGTTTTTTTTTCAAGTATTATTATTTATGATGTTAACTTTTGTAAATTATAGGCGCAAGCAGTCGAGATCATGATCGCCCGTTAGCAGGAGGAGAAGAAGCTGAATGCTGGATTTTTGTTTGAGGATTACATGAGCTTGAGGTGCTTCTCCAAGAAATTGTATGCACCGAAATGTTTGATTGTGGTGACAATTCTTTTTCAAAGAAAAAGCGTTTTGGCTGTGTGCTTTAAGAGTCAGTACAGAAAGCACCAATCTTAAAGGATAAAACATGGCAAGGAGTGTTAGTTTGAGCTCTCTATGATAGCTTCCTTGATCCATGTGGGAGCACTTCATTCACTGTCGAGAAGTGGATAGGAAAATCAATGTCAAATGTACTAAAGGAATTGCAGTATTTGCATCAAGGAGACATTGAGAATGGTTTGAACACTTTCTCACCTCTGACATAATGAGTCCGGGATGTATTATGACATGTATTCTAATTACATCAGGGGATCATTTCTCTTCGCTGCCTGGTAGCTAGGTGAATTGTAGAAGGAAGAGATAACAGAGCAATGGGTCTATTGAACAATATTGAAGGCAAAATGGGAGGTTTTGGAAGGTATTTTATGTCAGTAAGGTGGTGGAAGGTGTTCCCCATCATTCGACAGGGTCACATTCGTTGTGGTTTGGTAGTCTTTGGAAAAGTTTATGTAAACTATGTATAGTTTTGGACGTCTAAGTTACCTGCTTCCATCTATTCTGATGTGTTGGAACTAGATGAAAAAACGTTCATGCTTGCTTGTTTTTCAGCATGCAATATTAGGATAAGTTTGGAAGGCCCTTGAGCTATGATGCATATTTAAAATTTTTTAGCCTCTTTCAATCAACATCCAGTAGAGTGGAATGCAAAGGTGAGTCCATCCAACCATATGGTTGGCAAGGATTATGAATACCAAAGTTCAAAACACCAGGATTACAAATTGTAATACGAAAACAGTTCTCGAAATTTATTGCAGAATTCACATCAGTTGCCCCAAATATGTTACTATAAAATTTGAAGACATTAACCACTGCTGCAGGATTGCCCCCAAACGTATTATTATAAAATTTGAAGACATTAACTACTACTGCAACACTTAAAAAAATGCAGAGGAAGCACTATAATATATCATTTTAATTTGTCTATGGTATGCTCGGAAAATGTTTGATGTATTCAGCTGATATCCATTCCCTCTGATTCCTAGTCTTAACACATCGATGGCTGCAACGGTTCAATAATCAGCAATAAATTCATAGAATTTCTGATTAGATGCATTCAAAATCATTGATAAAGTTTCTCAATAGGATTGTAACAGAACATTAAAAACTAAATGTCAGACCGATGCATTTGAAGAAATTAGTATATGCTTGTACCGGTTACTTTGTGGGATATTGTGGGATTGCAACAGAATGTAAAAAACTAAATTGATTGATGCATTAGAAGAACTCTGTATATGCTTGTACCTGTTACTTTGCGGCAAATCTTGCCCTTATTTATATTTCGTTTTGTGGCGTAGTTATTGAATTAACTAGTAGTACATGGGAAAGGGTGACGATCCAAACTCGGCCGTTTTACCTGAGACATGGAATTACACGACAGATGTGCTTTATACTTGTTGAAGGACGTATTACCTGAGACATGGAATTACACGACAGATGTGCTTTATACTTGTTCTATTATTTTCTGCAATGCCAAAGGTTTTTTTCATGCATTGTTTCTCAGCGAGGCTGCAAAAACTGTTTGTTTGGGCCTTTCATAGTCTCTATTGTTCTGGATCAAATGTTCTATCCTATTATTTGTAATGCCAGAGTCTTTTCATGCATTGGTGCTCAGAAAGGCTGCAAAAACTGCTTGTTTGGGCCTGCCGTAACTGTTTCAGGAACATTTCTAGAATCAAATTGTACCGAATTGTACCAAAATGTACAGCAAATAGCTAATTAATCTTGGGATCATCACATGGCCATATCACCTCCTTGCACACTATGTAAATGATCAGAAAAGAATAATTATGAGTTGTTCAACACATCATTTTGAACTAATATAAAAGGTCTGTAAATGGCAGGTTACTTCCTCCAAAAGAACTCTTTTGTTGACCATGCTTGACCAGGGTGGTATCAAATGTATATGCTTGTCGTTGTAAAATTTTCTTACAAGCGGATATTGTCATGGTTGGATTGATACTTGATGTGCACACCAAAATGGTCAACTACATTGCTTACGAATGTAGGACGTTGTATAGCATGTATCAAGTCTTATGAGTGTAATGATGACTGTCACTCAGTTAAGCTAATTGTGGGCCTACAGATTTTCTCAACCATAATAGTATATAAATTATAGACCATTTTTACCATGATATGTTTTGCGCATTCAGCTAGTGGTTTATATAATTTCTGTGAAAGTACATTCCACTTACAACTATTCTTATTCTAAAAAATGCATTAATTTTTAATAAATATTTAATCCTGTAGTAAACCCTGCATTCCATTGCCAACACCTTTTCTTATTCTGAAGATTGCATTAATTATGTTGATAGGTGTCCTACAATGGTAGTATGGGAGTGGTCAGGATTGTAATGTCTGTAGATAAATAATTAATGACTACTGATTTAACTTGTAAAGGATTTATGGAATTTAAAACCCTAAGTTGTTAAAGCATTGGAACATTAAATCAAAAAATAAATATGCAATAAGTACAATGATTGATTTGTACAATAATTAACTTAATTTGCTTATTTTAAAAATAACAATAAAATACACATGTACTTAATTGGAAACCAAGACAAATGAATTGGACGTTGGAAATTGGTATAGAAGTTGTTCAAGGTGAAATAAACTAGAATTTGGATTCAAAACTCCTAGGAAGTAGCACACCACGTTAGTGTTTTCAGAGGCATGATTTTATCCTTTGTAGACAGGGATTGTAAACTCTAGATCTCCAATGTTGTTAGGGTATTTGAGGAACACAAGTAGAAAAAGTGTAATGTTAGTTGGATACGTTGGACGAGACTTCAACATCTCATTGTGTTGAGAGTTCCCTACATATCAATACCTTGAGAGGGGATCAAGCCCAATGTAATTATCCTACTTAAGTGTTTGGTGCAAGTGCAAGTTAATGCTAGTATGAACACTGACTTGAGTGCTTTGAGTGTGCTTGACACTGCAAATTCGAGTAATCTGAGTTTATGACTGTTGTTGATGGCTAAATGTATAAGTACGACAGAACATGGATTATTGACCTTGATTTGCACAATTGTTCATGAGTATTTGCATTTGATTTCTATCTAGTGAGTAAAATGACAAGCGATGTATATACACTGATTTGGTGCTTGTCGAGATGTGGAATAGATCTAGGTCAATCTTAAGGTCTCTTGAGAAGTAGAAATATGTCTGTTGGAGGAGAAAAGAGCTAAGGGACAATAGCGCTGTCCCTTGGTCACTTACGCAGTGCACTAGTGTTCAAAGGGCCACGCTAGTGTCCAAATGGTAGAATCTAGTGCACCAGGGCCCTGAATACTTGGGTGATGGTCTGGGATTGCTCTTGATACATTTGGGAATGGATTAACCCACATGAAAGCTAGATAAGGATTGAAATAGACCCTAATTTAGGTCTGAGGCTAAGCTAAAGATATGGTGGTCTTAAGTGACACTCATTGCATTCAAGTTACATTTTATATGACTACAACTACCTTAAAGTTGATGCCCATATGACTGTCATAACATAGTTTCAACCTTAAATTTGATGTCCATTTGATTGTTTTTTGGATTTTTTTCTTTTTCCCATAAGGTAGATATTGGAGTTTTCTTTTAAATTTTTAGGAAAGTTTTTTTTTTGAGCTTGACACATTGGTGAAGTTAGATTGATGACATTTGTCACAATTCAATGATTTTTTTGGAAGATAAAAGAGTTTTAATAATGTGGTATACATAAAATCCAAGATAAGAACAAGATAAGAACCTTGAGATTGATATCTATCGGCATTTTTTAGATAGATGTATTTAAATTATTTGTACTGATTTTTAGAATAGCAACAATGAAAAAGATATATAATAGAATGATAGTGAAATACATATCAGGGATAGTGCATTGATGATGATGATCCCTGTTGCAACCAACACATTTAATTTCCATTTAATAAATATGGACCACCTTTCAACCTACACTAATGCACAAATATTATATTTGCAATGCATTCCGGTGGGAAGGCACCTAGTTTAGGTTTTGATCTAAATGGTCACACACTAACCTTGCAAAATTCTAAGTTACTTAGTGGGCACATATATACATAACTTAAGTTCTCAAAGTTCATATCAAAATTTGGGGCCTTATTTATATAGCTCTAAAGGTTGCACTCGTCCTAAGTTCACCGTGACCCATTCATATACAATCTAAACCTAAGGTTTCCTTGCGATCCCCTCCACATACCCAATCACATATTAAAACATGAATACGTAATCTCCACTGATCCACAAAGGCCCTTTTATTTAATTTGATCTCTATGAACTTCGGGATTCTGCTATGTGTCCTTCCTTGTGAGTACAAGATCTCACAGTGTAGAACAAAGTGAACTTTGTGAGTTTGAGCCATTTAATCATCACCATGTTGTTTAACCTTAAATTGAGATGGGTCAATATAATTAGGGTTAAGAATATAAAAATAAATAAGTACAAGGGTGATAAACATATCTATAGCAAACCAATTAATTTACAAACTCAGACAAACAATGATCTAAATTTATAATATTGAGATACACTAAAAATAGAAAGTACAATTAGTGATTGATATTGCAATGAATTAAAAACAAGAGTACTTAGTTGGTTTATTGTGTACATGTAGATATGGGCTGAAACATGTTAGAAGTGGACTGAATTAGAATCTTGAAACAATCATCAGATTATGAAAATTTGCAATCTGGGATTTCAGATGCTTGCATTGGATCTAAATGGTTGCATCGATGCCATTGTCTAACTTGGATGCAGGGATTTCATGTAAATTTTTGCTTTAAGATTTAAGAAAGAGAGAAAAGAAACATGATACGGGTGTCGTTGAAAAATATGTTTGTTTGTGCATGCGTTGAATCAGAAGATTGTGAAGAACTCTTTGGCTTGGAAGGAAGACCTACAGGTAAGAAAGCACTAAAACAAACTTGTTTTTTAGATAGATAGTTGGGTGGATTACCTAGCGATAGCTAGATCTTGGAAGCGAGAGCTTATTTAGGCGCTGTCAATCCACATGTTTTAAACAATTAAATTCACAAAACTGAAAAAAAAATGCATTAATAATCAAAAGGTACTAAAATTGAACACAAGAATGCTTTAGAAAATAGACAAGAAATGATCAAATTAGTGATAAACTAATCAATACTAGTGCTAAGGGGTTGGAATATGCTTCAAAAAATCTAAAAGAGGTTTGTGGACAAAAAGGGACAAAAAACTAGGTTTGGTTAAGGGTAGATGGGTGAAAACAACGTGTTAATTTTCACTACCACAATGACCGTCAATGGTTAGAGTGACTGCCGATGGTCAAGCTAACCGTCGATGGTTGGGCAAACCGTCGATGGTTGGGCAGACCGTCAACAGTTGAGTCAACCATTGATGGTTACTGTGTGAGTTTTGGGTTATTAAATTGCTAAATAAAGGGCTCTGAAAGATGGATTCTAGAAGATGGGCAAGCGCTGGTATTGATTACGAAATGGAAATAAAGTATATGAATATTAACAAACAAGTACTTGTCTTACCAAAAGTTGATTGAGCGAGTGGTTGAATCTGTTAACCCATTGGTGGAATTTGGCTTGAATTTGACAGAAAAACAGTACTCGAGAACTTAGTTGAGAGGCGACAGTGGGTCGACTCCTACTATGATTGTTGAATTACTGATGATGTTGTTGACTCTAATTGACCTGCAAAATAAAACTCTTGAATACTTGAGCTCCTGATAATTATTGCAAATCCCTTTGACCTCCTAGGCTCCTCTCTTTTTATAGGCACAAGCAAGCGCTAGAAGTCAAGGTGGAAATAGGCATCTATATATAATTTGTCCATGCAAAAGCTCACAACAAGATTTAGACGAGTTATATTTAGAGAAGGTCGGTGGATGATTGCATGCTTTTGATTAAGGAGGTGCACCCTAACCGTCGATGGTTAGGGTTTCCCAAGGGTGACCGTCGATGGTCAGGTCCCAAACAAAAAAAACACTAAAGACTAGGTTGAGCCAGTTTGTGAAACTGACTGCAAATGAGCTTGGTTAGGCCAGATTGGTGTAGATTGGTCTCAAGAGAGTCCTAGGCAGTCCAGAGTTTTTTGACATTTATAATCATAGTGTGCATATTTTTAGTGTCTACATTTTACCCCTTTTTGTTTGTGTGACTTCTGTGAACGAGTTGCAAAATAAAAACAAAGTATGGGTCAAAAGTCTAGTTGCCCTGAGAGTAGGAGGAGGTTTTCCCCTTAAAACCAGGGGTCGATGAGGTAAAAATGAAATCAGGTCAGGGTTTGATAAATGGTATATAGTGAGTTACGAGGTGGTGACATGAGGTTGGGCATTCAAAACACAAACTTGCGCACAAAATGCGATTAGCCAAGATCATGCAGAGACTAAAGTTGCCAATGTTAGGATCTTACAACACAATTGATTACTTTTGTATAAGCAACTAAACACGAAATTAAACCAGAAATAATAAGTAACTAGAAATCAGAAACATCAAAGAATAGGAGATACAAGAAACAACTAATCTTGTATTAACACTCTTCCAGAAGGAAATACAATGAAGAAATCTCTCTCTCTTCTCACACCTCTCAGATGTACAAATCTCTTTCCCTCAAGAGTTCTCTCTCAATTACAACCAATTCAATCCTTGAATTGTCTACACCTTTTTTCTTCTCTTACAAGCTATGAAAATCTAACCCTATTATATAGAACTAGGATTCATGAGCCATGTACTCTCCACCGTTAGTGCACCTCTTAATCAAAGGTTCAAATATGTCTGGCCAAAAATAGAAATGCGGACTCAAGACTAACAGTTAATCTTTACATGCAAACTGATTGTTCTCCTAAAAATTAGAATTTTGGGAATGCACATATGACCGACGTCGGTCTCTATCTGTCTGCATATGACCGATGTCGGCCAATCCATAACCGACGTCGGTAGATTCCAGTCGACCCCTGACTGATGTCAGCGACTGTGTAACTCCAACAACCTCTGCATTTGCTCATCTGGTGAAGCTTTTAGCTCCACAACTCAACAACCAATGTTGGTAAAAATAAGGGTTGGTGCTAAGAAGGATAATTGACAAGTGAATCGAGAGATTGCCAGTAGGTGTGGTGGTTGGGAACACTTGTAAACATAAGTCTCCTAAGCAATTTTTGTGTGTTTGGTGGGTATTCAAGGTAGGGAGTGCTCTAAGGGAAAACACAAATGGGTTAAGTGTCACAGGTATCCAAGGTAGGAAGTGCTTCTGAAAAGATACAAGCGAGTCTGGTATGGGTGAGGTGGTGTAAAATTCAAAAGGGTCATCATGGCAATGTTGTCATTATGGTCAAAGAACCAGGGAAAAATTATTGTAAATAACATGCAAGATGGGTTGAAATGGACCAACGACGAGGTGATCAGGTGGTCAGGTTGGAATGGGTCGGTAGAGGTTGGTTGGAAATGGTCGAGCTGACTCAGATGCACTAGGCAAGTGGATGCTACCTACATAGTTCCATGGATGAAATATCCATAAAGAAGCTTCAGGGAAAATGTAGTTCTTCAAATAGGTCAAGGTCAAATCAAAGTGCTTGGGAAAAGGGTTGAAAAGTAATGGTTTACCTGACCATCAACAATAAAAAAAACCTAGAAAAGATGAGAGGATAAAAGTGAAAAGTGAAATTGTTTTTACCAGTTTGCATTGGCATTTTACTCTTTGGGTGATTTTTGCATTTGGCACTTTGTGCTTGATTGAGAAGATTGGAATTGCTGGAGCAAGTGATTGCTGAGGTGGAGTGTTTGACTGAAGAGATTGATCGAGAGTGTGTCAGATGGAAGGTGGACAAGGATGTCGCTGAGTGGGGAGGCAAGGGCTTCGACCATGACAATGCTCATGAAATGAGGTAGGAGGTGTTGTAAATTTGATAGTTTAGTTGAATTTATTGGTTTAAAGTTAGAGTGTAGTAGTAGTGGGATAGGGTGTTTGAAACTGTCTTGGGCCTTGATGCCCTAATATGTATTCTTGTTAAAACTAGTTAATGTAATGGTGGAAAGTGAGAGGGGAAGGGTACTTTAGGTTGGTAAGAGGTTGTAGGTGAGGTTTAGGGGGTTTATTTATTGTTGTGAGGTTGTTCTAGAAGTTTTTGGGAGGTTGAGGGTTCGAAGGTTTCACCGTCGGCAGTCACACATAGTGATCATTGATAGTTCAACTCGACCGTCGATGATCGACCTTGGGGGAAATGTGCCCCTAGGGGACCGTCGACGGTTCAAGGAATCATCAATGGTCGAGGAGTTGAGGGTAGGCATGGAAAAAAATGTTGTAAGGTTTTTGAATATTTTTGAGGATTTTTTGTAAAATATTTCAAGTTTATAAAGTTAGGGTTGGATGATAGTTTGAAAAGTTTGTAAAGTTAGGTTATGTAATGTGATTTGAAAATGTGGAAGTTTACGGAGAGGGTGTGTGAAAATGTTTCAAGGGTGTTAAAGGGGTAATAATGGTTGATAGGTTGAAATTGATAGGGTTTGAAATGATAGGTTAGATAGGTCGAGAAGTCAATGGGTATAAGTAATATAAGTATTTGAAAAGAGGTGTTAAGGTTGGTTTTGGGTAGAGATGAAGAAATTGTTTGTGATAGAATCATATAGATCAAAAATGTATGTGGTTAAGATGTAGAGAGTTTGGGGAATTGTTAGATTGTAAATGTAAGTGGGTAGGTTAAATAAGGTTGAAAAAAGTAGGTATAACTCAGTACTTACAAGGTGGAAAACTAAGTGTGCGTACTAATGTGATTGTGTTGCAGGGACACGAGCAGATCCAGATGTGGGACTGAGTCCTGAAGGTCTTCATAGAGGTCCATGATCGTATGAAAGATGATGAGTGGCATTATATGGAGGAGGTTGGCCTAGGGGCCATGAGGCATTATCAACACTTACCATGGGATGCAACGATGATCATGGCTCTCATCGAGAGATAGGATCCAACCATGAACACTTTCATGTTGCCTATTAGAGAGATGAACATCCTGCTATAGGATGTGCATCAGATCACATGATTACTAATTTGTGGGTATCTAATCTACCATATAAAGAGTGAGCAATGACACTACTACATGGACTAGATTTACGATGAGGACAAGGAACAGGCAAGATTTCATGTAGGAGGCATGTGCTACGGTCCATTATACCAGAGTTCACTGGATGATAGGTGTTTATAGATGATGATTATGATAGGATTATCCTGATTTACCCTTTTCGATTTGAGTAGCGACCACTTCCCATATCTACCATTAGGGGTGTTAAGAGAGATGCTGTTGGGGAGGACTATGTTTGGGTGGGCTCCCATTTTATTGGTGTAGATATATAGAGAGCTCTAGACTTTCTGTGCACATAGGCAGTATGGGATTAGTGTCAAATGCATACTCCACTATTGAGTGTATGAACATATTAGAGTGCTTTGACCATTGGGGCTACCATGGGATGGTTTTGTGCCTACAAATTACAAAATAGGCTATATGCGATGGAGAGGGGATGATGCACTGATAGGGGATGGTGGAGGTACTCAAGATATAGATTGACTTAGAGATGCCCTAGAGGGCTTGGTGGTTGGTGATGTGGAGACCTTACTTGAGCTAGATGATTTGGGCAGGATACATGTATCACACTTTATCACTGTAAAGTTGGTGGTGGATATATAGGAGATGAGAGGGTGAGATGGAGCTCATCCCAATTGATAGAGCACAGAGGTAGTTTGGATTGATACAGGGGATCCCACCTAATTTCCATTGATATAAGAGGGAGGATGCAAAGTTCTTACTCTCAGAGTTGCAGCTAGAGGAGGTTATCTTGGACCATGAGGAGTTGCCAGTGAGAGCTCTCATTGATGATGCTACTGTGATAGATGGATATGCGGCTTGGTACCAAGCTATATATGTAGCTTCTAATTTTGGATGGGGGGATGGGGGCCAACAGCCTATGGATGTGAACCCAGCATAAGCATAGGATACACAGATGACAGTGACACTAGTAGCAACATAGGTCCATATTAGTGTTATAGGGATAGGTGGCTGCTCTACAGGCACAAGTGGTGACTTTGACTAGTGAGTTAAATCAGGCTAGGATCTCTCTTGGGTCTGTGATGCAAGAGAGAGATTTATTGAGATAGAGGGTAAGAATGACCACAACAGTAGTAGGTGGGCCTCCAAACATAGTGCCATGGGCATAGTACTTAGCCACTGAGGAACTTAGGTATTATGAGGCTATAGTGTTAACACAACTACCTTTGGAGATGAGATATGGTGAGTACTGGGCCATTTTGGGAGGGGTTTGCTTTATAACTATTTTAGGATAATGGGCTTCCATAGTAGGCCAGGTAGCGATACTAAGGGGGCCACCACCAGATGGGAGTGCGGGTGAAGTTATAGGTGGAACTACTAGTAGTGCTGTAGGTGCCCCAAGGGCATGATTTACACATGTTTTGATATGTTGGTAGAGATAGGTGTGCATTATTTTGATACCGGGTTGCGTGTCGATGCAATGAGATGTACATGTTTTGAGAGAGAGTGAGATTATGACATGTATTTTATTTTTTGATGTATATGATGATCATGTTGTTGTCATTTGATGATATATATGATGTGCTCATGGTTTATGTGTTAATGTGGATATTTATGTTCATATTTATGGTTGATGGTCTATGGTGTCATGCATATGCTTTATGAGATGTTGACTTAGTAGCTTAGGAATGTGATGTTTAAAAGATGGTTATGATGCTTTGATGTTGTTCATGGATATGAGAGTATGTGTTATGGATGGATATATGTCATAGGATGATGTGATCATGGTGACTTTGTCTATGGTTATGTTGATGTGTTTTGCATGAGTTGATGTTATGAGATGTATTGTTGTGATGTTATGGTAAATGGATAGATAGATAGAGGATAAATGATATGGTTCATGATGTTTTGATCATTGACTTTGTTTATGCTCATGATGATGAATGGTGTAATTAGGGTTGTTTATGATATGATATATGTTCATATGATGTTTTGATGGTAGATGGATAGGATGATGTTTATGATATGATGCGATATGATGAGATTTCATGGTGTTTTGATCATAGATAGATATGTGATGTGGTTCATGGATATAGTTCACAATGTTGCGTTTGTTATTTGTTATTTGTTGTTTATGATAATGTGAACATGGTTAAGGATATAATGAGAATACATAAAGTAAGTAGATAACAAACTAATGTAAGGAAAGTGATAAGATTCATGAGACATATGTCCACATGAACCAATAACAAATAATAAAACAAACATGATGCCTTTTCATTGGTAAGGACAAAAATGAAGCCCAAAGTTGGATTGGCATAGTGAAAATAAGCCTTTCAAATGCTTCGCATTAGCATGCTTAGGTTGATAAATGGGTATCTTGATCACATTGTGTCAAGTAAGCTCATAGTCCCGTGCATATGATATATGGAGGGAGGATGGGTGAAATTGGAACCTTTTTGTGAGACTAGCATGCCTCTTTTGTAGGCTTCCAAGAGGATAGTATAAGCAAGTCTATACTCATATATAAAGTGTAGACTGACCGATGCAGGAACCTACTGAGGAGAGCCGATTATGGCTTTCAAAAATTATTAATTTTATGAGAGCCAATTGTAGCATTTCTCATTACTTTTGCTTATGGTTCTTTTGCTACTTTTGATTTTGCTTTAGGGTTGGGGAAGCTGATCGATGTGGGAAGCTTCCAAGAAATTGCTAGCTTTGACAAGTGCTTTACTCAACCATCCTTCAAGGGAGTGGTCAAAGTTTATATTATTAGTTTAAATTCTTTTGATAACTATCCTTCAAGGGAGCAATCTACTTTACGTTTTACAAATTTGAACAACTTTCAATAATCATACTTCAAGGGAGCAGTCTATGAATGCTAAAAATGACCCATGATTCATTTTTGACTTTGATATTGATATTGATTTTGTTTGATTTAGCTTGACATATACTTGCTTATACATGCTCAAGAGGTTACCTTTATGAAGGCAAAACTAAGGTCACAATAAGGTTGCATAGGTGAAAAGAAGATTAGGTGACAATGACCATGGGAACCAATCTCAAAGAGAGATGGGAAGTACCATGAGAATCATGCCATGGGTAGAGTTGTGATACCCATATTTTAAGATTAGGGTATAATTGTGATGAATAATCACATGATTCAACTGTAGTCGATTGCCCTTAAGAAGAGGGAAATGAATGTGGTTGCAGGGGGTGAGCTTAAGTTAGACAAATGGTGATTGTGACCCCTCTTTAATAATAGAAAGGATGTAGATGCGAAGTGTTAAGAGGCTTATGTTCTAGTTTGCCTTTGAGAGAGGATAAACTATAAGCTCTTGATCCATAATTATGGGTTATGACGTATGGTCCAAGCCAATTGAAAGAAAATTTTCCCCTTTTGCTTTTCTCCATAATAGTTATATGTTGATTTTCCTTGAGAATGAGATCTCCAATATTGGATTCTCACACTTTCAAGGGTTTGTTATAATCATTCTTGATTCATTATTGATAGATATGGAGATGGGGAAGAGTGACCAAACAACGCTCATCAAGCAGCTCAAGTTGAGCTAGACATTCCTGATGGTAATCATCTTCTGAAATAAGGTCATGCAAAGATATGTGAAGAGAAGGTATTTGGAATTCAAGAGGCAGTACAACCTCAACTTTTAACACTAAAGAAAAAGGTGTAGAACCTGTAGGGGTTTGGATGCTAGTAGGATATGCCCATAAGGTGAAAGGGATGTGCAAGTGCCAATTTCAACCTGAGGCACTAACCATTTTGGTAAGCATGTTGTTAAGGATTTTGTTAGAGGCCTCTGCTTGTCCATTTTATTATGGGAAATAAGGTGATGAGATGCTTAGTTTAATTCCAAATACATCATAAAGACCTTGAACTTGTTTGTTTTTAAAGGATTTTCCATTGTCAGTGATGATCTTAAGGGGAACACCAAAGCAGGAGATGATGTGATGGCTGATAAATTCAATAATATTTTTATCTTTTATCGAGACAAGAGAGATAACCTCCACCCATTTGGTGAAATATTTGATCATGGTGATGATAAAGTGATGTCACTGTGAAGAGTGGGGTTTAATTTCACCAATAAGGTCCAGACCCCATTGTGAAAGGCTAAAAATTAGCAAAAATATGAAGACTATGGCTAGGTGCATGATGTAAATTAGCATGTTATTGACACTTGACACACTTTTTCACATAATCACAATAGTATTGGTTAAGGGTAGGCCAATAATAACCTAGATGGAGAATGCACTTAGCCATAATGAGTCCACTAAAGTGACCTCCATAGATAATGTCATGTGTCTCTTTGATAGCATGAGAGGCTTCTGGACCATGGAAACAATGAAATAGGAGACCATCAAAGCCACACTTGTAAAGAATTCCTCCCATAATGGTATAATGGGAGGTGCTCTGAATAAACACTCGATAAGCATTTTTAGAGAGGCTAGAGGGAACTATGCCAAGGTTAAGGTAGTCGAAGGTTTGCTGATACCAAAGGTCAGGCTAGATCTTCTCCACATTGAAGATGGTTGGAGTGTCTAACTTAATGTAAGAAGGTTTGATGAGGTGATGGATAATGATTGATAGCTTGGAGTTTGAGGGTGCTGATAGGATTTGAGAGGCAAGAGAAGCCATGGTGTTGGCAAACTTATTGGTAGATCATGGGGTGGTTTGAATATGGTAGTGTTCAAATGATGTCAAGAGTTCTATGACTATCTGTATAGTTACAAAATCTCATTATTACACTAGTAAATGCCATTGACTTGATTGAACACAAGTTGGGAGTTACCAAAAATATTGATGGTTCTGACTCCCAAGGCTAACATGGTTTGGAGACCTATTACTAGGGCTTCATATTCAACCACATTGTTGGTACATTCAAAATCAAGTTTAAAAGATAAAAGGAAGTGGTTCACCGACAAGGGGGATAAGGATGATATTGAATCTGCCACCATGCTAACATTTAGAACCATCAAATAATATGGTTACGTGATTGGTGAAATCTTCTTGGGATAGGCTTGCAATAGACTCATCTGGAAATTTAAGAGGAAGAGGTTGGTTGTCTGTTAGGGGTGCATCGACCAATTGGTTAGCAATGACTTGTCCCTTAATTTACTTCTAATGGAAGAACTCAAGGTCAAACTCAACTAAAATCATGATGCACTTGGCCATACATTGGTTTTGATATGGATTATAGTGCATGCACTTGAGTGGGTCAGTATTGGTTATGAAAAAAGTTTTGTGGTTAAGAAGGTAGTGGAAAAGTTTGGTAGCCACAAATACTAGGGCCAAACAAAGTTTTGTGGTGTGTGTGTACTAAGTCTCATACTTGATAAGTGTACGGCTTATGTAATAGATGGCTTTCTCTTTATGTTGTTTGTCTTGGTGGGCAAACATTGCCCCTAGGGAATGGTCAATGGCAGAGATATAAAGGTAGAAAGGTTGGTCATCCTTAGGTGGTGTGATGACAGGTGGAGATAGAAGGTATTCTTTGAATACATCAAAGGCCTTTTGACAATCAATATTCCACTTGAAAGAGATATCCTTTTTCAAGAGGTGATGGAAGGGTTGACACTAGTCAGAGAGTTGGGAGATAAAACAATGAATGGATTGGAGCTTCCCCTAAAAACTATGAAGTTGCTTAAGATTGGTTGGAGTTAGCATCTCAAGGATGGCTTTAATTTTGGTCAGATCTACTTTGATTCACCAAATAGAAATGATGAATCCAAGGAGTTTTCATGACAAGACCCCAAAAATACATTTCTTAGGATTGAGGTGGACATGGTAATGGATAAGTCTCTCAAAGATAATTATGAGAAGGGCTAAGTGGTCCTTGCGATATTTAGACTTTTCAAGGAGGTCATCCACGTAGTCTTTGATGATTGTATGGATAAGGTTGTGGAAGATGTAGGTCATAGCACGTTGGTAGGTTGTATTAGCATTCTTAACACTGATGGGCATGAATCTGTAATAGAAAGTCCCCCATGGGGTGATAAAGGCAATTTTGTGCTGATCTTCAGGGGCAATCAAAATTTGATTATAACTTGAAAATCCATCCATGAGAGACAACATCTCATGTCTTGTTGTAAGATCAACAAGTTGGTCAAGGCTAGGTAGAGGAAATTCATCCTTTGGGAAGGTGAGGTTAAGGTCATGAAAGTATACATAGATACATAGTCCCCCTATGGCTTTAGTGATAGGTACAATGTTAAAAACCCATTGGAGATAATCAATGGGTTGAATGAAGTTGATAGAGAGGAGGCATTAAAGCTCTAATTTCATAAGAAGGGCTATGCAAGGATGCATTAATTAAAGTTTATATATGACAGGATTAACTTCATGATTGGTTATGATGTTGTGAGTGGCAATGGCCAGGTCAATACCTGTCATGTTGGCATATGACCAGGTGAATGCAATGCTATAGTCTTGGAGGAAGGTAGAGAAGTCCTAAAGTTCCTCAGTGGTGAGATATTGGCCAAGTTTGACAACATGAGGGTTGTCCAAAGTGCCTATGTCAATATCTATAGTGGATTCATTCAACATGGTTGAGGTTTTTAGAGGTAAGGATTTGTGGATGGAGAAATTAGGTATACCAAGGTAGGTGAGAATAAAATCATCATCCTGGTACTGAATAATGTTAATGATAGGAGAGTCTTCTCCCACAAGTTTTAAATGGGTAAAAAGGATGGATAAGGGTGTCCCTTCTTTTTGATAAGTCAGGGGGCCAAGGGTGATTATGTTGATGAAAAAAAAGTTAGGTGGGATGATGTCCTCACCCTCATACTCAGGTGGAGGGGATGTTGGTGAAGAAAGGGTATTTTATTCAACAATGGTAGTAATAACTTAAGTGTTTTTTTTATTATTAGGTAGAATGAATCCAAGGCCGTGCTTCTCATGAGGATTTTGGGTCTCAATCGAGATCAATGTGTGTGGGCCATGTCTGTATCATCCTAAACTAAACCCTTTTTAGGCATACTTGTGGAGGTATATTTTGGCAAGGTTCAAGTTATCCAAATAAGAGAAGGTGGCAGTGAGTGGTTGAGGTGAAGAGGTTGTGGTAGTAGCATTAAGTGGCTTGTCAAGTCCCCCATAGATGAAGTTGATTTGATAGTTGAGAGGTCTCAAAAGAATAATGGATCCAATGTTGGGATCATAACCTAGTTGATAGTTGAGTTTTTCATATTCCTAGGGAGTTAGAAGGAATCAAGGGTGAGGAGATGGTATTCTCCAAGGGTAAGGCATTGGAAGGTAGGTTCCAAGGGATCAATGGTGGGTATTTGGTCCACAGGAGATGCCTCTATATAAGAGGAAGTAATAGCTTCATTTTTTGTGGTTGAAGGCTTGGTGGCAGATGCTTGGGGTGCTTTTGTCAGGAGTAGGAGGATGTCATTAGGTCAGTAGGTTATGTTGCATGCTACAAAAGGTCTTGGGTCAGCTTGTATGGTGACAACTTGACCCTCATGTTCCAACTTGACATAATGATGAAGGGTAGAAGGTACACAACCCATAGCATGGATCAAAGGTCTCCCTAGCAAAACATTATACTAAAATTCACCTTTAACCGCATAGAAAAGTTTAGGAAGTGTGTGAGGTCCTAGATGAATGTGAAGGACAATAGTTCTCAAGGTAGTGGTCATAGTGTCATTAAAGGATCTAAGGATGATAGAAGTTTTAGACATGATATTGTTCAATAATTTGGGTTGGTCATAGGCATGGGAAAAGATGATATTGATACTGGCTCCCCCATCGATCATAACCCATTTGATGCAGGTTTGGTTGATATGGGTTGTAATAAAGATAGGAGGCTCTGGGTCCTTGGGGTGGATAGAAGGTATCTTCGAGTCCTTAAAGGTAACAAGGGTGGAGAGTTGGAGAGCACCTATGAAGACCTTAATAGGTCAAGAGTCTCTTGGTCTGACCTTAATGGCCTATATAGCCTCTATCATGGCCTAACAATGGTGAGGTGAGGTGGAAATGAGCTCATAGAGGCTCATTTTAGCTAGAGTCTGGTAGAGTTGCTTAAGAATGACCCTCCTAATGGATTCAAAGAGGTTATCCTCAAAGGTGCCTAAGATGTTCACTTTGGACTTAGCTAAAGATGAAGAGATTGAAATCTAGTCTGGTTTAGGGTGATAAGGTGGGTATGTCCATGGAATATGTTGTTTAAAACATCTGTCACTTGTTTTTGGGGACAACATATCGACTATTTTGGTCTTGAAGGCCAAAATGATCTCTTCCCTTCTCAAAAATGTTTTGAGTATTCAAATTCTTCAATTATTCAAGTCTTCTCAGCTAAAGAACTTGTAGGTTCAATAGGTAGGCTTTCTCAGAAAATAGTTCCAACACTTAGGCATTTTCAAGGCTGGTTCAACGTTGAGGTTCAATCAAAGGTCCATCGGTAGGCTTCAAACAAATAAAATGAACCACTTTGAACCATTGAACCATCGAACCCCCCCTCCGCAAGGGTCAAAGGTTCAATGGGTTCAAAGGTTCAAAGAATTCAACAGACTTAAAGAAAAGAAGGCTTTGAAGAGTGAAGGTTGAACTGTTGAACCGTTGAACCTTGAACTAAAATGGTTCAACGAGTTCAAAGGTTCAACAAGTTCAATAAGATCAAAAGACTTAAAGGACCAAAAGATTGAAATAAATATAATGAACCGTTGAACCTTGAACCAAAATGGTTCAAAGTTCAAAGGTTCAAGGAATTTCAAAATTCAAAAGGAAGCTTCGAGCGAAGGAAGAAAGCGGAAGATTCTACAGACAAGTTCGAAGAGATGGTTCAACCAATTGAACCAACAAGCCAATTAAATCACCGACCATTGAACCAATTTGAACCATTGAACCGATGCACTCCAAGGTTCAAGGTTCAAAGTAGTTCAAGTGACTAAGTGAATATGACATCCCCATGGAGGTCAAATTCAAGGTAATGAAATATATGTTAATTTTCAAATATGGCGCGGGCCCTATGAATAAAGTCAGCGATCGACCAAAGAAGAAGCCGAAGGAGTGGCAGAAAGTGAGAAGATATCCTTGAGAGCTTAGATTTCCAAGGAAGGACAAGACGTGGAAGGGAAAAAGAGAAAAACTGTAGGAAATCTAGAAATATCTGTAGGAGAGTTATTTTTGGTAGGTGAAATAGTCCACCAGGTGGACATCAGAGAGTGTGAGCACTCAATAGCATAGCCTATTTTTCTAGATTGAGTAAAGGTGAATTGGAAAATTACATAAATATTAGGAAGAGGACTAGGTGACCCATAGTTTGGAGGAGACATTTGAGAAGAATTAACACGCTGAAGTTAAGGTCGATGACTTGTTCCAACATGGCTCTTTCATGAAAATACATTCAAGGCATTGAATGCAGCATGGGACATTCCATGAAACAAAGCACCCAAGTCTTTCTTGGAGTGCTATATATTATAATCCCTCTTATTGTTTTAAAGATATCTCTCTATTATAGAAGCAAAACTCTGCCCAAATTGAAAGGCATTTCCTGAGACTTTGAGCTCAGATTGTTAATCATATTTATTTATTTGAATGAGAAAATAAGCGACCTTTCAAAATTTATGCTAGATTAGCTTGTGTTATTTAAGAAATTGTTCTTATGTCTATTTCTTAGAAGCATTCTTGTCCATTTAATTTAACAAATAGAACTAGTGGAAGTAATCAGGAAGGTGTCTTGAAGCCGACTGTGGAGAGAGTTTGTGCTGCCACAATGGTCTTTAGTGTGTTGTTTTCTGTTTATGTGTAAAGGATCTTGGGATGACTTTGTGCCCCCATTGTCCTTCGTGTATTTCACTCTTTGGTAGTTAAGGTGGAGACTTTATGCTACACTTCATTCTGCTGTGTTACTACGCCCTATTTCAGTGAGGGAAGCAATGAAAGACTTTGTGCTTTCATGGGTTTCTCGTGGTTACAATTACTACCAGGAAGGAATCTAGCTGTTGACTGAATATTACTTCTGAAATAAGAGAAGTACCTTCAGCAATTACCCAAGATTTCTCCTTTGATCTAAGAACATCATCTTTAAAAAAAGAGAGATGGATGGTGTTGTCCTACCCCTAAGTGTTATTTTCAGCTTATATATATAGTATATTAGTACCTTATAGTTATAAGGAACCTCCCCTTGATGAGAGGAGAGATTTGTCCCCTTTTGATGTGGTCGACCTGCACCTTTGGCTGATAAATCTCCTTATGCTATGGTTGAAACACCTATTTTTCCCATCAATTAGCTGGCGACAAAATATTCACCTAACATAATAGACACCTTGGGCTTCCCTTTATACTTTTGTTGTGATCATGTGACCATGTTAATGATGTGGATAGAGGGGAAGGATGTGATAGGAGGTTGGGTAGGTTTTTCGTCACTCTGAGGTGAGAGTAGGGGATTAGGTATGTTTTGGAAAATGGCTATTGGGTGTGCTGGTAAAGGGGTCAAGGGGAGTTCATCTAATAAGAGGTCATCTTCCTCATAGAGCTGATAGATAATGACATGGAGAGCTTTGCAATTTTCCATGTCATACCCAGGTGTCCTGTGATAGGAACATATTTGATGATCATTATACCAAGCTAGTTTCAAACCAAGAGGATCAAAAGTTTGATAGGAGGTAAGGTGAGGCAAGAGGCTTGTAACCTTTGAAAAATGGTTGTATAGGATTTATCTAGAGGTGGAAAAGGTCTAAAGGTTGTGGTTTTGGTTGGTAAGCTAGGTGTTTTGGTGATAATGGGTTTGGTGAGAGGGGTTTTAGATAAGGTGGTGTTTCTAGTTAATGGTTTTGGTTTGGGTATGATGGTGGTTGGAGTGATCAAGGTTGATATTCTGGCCATTGGTAATTCAAGAAAAACTAGCCTATCAGATAATAAGTGGGTTAGTGTAAGTAACATCGGTGGGTGACATATGTTAAAAGGAGCCTTTTTATCAAGAAAAGTTGAGGGATGAGGTCCCAAGATGGAAGGTAAGGTGGAGGGAGGTAAAGTCCTATCCATATGGCCTTTCAATGGTTTCACCTCTTTAGTTGGTTTGGGTCAAGGCTTGGGTATAGGTTCAGATGTGGTTAATTTCACTTTCAGAGATGGACGGATCAAACTTCGTGTAAAGAAGGCACCAATATTTGTGAAGGGTTTGGTTTGCTATTTGATTGCTTGAGATATGATTACCGTGGTTGATTGAGAGGGTGAGGGGTTGGCAGAAGTTCTGATTGGTTTAAGAGGGGGTGGAAAAATGATAGATTGGTTGGTTAAAGGTGTGTTAGAAGGTTGGGGTTTTTTGATGTAAGGGAGCCCTAACTATTGCTAGAAAGTGGTTTGATCCACATCCAATTTTAAGGAAAATTCCAATTTCTAAACTAATGTAGAGAAAGGTTTTTGTACCGGTCTTGATCCTTGGGTAGTGGATGCAAAGGATAAACTTGTAGGATGGGGAGGATGGGTGGTAGTTTGGTCAGTTTGGTGATGAAGTTTCTCCTTTAGGGATAATGACCATAAGAGCAGTGGTTTGTTTGGTAGTTAGGGGAGATGGTGAATTAGTAACAATTATTTGCTTAGATATGCTAGTTGAGGTGGTATTTGATGATTTTAAAGCCTCTATGAATGAAGCTAGGGAGAAAGGAACTTCCTTGGTTTGGGTTTCCAAAGGAGGGGAAGGTGACTCCACCACCTCGTTAGATGAGATGGGGGAAGAGTAAGTATATTGAATGCTTGGGTCTTCATATATGAGTGTATCAAGGACCATATTGACCATGTGGGCATCATGGGAGCATTCGGCCTATGTGTCCTCACTTTTGGTAGGGGTTTGGTTGGGTAAAGGTTTCTTGAAGATGTCAAGAGCTTGATTTTGAGGGGCATTGGGGTTATCCAGCATGAGTTCCCTCTTATCAATAAGGCTCTAAACAACATTCCTAAAGGTATTACACTAGATGATGTCATGTATAGTTACTCAATGAAAAGTACAAAGGTCATTCTAATTGCACCAAATAGGTGATAGATGAGAAGAATCAAACTGTTGAGGAGGTTTGATGGGGGGAAGTTGTATGAGTTTAGATTTTAGTAGTTTCTCTAGAAATGAGGCATAATATTCCCCAAGTGGAGTGAATTATTTATAGTTGCTTTGGTTTAGGTTACATGCATTTTGGTTAGAGGGATTGGGAAGATTTTGTTGATTGACATTAGGTGGTGGGGCAGTTTTAAGGACAACTGCATTTGTAGTTCCCTTACTCTTGGTCCTGGTGTTAGTTTGATTGCCCAATTTAGAGGTGGAGGTTTCATTGGTATTGAAGGTAGAGTTACTTGTTTTGTAACTTCAATTCACCCTCATATATGGCTTGATTTTCTAGCTTATGTGCCATGGTGAAAGATTCATAAAAAGTTCTAAAGCGTTGGACACACAATGTAGAAGAAATATGTTTGGTGCAGGATTGAGCAAAAATATCTATAAGTTCAGGTTGAGGCAAGGAAAATGAAATTTTATTAATCAAGGTTCTCTAATAGGTGATGAAATTGACAATGGACTCATCATCAAATTTCCTGATAGAATAGAGGTTGGTGATAGAGACCTTCTTGGAAATGTTAATGGAAAAGTGGTCTAAGAAGACTTGAGCTAGTTGGGTGAAAGAAAAGATTTAATGCTTGGTGATCACACTATACCAGTCAAGCATTGAGATAGAAAGGACATGGGGAAGGTACAAAGGAGAATGGCATCATCATAAGCAATTATATAACATACATGTTTAAAATCCCTAAGGTGTTATTGAGGGTCTTCCTTACTCTAAAATTTGGTAAATTTTGGAAGCTCCCATTGAGGAGGGTAAGGTCTAATAGGAACAGAGGGATGAATAGGTTCGTTACAAATCTAATCATAGGACAAAATGTTATGAGCCCCTGAAATAGATGACTCAAGGTTTGTCATCTTATCCATGATAATCTTTAATAGGTCAGTTTGAGGTGATACACCAAAAGGGTTGTAAGGTGGATATTATTGTTGAGGTTGGGTAACATATTGGTAATTATTTGGTGGTTGAGGGGTTGTCACATTTTAGAATATGGATGCTAGAGGTTGGGTAGATGAAATATAAGGGTAGGTAGGTGCTGGTGGTTGAGTAGTGGGTATATACCCTTGTGGGTTAGGGATGTATCCTAGGTTTGGTGTAATGGGTACCTATTGAGGAATTCTTGTAGGTTGGGGATGAGTGGTAGTTGGGTTGGTGACAAGGGGAGAAGTAGTAACCTTCATGCTAATAGGTGGTGAAGTAGAAGGGATAGACACTACTAAACTCGATAAAGGGGTATTGACCAATGGGTTAGGGTTGACAGAGGGAAGGTTGGTAGTGCTTGTGGTAGGTACTCCAAAAATGAGTGGAGTGTGATGGGTTAATTATTGGGTTGTTCCTAAGGTGGAAGAATAATTGATGTAAGGGTAGCGATTGGTTGGAGAGGTTGGTTTTTAGCTATGGCATGAAAGGAGTTAATGGATGAAATGCTCGAGTAGACAAAGGTTGGGTAGTGACCATGGAAATAGGAACATCCCCCATCAGGTGGGATGGAATTCCATAAAGAGGATCTAGGGATGAAGTCAAAACTGGGGCATGGTGAGGGGAGGTGTTGAGATAATGTTGAAGGGAAACTAGGTTGTTGTCCAAAAAAGTGGTAAAGTTCATGTCTCCTTGAGGAAATACCTGAGGAAAAGTGGGCTTCTTGAAGGATGGGGTGATTTTTTTGCTTCGAAGACATACTCCATAGGTGAGGAAGTAAAACAGGATGGTTGGTCTAGTGATAGATCCTACACTGTTAGGTCTCTATGCTACTAGTGTGTGAGAACCATGCAAGAAAGGGGGAGAGAATACAAGAAAACAAAATCAACATTCAAACAAGAAGAAGATAAGAAAAATGATCAAGGAAATCAAGACACACACTAGAAAGTACGTTAAGCCTAAAATTTAGTTTTAATCTTGGTTTTGGCTTATGCCTTAGTTTATAAGAATGTGTGATAGAAGTTGGCTTGTAGATCAAGTACTATAGAAGTAGTCTATGGTTGGTTTCAGGTTGTTTAGGTGCTCAAAAGAGTCTATATATGAATTTGATACATGTCTTGGTATTGGGGCCTACCCCCTCACTTCACACACTGCAATGATAAGGGTGTTGGGTACTTTGCTAGTATATACCGAATTCTAGAGTTTATACTCAACCTGAGAGCTGAGTGGGTTCTCCCCTTGGTAATGACCTCCAAGTAGGATTATCAAGAAAGGGTAAGGTGAACTCTAGGTGATGAAATACCAGTCGAGCCTTGTCTCAAATTATTTTGATATTTGATTAATGAAAGTGGTTTGGCTAGTGTGTACAACAAAAGTGGTGCTATGATAAGATTACTATGATTTAATTCAAAGTGAACTAATATTAAAATAAAGCAATGGATGCAGTTTATTTTAAACCCAAAATAAATTTTAGTTTCAATTATGATCATAGATAGAGAGAAGAGCATACAAATACAAATAAATATGTGAGTAGAGACTCTAGGTCCCATTAGGCATGTCAGAATCTTTCATGTGTATTTTTGCTTTATGTTCTAAGAAAGAGAGAAAATAAAATTGATATGGGTATGGTTGAAAAACCTATTTATTTGTGCATGAGTTGAATTAGAATATTATGAAAAACTCCTCTTTGTCTTGGGAGGAAGACCTATAGGTAAGAAAGAACTAAAACAAAATTATTTGTTAGACAAATAGTTGGGTGGATTACCTAGCGATAGATAGATTCTAGAAGTGAGAGCTTCCTTAAAGGCTGTCAATCCACATGTTTTAAATAATTAAGTTCAAAAAATTGGAAAGAAGGTACTTGTATCAATAATCAAAAGGTACTGAAATTGAATACAAGAATGCTTTAGAAAATAGACTAGAAATGATCAAATTATTGATAAGCTAATTAATACTAGTGCTAAGGGGTTGGGATATGCTTCAGAAAATCTAAAAGAGGTCTATAGACAAACAAGAACACAAAAAAATAGGTTTGGTTGAGGGTAGATGGGTGAAAATAACTTTTTGATTTTCACTACCATAGTGATTGTCGGCAGTTGAGTCAACTATCGACAGTTATTATGTGATTTTTAGGTTGTTAAATTGCTAAATAATGAGATCTAAAAGATGGATTTTGGGAGATGGGTAAGGGTTGGGATAATTACAAAATGGGAATAAATTTATGAATATTAACAAATAAGTACTTGTCTTACCAAAAGTTGATTTGGTGAGTGGTTGAAGCAGTTAGCTTGTTAGTGAAACCTAGCTTAAATCTAGCAGAGTAATGGTACTTGAAAACTTAGTTGAGAGGTGATGGTGGGTTGACTCTCAATATGATTGCTAAATTATTGATGATGATATTGATGCTGATTGACTTGTAAAACAAAAATCCTAAATACTTGAGCTCTTGATAATTATTGCAACTAGGCCATATAAATATAATTTGTCCATGCAAAGGATCACAACAAGATTTAGATGAGTTATATTTAAAAAAGGTCAACAGATGATTGCATGATTTTGATTAAGGAGGTACACCCTAACCGTCAATGGTCAGGGTTTTCCAAGGGTGACCATTGATGGTTACCCTAACCATTGATAGTCAGGTCCCAAAGAAAAAAGGGGTTGAAGGCTAGGTTGAGCCAGTTTGTGAAACTGAATGTGGATGAGCTTGGTTAGGCCAGATTGGTGTAGATTTGTCCCAAGAGGGTCCTAGGTAGTCTAGGGTTTTTTTTGACATTAAAAATTATAGTGTGTGTATTTTTGGTGTCTGCAACATGGGTCTATTATATAATATCAACTGTATCAGGTGTGACTACCTAAAAACTTTTAGGTTTTTTTATCACCTTTACTCTAGTGTTTTTGGATCGTGTACATACACTATCACTCTTTATCAAATGATCAAACCCTAAATTTTTCATCCCTAGAATGACTCTGGGAAAAATGGGTTACTAGATATATAATGTTGAGTTGCCCCAAATATCCCTATGTCAATGGGTGTTACTTACATAGCCAATACTCTGAAGAGGGCCTAAGACTTATGTAGTTCTCCCCTACATGTTGGCTTGTGTGTGCATAAGGATGCAATGTGTGATAAACAAGTACATAGAGTGACTTAACTTGTAATTTGGGAGTGATCCTTTAATAATTTAATATTGTAGATGGGCTGTCCTTATGATTGATATTGAAATAGGAAAGAATATGGAAGTTTTGCTCATTTGAATGCTTGATTGGTACCTTTAGAAAGTTGCCTTATGAATTGTTAGGTATGTGCTAAGTGAGGAATGAATGAGGGTTGATATTATATATATACCAACCTATTTTGGAAATATATTGCATTAAATAACTTAGGATGACCATAGGGATATGTTTAATTTAAAAATTTGATGACTTTAGGGCACTTGACACTTAGTTTTACACATGACACTAGTATTGACGTAAGCATTTGGATGGGATGCAAGTGTCTAAAAAGTTAGAAAATAGGGACATCTAAAACTTGAAGATGATTATAATAAATAGGTTTAAACCATTTTGAGCAATAGAAAAGGCATAGTCAGCAGAATAACTTGTGGTTGGACTAAGAGATAGGTAATAAGCATAAGAGATAGTGGATGCAAACCTTTCAACAACATGAAGATTTTAGAATTGAAGGGTACAACCATGAGATTTACTTGCCAAGTATACAAGACCAAGATGCTATATAATTCAAATTTAGTGCCTACATTTTCCTTGCTTTAATCTAGTAATGAAATTTCTAGTTTAAAAAAAATGAATGCATACATAGGTGTGTGTCACACACCTTGTCTTTGCATGAGTCTCACTAGAATGCTTTGCTAGCGATTGATCTACAACCAAGAGAATGCTATAATTTATAATTAATTCATATAATCTAAAATTAAAATAACTTGAAATATTTGAAAATAAAGAGAGCAAGGTTAAGAGCACACTTGTGTATCGATGCAACCATCTTGCCTTTTAGAAATTTGATTTGAAGAGATGCTTTATTATGAAGCTTTGAAGCTGAAATTAGGACAATAATGAAAACTTGAAAGTGAAAATATATATAGAGATTGGAGGACACTTACACCTAACCTTGGAAAAAAGGTGAGATGCCACCTGATAGTTGAGATTAGCTCAACCATATAACCCAATTGTAATCACCTAAAAGTGGCATTTGAGTGCTAAGAGTGTTACTTGAGACCACATATCCATAGCTTAGCCCTAAACCTATCTTAAATACTATTATCACACTTATCCAACCTTCATGTGAGCCACAAGTATCCCTAATTAGCTAAAATGTAGTCCTAAACCCTTATTTCTCGATCTTGGCCTTTCATGCCAAGTGTTTTACCAGTTGGAAATTAACACCACATTAAAGACACTAGAGCTACATGGTGCTAGTGTCCATAAATGACATCTATGTCCTTTATGTCAGGAAATCAGAGAACAACAAACATGCTCTGACTCCACTGGTTAGGATCTTGCTCCTCAGAAAGAGCACAGTATGATTACCAAATATATAAGCAATTGAATATGCGGAAATAACCAGAAACACAAGTAACTAGAATTCACCAATAGCACAGAATATGAGAGACAATACACTATCTTGTATTAACACTAACAGAAAAGAATACATCAAAGAGCCGCCACACTCTTTCACCTTACAGAGATTCGCCACACCTCAAGTGTACAGTAATTCTTCTCACACACACTCTCCTACACAAAAACGGTCCCAACAACCAACTCACACATAGAATTGGTGTTCACCTCACCAACCAGTCAGTAATAACCCTGCCGGTACATCAAGCACTCTATAGCACTTCAAGCTGATCTCTCATGAACCTGCAACCTAAAATTCAAAGACCAAACTTACATGTAGATCACCAATGAGCTTGCAACAACCTGCAACTCATAGATCTTACAACTAGAAGGAACTCTTCCTTTCTATCTCATGCCTTATACAATACATGCCAATGGGTCTATAAATAGATCCCTAACTCAAACAATAACTAAGACTCTTAATTTAGACAATTATCCTCGCAGCCCAAGACTCTGGCTGGTCTTGACATGCAAACTCATAGTTCACTTAACTAACTGTCCGTGAAACGAACACTTCGGGAACACACAGGCGACCGACGTCGGTCCCTACTGGTCTGGTTCTGCCGACGTCGGCCGACTTCCTGCCGTCGCCGGTTGCCTTCTGCACTGGATCCTGCCGACGTCGGTCATGCTGCCGACGCCGGTTCCTATAGAACTCAGCAACCTTCTGTTCCTAGTTTGCAAAGGTTGAAGCTTTTAGCTCCACAACCTAACACTTTACCCTATCTTTCTTGAATGAATATCTTTTTAAATGTCAAACTCTCCTAAGGTTGGCCTAAACATATTTTATTATCTGCACAAGCAACAACATAATATAATTACACAACTTTTAGCCCTGTATCTACTAGATGGAAATTAAATATAAAATACCTATTCAAAAATGAAACAAGATAAGCAAAATCAAGGTTATTAATCCCTATTCTACCCTAATTTTGCATACTACCATCTACAACAACTCTAATATCAATTTTATTAGATTTCTAATCTCAAACACACTCAAGGCACTCAAAGCCACTATCATACTAGCATCACTTGCACTTGTACCAACACTTAGGTGGGGAGAACTATATCGGGCTTGACACCTCCTCAGAGTATTGATATGTAGACAAGTCTCTTCACAACTAGGTGTTGAGGATGTCAAAACTATCCTACTAATGAATACACTTTTTAGCTCATACCCTATTTGCAAAGAAGATTAGGGTTTTCATCACAAACCAATTATTATAGGTACAATACAAAGTTTTAGACTTCATGGGCACATAAATAGGACCCATAAATCTAGACATAAGGGCACCCATAAGTTTAAGATAGTCCTACATAGAGGACACTAGTGCCAATTTCAAGACACTAGAGCCACATGACACCTCTATCCAAATGTGGTGTTACTATCTAGGAGGGGTTCTGACATAAGGATCTAGTTGGCTACACTCAAACCTAATTCCATCTCCATTTTTATCACTCGAATCATCTATATTAGGTATTTTATAGATAAATATTTATTTGCACATATTTTTTACTATTTTTAGAAATCAAAACTAGTCAAAATATATAATAAATTAGTGGTTATTTTATGCATATTATTTCCATGATTTAGTCTACTCAATGCTTTAATCAAACATAATATTTACATACGCTGAAACCCTAAAAGGTTAAAACATTTGGTGAACCTGATTTACTTTGAACATTACACAAACCCAACCCTAGATAACCTTAGGGTTTAAATTTTTAGCACTCAGATTTTAGATCCATATATCTTCTGATTTGTATTTCATATAATCATGATCATAATGACAAAATAAATTAATTACTTTTTGTTACAAAGTTTATTACTTTCATTTACATGCTTGTTCCCTTTGATTTGACATGAACTTAGAAAATACATAAATGATGCTTTATATCAATTACAATATATGTGACATTTCATAGCATGTTATCTTTCTCCTATGTGGAATTTCATTAACAAGCAAACCCTTACACACAAAGGATTTAACACATAAGCTAACAACTATGTTTCAAGTTTCAATGTCATATCTTTCCCTATAACTAGGTCCATGCTATCACTCTTTCATAAGATGAATCAATGTATACCAATGTGACTAAAACCGATACTCAACCTATTCACATCTCTTCCCTACAGGGTGTGTTCCTACATGTTTAATAAAAAACAACTAGGGTTTGCACTTGTGAGACTCTATGTGATCAAATTATCAGTCTGAGCAAGATAATTTTAGGTTTAAAAAATTAGAATCAACTATTGCATGAAAATATTACAACATTGAAAAATTAATTGACAAGACAAAGGACTCAAGGGCACAATAGTGTAAATCATGTATATACATCTTCACCTAGTCAATTTATGGCAAACGATGTTCCATATCAAAACATGAAATCATAATAAATTACATCTATAACTAGTGATTAAAAAATAATTTAAAGGTTAATTAAGATTTCAAGTGAAGTACTAAGGGAAATGATTAAAGCTAAGTTGATCAACTTAACCCCTCTACACCCAGTAAAGAGATCCATATATTATTGTGAATATCATAGAATGCATGGGCACCACATAGATTCATGTTTAGCATTGAAAAGAAAAATAATATTAGGATTCTGATGATGAGAAATACTCAGATTCCTATTGCAAAAAAAATCAACTACATCATAGAATTCACACTGCATGAGAGAATATTATTCCTAATTTTGACATAGGTCACAATGATAGTGAGTCTCCCATGAGACTCATCATTTACTATGCTTTCTCTTTTCTTCTACATACGTTCCCTTTCTTTTGCTCCTTGTACATTGTTCATTTTCATGTTGCTTGTACATAGCTTATTTATAGAAAATGCAAAAATAATACAATATGTCAAAAATAAAAAAACATTCAAATAACTACTTAGAAAACACAAAATTTAATGATTGTATGCATTGCTATGCTTATTTTCTTATATTTGCTAGACACTACATATGCTAGCTATTTTAATATAGTTGGTTTTATCATACTACATGTTTCACTTTTTCTTGTCAAGTGCTTATAGATTGATTACAAGATTCAATTCCACTACACTAATCCATGCTTCCTATTATCTACCCACTGAGGGCATATACACTAATTCATGGTTATTCATTTGACACATTTGCCCACTTGAGGGAAAATTATACATAGTTTTGATTACTAGGTTCTATCTTTATAAACTCTACATTCCAACTTTAGCATTATTATATCTTGATATTGATCATTACTGCTCATAATAAATTTTTTGTTGGCTATTACTACTTTAGACTCAACATATGTACATCCTTGCTATTACACATATTTGTATTACATACTCATACATGCCTTCATTTCTAGTTTTCATAGTTTAGATTTTATTGTATTTATCTGCTTCTTTTATTTGAGGGCATTTGAATATGCCATTGTTATTTGGATCTATGCCACTTCTATTCATAGTATGTATATCTTGGACATGTTCCCATGTCCTTTGTGTGTGCTTTCCTGATTGTGTATGTAGACATTTGAACATGTCCTATGTGGCTCTAAACCAACTTGGTTGTTTCTCATTTGAACATGTCTTTATATGTCTTATTTTCTTAAATTTAATGACATGTGCCAATGTCCCTTGTATTATGGCCGCTTGGCATACTTTACATGCCTCATGTGTTTTGTATGTATGATTTTTTATATGCGTTATGGTCATAACACTTGTCTTTGCTTGTTACACACACTATGTTTCAATCTCATGAGGGACCTCATGCATCTACCCTTCTTACTTGGGTGCCATGATGGACATCATACTCCATCCCCCTAGGTAGCTACTTAATTTTACTCAGATTTTCTACTACATACATTGATTACATGACATACATCTTACATTACATACTTATGCTTAGATTATTTTACATTTTGATGTTATGTGTGCACATTATATTGGATTATCACACAATTATCATAAATGCTCCAACTAACACACATTTTTTAGAGCTTTTTTCTTTTGAGGATAGTTCTTGCACAGGTCAACAACTACCCTTAAAAGAGAGGGCATTCACAGGGGTTTGTCATAGAGATTAGGCTCCTATATTGAATTCATAGTACATTTTTCAATACACAAACTCAATTATAGAAAATTAGACACAAATAAACATAGTGAAAAAATAGTGACTCAAAAAGCAGTAAAATGACATAAATTTTAGACCAAAAAGACATTAATGACCAAATGGGGACACTAGTGCCACATAGAACTATTGTCCAAGATGTGTAACTACTATCCAGTAGCCTCACTTTTAGAACAAATCATATTAGATAGAATAATACAATAGGTACAATACAAGTTTATATATATCTAGTTATAAGTTTATTAGTTATACTTAGTTTTTACTCAGATTCATACTAGGTCAACTCAGATTCACATCAATTACTTAGATTGGGGACATCAATTCTTATATTCAATTCATATCCTGAGATATAATTATTACAACTCAGTCTAGAATCAATATACTCAGATACCAGATTGGGGGCATGTGCATGACACATTTTTTATATATACTTACACACTGATTGATCATATGGAATGATAAATTTCATGTCATTCTTTACGATGTATACACTTTATAACAGATTCTAGGTTATCACTAGTTTCATGCATTACTCCATATTTAGTGGTTGACATTCTGGAATGGCTCAAATCCATCTAATGTACTTGAGTGTCTATAAATCCAACATACATAGTTAGATATACTTAGTTAGATAGTTTTAGTACTTTGTGAAATTTAGTTTTAGATGTATCTACTACACATGGGTGGGTAATCATGGAGTCATAGCCTTATTGAGTTATTGAGCCACCCACATGAGAGGGTTGGACACACTATCAGTCTAATCCAAGTTATTCATAGGTCATAATCCACCAAGCAGGGGTGAGCAATGATTGAGTCAAAATTGGATTGAGTTATTGAGCCACCCATACATGAGGATTGAGCAAGTTATCAGCGTAGTCAAAGATATTCATTGATTGATCACTATATACACACACACAAGTTGTTACTAGGTTCATGTATTGGTTTTCATACCCATTGAGGGGTAGTTATTTCTTTCCTCTTTCCCATCTCTTTAGTCAATTTTACTCAGTTACTTCTTTACTCAACATAGTATTTTACCCTAACTTAGTATTTTACCCTAACTTAGTATTTTACCCTAACTTTTCTAAATGTATATATTTTTAAAGGTAAAACCCTCCTAAGGCCATCCTAAACATATTTTATTATCTATACAAGCAACAAAACACTATAAATACATGAATTTTATCCCTATATCCACCAAATGGAAATTAGATGTAAAATACCTATTCAAACATGAAACAAGTTGAGTAAAGTTAATATTATTAATCCCTATTTTTCCCTACTTAAGCATACTACCATCTACAACAACCCTAAGCTATTTTTTTCATATTTCCAATCTCAAGTACACTCAAGGTACATAAGGCCACTATCATACTAGCATCAGTTTCACTTGCACCAACACTTAAGTGGGGAGAACTACATCGGACTTGATCCCTCCTCAGAGCATTGATATGTAGGCAACTCTCTTCATAGTGGGATGTTGATGATGTCCAACCTATCATAATAATGAACACACTTTTTAAATCATACCCTAATTGTAAGGAGGATTAGGGTTTGCATCGTAATTCAATTATTACATGCACAATATAAAATTCTAAACTTTATGCACACAGGAACAAGACCTAGAATTCTATATACAAGGCCACCCAAAAGTTTGGGATAGTCCTACATAGAGGACACTAGTGCCACTTTTAAGACACTAGAGCCACATGGCACCTCTATCCAAATATGGTGTTACTATCTAGAAGGGGTTTTGACATAAGTATCTAATTGAAAACATTCAGACCTACTTTTATCTTAGTTTATAACACTCAGATCTTTTGTATCAGGTATTTATAGACAATTTTTTATTTATACATATTTATTACTATTTTTAGAAAGTCAAAGTTATTCAAAATCTATAACAAATCAATAGTTATTTTATGCATATTATTTCCCTGATTTAGTCTACTTAGCCCTTTAATCAAACATAGGATTTACATAAGCTAAAACCCTAAAAGGTTAAAACATCAATCATACTTATAACCTAGAGAATGTGAGTGATCCAAGTCAACTCACATTATAAATCTGGTGAGGGTGGATGATTTGATCACTCTATTTTATAAACTTGGTAAGATTGAGTGATGTAAACACTTGAACCTTGATAAAAACAAACCAACTACTATATCAGATTGGCTCAATAATAGTCCATTAAAGTCCATCCTGGTGTAGGCTAAACTCCATAGAAATATTTGAATCTGAAAGTTGATTCAATTTTACAATTTAAGGTGCTCTTTTACATGGTATATGCATCTTATATATGTCTCAAGTTGAAATTTGAGTATAAAAATGGTACCAATGTATATAATACTATCACAAGTGTGTATATGAATCATATAACTATGTAATTTGATCAATTTTAAAAATTTACAAGTGTGGAAGAATGTTCCCATGACATGCCCCCATTGAATTCTAAAATTGAGATTTGGTATAAGTGTAAAGAACATGTTTCCATAACATGCCATCATTGTAATATGAAAATACTAAGTATTGATATAGGTGTAGAGAAAATGTTTCCATGCCCCCAATATAATATAAAAATGTGAATGTGTGGAAGATATGCCACTATGACATGCCTCTATTGATATGCCCCCTTTATATGTGAGGGGCAGTAGAAAATAATAGAGTAACATGTCTAGGTAGATATAACAATGAGGTATATAGTATGCAATCACATCAAGTCCTGAGATTCATGATTTGAATCATGATAACATCTAGATAGTAATAGTATGATCTCAACAAGAAATCAAAAACACATACAAGAGTACTCAAAATTAAAGTAAAAGATAATGGTCTAAGGAGACCTTAAACAAGGGGCATGTTCAAATGCCGCATAGTTGAAAAGACATGACTAAGTGAAATTTCTACAACGTATAGAATGACATGCTTAAATGTCCACATATAACAAACTATGAGTGATGTAATCACCTCAACCCTTGCCAAAAACAAACCAACTTTTGTAGTAGATTGGCTTAGTAACAGTCCATTAAAGTACATCCTAGTGTAGGCTAAAGTCCATAGAAATATTTTAATATGAAAGTTGATTTTATTTCACAATTTAAAGTGTTATTTACATGGTATATACATCTTATATATGTCTCAAGTTGAAATTTGTATATAAAAATGGTACCAATGTATATAATACTATCACAAGTGTGTATATGATTCATATAACTGTGCAATTTAACCAATTTTAAAATTTACAAGTGTGAAAGAATGTTCCCATGACATGCCCCAATTTAAATATGAAATTAAGAGTTGGTATAACTATGGATTAAATGTTTCCATAACATTCCCTCATTGAAATATGAAAATATTGAGTATTGGTATAGGTGGAAAGCACATGTTTCCATGCCCCCACTATAATCTAAAACTATGAATGTGTGGAAGCTATGGCACTGTGACATGCCTCTATTGAGATGCCCCCCTTTGATGTGAGGGGAAGTAGAAATTTCTAGTCACCTTATCTCAAAATGATAAGATAACTGTATAATCTATGAATGTATCATGTAACATATAGGAGTAACATGTTTAGGTAGATATAATAATGAGGTACATAATATGTAATCACATCAAATCCTGAGATTCATGATATGAATCATGACAACATCTAGATAGTAATAGTATGAGATCAAAAATCAATAAAAAACACATACAAGAGCACTCAAAAGTAAATAAAAATATAATTTTCCAAGGAGACCTCAAACAAGGGGCATGTTTAAATGCCACACAATTGAAGGGATATGAGTAAGTGAAATGTCTACAATGCATAGAATGACATGTTCAAATGCCCACATATAATAAACTATGACATATGCAAATGTCATAATAGGTAGACATGGGCACAAGGGACACAATCAATGGATCATATTAAAATTATTCAACAAGTAATATAATGTAAGATAAGATGCTCAAGGAAGTGCATAAATGAAAAGCATGAAACATAATCAACCAACATAAACATGTCATACTATCTCTCAAATACGTGTTAGCAAAAAACAATATGTAAATAACATATCAAGTACACTATGTACAATATAAGTATTGGAAGAAAAATGACTAAGGTGGGGCGGGGTGAATTAGTCTTCAAAAAATTTCTTATCAAATTTACTTAAGAAATCATGAACCATCCAAGCAAGCATATAGATCTAGCAAACATAAACACCTATCCACATAAACATGAAACACATGAACACATCACATATATGGAAAAACCTCAAGGGGAAGAAAAACCATTAATATATAAAAATGGAATACATTCCTATAAGATAAACACCTAATTTAGTGAAGCACCAACTTCACATGGAGCACCAACTCCAACTAGCTAAGCACCAATCCAACTAGGCTTTAACAAACTCCAACTTATAAGGAGGCACCAGACCCCTAGATGACTCAAAACCAACTCAACCACTTGATTTATTTGATAAAATTTAGAACACCTCATTTATAAACTAACTAATGATGACCACCTCTTCATCTCTTCACCCTCTTATTCCTCTCAAACTGCCTTCTAGGCTTCTTCGCTCAACTAACCCTCTTCTTGACTTGATTAGGTCATATGAACTTAATTTTTATACACAAAAACTTTATAAAATATTCATAAAAGATCATATAAACTCATATTATGGTATAAAATACCTCATCCTACTCAATAATATATTATTTTATTCACCTACATTCAACTCACATAAATAGGAATAAAACTATCTTGTATATATACAAGCCTCTTGCTCATATTTCCACTTATTCAGCCAAACACTCTTAACCCCTTAGTTTGGACATGGAATATATCTAAATAAATCTCATAAAAATTAATCAAATGTGATTTGAGTCCTATTAGGTCTTCCATATCTCAATTAGGCCTTATTTCATCTTTAGGTCTCATGGAGACTTATCCCATTAGGTCTATTTTAAGACATGTTACATTTTGCCCTCCTTGGAACAATTTTAAACTATACACATAGAAGGAACATATCATATAAAAATAAAATATACCTATACTAAGATCATATAGTCTCCATAACACATTTTATGTCTAATTTCCACTTGAAGCACACCATTTGTACTGTTCACAATTAGGCCTTCTCATACACAAAATCTATCTTGAACTACAGGATATTAAACACAAATTAGATAAATAAACATGTAAATAAATAACATAAAAATAAATTAAATGACCTTAATAACATAAACATGTAATTTATACTTCTAAACTCAGAGCAAAAGTACTCAAAGACTTCTCTGCAAATAACCCACTTAAAACTGCTAGAACACTCCAAAACTCAGTCATGAATAAATTGATATTAAAAAACTTAAAAAACAATTCCAATGAATGATACTTTAAAAATATCCTTTGACATATATATAACACTATTAAATATAAAACTCATAATATCTAATGTCAAATATTGGTCTTGTAGATCAATCTTTTGACCCCAGTACACAAAATTATATCAGAACCAAACAAGTCATTTTGGATTCAACATTTCAACCACTTTCACTAAATTCCAAGCTTTAAAAAAATATTAAAAATAATTTAAAGTAATAAAAAATAATACCATATGAATTAGATGCATCAAATCATAACATAGAGCCTCAAACTCATCACCTCAACTTGCTTACTTAGAACTGCCAGTTTACCTTAAAACACAATCATGATGATTTAGACCTTCAACATGTGTGTAGACATATTAAATGAATTATGATGCATATAGATGATCCTATGATATCATTATACCATTATTAGATAGAAATATAATATGTTCAAATGGAAATATTGGTCTTGTAGACTAATCTTTTAACCTCACTGTACACAGACCTCACTGAGCCAAACAAGTTAACTTGTGAGCAAATTTTTCACTATAACCATTAAACTCCAAAAATTATATAAACCATGATAATATATTAAAATTAATAAAAAACATCTCCATGCACTTGGTTTCATACCTATTTCATGATAACACATCTCTAATTATCTTCTCACTGCTGCTTAGGTTTCTCATTATTTCCACCATTAGGCCTGTTAATGACTATCCAAATTGGATGAAGAATTTAATAATTGGGGGATAGAAACTATAAAAAAACCTTAATGTACATAAATTTAAATTATAAACCTTATCCATCCAATTATTTTCATACTCTGACTTGGTCAACTCTAACTGTTATAACAAATATCTAAGAAACTAATTTTTTAATATAGGGTCTATTGACACACCTAACAAAATAATAAAAAATAAAGATGTATGAGAGAGTTTAATACATTTTATAATAGTTTTTATAGTAATTTTAGACCATTATAGGCTATTTTGAACAAGATATTTCACATCAGGTCATTGTTAGGGTTTTAGAGAGGGTTAACACTATTTTTGGTGTTAACGATTATTCATAAAGGACTACCCCTCATTTCTAAAACTAATACCTAGATATATTATATAGGATACTTATACATATATAATTAATATATCATGTTACCATTTAGAGTTTATACATGACAATGAACACCTAAATTTTTTTCTTGGGTTTGCATGCCTTCATTCTGTGTACTTGAGAGACCTCAAAACCACTTTTCATGTTTTTTATTTCAAACCATGACCTAAAACTTTGTGAAAATTATTTATAAAAAATATAATACCTATTAAAACACTCATATATCCATTATTTCCTTGGAAACATAACCTCATACCCCCATTAGGCATACATTCTCTCTCTACACCATAGTCTTCATACCTTACTATGCCTTAAACTGTTCTTCATGCCTTCTTCTATGCTCTCAATACATCAATGTCATGATAAACAACTAAATATTATTAAATAAAAACTATATAATTATTAAACACAACCAAACATACTTCATATGTTTTGACAATAGCTCATGATGCCTCATTAGGTCAGGCAAGGTTTAGAGGTGGTCTAGGTGTAGACTAGGTTTGAAGGTCCTTCTCTTGTAGGCTCACCTTGATAATTTCATGAGTGATCCAATGTATCAAATAAATGTTAAACAAACCTCATAAAACATATTATACCTTTTTTCATCCATCTCACTAAGCCACCATGCTCAAACCATCTTACTAGGACTTTACATACCATGACTAGTGCCATATCTAGGATTCTCAAGCACTTAAAACTTAACAATTAACCTTGAAACACTAATTGATGCCTATAAATATTTATCACATGAATTAAATGATCCTAAAATTATGTCATACCTTTTCATATGCCTCTTCATGATCACCATGCACATGCTCATGATATGACTATGCTTGTTATGACTAGTTTTCTCAAGACACCTTGTATTGAAGGATTAACACTCAAACATGCTTACCTTGTACTTACCAAAAACAATTATCACACCACTTAAAAAACATAGTTATAATAAACATGATATAATGACCTCATTTATACCTATATCCTCATAACCATGCTTTACTTCTTACTTGATCATCAAACCTCTTTGTGATAACATTGACAATCATCAAGCTGACCTAAATCATGACATTGAACTTGACATCAACCAATAGAAGAATCATTAGGTTACCTTCAAATTATATCTCAATAGAGATACATTAGGTTTCCTTCAAATTATCTCAAAGAAAACTCACCATACAACTTCACCAGATGCATCTTGACATCAATGACATCAATCTTGACATCAATGACATCAACCTTGACATCAATGACAATATTTCTCAACGATAAGCATGGATAAAGGCATGTGTAAGTATATAATATCAAACATGATAATCAGAAATGATGACAAAAGCATATAACCTAGATGTATCATGGTCAAAGAAGTGTATTCCCCTAATGTCCAAATGATATGAGTGGAGGGAAGGCCCAACATTCAAAAGTGCATAAATCATGTGCCTGGGTAGGTCTGTATCACACTTAAAAGATGTGTAAAACATGTATATTTATAAAAAGATGATATGCTATCTACCAACATGTAAATAAAAACCTAGATGCCAAGGAGATAATAAAACATGTAAAAAATGGAAATATTTTTAGATTTTTGAATTTTTTTAGGTATTTTTAGAATATTTGAAAGGATTAGTCGAATAAGCCCTCATCATCAAAAGGTGTACGGTTACTCGAGACATTTTTAAACTTTTGTTTATAGTGATGCATGGTCACTTCCTCGATGCTTTTGTGTAATGGTTTTATATAATCCATTTTTGGGGAGGGGTGGTCATATCCATCATGGTGTAGGCAAATATCCTTATCCTTAACTAAAGGTGATACACATATATGTAATTTTCAATGTTGTATTCCAATTAGTGAACTAGTGTTATCCAAATTTAAATGTTAAAATTGGGGCATGATCTAATATCCATATGATCATGGGGACCCCATGTGGTCCACATGATATTGGTAAGTGAATGTACCCATGATATTTAGGCATCAATGGGAAGTATGTTAAATCAGTTATATTATGTCCCAATTTTTGAAGAAATGTGATGATACACATTATATCCCAATTATTCCTATCGAACTTGAGATGTTGGAAATAAAATCCATCTATATTAGAAATAATGGTTAGATCTTCATGCCTTGATCACTCTGAATGATGGTTTTCATGTGAATATTTGGAATTAGTTTGTATTTTTCACTTCTCAAGCATGATTTATACATGACCCTCATTATTATATTTATGAATATAGTTTTGTAATGCCTCACATTGATTTGTATGATGACCAATGATCTGGTGATAGATAAAATATGCTAATCCTTCTTTAGGAAAAAGTATACTCCCTGATCTATGCCTGTTAGGAGGTAAAGATATCATGATATGTTCAAGTAACATGGAAAGTATTTTATCTGTAGTATCCTAGTTTGCTATGATCTGTAGAGTTTGTTTTAGTGTCTTATGAGAGACCTTCACATTATTTACATGATTTATCTACATTTGACTCTTGTAAGGTTGAATTAATGTGTGAAGCCAAGAGGAATGTATGGAACAATAGGGATTTATATGCTCATCTTCTATTTTTTATTTTCTTTTATTTTGGTTTGGTTCTATGTTCTTTGAAGGTGAATTTAGATTATATGTACCAAGACTTATAGGTGTGAATAGGATATGTGAAAGATGCACAAGTGGATCAAAATTTAGTTTTTAAAATGTATCATTTGTCATATCATGGGCTAGATAATCATTACTATCATAATAATCTAAAACATGGCCATCTTGTTGCTTGATATTAACCAATAAAAGAAGCTCAACCGTTTGATTTTATTTTGGTTTTGGTATCATTAGTTCCTTTGGCAATGGTTCTTGTACTTGATGTGCATCCATGTGTAGCTCAATGTTTAGTGCTTTAATTACATATGGAGATAAAAGAATCATTGTGCTTGACTCACCTATTTCAAAATTCTATATAATTTTAGGGGGAATACATTATTCAGGTGACACCACCATAGGATGCCTTTGCATCGAAATGCATTATTTTATATAATTTAAAAGGTTTATAATCAATAAGTATTAAAAATAAGGTCCCATTATGTATGAATTTTATACATTGATGTAATGTAGATGGGATGACCTCTATTGTATGTATCTAAGGTCTATCCAAAATCACATTTTAATATAATGATTGAGACATTACTTGAAAAGTAGTTGGAACTATTTTTGGTCCCACCATCACATCCAATGTTATTTGGCCTATCAAAGGGCTATGTGAATTCTAAAATCCCTTGATATTCATAACTAATTTTTGTAAAAGATTGGTGCTAATACCCAAGGTGCTTAGGAAATTTGTGCCACAAAATTTTAAGCCCAATCCATTATCAATGGGCACCCTTTTAATTACTTTGTTATGCATAATTAGTTGGTCCACAAGGTCGTATCCCTTAGATTTGATCATTACTTTTAGATTAGAAGGCACTTTTATATTTTCAGGTTGCATATTATTTTTGACACCTTTATCTTTTCGAGTAGTGGCAACATGAACCACATAATATAATATAAGCCTATCGTCATGGTTTTTAAAAAATAATAACCAATGGAAATTTAATTTTTACTAATGGCTAAAATTTGAACTGAGCTTAAAACTATCAAAATTTTGAGAAATTTAAATTTTTTAAATAATTAATTAAAATTAAATGATCAATTAAAAATTTCATGGATAAATCATTTTTTCATTCCAAACTATTTTAAAGTGCATTTGAGCCTCCTGTGTAAAAAGCCATTAACATTTCCCATAATTTTCAAAATCCATTTAACTTTTTATAAGTTGTGCAAATGCATGTTACTTTTCCAAAAGTTGTGCAAATTGTAATTTCCTTTTTTTGCTCAATGCAAATTGCATTTTTAATTTTGTGTTTCATGTAATTTGTAAATTTGTTTTTCATCCCCATGAAATTTGTAAATTTGTTTTACGGTTTCATGCAATTTGTAAAATCATTTTCCCATTTCATGCAAATTATAAATTCGATTTGAGTTTCCATATAAATTGTAAAATAGATTTAAGTTTTCATGTAAATTGTAAAATTAATTTGAATTTACTCTTCCCATGCAATTCTAAATTCTATTTTCACAAGTCATGCAAATGAAAATTACACTTCTCCGAGCCGTGTAAATGTAAACCTTCATGTTGCAATTACCTTTTTCAACAATGCAAATTGTCATTGCAAATTCAACTCTCCTTTTCCAACTTGCATGCAATCTCATTTATTTTTTTGCTAACCATGTAAATTCAATTATTTTCTCGGGCCATGCTAAATGAAGATTTATTCCCTTCTAAAAAAACTTTTCAACTTGAATGCTCGACTCTTGCAAGTTTTAGCAAATTAAAAATTAAATTTCCATTTGTGCTTCTAGCCACCATCCACAAAAATAGTTTGCTCAGAAGAGAAAATAAGTTATTTTAATTTCTTTTTTATCCAGAAGAAGCCATACAAGAACAACTAGAGGAAATAAAAAGATAAAGATTCAAGTTTTCAATAGTGCATTTTAAAATTTTTCTTTTCCCCAGCCAAAGGCCGTATGAAAATGCTAAAGAGCAATAAAGAGTTTTTAAAATTCAAGATTTTCTTCATTTGATGAACATCAAAGGTATGGTGATGCCAAATAATTTTTAATAGTCTAAAAAGAATCAGGGTTTTTTATTTCTATCTGCCAAGTCAAATGGTACAGCCAGTCGTACGCCCTACCCAAGGAAATAAAACCTATAGTTTTATCCATTTTTTTGACTTTTTTTCTCATTTCCTCTTATACCCAACTGTACGACTCACTCATGAAGTAAATTTGACAATTTAAAAAATTATTTTGGATTTTTATGGTCAAAATATGAGCCATATGCCCAAGGTGAAGTGAAAGAACAAAAATTTTGTTTTTAGAATTTTCGTTTGCCCAAAGTTGAATGGTATGACTTGCCGAGTGGCGGAAAATAATTAAAAATTGATAATTTTTTTAGATTCATAAGGGTAAAATTTGAATTGTACGAACTTGGTAAAAAAGAGATATAAAATTGAAAAGAGTAGATTTTGATGTCTTTTTGTGTGCAAATAGAAAATCACACGGCTATGTGGTGCATCTATAAAGAAGATTGAAATTTTGAAAGACTACATCTCTTAGAATCAACTAAGAGTTGCTAAAATCAAAAATAAAATTTTTACGGGGTTTTGATTTGTGGAAATTAAAAATCAAGTTTTAAATTGTTTTCTCCTGAAAATTGAAAAAACCATATTTCTTTCGGCAAACTCAGAGGGTTTAAATTTTGGAAAAAATTAATTGGTAATTGATTTTTAAAATTTTGGCTAAAATGAGAACAAGGGATAATATTTTAAAATTGAGAACAAAATTTTCAAAATTTATTTGCAATTTATTTCCATTTACTAGAGAAAATTTCTAAATAACAACACAAAGAGATTGAACATGAATAATTACAAATGGGGAAGTTGGTCAGATGAAAGTTAAATTTCATACAAGTAGCATTTAAAAAAATGATAGAGGAATTTGCATGGATAACTTATAAGTACGGACTCCCATTACAACTAAATAACTTATTTTGGCTTTAAGTTATTTAATTTCATCATTTTTTGCAAATAAGAAGCTTTTCCACAAATATCTCCCAATTATTAGTTTTCTTGTAAAGTTGATGTATTCATCCTTTAATACGAAAAAGGTGATCCCGAGTAAAGATAAAAAACCATGAAGTATCAATTTTAGGGTGTAATAACTCTTTTGTCACTAGAATCCAATGTTGGAAATATCCCAGACACTGATCTAGGTCACATTGACTTAGATGAGTTTTGAGAAAGAATAAACATAGTGCATAAGACAAATTTTGGTCAAAGTATTTTTAATAGTTGATTGGCATAAGTGGTAGTGTTCTCGATTTCAGTAGAGTCTCCTAAGCTAGTCTTAGTCATGGCAAATAACTATAACTCAAAGACAAGGGAAGTAAGATATTCATAGGGAAAATTGGTAATGATTTTTATACCTGAGCAAATTGACAATGTTTTTTGCCTTTCAAATCATGAATCCTTTGTACATATGACTCCTCAGTCCTTTCAAATATTTTGGGATGACAATAATATGGCATGTGCTAAAAAATTAAAAAATGCATGGTTGACTAAGATAAAACATTCCTCTACATGATTTCTAAAAAATCTTGAAAGGTTTGACTTAAAAAATGAAATAAATGACATGATAACACTATTGCATAAGATAGCGGGAAGCCAAATAATGAAGAACTTTCAGATATGGATGTACAGATTCATTTGAATCATCCTTAAAAATAAGGAATATATCAATTGCACAATTGATCAACGATGCAATTCACAAGTAGCTCATACAAGTGAAAGTCATGTCAAAGTTATATATGACTTCGTATCTCATTTATGCTATAGTGAACTAAATATATTTTAATGGATTACATACAATAGGTGATTTTGAGAAGGCAATGGTGTATGACTTCTATCCTGAGCTGGCTGATATACTTATCCATCACTAATATAAAATAGGAGTTAAATTTTCAATCTCAATTGGTAGATATACATGTCCATCACTAATAAAGGCCAAGATAGTTGAACAATACATGTCTTGAAATAACCTTAAGACTTTTAAGAGCAGGTTTGCATTTGACAATAGGGGCTTGATTGAACACAATCTTGGACCTTCATATCAACATATCTTATATTTTGAAGAATATTGGATGGATTTCAAATATGAGAAAGAAGTAAGAATCAAATACTATTCATGGTTTATCATGAAACAAATAGTCAAATTTGGCATAATGAAAGTGCCAAAGTAGTTGGTGGATGATGAGGTCACATTAGAAACCATCTTTGAAAAGAAAACATCATGATAAAGCCATTGCCTGTAGTCCATTGGGATAAAAATGAATCTAATTATCTTATAAGTAGAACAAGAGTAGTGATTGATAGAGCTCTTAGGTGGTTGAAGAGAAAAGGAGTGGATGTTAGGAATATTTATTTCCCTACACCTACTGGGGAAGATGAATTTGGTAGCTTCTACAAGTAACATAATGAATCAAAAAAGGTAGATGAAGCAGGTCTAAGTGGATAACCTTAGATAATATAAGAGATTCCTAAACCAAAATCTATTTAATAAGATGTTCAATCGTGGAAGATTCTCAAGCTCAAAATAAAGAGGTCAGGTGAAAATGTCTCTTCTTCTCTTAGTCTTTCAATTCCTTAAGATATTTTTGTTGATAGTTTCCCACTTTCTCAAGAATTGGTAGAGAATATGACCCAATTTTTTTGGCTTCAAATGATATGATGTTCTCCATGCCATCTACTTTACCATTATAAGAGATCACTCATATCTCTTCATCTTATCCCTTGAATCCTAAATTACCTCTCATCTCCTCTATGAGAACTCCTATTGATACAATCAATAAACAAAAACAAGTAGAAACATCTTTCTAAGTTACCACAATTGAGAAAAAACCTTCTTAGACTTTATCCAATATTGTTTCACCAGTCTCAACTATTAGGTTATGGAGCTAAAAGCTTCACTGATGCAGACATGGAGGAGGTTGCTGAGAGGTTGCTAAGTTGCAGAGCAACCAACGTCGGTCTGATCAACCGATGTCGGTCATATACAGTGAGAAGAGCAACTGACATCGGTTAGGGATCAGCCAGCGTCGGGCACCTCCAAGCAGACAAAAACTGATGTCGGTTGCCTGTGCGGTTCCAAAACTGCTTGTTCATGGACAGTTAGTTAATGAACCAGTTGTTTGCATGTCAAAGGCCAATTTTAGACTTGAGCTATAGATCTAATTATTGTAATTGGATGTCTAATTATTGTTTGCATAGATCTATATAATAAACTCATGGGCTGTATTGTAAAAGGTGTGCTAGTTAGAGTTGAGCAGGCTAGCTCCTTCTATGTGTGAAGAGAGCAAGGGTAGCTCCTCTTAGTTCCACAGCAGTGCCAAGTGTGGGTGCTAGTTTGGAGAATCAGAAGGGTTCTTCAGGTATGTAGGATCTTGGTTGGCAGGTGTGCAAGGCCATGTTTAGAGATCTACATGGTGTATGTGTGTGCAAGGTCAAAGGAGATCTGTAGGTGGTAGCAGGATAAAAGGTGACATCAACACATCAAAGAGAAAATAGAGGAAGGCAAGGTAGATCCTTCCAATTATAAGAACAGGCTGATCTGTAGGTTGTTGCAAGATTAGGGAGAAGTTCTACATGGTAAGTAAGATCATTTGAGTTGCAGGTTGTTGCAAGTTCATGGGAGATCTACTTGAAGTACGTGGAGTACTTGTGTACTGGCAGTAGTGGATACTGACTGGTTGGAGGTGAACACCAACTCTGTGTTTGAGTTGTGTGTTGGGATCGTAAGAGAGAGAGAGTGCTCTTGAAGAGATTTACTGTTTATGCCCTAGAGGTGTGTGAGCCCTAGAGGTGTGTAAGGAAGAAGACTGTGGCATCTTCTTTGTTATACTTCCTTCTGGAAGAGTATTAATACAATTGGGTATTTTTTCTCATATTTTGTGTTGTTTCTAATTCTAGTTACTTGTGATTCTAGTTTAATTCTGCATGTAGTTGCTTGGTAATCAATTGTGCTTCCTTGGGTTCCTAATAGTTGGTATCAGAGCTAAGGTTGAAAGGAGCAAGTTTGTGTTTGGTTACAGGTCACTCTCAGGGGTTTTTGATTGAGTGGGAGTATAGCAACGGTAGAAGAAAGTACATTAAGAATGGAGGAATTAAAAGGCACAAATGGTCAATTACGGTGTTATGGAAAGAAAGAGCAGGTAAAGAAATATTGTTGGTTGGTCGCAGATCAGCATGAAGGAACTGAAGATGCAGATGTTACAGGTGTTGTTGTACAGGATGCTCTGGGATGTTCCTTGGATAAAGTAGAATCTTGGTTTATAGATTCTGTTGCCTCTTTTCATGCAACCTGAAATAGAGGGGTTGGTGAGCCTTGTCAAAGTTTTGGCAAAGGGGAAGTGTGGCTAAAATTGCAGATGGCCAACACATGGGTGTTGAAGGAGGTCATGCAGGTCCCAATCCTGGAGATGCGGCTAATTTCTACAGGAAATTTGGGTGATAAGAGATGCACAGAAACTCTCACAATGGATTCTTGGAATGTTTCCAAGGGTGCACTTGAATTAGCATGTGGTAAGAAAGTAGGTACTCTTTATCTACCTGCTTGTATTACTAATTCCACTTCTATTGCACATGTGTGGCTATGTAGGCTTGGTCACATAAGTGTGAAGGGAATGGATGTTCTTCAGTCTAATGGTAAGAGTTCAGCTTTGAAGAGCAAAGACTAAGATTTCTGTGAGCAGTGGGATGCTACAAGAAAGGATTGTGTTTATTACATGAAAAGGAAGACTAATGTATTTGATAAACTTAAGAACTGGAAAGCCTTGGTGTTCTTGCAGGAGATGACAGATAGAGATTAGTGGATGGGGATGGATACCTCTGAGCAGGGTAGTTTGGACATGGGTATGATTCAAAGAAAGCTCATGGGTAAAAAGTCATCACTCACAGGCAAACACAGGTATCGGCATCGATCAGGGGTAACCGATGTCAAATAGACAGGTACCAACATTGGTCATGTGTAGACTAGAGAAGTTGGTGGTGTTAGGTAGGTGGAGACTGACATCGGTAGGATAACCAGCGTCAGTGACATGGATAGTCACATGGAACTGATGTCAGTCAGATGCAGACTGTGTGGTGACCAAGGTTAGTCACTGGAACGGATTTTGGGTGGACAACAAGCTATCAAGGAGTCTCAAATGCCCATATGGAGGACTGAAAGGGTAAGTAAGCCTCAAATTTGTTGTTCCTCTTCTTTATACTCATTGCTCACTACAGAGCAGGAAGGATCCAAGAAACAGTGGGAACATGGCATGAACAGGATGCAAAACCAAATGGGAGATTTGGTAGGGTTGCCAGCTAGAAGAAAGAACTGAAAGATGAATGGAATCCTTAGTTAAAGAATAGAGAGAATGGATACATGAGACAAAATTCCAGGTTATATGGTCTTGAGCAAGCTATAGGATAGTGGTATAGGTTTTGACAGGTGGATGACAAAGCAGGGCTTTAGTCAATGTCAGTGTAACCATTGTGTTTGTCTTACCAGGTTGGATGATGATTGCAACATTATCCTATTATTGTATGTGGATGGTATGCTTGTAGCAGGTTCATACATACAGGGTTTTGCTGAGCTAAAGATAAGATTAGTTTAGTGGTTTGCCATGAAGGATTTGGGAGCAAAAAAATTATTTGGCATGAGTAATCCTAGAGACAGGGAGATCACAAGTTGATGTTATCACAGGATGATTGTGTGAAGGTAGTGCAGGATGCAGAACCATGCAACACACCTATGGATAGACAGTTCATAGAACAGGGTCCCCAATCACATGATGAGGTTGAGTACATGTGTACTCCCTGAGTTTGCCCAAGCAGTGGGTGCTGTCAAAAAGTTTGTAGTCAATCCGAGAAGGAAACACTGGAAAGTGGTTCAGTGGGTTCTCAGGTATCTGACAAGGATCAGCAGTAGGTATACATGCTATGTAGGATCAAGTACTTTAGATGTGGCAGGTTACTTGGATGACAGGTGTTGCACCACAGGATGTGTGGTGGTTAGTCTTCAAGATTGAGCTTGAAGAGGGATACAAGCTAGGAAACAAATTAGATGGTGTACAGGTATAGGTATGGTGCAATTGCTTATCTCCAAGTGAGAGATTGTTAGGTTATGGATGTAAAAGCTTCACTAATGCAGACATGGAGGAGGTTGCTGAGAGGTTGCTAAGTTGCAAAGCAACTGACATCAGTCTGATCAACCGACATTGGTCATATATAGTGAGAAGAGCAACCGACATCGGTCAGGGATCGGTCAACGTCAGTCACCTCCAGGTAGACAAAAACTGACGTCGATCGCCTGTGTGGTTCCAGAACTACTTGTTCACAGATAGTTAGTTAATGAACCAGTTGTTTGCATGTCAAAGGCCAATTTTAGACTTGAGCTACGGATCTAATTATTGTAATTGGATGTCTAATTATTGTTTTCATGAGATCTATATAATAGACTCATGGGCTGTATTGTAAAAGGTGTGCTAGTTAGAGTTGAGTAGGCTAGCTCCTTTTGTGTGTGAAGAGAGCAAGGGTAGCTCCTAGTTCCATAGCAGTGCCAAGTGTGGGTGCTGGTTTGGAGAATTAGAAGGGTTCTTCAGGTATGTAGGATCTTGGTCGGTAGGTGTGCAAGGCCATGTTTGGAGATCTACATGGTGTATGTGTGTGTAAGGTCAAAGGAGATCTATAGGTGGCAGCAGGATCAAAGGTGACATCAACACATCAAAGAGCAAATAGAGGAAGACAAGGTAGATCCTTCCAATTATAAGTACATGTTGATTTGTAGGTTGTTGCAAGATCAGGGAGAAGTTTTACATGGTAAGTAAGATCATTTGAGTTGCAGGTTGTTGCAAGTTCATGGGAGATCTACTTGAAGTACATGGAGTACTTGTGTACTGGCAGTAGTGGATACTGACTGGTTGGAGGTGAACACCAACTCTGTGTTTGAGTTGTGTGTTGGGATCATAAGAGAGAGAGTGAGCTCTTGAAGAGATTTACTGTTTATGCCCTAGAGGTGTGTGAGCCCTAGAGGTGTGTAAGGAAGAAGACTATGGCATCTTCTTTGTTGTATTTCCTTCTGGAAGAGTATTGATACAATTGGGTATTGTCTCTCATATTCTGTGTTGTTTCTAATTCTAGTTACTTGTGATTCTAGTTTAATTCCGCATGTAGTTGCTTGGTAATCAATTGTGCTTCCTTGGGTTCCTAACATCAACTTGTATCCCTCCTTACTCAAGCATGACAACTTCAAATTGGTTGTCCATGATGGTGAAGAAAAAAAGAAAATTTGTTGAACATGAGGAGATAAATTTTGGAACTTTAACAATTCCTTTATCAAAGAGGCTGAAGAAAGCAAGAACATTTTTATGAATGGTAACAGTTGAAAAGGGAGAGAAGTACATATAAGTGGTAATTCCTATAGTCAAAAAAGATAAGTCAAAAATCAAAATTAAAAACTACCAGGTATTCAGGGTTCATTTAGGAAAGTATACCAGAGAATGGATGAAAAGAGATGTATAGTTGGTGATTGGTACCATTTTTGAAAAAATAGATAAAGATAAGGCAATTAAGGATGAACTAAAAGAAAAGGTAGAATAGTTGAATTTAGTGATGCAGAGATTGATCAAACCAATTCAAACAACTATTGCTTCATCGAGTCTTCATGCTGAGACATTGGAGAAAGTAAGAGAGGTAGGTCAAATGGGAAATATGGTGAAAAATTAGATTAAAAAGGTTATTGATCAAGGAACCTCAAAAATTATCATGATAATAACAATGTCTTTGAAATATGATCACAATGTGAGCAAATGATGGTAAAAGAAAGTGGATATACATAAGAGAAACAAAAGTCAGAAAAATTCATTCCCAAGTTGGTTGAATTATCAAAATTTCCTTTTGTTGACTTTTTTGAAAAACGAGTTATCAATAAGGAAGAAATAATTTATCAAATTGAATTCCTTTGGGCTAGTAAATTTAGAATTCAATATTTTCAAGAGTGTCTTTAGAAATTCAATAATGCAAGGTCACTTGGAAGTGATGTGATGATGACAGTTGATACCGAGGTCAAGAAATTAAATTGTCATTTTGTCAATGAAAAATATCAAAATGGAAATCTATTTTCAATTAAAACCATGATTAGAGAATTCAAAGATTGAATTTAGGACATTATCAATGCCACATCTACATTAGGTCATGAAAAAATTTACCAGTTAGCCAAATTCTAAGTGAATACAGATAATATGAACATGAAAATAAATAATCTCTAAAGCAAGATTTAGGAAATGAAAGAGTTAGACTACTCTGATGACATTACCTACATAGATGGACCAGATGAAGATTTGATAAGAGCATTTCTCCAAAACTTTGATGATTTTCTAAAAGGGAAAGAATTGTCAACATAACAACAAGAAGAATGAAAAATTATTTTTAGTGTTTTTATGTTTTCTTCTCATGTTTATTTTGCACCTAATTTGTATTGTTGCACTATATTTCTCCTTGTAAACATATGTTATCATTCTGTAAATTGTCTCTATAATTTTTCCAACTTGCTTTTTCAAGTTTTGCAAATTGATAATGTGCTTTTGCAAGCAGTGCAAAAATTCCAAATATTTTTCTCAAGTGGTTCTAAATTCTCAAAATATTTTTGTGCTATTTCAAGTTGTATTTTCTTATTGGTGTTTTTACAACCATGTAAAAATGAAAAATAGGTGGGTTTGCACCATAACCACCCATTTTAACCTATAAACAAAAGTTAGGGCTTCATATTCAAGGTTTGAAACATATATATTTTTAGCAAAGCTTTGTAAAGGGAAATCATAAATTCTACTCTGTAGAAATCACTACAAAGAGGCGTTCATAAACTTTCTGTTAGTAATCTCTTATGAATTATATCTTTTTGCTTAATTCAATGTATTTGATTCTCATTACTATTGCTACCAATTTTAAAATGTTAATAATAGGAAATTAGATTAGAAGATTTTTATATGAAATTGTGATTTATATTTCCAACATATATGAAATCTCGATGGGAATAAAGACAATATATTTATTATTTCTGTTAGAAAATATAGAGGGCTATTAATTTTTGTTATCAAAGTTAAGTAGTTTTTTAGTGCATATTTCATATCCCTAAGGATATGATTATGTATTTTCAACCCATTGAATGAGATATATTTCCTTCATTTAAAAGTCAAATTTCCTTGACACTTTAATCCAGTCTCAGTTTATAACTTGGGGAATTTGTTTCCTAAAAACTTCTTTTTCTCTCTCTCTCTACACATTCCTTTCTAAAAACTCCTTTTCACATTTTTACATGTTAAAAGTACTACCCCCCATGATTTACATTTTTTTGGTTTGTAAATATTTCTTGTTTTCCTATTTTGGCTTTAAATATAGGTGGATCTACTTGCTAATAAGAGAGGGACTTTGTTACCCATTCTATTGATGTAAAGTCATCGATTTGTCCCCTTAAATTTTTTTCATGCCAACAATTTTTGGCACCCATTATGGGGCACATCTTTGTAACTTTAATGTTACCCATATTTTACTGGTCCATATGACCCTACCATCATCTGAAGGACCACTCCATTAATCTGAGTTAGACTTGGAACAATCTTCTCAGTTAAATATTATGCTAAACCTCAGATAGATCTGCTAGGATTCTAACAAAATATCCATAGCTCAGTTTCAAGTTATCATAGCCATTCTAAATCAAGAATTAGAATGTGTTAAAAGAGTAGAAAGAATTTATACATGAAGAGAGGCCTGTAGAGTTCATTTAGCAGATCAGAATTAGTAAACTCACATATGACAATTCTAGTCCTTCAAAATCTAAATCATTAACCTAGTTTGAATTGGGATGAAGCTTCAGAGGAAGATCTAGTTTCAAGCTTTTGATTGTTATCTTTTGACAAAAGAATAAACAATGCTCAATTTAATACTATTATGATATAACTAGAGATATAAGAAACATGTACTATCATTGCCTAGATAAATTTTGAAACTAATTCAAGAAGACAAGTGAGAGGATAAACACAAAGAGAAGTTCATATAACTAATCAAAGACTTTATGTAACTAGTGTTTCTTCTCATCACAATTTAGGCACCTCAAGCTCTAGTTTTTCAACCTAATCTCTAATGGATAACACAAACTTAGGAATATATTTCATCAAATTTGAGAACTTTCACTTGGGATAATAGGACAAGTTCAACACATTTTCATATAGCAGTTAGAATCTTAGAAGAAGAATAAGATCAGGTCATTTTACCATAGAGAACAAAAGCATTAGTTTCATGAAGAGTATAATAAATAAATCCAGATCAGAGAGATATTCAACTTCAATCTGCACCTCAATGCCAATAAATTTCTTCCAAATTGGTAGGAAAGAGATTCACTAGAACTAGTAAGTCAAAATGTGAAGTTGACTCTTTTTATCAGTTACAAAAAACATTTTAGCTTCAAGTTGAGCCCTGAACGTTAGAGAAAGATCAAAAGAACAACTACTATTCCCTAAACCTCTAAAAAAACCAAACAACCTAAAGGAGGAAATTTAACAATCCAAGCTCTTATCTTATTGGGAACTATTATTCCCCTACAAGCAATTTTTAAAACCAAGGCATTATTATGGGGAAATGTGATTGGTCTATTAGCTCAAGGATAATTACATGACCTTCTAAAGGGATCAAGAAAGAATTTTCCAAAGTTACATGGAGATAGAAAATAACATACATATGACCACCTTATAGCCTTTAATGTTTCATGTGGCATTTTGGGCATCGAGCATGAAGATGTTAATGTCAGACTGTTTGTCAAGATATTACATGATGGCGCTGCAAATTGGTTTTACCACCTCACTCTAGGATCTGTTACTAAATATAATACTATGAAGACTTAATTTGAGAACATATTTAAGCCAATTGAAGATGCCCATGCTTTTCTTGCTCAACTTACACAAATGAAAAAGAAGTTTATGAGCCTATGAGAGAGTTTGTTGCCAAATTCAATAGCTTTCTAAATAAGATACCAACCACTACATGGCCAACTAATGAAAATAAAAAATGCTTCTTTATCACCTCTCAGTTAGCTAAAGTAAGCTATCAATTAAGAAGGGATAGGGTAGCATATTTGGAAGCAAACCAAGAATCGGCTATTGATGTCAAACATGACATGATAATGTATAGAAAACTTAAAAAGGAAATTTTAAAGAATAAAGCTCAGATTTTAGGATAGTATTCAACAAAACAACTTTTGTAAAAAATGGCTAATGATATAATAGCCCTAAAAAAGTAAATACCACAGAAGACCATTACCACTCTGTACCAAGATATTCTAAGGAGAAACTATGTTCCTTTTCAAAGAGATCACCCTAAATTGCATTATCCTCAACCAAAACTTGTACTTGAGGCCCCTCCTCAATAAAACACTAATGCACCTATGAATGCAGTCTTAGAAACTAAAGAGATATTTGGATACAAAAAGGTTGAAGAAGAAAATGAATCAAAAAATTTAAAACTTCAAAAATGTGAAATTGAAAAACCTAGTGGCAACTCCGTAAACACATTTTTAGAATATAATTAAAATAAAGATGACTATGAATAAAGTGTTAGGGATATGAATAATCAATCTTTTAAAATTTTCACTAGATCTCAAAATTAGAAAAAGTAGTCCAGTGATTCATAAGAGGAAACTCCAAAAGTTATCTTCCCATGAAGAAATACCCCACCAATGCAAACACAAGGTAAGCAACCACTAATAAGTAGTTCATCTAATTTCAATGCTTCTCAACCTATTGAGACTCCTATCTATTTGCCTACTTTTAACATAATTGATCATGTCAATAAAACCAAGATTCAAATGTCAAAAGTTGAGTATTTGAGAACATACCCAAAGCAGTTACATAGGTTAGTTGATTTCATCAAAGACAAAAATCCAAATACTAAAAAGATCAATTTCAAAGGAATCCTAACTAACCCTATTTATTCCAATCAAGTCAAATCTATGGTCATAGCTACTTTCAAATCTAATAAATTTGACCCATTCTACATTTCCCTATTCCTCAAGGGATACAAATCTAGTAATTGTATCATTAACACAAGATACCTAGATAATATCATGCCTACCAAAGTTGCTCTTGCTCTCAGCCTTACTTATACTAAAACCTTTGGACGTTATTATTCTATGGAGGCAAAACAAGTTCTACTCATTGGAAAAATTAAAGACACATAAGTGGCTTTAACATCTTTTCCCCAAAAGTGAATCAAAATAAATATTTTGGTCACAGACATTTCAATAGCTAATGTCATTATTTTGGGTAGAATTTTTTACAAAGAATTAGTGGGCAAAATTTAACTAGATTTATCACATGCTATAATTCCTAGTAAAATAAGTCAAATAATTTCTGGACCCTAAATTAAAAACAAAGTACAAAGTGTAAAAGGTTGATGATCTTAGAGCATATATTTTGTATGAAGATACTAGAATTGGTAACTATCTTCTGATGATAGAGAAAGATATAGAGTTACCAAAAATCATGCAATCAAATAAAAATGGTGTTTAGATGATGGAATTTGATGGTAGTTATTCATCAATAGGTTCAGGTGCAAGAGTAATCTTGATATATCCATCTAAAGATTTTTTTCATTTTTCTTACTAGTTACAATTTGATTGTACCAACAACATAATTGAATATGAATCACTTTTGTAGGGACTACAAGCAAAAAAATAGATGGGAATCAATAATTTGAAAGTTTTTGGTGACACTAAACTCATTGTAAAATAGGTAAAAGGTCAATACCAAGTTGAGAATGATCATCTAAGAGATTATAGGAATAAATTTTGGGATAACATTGAAATATTTGATGCTTTATCTATCAATACAATTCCTCATGAACACAAATCTAACGCTGATACTTTGGAAATATCAACTTGTTTGATGATTCCCCATACATATATTAGTAAATAAAAATATACAATTGAACTAATATACAAATGGAGAGTCCCATACACTGCAGATAACTAGTAATTTTTCAATGATGATCAACCGATCTTTTCATTTCTTGAGAAAGTAGATATCTTCAAAAATTTGTACTTTGAAGGTAGTGATTCTTCATACAGAGAATATTTGGTTCATATGTCAAAAGAGTGAATTGCTAATGAACAAGACGAATAAGGTGTTATCAACTTGAAAGGAAATAGAATTTGTAAAGGCTTGGCATCTTTAGATTAATTATTTGATAAACATGATAGATTTGTAATGAGTAAAATGCAAAAATGAAATCTTGATTCTATTGACTATAAAAAAGAAAACATTGGTTCATAAGAACATCCTAGGTTCATAAATATTAGAAAATGTTGCTCACCTTAAGAAAAATGAAAGTTTATTATCCTTATCCATAAGGATATTGATATACTTATGTATTAATATGTATATTCATCCCAGAGAGATGTAACATATAGTTCCTCTAAATCTTGATGCAAAACCTTTTAGACAAAAATTGAGATAATATAATCCTAAAATCATAGGAAAAATTCTTCTTAACATGAAAAAGCAACTTGATGCTTCCATTATTTTTCCTATCCACCATTTAACTTGGGTAGTGTTGGGGTCCTAAGTTGTACCCTAGCTGAGAAGAGTATTGTTTAGGTCCTCTTCTCAAACCTATTCCAACATGGGAATGACCCTAGGTTGTGGGTTACCTAATTTTGAGCCAAACCTCTAGATTTTTTAAGGGGCTATCTCCCTTGATTTAAAAATTCAATGCTCTTCCTCTAAGATCTAAACTCTATGGGGGACGAAAAGGGATAAAAAGATTGCATAGTAATGAAAACCTACTCTACGTGTGGTGATTCACCATGAATTCATTATATCCACTCAATTGAACTCAAATGACACTAATGGATTGTGTATAAGACTAATGAACTACCTCCAATGAATTCTAAGAAAAAGTGTTTCATCTAGGGGTTAGATTGAGTAGCTAGAGTAGAAGGGTAATGAGCACAAGGTCTAGTTAAAAGACACTTATAACCAAACATCCACTTCAAGCTCGAGCTACCGGTCACCAAGACACATTAGATGACCTACAAATGATATTTCTTAGCCCCTAGGTAAGACTTGGACCTATAAAAGAGAAGATCCATACACTTATGCACATATAAATAAGTATGAGACACTAAGTACAGGTCATGAATAAATACCTACAACAATTTTATTCATCTATCTAAGAGGTCTACATGTACAAAGCTTGGTATAGTTTCCTCATATTAGCCTGAGGGATACAAATCAAGGCTCAGAAGCTTGAATATATAGAAGAATAGGATGAGAGAGAAGGGGAGAGTGGCATAAGAGAGTGGAAAAGGGGTCATAATTGATCAAGTCCACTCCCAAAAAGTAGTTATAATAGATGTATAAATCTTCTGGAATCTTCTCCCTATGTTGATGTTCATTAAAGGCTCTTTATGGCATCAAAATTGAGATGATGGGACTGAGTTAGCTTCAGTTACTCCTTACCATGCTATTTTTTTTGTACGTGTCCTCATCTCTTTCCCCTTAAAACTTGATCGTATTTTCTCTATTGATCTCCTTGAGAGTTTCCTAACCTTTACTTTCAACATCAACCATTTATCCTTAATCTAGGCCTCCCAGATCATGCCACTTATTAACTACACATACTTATATGTATCTTTCTACTAAGATTGTGACACCTAAAAACCCCACATGTCTCTATGGACTTGTTATTAGTCCATCCAATTAACATGCTCACATCATGTGGTAACCTAACATGTAATCTGAGCCCATTGACTTTTTGACCTTGATTCACATTGCTGATTTGCTTCTACATGGTTGAACACATGTCATAAATCTTTGATCTACCAGATCAAATGTGTACCATTGATCTTTATATAAATAATATGATAAAATTTGGTTCATTTATTTTCTCAAGATTTCACCATGATTGAAATGCTTGGCACCATCACATTCATTCTCAATATCATCTAACCTTTTGAATTTGTGCTTACAATTGATATTTAACTATAGGATTAAATGCACACCATTGGTCTTCCTTGACTTATTGAAACTAGATATCAATTGCATTCCATTGATCTTTGATCTGATTGAGTGAAGTTTTGACACTTGATTGTCTCATGTTTAATTAATATCTTATTAAAGATTTTTGAATCCAAATGGCTATTTCTTGTGGCTTTAATTTGATGTCCTCGAGCACATTCACATTGCTAGATCATTTTTGAAGGCTTATATCTTGAGATATGAAGTGAAATAAGACACCAAATTTGTAGGGGGATTCATAACACAAAATACATCATCTTTATGGGATACTAATTCAAACACTTTAGACACCATGATAATATTTGATTCAAGATTAACATGGGGAACAAAGACCTTCACAAACTACTCAGGCAAGTTCGAAGTATGAATAGATAGTAGCTTAACTATACATGCCTTAAAGACTTACAACATGACTAAAAACCAAGTTTCAAACATGATTCATGACCCCACGCTATAGGGTTGGCTAATTTCTAAGTCTAGGGCTAGAAATTGACCAATAATTAGCTAACACAGTACCATTTCATAAGAATAATGGTGAGATCAGAATCTATGTCAATTTTAGAAACCTCAACCAAACATCTCTCAAAGACAATTACCTATTTTTAGTCATGGATTAAGTTATCCATGCAGTAATAGGTGCTGAGATGCTTTTGATGCTTGATGGTTTTTAGGATATAACCAAATTAAGGTAAATAGGGAAGATCAACATAAAATGACTTTCACAACACCTTAGGGCACTTTTTCATACAAGTGAATGCCATTCATATTGATCAATGCAAGAGCTAATTTTCAAAGGGCAATGAACCTAATGTTCAAAGAATTGAAAAATGAAATCATTGTAGTGTATCTTGATGCTTTGACATTTTTATCAATAAAGTAAGAAGATCACAATGCACATTTGGAGAGATTTTTTAAAAAGTGTCATTTACAAGAAATTTATTTTTAACCCTAAGAAATATTTCTTTAGAGTGATTGAAGGTAAAATCTTAGGTTATATCATTTCAAAAGAAGGAATAAATATTGATCTTTAAAGGGTTCAAGTGATTTAAAAACTTTCCCTACTATCTAGTAAACTAAGAATGCATTCCTTCATTGGGAAAGTAATTTTTTTGAGGAGGTTCATATTTATTTTGCTGAACTCACCAAACATATTTTAGACACGATGAAAGGAAAACCTTCTTTCAAGTGGAACAATGAAGGTAAAAAATCATTTGAAAATATAAAGACTACTATTGCTCATGGGTTGACATTGGTTTATCTTAATTTTAAGAAATAATTTATTATTTATTGCTATACTTCAGAACATACACTCTCATCAATATCGATTCAAAAAAATAATGAAGGTATCAAGTCCCCAATTACCTTCATGAGTTGTAATATCAAGGATTATGAATTGAAATACTCTCTTGCTGAAAAACATGCCTATGTAGTAATGAAAGTAGTCAAATAATTTAGGTATTAATTATTACATTCACATTCTATGATTATGCTACTAAATACAAAAATCAAATCCATTTTGACCCAATAGAAACTAGGTTCTAAATGAGGGAATTGAATAACTAAAGTGAAAGAATATGATCTAGAAATAAAACCTACAAAACTAGTTTGAGGAAAAAGACTATGTCAACTCATGGTAGAATAGGGAAATATTCAATTAGGGTCTTTGATAGTTTTAGATGAACAAGATGATCAAGATCTTCCTCTGGTCTTATTTGTTGATTCTAATAATGAATGGTTTTCTCACATTGCTTTATACCTAACATACATAGAATGTCCTTCACACTTGAATGCTAAACAATTCAAAATGGTCAAACTAAAAGTTAATAAATATGTCATATGGGATGGAAATATTTTAAATAAAAGCATTATTGACTTCTTAAGGTGTGTTGATAAAGAACAACATAAAAAGTTATTGCAAGATTTTCATGATCAAGCTTGTGGAAGACACTTTTTCTACCAGGGTAATAACATATAAAATTATTAGAGCCCATTATTATTGGCCAACTCTTTTTAAGGACTCATATGAATGGGTGAGATAGTGTGAAGCATGCCAAATTTTTTTAGGAAAACCTAGGTTAACAACACTTTCTCTTCAATCAGTGATAGTTGAAGAACCTTTTTAGCAATGGGGACTGTATTTCATTAGAACATTGAATCCTCATTCAATCACAGGTCATACTCATGTTCTCACAACAACATATTACTTCACTAAGTGGGTATAACTGATTCCTATTAAGCAAACAACTTTAGAAGTCATTTGTAACTTCATCAAATAAAAAATCTTGAGATGATATGGAATCCCACATAATATTATTACAAATGATGCCTCTAACTTTTATTCTTTAGAGATGATTGAATATTATTATGGATATAACATTTATTTATCTCATTCATCAAACTATCATTTACAAGGTAATGGTCAAGCTAAGTCGAGCAATAAAATATGTTCATACTCATACGTAAGGTAGTAGATGAGAATCAAAAAGGTTAGCACAAGAAGGTATATGATGCTCTTTGGGTAGACTGTATAACACTAAAAAGTATATTTATATGTCTTCATTCCATTTAATATATGGAATAGATGTTGTGATTACAATAACACTCAAGGTACATACCTTGCAATTTTCTAGAGCAGTTGAGAATCCAAATTTTGAAAGCCCACTAGATAAAAGAAATTTCTACTTATAATAACTTGAAGAAAAAAGGATATAGGTGGTTGATATAATCACATAGCATTAGGCTCACATTATAGTTATATTTGACAAGAAGGCAAATAAAAGAGAATTCTAAGAGATCTAGTTCTACTCTGGGATAGTCACAAATAACTAAAAGGGAGTCACAAAAAGTTTGATTTGTTTTGGATGAGGCCATTTAATATCGAGAACTTCTACATTAATAATAATTTATACCTGACATATCATGATGGAATTCATCTGCCATTTCCCTTTATTGGGTAATATCTAAAACACTATTTCTAATAAGAACTAGGTGGCCCTCTTTTGTACATATGTAAATATAGTTTTGGTTGTGTTTCTTTGCTGGTCTTTATTTTTGGCTTGTGCCATCATTTCTTTCTTTTCCCATTTTACCCCTCTTTGTTGATTCATCTTGTTGGGAATTTATATCTTAAATAATCCCTACCATTTTGCTTAATTAAGCTCATCAATAACTTCATAGTCAGATGAATTACTGCTACATAAATATTCTTGTTCACCTCCAAGCTTCTCTTATTTCAGATGATGACTCACCTTGCATAAATGAGAATGTCAGTCATTTAGATTGATCCTTGGTTAAGTTGGTATTCATGAGTTAATCATAGAGAATATAAAAGACACTTCTCTCTTCATATTTTAATTTATGTAAAAACACATGAATAAAATGCCCTTGCATACACTATCCTTTTAGATATGTGATAGCACCTATCAGGCTAACTACTTGATACTGATGTGATAACACATATTAGGATGAGTACCTAACCCTTGAATACACTATATTTTGACATGTGACAACTCTTTTATGACTTGTGGACCCATCCATTTTATTGAAGATCAGAGATTTTTCAAATCTATCAAAGTTGCCGCTGAAGACTCCATTGCCCAATGGATAAAACACCAACCTATGAAACTAGAGAATTTAAGTTATTTTCATTCCTTGTAAATTGAAATCTCAGTCAGAGACAAATTTTGTCATAGTTTAAAAAAAATAGCAACCGATAGAAATTCATTTTTTACTAATGGCTAAAATTTGAACTGAGCTTGAAACTATCCAAATTTTGAGAAATTATTATTTTTAATTAATTAATTAAATTTAATTGATTAATTAAAAATTCACAGATAAATCAATTTTTCATTCTAAACTATTTTAAAATGATTTTGAACTTCTTGTACAAAAATCCATTAATATTTCTCACAATTTGTAAAATCAATTTAAATTTTTATAAGTTATGCAAACACGTTACTTTTATAAAAGTTATGCAAATTGAAATTTCCTTTTTATTATTAGTGAAAATTAAATTTTTAATTTTGTGTTTCATGCAATTTGTAAATTTGTTTTTCATCCCCGTGTAATTTGCAAATTTATTTTTTGGTTATGTGTAATTTATAAAATCATTTTCCCATTTTATGCAAATTGCAAATTCAATTTGAAGTTTCAATGCAAATTGTAAAACCAATTTGATTTTTCATGTAAATTATAATATTGATTTACATTTCCCCTTCTCGTGCAATTCAAAATTCTATTTTCACAAGTTGTGCAAATGTAAATTACACTTCCCCAAGTCATGTAAATGTAAACCTTCACATTACAATTATTTTTTCAACATACAAATTACTATTGTGAATTTAACTCTCCTTTTAATCATGAAAATTTAGTTATTTTCTCAGTATATGTTAAATGAAGATTGTCTTCCCTTCTAAAAAAACTTTTTCAACCTACATGATTGACTTTGGTAATTTTTATTAAATTAAAAATTGAATTTCCATTTGTGCTTCTAGTTACCATCTGCCAGAAGAAGTTTACTCAGAAGGGGAAATAAGTTATTTTAATTTCTTTTTTAGCTAGAAGAAGTTGTACAAGAGTGACCAGAGGAAATAAAAGATAAAGACCAAGTTTTCAATAGTGCATTTCCAAATTTTTCTTTTCCCTAGCCAAAGGTTGTATGACAATGCTAAAGAGCAAGAAAGAGTTTTTAAAATTCAATAATTTCTTCATCTACTGAACACCAAAGGTATGGAAACACCAAAGAAGGTTTAATAGTCTAAAAAGAATCAAGTTTTTTTTTTTATTTCCATTTTCCAAGTCCAAGGAAATAAAAATTATAGTATTATCATTTTTTTTGACTTATTTTTCTTATTTCCTCTATTTCACTAAAATTTTGCTTTTATTTTCTTTAGAAAGAAAGTTGTAAAACTTGAAAGAACGGTGAGGTTAGTAGAATAACTTGATATGTTATGCACATTGATCTAGATGATTATAGATACTCTTATTTGTTTGGGGAGGAATGACTTATAGATAAGAAATCACTAAAGAGATATTTGATTAGTTAGGTAGTAGGATGGATGACCTAGCATGAACTAGATCCAAGAAGCACAAGACTTCCTCAGAGGCTACCAATCCACACTTTTAAATAATTAAGTTATAAAAATAAAAAATAAATTATTTACATAAATAATAGAGGATACTAAAATCAAATACAGGAAGTGCTTGAGAAGAAATAAGTGATTTTGACTAGTTATAATAATAAATGGTTAGATATCAGTGCTAAATAGATCAAACATGGTTCAAAAGATTGAGTGATCCTCTGTGATAAGACAAAAACTCAAAAAAAAAGGATTTAGTTAGGGTATGATAGGCCAAATAAGCTTGCTATTGAAAATGATAGACAAAGACCATCGATGGTTATGGTAAAACCATCGATGGTTAGGTAAATCGGTGGTTAGGTAACCATCGATGGTTAATGACTGTCAACAGTTAGGGTCAAACTATCAATGATTAAGAAACCATAAGTAGTTATTGTGGGATATGGTTTAGGAAAATAAGTTTGGTTGGGAAGGTTATGAGAGGGTTATAAAAGGTGAACTTAGATTGGATACTAGTTGCGAGATAGAGGTAAGGTTCAGATGTGTCTGTTTCAAGTAGATGGTGCTTAGATGATTAAAATAGGCTATGGGTGGCCTTGGGGAAGAGAAGTGTCTAGAGTTGTAGAGATCTAACATAAGAAAGTGGAGTGAAAGATAAGGTAATATGAGGAATAAAAAAAATAAACTAATTGATGAATCCTGATAAGAAACAAATACTTAACTTTATTATTGCTAGTCTGAAGAATGTTAGAGTTGGTTGAAAGATTATTTTAGATTTTGAAGTAATTTTGACAGAGTTATAATATCTTGGCTATTTACTGATGAGTTGTAGTAGCACTTTTGATCTCTATCTTGGTCACTAAAAGTAAGAAGGATACCTTCACAAGAGAATCTAATCTCTTGTACAAGAATCTCTCATTATCATGCCTTTCACCTCCTCTTCCTCTATTAATATAGAGGGAAGGGAGTGGTGAAATAATAAGTTTAACAAGCTATTTAACAAGTTGTTCTAATTTTAAGCTCAACATGCATTGATTGTGCAAAATGATAGATCAAACAACTATTAATAGAAAAACAAGTTGGAGTTTTAGTTGAAATTAACCCTTGATGTGGTTAAGGGTAAACCATCAATGGTCGTGGTTAACCATCAACGGTTAAGGGTCGACCATTAGTGGTTGAAAGGGCAAAGTTAAAATGGTAGAATTGGCCATTGTAACTTATGTTTTGTGATTGAAAGGTTATGAAATGGTCCCAAGGGGGGTTTTGAGGTGATTTAAGGGTTAGTACAACATCCAAAACCATAGTGTGTGGTTTTATAGTGTCTATAATTTACCTTTTTTTGTTATGTAGTTTGTATCTACAAGTTACATAACAAAAAACAAAATGTTGGTATAAGGTCAGAGGCCTCGAGTATGGGAGGAAGTGTTCCCCATCAAACCAAGAATTGATGAGGTTAACCAATGTTAGTGGTGGGTTTGACAAGTGGATAAGTGGGTCAAACATTTGGTGAGAGGTTGGGCATTTAAGTGCAAACATGTGCACAAAATGTGACTAAGTGCGATATCATAGATCATGCATATACTAGGTTGCCATATGTGAGGTAGTTTGTAAAACATAGTTGTACTAGAAGGATAAGTGATATATGGACCAAGTGACTATAGTTAGGCATGGTGGTTATGGTTTTACACATAAACATAAGTCTTCTAGGCAAGGTCAATGTATTCATAGGTATCTAAGGTAGGAAGTGATCCCGAGAAGACACAACTAGTTTGTGCACAAAGGTAACATAAGTTAAAGTTATTTAACATGGAAAGGTAGTCATAATGATCAAAATGACCAAGGCAAGGTCATCACAAAACATGTAAAAGTTGGGCTGAAAAGACTAATGTCGGGGGTTGATGTGCGTGGTTTGTTGATGAAGAATAAGGTGGTTGCTTGAAAAAGTTTTGTTTGTTGCAGAATAAGGTGATCTCTAATAGGTGGTTGGTTACTGGAGAATAAGATGCTCTCCAATGGGTAGTGTGGTAATATTATTATTTAAAATAGTTGTTTGGGTGGTGTTCAAATTGGTTGGCCAATTTAGTGTACTATTTAGTGTGTTAAAAGGTAAACCCATTTCTGGTGAAAGGGTGTAAAGTTGATAGTTGGGGGCTTAATGAATCAAAAGGGGAGGACATACATCTTGACAAGTGGCTATGAAAGTAGAAGGAGGTTAAATGCTCTGATTGGCAAAGACCATAATGGAAAGATGGGTGGACTTATGGACATAATCTCTTCATTCTTTGCTTTATTGTTAGTTTATTAGCTAAAACAAGGTAGCCTATTCACGAAGTACCAAGTAAGCTCAAAATCCCTTGATGTGATAGAGGGTAAAGAGGGAGATGGTGAAAAAGGTGGATGGGTGGTAGTGTGGCCTTATTATGGGGATGGCTTGCCCCTTCCATAGGTAACCTAAACCATGATAGACAAGTCCATGCCCTTATACTAGGTGTAGACTGATCAATGCGGGAAGTCTACTAATGCTATTGTGAAAGTTGATTGTAGCTTTCTTAGATTTGATTTGTTTTTGATATTTTACTTGAGGTCTTTTGATTAATTTATGTTGATGGTTTTGAGAAGTCGATTGATGTGGGAATCTTCTAGGTGATTGCTTGTTTGATAAAATTGACTTATCCATCCTTTAAGGGAGTGGTCTAAGCTTTGGAATTATTTATGTTGATAGTTGTCCTTCAAGGGAATAGTCTGCCTTTTAAGTAATTTTTTGATAGGTTTGGGAAGCTATTCTTCATGGGAGCAATCTACATTTTAAAGTAATTTTTGGTAGTTTTGGGTAGCTCTCCTTTAAGGGAGTAGTCTATAATGCTAGATATTTTTAATCCAAATGATATTTGATATCCCAAATTAATATTTATGCTAGTTTAGACATGGACAAGCCTATATAGGCCTAAGGCTTTCTTTTAAAGAGAAAAAACCATAACACAAGAAGGTTAATGATGGGTAAAAGGGTTTAAGTGATAATGACCATGAGAATCTATACTATAAAGGGGCAAAAAGTACCATGAGGATCATGTCATAGGTAGAGCCATGGTACTCATGTTTAAGATTAGGCTAAGGTTGTGATGGATAATCACATGATCCTATTTTAATTGGTTGTCCTTAAAATAAGGAGATGAAAGTTGGTTGAAAATAAGGGATGAGTTTAAGTTAGACATAAGATGACTAAAAAATTGGTTTAACAAAAGAACATGATGCAAATTCAAAGCATTAAAGGGCTTAGGTTCTGATATGCCCCATATCCGCTCTTACATGTAAATGGTTTGAGCCAATTAGGAGTGAAGATGTCCCCCAGTTACTTTCTAACACTAGATCATATGTAGAAAATATGTTTGAGTGATGATGGTTAAGTAGGCAGAATGAAATAAAATGATTTTATTTATCTCCATAAAGTTGGTTAGGTGATGGTTGCTAAACTTTGGATGGATTGTAATGTTGGTTGATTTTTGGTTTGGTTAGGTAGGTTTAGGTATTGGTTTGGGTTATGATAGTGACCACTAGTGGCTAGTAGTCAACTGATGATGGTTTATCAAGATACTAGTAGTGGTTGGGTTTTAAAGGCAAAAGAGTTTTAAAGGTGGGGTTGACATTTAAGGTTTGTTGAGGCTTTAGTTAAAGGTTGGGTAAGGTTAAGGTAGGTTTTAGGTTGGTTATAGGTGAGTTTAGGTTGATCATAGGTGAGGTTGGGTTAATAATAAGTGAGATTGGGTTGAAGGCAAAATTTTAAGGCTGAAGTTTGGGTGAAGTTACTACAGGTGAGTTTGGAAAATGATAAATGGTCAAAGCCTTTTGAAAGGAGAGTCCCCTAGGTTAATTTTTACATGTATGGTGAGGATGATGGTTAGTAAATAGGGTTTATGAGGATTGAATATTACTTCATACACCTCTTAAGGGTTATTAGTTGTTAGTTGGAGTGGAATTTAAGTTATAGGTGGTGGCTTAGGAAGGATCTCCCTTATGGTGCTAGGGTGAGGGAAACATTATTGGATTGGATTTGGGTGTGTTCAGGGTCTAGAAATGATATTGTAAACATCATCCTAGAATAAAAGTGGGTTTGACAATAATGTATAATTATCCTAATGAGGAAACTTAGGTGAGGTATGGGTAGCTTGGATAAAATGGTAATTGAGACTCCAGAAATCTTGAATGATGGGTTGATTTTGGTTTGGGTTGATAGATAAGTTGGTGATGGTTGGGTTAAAAGGTTGGTTGATTTTAGTTTATTGATTTGGTTTAGAGATTAGTTTGATTGGTTGAGAGAGGTATCATGGGTGGTTGATTTAGTTTGATTGTTGGATTTGCTTGTTTGTTTGGTTTGTTTGATAAGGTAAGGTGACAAAGTTTTGACCCTATTCAAAAGGGAATCAAATTAAAGAAAATGTTTTCATTAGATGAAAATAAATAGATTATAGAGGAAATGAATGGGTTTGGTTTTAGTTAAGGTTAGGTTTGGGTTGGTTTAAGGTAAGGTGTTTTGTATTTGGGTTGGCTCTACTAAAAGGGTAATTGAAAGAGGTAGGTTGGGTTTGTTTGAGGTTTGCTCCACTAAAAGAGTAGATGAAAAGGGTAAGGTAGATTTGTTTGGTTCCACCAAAAGGGTAGGTAGAATAGGTATGGTTGTTGGAGGGTGATTCCACCTTTTGAGGGTGTAGAAAAGGTAGGTTGATTTGAGGTTGATCCACTAAAAGGGTAAGTGGAAGAGGTAGGTTGGTTTCATTAATTGTGGTTTTAAAGGAAAGTTGAAAAGGTTCTTCTTGGCCAACAAGTGGATTGGTTGGGGTTTAGATTATGGTTTCCTTGGTTATAGGTTCACTAAGGACTGAATCTAATGAGGGTACCTCATTATGTTTAGGGATTTGTTTATGGGTTTGCACAATAATGGGTGTAGAAAGAGGTTCAATGATGGATTTCCTAATGATATTCAAGGCTCAATTGGGGGGAACATGAAGAATATCTTTTGAAACATCTTTTTGATCAATAAGGTTTTGGATAAACATCTTAAAATCACCACATATGCCTACCACATGTCCATTTATGTGATGATAAGCACAAAAGTCATTTTATATAAACCAAATGGGCTTTGGAAGAGAAAAATTGATGGGTTTGATTATATGAAGTCTAATAATATAATCCTCCAAGATTTTTTCAAGGATTGAGGCATATGATTCCCATAGTGGGGTATACTACCTAGGAAGAGGGTACATCAATGGCTCTTGAGGTTGTGAGCTAATTAGTTGGTTTGATGAAGTTGGTTGGTTTGACATGGTTGATGAATTTGATAGGTTGGGTAGGTTTGATAAAATTGGTGAGTTAGAAAGGTTTGGTTGGTAGTTATTGGTCTGATTTAGGAAGGTTGATAAGGTGGGTAAGGTAGGTTGGTTTGATAGGTTGGGTAAGGGTAGTAAGGTATGTTGATTTGGTAAGGTTGATAAGGTAGGTTGATTTAAAAAGTTTGGTTGATAGTGGAGGGGATTGACCAAGTCTTGGTTTTGAGATAAAGAGGGTTGCCACAAAGGGGGTTTAAAAAATTGATATGATGGTTGGGGTAGATAATCAAAAGTTTGATAAGGTTGAGGTAGTTGATATGATTCTTGATATAGGTAACCCAAAGATTAGTGAGGTTGAGATATTTAAGGTTGAGGTGGGTTATGACAATGGTCAAATAGGTGTTGAAAGGTTATTGGTTGGTTACGATGATGATCAAATGGTTTTTGATAGGTTATTGGTTGGTTATAGATTAGGTTGAATTAATTATAGGCAAGGTTGGGTTAGTTGTAGGTGAGGTTGGGTTGATTGTAGGTGAGGTTGGGTTGGCTGTTGGTATGGTTGGGTTGATTTTAGGTGAGGTTGGGATGATTTTAGGTGAGGTTGGGAGCACAAGTGGCTCTTGATGCAAGGTAATGCCCTAAGGTAAGAGGGTTGTATTTTAGGAATTTAACAAAGCTAGGATCTCTTAGAAAAAATATAGGAGTAATCCCCATTGAAAAAGTCAATGGAGATGGGGTGGGTGAAGGCAAGATTGTAGAAGGTTTTTAAAAGGGGGTTAGATTCCTCACAACTCAAACAAAGAGAAGACAAGAAAAAAGTCAAATAAGATAAAACACACACTAAAACATGTTAAATCCTAAGGTTCTTTTTGTCTCTCTTGTGGCTTATGCCTTAAGTTAGAATTATGTGATTCAAATTGGATTGTAGAGTGGGTACTAGAAAAGAAGTCTATGGTTGGTTTCATACTGTGTTTAGAATCTCAACAAGATTTGTATTAGAAATTAGTATGTGGCTTGATATTGGGGCCTACCTCCTCACTTAAAACACCACAACAATAAGGGTGTCAGGTGCATAACCAATATATATTGATTGCCAGAGATTATACTCAATCAAAGAGTTGAGTTTTTGGTTTCTTCCCTTGGTAATGACATCCAAGTGGGATAGCCAATGGGTGAAGGTTACCACTAGGAGATGAAACCATAGTTGGGAATTATGTCAAGTGTTATGATGTTTGATTTGGTGTAAGTGGTATGGTCTATATGTGAAAACAAGTGAGGCTACAGTTGATTTACTTGATTAATTAAGCTATATGAGCTAATTATGCAAGTAAACAATGTATGAAAGGTTAATTTTAAGCCCAAAATAAATTTTGATTTCATTTAAATGAGCATAAATCAATAATAAAAAACACCTAGATGCAACTAGGTCTCATTGGGTGTGCCATAATGTTTCACTAAAATTTTGATTTTATTTTCTTTAGAAAGAAAGTTGTAAAACTTGAAAGAAGGGTGAGGTTAGTAGAAAAACCTAATATGTTGCACACATTGATCCATATGATTGTAGATAATCCTATTTGTCTAGGGAGGAATGACCTATAGATAAAAAAATGCTAAAGGGATGGTTGATTAGTTGGGTAGTATGGTGGATTGCCTAACAAGAGCTAGATCTAAGAAGTACAAAACTTCCTTGGAGGCTGTCAATCCACACTTTTAAATAATTAAATTTTAAAAATAAAATATAAATTGCTTGCATAAATAACAAAGGATATTGCAAAAAAATACAAAAAGTTCTTGAGAAGAAATAAGTGATTTTGACTAGTTATAGCAACAAATTATTAGTTATCAATGCTAAATTCAAAAGATTAAGTGATCCTATATGATAAGACAAAAACTCAAAAAATGAGATTTGGTCAGGGTTTGATAAGAAAAATAAGCTTATTGATAAAAATGACAGATAGAGACTGTCAGTGGTTAGGGTCAAACCATCGATGGTAGGTAACCATCGATAGTTAGGAAATAATCAGTAATTACTGTGGGATCTAGTTTAGTAAGAGAAGTCTGGTTGAGAAGGTTATAGGAGGGTTCTATAAGGTGAGCTTGAATTGGCTACTAGTTGTGAGATAGAGGGTAAGGTTTAGAGGTTTTTGGTTTAGGTAGAGGGTGATCAGAAGATTGAAAGAGGCTATAGGTGGCCTTAGGGAAGAGAATAAGTGTCTGGAGTTATAGAGATCCAACATAAGAAAGTGGGGTGAAAGATAAGGTAATATGGGAATGAAACAAAGAAACTAATTGCTAAATCATGATAAAAAATAGATACCTAGCTTTATTATTATCGATTTGAGGAATGTTGGGGTTGGTTGAAGCTTGTTGTAGATTCTGAGGCAATTTTGATAGAGTGATAGTATCTTGGATATTGACTAATGAGTTGCAATATAACTTTTGATCTCTATTCTGGTCACTAGAAGTAAGAAGGATACCTACATAAGAGGCTCTGATCTCTTGCAAAATAAGCTCTCATGATCATGCCTTTCACCTCTGCTTCCTCTCTTAATATATAGGGAAGGGAGTGGTGAAATAATAAGTTTAACAAGTTGTTTATAAAGTTATTCTAATTTTAAGCTCATATGTGTTGATTATGCAAAATGATAGATCGAATAACTATTAATATAAAAGCAAGCTAGAGTTTGAGTTTAATTTAACCCTTAAGGTGGTTAAGGGCAAATCATCGATGGTTGAGGTTAAGTATTAGCGGTTAAGAGTTGATCATTGGTGGTTGAGAGGGCAAAGTTAAAATGGTAGAATTAGCCATTGTGACTTATGTTTAGCAGTTGAAAGGTTGTGAAATGGTCCAAAGGGGGTCTCAAGGTGATCTAAGGGTCAGCATGACATCTAGAACCATAGTGTGCAATTTTTTAGTGTCTACATCCTCTTTTACCCCACCGTATAGCTCACTCATGAAATAAATTTGACAATTTAAAATTTTATTTTAGATTTTTTTGGTAAAAATTTGAGTTGTATGGCCATTGTATGGTTAGTCATAAACCAAAAATTAAGTGAAAGAACATAAATTTTGTTTTTAAAATTTTTATTTCCCAAAAGTTGAATGGTATGACTTGCTAATTGGAGTAAAATAATTAAAAAGTGACATAATTTTTAGCTTCATAAGGGCAAAATTTGAATTATACAGACTTGGTAAAAATGGGATATAAAATTGAAAAGAGTAGATTTTGATTTCTTTTTATGTGCAAATGGAAAATCACATGGCTATGTGGGGCCTCTGCAAAGAAGATTAAAATTTTGAAAGAATACATCTTCTAAAATAAGCTAAGAGTTGATAAAATCAAAAAGAATATTTTTATGGGTTTTTGATTTATGGAAATTAAAAATCAAGTTTTAAATTGTTTTCTCCTAAAAATTGAAAAAACAATATTTCTTTTGGCAAACTCAGAGGGTTTAAATTTTGGCAAAAATTAATTGGCAATTGATTTTTAATATTTTATATCAATTGAGAACATGGGATAATATTTTAAAATTGACAATGAAATTTTCAAAATTTCTTTTCAATTCATTTCAATTTGTTGGAGAAAATTTCTAAATAGCAACACAAAGATATTGAATAGGAACAATTGTAAATGGGGAAGTTGGTCAGATAAAAGTTGAATTTCATATAGGTAGAGTTTAAAAAATGTTGGAGAAATTTACATGGATAACTTGTGAGTATGGACTTCCATTACAATTAAATAATTTATTTTGGCTTTAAGTTATTTAATTTCATCATTTTTGCAAATAAGAAGTTTTTTCGCAAATATTTCCCAATTGTCAATTTTATTGTAAAGTTGATGTCTTTATCCTCTACTCCAAAAAAGGAGATTTAAGTAAAGATAAAGAAACCAATAAGTATCAATTTCAAGGTATGAAACCTCTTTTTCTACTAGAGTTCAATGTTGAAAATATCATAGACACTAATCTAGGTCACATTGACTTAGATGAGTTTTAGGAAAGAATGAACATAGTACATAAGATGAATTTTGGTTAAAATATTTTTGATAGTGGATTGGAGTAGATGACAACATTCCTAATTTTTGTATAGTCCCCTGATTTGGTCTTGGCCATGGAAAATATCTATAATAACTCAGAGACAAGAAAAGTTAGAAATTCACAGGGAGAATTGGTAATGAGTTTTGTTCTTGAGTAAATTGACATTGTTTTTCATTTTCTAGATCAAGATATTTTGTACATATGAATCCTAAGCCCTCTCAAAGATTTTGGGATGATAATACTATGGCATTTTCTAAACAAATCAACAATTCATGATTGACTAAGCTAAAACATTCCTCTACATGACTTCTAAAAATCTTGCAAGGTTAGATTTCAAGAATAAAATAAATGACATGATAACACTATTGCAAAGGATAGTGGGAAGCCAAAAAATGAATAAATTTCATACATGGATGTATATATTTATTTGGATTGTCTTTATAAATAAGTAATATATCAATTAGGGGGAAATTGATTAGCATGCAATTCATAAGCAACTCGTAGAAGTGAAAGTCACATCAAAGTTCTATATGACTTTGTATCTCATTTATGCTAGTACAAGTTAAAGATATTTTGATGGATTGCATATAGTAGGTGATTTTGGGAAGGTAATGGTGTATGACTTTTATCCCCAACTAACATTGAAGGAGAATGCTCATCATTTCAAAAGGGTAAATGATTACTTTGTTCATTTTATCATTTAGTTGTTTGAAAAGGAGATTTTCAACATGAGGTGATCAATAGCAGCCACCAAAGAGATAGCTTAATGGAAACTTAGGTCATATAGCTCCCAAATTTTAGTTATTTAGAAATCAATGGTTATGAGGTTTCTCATTATATGCTTCCATGATATGTTAGAAATAAGTGGGCATTGATGGAATTGGCAAGATAACTTGTTGAAACACATAAGTTCCTAACAAGCTGATATAAAATAGGAGTTAAATTTCCAATCTCAATTGGCAAGTATACTTGTCCATCACTGATAAAGGCCAAGACAATTGAACAATACACATCTTTTAATAACCTCTTGAATTTTGAGAGTAGGTTTGTATTTGAAAATAGGGGCTTGATTGAACACAATATTAGACCATCATATCAACATCTACATTTAAAGACTATCAAATGGATTATGAAAGTGAGAAAACAATAAGTATCAAATACTATTCATGGTTTACCATGAAACAAATAGTCAAATTTGGCATAATGAAAGTGCCAAAGTAGTTAGTGGATAATGATGTCACATTGGACCCCATCTTTAAAAAATAAAACATCACAACAAAGCCATTTCCTATATTCCATTAGGATAAAAAAGAATCTATTTCTCTCAGAAGTAAAATAAGGGCAGTGTTTGATAGAATTCTTAGGTGGTTGAAGAGTAAAGGAGTGGATGTTGGGAATGTTGATTTCCTTATATCTTTTGGGGAAGATGAATTTGGTAGCTTCTACAAGAAACATAATGAATCAGAAAAGGTAGATGAAGCAGGTCTAAGTGGAGAACCCCCAATGATAGAAGAGGTGGCTGAACTAGAATTTATTCAATAGGATGTTCAACCATAAAATATTCTCAAGCTCAAAATAAAGAGGTTAGGTGAAAATGTCTCTTCTTCTCCTAGTCTTTCAATTCCTTAAGAGATTATTTTTGATAGTTTCCCTTTTTCTTAAGAACTGGTATAAAATACAACCCAACAATTTCTAGCTGTAAATGATATGATGTTCCCCATGCCATCTACTTTCTAATTACAAGATATCACTCATATCTCTTTATTTTATCCCTAGAATCTTGACTTACCTCTCATATCCTCTTTGAGAAATCCTATTGATACAATCAATAAACAAGAACAAGTAGAAACATCTTTCCAAAGTGCCACAACTAAGAAAACACCTTCTTTGACTCTAGCTAAGCTTGTTCCACTAATCTCAACTTGTCCCACCTCCTTCCTCAAGCATGCCAAATTTAGATTGGTTATCTATGGTGGTAAAAAATAAGAAAAGTTATTTTACCTAAGGAGATAGATTTTGGAACTTTGATAATTCCTTTCTCAAAGAGGTTGAAGAAAGTGAGAACAGTTTATTGAATGGTAATAGATGAAAAGGGAGAGAAGTATGCAGAAGTGGAAATTCTCGCAGTCAAAAAAGATAAGTCAAAAATTAGAATTGAAGACTACCAGGTATCTAGGGTTCATTTGGGAAAGTCTACCAGAGAAGGGATGAAAGGAGACATACAGTGGGTGATTTTTGAAAAAAATGGATAAAGACAAGGCAATGTAGGATGAACTAAAAGAAAAGGTAGAACAATTGAATCAAGTGATATAGATATTTATCAAACCAATTCAACTAGATATTACTTCATTAAGTCTTCATGTTGAGATATTGGATAAATTAAGAGAGGTAGGTCAAATGGGAAACATAGTGAAATATTGGATTGAAAAGGTTACTGATCAAGGAACCTCAGTAATTCTCACCATGGTAATAATGGTATTTGAAATCTGGTCACAATGTGAGAAACTAACGACAAAGGAAAGTGGATATATAAAAGAGAAATAAAATTGGGAAGAATTAATTCACAAGTTGGTTGAATTATCAAAATTACCTTTTGTTGATCTTATTTAAAATGGAGTTATCAATAAACAAGAAATTATTTATCAGATTGAATTTTTTGGGATACTAAACTTAGGATCCAATCTCTTCAAGAGTGTCTTTAGAAATTCAACAATGCAAGGTCACTTGGAAGTGACATGATGATGGAAATCTATACTGAGGTCAAGAAATTAAAATGTCATTTTGTCAATGATAAAGATCAAAATGGAAATCTGTTTTCAAATGAAAATGTGATTGGAGAATTCAAAAAGCGAATTCAATAAATTATCAATCCCACATCTACATTTGGTCATGAAAAACTTCAATAGTTAGCCAAATGCCAAGTGAATGTAGATAATATGAACATGAAGATAAACATTCTCCAAAGCAAGCTTTAGGAAATGAAAAATTTAGACTACTCGGTGGACATTACCTACAAGGACACAAATGGACTAGATGAAGATTTGATAAGAGTGTTTCTCCAAAGATTTGACTATTTTTTGGAAGGGAAAGAACTGTCAACATAACATCAAGAAGAATGAAGAATTATTTTTAGTGTTTCCACATTTTTTTCTCATGTTTATTTTAAATCTAATTTGTATTGTTACACTATATTTCCCCTTGTAAATGTATGTTATCATTATACAAATTATCTTTATAATTTTTCCAACTTGTTTTTTCAATTTGTGTAAATTGATAATGTGCTTTTGCAAGCAGTACAAAAACTTCAAATATTTTTCTCAAGTGGTGTTAAATGATCAAATTTTTTTTGCACCATTTCAAGTTGTAATTTCTTATTGGTATTTTTTCAACCCTATAAAAAAGAAAAATAGGTGGCTTTACACCATGACCACCCATTTTAGCCTATAAATACAAGTTATGGATTCATATTTAGGTTGTGAAATAGATAGATTTTTAGCAAAGCTTTGTAAAAAAAAACCAAACACTCTACTCTTTATAAATCAATACAAAGAGGTGTTCTTAAACTTTGTGTTAGTAATCTCTTTTAAATTATATCTTTTTGCTTAATTCAACGTATTTGATTCTCATTAATATTGCTACAAATTTTAAACTATTAAGAATAGGAAATTAGATTACAAAATTTTTATCTAAAATTGAGATTTATATTTCCAACATATGTGAAATATCGGTGGGAATAAAGATAATATCTTTGTTATTTCTATTAGGAAATATAGAGAGATATTCATTTCTATTATTAAATTTAAGTAGTTTTATGGTGTATGTTTCATATATCTAAGGATATTATTATCTTTTTAACCCATTAAATGAGAGAGATTTCCTTCCTTTGACAGTCAAATTTTCTCTTGATACTTTCATCTAGTCTTAATTTCTAACTTGGTGAATTTATTGCCTAAAACTTCTCCCTTTTCTCTCTCTTTCTCTACACATTCCTTTATAAAAACTACTTTTTGTACTTTTAGGTTAAAAGTACTACCCCCCATGATTTACATTTTTTTTCTGTAAATATTTTTCATTTTTTTATTTTGGCTTTCAATAAAGGTATCTTCATCTACTAATAGGAGGGGACTTTGTTCCTCACACTGTTAATGCAAAGTCATTTATTTGTAGTTCTAACAAATTTTCATGCCAACAAAGCTGAGGGTGAATAATGGGTGCAAGATGGTGACTATCACTCAAATAATATTTAGGTGGAGAAAATGGTTAAGAGCATGCATGATGATACTGGCTCTATAGTATTACACAAGGAATTATGAAGAGAAATTAAGTGTTACTTTCATTTTAGAACCCTCTCATTATATTGATAGGTTTGCCTATTTTGGTGAATGATAGGTATGAATAAGTAATTATAATAACAAATTGTAACTATAATCACAATTTGGAGTCTAAAATATGTTATAGATGCATCCATATGACACACGTATATAGTAAAATGAAATCTATTTTTTAGGTTTTTTTATATTTTATATTAGAAATTAGAAATCAACAACAGAAAAACAATAAACCTTAAATCAATATCTAGGGTTTTGGAGACCAAAGGTTGGGTTCACCAAATGTTTAACCCTAAATTGAGATTGGTTAATGTAGTATAGGGTTAATAATATAGAAATGAATAAACACAAGGGTGATAAACAAATTTATAATAAGCTAATTAATTTTTAAACTTAAATAAATAATGTTATGAATTTATAATTTAAAGATATGATAAAAATAGAAATTACTATTGATTGATATTGCAATAGATTAAAAACAAGAATACTTAGTTGGTTTACTTTGCACATGTACATCTTGGCTAAAATAGGTTGGAAGTGGACTAGATCAGGATCCTAGAACACTCATCAGATTCTAAAAATTTGCATTCTAGGGCCTTAGATGCTTGCATCAACACTAATGTCTAACTTGGACATAGGTGTCTAGTATGTAATATTAACTATTTATAAGTGTGAACACCTCAAAAATTTTAGGTTTTTTATCACCTTTAATTTTGTGTGTTTATATATTACACATAGATTGTCTCTCTTTATTAAATGATCAAATCATAACTTTTTCACCCTTGGAGTGACTGGAAAAATGGTTTAATGGGCATATAATGTTGAGTTACCCCAAGGACCCCTATGTCAATAGGCACTGCCTACATAGATAATACTCTAAAGAGGGCCTCAAACTTATGTATATATCCCCTACATGTTGTCTTGTGTGTGCATAAGGATGTAACATGTGATAAGTAAATAGAGTGACTTAGCTTGTAGCTTAGAAAGTATGGATCATGGAGTGTTCTTTTAGTATTTTAGACCTGTAGATGGACTATCCCTATGATTGATATTGAAATATGAGAGAACAGGGAACCTTTACTCACTTGAATGCTTGATTGGGTACCTTTGGTGAGTAGCCTTGTGAGTTGTTAGGCCTGTGCTAGGTGAGGAATAAATGAGGGTTGATCTTGTATTTATACCAATCCTTTTTAGAAACATATCACATTAAATCACTTAGGCCAACCATAGGGGTAAATTTCATTTGTAAAATTGAAACTTTAGGGCACTAAGCACTTAGTTTGGCAAAGGACACTAGCATCGATGTAAGCATCTGATTGAGACACAAGTGTCTAAGAAGCTAGAAAATAGGTATAATCCCAAAACTTGTAGATGATGATAATAAACAAGTTTAAAGCAATTTAATTAGTATATAAGGCTTAGTTATAAAAATAACATGTGTTCAGACTAAGAAAAAATCAATATACATAAGAGATAGTGGATGCAAGCCTTTCGACATCAGGAAGATCTTAGAACTTAAAGGTATATCCATGAGAAGTAATTTCCAAGTATATAAGACTAAGGCAATGTATAATTTAGATTTAGTGTCTACACATGTGTCCTTTATTTGATGGTTGTTTTTCAATGATTGTTTATGCATTATTAATATTTTATAGATATAATTGTATATATTTCCTATTATAAAAGTGATCACTTATATTTGTTTATTATATAGGGGAAAATGTGTGAAGATTATTAAGTGAAATCATTAAAATTGTCTTAGAATAACTTTATGATCATATAAACTTTGAAGCAATCAACGTGCAACATGTGGATCATTGTGCACATAGTACATGGAAGGTAGACCCCACAAGGATACCTCAATAATGGCCACATGTTGTGCTTCAAGGAAAACAAAAGAAGAATCATAGGGCAAAGGTGGATTTCATAAACATTATACTTTGTGATCCTATGGTGAATGGAAGGATGCAATGTGTCTCAATAAGAGTGACCATGAAGAACTAAAGCCACATACTTGAGTTTGGAGAATCACATGAGTTTTTAATTGTGAACCAATTAGGGGTGGCTACATGTCACTACTAAAGAACACAAAAAAGCTTAATAAATAATGCTGACAAGGGTCATACTTAAACATGTGTGTCATGCATCACCATAAAGAAAAACCATGGAAGTCAAAGGCCATGATAGAAGTGTGAAGGTGCCAAGGTGGACATGAAAATAATATAAAGGGTGTTTGACTAAATTAATGGGTCTATATATAGAGATTGAAACAAAAGACAATTTCATAAACTATAGGGCTCATGATACTACCACATGGGTGATAGGAACATTATAAGTGAAAATTAAAATTTGTCATCACATCATAAATTTGTAAAATGCCACAACAATTCACATAATTTCTCCAATCCACATAATGAATTTTAAATTTTAGACCACTAAGACTCCTTGAATATAGAAGGTGAATATAAGATAACATTTGTTCACAAAATTTAATAATGAAGATCAAAATAAACCTTTATAATAAGTGAATTTTGTAGTGAAAATTTAAAGACATAAAGATTGAGAAGTAAGTAGAGCATACAATATACATTATATACCATGCATATATTAATAGTTAATAGAAATCCAAATCAAATAAAATTAATACCTAATAAAAACAAGACACCTCAAGTTGAGCTTGAAAAAATGAATAAGAGGACAATTACCTTTACTTACCAAGGCAATTGCTCCACCTTTTCATCGTAGGGATGCGCTTTGATCGAAGGATGTGGGTGCTCAATATCCTGAGTGCAAACATTTGGGTAGCATGTCCCATTGTTTGATGCTTGATTTACTTGATGCAATGATGATGGAAGATGGATTTGTGATTCAAATTGATATAACTTTGTTATGCCTTGAAGTCTTTGTTGAGAATGGAGGGGTGAGACTCCATATATAGATTTTGTGGATGGATATGGATTGTTGGATTATATTAAAGATCAATGGATGAGAATAGGTCAAAGATGAGAGGTTGAGTGATAAATGAAGTTATTTGGGATGTGTAAGGGTTTTTATTTATGAAGCATGGAGGTGATTTGCATTGGAAGAAGGGTTGATTGGATTGAGATTTGGATAATGAATTCAAAATTCATTTTATTGGCTTGTGTGTGATTGCATAGGGATTTAGGGAAGATTGAGTGAATGTGAAGATTATTTGATTTTTGAATTTTAGAAATTGTGAATGTTCAAAATCCATGGAAATTCTCATTATGAAAAGATTATTTAATTAGTTAAGATTAATTAACTAGTGGGATAAGAGGTGAAGTTTGCGGGAATGGGCATGGTTATGAAAGAAGGGATTAATTGACCAGGAGATGATGGACATTGGTTAGGTTATGGATGTTATTGAACATAAAAGATTGATTTAGGATTTAGGGATGATGTTAGTGAGGATTAATGAGAAGATTAAAATCAACATAAAGTGTTTGATTTTAGGTTTTTATAATTTTCCCCTCTTTGAAGGGGTGTTATGACATGATGCTAGGTGGAGTAATGAATTTTCAAAGAAATAAGAATCTAGAAAAAAGGTAGAAGGATGAAAATTATATGAATGATAAATTAGTTAAGGATGAGGCCCCTAGAGGGGGCATATAGGGATGAAGGATGCATATGGGTTCTCAAAATGAGAGGAAGGGATGAAGAAGAAAACATCAAGGGGTAGGTGATGAAGAAAGAGGAGTTAGGTTACAATAAGATGATGATGGATATGGACAGCTGTGAATATATGAGATTAACCCAATGATGAGATTAAATCACTTGAGTTAATGCTTACATGCTTTAAATTTTGATGATAATGGATTGATATGCCCCAAATAGGGATACATGTGAAGAATCAAATTGAGAATGATATATCATGAGATAACCTACATGTTTTGATTTTTCCAAAGCAAGGATACATGCAAGGGAGAAAATTTGGGAAGGATAAATACATAAAAATTTTCAAGCTTAGATCAATAATGATTCATCTCATTGAAAAATCTACAAGTTTGATTTTTCCCAAGAAAGGATACATACAAGGGAGTGGAATCTATAAGCTTGGATTATGTGGATGATTGATTAGTTGATTGATTTACAAGCATAGATAAAGGATTTAACCTATTGCATGGATTAATGATGAGATGGTCACATTGACGGATAACATGGATTAGATACATTGATATAGACTGATGATGGTATACCAACTTATCAAAGATTGAAGAAGTGAAAAACAACTAGGCACACGATGATGCCCCAATATTAAATGATGATGGATTGATCAAGATTAGATCAGGTTAGATATAATTAAATTGAGATTGGGTTAGATTGGATTGTATTAGATATGTGATGTGGTAAACTAATGTCTAGATACTTAGGTCATGAGGATGATTATTGGATATATATAGTTAGATATAATAATTGAATGTTTGAGAGATGAAAGGATGTTGCTGATGAAGGAATGAGCACTGATGTAGATGGTGGGTAGGGACAATGATGCATTTATTGTGAATTATTATGATTGGTTGATTAATGTTATTTTGATATGGCATGTGAAAGGATGCACCATCATTTGAAAAAACATGATGACATTTTTGTCATATGTTGATGGATTGATTCAAGTAAAAGTACATGACATAATGCATCATAATATGGAAAAATCATTATGACACTATTGTCATATTCTGATGGATTGAGTCAAGATACATACACAATAAAAAAGTAAACAAACAAAAAAACACACAAAAACATAAAAGGAAATAGATGTCCTACATCAAGTTAAAAACCTATTGATTGGTGATTGAAGGTGATTGGTGGATTTTTCTCTAGGAAAGGATACATGCAAGGGGGTTTGATAGGAAAAAATACATCCTGATGACTTGTGATGATTTTATTAAGGATTTGAACACATTTTAGGATAAATAAAAATGATTTTGGTTTGGTGGATTTATATCTCTTATTTGTATTTTTTGATTTTTTAAGGTATTTTTTGATGTTTAGGGTTTTTTTGGATTTTGTGCTTTTTTTGGGATTTTTTTGATGGGGATAAGAGTGAAGGGGAAACCAATTCTAGAACATGCGATGAAAGTGATAACAAATAGAATGATGGAAGGATTATGATTAGGGATGAATACATACATATTAGGGATGACTAGAGATGGATATGAAAGATTAGGGATCTCAAATGAATGATTCATACAAGAATGATGCATTTAGTAATTAAAGAACCACTCAAAATATATACCAATATGTTTCCAAAAATAAGGCTCAATAATTATTATACCTCCTTATTTAGGTCAAACATGAAGAAAATATGGGAAAGATAGGATGGACTTGAGGATAGTAAGGATGCTTTAGGATGGATAAAGGATTGAATTTATATTTGGATAAGGATGGGTTACACATGGGTAGGGTGGAAAGGGATCAAGTAGACTTTATGAAGCAGAATTGGATTTTGCCCCCAAGTGTAGGGTACTTATAAGTAATTGATTATTTACACATGACATTGAAACCAATTTTCATCATGGTACTTGCCCACGGTGCCAAATAAATGGGTTTCTCCATTGGATAGATTATTTATCTTTTTATTTTGTTTTTTTAGTTTGTTTCAACAACATTGGATCCTTCAAGTGTGTGCTCTAGAGATATCAACATGAAATTCATTGATTTCTAGATTGGATTCTTCCAAATTGATCAGGATGCCATCATATTCCCTATAATAGTGGGTGCTACCAAGAAGGAAGGATAAAAATACATATTGGATGGATGTTGTATGTTGGTTATGTGGATGATTTGGAGGGATGGTGTGATTATGATGTGAAGGGGGATTGGGACCGATAGTCTCATGTTATAAAAAATTGAGAGTAGATGTAAGAAAGATGATCTAAGGATTTTATTGATTGATATCTTTGTCCATTGGTGCCTTAGAAAGGTTTTCACCAAGGAATTGATCTTCTTGATTTTTAAGACCTTGATTTTAATTTGGGTTGATAGCACCTCAAATAAATTTTCACTAAAGCCAATTATTTTTGACTTTTATTTTGATTTAAATTGTCCTATAGTGCCTCAAAGAGGTTGTATTTAGGTAATGCTGATTTTGGATTTTTATTCACTAAATTGTTGAATTCATTTTGATTGAAAAACACTTAATGTTTTCTAGATATGTTGATGTTTCTTTATGCTCTTTTGATTGGATGCCATTCTTGAATTCTATAATTATTTGATTATTATGGAATAAGGTTGATGATAAATTATTTTATTGGTCCTAATTGATGGGTGTGGGTGTATATACTCAATATAAACTATATATCACTATAATATTATATACTTGGAAAGCACTTCTCAAGACTATATCCTTTAGTTCCTAGACCTTACCACTATCGAAAGGCTCACATCCACTATATATTATGCCAAATGCTTATCTCTTGGTCCAAAAATTTATTATTCTACTGACCAGGCATTATATTCTACTCAAAATGGTATAAACCTACCTATTATCATCCTTTAAAACTTTTGGACATGTACCTATTTTCCATAGTCCCAGACACTTACATCCTAACTAAATGCCTACATCGACGTAAATATCATGTGTCAAACTAAGTGTCCAATGACCTGAAGTCATCAAATTTGTAATTTTAGTTTGTATTTATGCTCAACATAAGTGTTTTAATGCAAAATATTTCCAAAAAATATTGGTATATATGTATCATCAATCCTCATTCATTCCTCAACTAGAAAAGACCTAGAAAATCATAAGGCAACTTACCAAAAATAATTAATCTAACATTTAAGTGAACAAATCTACCCTATTCATCCATATTTATATATCAAGTATAGGATAAATATTATCTTAGGTATGAATTATTGAAGGAGCATACCATGAGGCATATTTTATAAGTTATAAGCTAGGTCACTCTATGCACTTGATTATCATACATTACATCCTTATGCACACACAAGCCAACATGTAGAAGATAACTAAACATGTACAAATCCCTCTTTAGAGTATTGGATATATAGGTAGAACCCAGTGATAAATTAGTTCTTGGGTAAGATCAACATCATGTGCCTACTAACCCATTTTTCCCACTATCACTCCAAGGGTGAGGAAGCTAGGGTTTGATCATTTGACAAATAGTGACAACCTGTGCACATGATGAACACACCAAAATAAAGATGACAAAAAACCTAAAAGGTTCTAGGTGGTCATATATGGATCTAATAAATATTTCATACTAGACACCTACGTTTAGGATATATAGGTGTGTTAACATAACCATCTAGATTTGACGTAAGTGTTTGAGTCCACACAGTGAATTTTTTTAGAATTTGATGAATAATTCAAAATCTAGATCCATTCTACTTATAACCCATTATATATCATATTTGCATGTGCATAGTAAACCAATTAAGTAATCTTATTTATAATTTATTAAAATATCAATATATATCTATAATTCCTATTTTAAACATATCTCATCATGTAAATTCAAAATATTATTTATCAAAGTTTTCAAATTAATTGGCCTGTTATAGATATATTTATCATCCTCATGTTTATTACTTTATATATTATTAATCCTATACTATTTTGATCCATACATAATTTAAAAATCATTTAGTGAACTTGATGTATAATATATCTTGTCACATAAGTGTTTCATAATCTATTATCTTCACCCTTTTTGTCATAATTTTTTTTGTTTACTTTATTTACTACATCATGGAAGATATAGATTGTTTTTATGACTATGATTATGAATATCTCTAAGTCTATATATCAAGGAGGGAGTTAAAATTAATCATTGTTGTATTTTTCCAAATGCCGAAGCATGTCATCTCAAATATTTAAATGGTGATAACTACCATCCCTCCAACCAGGTCCATATCACCACCATCCCAAGAGATGAATTTAATAATCTTAAGATAGATAACCTTTTCAATTCCCTTGTACAACCAAATTGGCTACACAAGCAAAATTTTCATTTGATCATGCTAGCTTTTATCAAATCTATAAGGATAACATGACTGATTTACAAACTAGTTAAAAAGGATATTTTATTGCAAGAACATTGATTCAAACTCTTATCATGCCCATGTTTCCAATAATATCCCTCTCATTAAGCGTGATGATTCTCTTTTTTCTTCATTTGATAATGAATTTTTTGAAAGGTAAATAAAGACATCATGGAATCTTTTCCCAATAGCATTAAACCACCATGAATATAGGTGCATTACAAACCAAAAGTGGAAAAATCTCCTAATGTTCCAAAAGAATCATTTTAACAGAGACACCTAAAATTCCAATTGCCATATCATTACCAAAGGTGGATAAACTATCAAAGGATATGACAAAATTTACAAAATTTCAAGATCCAATAGCATTACCAATGTATCCTAAATTTAGTGATGCTAAGCTTGTAATTGTTATTCATGAGGATGATAATACCCATATGCCTAAATTTAAAAGAGGTGGTAGATTATAACTAATGAAAACACCTTTTCTAAACACCACCACTCGTAGTGATGATATTATTGATATGGATTTTATGCACACTAGGGAATCTTATGAGATAACCTCTAATTTTTTAGGATCAGTGAAAAGGTTCACTCTAAGGCATACGTTGTAAGGTATTTATTTTTATAAACAATATGGTGGTAGAATAGTGGTGAGAGAAGTGGTTGTTTACCTTGGATGATTCAGTCTATGACATGAGTCTACACCTACTTAAGATGGGTGGATGGATAGGTGAATCTAACCTAAGGTGAACAAGATCAAAAGAAAATAAGAAAGGAAGGGTAGGGTATAAAATAATATTTGTGAAAAGGTAGATGAAACCCTTATAAACTAGATCTTGCACTATGGGTTGGATAAGTATTTAGAAAAATCGTGCTTGTTTCAATTTACTGTCAACACACAAAATAAACAAACATAGTTAGGAGTCCAAGGGAAAAAAATATAGTAAACTTTAGTGCTGATAATCAAAGTTTGATGCAGATGAAATATTGTAATTGCATATCTTCAAAGGGAGATTATGATTAATTAAACACAAAATCATCCAAATAAACTATTTGAACAATAAGAATAATTGTACTAAACAACACTTTTACACAACCCAAAGACTAAAATACCATAATAATGGAACTTATTCAATCAATCACAACTTTGGAGAAGAATAAGATTTTACACATCAATAAAAATTATAGAACAATCCTTAGAATTTATTATTCACCTTAATAGCCAAAATTATCTTTATTTTGGAATAAAATGGATAAAAATATATATATCTTAGGGATGGGTTGCCTCATCTTCCAATCAATGTCTAATTTTACAATTACAATTATAGAATTCATGAAATGTATGCATGTACAGGATATAAATAAGATAGCCAACCAAAATTATGTGATTAAAATATAAATACATGTATGATTAAAAAATATGGGGATAAGAGTCCCTCTTACAATAGAATACATACAAACACATTTATTTTTAACTATGGTTCCACCTTGGTACCAACCTAAAGAAGAAGGGGATTACATGATTTTCATAGTAACTGAAGTAGTCTGAAGCCTAGCATGTAAAGAACTAACTGAAGTGTCAATTGATAGTGACATGGTAATAGTTGTTTCTTGAGTGACATTAGTGGACCTAGTATAAATATGCACCACTATATGAACTACCACCTAAGGTTGAGTACCTATAGGTGTGCTAAATTAATCAATTTTAAAATTTATTCACTAGTATTATACAAATTTCCTTCAATTTCATCTTGAATCTCTCTATGTATGACAAGGGAAAGTGAAGTTGATCTATAAATCAATCCTATCTCAGAGAAGATAAATCACACTAGCCCTTACACTTGTTGGTATATTTAAATAATTGTGGTCATGACCAATATGGATCTTCTAGACCTAACTAAGGGGTCTCTTACCACAAAATATCACTAGATAGGGTTCCAAAGCCTCTAGTCAAGCAATACCACACAATAACCCTAGCTAGGTCCTATGGTTCCTAAAAAAGTAAATGATAATATAAAATAAATCTAATCTAGTGCTCACTAAAGCTTGTGGCGCAAATGGGGATAATAAAGACAAACAATAAACACACAAAGAAGAAATCTAATCAATTTAATACAGAGATAATCCTAATGAATGGAGAGATAAATAGAGGACTAAGAGTTAGAAATACTTATCTTGAATATGAACCCATGAGGCTCAATCTCTTCTTTGGCCAAAAGTGTTTTGTAAAAGGTTATTGTGGTTTATAAGGATCACATAGATAGGCCAAATCTAGGCTATAAGACTTATCCTATGCATCCAAGACTTTTCCATAAGATGAAATTATTCTAAGTGTAAACCCTAAGCAATGAATCCTCAAGTAGAATGGTGGATGAGAAAATTATAAATAAGAATAAATGAATGATTATCTCTTTCTCTCTCCAATGAAGATGGTGAAAAGGATTTGTTTATATTCTCAGATCTAAACGTAAACCCTTTCAAAGCTTTAGCTAACAAAATCAGCCTAGTAGACCCAATTATTTAAGAAATAAATTAGGCAGGTCTCAAATTAAGTCAGCTGGGCTAGACTAGTCCCATAATGTGCTCATTTATAGGAATAGAGTCAGCCCATGCGACTGTGTTTGGTGGGTGACAAAAAAGAGGTGTTAGATTTGGTAGGGGCTAATTGGGGTGATGAATTATTTAGAAGAGTGTGTAAGGGAGGTGTTAAATATTAGGAAAACATATAAGAGAGGTTTTTGTTGGTTTTAGGTAGTGGTATAGGGAACAACAATCTTGTGAAGTACCAATGGTCTGGTCACCCCTTTCTTGGTGCACCCTTTAAGGCATACACTTAGAGATATTGAGTCTTGATGGGTTCCTAAGAGATATTGAGTCTTGATGCTTTCTTACAAAAGAGAAAGCATAAATAATCAATAAAATTTAAAAATATTGTGTATACATATTTCCCACTTGAATCTCATCATGTGTCATGTAGTTGTAACATGAGATGGTGCTTTGGGAAAATAACACAACAACACACAACACTGAACTACACAAATTGTAGTATTTTAAAGCATAAAATAACTATAAGGAAATAACTGAAATAAATAAGTAATGTATGTGTACCTTGACATACCTTTATTGCTATATGGTTATCTACTTTGTTTTTAGTTTTTATTGTGGAGGGTGCAAAGACTATTTTGGATAAACCCTAAGGATATATAATTAAAGAGAAAATACAAATAAATGTAGAAAAGCTAAGACAAATGAAATATGTAGGCATGATATACTTATAAATTTAGTAATCTAGGGTGACAAATGTTAAGTTAGGACCAAAAAACCAAGCTAAAATTTAGAATAAATTAGGTAACCAAAAATCCAAGGTTACTAAATGAAAAAATCAAACAAGTATACCTTAAATAAGAAATGATGACAAACCAAATAAAACTAAGGATACAATAAAAATGAAAATCTAACATCAATGTGAAAGAAGTAACAATACTTAAACAAATATGGACAAGAAATGATAAAAACAACATTGATGAGTGAGCAACAACAATCCTTACTCAATCATCAATGAAAAAAATATATGAAAGGGAAAACAACATTGGTGAGTGAGAAGTAAAAATCCAACCTAACTCAACTATATAAAAAGTATGGAAATAAAAATAACATTGTTGAGTGAGAAGGAACAATCCAAATTCACTCAATGATATAAAAAGTACAAAAATATAGAAAACACACATGGTTGTCTAAAAAAGGGGAATGATGACAATTTTTTTTCAAAAGAAACCAAGGCAATTATAGAAATGTAAAGCAATGGTGTAAATAAAATAATCTAGTCACTCAAGCATAATATTATGTTCTAAATATAGATAAAACCAAAACAAAGTAGTGCTAGCATGTTGTAAGATATGTAGAAAAGGCAATATAGTAGTGGGAAAACAAATTTGGAATTAAATTTGCTTGCCAAGGGGGAATGAAATGGGTGGTAGGGGAAAATGGAGGAAAAATCAAGTTAGATAAACTATTATGGAACTCAAGACACTTAGAATTAGGTTTTGTCAAAACAAGAGGAATTTCAACATTATGGAATCTAAAGAACATCTCCTAACCACACAAATATTGGGTTATCAAATGAAGTATGAATATTATCCCATGAAGACTATATGCATGAAAATTAAAATGGACCTACCTTCCTACAACATATTCCCCATTCCTCAAAATCCCTTATAGAGCTGCCGATCTACTTTAAAGATTAGTACTTGTGTGAGAAAGTAGGTAGCACTATAGATTATTTTTAATTCCCCTATACTAATCTACTAGCCTACCATACCCCAATGGACCTCAACTCTATTATGAGGCCAAATTTGGAGTTTGAGCTTCATTTGGGGATAGGAGATGTGCTAAGAATTATGTCTTTTGGTGTGATGTTGAATTTGGGATTTTATATTACCTATTCATCATTGCCTTTTATTTTAAATGATTTGGATTTTAAATTTTGATGGCTTTTTCTATTCCTCCTCTATATAAATTTAGATAATCAAATATGTGTGTTAAAATGACTATCATTTGAAGAATTTAGACTTGGTAGATAAGAAAGAGGACTTAGAGAGTATTGTGTCTAAGATTCTTGTTTATTCATGTAAAATAAAAGTGTTATCTTGACTTCAAGCTTGTTTTATCCAACATGGAGTGAAAGGAAGGGAATCAAAGGAAAATGAACATGAAATAATTTGAATTAATTTAAATCAAAACAAAATGTGACAATGTGAAAGGGATACGATGACATGTAAGTATGATTCCTTATCATAAGAATGTATGTAAGTGTAAGGAGGCATGATAACATAGTTTTTGGTGCATGTTTTATCTATAAAATAAACTAAAATTAAGGTTGAGGACAAGGGATCACAAACTTGTAACCATTTCTTAACATTCTAAAAATAACACTTGGTTTGGAAAAAAAACTTTGAAATGATATGTAGATTTTATGAGAGCTTGGTCCTATACATGGTATTACACTGCAAATCATAAAAGAAAAACCCAAGTGGGTGAAAAATGAAAAACATGGTGTTTATAAGGAATACCTATTCCTATCCATAGTCTTACACTATAACTCACAAAATAAAACCCAAGTGTAAAATGATTTGGAAAAATTAAAAAAACTTTTAAATAAGAGAAAAAATATGAAAAATTAATGTATGAAATAAAAAGGTATTCATGAGAAAAATTGGGTCCTATCCATGATATTAAAATGCAACTTACGAATTAAATAAACCAATGGACCAAATGAAGGGAATAAGGTTTGTGTATAATATAGACTAATGTTGAGGGTGAGATCATTGGAGAAATTCTATAAAAAGTGTTAGTAGGATAGTATATAGAGGTATGAAAAGAAGGGATATATTTAAGTAAAATATTTCTTCAAAAATTGGCATTAGTGGATTCTTTCAAAATATGTCCTTCATTAGTTTATAGACGGTAAGTGCTAGGATCAAGAATATCTTTTACTAAATAGGCCCCCACCATTTTTAGGCATATTTTAATTTTTTAATCATGGGTGTAGTCTAATTTGAGGACTAGATCACCAACATTAAAAGTGTGTACTTTGAATTTTTTATTAGGTTGTTTGATGATGCAGACCTTTTATTGATGATTACATTAAAAAGTGGCTAAATGATGTTGACCAAGAAGATCTAAGGCACGAAGGCAAGCTTCACATAATTATTCACCAGGAATGATACCATGAAGAGAAAAATAAATATAGGAGTTCAAATTTTAATGAAAGGACTAATTTGGAACCCTATACTAGTGAGAACGATGATAACCCAGTGGTAGTACATATGCTAGTATGATAGGCCCAAAGTGTGGGGTATAAGTGATGATTCCAATCAATGTAGTTTTCTTGGATGGTATTTTATAAAATTTTATTGAGAAAGATTCAACTTGGCCATTACATTGTGGATGGTAAGATGTGAAAAATTTGTGGGAAATTTTAGATTTGGCATATAACTATTTCATGTGTTTATTTTTTAAATTGACACCATTATCAGAAATGATAATATGGGGAACTTGAAAGTGACAAATGATTTGGTTAAGGATAAATTTATAAATAGTGGTTCCCATGATATTGACAAGAGACATCAATTCTACCCATTTATTAAAATATTTAGTAGTAATAATGATAAAAAACATGACCATCTTGTGATCAAGGCAATTTACCAATGAGATCTAATTACCACATAGAGAATGGCTAAGGAGACTCCACTATTTAGAGATTAGCTAGTGGTGAATGGATTAAATAATCATGAAGTTGTCAAGGATTACACTTTTTGAAAAAATTGATAACATCATTCTCTAAAATAATTCAAAAGTAACCTAGATGTAAACATTATGTGTTGTAAAATGTATGCTATAGTGACCATCACAAATGCCTCCATGTGCTTGTTTGAGGAGAGTAGGAACCTCTTTTTGCATCACACAATGGATTATGGTACCTTCTACATTATGTTAATAAAGGGTTTTGTATCAAAATACATACTTAAATGATTGTTTACGTATGCTATTCTTTTCATGGTAATCCATGTCTAGAGGGTAGGTTTGATGTTCAAGAAATTGGATTACATTTTTGTACCATGGGCTTTATCGAATAGTGATAGCCTCAATATGAAAAATGAGTGAATAATTTGGTTAGAGAGAAGGTGAATTTATTTTTTAGATAATAAATTAGGAATCATTAAGTACTTGATGAAGATGAAATAGAGTTGCTAAATAAGTAAAAGAATAAACTATGGAATTTTGATCACTAGGAATTGGCTCAATGGTAAAAGAAGCAAACTCTTTGGTAAGTGTGGTATCCATTTGATGATATGAAATTATATTTCTAATTTTAAATTGATAATCACCTTTGAATTGGTGGAAAATAAGTTTTCACCCAAAGGATGTAGATACGGGATATTTAAATCTAGGTCTACTTTCATGCCTAAGATTAGAGATTTATATTCGATCATGTTATTAGTGACATCAAAGGTTAATATAAATGGCAAATGGATGATACAACCTATCCCAACTCCTTGGAGGCATTAGGCACCATCAAAGTGGAGGGTTTAGGTGTCTTCATACAAATCAATGGTAATTTCAGGGAGCTATTCAATAACTACTTTGAATTTACTAGTATTAGGAATGATATTGGCATATTCTTGATTAATTGACCCTAAATCAATAATGAAGTTATGGAAATAATATTTAAGGGAGATATACTATTTAACACATTCAATATAAATAATGTTGTCATTAGGGAGATTATCTTGAAGGTGATTTATAGTTGGTATAGGTGCCGTTGCAAGTTGGTCAATGATGACTTACCCTTTGACATATTTTTGTGTGATAATTTGAAGGTAAAATTCCATAAATAGGACCGTCCATTTTAAAATTATATCTCTAGGTATAAATTATTTGGATAATAAATAATGAAGTGGATCGGAGTAGATAATGACCTAAGTATTTTCATAAAGCATATAGTGATGGAGATTTTTAGCTGTGAAGTAGATAGAAAGGCAATCACATTCTACTTTAGTATACCATTTTTTGTATTCAATGAGGCCTTGACTAATGTAATAAACAATTTACTCTCTACCAATATCATCTTGTTGGGAAAACATTTACCTAACTGATATGGGGGTAGAGAAGGTAAATAATATTAAAAGAATATCGTTTGAAGGTGATCAAAGAGTGGGAGGATGGATGGGAGATACATGAACTTTAGTTTATGATTCACTATTAGTTTATATATGAATGACATGGACATCATGGTTTAATGCATGTATTTTGGATAATTTTATTGACAGTGTTATACATCAAAGTCTCATTATTGAGCTTAAGCTGTCATATAGTTCTCATCATAGGTATAGGAAATAGTGCATGCATTTATCTTTAATGGAGAATCAGACGTGGATGAACCTAGATCACTAAATTTTTGGGGTGTCATTTCTAAAGGATATTTAAATAATCTTGCCACTCCATATTCATTACATGTAAAGTAATCTTATGTGTAAGAAACTTCTTGTGCATTACATGGAAGAGAAATTTCAGTGATCTCATCAACTAGAGGGATTGTACGATCATGTGGAAGCAATGGAGGAAGCCACTTAAAAATATAAGGAGGTAATTTAGTGGTATTACAAGTTTTTTATAAGTTAATTGGTTCATCATCATCAGAATTGGCAAGAGTAACTTGTAAATCTAGATTCATGTTAACAAATTTAGGTAGAGGTACACTGTTAATTCTTGGAATGGTTGTAATATGATACTAATATTTGGGGTTTGGTAGTTGAATACTCCATGGATTATGATCATCCTTATGTTTAAAAAATTTATCATTATGGATAAATTTGATACATTGACTACCTGAGGAAGTAATAGCCCTTAATGATGTGCCCATGGGAGACCTAGGAGTATATTGTAGGATAGTGGTAAGTCAAGGACCATGAACTTGGTACACATGGTCTTGGGTCCAATAATGAGGGGGAGACAAATATAACCAAGTAGTTTTTGATTTGTCTTATCAAATCCTTGACATGTGAGATTATTTCAATTAAGGTGATCTTTAGTATATCCAAGTTGTTGAATTAACCAAAGGGAGGTAACATTAATTCTTGACCCTTAATCTATTAAGAATTTTCAAATAAGGGTGGTATTAATTATAATTTTAATGAAAAGAGGTGGATATTTAGATTGAAAAATAATTTCATAATTAGTCATATCTTCTTCAAGGAATTCTATGAAGGTTTGGAAGAAGTAAAAATAGTTTCACTAATATGTACTTTTATTAGTGAAGGATCTTGAGGGGGTTGTTCCACTTCAAGGGAAGGTCATTATTCAATGTCTTGTAGTTGTTGAATTAAGAATTTATGGTGATATGGAGAAGTAAGAACTAAATCCATGAAGGGTATTTTATAAGGCATTGAGTTGAGCTCTTATAAGAAATTATAATGAGATTTAGAAGATGAAGAACCAACATAAGGCTTAGACGGTAAAATGTTTTTTTATAATGATACAGGGGCATATTTAAACACATTTATGGAGGACATGGACAATTAGAAATAATCCTTTTCCCAAGAATGAAAAGTTATAATCATGTTTGGATTCAAATTCAAATTCTTGATTACCTCAAAAATGTTGTCTTAAGAAGGTTCCAAACCTTTACCTTGGAGGAGTAAATGTAATTATGAAAAATGTAAAATGTAAAAAGAGTGAAAAAAGTGAAAGTAGTTAAGAGAGAATCATACATTGGAAGCCAATATTTGAATAAAGAGAAAATAAGGGGGAGTGGTTGATATCTCCCAACCATAGGAAGTTTGTTAGAAAATCTTTCACATTTAACATATTGGTTAGCAAATCTTCTTTGTTTGTCTTTGAGCCTAAGTTGGGTGTAGGTGAGAGAGAAAGGAGTTTACTCTAAAAAAAGTGCTATATGTATATTTTAAAAATTAATCTTGAGTAAGGAAAGGAGAGATAGAGAGGATGGCTAGGAGATCAGAGCATGTAATAATGTAAGAGTGAAGGAGAGAGAGAAGATTTGGATGTGAGGACAAGAAGTATGAAGATGTCCAATAAGGCTTTGGGAAGCCATTGATCATTGATGATGTAATATTGAGCAATATGATTGTAAGTATATTTGTTTGATTAAGAATAATTATGTTTTATTCTCATGATAATGTTATGAAAACAATGGTTTCATTTGTAGAATTCTGGTGTAGACAATGATAAGGAAATGTACAGGCTTGTATATGTATCTCCCTTAGAGCTTAAGGAATAAATGATCATTTTATAGAATAAGACATGCACGAGGAAAATTTATATGTATAATAATAATAATTTATAAATGGTATTTTGTGAAAAATAGGTCTAAAGCTCTTGGAATGTATAAAAGATCATAAACAAGGTATATGACAGGGCAGTCTAGCATACACACAATCCACTATTACCAAGATAGATCAACATGAAAAGAGATGCATGGAACTTGTATAATATTATGAGAAAGTAAGTGGGATAAGTGCGGATATAAATTAATGAAAAATTAAGTTTTAAAAACCTTTAAATGTTTGAACTCCTTAAAGTATGCTCTTGACCTCTAGGTGATAGGGCATAGACAGATGCACATACTTTTATATGTTTTGTGAAACAAAAGTGGTTTATTAGATGTAAATAAGAATTATAATATGAATATGTAAGGTAATTATATGTTTAATATCATTATCATGTTTGTGGATCATTTGAGGTTGAATTATTTGAGAATAAAACATAGAAAACCCTGCTCACTGCTTGCAACACACAATATAGACAAACTAGATCCTTTTTATTGGAATGAATAGAGAATTAGTATGGATTAATATATGATTAAATAGGGTTTAAACCAATTATATATACCTTAAAAACTGAATTTTAACCTTTGAAATCCCTTTAAACACTCACAGTTGAATAAAGTATGCTCTCAACCTTGCGTAGACCTTAAAAACCCTAGATCTAGGGTTTGGTCTCTAAAATGAGTTTCAACTAATGAAAATGATTTAAATTTTGTAATATTACCCTTAGATATTTTTAAAAACTTTTATAATTATTTTCATGTTTTTAAAATTTGGAAAAGTATAGAAAATCCCTATTGTAAACAAGTTCAGGTGAATGCATGCATAAGAGAGTAGAGTGATTGGAGAAAAGTGGTTTTGTCCAAAATAAAGGGCTAATAAATGGTTGATTCACATATAAGGTCTTAATGAGTATCTTTAATTATTATTTTTTTAGCTAGGAAGTCCATACAATGATTAGGACAAGGAACTTTGCATAGGAGGGCTAATTGGAACATGGCTTATAAAGGGAAGTACAATTCCATACAAAAGAACCTCATCTGATTATTAGGTATGTTGTATTAGAGCATAATGGATATCCATAAGTATGATTAATTTAATTTTTAATCTAAACTATGGAAATATATGGCCTAAAAATAGAGAAAAAGGGCTATAAGGAGCACAGCTTAGCCAATAGGTAACTTGAGAGTTTTGAACCTTCTAAGAAAGAATGAATGATCTTGGTGGGTCTGTATGGATATGTTAAGGTATATGTAATGTCTCCAATAGGTTATATCATATAAAGAAGTTATTTTTCATAATTAAGGAATTTTAACTAAGAAGCAAGGTCTATGGGAGGTGTGTGTGCATTTGAACTAAGTTTTTCATACGATGTGCCCCTGGGTGACCTAGGAGTATATTATAGGATAGTGGTAAGTCAAGGAACATGATATTGGTACATATGGTATTGGTTCCAATAATGAGGGGAGATAAATAAACTAAGTAGTTTTTGATTTGTCTTATCAAATCCTTGACACATGAGATAATTTTGCTTAAGGTGATCTTTAGTATATCCAAGTTATTGAATTAACCAAAGGGAGGTAACATTAATTATTGAGCCTTAATCTATTAAGAATTTTCAAATAAGGGTGGTATTAATTGTAATTTTAATGAAAAGAGGTGGATATTCATCTTGAAAAATAATTTCATAATTAGTCATATCTTCTTCAAGGAATTCTATAAAGGTTTGGAAAAAGTACAAATAGTTTTAATAATATGTACTTTTATCAATGAAGGATCTTGAGGGGGTTGTTCCACTTCAAAGGAAGGTCATTATTCAATGTATTGCAGTTTTTGACTTAAGAATTTATGGTGATATGGAGAAGTAAGAAATAAATCCATGAGGGGTATTTTATAAGGAATTTAGTTGAGCTCTTCTAAGAAATTACATGAGATTTAGAAGTGAAGAACCAACATGAGGCTTGGATGGTAAAATGTTTTTTTCTAGGAAGAGAAGTAGTTTGAGCTTTTGGTTGTGGGAGTGTTTCCTCATTTGCTTCATAAGGTATGGTAGTGGTAGTGGCATCTTTGAGAATTTATTTGTCAAGTGATGCTTTTTTGGCTTAGTGATGTGATTTTTGTGGGTAGGTTTACATCAATAATTGAATTTAATTACATTGAAATATTGAGAATTGGTATAATATTCATCATAATTAACATCAATTGCATATATATATTAATTTGAGTGTTGTGGGTTGGAAGTATAAATGTTTTTGGATGTTTTGAGGAGGAAGGCTTGGTAAATTATTTCTTTTGAGAGGTGTTAACATAATCATGATGATGTTTTTTGATCATAGCATAATGATTGAATGTATCTCCTAACATAAAAGAAACAACAAATTTGGTAAGCCCATGACATGTTTCATGAGAATGACCCACATTGACATGAAACAAACAATTTTTTTTAGGATCATACCTTGTAGATAGATTATTAGTGTAAGTGAAAGGTTTAGAAGGCACTAATAATTGATTTATTTGTTGAATAGTTAAGGGCACATGGGAAGCTTGGGGATTATCCACTTTTCCTACTCCTCATTTTATTTGAGGAGGATTGCTTGTGATTTCATTAGTGGAGTTTTGGAAATATCTCTTTATGGTTTTAATGTTGGGATTAAACATTTCATAAGAAAGTTTTATCTTTTAGCTTGATCAATTTCATCATTAGAGTTTGGGGAGAAAAAGTTCAAACCTTATATTGAAGGGAAGGTGTTAAGGTAGTTATGCATAGTTTAAATAAGTTATCATTAGTCATGTTACGATCAAATTTGTGAGCTAAAATTTTTCATTGTTTAATGAAATCATGAGCTGATTTAGAAGGGGATTGTTTAACGTTGATGAGATTACTAAGATAATTTTCATGAATACCATTGGTGTTGAAATTCCTTAACTAGAGGATTGATTAAATCTTGGAGTTGCCATATAAAATGTTGAGGGATTTTATTATACCATTCTAATACATCTCCTATGAATATTTTGACTAAAAGTTTGGTAGTGTCAAAGATATTAGTTTGAATCCACTTTTTATAAAGATTACCAATGCTTTAAGGAAAGATGTAGGATCTTTAGTCCCATCATATTTAATAGTTGGAGAGATATTTCTAGTATTAATAGAAATAATGAAGGGAGATAAAGGTTCATTTTAAATATTTTGGAGAATCTTATTGTGCATAACGGGTTGGGGAATGATATTTCCCATGGCATCTCTAAGTGGTGGAGGAATAATTTATTTATTTATTTTGAGGTAGGATAATAAGAGGTTGATTAGCTATGTTTAATAAATGATGTTTCATTTCCATCATTTGATAAGTATTATATGTTTGTATAATAATCATTTGTTGAGATATTTATGCAAGAATTTGAGTGGTGTCAATTAGTGGATTGGGGTTGTTAGTGTTTAAAATATTATTGTTAGGATTGGTAGGAGGAACATTCCTTGAATTGGTATCAAGGGATGGGTTATTGGGTGAAGGATTATTAGGTGATGGGTTATTGGTGTTTAAAATATTTCCTATAAGGTTGTTGGTTAAGCTTGTGTCAATTTACCCTATAGTGTAATAAGATGGTTTAGAGAGAGAACTATCTTAAAATGTGTGAAATAGATCTGATCCATCAGTGTCATCGATCAGGGTAATTTAGACCATATTGTAGTCCAAAGATGAAGGGCGAGAGAAAGTGTACCAAGAGTGAGCATCCTATTAGATAATAAGGGTAGGAAGGAAAAAAATACCCCATATATAATCTAAATGGATTAAATTTATCCAAAAATATTTTGATAGGGGATTTAATGATGCTTAAAATAAGAATATAAGATCAAAGAGCAAAGGTGAAAAGTAGCAGCAAAGTTAGACATATATAAAACATGATCAGACAAGAGGTACAAATTTGACTAAGTCAACTGAGTTTGGAAGGAGGACCACTAGAAATTTCATGGAAGGACACATTTGAATTAGTCAACTATGTTCTATGGGGAATCACTAGAGATCAACCTATGAGAGATTGTATTGAACATAATGACTATGTTCTATGGAAGAGAAAAATTATATGAGACATAGTTGAGTGGGTTGACTATATTTTTAAGGTAAAGAAAGGTTTTGAAAGATATGATTCTATATGATCTAGTGTTATTTTACAAAATACTTGAAATAAAAACATAGAAAACTAGGTTAAACTAGTCAATCTAATTGTAGTACATAATAAAAACCTTATAACAATGTTTGCCAATTCAAGTTTTGTAATATAACATATAATTACTGGAGAGTAAGCAAAAAAAATACAAATAATAATCTCTGCGTTCATTCATGAATGTTTTAAATTATAATTTTAGAAATAGTGTAATGAAATTACTTAGATGTTCACATAAATGATTATATATCACATAAAATAAGCAAATATGAGAGATCCCACAATAATAATTGACAACAAAGTAGAATACTACATAATATAGCAAATCTATTTTGAGGGGGAAACCTCCATAATAATGAAATAAGAGAAGAATACTTAATATGATGATCAAAGACTAACTACTACCTCCTATATATAGTCTACTTAGGCATGGTTATTCCATAGGCCAACCTAAATAAGAGCATAGAGAAATGTAACAAGAATATAAAAGAGGTATATAAGCCATAATTTAACCACACATAACCCTAGACACACTAAAGGTTAAGGGTGTAGCATGCCCTTCCCCTTCAAAATAACATTATCATCAATGTTGAGTCAAATCTAGATGTTGATGCATAAGAGATTCATCCTCCCAAGTGGTATCTTCATAAGTAATATTCTTCCATTTGACCAGGTACTCCTTAATCATTATAGACTATAAATACTTAGTGCACATTTAAAGGATCACCTTAGGATTAAGAATAACTCTTCCTTCCTCATCTAATTTTGGTAACTCAATTTGAGTAAAAACTTTGTGTCCAATGACTTTCTTCAGACATGATACATGAAATACTAGATGTATGTGAGTGGAAGAAGGAAACTCTAACTTGTAGGCCACACTACCAATTTTATACAAGATCTGATAAGGCCCATAATACTTAGGAGACAGCTTTTTATCCTTTTTTTATTGCTTTAAGAACATCTACTTATATGTATGCAAGTGAACAAAGACCCAATCACCAGTGTCAAAATGCCTCTCACTCCTATGTTGATTTGCCTATTGCTTCATGTGATTTTGGGCCATGGCTAAATTTTCATGCAAACTTACAAAGACCTACTGTTGATGGTGAATATGTTCTTAAACTACATGAATCTTAGGATGGACCTTCAAGGTTGAAGTGATAGATGGAGGGTGGTATCCATATAGCACAAAAAAGGAAACATTTTGGAATAACTATGAACAAAAGTATTATACCATCATTCAACAAGTGGTAACCAATGAAACCATTTATCCTATTTATCAGAAACAAAACAATGAAGATATCCTTATAGATAATTGTTGACTACCTTAGTCCATATGATTGAGGATGATAGGTTTAACTATGAGCGAATTGGGTACTCAAGCATGCAAATAACTTAGTCCAAAAATTGCTAGTGAAAATGGAATCTCTATCACTGACAATGATCTTAGGGGTACTATGCAATTTTTGAACTGTATTGAGAAAATCAAAAGCTAATATACTAGAAACAAATGGATATGATTAAGAACAAAGTTGAGCATACTTATTGAGATGATCTACCACAACCATGATAAAATTTTGACCATCAGATCTTGATAACCCTATAATGAAATTCATAGACACCTCTTTCTAATATTGGTTAGGGATGGATAAAGGCTACTAAAGACTTGGGGTTTTGATGGGTTTTCCTTTATTTTGTTGATAGATCATAAATCTAGCCACAAATTTATATACCTCCCCATCAAGTCCTTCCCAAAAAAAATCCTACTTCATTCTATGATAGGTTTTTAAAAATCATGAATGACCCCCAATTGGAGTTACATGAAGTTCCTAAAAGATTTTTTGTTTAAGAAGAAAATTCTTACATAGGTATAATATGTCTTTATACCATAATACATCACCCTTCCATGTGAATTTTTCAAATCCACCCAAACCTTGAAAAATATTTTGAATCAAATCATGGGTAGCACTATCATTTTCCCATTTTGATCATGCTTCCTCTAGCCAATCTGCCTACAAAATACTCATAACACATAGTAATGCCTAAACTGATTCATCTTTCCTAGATAGTGCATCTACCACTATATTGTCCTTGCCTTTCTTGTAAACAATTTCAAAATCATAGCCTAACATATTAGTTACCCACTTATATTATTCTTTAAATGACATCTTTTGTTCCAAAAAATATTGGAGACTATCATAATCAGTCTTTACCTAAAAAAGATGACCCATCAAATAAGGCCTCTATTGTTTGAATACATGTAAAATAGCCATCATTTCCTTATCATAAATGGGCTTATGGTAATTTTTACCCTTAAATTTATGACTTTAAAATTCAAGTGGTCTACCTTATTTCATGAGTACAACACCCATACCATACCCAGATGCATCACATTCAACCATAAAAGTCTTGAAAAAATTAGGAGTGGCCAACATTAGAGTGGTGCACATAGGCAATTTCAATTGTTTAAATACCCTGGTAGCTATATAAGTCCACTAAAAGGAGTCTTTATTCAAAAAAAAGGTGAGTGGAGATATGATGCTATCATAATTTTTAATAAACTTCTGATAGTAACTAGTTAGCCCCAGAAATCTCCTTCATTGTTTGAGTGTCTTAGGAATCAACCATTCCACTATTGCTTGGATTTTTTAGGATCCACTTTCACTTTGGCATGTGAACATAGATGAACCAAATACTCAACCTCATAATCTCCAATAGTAAATTTGAAAGGTTTGGGATATAATTGATGTTGTTCTAAAATTGAGAGTACCTATTTCACATGGTGTAAATGATCTTCCCAATTTTTACTATAAATGAAGATATCATCAAAAATACTAGAACAAATTTCCTAAAAAATGGCCTAAAAATAGTATTTATCACCTCTAAAATGTGGATAGTTCATTCGTTAGACCAAAAATCATAACCAAAAACTCATAATGGCCCTCATGAGTCCTAAAATCAATTTTGGGTATGTCTTCATCATGGATCTAGAATTGATGATATCCAAAACACAGATCTAACTTGGTAAAATAAAGAACACTATGTAATTCATGTAGTAAATCATCAATTACATAAATAAGAAACTTATCGTTGATAGTGTACTTGCTGAGTTCTCTTTATTTAGGGCACATCCTTCAAGTGTCATATTTCTTTCTCACCATGGCAACTAGTGAAAAATATTCACTTTGGTTATGGTAAATAATTTCTACATCTAACATCTCCTATACCATATTTTCAATTTCAATTTTTCGGGCATAGGAATACCTATATGGCCTTATTTTGGGTGGTTTACTACTAGGAATAAGTTTGATAGCATGATCATGCATGTAACTAGGTGGAATTCCTTTTGACATGTCACCAAAAATAACTGAATTGGCATCAATCACTTGTTACAGATCAAGAGGTGTAGATGGATGAGTTGGCTAAAATTCTATGGAAAATAAGTGAGATAAAAATCCTTTAGCACCCTTATAGAGAATCTTTGTCATTTGATGGGAGCTAAAAAGTTATGGATATTTAGCCCTTAATCCCCTTAGTTCAAATTTCCTTCCCTTAGAATGAAAGTGCATGAATAATTCTTGGAAATTCATCTCAATAGTGCCCAAAGTGGTGAGCCATTATAATCCCAAAACAATGTCAACTCCCCCCATGGGAATAGAACACATAAGAGAATCCAACAAGTAGTCTCCCATGGCTAACTTAATACTATGGCATTTTACTGAGTAGGTGATAGCACTACCATCTAAAATCATGACCTAAAATTTTGGAGTGGGATAAATGAAATAGTTCAAATGAGCAACCAAATTATTATTGATGAAGTTGTGTGTGCTCCCAAAATCAATTAATATAGTGACTTTTAGTTTCTTTAGGAAACCCACCACCTTAAGAGTCTAGGGAGTACTAATACCTAAAATGAAATGATAAGAAATAGTAGGCTGAGAGTCTTTAGATTCTTCCTTAGGACCTTCTTCATCCTCACCAATTACCTCCTCATCATCGTCATCCTCATTGGCACCTTTGATGTAAAACTTCTTTTCAACATAGTGATGGTCTTTGATACATTTGCTGTTGCAACCATAACACAACCCTTTGGCTCACTTCTCCTTAATTTCTTGAGGTGTTAATCTGGTAGGTTAAGAAAATAATGGTACTGGAAAGATACGATCATGACAAGTAGTGAAAGTTTTCCATTTGACTATCTCCTTTTCTTTTGCAGGCATGCTCATGGGATAACTTCTAATAAAAATGTTGGGTTAAACATCTAAACCTCCAATTGGATGCTATCTTTGAGGCCACCCAAAAAAATATCAATCAAATTTTCCTTAGTGATGTCTTCCACCCATAAGGATAAATTTTGAAATTGATGAATATAATCCTTAATAGTTCCTACTTACCATAGTTTGGCTAACTAGCTAAAGTAGTTCTCAGAGACATTATTCTAATAATGAGCTAATAACTCATCAGTGAAAATAGACCATGTAATAAGAGCAACATTATTTTTATTTTGAGTACACAACCAATGATACCAAATGAACTACTCAGGTTCTAGATACAGAGATGCTACTATCACCTTCTAAGAACAAGGAGTTTGATGCAAATAAAATAAATTATCAATTTGGGTAATCCAAGTGAGAGGATCCTTACCATCAAAATTATGTATGTCCACTTTTGAAAGCATTGATTTCACACCAAAATTAGAGTTGTTAGTGTTGAGAGGAGGAGACCCAAATGATGAAATAGAGGGTTATTTGACTATAACTAAGATGAAAGGGTAGCCAATTATGCAGTGATCTAATGTAATTAAGTGTGAACCCTAGTAATCTCTCTACATATTCATAAAACATTAGTTTGAACTACAATAAAGTCATCATGCTGCACCAAACCCTTTAGGTCAGCCTAAAGTTGAGAAATCAATAGATATAAAGTTATAAATTCTATGTCGTCAGCAGGAGTCTTAGGAGTTTTTCCCCCCCTTTTCTTCCTCAAGTAGGACCTACCATATGCAAATCCTGTGAGGGTTTTCATCTTGAAAAAAGTGTACTAGGAGATGGTACTATTATGATCACCTCACCAAGATGAATTTAATGACTACCTTTGTGTACTAGGGTAAAAAATTTTGGCATAAAAAAAGTGTATTGATAGAATATACCATTATGATCATCTCATCAAGATGAATCCAATGACTAAAAATGTGCAAAGGGAATTTTTTTTCCAAATTAAAAAAAAAAAATGTTTTGAATAATACTGTACTGATAGAAAAAATTAATTCTTCTCAGATTACAAGTTATGTTTTTTCACTCCTGCTCACAAAGTCATCCCTCACCAGATACAAAAAATAATGCCATAGGAAGCTTGCCCAAATCAAAGATATGATACCACTTGTAATGAAATTACTTGTATGTTCATATAAAATGATTATATACCACATAAAATAAGCAAATATGAGAGATCACATAACAATAATTGATAACAAAGTTAAATACTGGATAATATAGTAAAGCATAATACCAATACCTCCAAAATAATACAATAAGAGCATAATACTTAATATAATGATCAAATACTAACCAATACCTCCTATATATAGTCTACTTAAGCATGGTTATTCCATAGGCCAACCTAACTAATAACATAGAGAAATGTAACAAGAATATAAAAGAGGTATGTAAACCACATGTCAGCCACACATATCCCTAGACATGTCAAAGGTTAAGGGCATATCAAACAGATGTGATAAGGAGTTGGATACTAAAAGGAACTAAAAGGGAAATCTAAGGATGGTTTTAGGTAGTTAAGGTATAAAGGGATCTATATTGGTGATGGTATTGCATTGGTATTGGGGCCTACCCCTTCACTTCATAATCCTATAGTGACAATGGTGTCAGGTAATTTTCCAATATATACCATCAACCATGTATTTATATACGACCAAAAAATTGAGTTGGATTCCCCCTTCATGATGAAATCCAAATAGGTAGACCTCGGGTAGAATTTGTTTAATATTTTTTGATATTATGTGGTTTGAAAGTTTGTGAATAAAGTAAAAAAATTTTGACTAAATTGATAAATTAAAATTTCCTATTTAGTATATGTGTGCTACTCTAAGAAAACAAGTAGAAAAATGAAGGATGAGTTAATTACTAAAAATATTATTTAACTCCTTTGATTGAAGAGTATAGGGTCAATTTAGATGATTGAGTATGCAAACATTATATAACATAATTGACCTAGTTGATTATGTTCTATTTATTGAAGAAAAGGCCAAAAAAACACAACTAAATGAATTGACTAAGTCTCTTAGGCCAGAAATCAAGATACATAACTAAGTTGATCTAGTCAACCTAGTTCACTATAGGGTTATATTTTTATAGATTGGAAAATATGAAAAATAGGATTGTAATGAAGAAAAAATGACCAAGATAGTGGGGATGAACCTGATGATTTTAAAGTTGCTAAAATTGTTGATTGTATACTATGCCATCTAGATGAAGATTTTGAACCTTATAATAGATTCAACTAGGTCAACTGAGTCTAAAAAACTATATGTAAATAATCAAATTGATTTAAGTGGATCGATCAAGTTACTTGTGGTTGAATATGACCTACATAAATAAAAATAGAGTTGATTGGATTGAATGTGTCTTAAACATGTACACAAAAAGTTAGAATGAGTCGATAGATTTGATCCAGTGATGTAAAAATGAAATAATTAATAAATTATAATAATGAAGGTGTGAAAGAAAAACTAAAAGTGTTAGTTCACACTAGGTTCAATATAATATATGACAATAGAAAGAGAAGCTGATTTATAAATCAATCCTAGTTTAGAGAAGATAAATCACACTAGCCCTTTCATTTATTGGGACATTTATACAATTATGATCATGACAAATATGGATTTGATAGACCTAAATAAGGGGACTCTTACCACACAACATCACTAGAGAGGGTTCCAAAGCATCTAGTCAAGCAATACCATGTAATAACCCTAACTATGTCATATGGTTTCAAAAAAAGTAAATGGAAATCTAAAGTAAATCTAATCTAGTGCTCACCAAAGCTTATGGAAAAAATGGGGATAATAGACATGTAAAAAATAACTCTAATCAAGTTAATATAGTGGTAATACTAATGCATGGAGAGAAATAAATTCACAAGCCATTACTTATGTTACTTTTATCTACCAAAATAGATGAATAAGAATTATGAATACTTACCTTGAAGATGAACTCATTGAGGCTCAATCTCTCCCTTGGAAAATGGTGTTTTGCAAGAGGTTGTTATGGTTTGTAAGGTTCACAAAGATAAGCCATTTTTAAGATATATGACATCTCTTATGCATCCAAGACTTTTCCATAAGATGAAATTCTTCTCTCCAAGTTTAAAATGTAATCAATGACTCCTCGAGTAGAATGGTGGAAGAGTAGATTATAAAGAACTATACATGAATGATTATTTATATCTATCTCTAATGAAAATGGATAAAAGGATGTGTTTATATATTTGGATCTAACCCTAAACTCTTCCAAAATTTTAACTGACACAGTCAGCCTAGTCGACCCAGTTCTTTAAGAAATAAAGTATTTAGGGCCCAAACTAAGTCAACTGGGTCAGCCTAGTCCTTTAATGTGCTCATTTATAAGAATAAAGTCAGCGCATGCAATATGTTCAGTGGATGACAAAAATAAGTTTTGGCTTAGGTAGGGGTTATTTTGGGTGGTGTTTTATTATTTTTGAGAAACTGGTGTTTAGTTCCTAAACAATAAAGGGTCTAGAATAAGGGAAAAAATATAGTAAAATATAGATTTACATCAATTTAATCAAATCAATTGTATAGGGAAAGAAGAAAACTTATCTAGAAAAATAGGCTATAATAAATGATTCAGGAGTTGGAAACTATGGTGTAAGATAGGGAAGATGTCAAAAATATGGATCTATCTTTCATTTTATAAAATGATAAGAGCACTAAAATAAGACACCCTGGGGTCTGGTGCTATAGTCCTTTTCTACCATTGTTGTCCTAAAGACTTGAGTTTTTTGGGTTTTGTCTACTATCTTTGTGTGAACTTGTATATGAAATTTTAGGGGCTAAATGTTGACAAAGCTCACTATAGGTCCATTTCAATCTCAAAACCCTAGGTCTATCTACATATATGAAATAACAAATACATTAAAAACATAATGGGGAAAAACTAGGTTAGGGGAAATATGATTGTATAATATATAACCCTTACTATCCTAATTACTGCCTACATTAACTCTTAATACTAGGGTCTCATATCAAATGTATTTCTCCCTTAGGGAACATGCATAATCAATGTGCACAGTTGATGTAAGAATGAAATTTCACCTAGGTCCTTCCTTGATCAAGCATGCAAGTCTATGTGTGATGTAGAATGATGAGCTATACTGTTGACTGATTTTTATTATGTACTATGCCAAAGTAGTAAGTGCTAGATATAAAATGCCTTGTGTAGTCCTTTATATAGGAGACTCTTTATTTCAAATTTGAGAGCTTTATCCACATTTGGATGACATTAAAAAACTTAAAGATGAAGCTAAGAAAGAAGTTTAGACTCATTAAGAGAGGGAAATTGACTGTTGGGACTCAAAGTGACATTGAATAAGAGTGCTAGAAATGAACTTCTGATGGTCCAACATTGTAATCCAATCACGACACTCTTATCCTATGAGCTCAAGACCTGGGGGGATAGAATTAGCATGTGAAATCTAACTTGGCTAAGGTGGAATGACTATTTGAAAGGCTCAAGATGACTGGGAATAAGCAAAAAGGTGACTCAATCTTGAAACAAGACCAAGATGAGTAAAATGAAAGACATGGCTAAATGTGAACAAGGCTCATATTCTCTAGTCAAAGTCTCCTATGAAAGGACTGTGAAAAGACATGTTATGTGTGATTGCTTGACCAATCTAGGGTGTATAAACTTTCCTCCATTTTATTCTAGTGATGTAATGAAATGAAGTACTAGAGTAAAAGAAAGAAGGAATGCATACCTAAACCTACTTGCATAGAGATAAAATTACTACAAAGGGTCCAACTCACTTCCTAGCCAGGGAAGTGGATGGAGAGCTGGATAGTGCCTGGAGAATGAAGGAATCCTTGACATGGATGCCCCTGTACTAAATTTGGATGTGGAATCTATGTAACATGGAGGAAGTTAATGATTTCCCTCTTATTGAATCTGAATGGAATGAGAAATGCTCAAAGGCCCAAAAATAATGTCTGCTCTCTACCCACATAAACTCATGTAATCTGAAATGTGTGTATAGAATATATATACTATGAAGAGAAAAATCTATCATGCCCCCACTTTAGATATCTAAACTAGAACTAAGAAATGCTCAGAATCTAAAACCCAATGTTTGTATTCTATCCCACTCAAACTTGTGTAGTTTAGGTCTGGGTAATATAATAAACCAATAGCTACAAATGACTATGTGGTCTAACTTGGTGACAACCTAGGTACAACTAGGTGTAATCTAAAATTTTAGTCAATGTGTAAGAAGAGAATGACATGTCTTACCATTTCATTTGTATAATCTTAGATGATGAAGAACATGAACATCTGTGCCATGCCCCTAAATATAGTATGTGAGTGATGCATATGTATAATCTAGTAATCTATATAACCACATATGATATGAATTATCATGCCATACCCCATGTGAAAAACTAGAGATCCAAACACTATGCTTTGCACTAAGCCTATAATCTGCTATCTAGTCTTATAACTGTGTCATGATGTATGAAGCTATAGGTGTGAGACATGTACTAATGTACATGCCCCCAAATATGGTATCTGATTTTGAATCTATATCGAAGTCACTAAGAATCCATATATTTTAAAACACTGCATCTGAATAGTTTATGTATCTATAAGCTAAAATAGCTATGGATCCATATGATCTGAACCACTCTAAATGGTTTATGTATCTATAAACTAAAGGTGTCTCCTTTTGAATATATTGAATGATGCTGAGTGACCCATGTAATCTAAATCACTATATATTTTGATTGATTTGAGTTAAATTTGATAATCTGACTACTAGAGGTGTAAGAACCATGGTGTATCCACTTATAAAAGTGGATGGGTATGCTAGGTAAGTGTAGGAATAGGAATAGTTGGAATGATGCCCCTATTTTGGGGAGAGGGAAAAAATGTATGATAGAGGAGGTTGATCCAAAAGTGATGAATAGTGGAAGAATGATAGAAACAAGGTTGGTATAGTTTGAATTGATTGAGAAGTTGTTTGATTGATTAGACTGAGTTGTTGAAATTGGAACAAGTTTTGATTGATGATGATCAAGACATGTGCTTGGGTGTAATATAAATATGGATATGTGCATGCCATAGTAGGCAAATGAAGTAGTAAGATATTGTAGCTAATATGATGTCAAAGGTATCATTGTCATGATTCCATAGAAGAAAATGGTTTGAAAAATAGAGTTACGATGTTCTAGTTCTGGGCAAAATGGTATTTTTCTTTGGATGAAAAAGTTGTTGATATAGGAAAATTGAATTGATTCTTGATTCATTTGTGCATTGACTAGTTTGAGATTTGGAGCTCTAGAGTGAGAGATATGCCAAGGAGATGAGCACCTACTATGACCTAATTCGAGCAGTTGGTAGATTGGATTAAGGTTGGTGGTGATGTTAGCCTAGCAAGTAACTAAAATACATGATTTTAATTTATTCAAAAACCTATTTTTGACATTTTTGAGCTTTTTGAAGAGTCTTATGAAAATTTTCACTAGTTCCAGTGCTCCTATCCAAGAGTTAGTGATATTATCCACTAAGCCTAATTTTTTGAGATTTTGATTTATTACCTATTATTGTTTTAGTTTGGTTGTTTAGTTTAGCATGATTGATATATATATATATATATATATATATATATTTTTTGATGTTTTTTTAGGGTAAGGTATGGATGAGAGAGTTCCTTAGAGGTTAGGTGATGGATACATTGAGGATGTTACCATTGTCTGTTGATGAGAGAATTATCATGGATTTGGTAGGGTTGGGCTATGTATGTGACCTAGGCATAGTGCAGTGGGATAGGTATCTAATTAATACCTTATGTGAGAGGTGGAATGCAAATACATGTACTTTTTGACTTCTTAAAGGGGAGATTACTGTGACTCTAGAGGATGTGTATCATATTTTGCATTAACTGATTAGTGGATGGTGGGTGACATTATAGGATACATGGGTAATGATGTTATTGATTGTACATCCTTGTATTTTGCTAGTGTACCTTTAGGTATACATCAAAAAGGTAGTGATAGTGATGTGTTGTTGTCAGTTATAGTACAATATAGTGTTTTGTGTCTACAAAAGTGGTTGGCCATGTTATTGGCTTTATTTCTTATTGTGGATGGAAGTGAAATGTCAATTGCATATAGGATGCATAGAATTATTTGTAGTGTTGAGGTATATGGTAATATGTTCTTTTGGGGTATGACTATGATTTCCCACCTATACAAGTATCTTTATAGGTTTACATAGGAGGTATTCAGTGGTGGTGTGAGTGTAACTGCTTTATTGCATTGTTGGGCTTATGAGCACATACCAATTATGTGACAATTGGATTACCTAGGCTAGAGTGGGCACATCCATGGCCATTTGGGGAATGATGGATGAGTACATTAGCTATCTGATCTCTTGGGATAAATCACTATATATAATTTTTAGATATATTGGTGGCTCATGATATCATATAGAGGCCCTACAGAGTATTTCCTAGGTGGGCTAAGGATAGAGTGTAGTTACGGTATATGAGGGTCAATTATTGGTTACATGACCACTGGGTAATGTATGAATGCTTTTAGATGAGCACATGAAGAGATAGTTTGGGGTACCACAAGATGTGCCCCTAGTAGCATGGGTATGGGTGAGGAGTGCATGAGCACTGGTAAGGGTAGGATCTCATGAGAGGCCTACTGAGGTTGAGCTAGCACCATTACCTTTGGATGCATAGGATGTAGCTATAGATATTCCTGAAGTAGATGATGTTGGATGTATAAAGGCATATACCACATGGTGGGATAGGCATTGGTGGGTTCCATTATATCTTGTTGATGGAGGGGATGCTCCTAAGTATGAGGATCATATACTAACCTAGATGATGGGAGGTAAGTAGCAATTATATTTTAACCATGTATAAGTTTGTGCTTGTTTAGTTTAATTTAAAATTATATATCTAATGTAGTGTTGTTATTTATGTGTAGGTAGAGTGGGAGGTGACTAGGATAAAACATAGGCTAGGGAAGGAAGTGGAGATAATGGATTCTGGGAGACCATCATCGAGTCGACACTTTGAGAGATCACACAACATGTTCCTAATGATGTAATAGAGGAGGGTTTGATAAAGTGAGTGATAGTGACAATTGGTGCTTATGCTCATTTGTTTGATAGAGATGCTATAGTGACAACTCATATGTTAGAGTAGTGGGAGAGAGAGATGAGTTAAGGGATGAGCTAAATAGGCATAGGATGCCCCCACCTAATTTTGGATCAGTGAATATGAGGATTATGGATGAGTATATGAAGCTTTAGAGGTGTTATATATAATTATGTGAGGATCATGGTCAGCTACTAAAGTGAGTGAGTCATCATAAGAGGCATTTAGGAGTTCAAAGAGGTATGGGGCCATCTAGTGGTAGAGTGAATTATGGGACCAGTACTAGTGGAGAGAGTGAGACTGAGAGTGAGGGCATGACACCCATTCATGATTGATTATATTTTGATATGATGTATATGATTTGAAAACTCATTCTATATATATATATATATATATATATATATATATATGGATACTAGTTTTGATTTCAACTCATGTGTACCATGTTTTATATATATATATATATATATATATATATGGATACTAGTTTTGATTTCAACTCATGTGTACCATGTTATGGAATTTGAAATATATCATTATACTTATTAAAAATGGTTGATTAGAAATAGTTATTTTTGTATTGATTTTGAGGTTGCGTATGTTTTGGAAAAATGTTGCTTGTGATGTGATTTTGATTTTTCATGATATGTTGATAAGTGTGATGGTAGGTTTGATTTATAATCATATGTGAGCAAAAAATTTATTGGTTTTGTAATTTGGAAATTGATTTGATAAAATGAGTTGGTCTAAGATTAGTAAGGTCTAGATTTGGATAATTTGGTTTGGTGAAGGATGGCTATTCAAAACTAGGAATGCTATTTATTAGAAAAAGGGGATTCAAGAGAGAATTCTATGCTCAATTAATTGAGAGTGGCTCAAAAATACAAAGTCTAGCCCTTTGGCTCCATCATTTCCCACTAAGTGAAGCTATGTCGTCATGCATGTACTAATCAATGTTTGGATTGTGTCTAATCCTTCTGAGTAGGTGGCTCAAAAATACAAAGGTTGGTCCTTTGGCTCCATCATTACCATGCTAAATGAAGATATGAACTAATATAAATATGAATGTGTGTTGTATATCTATTTAAACCTTGATATCTAATTGAATAAGTGCCCATACTACTCATGCTATGTAGGAACATATGTTATATCTAATACTATCTATTGTACACTAACTATAGATGCGCATAAAGACTCTAACAAATGTAACCTTATTAGATGTGTAAATGAAGCTATATTCTATGAATAAGGCTCATCTATCTACAATTGTAGTGGATTACTATGTGAAATAGTACCCTATGACCTCTAGTGTGATGCATATGACTGAGTGATAGATTGAAATGGAGTTGAAACCTATGATGGTGACTCATTTAATCTCAATCATAGTAGGTTTCTATGTGAAATGGGTCTTAGAAATCTTAGTCATAGTGAATATCTCTCTAGAGTAATAATCTCTAATGTGGGTTCATTTAAGCTTAATCATAGTGGGTTGCTACGTGAGATAGGACCCAAAAACTTAGCCGTAATGAATATCTCTTTGGAGTGGTACTTTAATGTAGTACCTCTAACTGTGCTAGATATATATATGGAATTGCACTATGTATTACTTAGAATATAGTGCTATATGTAGGTTACTCTCATTTTACTAGTTTCTAAACCTTTTGAATAGGTGGAATAGGAGATCTCCTATGAGGCTCTATCTTAGAACCTGCATTACTCTCATGATGAGTGATCGATGATTATTATGTAAGGAATGACTCAGTCATCAATTAATTAGGTCTATGGTTATATGATAGAGGAGATATCAGTGCCCCCTATGTGAATGCTATGATGTAATTATCAACACATCTATTAATGCAATCTTTGAGTCCATAACAATCATTATCTTTGTGTTCATGGATATGATGATAGTTATAAAAGGGCTGATGTGGATGTCTATGTAAGAAATGTGGATCTCATCGATGAGTAGAAGGTAATGTGATTAACCTCCTATCTAGTAGTGATAATAATATGGCACATGGGCTATCCTACTCTAAATCAAACTATAATGGTGCCTTGCTATTATTATCTATAGTGTATACTATAGGTTATGATCTAAAAACTAGCTCTCTATTTTTAACTAGTTACTTTTATGGTTGAGGTCTCCTATCTTGTTTAGGACATGGTGGATGCTATGTGCTAGGAGATATAGATGGAGGTACTACTATGAAATCTAGAGTAACGCAATCAATTGAATTTACGTCAATCAATCCCAATTCTTTTCTAAGGCTAGAACTATATAGCATAAGTGCCTAAAAGAGGATTTTGTTTGATATAATAGAGGATCGAGGAGAGGTTGACAAAGCCCCTTAATAAAGATATGTTAAATCTCTAAATATTCATGTTTGTAGATTAATCTTAACATGTGCATCTTGAATTGTAAGATATAATCACTAACTAGATTTGAAGTATTCTGATTGAATGTGACAAGTTTCTCATATGTAACATGAGGACCCATGTTTGCTATGTAATATATGAAAAATGCCTCATCTAAATCATCATATGTGTGTAAGGAGACAATGGAGAGTAGATGAGAGAACCAATTTTGTGCTTCCCCCACTAATGTCTGCTGGAACAATTTTAATAGAATCAAATGACTCACATGAGATGGTAAAGCCTTCCAAAAAGATTGAAGTTATACAAATGGATATTTGATTCCATCAAAGTGAGGCAATGATGGTATCTAAAAATTCTTAGGCAATGAATTGTTTACTAATTTGTTCATTTTTTTCATTTTTCATAAGAGAATGAGGTGAAAAGTATCTTTCCCATTTATCAAAACTATTTTCTTTAGAGGAGGGAATAAAAGAGATAGGTTTGAGAGAAGAAGATGCATCTACTTTTTCTTCGCTATCAATTTCACATGTATCATCATATTACTCATTAAAATAATAGTAATTATCTTCATTGTAAATGAAATCATTTTCCATATTTTTAGCTAATGTGCAATTTTGAAAATTTGTCCATGCATTGTCATAATTATGAGAAAAATTTGGAAATTGATCTATGGGATGAGAGGGAAGTGCCTTAGTGGCCATTTTATTTATTTCACCAAAGAGAATATATAAATTTAATATTAAGAAAATAAATGCAAAAATAATCACTAACATAGAGATTTTTAAAATATTTTTTACAATCTAAACAATTTGCAAAAAATTCAAAATATTTTTCTTAAAATTGCAAGGAAGAAAGGCTTGGGGTTTGAGGACCTAGTTTGGAAATCTAGGGTTTTTGGTTAGGTTTTTAGAATTTTTGAAAATTATTATAACAATTTTAATTATAATAAAATATTTTAATATAATTAATGCATACAAATTTATACAAAAATTTGAAATTAAATTTGTGGACAAAATTTGAAGGAAAAACCCTACGTATACTTAAGGTTTTAGATTTGTTTGAAGTATGGCAGGTTCACCAAATGTTTTGTTATCTTTGAGAAAATAGTGTTAAGTTATTAAATAATAAAAGGTCTATATTAAGGTAAAAAATACATTAAAATATAGATTTACATCAATTTAATCAAATCAATTATATAGGGAAAAAAGTAAACTTATCTATAAAAATAGGTTGTAACAAATGATTCAGGAGTTGGAAACTATGGTGCAGGATAGGGAAGATGTTAAGAATTTGAATCTATCTTTTATTTTATGAAAGGATAGGAGAACTAAAATAAGACACCCTAGGGTTTGGTGCTATAGTCTTTTTCTACCTCTATTGTCCTAGAGACTTGAGTTTTCTAGGTTTTTTTCATTGTCTTTGTGCGAACCTATATATGAAATTTTTGGGGCTGAATGTAGATAGAGCTCACTATAGGTCCATTTCAATCTTAAAACTCTGGGTCTATCTACACACATGAAAAAAAAATACATTAAAAACATAAGGGGGAAAACTAGGTTAGGGGAAGTATGATCACATGATCTAGAACCCTTGTTGTCCTGATCATTGCCTATATTAACCCTCAATTTTAGGGTCTTAGATCAAATATAGTTATCCCTTAGGGAGCATACATAATCAACACACATGTTAGATGCAAGAATGAACTTTTTCCTAGGCCCTTCCTTGATCAAGAATGCAAGTTTATGTATGATGTAGAATGCTGAGATATACTATTGACTAATTTTTATTATGTACTATGCCAAAGTAGTAAGTGATAGATATAAAATGAGTTGTGTAGTCCTTTATATAGGAGACTCTTTATTTCAAATTTGAGAGCTTTATCAATATTTTTTTGACATTGGAAAACTTAAGGATGAAGCTAAGAAAGGGGTTTGGACTCATTAAGTGAGGAAAATTGACCATTGGGACTCAAAGTGACATTAGATAGGAGCATTGAAAATAGACACCCTAGTGTCCAACATTGTAGTCCAATCCCAACACTCCTATCCTATAGGCTCGAGACCTAGGGGGATGGAATTTTCATGGGAAATATGACTTGGCTGAGGTGGAATGATTGTTTCAAAGGATTGAGATGTCTAGGAATAAGTAAAAAGGTGACTCAAGCATGAAATAAAACCAAGATGAGTAAAACAAAAGACATGGATAAATGTGAACAAGGATCATATTCTCCAGTTAGAGTTTCCTATGAAAGGACTATGAAAAGACATGATATGTGTGGTTGCTTAACCAATTTAGGGTGTATACATGTGGTGAATTAATTGGAAGAGTGTGAAAGGGAGGTGTCAAATCTTAAGGATATGTATAAGATATATTTGTTTTGGTTTTATGTGGTGGTATAAGTAACAACAATATTGAGAAGCACCAATGGTATGGCCACCCCTTTATTGATACACCCTTTAAGGCATGCACTTAGAGAGATTAAGTCTCAACAGGTTCCATAAATAGATTTTTTAATTAGTAATTGATAAAGTTTAAAAATATTATGTCTATACACTTTGAAACTACTCTAAGCAATCCTTAAAAATATGGACTATTCACTAGTTTCCCTAAAGGGTTAGTCACATTTGTGACTCTCATATCTCTCAAAATTTCTATAGCCTCTTTTTATTGATTGGTAAACTCTGCTACCAAGGCTTTCCCCTATTGGTGCTAATTATAGGCACTGTCTCTTCTAAGAATCACATAATTTAAATCCCATACAAATTATTTTGAAATCATCAAGTTTAAGTGATTGTAGGCACTATTTATGACACATGATATGAAGAAGTTAAGACTTTTTTCCAATTCTTTCAATTGGTTCCAAAAATTTATCACCCTTTCCCATTGAGGCTATGACTCACCCTTAAATGTCCTTATAGTGTTTAAGATGTCATATAACTTGTTTTATGTACTATGAATATTGTCTATTATTTATCTTAGGGCATGAATAATTTGCCTCTAAAGGAGCCTATGTCTAGCTTTTTCCTAACTCATGTACATTTATTTCATGGCCCCCATTTTTGTATCCAAAAAAAAAAACAAAAATATTATACATATTCATCAAGATCATTGGGGTTCTTTTTATATTTATTTTATAAGGGAAATAAATTCTCCCTTTGCTTTAATATTAATTTTTCCCCTTTCCTATCCACTATATTTTTATCTTCCTCACCCTCTATATGGAGCCACTTTTATTATCAAAACATGTGTTTATCATTGGAAATTATGTAAGGAATAGGCACATTTTATATTTTTTTAATATCTTGAGATTATTTTAACCAAGAATGGATAATGAGTTCTCCTTGCTCTTTAGGATGACTATTCTATGCATAGGTGGTGGGTGGAAAAAATCCTAGTGGAAGTATTGAAGCACTTATTTGAATTGACACTTGAATAGGTGGTCAACTAACCCTAATCCATCTTAAGACATCCCTCTAGGGTGTAGTATCCACGACATATCTTGTTTGTCCTAGAGTCTTTAAAACTATCATAATAGAAGACTTGATTGAGTAGAATAAGGAATGGACATGTCCAATTGGGTGGATAGATTAAAAGATGAAGGAGATGCTCAGGGATCAAAAAATGTAAATAGACACCAAGTATTCAAAATTAAATCTCCTATTGGGGGATTAGGGTTTAATCATTATTGAGGCTATGGTTGAAGGAATTAAAGAATCAAAAGAATCATAGGTTTATGGCCCTTTTTTCTCAACACGAGCATGGTCATATAATGTCTTGGTTTATAAATAATATTTATGCAATGATTCAAATGGAGGAAGGGGATAGAAATTGGACTAGTAGATGACACATTTACCATGTGATTATTTATAATTATAATGTAAGGAGTGAGAGAAGACACTACCTTATTCAAAACTTACCTTTCTTATTCAGTAAGAATATATATTGTTTTGACTAAAAATTGGCATATCTATTAGAGTGGATGATATTTTAATAGTAGTTTCAGGGGAGGAACTTGGAGTTGTGATCACAAGTACATGAGTAAGTCCCAAAGTAGGGGATTTTTTCAATACAGATTATACATTTGACTCTAATGTCTTATCTTCCTCCAATAATTTGGTATCTACCAAATTATTATTTTCTTTCCTAACTTCTTCATCTTATGTATCTATTAATTTAATTCATTCCATATATTCACCATATCCTAATATTTTTTTACCTCCAAATTGATTTTTTTCCACTTCATCTTCATATAATTATTTAAAAATTTATGTGTCCTCTTTAGGTTCTGTGTCCTCTTCAAATAACCACTCTCCTTCAGATGGATACTCTCCCTATTCATTTTTATCCAACACTTGGATAAGATCCATTTCCTTTAATTCATTTTTTGATCCCTCATTTTATTCCTCTAATTCCTCATATAGAGGGCCCCTCTAGTGATTATACTTTTAGTAGGTATTTATTCTATATGCACATTTCAAGGAGATATAAGAGGAGTCTTGGGTTTTCTCTTGTAATTAATAAGGGGAAACTGAGTAGAAATAGGGCCATGACCTAAAATGGATGGAATGGAAGATGTGGTAGGAGGTGAAGGAATAAAAAATATAGGTGGTGGAGTGAAAAAATAAATCCACCAAAATTAAAGAATATTTTCTTGTTGAACCATGATCAATGGAGACATAGGTGCCGAAAAAATTCCTCTTGCTTGTCCACATGTAGGAAGTGATGTCCTTGTTGTTGCTATGGGGAGATATATTATAGCTATTAGTTGAGGGTTTGGGAGTCCCTTAAGGATGTTATTCCTAATTTGGGGATCCATCTCCCCTTAAATGATACCTCTTTATTATGGAGAGGAAGGTTGACCATGCTTTGGTAATGATTGAGCTTGAGGATAGGGACATTGATGGCTTGTGTCTTTGTTTGCCTCCACTATTTTATTTTAAAATTTCTTAGTGATTAAAGGATTATATTAGATTGCGTAGGCCACTATTATTGAAATTTTATGTTGATTCATGTAAGGATAAACCTCTAAACCATCTATAATATTGATCAATATTTGATCATGTTCAAAATTTTTACAACCTTATAGAATATGAACTCTCTTTTTCCTAAGGTAATTAAGATATTCCTTTACCCTATTTCTAGGGTCCCAATCTTGGTATTGTGCTTGATTCAAACCATAATGGGCCTTGATCTTATAGATTAAACTAAGGTGCCTCCTCATTAAGTATTGAATTTGGCCGATGGTCACAGGGGTCTTGTGGTAGTACCCTTGGTGTTTGGAACCAAGATCTTCATCCACACTATTATATATTTGATATAATATATCTCTTACTCTAACACTTTATCAGGTACATAACAAATTAAATTTAGAGGAGTTTCCTTAGTTCCTTTTATTATGATTATAGTGAAAATAGGATAATAACAATAGTCTCCCTTTTTTGAAATGTTTATTATTATGTTTTTAGAGAGTTTGGGCATAGGGTGCCCATAAATGGATTGGTACACTTTTAGGTATACGTCTTCTACAATTTTATTTATTTATTTTCTAAACCTATAAACATACAATATGGAACAGTCATCATAGACCCTATTATTTACACATTCTGTAGATGGTTCCCAAGGTTGTTCATAGGTTATGTGCACTATTCCAATATTTGCATCCATTATATAGGACATCATATAGAAAATCCCATCATATGGCCTTTCATCAATTTTGAACATCCATGCCCTGAGATGGATACTAATAAATTCCTCAAATGGCATAATTTTATTATAAGTCAAAAATATGTCTAACAAGGGTACCCATTCATGTAATGGGTAGCTAAAAGCTCTTGTAGACATTAGTTTCAGGGAGAGGTGTCAACATAGTATAGTGCAGAAGGAAACCAACATCGGCAGGTGTGAACTGAAGACAACCAACATCGGTAATCGGTTCCAGGCAGACCTGATGCTCTAGTAATTTGATTGAGCTAATGAGGATAGGGACATTGATGGCTATATTGTAAAAGTCTTTGTTTGCCTCCACTATTTTATGTTGGCTTCTTTTGGAATCTAATTTCTTAGGTGATTATAGGACTTACTGGCATTAGACTAGTTGAGGTGAAGATCTTTTATATTTGAGTTGATTGTTGGGACAGAGAGAGAGAGGGAAGAAGGTCTTAAGGTGTGGCAAGCCTTTGAGGTGGAAGAAGAAGTATTTCTGAAATTTTATGTTTATTCATGTTCTAATTACTTATTGGACAAACCTAATAAACATATATATACTATAATATTCTGGTTATCAAAATTTAGATCATGTTCAAAATTGAATAACACGAATTCAACCAGTAGAAGATACAGTGTGTATGAAGATGTTGCAGGGGTTGTTGCACATCTCTATAAAGTAGAATCTTGGTTTACAGATTATTTTACCTCTTTCCATGTAGCTCGAAATAGAGCATCTTTTCATGGGTATGTCTTTAGTAATTATTTAGGATATTCCTTGAAATTACCCTATCATTCTAGGGTCCTTCAATCTTGGTATTGTGCTTGATTCAAACAGAGATGTGGCTTTATAACATGGGCCTTAAGATAGATATCTTTGATAAACTTAAGAACTTTGGTGTTCATGGAGGAGATGACAGACAGAGATCAGCTGAGAGGACTGAATTATTCTGAGCAAGGCTGTGCTAATTTGAATAGTACCCAAAAAGAGCTCATGGGTAAAAATTCTTCACTCACAGGTGAACACAGGTACCGGCATCGATCAGGAGGAACTGACATTGAACAGACAGGCACCAACATCAGTCTTGTAGATTAGCAGAGTAAGTGGTGTCGAGTAGCAGGAACCAATGTCGGTCATACAATGACCAACATTGGTAATAGGTAACCAAGATATTCATCGGTGGATAGGGTCACACCAGTTATATATTTGATAATATATCTGTCTTACTCTAACACATTTATTCTTAGGTACATAACAGGAAGATGTGAAGAAGTAATGCAGGTAGAATCTAGAAATAGTGGGAGCTTGGCATGATGAGGAGTGTGAGTCCTTGGAGAAGAAACAAACAAGAGTTTGTTGGTAGAGTTGTCCTTTTATTATGATTATAGTGAAACTAGGATAATAACAATAGTCCAAAGCAGGGCTCCCTTTTTTGAAATGCATTATTATTATGTTTTTGCTAGAGAGTTTGGAGCTATAGGTTAGTTCAGCCCAAAATAAATGGAGATTTTTGTCTCTAGTGGGAGCTGATGTGAATCAGGTGTTGGCGAGGTTCATTACGTGGGATGAAGAATTGGTAAGCACACCAAGGGCTAGATAGTTCAAGCTAAGCTTAGAACAGGGTTTAAAATCATAAGGTCTGGTCTACCTGAATTTTCCCATTTATTTTGGAGCCAATTCATGGAAGAAGTACTGGAGGGCAGTTCAGTGGATTCTCAGGTATCTGAGAGGGACTAGCAGCAGGTTAACTTGTTATGCAGGGTTAAGGTCTTCACTACATGGAGTTGTAGGTTTAGATGCGGCAGGTTACTCATGACAGGGAAGGCATCACAGGGTGTGTGGTGGGTGGTCTTCAAGATGGAGCTTGAAGAGGGATACAAGCCAGTAAACAAATTAGATGGTTATAGGTATAGGTACACTACTCCATGGGAGATTGTTAGGTTATGGAGCTCCCATTGCAGACATGGAGGAGGTTGCTGAGTTCCAGGGAGACCGACGTCGGCATAGTATGTTGCAAAAGGAACCAACATCGGCAGGTGTATGAAGATAACTGGCATCTATTCATTGGTCAATATGTCGGTTGCCTGTGTGTTCTAGAACTCGTTGCATTAGTTTTGAAATGAGTGTTTGCACTATTATAGTCTTGAGTTGCATAATTATTGTAATTAATATAATTATTGTATGCCTCATGGGCTGTATTATGGCTAGAGAGTAAGAGAGCAAAATTTTCATTAGTGCCACAGTACCAAGTGTGGGTACTGGTTTGGAAATCATTCTTCATGTATTTATGATCTTGGTTAGTGGGTGTGCATGGCTTCTTTTAGAGATCTACAATGGTGAGTACTAGTGATTTGCAGGTAACAATAGAGAGTATGAGATCTACTTGGAGTACAGTTGTGTACTTGGTGTACTGGCAGCGTGTTACTGACTGGTTGAGGTGAACATCAATTCTATATTTGAGTTGATTGTTGGGACCGTCTTGAGGTGTGGCAAGCCTTTGAGGTGGAAGAAGAAGTGGCATCTTCTTTATTGTATTTTCTTCTGAATTATTAATACAATTGGTATTGTCTCTCATATCCTGTGTTGTTTCATATTTCTAGTTACTTATTGATTCTGGTATAATTCCATGTTTATTGCTAATAAAAAGGTAATCATATATATACTCTTAAGGGAGAGTAGGATCATGACATATTATAAAATCCATACATGTTTCTCAATGCCATGGATATTCTAATTCCTCACTTAAATTTGATTATGAGAATCAAGGAAATAACACCTTGAATATTCAACTTTTCACCTTTCTCTATCCATTTCTTGAGTTTACCTTCAACTATGTTATGTTCTAACCAAACATTGGATGTGACTTGGTTACAAGTTATTTTATGGATTAGAAGGCATAAATACCTTTCAAAGGCTTCTTCAGAAATATAGGTGACCACATTTTTGTGAATTTTAAAATGTAAGCAATCCATGATAATAGTACCATTAAGAAATAAATATATATTTCACTACCATGTTGTGTAATCCCATTATTTTGACTAGTAAGAAATCATCCATGTATCTTCTCCTATTCTTGTCCAATTGGTCATGGGTTGAATATGGTTTCATGCCATCTATCTCATCCTAGAGGGAAAAGTAATGAGGGAATGGTAATGTTCCTTTGTCAATGACTCATCTAAATAATCAGTCCTCTTATGATCAAATATAAAGAGGGAGGCTAGTTATATGCTCCAGATAAGGAAACCATTGTTATATTGTATAATTTATTATAAGTTATCTAGATTGATTCAAAAGTTTACTAGCAATAAAGTTAAGGATTTTGATAACCTGGTGGCTCAAATTCATAGTTTGGAGTTCATTGATTAATGGAAAAGTGATTTTATGTCCTTAGGATTTTTCCTATATCCCTTAAATCTTGAGACTTGAATGCCTAGTTCATGTTAAGTTAATGCAACAACATATTCTAACTATATTTTCCATTTTGATTTGAAATTTGTAAGTCATCTTTGGTGGGTGTATTTTACATGTGTTAAATTTTCATTCATCATGAATGCTTAGTAATCATCAAAATCCAAGCATCTAATTATTGTGTATCAACTTTTTCCTATCTATCAACTCTTGCATTTGTATTCTGGCTATGCAACTCTGAGATTTTGATACCTGTTTCAATATTGATTACCTAGGGGAATTTATATTTTCATAGTTATAATTTTTATGCTTAGTGGGGTGTAAATTAATGAGATTTTTCCACTTGGCATGATCTTGAGGACCCATGGCTATTTAAAATTTGAACTACATATTTATTCTCGATAGGCACCACATGCATATGATGGTGCCACATGGAGGAATATCAAAGCTTTAGGGTTCATAGAAATTTGACATTGTTCTTTTGAATAATAAGATCTGAGTTAATGAGATCACACCACATCAATAAATCTTAACCCTCTGGAGACTCTGCTATATTTTAATTTTGTACCTTCCTATTAACAAGTTCTAGGCTTTCAAGATGATGACACATGGATGGTCCTTAGGGTTTTAGAGAAAATAAAAATATATAAATGTAACTTCAAATGATAAGCTCTGATTCAATGAGATCATGCAACATGGATGACTCTTAACCTTCCTAAAACTTATAAATTTTGATAGTTACTTGGTATTGTTAGGCTCTGGGGTTTTGAGATCATGCCATGTGGATGACTCTCAGTGTTTTGGGGAAATAAGACCTTATCATTATATATTTGAATAGCAAGATTTAGGATTATGAGATGATAACATGTGGATGGTTCATAAGGATCCAAAAAACTTAGATAAGTCCTTGTATTATGGTCCTATTTATATCGAATAAATGTAATCATGCCATGTGGAGTAATCTCAAGGCTCTGTGGATGTTTGAATATTGACTATGTACTTTCCATGACTAGCTCTAAACTGATGAAACCATGCGACTCGTATCAATATTAGGAATATAAATATTAGGTTAAGGAAGTAGGCTTAGTGGTTAAACTATATACTGTGAGCATTTGTGATGTCATTGCATGGATATTTCTTAGAGTTTTGAAAGTATTTATTGAACTTTTACCTTGGGAACTTTGAATCATTGAGATGCAAACACATAGCTAAGAAATATGGGCAAAAACCAAATGTGAAATAAGCCTAATCCTAGAAGCAATCATGTACATATTCTAAAGTTGAAATGCATTAGAATATAACTTTATTAGCTTTGTTAGTTAATAAATCTAAAAATTCAATTTGGAGTAAGCATATTAGATAAGATCAAAGATGATAAATAAAAATTCATCCAATGCCATGCCCAATCTTTGAATTTTCATTTTTAAATGTAAAATTAAACTTGAAAGAACATTATTTTGTATAGATCAATTCAATATTTGGAATTCTAAGGTTCATCTAGGCCATGGATATTTTTTGACAACAATGGGTCCCTATTTGATTGAAACCTTGAAAATGGGGTGTGTTGGGTTACAACAAATAATGACTTAGTAGGAAAATACTTCTGAGTATTCGAGAACTTAGAATATTAGTTAATTTATTATAACAAAATCTCAAACTTATAAGAAAATAATAAATATACCAAATAGTAGAAAGGGAATCTAACTTCCTCATGCAACATACTAACCCTTTTAATTTCTAGAATCTATGTGTGATTATGTGGAATTAATTTTCTCCTTGATAGGAGAGTTTTGATAGAGATCTGGATAAATACTATAGGTTTCATTTGATTTATGGTTTTATAAACAATAAGAAATAAGCTTGGGCATTGCTATGCTACAATCTAAACATCCATAGTCTTGATAGAGATACCTTTGATTCCACTCTACATATTACTCTATTTCCAGCTAGGCATCCATAGCCCCTATAGAGATTACTTGAATCACCTTTTTTCTATAAGTTTGAATGATTATTTAAAAAAATATACAAATGGAACTAGGTTTTGGAACCATGATTGGTTGGGTGCACATATAAGATAACTTATTTTTATTAATACATCACTGTCAAGATATATCCATTTCAATGTTTATTCTCTCTTATCCAAGTTTGAGCATATAATAATGTAATTAATATTTGGAAATGAAAAGTATTTATATATTTTTCATGATTATATCATATAATCTCTCAAAGACATGATTAACTTATTATATGTAGATAAAACTTGATTTCAGTCATAACACATACCTTAATTTGAGAGTTATTAAGTACTAAAAGAACAAATCTTGATGAATGCTAATTGTGCACTTTTTGAATAACCCCCCCCCCCTTTTTTAAGGTATTTTCATGGTTCCATCATAATAAAATTATTGGACTATTCTAAAATTTTAATAAAATTAATTTAGAAAAGAAACTAACTATGAAAGCAATAACTTTATCTAGACAATATAACACAAGGGTTAGTATTGGTTATAATCCTTAACATTCACTAAAAAATAAGTAGTGGCTATATTCATAGTAAATAACATAGTACATAGTATAAAATAATTACTACTCTAACTTTTCTTTATATATATAAACTACCAAATGCACTGTTTAGATATCTCTTTACACTATACCACCTTAAGCGATTACACATGTTATTCTAATTTGTAACTTTTATAATTATTATATGTATCTTATATCTTATATGCTATGATATATCTAATTTATTACAATGTTATGGTATAAATAATGACTCAATATAAAATAACTCAATGGTCATGTCTGTATGAGACATGCCCTTTCTCTAATCTAGTCGTCCTTTGTTTTTGAAAGGCATTATTTCTTATTATAGCGTACAATTAGTAAATTCATGTATTTTGTTATTCTGGAGAAGTGTCATACTAATATGGTAAATAAATCAACTCTAGGGTATATTTGATTTGGTTCTTTGGCTGATAGAGAATCTACCAATATTTGCCTAAGTTTTAAACCTTTTTCTCATCCTTAAGACAACTCCAATTAGTAATAAGTACCAAAAATTATTCAATTCACCTAAGTGTAACAAAAGTTTCTTGTCAAAAATTTTTAATCACAAGGTGGATTCCTCCTTTGCGTAGATGTTTCTCATCCTTTTTCATCATATCCTTGGAAAAAGTATGCCAGTTCAGAAGGAATGCCTTTGCTTCCACAATTTTATCTTCTAAGGCCATGTTTTCATTAGTTTCCATCACTATATCATCCAAGACTAAATACTTTTATATTATTTGAAAGAAATTTTTAGTATCTTTGATTTTTACCTCCATATTTTATATTTGGGTGATTATTTAAGTGCCATAATCCTACATATCGTCGTATATTGATATGTACTAAAACTATTTCTCCTTATACTGTTTATGCACAATATTTTTTCATTCTACCTTAGATGGGATGTGTTGGGTCCCAAAGTTAATTGAGTAAGCATTCCATTATTTTTCCATGGCTTTAAATTCTACCTTCATATCTTTTATCTATAGGGGCTAGCTGATAGAATAATAAAAATAACTAGTTGCATCTTTCATTGTCTCCTATAGTTTCCCTACTTACTCCTTGTGTTCTACTTTATTTGTTTGATTTTATTCTTAAGTGGTCCTAAAATATCTTCCTTATACTCCTCCACAACTTTAATTTTTATAAATATTTTGTCAACTATGGCCATTGCATGATTTATAAATGTATCCACACTATCCTCTAAATTTTTCTCTATTATAAAGGTTATATTAGGGTTATATTATGGTTAGGTATTAGTCAAGGCATTGAGACATGTTTTGATGCCCTCTTTGATATTCACACATTACACCATCCAATCTCCCTTGGCACTCTTAATGATATTTTTCCCAACTATTTCATTCTCTATTGGGGTTAGTTTTTATAGGGATAATTGAGTCTATCCCCCTAAAACAAGCTAAATAAAACTTATTGGTACTATGATGGTGGATGTAGCTTGTATGTGCCTTGCCAAATCTAATTTTATTCTCTTCAGGGGATTCATAGGAGTAATTGTGTTACTATGAATGGTTCCCAATTTTCCTAAGGTGTTATATGTGTAAATTTAAATTATATCCCCTACTACTTCAGAACTTATAGATGGGATATTTACCTCTTTCCCCTTATCTTTTTCTCTTTTTTATTTATCCTCCTATTTTTTCTTTTTAGCCTTTTTTTCCTTTCTCTTTTCCCCCTCTAGTTTTTAATTTTTATTTATGTTCTCTTCCTCTTATAATAGTTTATTTTGGTTATCCTCCTCTACTTTCCTCTCCTCCCAAACTTTTCTTTTCTGTTCTTCCTCATTTTTCTATTTTTCAAATTTTTATTCTTCTGGTCTTCTTTTTTCTTCTTATTTTTCTTCTATCCTCTTCCTCTCTGCTTCTTATTTCTATCCCTTTTATTTCTCCAATAGTTGTTTTTATTATTGGATGGTGTTAACATTTTGGCCTCACAAGCCAAATGTCAACTCTTATCATTTGAAGCTTTGATGACCATTGTTTTAGCTCATTTTTATGCCCCCTAGTGTCCTTATTTAAGAAATAAATGACTAACGCAAGCCTTGATAAACCAAACCATCATATGCACATTATGTAGGGATGAACAAATCAACTCGATTACACCTGTGGAATAAACCAAATCCAAAATATTGTAGGGACATGATGTATTTCATGCCTAGATTATCTTTTATAAATTTCATATCTTGATGTCTTTTATATCTAAAGATATAAAATTCCAAAGATGAACTAGCAAAGTGGGACATGTGTATAGATGTCAAATTTGGGCCTCGTGAAATAGCCATTTAAATTCAAATGTTTCAAGGTTAAATGCATGACTGATAAAGCTAGTGGGCCTAAATAGATTTATGGTGCATGTTTAATCATGCATTGAAGATCAATGGTGAACACAAAGTTAAAGGGTTAGTGTATCATAAAATTGATAAGCATGGGGCTGATAAGTGTCAAGATCTCAAGAGCTTGGGTAGAAGATATAAGGCATGTGTAAGGTCAAATAATTAGATCATACTTAGAACAAGATCAATAGTCAACATTTGATCAAATTGAAGATACAAAAATGAGTGGCAATAAGATAGAGTCAGTGGTTATTAAAGATCTAATGAATCACATTTAATCATGCATCAAAGATCAATGATGAGCTCACAGTCAAAAGGTCAGTGCCTCCTTAGATTAAACACATCGATAACAAGTGATATGATCTTGGTGAACTAAAGGATCCAATGATACACATTTGATCAAACAAAAGGAATATCAATGAAACACATTCAATTAGAACAAAGATCCAATAGTGCATGAGAAAATAGATCTAATGGTGTGCATGAAAGTAAGCCCAAATCAAGATCGATGGTCGATAGAAAAATTCAAAGCTATGAGACTTCAAGTAAAGGTCAAATAGGGTTTAGGTAAAACTAGAGAATTTTTTAAAAAGGATTATGTTTCCATTAGAGCTCAGTCAAGCATCCTTAAGCATAAGACATAGTGATATAGTTAAGATGGTTAATGATGAAGCTCCATCACCATTAAAGCTTAGATAAGACATCTGGTCAATGATTTAAAACCTATCAATCCCATTTTCAAAAAATTGTAGGATTATTCTATGGCTGTGTTAATTACTCTTTTAGAAGGAAGATCCTCATGTCTAGGGACTTCTTAGTTTTTATAAGATTTAAAGGTAGAATAGGTCGATTTAGACCTAATAGAGATCAAGAACAAATATATGTGGCCTATAGGATTTTCACTAATATGATAACTATAGGAAAACCAATAAATGAGATTGGTTTTCATCTATAGTAGGCCTATGTTTAGATATTGAAATGGGGTAGATATGTGATTAATGAAGAAGTGTCTTATCTCCCAAAATAGTCATTTCTTCAACAAATAGGTACATATGGATGCCCAAATCAAACATGATGATATCTCTACCAAAATTATATATATGAGGATTTTGTCCTTATAGATAAGGGAATTAATACAGAGGATCTCAAAAAGGATTCGTGCAATGGGGTGGTTTCTTCTTGTAATGGTCTTAACCTTCATGATCCATCTTTCCACACCAGATAGAGTCCTAGTGATGTTAATGCAATCATGATATTGAATAAGTTGTTGTCTTAATCATTGATGAATCCTCCATTCTCCCATGCATGTTACCTATCTCTCTCATTCCATTATACTATAAATATAGGCTTCTAAGACTTGAAATGGATTCCTCTCTTAGGCATGACTAGACTTTGCCAAAATTGAGATTTGTAACCTCCTGAGATGAATATAAGATTTTATTATGCTTATCTAGTGTGTTCATGCTAGTTGATTTGCATATGTGGTAGAGCTTTCTTCCTGGTCAAGTCTTGATCTCACCTAGTTGGTAGTTTATCATGTTATACAGGTCATGCCTAGTGTTTGAAATCATTTGTTTGAAGCCAACAGTGGATACATTAATTGGTTAGTGCCTTGAATCAAGCCTATTCCATCACTTCCCTCAAGATTTGATCAATTGATGAAACCTCTGCATGAAACATTGAAGCATAAGAGACTTACGAATTTTTGATTCAATCATTTGTTATATCTCATTAGTGTTTTAAAATCTCAAGTAAGAGTGGATGAACAATCATTTGAGGTGTATCACCAACAATAGCTTAGGGTTTCCATTTTAGTTTCTTTCTCCCCCAATTCACCCCAATAATGAGCAGGTTTTAGCATAAATGGGCTAAGTACTATATCAGAGGAGTTAGCCTCATTAAGAATACTATAGGTCTGACTCAAGATTAGGTGACCCACAACCTAGGGTCATTCCCATGTTGGACTAGGTTTGAGAAAGAGGACTTGAACAATCCTTTACTCAGCTAGGGTACAACCTAAAAATTTAATAGTTCTAGCATGCCCAGTAGGACCAAGATCCAAAAGAGTGAAAATATTTTTAGTGTGTCTTTCCTCTAATCAAATTTTTAGAAGTAAACAAGTTAGCACCAATGGTGACTTTGAATCAAAGCTTCTGGTTGTAAGCATCCTAGTTATGTCTCATTGAATATTTTAATCAAGTTTTGAATCTAAGGTTGATATGAACAACTATAGTGGATAAACCTATCATTCACCTCCTTATTATCAATATGGGAACTCATACCAGTAGTATAACCATGATCCATATACATCTCATCCTCATTCATATGAGCCTTACTCATTCCAAGATCAACCACCCTTCCAAAACTCTCTAAATTTTCATGATGAGATAGAGGAAATGAAGAGAATAAGCTAAATGATTGTTGAAGAGATATTAACCTACAAATAAGAGATATTATATAAGCAATCTCAGTCTCATATCCCTATATGTGTCCTACCACAACCTTCATATATACCACCTATGCTTCCCTTAAAAATCAAGTATCAAGATTTTTCAAGTCATTATTATCCTCCTCCAACCTTCCCATCTTATAAATTGGTTAAAAAGACCTATCAAGAGAAAAAAGATCCAGTTATGGAGCAAAAAATTGTCAAGAAGTAGAAAGTAGAGTTAGAGAGCTTGATATCAGTATGGAGAAGTGAAAATGAAGCTATAATGATATAAAATATTGCCTACCCACATCAAGAGGAATATACTCCATCTAAGGCTCCCAATTTTATGGATTTATCCCCAAAAGATAACTCCATAGAGGTACCAAGTTTCACACCTATTCATTCTATGCCTCAAGATCCATCCATACTACTAAATCCTACACCTATTCCATTCAAAGTCCCAAGATTACTACCTCCTCAAGGAATAATTGTCCCTTATCTCACTCCACTTACCATTCCTCATGAAACCAATATATCTCAAACTTGGAAACCTTCATGGGCTATGCACCCAAATTATGTGATGCCTGGCCTTTATTATGAAGATCTTATTATGCCTAGTCCATCTGATCAAGCAAATGAGATAGAATAAATCAAGCAATTCAAGGTTATAATATTCATGAGATTACTCTATAATGGTTTTCAAAAAAAATTCAAGTTATATCAGAAATGAAATGTATCTTGCATTTATACCATTCACTCTCAAGAAGAAGAGCATTTCATGTGGGAGCTAGAAGAGAAAATTGCTGATTCAAATAAGCTTCAAGAGGAATGTACTAAAGAGGATGCAAGTGTTTATGAATAAGAGATTTCTATTGGTACCCCTCTTATATGTGAAAGAAGAATTTATACCTTCAAGGATGAGGAATCAAAGCTACCATCTTATGTTGAAAATGAAGAGGTTGAGGCTATCAACTCCTTACTAGCTTATGTCGAGGATGAGGAAATGGATGCAATAGATGATCAAATTGATGAATTTTTGGGGAAAGATAAGGTCACCAATAAAAAAGAAGGCCCAATATAAGACTTTTTTGAAGTTTTAGGAGTAGGTTGTACTCTTCTCCAGAAGGACTATGGTCTGATTGTAGCCAAAGAGAATAACCTTGCCAAGCAAATCAAAGAACATGGAGTGGGCAACCCTTCAATACTACCACCTCAAGAGTTTATTATAGACATGAACTTGTTTTATATCTATATAATGGGGTATCAGCCCCTTGGTGAGCCTATAGACATGGGCATGCTTCTAAAAGGTAATACAAGTCTTTTTTGTGCACAATTGAGTCAACCACATTGTGAAGGAATGGAGCTTGGATCTAAGCTGAGGGATGTTAGTAGGATTACCATTACAAGAGGGTATCCTTTGAGACACCAATTTTAGTTGGATATTGATAAAGAGGAAGAGACAATAAGTGATTATGTTTAAATTAGATGTTACTTTGTTCCTACTATTCCACATACAAGTATGCCAAAGGAGTTAGAAAAGAAGAGACTTGCTTCCTCAACCACCAAGCTTGCAAGGGAACATGTGATATGTCATTATCCACCTCATCATGGAGGTGAAATCAAAATTTTTCCTTTTGATCTAGGTGGATCATGATTTATCCTGGTTAGTTAGGTTCCTTTGTACATAATTAGTTGTTTGTCTTCCTCCTAGTGTTGTCCTAACACATTAGATTTTTTGCTCTTGATTTGTTTATGTTATTTTTCTTGTTTGTGTTTTTCCTTTCTTGATTTTCTAGGTGTTTTATTTTTCAAGAGGTTTCTAGAAGTAAAGGTTCAATTTTTCATTGTTTATAAGTCCAAAAGTCATGTAAGTGTCTAGGTTCTCAAGCATAATAGGCATGCTTCCCATCAAATTCACCATAAATGTTAATATTTTGGTCTCATAAGATAAATATCAACCTTTATCATTTAAATATTTTATGACCATTATTTGAGCTCATTTTTATGCCCCATAGTGTCCTTGTTTAAGAAAAAAATGACTAACATAGGCCTTGATAAGCTAGACTGTCATATGCATGTCAAGCAGGGATGAATAGATCAGCTTAGTTGTGCATTTCATAAGTGAGCCTATGAAATCAACCAAAGAAAAAATATTATAGGGACATGATGTATTTCATACCTATATCATCCTCTAAAAATTTCATATCTTGATGTATTTTTTATCTCAAGATATAAGCTTTCAAAGATGAACTAGCAGAGTGGGATGTTCATGTAGACATCAAATTTGGGCCTCATGAAATAGCCATTTAAATTCAAATTTTCCAAGGTTGAACGCATGACTAAAAAACTTGGTGGGCCCAAATAGATCTATGATGCATGTTTAATCATGCATTGAAGATCAATGATGATCATTAAGTTAAAAGGTTAGTGTATCCTAAAATTGATAAGCATAGGATTGACAAGTGTCAAGATCTTGAGAGCTTGAGTACAATATCTATGACATGCACAAGGTTAAAGATTAAAAAAGTGATTGGAACAAGATCAATGGTTAATGTTGAATCAAATCAAAGATCCAATAATGAAAAAAAATAAGATAGAGTCAGTGGGTCCCAAATATCCAATAGATTACATTTAATCATGCATCAAAGATTAATGGTGAGCTCATAGTCAAAAGGTCAGTGTATCCTAAGATTGAACACATCAATGAAACGTGGCATGATCTTGGTAAACTAAAAGATCCAATAGTACACATTTGATCAAACAAAAGGAAGATCAATGACATATGTTAAATTAGACCAAGGATCCAATGATGTACAAGAAAATAGATCCAATGGTATGTGTAAAAACAAGCCCAAATCAAGATCAATGGTTGATATCAAAAGTCAAAGCCAGGAGACTTCAAGTAAAGGTTGAACATTGTTCAATTCAAACCAAATCAATGTTTAAAATGACATATGTCACCATTAGATCTCATTCAAGCATCCTTAAGCATAAGATGCAATGATACAATCAAGATGGTTAATGATGAAGCTCCATTACCATTAAAGCTTAGATAGGCCTTGTGGTTGATGATTTAGAACCTATCAACCTCCTTCTCAAAAAATTTCAAGATTATTACATGGATACGTTCAATGATATTTTAGAAGGAATATCCTCATGTGTAGGGACTTCTTAGTTGCCATAAGATTTAAAGGAAGAATAAGTCTATTTAGACCTAATAGAGATCAAGAACAAATCTACATAGCTTGTAGGCTTTTTATTGATAGGACAACTATAGGAAAACTAATAAATGAGACTGGTTTTCATCTATAGTAGGCCTATGTTTAGAGATTGAAATGGGGTAGATATGTGATTAATGAAGAAGTGTCTTATCTCCTAAAATAGTCATTTATCTGACAAATAGGTACATATGGCCACCCAAAGTAGACACGATGATGGCTCTGTCAAAATTATAGATATGAGGATTTTGTACTTAAATATAAGGGAATTAATTTAGAAGAGATCAAAAAGTATTCATGCAATGAGGTGGTTTCTTCTTGCAGTGGTCTTGACCTTAATGATCCATCTTTCCACACTAGGAAAAAATTTAGAGATGTTAATGTAATTAGGAGCTCAGGGAAGATATAGATCATCAATGACTCCTTCTCCATTCTCCCATGCATGTTACCCATATATATCATTCCCTTCTACAATAAATACAAGTTTCTAAGCCTTAAAATAGATCCCTTTCTTGGGCATGACTAGACTCTTCCAATATTGAGATTTATAACCTCTTGAGATGAATATAAGACTATGTTAATATTTCATTATGCTTATCTAGTGTGTTCATGTTAGTTGATTTTAATATGTGGTGGAGCCTTATCCATTGTCAAGTCTTGATCTCACCTAATTGGTAGTTTATCATGTTATGCAAATCATGTCTAGTGTTTGACATTATTTGATTGAAGAAAATAGTGGATATAGTAATTGGTTAGTGCCTTAAATTAGACCTATTCCATAACTTCCCTCAAGATTTGATCAATTGATGAAACCTCTACATAAAAAATTAATTAATAAGATACTTAGGATCTTTAGATCCAATAATTCATTATATCTCATTAGTGTTTTATAATCTCAAGTAAGAGTGGATGAATAATCATTCTAGGTGTATCACCAGTAGTAGATTAGGGTTTCCCTTTTAGTTTATTTCTCCCCTTTTTCACCCCAAAAATGAGTAATTTTTATCATAAATGAGATAAGTGATACATCAAAGGAGATATCCTTGTTAAAACTCCTAGAGGTCTGGCCCATGATTAGGTGACCCACAACCTAGGGTCATTCCCATATTGGACTAGGTTTGAGCAAGATGACCTAAACAATCCTTTTCTCAACTAAGGTGTAGCCTACGCCTCTAAAATATGGTAGATTATATAATTTATTGGGTTTTATTAATTTAATTTATAATTTCTTGTTCTGATTGATTATATTGTTGGATGATATCCTCTTTTAGTTCTTTGGCATTTTCCAACTATCTTTATTTTTACATGGCCTCAAAAATGAGATCTATCTTTTCTTAGTTATTAAATTCATCCATTAGAATTGTTTTAGTATTTGATATTATATATGATACATTTTTGATTCCACAAAATTTTTCTTTATGGCTTCCTCTTGGTATTTTTCAACTATCATTTTAGCCTCTTTGCTCTTTTAATGTGCTTCAATGTTCTTAAAAGGTTATTCAGTGTTTGACTTAGTGAGGTAGTTGATGGATGTTATTGATGGTGTGGTCATGTTTTCAAGACCTTATGGGGTGTTATGAGTTCTTTGAGTTATTTTTTAAGTTAAATTAATTCATCAAAGTAGTCATTTGAATGCCTAGGTTCTCCTAGTCATCTTAGCAGATAAGGCTAAGTAGGTAGATTGATGACATTAACATTCAAACATGTGAAGGAATAATGAGTATTTTGGTATATGAATGCATTAAAATATAAGAGGAGATAATGTGGTCCATGTTTTAGGCCTTGAAATGATGTATATAAAAAGTTATGGTAGTGTAAAGTTGGTCTCCTAGGTAGATTTCACTAGTTTCCATACTTAGCCAAATTTATAATATCAAAGATCTAGGATGAGTGTTCAATCATGCAGATGGAGATATAAAAAAATTTAGATGATCATAAAAATAATTAGAAACTTACAAGTTTATAAACCTCACTCTATTATAACGAATATCAATGACACGTGGGTTATTGTGCAGATGAAGATCTAATAATGACCATTCAATCGTATAGATAAAGATCTAATGATAAGCACAAAGTCAATAGGTAAAAGGATCCTGAGATTGAACATGATGGTAACATGTTTCATAATCATAATAAATTGGTATTATATCAATGGTACACAATTTATATTATGTTTATTATATTAATGGCATGCATTTGATCATGTAGATCAAAGATTGATGACACACATTCAACCATGCAGATGGAGATCGATGGTGCGAATAAAGTTAATAAGCCTAGATTTCACAAGGGGATGATAAGTGTAATAAGAGAATTAACTTAATGGAGAATAAAATTATTGTACATAGAATATATGTGGGGATACCAAGTGGTATAAGAGTAATAACTAAATAGAGACTGACATCAGGGTATATAAAAGGCATGTGAGGCTGCCACGTATCATAATCTCAGAAGCCCAAATCAAATATTAATGACAAGCACAAATTAAAATATAGGAGACTTAAAAGGAGATAAATTTAGTGAATTTTATCAAGTTACTAGGGGGCATGAGATGAAGACACGTGTTTGAAGCTTCTGCATTAAAAAGTGACTGTTGGAATTTGATTTTTTAAATTAACAAAGGAAAACCAATGTTGATTGTTTTGATTATATATTTTGATGTGGGATGAATTTTAAGGTGGTATGAAAAAAATTTTGTAAAATAATCCAAGGGATATATAGATAATTTTATTATAAGGTTTGAATATCCATAAAATTTTAGTTATTGAGCTCCAAAGTTGACTGTGGGTTTGACCTTCTTCTACAAGTGACCTGAGAAGGATGTTCGTGTTGGTATGTTTCAAGGTGAATTAAATTTTGGAGAGTGTTTTATAATCCATGAGGACAATATTTATTATTTTTTTAGTTTTTAAAAATACATATTTTTATAAAAAAATTCTTAGAATTTGACTGTTTGTTCGTTTATGATGTTCTTGGATGCATTAGTAGTTTGAGTGACCATCTTGTAGAAACAAGTTTAGGGTGTTATATCAAGAGTTGAAGAAAAATATGAGTATGTAAATGTTAAATTATTCTCAAGGTTTCATGAAATGGTATTGGATGTATTAATTTTCCCATATTTAGGTTTAAAGAGTCAAAATGCTTTGACTATATTTTGACCATGTGTAACCAATTTGAGTGGTCATTTTGAGAGAGGTGGTTGGAGGTCTGTTGTCATATGTAATGTTGGAAAATGAATTTGGTGATGTTTTTTAGGTCATGGATGACCTATACATGCATTTTTTTTGTTGTTTGATAAAAGTGATAGTATGCTTTAGTTATAGAAGATAATGTTTTCAATGTATCAAAACCTAAAGACTGAGGAGACGTAATTGTTAGGTTCAAGGTGTGAGTTTGTGTTCCATGGTATGGAACTATGTGGGATTATGCAAGGGTATATTTGAGATAGTTTTATGTTTTTAAAGTGTTGATGGAAGGTCAATGTATCAAAACATAAAGTCACTAAGGAGACGTAATTGTTAGGTTCAAGGTGTGAGTTTGCATGTTCCAGGTGGTCTAAGGAACTATGTGGGATTATGCAAGTGGAAAATATCTCCTTCTGTGTGTGATTTGAGATAGTTTTGGTCTACAGGTGTGCTAGATTTACTAGTTTGGAGTCATAAGGACTTGAGGCAAGGACAAGGGTTCTTTAGGGTGTAGAGAGATAATGGTAATAGGTGGTGTGCCAAAGGAGATGAAGTGGCAACAGGATCAAAGGTGATACAACACATCAGTGTTCCTTCCATAAGTAAGATCATTTGAGTTGTAGGTTGTTGCAAGTTTAGGGGAGATATACTTGGAGTATGTTGAGTACCTGGAGCACTTGTGGAGTGTGGAGCACTGGTGTACTGGCAAGTGGATACTGACTGGTTGGAGGTAAACACCAACTAACCATAGGAGAGAGAGCTTTGAGGAAATAATTGACACTTGAGGTGTGGGAAGCCTCTGAGGTAATGGCCTTCTTTATTGTAAGATGAGTATTAAACAAGTGTGTATTGTCTCTCATATTCTGTGTTATTTCTGATTTCTAGTACTTGTTACAATTTTGCATCTTAAGTTTCTTGTATGAATCCTATTTCCTGAGTAAATATGGTGAGATGAAAATGTGTTGGAGAAGGTCTAATCAGGTCTCAACTAGGCCTAATGGAAGATTTGAGTCTTGAGGTAATGGCTAAAATATGAAGTGTGTGGTTATCATTGTAACATATGTATGAACCTAAGTGTGATAAAAGTGGGTTAGGCTGACCGATATGGGTTATATAAGTACAAGGCCTAATTGACCTATTTATGCTAGTTGAGCATGTGAGGAGTCAAGCGAAGGAAAAAAACTTTCAAATAGAAGGTACAAGTAATTGAGGAATATAATAGGGTGAAAAAGATCAGTCATGATTTTATAATTAAGTTTATTAAAGAGGACACACATGTCATTAGACCTAATGATCTTAAAAGAGGTAGAATGAGTGAGTAATCCCTAGAGGCCGATTGAGAGAGTGAAAATGGGAAAGATTGCAAACTCATCATCAATTAAAGAGTAGAAATAGGTGTTCAAGGTGATCTAAATTTTCAAGGTATTTTAATGGGTTATTGGTTTCCTATGGGGTTGGTTCTTCCTTACAAGTTGAAGCTTGTAAAAGTCTATTTATGTGGGTGCTCAGCTAGATAGGGGTTTTAGCTTCTTATGGGATGGGTTTCTCACTAAATGTGGTTCTTTTTGTTATAAGATAGTAGTAAAATTATATGTTATAGTGGTTTTTATCCCCTAAGAGGGTTTACCACATATGTCATGTGTTATGTGATTGATCTTGCTTGATCTTCCTTATTCATTACAATGGTTAGTTTGTATACTTCATGATTATATATGTTGAATGGTTAAGGGTTTGGAATTGGAATTGGATTATCTTGCATCACTAATTAAGCCCCCCTTCTTAGTGATTATACCTCTAACACACACAAACACATGTGCACACATGCACGCACACACGCGCACACACACACACACACACACACACACACACACACACACACACACACACACACACACACACAAACACACACACACACACACACACACACACACACACACACACATTAGTATCTGGTGTGAATTTGATTTTAGTATAGTATTTTTCAACTATCTCCTTAGAAATGTGGTATTTACCCATTACCATTTACCTAATCATGTTATCCCATTGAATAAATTTATCTACCTCATGTAATATAGGGATATATTTAATTCTAGTTGTTATTTGGACTCCTATGGGTCACTTTGAGCTCCATTTTACCAACCCCTCATGTCCAAGAATAGTATGTGTAGAGTACATATCTAGTAATAAAAGTAGTGAACAATAGTAGACCTTAATCACTCCCTTATTAACCCTCAGCATTTCTCATCATTTATAATCACTCCTTCATTGACTCGCATTATCCCTAATTATCTTTAATCACTCCCTCATGATCCCTGATTACTCCCTCATTGACCCTCACTATCCCTCATCATCCTTGGTCACTAACTCCCTGTCCCTTATCATCCATCATCACTCCTTCATTGACCCTCACCACCCCTCATCATCTTTAATCGCTTCATCATTATCCCTAATCACTTCCTCATTGGCTCTCGCCATCTCTAATCATTGATTTATTATCCCTAATCACTCCCTTCTCATTCCTCATTATCCTTAATCACTCCCTTATTAAACCTCACCATTTATCATCATTTATAATCACTCCCTCATTTCCCCTCACCATACCTCATGATGCAGATCCCTATTGCATACTCTGCTTGTCCAAAATCTCTACTAATATCCATCTAGATTTCACTTTGTCTTTTCTTACTCGATCTCTATCTTTGGACCCTACATACATTTTAAATTCACATCTACATTTTATTAATTTTATTTATTCTCCACCATGCTCTGAATGGTCTCACTAAAATCTTCATGCTATTCTCCTTACTCAATTCATTCAATCTTTCTTACTTTGAGACTATCCCCCTCAATAGTCTTTATGCTTTATAACAACTTGGATCAAATTTTGTCTCTAGTTCCTTAGGTTTTAATAGGGATATAAAAAACTTCCTTCCACTCCTTTGAGTCCTCTATAACTTCTTCTCAACCCTAATTCACTTTTCAACATAATAGTGATATCATACACTACCTCTTACTCTATCATAGACTCTTCTTATAACCTTTATTTGGGCTAATTTCCTTGGTACGATCCTGTATAGACTCAAATAATTAAATAAAACCCATTTATGGATACCCTCTAATGTTTCCCATCTATTTAAAAATTTACAGGCTTTGGTTCAACTATTTGATAACTTTTTTGGCTATTTCTACTCTTGGATTAGGTCGTTAGGTTTCCTTCTACCTTATCTACCACACATTCCTCCCCCATCCATACTTATCCATACTTACACAACTTAAAAACACTATATTCTTATTTTTCATGTTGAAATCAAAATTTTCACCAAATTTCATGAATTATTGATGGTTACAACTCCTAAAAACTCACTTTGAAAGTAGAAACCCTAATACAGGGTTTGGACTGGTTTTACAGACCCAATAAGGGTCAAAATGAGATTTCAATATTCCAAAGGTGTTTATAATGATTTATAATATTAGATTAAGTATTATTTGAATATTTTCATGTTTTCCAAGTATTAGATTTACCTTTTTAAGCTATAGTAGATTGACTTAACCAAATTTGAATAGACTGTGTATTTAATCATAGGTTTGCAACTTAATCTGAGAAGAGGTTATTTGTTATAATTCATTCCAAAAAGGGGTTTAAACCAAAAAAAAGGTTAAAAATCCTTTTCACAATGTTTACTCTCTTTAAAAAATCAATTATTTCCATATATAACACTCTATTTGCTAATTTCCATGAGATACCACTTTGACTGTGTTAAGTTTCTTGATGACTGTAGGACTGTGTTAGTTTTATTTTTGCTCATCCAAATTTATGAAAGCTACTTGAAATAATATAATAATTCATGATCATATTGTAATCAACTCACCAACATATACATTTGAATTTTCACTCCAATACATGCATATACCTTCACACACACACACACACACACACACACACACACACACACACACACACACACACACACACACACACACACACACACACACACACACACACACACACACACACACACACACACACACACACTTCAAACTTTTTCTCACAAAAAATAGGGTTGTGTTGTTCAACACATAATGTCTTTAGAAGAATAACAACATACAATGTTTAAAGAATATTAAGGAATTTTTATGTAAAGTTACTAATTACTCATACATTCCAAAATCCCACCAAACATAATATCCTCTTCCACAAGGCTCTGACCTTCACTCAGATTTCAAGGCATAGTTTGTAAAATCACAAGGTATACAATTTGTAATTTGAGAATTCAAAATATTTGAAACTCAAATGGAAAATGATATAATCACCATAAAATAAAAGGTATTTTCAACTTACCACTCACACCAAGATCATAAATAACTTGTTACTAATCATGTTTCACCATTGATCATGCACACTGTCAGTTCTCTTTGCACATATTCAAGAAGACACAGGGTTTGTTTGATTTCTTGTCTACAAATAATAAAAAATTATCTTTATTCACTTGTTTGTGGTTATTTACATTCATCCTTTTGAATCCTACCCCCTCCATCTCTCTTGACTCTAAATCTAAATACAAAAAAAGACATAGAAAAGACTCTTATTACCAAATAACCATCCTAACTAAATTTAAATTCTTTTGTATGTTGAGAGTGTCTTCAAATAACTCAACTACTAACATATTTCTCAAATATGAGTTTAGGTATATGTGTTGTAACATCCTAAACTCCTCACTAAATTCTAGCCACACCAAATTCAACCTTGGACTTCTTGAAACAAGATTGAAGTCTTTATAAAAGTTTAAAAATTCAAATGAAAGATTTGGAGGGAAATTCAAATACAACTCTTATTCAAAATTGACACAAAACTAGAAACTTAGAAAGACTCCTACAGACTTCTTATGACCTTGAACACCTTCTAAAGACTTAAATATGTAAACTAGATCACTATTTACATTGGGTAGTGATGCTTTCGCATCACCCCATCATCCCTAATCACTGCTTCATCACACCTCATCATATCTAATCACTAATTCCTCATCCCTCATCACATTTAATCACTCCCTCATTAATATTCATCATCATTTATCATCTCTAATCACTTCCTCATCCTCCTTAATCACTCCCTCATTGATCCTCACCATCCCTCATCATCCTTATTGACTCCCTCATCATCTCTAATCAATTATTCCTCATTCCTCCTCATCCTTTATCACTGCATCAAATACCATGATGGTGGTATTTTGTTGGGGTTTAACAATGTTAGGAGCTACAAGTTGAAAGTTGAGTGCTAACATAAAATATAAGACATATTGATCAAACTGATGTGGAGACAAATTTAAAACATAAATATTTAACACCTATGAAAAAATATGGGCCTATTATAAATGATGTAATTCAAAATTGAAAATTCACCAAAAAAAAGGAGCAATTAAAACCACTATAGCACCAAAAATGGGTAGTAAATACATGAGGATCACCAAGCTATGTGATTTTCTGAACCCAATCAATTGCTTTCCATATAAGGACATTTTATGATCTAAAAAATTACATTTAAGGACTTATATTTGTATGTCTATTTATTGAGTCATCATACCAAAGAGTGGAAATTAATTTTTTAAATGATTAGAACAAGTAGTCCAAGACTAGAAAGTGGTGCTTAATTCATAACTTCAATATTCAATCTAATGAAGAGTGTCACACTATGAGCTCTCTAATTGCACATCTTGAGAAGTGGGTACAAGATATCTAGAACTATAAAAATGTAAGTAGATAATAGATTATGAACCCAATGATATGGTCGATACTAAAAATATCTCTACTTCCCCCAACAAGAAATTATATGAATTAAAAATATTGTTTTATTAATAAATGTAGATAAATGGTGAGCCAATATACTTCATAATTTTCAATGGAAGTCATAAGAATTTAATTTATCCTAAAGCATATTTTTAAAAATTATAATTGAAATTTATACATCATCTATAACCATATGCTAGTGTATGGTCTAGTGTAGGCCTTGAGAAATGGATCACCTAGTAGTGTTACTTGGTGTATAAAATCCAACTTTTAAAAGATGCAATCCTTTGTGACATCTCACCATTAGAGTTGTGTGATGTTTTACATGTGGTCAACCATATATTTACCATTGACATCTAGTGTATGAAGTAAATCCTTGAAATGTTATGATAGATTGCCATGATATGAAATACCATATATCATAGTTAGTTCATAAGCTTTCAATCATTAGTGTTAGGAAGTGCAAGAATCTTGTCAGTTCTAGTAAGAAGTATAATATTAATGGTAATAATTAAATGTAATAACATCCTTATGTCACCATATCATAGTATTTTTTATCCAATAATAATAAAGACAAAATAATTGAACCATAAACTAGATGAATATAAGGATATCTTTTAGTCACCTAAATAAGTTCCTACATAATGTACACTAAACAATACTATTGATTTGATCCCTTAACTACCTCTACCTCAAACCTCTTTATGCAACATATCATTTCTATATAATGAATAGATCAAGTGGTAAATCCATGAAATCATGGATAATAGACACATCATGCCCAAATCATTGCCTTGCAGAAGCCCAATTGTGTTTGTGCCAAGTTTGTGAATCAATTAAAAAAATCATAAAAAGATTAAAGTGAAGAAATATTATCCTCATTTAAATTTGAAGGATTTTTTTCCATATCCATGGTGTGTAATTCAATTCCAAAATTGATCTTAAGTTTGGGTATTATCATATTCATGTTAAACCTCTAGACATTTGGAATATAGTCTTAAAAATAAAGGAAGGATTGATTGACTAGTTGGTTATGACTTTTAGGTTAACTCATGTAACAAATCCATTCATTTCAATATGTTTAATGACATCCTTAGTCCATCTACCTATGTCATTTTTTAAATCTACCTTTATGACATTTTAATCTTTAGAAAACATGGGATGAACATCTACACCATGCTGAACTAGTGTTTCACATTTTGCAGACACATTTTTATGATAACATGAATAAATATTCATTTTTCATCTAAGAGATAAAATATTTGGGACACATTACACACATAAGGAGTGAATTTGTGAACCTAACAAAGATTCAAGTCATATAGGAACAAGAACCACTAAATAAATTTGCATCTGATTCAAATCTTCTCATAATTAGAAAATTATACAAGAGATTTGTGTTTAATTTTTGTATTTTCAACCAAAGGTGGAATAAAATAAAGTTTTATCTAATAAAATGCATAACACAGATAATTTAATGAACTAAAATTTAGATTCTATTTTGTGTTAGTACTTATGTTATTTGACTCTAAATTTGGAAGATCATACAATCCATTCAATAATAAAATTGACTATCACAAATGAGTATTGAAAACACAAGTCCTAGAAAAGAGTTAATTTATATTACAATAGATTAAACAACATATGATTGGAATCAAAGAGATATTTAGAGTATATACTTACATTAGATGATGAGGGAGTGATTAGGGATGGTGAAGGATGGTGAGGGCTAATTATGGAGTGATGAGGGATGGTGAGGGTCAATAAGGGAGTGATTAGTGATGATGAGGGATGAATAAATATTGATTAGGGATTATGAGGGATGAGGAGGGATGGTTATAATTAATGAAGGAATGATTAGGGATGATAATCCCAAGTGATTAGATATTATGAGAGACAATGAAGGTTAATGAGCGAGTGATTAGGGATGAGGAGGGATTAGGAGGGAGTGAATAGGGATGAAAAAGTGATTAGGTATGAGGAAAGAGTTATTAGGGATGATTAAGGGTTTGAAAGGAGTTATTAGGGATGATGAGGGATAGTGAGGGTCAATGGAGGAATGATTATGGATAATAAGGGAGTGATTATAGATGACTAGGGATAGTGAGGGTCAATGAGGGAGTGATTAGGGACAATGAGAAATGATAAGAGAGTGATTAGGGGTAATGAGGGATGAGTAAAAAGTGATCAAGGATGAGGGAGGGATGATGAATAAGTGAAATTAACATGAATTAATTGTTTGACATGTGAAGGTTATCAATATGACCTACACTACCCCAATCAAACCACTTTTGATCAAGTTCAAGTGATTAGTTTTCAAACTTCAATTTTGATAAACCTAGGACTCTTATAAATTCTAGGAATCAATCTAGAAGACACAAAAACCTAAAAAATGACTATATGTTTACTAAAAATAGATATCAATTGCAAAATTTATGTACTAAAATACTTAGGTTTAATATCTAGATCCTGAAAATGCTTAAATACTGACTAGATTGGATTTAAAAAAACTATTTTCCACATCATAAAGTGTGTAGCTATGTGACCAATGCTATTAGATGTTGAGTGACCCTAATTTATTATATTTACTAAAATAAATTTAAAGTATTGAGTTTGAATTCAAAACATTATTTTGATATGCAAAACAACACTATTATGTATGCATTATTATTTTTATAATAACATAATCACATTATACATTAATGAAATTACATTATAGCTCATTAATTACCAAGCCATAATTTAAATAATGTGTTTGTGTTACCTAAAATGTCTATGGAATTATCACCCAAATTTGTGCACGTACCTGATAAGAGTACAAAAATGTATGACTAGGGTCTAAATCAAAAGTGTGACATAGGTTTGGTATAATCTCATCTTGTAGTGGTGGCTCAATAGAATGAAGAGTATTATCCACCATGGATGTGTCATCATAAGAAATATGAGTAGGAGGAGAGAGTAAAATAGTCTATAAATAGGCAATAATAAATGAGGAGGAGAAGTGATATAAATCTCAATAGGATCTCTATAAATAGATTGAAGGATGTTCCAAATAGTGTTGGGATACATGGTGAGCTACACATGGTGATGTAGATCCCATGAAACATGCAACACCAAGGTACCATAAACTTTGTCAAAAGTTTTAGCCTAATTAATGTACTTATCATAATTAGTGGGAGTGGGAATATGTTTATATAGGAATGAAATATAATTCTTCCCATTTTTTGTGAACAAGTGGTCCATGCAAGTATGTCAAGAAACATAGTTGTTCTTTCCAATAAGAACAATTGGTGTAAAATCAACTTTTCTCCACAAGTATGTCTCAAGTGAAGTCAACATGACTAAGAGAAAACACCAAATAAGTGCAAAAAAAACACAAAATAAAGGTAATAACTTTCTAGTTACAATAACAATTCATGTTTATGAAGAAGACACGGGTACGATCGATAATTCATCTAAATGAATAGTAAGTGCAGGAATCAACATAATGTAAAAAATGAGAATATACAAAAGAGATACCAAATAATACATAACACCACATAATACCCCTTCATAACTGTCACTAGTGACCCCACCCATAATTTTATAAATACAAACATACTCTTATAGACATCTGGCACAACTGAAAATACATCTTAAGTAAATTATGTGCATGTTGAAAAGAACTAGAGGGACAATGGGATCTACTGACAATGCATCTAAGAGGTATAATTTTTGAATAATAGGTAGAAATAGAGGACCCAATATGATCACCAATGCATATAACATGAAAAAATAAGCACTTTTGAAGAAGACAATACTAAAAAAAGAGTTAGTTATCAAAAGCATAAAATAATCTCCATCCAACATAAATTTGAAAATGTTTGGGTTGAATTAAGAATTTATTGGGTGTTAATGTTAAGCCCACACTAGTATAAATCAATATGTAATCACCCTTCATGTGATGACACTATATGACCAGAGGGCTAGGACTTTATGTTAGTGCTTTCCCTCCCCCTTTTGAATGATGTGAGAGTGACATCACCCAAAACAACCTCTATTTTTCAAATGAATAGTTTCCCACTTCATAGTATTAAAGTTTACATCCTCTATACCTTCATTAGTGTTTTTAATGTCTCTTGCAGGTGCTAGGGATATTGAGAGTTTTGACAATAGAGTTTTGTGTCAAGGATATAATCACCTCTTACAATCATCAAAATTTTAAACTACACCAATAGTTGGAAGCTCTAACATCAAGGTTGAGGCCTACACAAGTAGTCAGAAGTTTTGACTTCAGGTTTGAGTGCTACACTGGTAGTCCAAAGTTTCATCATTGGGATTTTGGACTGTATGAGAATTTAGAAGTTCCACTGTCAGTGGTTTCAATTATGTCTGCAGTCCATAGTCCCACCATCAAATTTATTGATGCAATAGCTTTATATTTAGTTTATTTTTATAAATTTTGGTCTTGGATAGGTTTATAATGTCATTTTTTTTAAATTTGAAACTTTTCCATGCTTCACTTTGTCTTATTTTGATCATTCTAACTTATTCTCAAATTTCCTGTCAAAACTAAAAATTTGAATTTTAAACTTATTTTGTGTGTTTTATGAGCTTTTTTAATATCCTAATATTTTTTATGGTTATTATATTTCATAGAGGGATCAAGGAAGGTCTAAGACATGCTTATAAATAATTCAAATTTCTTAACATATAACTGGTTATGCCAAACTTAACCAAGGTTAAGACTTGAGTTTAAGAAGTTAAATAGTTTAGGAGTCTGGAATGAAGGGGGAGAGAGAAGGTAGATAGGAGTTAATGAATAAGATAATAAGAGTGAATTAAAATAATAAAATATACCAAGAACTCAAATATTTTGGAGAAAATAAGAAGTTATGAAATATGGTATATACAATGATGTAACACATGTTTTACACTCAAAAATAATGAAAGACTAATTACTAAGTTTCATGATTCAAAATATAATATTATATTATGTTTAATTCAAAATTTTATTACTTTGAAATCATTATTTGTTTATTTGGAATATCTTTCATTAATATTATAAGCTTGAATAACAAGTATAGGTTTTTTGTAGTCAAGAAAGGTACATCTACAGTCAAGAAAAGTTTATTTTCATCATGTTTTGAGATTGCCTAAGATGCCAAGGTGGATGACATAGTAAGAGGTATGTGTGGAGAAATTAATTAAATACAAAAAATTTCAAATCAGATCATAGAATTTGAATTTCACTTAAATTTGAGTTCTTAACTTGTGCATCATCCAAAAACCCTAAAATAAGGTTTTGAAGTACAAAAATCCCTCTAATTCAAAAATGAACTAGTCAAATTTGATGAAACTTGATAGAAAGGAGTGATAGGATTTATTATAAGTTTAAAAATTTATTTTGAATTTTTTTACCATCTAGGAAGAGAGTTATTTAAGATTTTTAGTCTGTAAGCTTAATTACAAGGCATGAGAATCTTGTTTTCATAGTTTCTTACATTTTTAAGTTTGGATAAAGGTATAATTCAATTTGATGATTTGAGACAAAATATAATGAATGAAAAAGAATTTATTTAAACACAAATAATCCTTGTTTGGTTAAAATTTATAGTCATGAAGGTATTATGTCTAATCTTCCTTAATCTCCACATCATTTTTAGTATTATAGAAGGGTTTGGTTGTACTTCAAAAGTGACCAAAAAAGAAAGATATTTTATTAACAAGAGTGAAGATTAGGTTATAAAATATAAAATTGTAAGAATTGTAAGATTTCACATAGAGGAACAACTAAAGTTGGTCCTAGAGGAGGTCCAAGAAGATAACCAAGAGATGCATTATTGGAAGAGATGAGAAATTTACATGCACATTTGGAGGTAATATAATTTTTTCAAAGAAGAGGTGTAATGACAGGTGATGTGGGAGATAGAGAGGAATAAACACAATAAGAGGTTGTAGAAGAAGAAGAGAAAGAAAGAATAGAAGAAAGAGTATTAAAAGTAATCATAAGAGTAGGTCCCAAGTCTAAATTAGAGGTTCCAATATATGGAGGTAGCATAAATGTTGAAGAACTTGTGGATTGGATAAATGAAATGGATAAATAATTTTATTATTAAGGAATAGATGAAAACAAGAAGGTTAAATTTTCTCATACTAAGTTGAAGGGACATGCACCTCTTTGGTGAGATAGTGTCTAAAATGAAAGAAGGAAAAAATGTAAAAAGAAAATTAATTCATTGGATAGAATGATAGCTAAACTCAAGTCAAAATTCATGATTGTAGCCTACCAAATAAAATTATTCAATAAAATCCAAAAATTAAGGCACAAACATGAGTGTAAAGGACTACACTGAAGAATTATACAAGATTACACTTAGAGCTGGTCATGTAGAAGAAGATTTTGAGAAAATAGAAAAATATATCAATGGTTTGAGGATCAATATTCAGGATAAGCTCAATTTTTTATCTCCAAGATAAATAAAAGAGGCTTATTAGTTTGATCTCAAGATAGGATAGAGGTTGGCTAGAAGACAAATTTAAAGATCTATAGGAGTTGGTAGAAATTTTAGAGTTTGAGGAAAACAAAGTGGTAGAAGTCAATTATAGGATTTATAATGAAGAAACAATCAAATCTTAAGGTCAAGATAATAATAAAAGAAGAGGTTATTCATACATATGAATAAGGCCATATACAAGAGGTAGAGGATAAGGCTAGTGGAGAATATGTTTCAAATGTAACATATATGTTGGAAATAGGTCATATGAATGTCTTAAAAATCCACAAATAAGACACATAATAACTAAAGGTAGTAATTAAATTATTTAAGCTAAAGAAGAAAGTGTATGATCACCATTACATGTAGAATAACCTAAAGTAGGAGTGTATTTATTGATGAAAATATTATTTATAAAGCCAAGTAAATAAGTGAAGGAAACAACCTAAGGAAAGACCTTGTTTAGGAATACATGCAAATCAAAAGATAAGTGTTGTAAGATTATCATTTATAGTGGTAGTATAGATAACTTGGTTTCTTAAGGGATGGTTGAAAAATTAGGATTGAAACTATTGACACCTCATATATGGTATAAAGTATCTTGGCCTCAAAAAAGATGTCAAGTAATAGTCAATGAGGAATGCAAGGTTGAATTTCATATTGGTAGCTATAATGATGAAGTACTTTGTGACATTATGCCTATGGATTTTTGCCATGTGTTAATGAGTAGACCTTGGTAGTTTGAAAGGAGGGATATACATGATGGAAGGAGTAACACCTATACATTGGAGAAGGAAGGTAAGAATCATACTTTGACACCATTGAAAGATGATAATGAAGCTAAAAAAATACTAAGGTTTTGTTAGTTAGAGGATAAAAAATTATTGTAGTTGATAAAAAAAGAAGAGGTTGGTTGTGCATTGATTGCTAAGCCTAAAATAGTAATTATAGATACTAATTTGACTAATTTTTCAATGGAAATTAAGAAATTTCTTGGATGAGTATGTGGATATAGTGGTTGATGAGTTATCTAATGATTCACCACCAATGAGGAGCATAATCCATTATATGGATTTCATTTTATGATATAGTTTGTCAAAAAAATAGCATATAGAATGACACTTAAGGAGAATGAAGAGATCCGAAGGTAAGTACATGAACTATCAGATAAAAGAAGCCAATTAAAAAAAATTACCATGAAAGGCAATAGGAGAGGGAAGTTTCCATTTGAGTAGCTTAAATATATTTTGAAAAGTATCTAAGAGAAACATGTGAATGAAGAGAAAAAAATATCTTTAGAGATAAAAAGAGAGCGAGGTTGTCATGTGAAGAGCCCAAAGTTGATTATAAAAACAAGGATCAAGAAAATTAGGAGCAACCATAAAGGGAGTTCTCATGAAGGAGAAGATAGATGTGATAGATTTGGAGAAAGAAGATGGTAATTATGAAGAGTTTCAAATGAAGGAAAGTAACAAACAAGTAGTGTTATAAATTTATATGAATGAAACATGGGAGATAGAAATTGTACAATCTAGTGTACACAAGAAGATGATAGTAGAAGATCAGCTATACAAAGGAGCTGAAATAAGAGATATATATGAGGAGAAGATAGCCTTGGAGATAGCTAATATGAAGTATTGGAGAATCCATGGTGTTAATGGAGAACATGAAAAATTTGTTAGAAGTGGAGAAGAGTTGAACAACATATCTTTGAGGCATGATGTAGTGGTTGAATGAATATTTTTGGGTGCTCCTTATTCCATTAATGTGTTTGTTCTATATGTAGATATATAAATGGAGAAGAGGGCAAATAAAATACATAATTATGGTTTAGTTCAACATATTCATATATATGAAAATCAAAGTGAAAGAGATTGATAAAAAGATGAATTACATATTTTAATGTGGTAGACCTCTATATTTACATAGAAGAAGAAGACACAACAAAATCACCTACAAATGTTGATGACCAAGTAATTGATTAGGAAAAACATTGAATCTAATGAGCATGAGCTCATGAATACTTTTGTACTCAAGGAACCTAATGTAGGAGTATCATATTTAGCTATTTATTTTTACAAATTTTAGACTTGAATAGGTTTAGAAGGTCATATTTTACTTATTTGAATCCTTTCCATGATTCACTTTGTCTTATTTTTTTAAGACTAGTCCAAGAATAAACATCAAATATTGATGACAAGAAGATCGAACACATAAATATGTTGAAGCTAAAAATTAAGAAATGAGTAAAATTTGCAATAGATATATTAATATAATGGAGATGAATTTCATTAAAAAGGTTCAAATATTATAGCTCACTAAGCTCAAAACTCTCACAACTCTTAAAGTTATCAAAGTTCACAATTTATAAAACTCATAGCTAAGTAGCTCACCACAATACAGAAGACTCCAAATATTCCGTATCGATAAAGCTTACAAAGAGATGTACATATAAGTGGAAGTTAGAAGATTCCCAACTATACCATACATGTGGCACTAAATTTCCCTAAATAGGTATAAAAAAGGAAAGAAGCCAATATCCCAATACACATAAGATAAAATTTTTAAATGTTAAAACACAAATAAGCAAGCTAAAGGTAGGAAAAGAAATATCCTACACCAACACCCCCTTAATCATAGCTTAAGTGGGTAGAAGAATTAGGTCCCAACAATGAAGCTTGATGATGAACCCCAGTACATATAAACTTTCTTAAAGTGGAGAAAAGGAGAAAAATTATAGGAAAAACTCCCCCCCTAAGAGAGAGAAAACATAAGACTAATTATATTTGATAATGAGTCCCATCACCCTAATGAAGTATACCTCTATTGTGTAGATGATGACCTCCAAGTAGATCAAGTGATCAAGATGTATGATGTAGAAAAAGTAAGAAGAGAGGTTTTTTGTGTATTGGTTGGGGGGGGGGGGTTGACCTCCTTCCAAACCAAGCCTCATTCTCTGGTATTTGACTAATGAGTTTAGAGTAATATTACAAATCAACAATGAATATCTCCCTTGTATCTCAATATTGTTTTTAATAAAAAATAATAAAAAATCTTGTAACCCATCATGATTATGTTTCCCATTTAATAAATTCAAATTCAATAATTTTACAAAACCACATGTATTATCTAAAGATCATAAATTGTATGGGAAAACCATGATTTACCAAAGAAGGTAGTTTTAAACATGTTTTTATGAATAATAACATTAATTAAAAATGTGATAACTTTTTCAATTCTCAATGAAATTTAAAATTTTAAGATGATAAGGAAAGATGAAAAAAGGTGCACAAAACCCATAAATGGCCTGGAGTGATTGTTTATAGTTTTATAACATTTTGAAAAATAACATGCATTTTTATTAAAAAATAGACTTATGAAAAAGTGATAAGAAACCTTAGTTAGAGACTTGGGGAGAGAAAACCAGCGAGTGGTGGATGGAGAAGCTATCCACAAATTTGTTTGGCCTAAGAAAATAGTTAAAAAACTAAAATTCAAACCTAAAAAATTAAATTTGATTTCCATGATATCAACACATTAAAAGAGGATAAAAACTATAGATGAACACACTAATCCATAGACTACCTCTTAACAGTTGATGGAGAATATAACATAATAATCAAATCATGATTTGAAATATTAATAACATAAAAATAGATGTTCTTTACCATCACCCAAAGATTTGATACCATATAAGATTCATCCAAGAATGGACATCTAAAATTGATGATAAGAAGATCGAACACAAATCTGTTGAAGCTATAAATTAAAAATAAGTAGAATATGTAATAGATGTATTCATATAATGAAGATGGATTGAATAATAAAAGATCAAAACTTATAGCTCACTAAGCTCATAGCTATCAAAACTCTCAAATTTATCATAACGTAAAACTTACATAGCTCCTAGCTAAGTAGCTCACCACAATCTAGAAGACTCCAAATATTTCATATTAATAAAACTTACAAAGAGATGTACATATAGGTGGAAGTTAGGAAAATCCTAACCATACCATGCATGTGGGACTTACTTCCCCTAAATAGGTAGAATAAAGGCAAGAATCCAACATCCAAATACATGTAAGATAAACTTCTCAAATTTAAAAACACAACTAAGAAAGTTAAATGGTAGGAAAAGAAATATCCTACACCAATAGTTTTGATCATTCTAACTTATTTTCAAATTTATTGTCAAAATTAGAAATTTAAAATTTTAAAATTATTTTAGGTGTTTTAAGAGATTTTATCATATTATAGTGTTTTTTATGGTCATGATCCTTCATGAAAGGGTCAAACAAGGCCTAAGAATTGTTTAAGAATAGTTCAAATGTCTTAACACATAATTGATTATGTCAAACTCAATCAAGGTTAAGACTTGAGTTGAGTTTAGGAAGTTAGATAGTTTATGAACTTGGAATGAAGGGGGAGAGAAGGGATATATGAGTGAATGAATAATACAATAAGAGTGAAGGAAAATAATAAAAAAAACCAATAAATCCAATGTTATAGATAAAATAAGAGGAAGATGTTCTGGAATAGGGTATATACAATGTTGTAACACATGTTTTACAGTAAAAAACAATGAAAGCTTGGTTACTGAGTTTCATGCTTTAAAATAAAATCTCATATTATGTGTAAGATAATGTATTGTTGATTTTAAATCATTATTTATTATTTTAGAATATCTTTAATTCATATTACAGGTTTGAAGAGTAATTACAAGTTTTTTACAGTCAAGAAAAATACATCTATAGTAAAAAAAGTTTATTTTCATCATATTTTGAGATTGTACGTGATGCCAAGTTGGGTGAAAGATAATAATTAGGTTTGAATAGCTTATTTAAATAAAAAATATTTTATTTCATATCATAAAGTATGAATTTCACTTAAATTTGAGCTCACGGCTTGTTCACAATCCAAAAACCCTAAAACGAGGTTTTGAAGTGTAAAAATCCCTCTAACTAAAAAATGAATATGTAAACTTTGATGAAACTTGTTAAAAAGGAGTGTTAGTATGTATTATAATTTTTCAAAGTGGTTTTGAAATTTTTGACCATCTAGGGAGATATTTATTTAAAATTCTTAGTTTATAGGCTTAATTACAAGGCTTAGAAACCTTATTTTCATAGTTTCTTAAATTTTCAAGTTTGGTTAAAGGTAAATTCAATTTGAATATTTGAGAAAACATATAATTAATGTACAAGAGGATATTAAAGTATAAATAATCCTTGTTTTGTTAAAATTTATAGACAATAAAGTATATTCTTCCTTAATTTCTCAATCATTTTTGGTATTAGAGAAGGGTTTGGTTATATTTCAAAGGTGACCTAAAGAGAATGATATTTAATTAAAAAGAGTGAATATTAGGCTATAAAATAAATTTTTTCACTAAATATAAGATAAAACTTAGAGGAATAATTAGAGGTGGTGCTACAGGAGGTCTATAAAGACAACCAAGATATGTATTGTTAGAAGAGATGAAAATTTACAAGAACTTTAGAGGTAATAGAAATTACCCAAAGAAGAGGTGAATTGATAGGTGATATAGTGATAAAAGGGAAGAACCATAAAAAGAGGTTTTAGAAAAATAAGAGGAAGAAATAAAAGAAGAAAAAATCTTAAAATCAATCATATGAGCAGGTTCCAAGCCTAAATTGAAGATTCTAGTATATGGAGGCAACCTAAATGTTAAAGAAGTTGTAGATTGGATAACTAAAATGGATAAATACTTTGATTATAAAAAAATAACTGAAGACAAGAAGATCAATTTTACTTGTACTAGGTTGAAGGGACATCTATATCTTTGGTGGGATAGTGTCCAAGATGAAAAAAAGAATATAGGTAAAGAGAAAATTAAGTCATGGGATAGAACGATAGCTAAACTCAATTCAAAATTCATGCCTATAGAATACTAGAAAAAATTGTTCAAGAAACTCCAAAACTTGAGACAAAAAGTCATGAGTGTAAAGGACTACACTGAATAATTTTACAAGATTATAATTAGATATGGTTATGTAGAATAAGATGTTGAAAAAATAAAAAGATATATCAATGGTTTGAAATTTAGTTCTCAAGATGAAATTAGTTTGTTATCTCCAAGATTAATAGAAGAGGCTTATCAGTTTTCTCTCAAGGCATAAGAGAAGTTGGCTAGAAGACAAACACAACAATGTATAAGAGGATGCAAAAATTTTAGAGCTAGAGGATAACAAGGTGGTAGAAGTCAATTGTAAGTTTATAATGATTTTTTTTTTTATCAAGGTCAAAATAATAATACAAAAGGAAGATATTCATACAGAGGAAGAAAGCCATATACAAGAGGCAAAGAATAAGGCTTTTGGAAAAAATATTTTAATTTTAATAGGTATGATGGCCATAAGTCATATGAATGTCTTGAGAATACACAAACAAACCACATAATAACTAAAGGTAGTAATCAAGCTGTTTAAGAAGAAGAAGAAAGTGTAGGATCACCATCACATGTAGAATAACCTGAAGTGGGGGAGTCTTTATTGATGAAAAGAGTATTGCTAAAGCCAAATAAAAGAGATAAGGAACCGACCCAAAAGAAGACCTTGTTTATGACTATATTCACATTAAAAGGTAAGTGTAGTAATATTATCATTGATAATGGTAGTACAAACAGCTTGGTTTCTTCAAAAATCATTGAAAAAATTAACACATCTTACATTATAATAAATATTTTGGCTCTAAAAGGGACATCAAGTACTAGTCAATGAGTAATGTAAGGTTGATTTTTAGATTGGTAGATATAAAGATGAAGTAATTTGTGACATTATACCTATGAATGTTTATCATATATTTTTGGGTAGACCTTGGTAGTTTTATAGGAGGGATATACATGATGGAAGCAATAACACCTATACATTGGAGAAGGATGGCAAGAGGCATAACTTTACACCATTTATAGATGTTAGTGAAGCTAAAAACATTACTAAAGTGTTGTTAATGTGAGGAAAATAATTTTTAAAATTGATAAAAGAAGAAGATGTTGGTTGTGCATTGATTTATACACTTAAGACAATAATTATAGCTATTAAGTTAACTGATTTACTATTATAAATTCATAATTTATTGGATGAGTATGTGGATATAGTGGTTGATGAGTTGCCTAATGAGTCTCCACTGATGAGAAGCATAAACCATTATATGGATTTCATTCTAGGAGACAATTTATCAAATAAAATAGCCTATATAATGACACTTAAGGAGAATGAAGATATCCAAAGGCAAGTACATAAACTTTTAGATAAAACAAGTCAATCAAATGAAGTTATCATAAAAGGTAATTGTTGACCAAATTTGACTTTTAGGTTAAATTGGGGAACCCCTAGGTAAAAACCCAAGTATTAATCATTTTAGGGGTCTAATATAGATATCTCAAGGTGTTTTATAAGTTAATTAATGTTATACTAATCTTCGTCATTAGTTATTTTAGTCCTTATATCATTTTTGGGTCATTTTAAAGTAAAAAAGGGGCATTTATTGAGTTGTATGGATTTATTAGGAGGTTTGAAGGTTATAAAATGTGATGTCATGACCTATGTGTCTAATTAAGTCTTAATCAACTAACATAACTAAAAAGTGGTAGGTTCTTCAGTTAAAAGGCTAATTTTCTTAGGAGAAAAGGATATTTTAGCACTTGTATGACTCCTTGGGAAGTGTGCCACATGGGAAATGATCACACAATGCCTCTTCAAATTCCAAAAGCTTATTTACATGTTTGAGTTTATCTAGAAGTTCCATTTCTTTCCCAAAATAGTTCTACTCCCTTTTCACCCTTCTTAGCAAGCAGAAGTGACCTTTAGGTTTTTGCTTGGTAAGGATAGCTCAGGAGGTTTCATCTCAAATGAATTGGGGAAGTTAAATTAAATTTAAAGATATTAATTTACATATAATATTCTGATGAATGGTGGCTTGTGCTTCATTAACCATTCTCATGAAGCTAACTATAATTTTTTCTTGCTTATCGGTACACCCTATAGGTTTTACTCTTGTCTGGGAAGGTCTGTATAATTCACTTACTGATCTTAATTCTAGAGGATGTTGAATCCATTTTATAATTTTATCCATGGTTTTTTTCACATTTGGAGTTGATTTTGTAGTCAAAGTAACTCACTTTCCAAGAAGGTATTACTAGATGAGGTTTTAGTAAAACATCTTTGTATGCAGAGTGTTTGGTTCTCAGAGGGAGATTCATAAGAATATTATGTGATTTTTACCATATATTAATTCTATATTTATCACATTTCCTTAAATATTAGTCTCATACACTAGGTTTTGATCAAATATTTTGTCATGAACACCACACTAACCAACCACTAAATACCTGCCAGCTCTGTTCCATATGTCTACTGGTGTTTTCATGTTGAATGAGATGTTTTAGAGCTGATATTGAGACTTAATGTAAATAAAGAAAATTTAGGAATTAGTACTTATTTTTATTATCCATAAATCCTTTTATCTACACTCTTTCTCTATGTCATGATTCAATATCCACACTCAACCCATGCACACATACATGGGTCTCCATGATGATGTCATGCCATTATGAAAGCCTTAGTAGTGGTGTCAATATAATTGAGGTAGGAAGAGTGTATTTGGAATAATGGAGATAATTTTTGAACTAATGTAAGGATCAAAGTAAATGTTCACTCCCTGTTATCCTTACACACTATCTGTACTTTAAAATACTCACTTACCTATAGGTGATAACATAGAAGTAAAAGATCATCATGGAGCATTGAATCAAGTTTTAAAGTATTTATTAGGATCCTAGTGAGTTTAAATCATCATGGAATACCATTTTGAGAGATAGGTAAGCAATTGTGAGTTATAAATTACCTATAGAGTAGAAGAATAGTGTTCATGCCCACTTTCCCTAAATTGTAAAAATAGAGGTAAAAGGGATTTTCATAGACCTTTTTAAACATGCTTTCAAGGTGTCCCAAGGAATATAAATAGGTGAGGTTGATATTATATATTATGGAGAATAATTTTTCCAATAATTTAAGTTGGAAGGCCTTAAAATTGCCTTAAAAAATATTGATTTTCTTCATTGATATCTACAGGTTTGGACTACCAAGTGACTTTTAACACCTCAAGGAGAAATAAAAGAAAAATTCCATGTTTATAGGACCTTATGGTATTAAATAAACCCATTTAATCATGTAATACATAATAATAAGGTTGATTATAAGATTTTTCAAGGTCCAATGTGCATCTACAGTCTATATAGGTGGCCTAAATGCACATCTACAACCAACATGGAGTTCAAGTCTGAGAAGGTTTCCCTTTGTTGCATACATGGGTGTTTAAGTATGTTTTAGGTTTTTGAAATTATAAAAAATTTATTAAAATGTATAAAATATTAATAATAAACATTATCATCTTTCAATATTAATTATACCTATAGTATGCACCTACAACGAACTGTAGGTGGTTGAGAACAGACAATAAATAGACAAACTAGTTTCTTGAGGTAGATAAAGAATAAAGTGGGACCAATAGACCTAAAAAATATAAAATGAATCTATGTATTTATAATGGTTTTTTTAATTTTGTTTTCCAAGATTGAATCATGCATTCACACCTACAACAGGGGTCAATTAAGGTAGGGGTGTCTCAGTCTAGGCAGTAAAGACTTATTCTTGAAAGGTTCAAGAGTGTGAAGGGCCTAAGCATGATATAAATGGTCCAATTTTTTTTAAAATTACCTATAAATTAATTTTTAATTGACTATAAATATTATTCAAGGTTCAATTCATACATAGTTACCTATAGGAGCCATTGTTGCAGAGGAAACCTGGGTAACACAATCAACTAGTCTTGACTAGTTTTGAGAACTTTTCAAACTCCAAAGTGTGAAACAAGAAAGGTTATAGGTGGGATAAGACTTGTAATATTATAAGATATAATTTAAACTATTTAAAAGGAATATAAAATAAAAATCCATGGAAAACTATTCCCTCAAAGATAAAAACACATTCAAAATGAGAATCACAGTCTCAGTCCATCAAGTTGAAAAGCAAGACATATGTGAGGTGTTTTAGAAAATTTTATAGTGGAAATTAGTTTTAATTTATTAAAAAAGGATCATGATAATCTCATGAACCTCATCCAAGGATATGGAACATAAGAGACCCCTTTTCAAAGCATACATAGTCAAAACCAAAACATGGTCTACCTTAGAGGAGCTAGTTTTGGATTTTATGAGTTTTGAAAAGTCAAAACACCAAATAAGGGGTTGAAAATTTGTTGAGGGAATACCCAAAACTTTAATAAAGACATAAAATACCCATATATCTTGATAAAATAGGGGAATTACCCCCTATTTTGTCTCATATATGGGGTACTTCCATAGAGTGTAAACTATCAAGATTTTGGTGAGTGAGGTGTAAAAGATAGACTAAGGGATAAGGGAACCTATTTGGAAGGTATGATAAGATATAGTTCACCTATTATAACATATAAAAAACATCACAGGAGTAGGGGACCAAGTAAGATGGTCTAGATGTCTAAGTTTGTAGGCAGACTTGTCAAACACAATTAAGGCCTAGAGGCCAAATAGAGGGTTGCTTCCACTTGAAACCTTGGAGGAACATTATAATAAATTTGGATATTCTTGTGAGATAATATTATACTTTTTTGAGATTTTTTAATATAAGGAATCTTATTTGGATGGCCTAAACATTAAAAGTTGTAAGTAGGCCTATTGAACAAGGTGTAAGGCTAAAGCCAAATGAGGGGTCATTCATAATTATAGACTTAAGTGAGATTTAAAACCTATTGAAACATGTATATGGGGTCAAATAAGAGGTGATAAATCCATTATAAGGCATATCCAACCAAAATAAGGCATTTTTTGGGTCCAAAAGCAACTTAGACATGTGGGAAATAAGAAAACAAGCTCAATGGGTCAGGGTTTGATACTCATATCTTATTGGAGAATTTATATGGGTACCAAGTGAGTTTAAGGATGTTATAAAGGGTCTTTAAGGACAATTTTTTTTAATTTATTTTCAATTTTGATGTTAGAGCTTTATGGACAGGGTTTAAGAGGTTAAACAAGCCTAAAACCCTTATTAAACCCTTGTAGAGACTAGTTTGAGAAAATGGAGTTGAATAGATATTATAATGAGCCATTTTGACTAGGATGGTGATTTTAATTTGTATATGAATCCTTAATAATACTCCTCATACTTTTTATTTTTATGGACTTGTACGGATGGGCTGAGAAACAAGCTATTTTTGACCATTTTGTGCATTATGGAGGATACAAGAGGATCTTGAAGATGAAATAATTTTTTTAGGGAATATTTATATTTTTTATAAATCCATATGGTAATTTATTTCTAATAAAAAAATTATAAGTGTTTAAACAATAACTCTCCTTTCAGCCAGTCAAAACTGGCATAGTGGACACAAAGGTGAGAAGGATGAACACTCCAAGTGTGAGCATTTTTAAAGCATTACTAATGCCTATAAATACATATAAAGTATTTAAAATTTTCATCAAATTAATTCCATGGATTTTCATGGGAACTTGAAGCCAAATTTGAGGCCAAATGTGCAAGGTGCATGAAAGAGAGGTTTTCTAGATTGTAGATGATGATGGCTCTTTTATAAGTGATTATAGATGACCAAGCCTACAAAAAATTAATGGAGAGGCATTTATTATGTCCTCATACTTCATCCCAATGATAATACCTTGTCCAAATTAGTTATGAGGCATTCAAATAGGGCTAATTATGAAGGCAATTTTTCTAAGCCAAGACAAGGAGTTTTTTGCCACTTTTCATGAAGTTTATGCCTTGAATTGATACTTGTGCTTCATAAAATTACATGTTTCATTAAAAATACTATTCTCATGCATAATTAACTAATTTAATCATATTTAAAATTGTCCTTGTGACCCTTGGACTTCTCTCTTCATCTCTCTCTCTCTCAAGTTTATAAGAACTAGCCTTTTTGGCATTATAATGAATACTCCATCTAAGTATGGCAAAGACCTACTAATTTGTATACCTTTTTATAAATAATAAAAATATTTTTTTACCTACTCCATGAATCTTCTTAGTGTGTTTATTTGGAATGTTTGATTTTGCATAAGTGAAGACTATGGATTCTTTAGCATGTTGTTTCATTCTTTCATCCTATTTGGAGTTGGAAAGCTTATTATTGTAGGGAATGTGAAGTTTTATAAGAAATTTCAAGGATTGAATGAGTTAGTTTATTAATTAGTGCCATCATAATCCTCTTGTTTATTCCTCCTAGCTTTTCACATTCATCCATCACCTCATAATGTAGCATAGATGTGAGAATATGAAGATTGGAGAAGTGTATATTCAATTTGTCCCTTGATTTCAAGTGTAAGATGCATATGGTTGGAATTAATAAATATTTTTGGTATATAAACTACATTATGATAGTTTGTTTTTAGTTATCTCTCTCCCTTTTCACCCCCTAAAGTTTAGTTATAGTTGTGATCCATAGTGGTACATCAAGGGACCTAGCCCTATCTAGAGATTCACCTCATCCTTAGGCTACCCACAAACCTAGAAGTGTTTCCATTATGCCACTTGGATGAGGAGAGATTTTAAATATCCTCAAAATGTGGAAATCCAAGTGACAATTTTTTTTGGCATGGTCAATGGGACTCTTGGTCTAAGAAGTTGAGAGATTTTTGGTGTTGTCTCTCAACAAGAAACCTTTGGAGGCATCGATCAAAGCATCAATGGTGACTCTAAAGCTACATCAGCTGGTCAAGCAGCCCAAGTTTACTTTTGAATATTTTTGGTGATATATTTTTTTTCTTGCTTTCATGAAGTTTCATGGATGATTTTGGTGTTGAGTTTTGTTATTTACAAGTTGGTGAGACATTGCAAGCTTGTGTCATTCCTTATTAACAATTGAAAATAATTAACCAACCATTTCATGAAGTGTAATAGCCCTAATATGGTTATTTTAATCCCCAATATGATCATATTCAACCTTGTAATGAGTTTCATCAGTCCTATAACAAGCCTCCTCAATATCTTACTTCTAATAGTCAACCTAGCCACTCCTCAACTCCATCCATTTCCACCTTCAAGCAAACACTTTTGGGCTATGAGAGATACATGTTGGATCTTGATACTTTAAGAGGATGTGGTCAATATGTCCCTATAAATTCCATTAATAAGGTGATATATGCCTTATATTTGGTCAAAATAGAGTGGACACCTATTGAAAGAGCAAATTGGAAGACTTACAAATGAGATGCTAGATATGAGTGGTTTGATGACATCTTTGGAGGATAAGCTAAGCATTCATGAAAAATAGCCTTACCAAGTCTATAAACCTTCATATCCACTCACCCAATTTTTTTATCAACCAGATTTGATCCCTAATCATGAGCCTAATCAAAATTTTCAAAGCCATCTTTTTCTAAATCAAGTGAAAGAGAGAGATGAAAAGACTAGCATTGTGTTTGAAGCAAACTTTGATAGACAAATTGAGTTGGACAATAATAAAATACAGTAGTACATCTGAGTGGAAAAATAATTGGAGTTAAATCCCTAATTGAGATATCACATTGCATCCCCACCACCTTAAAAAGAGACTCATAATCCCAATATCCCAAGTTGGAACAAGATAGTAGAGTCATGAGGAAAGAAAGAGGAGAAAAGTCTTAACAAAGAGTGTGAAGTTGAGAAGGATATTTATCCTATACAAACCCATCCCATCCTTTCTCAATAAAATAATTATAATCCCAAAATCTTAAGTTGGAGTAAGATAGTGGAATCATGGGCAAAGAAAGAAGATGTAAGCATTGTCAAGGAGTGTGAAGTGGAGAATGGAGTTGATCCTTAGCAAGTCCCTCCCACCCTTCCTCAAGAAGCTTCTTGTGTTCCATGTAAACCCTCATGTATTAATTATGATCATAATGATTCCTATGAGCTTAAATAAATACTTTTACAAGATAACCTATCCAAGAAAATTGAAGAGTTAGAGGCAAAGATGAGATTGCTAAGTCAAAGTGAGATAGAAGGTTTAGACCCAAAATAAGATCATATGCCTAAACACACCCCATCCACCCTTCCTCAAAATATTACTCAAGATAAATAAGATGTGAATTAAGTGTTTTTAAATTATAAGGAATAAAATCAAGTGGTTTTATCCCAAGGTCTACCTCCCCTTCCTCAAGAGCTTCCAAAAGAATCCTCTACACTTCACTCTCAATTTGATTTTGAGTTCTATGTGCGACCTCCATAACTTCTCCATATTTTACTCACCCCATAACCCTTTTCCTTGATGGATCTATGGTATGGGAACATAAATAGGAGAATATGGTTGATAAGAAAATATAACTCTTTCTTGAAGAAATATTACCTCCTTGGTAGCCTCATTGGACTAAGTCACATGACTTCAAAATGTCTAGTCTTGGAATCACAAAGAAGGAGATGGATGATCTTGTAGCCATTAAGAATCAAAGTTATATTGTATAGGTTGATATGAAACTTGATATCCCCTAAGGGACCTTAAATTATGAATAATATATGACTTCTTATGTGGCTATTTCAGATTGGGTTGATAAAGAAGAATGCTTTTCTTGTGCCAAAGAAGAATAAATGGCCATTGCTTCTTCCATAACTTTGAAAGATGTCATGAATGGGAAATAAAAAAATCCTAATTAGTATTGGGATGATGTGTTTTAAATAATTGGATAAGGCTATACTCCTCTTCAAGGAGGCTATGATCTGATCAAAGATGGAGAAGGTAACTTTGGCACTCAAGTAAGTATGCAAAGGAAAATCAACCTTTCAAATCCATAATTTCAAGAAACATATGCATTTGATGATGATATGTTTGAAGTCATAAAATTGGGATATAATACTTTAAATCAGTTTGGAGAAACACATCAACTCTTGAAGGATGGAACAAGCTCCTATTGGCCTCAATCTTCTAAGGAACATGAAACTACTCCTCTTGAAGCCATGCCTACTAAGGAGATACAAATAAACCATGAAATGAAGAGTGGACAAGAGTATGAAGTATGTAAACACATTAAAAATGAATATATATTCATTGGAGTCATATTTTAGGATGAAATAATTAAGAACAAGTCAAGTGAAGGGCCAAGGAATAGGTGTGACCTACAAAGCACCCAATCTAAGGAGAAACATGCTTGGCACTATATTTAATATTATCATGAAGATGATTCAAGAATTTATCCTATTTGATCATATAAAGGAGGTATTCTTAGTCTCTATTTATGCATAATAGTTTTTTCTCTAATTTCCCTAAGTGCCTTGAACACACACACACACACACACACACACACACACACACACACACACACACACACACACACACACACACACACACACACACACACACACACACACACACACACACACACACACACGTGTGTGTGTGTGTGTGTTGTTAGTTTGTTACCTTGTTTTATGTGTGTCCTTTTCTTTATGTGGTTGAGGTAATTAATGGTCTTGTATTGATGGTCAAAGGTTTCTTTATTTTTATCAGACTTTAGATGACTCCCTAAGCCCAATGGACTAATAAGGCTACTAGTCTAGTTAGTATAGCAGGCATACTACCCCTATGAGTCACCAATTTGAATTTTAGGTCAAATTTGGGTACCCCTAGGTAAAAATTTGAGTTTTAAGCATTTTATGGGTCTAATATAGATGTATCAAGGTGTTTTATAAGTTAATTAATGTTATACTAGTCTTGGTCATTACTTATTTAGTCCTGATATCATTTTTGGGTCATTTTGAGGTCAAAAAAGGGAATTTAATGAGTTGTAAAAAATTATTCAGAAGTGTGAAGGTTAAAAAATGTGATGTCATGACCCATGTTTCCACTTATGTCTTAATCAAATAACATAACTAAAAAGTGCCAGGTTCTTTAGTTAAAAGGGTAGTTTTCTTGGGAGAAAAGGAGATTTTAGCATTTGTACAACTCCTTGGGAAGTGTTCCATGTGGGAAATGATAAAAAAATTATTATTCATATTCCCAAAGCTTAGTTACATGTTTTAGTTGATATATATGTTCCATTTATTGCTCTAAACTATTATACTTCTTTTTCACCCTTCTTGGAAAGCAGAAATGACCTTCAGGTTTTTACTTGGTACGACCAGCTCAAGAGATTTTAAATAAAATGAATTTGGGAGGTTAAAATAAACTCAGAGAAATTAATTTACATATAATAAATTTTAGGAATGGTTTATTGTGCTTCTTGAACCATTCTCATGAAACTAATTATATTTTTCTACCTGCTTATCTATGCAACCTATAGGTTTTGCTCTTGTATGGGAAATTCCATATAATTCAATTAATTATATTTGTTAAAAAGGATTTTTGATCCTTTTAATCATTTTAGTCATGGTTTTTTCACATTTGGAGTTGATTTTATAGTCTAAGTAACTCACTTTGCAAGGTGTCACCAAATGAGGTTTCAGTAAAAAATATTTGTGTACAAAGTGTTTGGTTATCAAAAGGAAATTTATAGGAAAATGATGTGATGTTTAACATATATTAATTATATATTGATCACCTTAAATTAAATATAAGTTTCATAACACCAAATTTTGATTAAATATGCAGTCATGAACACTACACTAACCAACCACTAGATACCTACCAGCTTTGTTCCATATGTTTGTAGTTGTTTTCATGTTGAATAAGATGTTTTAGAGATGATATTGAGACAAAATTCATTTAAATAAATAAAATTTAGGAATTGGTAATGAATTTGAGTTTCCATAAATCCTTTCATCCACACTCTTGCTCTATATCATGATTCACTATCCACACTTAGCCCATGCACACATACAGGGGTTTCCATGATGATGTCATGCCATTATGAAAGCCTTATTAGTGGTGTAAATATACTTGAGGTATGAAGAGTGTATTTAAAATAATGGAGATAAGTTTTTAACTCATGTAAGTATCAAATGAAATGTTCACTTCTTGTTATCCTTGCACACTGCTTGTACTTTAAAATATTCACCTGCCTGTAAGTGATAATAGAGAACTAAAAGATCATCATGGAGCATTAAATTAAGTTTTAAAGTCTTTATTAGGATCATAGTGAGTTTAAATCATCATGGAAGACCATATTTAGAGCTAAGTCAGAAATTGTGAGTTGGAAATTGCCTCTAGAGAATAATAACAATGTTCAGGGTTTCTTTCCCTAAATTGTAAAAACAAAGGTCCAAGGGCTTTTCATATACCTTTTTAAACATGATTTTAGGGTGTCCCAAGGCATATAAATATTTTAGATTGATATTATATATTATGGAGAATAATTTTTCCAAGAATGGAAGTTGGAAGGTGGATATTGAAGACCTTAAAATTACCTTAAAAACATTAATTTTCTTCATTGATATCTATAGGTTTTGACTGCCAAGTGACTTTAACACCTCAAGGAGCAAGAAAAGAAAAATTAAATGTTTAAAGGAAATTATGGTATGAAATATACCCATTTTAGAATGTAATACATAATAATAAGGTTGATTAGATGATTTTTTAAGGTCTAATGTGCATCTACAGTCCGTATAGGTGGCCTAAATGCACACCTACAACCAACAAGGAGTTCAAGTCTGAGAAGGTTTCCATTTGTTGCATACATAAGTGTTTGAGTATGTTTGGGTTTTTTATAATGATTATAAACTCCTTAAAATTTATAAAATATTAATAATAAACATTATCATATTTCAAGCTTAATTATACCTATAGTATGCACCTACAACCAACTTTAGGTGGCCGAGAATAGACTGTGAACAAACAAACTAGTTTCTTCAGGTAGATAAAACATAAAGTGGGACCAATAGACATAAACCATATAAAATTAATCCAGGTAGTTATAAATTATTTTTTTCCTTTTGTTTTATAATCTTTATATATGCATTCACACCTATAACAGGGGTCAATTAAGGCAAAAGTGTCTCAGTCCAGGTAGTAGAGACCTAGTCTTGAGAGGTTCAAGAGTGTGAAGGGCCTAATCATGATATAAATGGTAAAAAAAAATGAAAAATGACATATAAATTATTTTTAAGGTCTTATACACTATATTCAAGGTTCAATTCATACATAGTTACCTACAGGAGCCATTGTTGAAGAGGAAACCCAGGTAACACAGTCAATTAGTCTTGACTAGTTTTGAGAGCTTTTCAATCTTCAAAGTGTGAATCGAGAAAGGGTATAGGTTTTATAAGAATTGGAATATTATAATATATCATTTAAAATATTTAAAAGGCATATAAAATAAAAAATCACCTACATCTATTCCCTCAAAGGTAAAAACATAGTCAAAATGAGAAGCACAGTCTTAGTTCATCAGGTTGAAAAGCAAGGCATATTTGAGGTGTTTTATAAAATTTTATAGTGTCAAGTAGTTGTAATGGATTAAAAAATGAGAATTAAAATATAATTAACCTCATAAAATGATACAAATCATAAGAGACCACTTTTCAAAGCATACATAATCAAAACCAAAACATAGTCTACCTTAGAGGAGCTAGTTTTGGATTTTAGGAGTTTTGAAAGGTCAAAACAACAAATCAAGGGTTAAAAATTTGTTGAGGGAATCCAAAAAAAATTAATAAATACATAAAATACCAATATATCCTAATAAAATATGGTAATTAGTTCCTATTTTGTCTTAGATAGGGGGTATTTCCCTAGAGTGTAAATTGTCAAGATTTTGGTGAGTGAGGTGTAAAAGATAAACTAAGGGATAATGGAAACTAGTTAGAAGGTATGATAAAATAGAGTGAACCTATAAAAACATATAAAACACCTCATATGATCATGGGAATATTTAATATGGTCTAGATGTTTGAGTTTACAGGCATGCCTGCTAAGCATAATTAAGGCCTAGAGGTCAAATGGAGGGTTACTTTCACTTAAAACCTTAGAGGAGCATTATAATCCATTTGGATATGCTTGTAAGATCATATTATAAGTTTTTTATATTTTATAATTCAATTAATCTTATTTGGATGGCCTAAACATCAAAGTTTTTAGGTAGTCCTATTAAACAAGGTGTAAGCCTAAAGCCAAATGATGGGTCACTCATAATTCTAGACTTAAGTGATATTTTAAACATATTGAAACAAGTACATGAGGTAAAATAATAGGTTATAAATCCATTTTAATGAATATAAAACCAAAATAAACCCTTTTTTGGGTCCAAAAGCAACTCAAGCATGCAAGAAATAAGAAAACAAGCTTGATAGGTCAGGTTGTGATACTCATATCTTCTTAGAGGGTTTGAATGGGTGCCAAGGGAGTTAAAGGATGTTAGAAGGTGTCTTTAATTCCATTTTTGTGTAATTTATTTTTCAATTCTGATGTTAGAGATTTATGAACAAAGCTTAAGAGGTTAAACAGGCTTAAAACCCTTATTAAACCCTTGTAGACTAGTTTGAGAAGATGGAGTTGAATATATATTATAATGAGATATTTTTACTAGTATGGTGATTTGAAATTTCAGAGAAATAATTTAATATTCTCCTCATACTTTTTATCTATATGGACTTGTATGGATGGGCTAAGAAACATGCTATTTTTGACCATTTTATGTATTATATAGGCTATAAGAGGAATATGAAGATGAAATAAAGTTTTTATAGAATATTTAGAATTTTTGTAACTCCTTAGGGTAATTTAATAATAATAAAAAACTTTTAAGTGTTCAAAAAATAGCTCTCTTTTTATCTAGTCAAAACTGGCATAGTGGACATATGGGTGAGAAGGATGAAAACTCTAAATGTGAGCCTTTTTAAAGCATTCCTAATGCATCTAAGGCCATTTAAAGTATTTAAAATTTTCATCCACTTCCTCCCATGGATTTTCATGGGAAAATGAATCCAAATTTGAGGCCAAGTGTACAGGGTGCATGAAAGAGAGGTTTTTTGGACTACAGATTATAATGGCTCTTTTTTAGGTGATTTCAGATGACCAGGCCTATAACCAATTCATAGAGAGTAATATTTTATGTCCTCAAACTTCATATAAATCATCATACCTATTAATAATGAGTTATGAGGCATTCAAATAGGACCAATTATAAGGGTAGTTTTTCTAAGCCAAGATAAGGAGTTTTATGCCACTTTTCATGAAATTTATGCCTTGAATTGATACATATGCTTCCTAACCTTTCATGGTTAGTAAAAAATCCTCTTATAATTCATAATTAACTGATTTTATCATCTTTAAAAGTGTCCTTATGAGCCTTGGACTTCTCTCTTCTTCTCTCTCTTTCAAGTTCTATAAGAACTAACCTTTTTGACATTGTAATGGATTCTCCACCTGAGTATGTCAAAGTCCTGATCATTTGGTATAAATTTTTATCAATAATAATACTTATTTTTACCTTCTCTATGAATTTTATTAGTGTGTTCATTTGAAATGTTTGATTTTTCATAAGTGAAGACTATGGATTCCTTAGCATGTTGTTTCATTCTTTCATCCTATTTGTAGTTAGAAAGCTTCTTCTTGCATAAAATGTGAAGTGTTCTAGGAAATTTCAAGGATTTATTGAGTTATTATATTCATTATTTCACTCATAGGCCTCTTGTTTAGTACTTTTAGCTTTTTACATTCATCCATAACCTCACAATGTAGCATTGATGTGAGAAGATGAAGATTTGAGAAGTGTATGTTCAGTTTATCCCTTGATTTCAAGTGTAAGATGCATATGGTTGGAAGTCATAAATATATTTGGTGTATCACCTCCCATATGATAGTTTGTTTTCATTTATCTCTCTCCATTTTCACCTCAAATTTTTTATTTGTAGTTGTGATCCAAAGTGGTACATCAAGGGAGGTATCCCTATGTAGAGATTCACCTCATCCTTAGACTACCCACAAGCCTAGAGGTGTTTCCATTGTGACAAATGGACAATGAGATATTTACATCTATTCAAAGGGTTCAAATCCAAGTGAAAATAGTAATATGAGATGGAATTTTCCATGTGATTAGCTCAAACATAATTTGAAAAGTATCCAAGAGAAGCATTTGAATGAGGATAAAAATGTTGTTTTGAATGACAAAAAAAGAGTGAGGTTCTCATGTGAAGAGCCTAATGTTGATTTAAAAAAAATAAAGATCAATAAAATTGTGAGTAACCCATAGAGTAAGGATTTATTATGAATGAAAATATAGATGTGATAGAGTTGTAAAAATAAGATGACAACTTTGAAGAGTTGTAAATGAATGAAAGGAATAATTATGTAGTGTTGTAAATTTTGGTAAAGGAAACATGGGAGATATAATTTGTGCAAGCTAATGTACAAAATAAGATTATAGTGGGAAATTAGTTATGTAAAGGAGCTGATATCAGATATCTATATGAGAAAAAGACAACCTTGAAGATAATTGATATGGAACATTGGAGAAACCATGGTGTTAGTGGAGAGCATGAAAAACTTGTTATAAATGGAGAAGAGTTGAATAACATATCTTTAAGACATGATGTATTAGTTTAAGAAATAATTTTAGGAGATTTTTTATTACCTTAATGTGTTTTATCTATGTATAAATATAGTAATGGAGAAGAGGACAAAGAAAAGAGATAAGTGTGGTTTAGTTTAACATGCTCATATATATGAAGATTAAAGTGAAATAGATTTTAAAGAAGATTAACCACTTATTTTAATGTGGTATACCTACATATTTATAGAATAGAATAATACATAATAAAATCACCTATAAATGTTGATGAATGAGTCATTGATTGGGAGCAACATTGAAGATCTCATGAGCAGGAGCTCATGACTACTTTTTATAATCAAAGAGACTAATGTAGGAGAATTAATTTTAGTTGTTTATTTTTTTATAATTTTGGTTTTGATTAGATTTATGAGGTCATAATTTTTTTAGATTAAGCCTTTCCATGATTCACTTTGCCTTGTTTTCATCATTCTAGATTGTTTTTATTTTTTCCATCAAAACTAGAAATTTGAATTTTCAAACTTGTTTTCAGTGTTTTAAGAGATTTTATCATCTCCTAAAACACACACACACACACACACACACACACACACACACACACACACACACACACACACACACACACACACACACACACACACACACACACACACACACACACACACAATTATGGATAAAACAAGAAGAATAAGTTCTAAAACATGGTATATACAATGTTGTTGTAACACATGTTTTCCACTCAAAAATAATGAAAGACTGGTTATTAAGTTTTAAGATTCAAAATACAATATCATATTATGTGAAAGTGAATAATTTATTCATTTTAAATAATTATTTATTTATTATTAATATATTTCATTCATATTAAAATCTTAAAGAGAAAGTGCAAGTTTTCTACAGTAAAAAAAGGTACATCTACTATTAAGAAAAGTTAATTTTCATCCTATTTTGAGATTGCCCAAGATGCCAAGGTGGGTGAAAGAGTAAGAGTTAGGTGTGAATAAATTATTTTAATAAAAAATATTCCAAATTATATCGTAAAATTTTAATTTCACTTAAATTTGAGCTCTCGACATGTGCACAATCTAGAAACCCTAAAACAAGATTTTAAAGTACAAAAATACCTCTAACTCAAAAATGAACCAATCAAATTTGGTGAAAATTGGTATAAATGAGTTTTAGGATTTATTATACGTGTTAAAATTGGTTTTGATTTTTTTTACAACTGAGGGATAGATTTATTTAATATACTCAGTCTATAGGCCTAATCACAAGACCTAGAAACCCCATTTTCATAGTTTTTTGCATTTTCAATTTGGATAAAGGTATAATTAAATTTTATGAATCAATAATAAATATAATAAATGTATAATAGGATATTGAATCATAAATTCTCCTTTTTTAGTTAAAAATTTTAGTCAATAAAGTATTAAGACTGATCTTCCTTGATCTCTCCATTATTTTTAGTATCAGAGCAGGGTTTGGTTGTACTTCAAAAGTGACTTAAAGATAAATATATTTCATTAATAAGAGTGAATATAAGGTTGTGAAATATAAACTTGAAATAAGTGTAAGATGACACTTATAAGAGCAACCAGAGGAGGTCCAAGAAGACAACCAAGAGATGCATGATGGAAGAGATGAGAAATTTGTAAACACATTTGGAGTGATATAAATTGCTCAAAGAAGAGGTGAAATGGTAGGTGGTATGAGTGATATAAAGGAATAACCATAATAACATGTTTCATAAGAATATAATTAAGAAAGAATAGAATAATAAAAATAATAATAGGAGCAGGTTCCAAGCCTAAAATAAAGGTTATAATATATGGCAGAAACCTAAATGTTGAAGAAATTATGGATTAGATAACTATAATGAATAAATAATTTAATTATGAGGTAATAGATGAAGATAAGAAGGTCAGGTTTACTTTTACTAGTTTGAAGGGACATGCATATCTTTAGTGTGATAATATCCAAGATGAAAGAAGGAAAATAGATAAAGAGTAAAATAAGTAACTAAGTCATGAGATATAATAATAGCTAAACTCAAGTAAAAATTCATGACTTTAGAATATCAAACTAACTTATTCAATAAAATCCAAATATTGAGACAAAAAGATATGAGTGTAAAGGACTATACTAAAGAATTCTACAAGCTTACAATCAAATTTGGTCATGTAGAAGAAGATGTTGAGAAAATAACAAGATATATCAATGGTTTGAGGTTTAATACTCAATATGAAATAAATTTTTTATCTTTAAGATTAGTGTAAGAGGATTATCAATTTACTCTCAAGGCATAAGAGAAGTTTTCTAGAAAGCAAACTCAACAATCTAGAGGAGAAGGTAGAAATTTTAGAGTTAGGGGATATCAAGGTGGCATAATTCTATTGTAGGTTTATAATGAAGAAGTAAGTATATCTCAATGTTAAGATAACATTACAAGATGAGGCTATTCATATAGAGAAAGGTCATATACAAGAGGTATAGGAGAAGACTTTTGGTGAAAATGTTTCAAATGTAATAGGTATGTTGGCCATAGTTTATATGAATGTCTTGAGAATCCAAAAACAAGCCATATAAGAATTAAAGGTAGCAATCAAGGTGTTCAAGTTGAAGAATAAAGTGTAGGATCACAATCACACATGGAATAACTTGAAATGGGAGAGTTCTTATTGATGAAAAGAGCATTATTAAAGCTAAATAAAAAAGTGAAGGAACCAGTCCAAAGGAAGACTTTATTTATGAATACATGCAAATCAAAAGGTAAGTGTTGTAAGATTGTCATTATTAATGGTATTACATAAAATTGATTTATTAATATTTTTTTGAAAAATTAGGATTGAAAATATTGACACATCTTACATCATATAAAATATCTTGGCTCTAAAAGGGACATCAAGTACTAGTTAATGAACAATGTAAGTTTGATTTTTAGATTGGTAACTATAAGGATGAAATACTCTATGACATTATGTATATGGATGTTTTCCATGTGTTTTTGGGTATACCTTGGTAGTTTAATAGGATAAATATACATAATGGAAGGAGTAACACCTATACATTAGAGAAGCATGGTAAGAAGTATACTTTGATACCACTGAAAGATAGTGGTGAAGCTAAAAAAATTACTAAGGTGTTGATAGTGAGAGTAAAATAATTCTTATAATTGATAAAATAAGAATAATTTGGTTATTCATTGATTGATAATCCTAAGATAATCATTATAGGTACTAAGTTGACTGATTTACCATTGAAAATTCAAAATTTGTTAAATGAGTATATGGATATAGTGGTTGATGAGTTGCATAATGAGTTACCACCAATGAGGAACATAATCCTTTATATTGATTTAATTCTAGGAGATAGTTTGTCAAACAAGCTAGCCTATATGATGATACTTAAGGAGAATGAAGGCATCCAAAGGGAAGTATAGGAAATTTTAGATAAAAGTAGACACTCAAAGGAAGTTGTCATAAAAGACAATAGTAGAGGGCAATTGCCATGTGAGCAACTCAAATATATTTTGAAAAGTAGCCAAGAGAATCATGTGAATGAGGATAAAAATATTGTCTTGAAGGACAAAAAGAGAGTGAGGATCTCATGTGAAGAGCCAAAAGTTGATTTTAAAAACAACAAGGAGGAAGAAAGTTTTGAGCAACCCATAAAAGGAGTTTTCATGAAGGAAAAGATAGATGTGATAGAGTTGGAGAAAGAAGATGGTACCTATGTTGTGAATTTCCATGAAAGGAACATGAGAGATAGATGTTATTAAAGATAGTGTACACAAAAATATGATAGTGAAAGATCAACTAAGCAAAGGTGCTGAAATCAAAGATATAGATGAGGAGAAGACAACTTGGAGATAACTAATATGGAACATTAGAGAACCCGTGGTGTTAGTGGAGAGCATGAAAAACATTTTATAAATGGAGAAGATTTGAACAATATGTATTTGAGTCATGATGTAGTGGTTTAAGGATTATTTTTATGAGCTCTTGATTATCTTAATGTGTCATTTCTATGTGTAGATACAACAATGGAGAAGAGGGAAAAGAAAAGATATAAGTGTGGTTCAGTTTAATATGTTCATATTTATGAGAAGAAAAGTGAAAGAGATTGGAAATAATAAGAATTAATTATTTTAATGTGGTAGAACTATATATTTTCAAAGGAGAATAAGACAACAAAATCATCTACAAATGTTGATGAGTAGGTCATTGATTGGGAGAAACATTAAAGACCTCATGAGCAAGAGCTCATGAATACTTTTTGTACTCAAGGAGCCTGATGTAATAGCATTATATTTATCTGTTTATTTTTAATTTTTTTTCGTAAATAGGTTTAGTCATTTTTATTTTAGTTGAATTTTTTATATTCTTGACTTTGCCTTGTTTTGATCATTCTAGCTTGCTTTCAATTTTCCTGTCAAAATTGAAAATTTGAATTTAACTTGTTTTGGGTGTTTTAAGAGATTTTATCATCTCCTAATGTTTTTTATGGTCATGATCCTTCATGGAGAGGTCAAATAATGTCTAATACATGTTTATAAATAGTTAAAATATTTTGACACATAATTGATTATGTTAAACTCAATTAAGGTTAAGACTTGAGTCGAGTTTAGGAAGTTAGATAGTTTAAGAGTTTGGAACGAAGGGGGAGAGAGAAGGGAGATATGAATGAGTGAATAAGATAAGAAGAATAAATAAAAAACAATAAAATATACCAAGAAATCTAATATTATGGAGAAAATAAAAATAATAAGTTCTAAAAAAGGGTATATACATTGTTGTTGTAACACATGTTTTGCACTAAAAAATAATGAAAGATTGGTTATTGAGTTTCATGGTTTAAAAATCAATATAATATTATGTGTAAGTGAATATTTTTTTATTTTAAATAATTATTTGTTTATTTGGAATATATTTCATTCATATTATAGGCTTAAATAACAAGTACAAGTTTTTTGCAGTCAAGAAAGAAAGGCACATCTATAGTCAAGAAAAGTTTTTTTTCATTATGTTTTGAGATTTACAAAGATGACAAGTTGGGTGAAAAATTAAGAGGAAGGTGTGAAGAAATTATTTAAATAAAAAAATTCCAAATCAATTCATAAAATTTGAATTTCACTTAAATTTTAGCTCATGGCCTATACATAGTCTAGAAAGCCTAAAATAGGGTTATGAGGTACAAAAATTCCTCTATCTCAAAAAGAAACTGGTTAAATTTGATGAAACTTGGTATAAAGGAGTGTTAGGATATATTATAAATGTTTAATTTTTTTTTTAAATATTTTTATTAATTAAGGATATATTTATTTAAGATTCTTAGTCTACAAGCCTAATTACAAGACCTAAAAACCCTATTTTCACAATTTCTTAAAAATTTCAAGTTTGGATAGAGGTATAATTCAATTTGATGAGTTGAGACAACATATAATGAATTTAAAAAAATATATTTAAGCATAAACACTCTTTGTTTTATTAAAATTTCTAATCAATAAGGTATTAATCTTGATCTTCCTTAATCTCTCCATCATTTTTGGTATCATAGTAGGGTTTAATTGTACTTCAAAAGTGGCCTAAAGAGAAATATATTTCATTAAGAAGAGTGGAATGTGAAATATAATATTGTAATAAGTGTAATATGGCACTTAGAGGAGTAGCTAGAGGTGGTATTATGGGAGGTCCAAGAAGACAACCAAGAGATGTATTGTTGAAAGAGATGAGAAGTTTGCAAGAACATTTGGAGGCAATAGAAATTACTCAAAGAAGAGGTGAAATGGCAGGTGATGTGAGTGATAGAGGGAAGAACCACAAGAATAGGTTAAAAAATAATAATAGGAAGAAATAACAAAAGAAAAAATCTTAAATTTAATCATAAGAGTGGGTTCCAAGCCTAAATTATAGGTTCTAGTATATGGAGGAACCCTAAATGTTGAAAAAATTATGTATTGGATAACTAAAAGGGACAAATACTTTGATTATAAAGGAATAGATGAAGATAAGGTCTAATTTACTTATACTAGTTTAAAGGGAAATGCATCTCTTTGGTGGGATAATGTCCAAGATGAAAGAAGTAAAAGGGGTAAGAATAAAATTAAGTCATGGGATAGAATGATAGCTAAACTTAAGTCAAAATTCATGCCTGTAGACTACAAAACAAACTTGTTCAAAAAAATCCAAAACTTGAGGTAGAAAGACATGATTATAAAGGACTACACTGAATAATTCTACAAGCTTACGATTAGAGATGGTCATGTAGAAGATGCTGAGAAAATAACAAGATATATCAATGGTTTAAGGTTAAATATTTAAGATGAAATCAATTTGGTATCTCTAAGATTAGTGGAAGAGGCTTATTAATTTGATCTCAAGATAGAAAATAAGTTGGTTAGAAGAAAAAATTAGTAATCTAGAAGAGGAGGTAATATTTTTAGAGCTATATGACAACAAGGTGGTATAATCCAATTTCAAGTTTATAATTAAGAAGAAATAAGCTCTCAAGGTCAATACAACAATACAAGAGGACCCTATTCATACAAAGGAAGCCATATACAAGGGGTAGAGGAGAAGGTTTTTGAGGGAAATGTTTCAAATGTAACATGTATGTTGGCCATAAGTCATTGTAGATGATATATTGTGATTATGTAGCACCTAAATATTATACAATTGGAAAACTCAGACCTTGGTTATTCCACTTAGTTATATACATAGATTGCTTCCACAAGCCTCACATCTTAATTATCTTATGTCCCTTGGCCTATATTTTAGTTTGACAAGCCTTATATTGATGACAAATATCTTGTCTCTCTTAGAATGCTTAAAATGTACTTATCTTATACCTCTATACGTTCTGAGATTGTGCCTTCTCTCCTTCTCCCTAGACACTAATGTCTGGGATAGATAGTAGTGTCAATGTTACTGTCCTACCTCAATGCAATTGTCTAGTGCCCTCAAGTCATCCAATTTTAAAATGAAATTCTTTAAAATGGTTGGCCTAAGTGATTTAATGTGAGTTATCTCCTAATAGGATTTTTATAAATATAATATCAACCCTCATTCATTACACACCTATGAAACTTAGTAATCAGACCAAAATAACACTCAAAAATCACTCAAGTTACCAAAAGCTATCATATTAAACCCTATTATAGTATCAGTCAAAGGAAAAACCTAGATATATGTCTGAATTACTAAAGGATCAGTCATAAGGTCATATTTTCTAAGTTACAAGGTAGGTCATGGTTGTACATGTTTTACACGTTTCATGATTCACATAGAAGTCAACATGTAAGGGAGAAACACATGAGTGTGAGACCCTATTCTAGAGTATTGGCTATGTAGGTAGTGCCATTTGATAGTGGGGTCATTACAGGTCAAATTGAAACTATGTTCCCACTAATTCATTTTCCCCCAAGGTCACATTAAAGATAGAAAGCTAGGGTTTTTCCATTTCACTAGGAGTGACAGTCCATGACCCAAATCTGAATGCATTAGAGTGAAATCAAATCCAAACCTATAAGCACACTAATTTTCACATCCTATTTGAGTACATATTCCATACAAGGCACTAACATAAAATTAGATAATAACATCAACACAACTATCCCATGTTGACACAAGTGTCTATAGAGTTAGAGGCACTAAATACATAATTTGATGACTGATCTAGAACTATCTTCCTACCTACTTCCCACATGTACCATATCTAACACCATGTTAGCATAAAAAACAACTAAGTAATTTTTTTATTTCATTTACATATCTAACATAGTTATACTTTCCATTAATAGCCTATCTCAATTTTATAAATTCAACATATGGTATATCTACATTTAGCACATTAATTGGCTTGTTATACATTTGATATTCACCCTTGTGCCTTATCATTTATATATCTTTAACCCATTTTACCCAAGTAAGGATAGACACTTATCCACATTAGGGTTAAAAATTTGGTGAACCTGATATTTGAACATCAAACCCTAGTCCACTTAGGGTTTTTTGATTTTTTTTGGGATTATTGTATTGTGTTTTAAATTTTAAACTTTTCATTCATGAAGTAATGAAAAATGTTAGTGTTGACCAAATTTGACTCTTAGTTCAAATCTACCCCTATAGGTAAAAAACTTGGTTTTTTAGATGTTATATGGGTATAACACTTTGTCATAGGCTATATTATGGTTCAATTTCTTTTATTTAATGTATTTGTAGACTTAGTCATGGCTTCATTAGTTTATTTATCATTTTGGGCCATTTAGTGGGCTTTTAAGGGTCATAAATGCAAGTGGAACAATTAACAAGGTTTTTAGGTGTCCTATTTTCCTTGAAAACATCCAAAAAGTAAGTTTAACTATTAGGGATGCCAGTTACATTAGGATATTTCAGGTTGTCTAATTAAAATTCAAGAAACCAACTAAAAAATGGAGCATTTAGCACTTGTACGACCCATGAGGAAGTGTTACACACAGGAGAATATCATGGAAGGAATCTTATCATTAATAAAACTAATATCAACATTTGGTTTTCTCTAGAAGTGCCATTTTAAAGCCAAAACCATTTTCCTACTTCTTTGCCTTTCTAGACATACAGAAGTGACCTTCAAGTTTGTGCTTAGTATAAACAACTCAAGAGGTTTCAGAGCAAATGATTTTGGGAGGTGATATTAAAATTAGATAAATTAATTTACATAACAATAATGCAAGGATTGATAAACTATACTTTATGAATAATCATTTAAAAGTTGACTGTACTTTTTTGTTAGCTATTTCATGCACCCTATAGGTTTTGCTCCATTTTGGTCAAATACATATGAACCAATTAGTGATGTTGAATATAGAATATGTTGTATACCTTCTAAAATGGTCTCAATTCTTAGTTTCATGGTTCATGGTGTTTTTATGGGCAAGTTGTCTCATGCTACAGGAAGGTGCCACCATGTGTAGTCTCAGTCAAAGTTCTTATTTATAGAATATTAGTTTCATGTATAGGTATCACGTAATTGGAATATGGTGTTACATAGGTATAAAATTCATATATTCACCTCCTTAAATATTTTGGTTTCACTATATCATGCTTTAAACATCTTGCAACCTTACCTTTCCTCACAGTCAACCTTTTGCTCATTTTCACTTACAGTCACATGTATGAACTTGTACATCTTGTTCATGGAGTTTTAATCATGGTATATCAGTTGGTTTGAGTCATTAATAGATAAAGAGAGTTCATTTTATTGATTAATAAGAGATAAGTGTGGTCACAAGCTCATTCACCATGTCAATCAATCATTCTAAAGACCCCTACCTGCTTTATTCAACATGTTCTTAAGAGGTTTTACATTGAAAATATGTTTTGGATCTGATTTAAAAATTTCCTTGGTGGAAATCATGTATTGGAGAGGCTAAAAATGAGTTTTAGCTACCCATGAGGCATTTTATCCACCTTGTTTCTCTATTCCACACTCATTATCTACATACAGCCCAATGCCCACCTCCAAGAGCCATTTTTGATGTCATGTTGAGAGGTGGGAAGTTTGACATGGGTTTCAAACTTATAATATTATTAAGGGTGCATTGGGACATTTGGTGGAAACATGAGAATGACCATAAACCTATCCATCTCTCATACTACCCAAAGTTCCACACTTGTTGCCTATGTGTATTGATGACCACCTAAAGGTGGTACCTCAAAATTATGGAGGCCTTGAAATGGGGGATTTAGAACATGATAGGGTCAATTTCAAATACTATCATGTGAACGAGTCATGACACACTTTAAGGAGGTGTCAAAAGGATAAAAGGAGTAAGATAGGTTGGCTGGAATAAATATTGAATTCTGGGAAAGTTTCCCCAAAAATTCAAAATAAAGGCCCAAGGGTTTTTTATAGACCTCTTACAACATGCTTATAAGGTGTTACAAAACATCTAGATTGGTAAAACTTATTGTATTTAGTATGGAAAATAGATATGCCAAAGATGAGGGTCAAAAAAAAGAAGAGAGGATGGAAATGGAGGGCCTCAAATAGGCCCTTAAAAACATTGAAATACTCCACTAACATCTACAAGTTTATAGTCATGAGTGGCCTTTTGACACAAAGGAGAAAAAATGAACACACCCTCATGGCCAGAATGTTTCAATTGGTTTAATGATATAAAAATGGTATTAAGGCCACAAATAAGAAGTTGATACATGGATTCAAAAGCACTATGGCCACCTATAGGGGTCCACATATAAGGAAATAGACACTTACAGTAGGGTATAGGACATTGACCCAAAAAAGATGCCCAAATGGTGCTTTAAGACCTTAAAAGTTGAGTGGAAGTTTAAAAATGTAATTTGTGACCTAAGGGGGTTTAAGATAGGTCCTCATATACCATGATCAATTCTCAAGAAGTAAAAGTCACCTACAAGCAGGGTCTAAAAGGTAGGTTTCTTAGTCATAGCAAGAAAAACTTAGTTTGTGAATCTAAAGAGCATACAAGGTAAAAAACTATATGATAAGTTAATATGGGTTTTCATGATTCATTTATAATATTCACATATCATGAACAATCCAAATTACAATCACACACACACACTTACAACAATTAAAAAGTAGGGTTTCTCACCTACAACAGGGAAAGACTTGATTTTGGGACTCAAAGTGTATGTGAAGGGATAGAGAGAAGTTTTAATGATGAAAAAAGAAGGTAACCACCCCAATTAATGTTAGGATAATCTTAATAATATATTAACATGATGAATTAAACCTTTCATAGGCCTCTCAAACCCCTGTATGTACTTACAACTATATGCAATCATGATAAAGTTTGAAGGTGAGTGTGCTTAGGAGGTGAAATAAGTTTTTATGATAAATTAAAATGGTTAATGATAGGTAAAAAATTGTTTTCAAAAGCCCAAAACTCTACCAAGTTTATCATCTACTTTCCGTATTTGGTCAAAGGTAGCAGTCCATACTGTGAGCTAGGAAACCCTGTTACTCAATAGGTAAATATGAGGAATCTAACGAAAAATAGTAATTTTGGGTAAATTTTAAGCTTAATTAGAATTAATTTTGGATTAATATAATTTTTAAGGAGCATAGGATCATTTTTTTGTCCTGGAGAGGTCACTCTTAGGTGGATTTGAGAAAAATATAAGAAAATAGGGGTTTTAGAGGCCTTTTTGGGGCATTTTGAGCTAGTTAGGCACATAAATAAAATAAAATAGATAAACCATTTGTTATAAATTATCATTAGGACCTTATAAAAATCCTAAAATATTCAATTTTCCTTGGGTAAGAGGGATATACCTCACTATTTTGTCTCAGAGGTCAGTTAGTCAAGGAAAATTAGGTTTTAGCAAAATAAGATAATGAGTCAAAATGGGATAAGGAACTTGATGGAAGGTTTGGAAAACATATATAAACATTTTTTGAGATGTATGAAGTTAAATAGGTTCTAGGAAGTACTAGGTCAGGTTCAGACCTCTCAATATGACTAAAACACCCTTGCACACAATCCAACTAGACAAGCTTCTTTTAGGCCTCGTTGGTGAATGAGAGAAAAGGATGAAGAGGAGTACTTGAGAGGTTATGTTATGGTTTTTAAAGATTTAATTAATCATTAATAAACATGAGATACCAGAGAAAACATGAGATATTAGTTCAAGTAGCTCAAATTAGTAGGGTGCATGCTAAGCCTATTAGGGCTTGAGGAGACCTAGAGCCAATTGGGGGTCCACCATCACTTATAGATTTTGGTGAGTGTTATATCTAGTGGGATAATTTTTATTATATGTAATTATACATTTCTAAACTTTTATTATGCATAAAAATTTATAGGAAAGCTACTTTTAGCTCAAAGATAGTCCAAGCATGTAGGAATTATGAAGACAAGCTTGATAGGGTGACTTCAAGTGTTCATATCTCCTCTGAGAGTTTTCTTGGGAACCAAAGGAGATTTTAGGGGTTATTATGGTCTCTTAAAATAAGGTTTTTGGATTTTTTTAGCAAGTTCAATGTTAGATCTTTTTGAACAAAGCTTAAGACTAAAAAATGCCTAAAACCCTACTAAACCCTCAATCAAGACCTGATGGAGAAGATAAGATTGGAGAGATATCTAGATGACATATTTTTATCATTAAATATATTTTAAATTTTATATTACTCCCTCAAGATACTCCCCATCAAGATGAGTTGTATGAAATTATACATATGGGGTACAAAACATAGTTTTTTTGATTATTTTATGTATTGTGTATTATACAAGAGCTTTCAAAAGATGCAATAAATTTTGGGAGTAATATATATAATTTTTATAACTAAATATGGTTATTTAATTCCAAGGAAAAACTCATAAGTGTCCAAACTAGATCTCTCATCTCAGCCAATCAAAACTGACATAGTGAACATAAGGGTGAAAAGTGTGAAAACTCCAAATGGAAGTAATTTTAAGGTATCCTTGGTGATTATAAGGCCATGGAGGGTATTTAAATGTGTAATAAAATCCCTCCCATGTATTTTAATGGAAAATTTATGCCTTTTTGAGGCTAAGTGTGCAAGGTGCATGAAGGAAGAGTTTTTTAGACTGCAGATGATGATGGTTCATTCCTGAATGATTCCAGATGACCAAACCTAAAACCAATGAATGGAGAGGAATGTATAAATAATCCCCTCTCATTCCAATAATCATACACATCCCTATTCAATCATGGGACATTAAAATAGGTCCAAATTATGAAGGCACTTGTATGATCCAAGATAAAGAATTTTATGACACTTTTCATAAGTTTCATGACTTGTATGGACACTTGGGCCTATTGACATTACATGGTTCATTTAAAACCTATTTATCATGAATTTTAACCTATTTTATTATATTTACAAGTGTCCAAGTGAAATTTTTACTTCCTCTATCTTTTTCTTCTCCCAAAGGCTATAAATATTGACTCTTTTGGCTCTTTTGAGTAGCCTCCATTAGTTGATTGTGAAACCCTAGCCAATTTTGTAACTAAATTTATATTGAAAAAATAAAATAAGTGAATTTACCTACTTAAATTCTGTACAATTGAGTGTTATTGCAATATCATTGGTTTTGTCTAGCAGAAGATGATCTTTTCTAGCATGTTATCCTTGATTGTTCACCAAATGTGTAGAAGAGTAATTATTATAGGTCTTTGTTAGTGTTATATTTTAAGTGTATAGGTGTTTCAGAAGTGGTTCATGACTATATTCTCTCAAGGAATCATTTATTATGCTCTTATGTATCAAAATACCTTTTGAACCTAGCATATGAAACATTGATGTGACAATCTATATTGTGTTGTGAGTTTTGTGTGAAGAAGGCTTTATTTTGCTCTTAGTATAATTTAAGTCAAAAGGAGTAAATTAGATATTTTTGCATCACATTTTAGTTTTCTTAGTTTGTCTTCTTAACCCTTTTCATACCAAGTTGATAAATAGGAGAGTGTTTCAAAGGGTGCATCAAGGGAACTAACCCTTCTAGAGATTCATCTTACCAAATTTCTACCCAAAATGAGAGAGATGTTTTCATTATAAAACTTGGATGAGGAGAGCTAGGGATATCCTCAAGGGGTCCAAATCCAAGTGAAAATAGTTTTTGACATGCCTAGTGGGACTCTAAGTCCTAAGAAGATTGTCCAAAATTTTTATTGATATTGACATATTTGTAGCTACAAGAACATCTAAATTTAATACCTAGCAACTCCAATAAGTTTTAAAATCTTTGGTTTCTGATCAATCCTTAATTTCCATGCCAAAGGTGACCACTAGGTCTATTGCTAAAGGTATACCTTTTGAGTTTATGCAATTGCCTTTGTATTCTATCAAGAGATTCAAATTTGTGAACAATCATCCTTATTCAAAGGAGTTGGTGTTTAAGAATTCCAAGTTTATACTTAGGTCAACCCATAATACACATAAGCTACATTCCAATATGGCTAATAATTTTCCTTTTTTATCTTTCACCAGATCATCTCCTTTGAATCTTGCTCAATATGACCAAATTCTTGGAGCATCCCTTAAAATTATTCCATATTTTAATGGAGAAGGTCCTATCACTCCCATTGAGCATATTAGGAACATGGAAAACTTCTGTAACATCCATAATATCACTTAATAGAATTTATCCATTAGGTTATTGGCATTATATTTCAAAGGGAAAGCTTTAGATTGGTATGTGAATCTACCTAAAAATTCCATTGCTTCATGGGACAAACTAGGAGATCTATTATCTAAGAGGTTTGGAGAGAAGAGTGATTATCTATCACTAGCTGAGCAATTGCCCAATATCAAGAGGGCTCCTCAAGATTTTATGCAAGATTTTAACACTAGATTTCAAAAGACATGAGATAGGATCCCAACCCTTGTGAGACCTACCCCAAATTATTCCTTCTTGTACTATCTAAAATCATTGAATAGTGATGTATCCATGATGATTCAATCCATGGGTGGGAATACAATACATACTACCTATGAGATATCTATTAATGCTGAGAATTGTCTTGTTCAAGAAGGGACTATTGCTCTTAGACCATTAATGCATTATTCCTTGATTTATAGCCTCTTATTAAAGTTTCATTACCTACCTTGGCTAATTTTCCTAGTCAAGAAAAGTATGCCCTTTCCCCTAAAAATGAGATTCATGAAGTCAAAAGATTGCTTCAAAGTGTTACTAATGAATTGGTTTTCATTAAAAGGTAACAAGATCAAATTTACAAACCTTACCAATATTATAATCAATTTGGGTAAGCAAATAGGCCTCATTTTCAAGCTAATTCTCAAAGATAAGGTCAAATCACTCGAGATAGACCTTACCAAAGTCACAATCCTAATGCCCCATAATAATATAAAGCTCTGAAGTATGAACCAATGGCTAAAGGAGCCTTAAAATTGGATGGATCAACAATAGATACCTTGGGAGTAGTAAAGGATTTGAATTTGATTTTACATGATTGTCCTACTTTTTCCATCCCTCATGATGTGGTTGTGGAAGATTTACCCCCATACTTTTCTTTTTGTTTGTCAAGAGAGTTTACAACCAAGATAAGTGGATAACTGGTAGCCAATTGGTCCTATATAATTTTTAGGACAAAGTATTTTACCAAAGTGAATATTGAATCAGAGCCTATTCATCAAAACCATTTAGATCCCTACATGACTAAAGTTACAAATTTCAATTATGCCATTCTTGATAAGGAGGAACTTCAAATGGACCAATATCCAACCTCTTCTCTTGAAGGAGTTTCTAATTTGTATCTAGATGAATGGGGAGCTAAGAATTATGATCATGATACTTATAAATTAATAGAAGAGGCTGGTATTGGAGTGTATTGCCTTCATAAGGAAGACTCTTTCATGCCCAATTTGATGAAGCCCAATGAAAACATGGATGGTTTATATCATCTATTATTTGATGGATCTAGAAGCAAGGTTGGAGTAGGTGGTGGAGCAATGTTGGTTTATCCATCCAAGGAAAGGTAATATTCCACTTTTATATTTCACTTCTCTTATACTTGTAATGTGGCAAAATATGAAGCCCTAATTCATGGCCTTATGTGGGCTAGGAAGAGAGGTGTAAAAGAGTTTCAAGTATATGGTGATAGTGAGTTAGTTGTGAATCATGTAAGAGGCCAAAATTTGACTAAGAATTCTTTACTTAAGTCCTATAATCATAGAGTGTGGGATATTATGGAAGATTTCCAAGCCTTTAACATCCAATATATCCCAAGAGAAGATAACAAGCATGCTTATAGGTTGGTAGAAATTGGAACTTAGTTTGATGTTCCAAAGGGGATAGGATAAGATTAGAACCAACCACATCTCAATTTGATTGTAAGGCCCTCCATAAATGATAATTTCACTAATTTTTAAGTGTTTTATATTGAAAAACAAATAAAACCTTTTATATAAGAGGGGGTTGAGTTTTATTCCAAGAATTAGTCCAAACTATAACAACAATATGGAGTGTAGATTGTACAATTGAAGATAAACAAGTTACCTAAAGGTTTAGTCACACTTGAGAGTATCTTCAATGATGATTATTAGTTGAATAAAGAGAAGGTAATCATGTATACTAATCAAAAAAACTATTAAAGAGTACAAATATTCAAATACAAGTTACCCTTGGGAAGGTATGTACTAGTGAAGAGAGACATGCTTTCATTAAGTTATGCAAGGAATTTTTTGATATCTTTGAATGGGAATATAGTGATTTAAAGGGATTTTATCCAAACTTATCTCAACACACCATATAACTATATGATAATGCTAAGATTATCAAGAAAATACAAAGTTCAATCAATCTTAAGATTGAGCCTCTCATGAGGAAGGAGCTTACTAAGTTGACTGAGTCTAAGACCATTTTTCTTATTAAGCATTCATCTTAGTTGGAAAAATTAGTCCCTATAAGGAAGAAGAATGGGGAAATCAGGTTATGTGTTTATTTTAGGGACTTAAATAGATTTTACTTGAAGGACAATTATCCTCTTCCTTCCATGGAGTAGGTTTTGCATGTCGTGGTAGGTAGTGAAAGGTTCTCACTTCTTGATGGATACTCAGGGTATAATCAGATTCTGGTAAAGGAAAGTGACCAATATAAGAAAAAATTTACTACTAAATGGGGTACATATTATTATATTAAAATTCTTTTTGGCTTGTCTAATTCTGGAGCTATATTTCAACGTGTAATAGATATGGCTTTTCAAGGTCTAATAAATGACATTATGTTGGTGTATCTTGATGATATCATAGTTTTTTATAAGGATGCAAAATATAATTTGAATCACCTTGGGAATATTTTTAAGAGATGTATAGATTTTGGAATCTCTCTTAACCCAAAGAAATATGTGTTCATTGTCCATGAAGGCAAACTTTTAGGACACATTATCTCAAAGAAGGGCTTATCCATAGATCCTGAAAGGGTGAGTATAATCTTGGCATTGGCTTTACCTAAATAAAAGAAAGGTTTGAAAATTTTATTTGGAAAAATAAATTTCATAAGGAGGTTTTTTCCTAATTTTTATAACTTGGTCAAGCCTATAACTCTATGCTAAGGAAATATTAAGTGTTTACTTGGACAAGGAGGAAGGAGAGTTTTGAAGAGATTAAACAAGCTATTGCTCAAGCTCCAACTCTTGCAAGTCCTAATTTATAAAAGGACTTGAACTTGTATACCTTTGGAAATGAGGAAGTAATCTCTTACATGATCACTCAATAAAATTAAGAAAACTTGGTGCAACTTATTGCCTTCTTTAGTCAAGGATTGGAAGGCTATGAGGTAAGATACACCTAAGTTGAGAAGTAAGTACTTTAAATTGTTATAAGTCTAAATAATTTTATGAATATGCTATTTAAAAACAAGATTAACATATTGGTACCTCATCCTAGTGTTAAAGACTTCCTTTTGAGCAGAGATTTGAATGAAAAAGGGCTGGTTGGATCAAAAAGGTGATGGAGTATGATGTAGAAATCAAGATAACCAAGCTAGTGAAAGGGAAGGGGTTGAGTGAGCACCTTGTTTCAGATTTGAAGTAAAAAAAATAGGTTGTATTATCACTTAATGATGAACTTATGATATTTACATATTCATCAATGAGGAGTTGGACACAAGAAATGATCCATTTTCTTCAAATGGGTGAGTGTCTATAAGGCCTAGATAGAGCTAAAAGAAGGTACTTTAGATTACAATCTATTACTTATGTGCTTATTGATGGAGTGTTGTTTATGAAGGAATTATTAGGTGTGATTTTGATATGTGTTGAATTAGATCAAGTTGAGAAAATATTTCTTGAGTTTCATGATGAACAAATTGGTGGTCACTTTACTCTAAGGACCACAACTGCTAAGATTATGAGAGCTAGATATTTTTGGCCTAGTTTGTTCAAATACACCCATGCTTTGGTAAGGAAGTGTCAAAAATGTTATTTATTTAATAGTAAACAAAATATTTCATCCTTACTTCTTCATCCAATACAAGTAGACCAAAATTTTATGCAATGGGGTCTGGATTTCATAGGCCTAATCAACCCCCCTTCTAGTGTTGGCCATAAGTGGGTGTTGACTACTATAGATTACTTTATAAGATGGGTGGAGGATATTGATCTCAAGGAAGAAAATGAAAGTTTAATTCTATACTTATATGAAGGCATAGTGACAAGGTTTAGGGCTCCTTCAACAATAATTTTAGACAATGCATTGGCTTTCCTTGGAATGAAGACAAGTGAGTGGGATTTGAAACATGGAATTTATCTTAGTACTTACTCCAAATATTATACACAAGGGAATGGAATATCTGAGTACACCAATAAGAATATAATTAGGATCATAAAGAGGATAATGGAGGAAAACCAAAGGACTCTGCATTCCAAGTTAAAGATAGCTCTTTAGGCTGATAGGATCACCCCTAAGAGAGAAATTGGAAACTCACCATATACACTTGTTTATGGGAGAGAAGATAGACTACCTATTTCATTTAAGCCACCAAATTTAGATCTCACTTATCAACTAGAGTTGATGGAAAATGAAAGCATGGAAGTTAGGTTGTGTGAGTTGATGGAGCTTGAAGAAATAAGAGATCAAGCTATGCAAACTATGAGGGCTCATCAAGATCAAACAAAGATATAATTTGAAAAGAAAGCCATGCTAAGAAGATTCCAAGAGGGGGAAATTTTTATAAAATAGGATGAAGATAGGGCTAAGATTATAAGACACACAAAGTTTGATCCTTTGTGGAGTGGCCCTTATGTCATCACTCAATATAAGCAACACAATGATTTCCAAATTTAAAAATTGGATAGAGAGGATATTCATATCCTAGTTAATGGGATATATCTCAAAAATTTATACTAAGGTTCTCCTCTCTCCTTGTACATAGTTGTTGTTTTCCTTATTTTCCCTAAGTGCTTATGCACATGTGTGAGTCTTTTCAGTGTCTTGCTTTGTCTTATGTTTGCTTGGTGTGTTGTGGTTATTTTGTGTGTGTGTTTTAGGAAATTCCTTTATAGTTGTCTTCAATAATTCATTGACTCCCTTGTACCATGATATGATAAGGCTATTGGTCTTTAGTACATTAGGCATACTACCCCTATGAGTCACCATTTTATTGACCAAATTTAACTTTTAGGTCAAATTTGGACCCCTCTAGGTAAAAAACTTGGTTTTTTAGATTTATAGGGGTATAATACTTTGTCATAGGCTATATTATGGTTCAATTGATGTTATATAATGTATTTATAGTCTTAGTTATGGTTTCACTAGTTTATTTGTCATTTTGGGTCATTTAGTGGGATTTTAAGGGTCATAAATGTGAGTGGCATGGTTCCCAAAGTTCCAAAGTGTATTATTTTACTTAAAAACATCCAATAAGTTAGTTTAAATATCAGGAATTTTAGTTACAACAAGATATTATAGGTTGTCTAACTAAAATTCAAGAAACCAACTGAAAAAGGGAGCATTTGACACTTGTATGGCCCATGGGGAATTGGCCACATGGGAGAAGATCATGAAAGGCCTATTCACCTTCCTAAAACTCATATAAACATTTTTGTTTCTCTATAAGTTCCATTTTGAATCCAAAACTATTTTGCTACTTCTTTGCCTTTCTAGACATATAGAAGTGACCTTCAGGTTTGTGCTTAGTACATATAGCTTAGGAGGTTTTAGAGAAAATGATTTTGGGAGGTGATATTAAAATGAAATAAATTAATTTACATGGAAATATTTCAAGGATGGATCAATTTTTATTTATGAATCATCCTTTATAAGTTGATTATACTTTTTTGCTAGCTATTTCATGCACTCTATAAGTTTTTCTCCATTTTGGTTAAATCTGTATGATCCAGTTGGTGATGTTGACTCTAGAGAATTTTTTATACCTTATTATATTGTATCCATTCTTATTTTAATTTTTCATGGTGTTTTGATGGGCAAGTTGTCTCATGTTGCAAGAAGGTGCCACCATGTGTAGTCTTAGTCAAAGTTCTTCTTGTTTGTAGAATACTAGTTTCCTATAGAGGTCTCATGTAGTTGGAATCCATAGGTCTCAAAGTCATATATTCACCTCCTTATATGTTTTGGTTTCACTATATCATGCATTAATCATATTTTAACCTTAACTTTCCTCATAGTCAACCTTTTCTTCAATTTCACTTACAGTCACATGTATGAGTTTGTCCATCTTGTTCATGGAGTTATAATCATGGTATATCAGTTAGTTCAAGTAATTAATAGCTTAATAGAGTTTATTTTATAGTTTAAGAAGAGACAAGTGTGGTCATAAGCTCATTCACCATGCCAATCAGTCATTCTAGAGACCCTTGCCTACTTTACTCAACATGTTCTTAAGAGTTTTCATGTTGAAAAGATGTTTTGGAGCTGATTATAAAATGTCATTGGTGGAAATCATGTATTGGAGAGGTTTAAAATGAATTTTAGCTACCCATGAGGCTTTTCATCCACCTTGTTGCTCTATTCCACACTCATTGTCTACATATAACCTAATGCCCACCTACAGGAGCCATTACTGATGTCATGCTGAGAGGTGAGAAGTTTGACATGGGTTTCAACCTTATAATATTAATAAAGGTGCATTAGGAAATTTTGTGGAAACATGAGAATGACCATAAACCCATCCATCTCTCATATTGCCTAAGGTTCTGCACTTGTTTCCTGCGTGTATTGATGACCACCTATAGGCGGTACCTCAAAATTGTGGAGGCCTTGAAATGGGGGATTTAGAACATGCTAGGGTCTCTTTCAAATAATATCATGTGAAGGAGTCATGACACACTTTTAGGAGGTGTAAAAATGACAAAATAGGGAGTAAGATAGGTTGGTTGGAATAAATATTTAATTCTAGTAAAGTTTCCCCAAAAATTCAAAATAGAGGTCTAGGGGGTTCTTATAGACCTCTTAAAACCTGCTTACAAGGTGTTCCAAAACATATAGATTGATAAAACTTATTGATTCTAGTATGGAAAATATATATGCCAAAGATGAGGTTATAAAATTAAGAGAGGATGGAAATTGAGGGCCTTAAATATGCCCTTAAAAACACTAAAATACTCCACTAACATCTACAAGCTTATTGTGATTGGCCTTTTGACACAAATGAGGAACAATGAACACACACTTATGGCCATAATGTTTCAAGTGGTTTAATGATATAAAAATGGTATGAATTCCATCAAGAGGAAGTTGATACATGTATTTTCAAGCACTATAGCTGCCTATAGGTGTCCACACAGAAGGAGATAGACACTTGTAGTAGGGTATAAGACAATGGCCCAAAATTGATGCCCAAATAGTGATTTAAGACCTTAAAAGTTGATTGAGAGTTAAAACATGTAATTTTTAACATAAGGGGGTTTAAGAGAGGTCCTCATATACCATAGTCAAGTCTTAAGATGTAAAAGTCACCTACAGGTAGGGTCTAAAAGGTAGGTTTCTCAATCATAGCAATAAAAACTCAGTTTGTGAATCTGTTGTTTCCAAAATCAGCTTAGCTCATTTTTGAAAACAATCCCCTACGAAACTTGTCCATTTCATCTTTTTGTCTCCCCCAATTCGTTCTTCGAGATGGATTTTGAATTCACTCTCATCTTGGCCTCAGAACGTGAGTGGTTACCATCTCGTCTCAGCCAAATTTTCCCTCCCCTTGACTCCTTCCGGAGTTGGTCTTTTCTCCCATTTTCCCTGTAGGGGCGGCAAATTTCACCGCATCTGCATTTTCCTTCATTTTTTGTGCAAGGGCGGCTAAAATTTCCACCCCTACACTTTTCCCTGCAAGGGCAGCAATTTTTGCCGCCCTTCCCTATGTTTTGCGTCCCCTTTTCGCTGCTTATGCAGTGGGCGGTAAATTTGCCGCCGACCGCCGTAGGGCTGTTTAAGGCAATATTGCCGACGTCGGCTGATATGTTTGCCGTGCTCGGCAGATATGCCAATGTCGGTGGTGTTGTCTGCCGACATCGGCAATTTTTTATGTTGTGCTTGGCAAGTATGCCGACGTCAGCCGTGTTCATCGTCTCCGATCTACCGCCTGTGTTGTGAGCGGCAATTTTGCCACTGACTGCATTTGCTCAAGGTCTCTTCTTCCTATTTTCCGCACCCACTCCCCTTTTCTTCCACTTTTTGACCTGCTCACGTCTCATCCTTTTCAAATGCATTTCCCTGATCATGACTAGCAAATGTGTAGTTCTCCCAGATCATTACTTTCTTTCCCTGATTGCACAATCATGGTTCCTGCTGCAGTTTCTGTGAAGGGCCCCTCTTCATCAACATTTTTTTAGCAGAAGTTCTTCTGGGTCACTAAAGTTTCTTTGAAGTAGTCCAAGACCATGAAGAAGACTGAAAATAAAGATTGATAGCTTAAAGAAAGATTTTGGTAGATGAAAAGAAATGAAGGATCTCAAGAAGAGCACCCTGATATCTATTGGTGCCATATCCATCAAGGACTCCTATGTTGAGATCAAGGAGTCACTGATATTCAGAATCTAGAAGAGATGATTCAGAGTTTCAAGGAGATGATTCAAAAAGATTTTGAAGAGAAATCATTCTCAATGTCTTCGGTGGACAGCATTTTAGATGCACAGTTAACTTTGGAGAATCTAAAATCCAGGTTAACTGGCCACGCTAAAGCCATCACAACATTGAAAGATGCACTGATCAGAGCGAGAATCATCTCCAAGAATGTAGCTGTGCCAGACGTCATAAGAATTCAAGCGTCTATCACCATGTATGATGCTCATCTGAAAAAGTCTGGTAGCAAGAATTGACTCTCTCTCTCCTCTTCTCTCTTCTTCTATCCTTATGCATTTTTGTTTTGTGCAGAATGCATGCAATTTTGTAATATGTAATTACATGTAAATTTTTCGAAAAAATATCTAAAAGTCAAAGATGAGTCATCTTTGACCAAGATATTTTATATATTTTATTATTTTCTATTTTTTGAGGTTTTTCTCCCTATATATAGTGGAGACCTCATTTGTAAATGATCTTGGCAAAATTAATAGCAAAAACTCTACTGAAATTGAAGCAACTTTTGAGACTTTGTGCTCAAATTTGTAAATCATATTCTGTTGAATGAATGAGAAGCAGGTTATTTCAGACTTTGTGTTGAGATTGTCTGTGTTATTTAGGAAATAGTTCTTATGTCCTTTTTCCTGGTAATATCTTATTCATCTGATTTGATAAGCAAAGTGGGTGTGTTTATTTTGTCTAAGGGCATTTCTAGAGGGTAGAAGATAGACTTTGTGCTGCTTTTATCTTTGAGATTCAGTTATCTTTTTTAGTTTTAGGTGAAGACTTTGTGCTTCACTTTACTCTATGTTTGTACTTGTTTCAAATCTGTGGAGGAGCTACGGAAGACTTTGCGCTTGCGTGAGCATTCTTATGACTTTGTTACTACAGGTGATTTCTTGCTTTTGGTTTAATACCATTCCTGAAAAAAGAGGAGTGTTGTTAGCCATAGACCAAGATTTTTCCTCTTTTATTCCTTGTACATTACCTCTAAAAAAGAGAGGTAGATGCTGTTATACCACCCCCATGTGTTATTTTCTTCTTAATTATATATATCTGGCACGCAAGTATTAATAGGGAACCTCCCCTTGATGAGAGGAGAGATTTACCTCATCTAGATCTGGTAAAGCCACACTCTTCGTGGTGTAAATCTCCCTACATTATGGCTGATATACCCATTTTGTCATCAGTTAGTTGATGACAAAATATTCACCCAACAATTTTTGGCGACTCCGCTGGAGAACGAATGTGCAGTCTGAAACCTCAAGTTTCAGATTGAAATAGTCCCTATCCTTATCCATTACATTAGTCTGGTGACTCCATTCTATATCTTACCCATTATCATTATAGCCTTACCACTTCCCTCCATCTCTGTTACATTATCTGGTCTGCAAAACCAGAGTCGTTAGGAAGAACGTGCATTTTGAAGCCTCAAGCTTCAACTTGAAGCAGTTTTGATTCCATTTTTATTTTGAAAATCTGGCAACCCCATGCTATACAAGAAGTTAGAGATCTAAGGGTGTTGTTGATCCTGTGTTTGAGTTGGTGCAACAGAGTAATTTTGATATGTTTCCTTCATCAGCCTCTCTTCAACGATCTAGGAGTTTTCCTTCTAACCTTGTCAAGTCACCAACACAAGGTAGAACTTCTTTTCCCACTGTTAATCACCACCTGCCTATAAACACTCCACCAAGGTTTGTTATCCCGCCATTCAATCCTTCTATCATAATGGCTCAAGGCCCGTGGGGTAATTCCTTTGGCCCCCTTAACTTAACCCCACCTTTGCACGAACTGCCTCGTAGTTCTAGGAAAAATTTTCCTAAGTTTTTTGGAGATGGAAAGGTTCATCCCGATGAGCATATTGCCACTTTTTCCATAGCATGTGGCGCAATTGGGGTCAATTTTGAAGATGTAGCAATAAGACTCTTTGTGGAAACTTTACAAGGAGCTGTCGTAGATTGGTTTTATCACTTACAGGCTGGATCAGTAACAAGCTGGGATACGCTCAAGTCCAAATTTGAAGCTAGATTTAAACCCGCTGAGGATGCGCATGCTTTGTTGGTGCAGCTGACACAGATGAAAAAAGAATCTCAAGAACCCATGAGGGATTTCATAGCCAAATTTAACAAGTTGAGAAACCGGATTCCAACTGTGGCTCAGCCCACACCAGAAAATCTCAAGTGTTTTTTCATCAACTCGCAGCTTCCCGAAGTAAGTTTACTATTAAGGCGAGCTGGTCCTATGGATTTAACATTGGCTCAAAGTTTGGCTACTGATATTGAAGATGATATTATCCTAGCAGGTAAGATCAGAAAAGACCCAAGTAAAAATAAATTCCCTTCATTTGTTGAAAGCTCTTCTACAACTACTACAGATCCTATGGTACAAAAGTTAGCAAATGAAATGCTAGCTCTCAGAAGATAGATGGCCCAAGTTATGTCTGCTTCTCCTAATCAGGATATGCCAAGGAGGACATTTCAGAATCAAGCGTACCAAGGTAATGTTGCTAGGAATCAAGGGTAGCCAAATCGTCTTCCTCCCCTATAGAGGAAACTCACCCTTGAAGCCCCTCCAACCAACTCAGCGGTTGGATATCTGGAAACAGAACGCATTCCCCCTCTCTAACCTAAGTTGGACCAACAATATGATGCTAATCTCTTTGAAGGGCAAGAAGAAGAATTAGCTGGTGACTCTGTCATTGGTTACCTGAATTATCAAGATGAACCCAGAAGTGAGGGGAATGTAACTGAGGGATCATATGTTGTATTCACTCGGTCTCAGAAATAGTCAGCCTGACACGCTGATAAAGAAAAGATAGAGGAGCAACCTCGGCCAGCAGTTTCAATTGCCAAGCGGGGAACCACTCTGCCCTTCCAACCAAAGGACCCAGTGGCTGTTGAAAAGGTACGTACCCCAAGCATCTCTGCACCCTCTGCTTCAACTTCGCAAACCAGCCCTTCCCATCCCAAAAACCAAAAGAGTGAACTCCCATCCTCTGTGCCTAGTCTAATACCGACATTTGATATAATTGAGCATGTCAAAAAGACTAAAATTCAAATGTCTGAATTTGAATTTCTACAAGCCTATCCTGAACAGTTGGACAGGTTGGTGAAATGTGTGAAAGGTACAACCATCCCTGCAAGACAAGAAATTTTGAGGGTAATTCATGATCTCCCAAAATATGTATCCACCCAGAACAATCTTATCGTGACTCCTCCAGTTGCTCCTGGGAAAATAGAACCTTTCTATGTTTCCCCATTAATAAATGGTCACAAACTGAACAACTGCATCATTGATTTGGGTGCATCTGACAATGTCATGCCTACTAGAGTGGTAGAATCTCTTGGTCTCACATTGACTAAAACTTTTGGGAGATGTTTCTCCATGGAGAACAAACAAGTACCACTATTGGGGAAAATCAAAGATGCCCAATTTGCATTTGCAGCGTTCCCTGACAAGAGGATCAAGATGATAGTTTTGGTAGCTGACGTCCCAGCCTCATATGGCATTCTGCTTGGATGAAACTTTTGCAAGGATGTCAGAGGAGAATTGAGCATGGACTTATCCTAAGAAAATATTCCTGTGAAAGGCGTGATGCAAAGGTTGCTTCCTGAGAGAGAGGCAAAGTACGTGGTCACCCAAACGTCATCTCCTGCAGCTCAAATTTTGTTTGAGTCTTTTGGCAGGGGTAATTATCTTCTGACCACAGAAGAGGTTCATGAAGAGCCTGTTAAAGCTCTTGAAAATGCCAACCAAAAAATTGGTTCAACTGAAATAATGACAAGTGGACCTAATAGTGCCAATCAGTGGCAGATGTCAAATGAGGACAATCAAATCAGGTGCTGGAGAAAATCAGAAGAGCAACCAATTGTGGTATCTAACCATACTGCTGTGCATCATGATCAGGGAAAAGAACTCTTCACTAAGAAAACAAAGATTCATGGTTTTTGGATCAAAAGATAGATCTTGCTGTGGAGCAAGAGGAGAAAACTAAAGGGATGGCACAGGAAGTTAATTTTCTAGTGGAGGTTTCCATTTACACATCATCAATTCTAGGGAGAAAATGGCCTCTTGCTGGTTTATCAAGATAGAGCATCATCGCCACTGCCTCTAAAGGGGCAGCATTTGAGGTGCTTCGATTCTTGAAGTACCAAATAAATTCACCTGTATATTTGTATAGTCTTTTGCTTTGTTTTATTCATTTCTTTTTCATTTTTTGGAGCCTTTCTTTTTGAGTAGCTTGACTCTGTGGCCCAATGGCATGCTTCTAAGGCATTGGAGGTTCTGGATTCTACTCCCTTCAATTAATTTTTGTAATAGAAGGTAGTTCCCCAACAGGAGCCAGCTGTTGTTTCCAAAATCAGCTTAGCTCATTTTTGAAAACAATCCCCTACGAAACTTGTCCGTTTCATCTTTTCATCTCCCCCAATTCATTCTTCAAGATGGATTTCAAATTCGCTCTCATCTTGGCCTTGAAAGGTGAGTGGTTACCATCTCGTCTCAGCCAAATTTTCCCTCCCCTTGACTCCTTCTGGAGTTGGTCTTTTCTCCCATTTTCCCTGTAGGGGCGGCAAATTTCACCGCCTCTACATTTTCCTTCATTTTTTGTGCAAGGGCGGCTAAAATTGCCACCCCTACACTTTTCCCTAAAAGGGCGGCAATTTTTTCCACCCTTCCTTGTGTTTTGCATCCCCTTTTCGCTGCCTATGTAGTGGGCAGTAAATTTGCCGCCGGCCGCCGTAGGGCTGTTTAAGGCAATATTGCCGACATTGGCCGATATGTCTTCTGTGCTCGGCAGATATGCTGACATTGGCGGTGTTGTCTATCGATGTCGGCAGTTTTTTCTACCATGCTCAACAAGTATGCTGACGTCGGTCGTGTTTGCCGTCTCCGATCTACCGCCTGTGTTGTGAGCAGCAATTTTGCTGCTGACTGCATCTGCTCAAGGTCTCTTCTTCCTATTTTCCGTGCCCACTCCCATTTTCTTCCACTTTTCAACCTACTCACATCTCATCCTTTTCAAATGCATTTCCTTGATCATGACCAGCAAATGTGCAGTTCTCCCAGATCGCTACTTTCTTTCCCTGATTGCATAATCATGGTACCTGCTATAGTTTCTGTGAAGGGCCCCTCTTCATCAACATTTTTTTAGCAGAAGTTCTTTCGGGTCACTGAAGTTTCTCTGAAGCAGTCCAAGACCATGAAGAAGACTAAAAATAAAGATTGATAGCTTAAAAAAAGATCTTGGCAGATGAAAAGAAATGAAGGATCTCAAGAAGAGCACCCTGATATCTATTGGTGCCATCTCCATCAAGGACTCCTATGTTGAGATCATGGAGTCACTGATCTTCAGAATCTAGAAGAGATGATTTAGAGTTTCAAGGAGATGATTCAAAAAGATTTTGAAGAGAAATCATTCTCAATGTCTTCGGTGGACAGCATTTTAGATACACAGTTAACTTTGGAGAATCTGAAATTTAGGTTAACTGGCCATGCTAAAGCCATCACAACATTGAAAGATGCACTGATCAGAGTGAGAATCATCTCCAAGAATGCAGCTACGCCAGACATCATAAGAATTCAAGCGTCTATCGCCATGTACGATGCTCATCTGAAAAAGTCTGGCAGCAAGAATTGACTCTCTCTCTCCCCTTCTCTCTTCTTCTATCCTTATGCATTTCTATTTTGTGTAGAATGCATGCAATTTTGTAATATGTAATTACATGTAAATTTTTCAAAAAAATATCTAAAAGTCAAAGATGAGTCATCTTTGACCAAGATATTTTATATATTTTATTATTTTCTATTTTTTGAGGTTTTTCTCCCTATATATAGTGGAGACCTCATTTGTAAATGATCTTGGTGAAATTAATAGCAAAAACTCTGCTGAAATTGAAGCAACTTTTGATACTTTGTGCTCAAATTTGTAAATCATATTCTGTTGAATGAATGAGAAGCAGGTTATTTCAGACTTTGTGTTGAGATTGTCTGTGTTATTTAGGAAATAGTTCTTATGTCCTTTTTCCTGTTAATATCTTATTCATCTAATTTGATAAGCAAAGTGGGTGTGTTTATTTTGTATAAGGGCATTTCTAGAGGGTATAAGATAGAATTTGTGCTGCTTTTATCTTTGAGATTCAGTTATCTTTTGTAGTTTCAGGTGAAGACTTTGTGCTTCACTTTACTCTATGTTTATACTTGTTCCAGATCTGTGGAGGAGCTACGAAAGACTTTGCGCTTGCGTGAGCATTCTTGTGACTTTGTTACTACAGGTGATTTCTTGCTTTTGGTTTAATACCATTCCTGAAAAAAGAGGAGTGTTGTTAGCCATAGACCAAGATTTTTCCTCTTTTATTCCTTGTACATTACCTCTGAAAAAAGAGAGGTAGATGCTGTTATACCACCCCCATGTGTTATTTTCTACTTAATTATATATATCTAGCATGCAATTATTAATATGGAACCTCCCCTTGATGAGAGGAGAGATTTACCTCATCTAGATCTGGTAAAGCCACACTCTTCGTGGTGTAAATCTCCCTACGCTGTGGCTGATATACCCATTTTGTCATCAATTAGTTGATGACAAAATATTCACCCAACAGAATCCAAAGAGCATACAAGGTAAGAAAAATATATGAGAAGTTACCAAGTTTTTCACTCTTCATTTATAATCTCTCCATACCATGAACAATCCAAATTATAATCACATACACACACCTACAATAGTCAAAAAGTAGGGTTTCTCACCTACAACAGGGAAAGACTCAATTTTGCGACTCAAAGTGCATGTGAAGGGATAAAGAGAAGTTGTAATGGTGAAAAACTTATATGAACACCCAAATTAAGTTTAGGATAAACTTAATAAGCTCTTAATATGATGAAACAGACCTTCCATAGGTCTCTCAAACCCGTGTATGCACTTACAGTTATGTGTAGTCATGATAAAGTTTGAAGGTGAGTGTGCTTAGGAGATGAAAGAGGTTTTGATGATAGATTAAAATGGATCATGATAGGTAAAAATATGTTTTCACAAGCCCAAAAATATTCCAAGTTTATCATCTACTTTCCCTACTTGGTCAAAGGTAGCAGTCCGTATTGTGAGCTAGGAAACCATGTTACTCAATAGGCAAATATGAGGAATCCAAGAAAGAAGAGTATTTTTGGTAAATTTTAATCTTAATTATCATTAATTTAGGATTAATATCATTTTTAAGTATCATATGATAATTTTTTTGGCTTGAAGTGGTCACTCTTAGGTGGATTTGAGAAAAATACAAGAAATTAGGGTTTTTAGAGGCCTTTTTGGGGCATTTTGAGTTGGTTAGACACCTAAATCAAGGAATATAGATAAAAAATTTGGTAAAAATTATATTTATGAAATTTTGAAACTCTTAAAATATTAATTTTTCCTTGGGGAAGAGGGATACACCTCATTATTTTGTCTCAAATCTCAGCTAGTCAAGAAAAATTAAGTTTTAGCAAAACAAGCTAATGAGGTGAAAATGGGAAAAAGAACTTAATGGAAGGTTTTTTAAACACATGGAAACATTTTTTTATGTGTATTAAAGGAAAATAGATTTTGGGAAGCACTAGGTCAGGCTTAGACCTCTCAACATGACTAAAACACTCTTGCACATAGTCTAACTAGACAAACTTCTCGTAGGCTTAGTTGGTGAATGAGAGAAAATGATGAAGAGGAATGATTGGGAGTTTATGTGATGGTTTTTAAAGATTTAATGGATCATGAATAAACATGAGATACCAGACCAAACATTATATATAATTTCAAGTAGCCTAAACTAGCAGGGTGCATGTTAAGCCTATTAGGCCTTGAGCAGACCTAGAGCCAATTGGTGCTCCACCATCACTTATGGATTTTGGTGAGTGTTATATCTAGTGGGAGAATTTTTATTATATTTAATTATACATGTTTTAACTTTTATTATTTATATAAACTTATAGGAAAGCTACCTTTAGCTTAGAGATAACCCAAGTATGTAGGAATTATGAAGACAAGCTCAATAGGGTGACTTCAAGTGTTCATATATCCTCTAAGAGTTTGAATGGGAACAAAAGGAGATTTTAGGGGTTAGTAGGGTATATTAAAACTATTTTTGTGTCATTTATTTTCAAGTTAAACTTTAGAGCTTTATGAACAAAGCTTAAGACTAAAAACTACCTAAAACCCTACTAAACCCTCAATCAAGACCTAATGGAGAAAACAAGCTTGGATAGCTATCAAAATGACATAGTTTTATCATGAAAGATATTGTAAATTATATATAAATCCCTCAATATTCTCCCCATCAGGATGAGTTGTATGAAATTATAGGATGGTGTATAAAACATGGTTTTTTTAACTATTTTATGTATTGTGTAGGGTATATGAGGTTTCAAAAGATGTAATAAAGTTTGAAAGTAAGATATATAATTATTATAATTCAATATTGTCATATAATTCCAAGGAAAAAATCCTAAGTGTCCAAACTAGAGCTCTCATCTCAACTAGTCAAAATTAGCATAGTGAACATAAGGGCAAAAAGTGTGAAAATTGTAAATGGACGCGATTTTAAGGTGTCCTTGGTGTTTATAAGGCCATGGAGGGTATTTAAATGTTTCATCCAATACATAACATATATTTTCATGGAAAATTGATTCCTTTTTGGAGGCCAAGTGTGCAAGGTGCATGAAGGAATAATTTTTTGGACTATAGATGATGATAGCTCCTTCCCAGATGATTCTAGATGACTAGGGATACAACCAATGTATGTATGAAATACTTAAATATCATTACAATCATCATACCTATCCCTATTTATTTTTGGGATGTTCAAATACGTCTAAATTATGAAGGCAATTTTTTGAGCTAAGACAAGGAGTTTTATGACACTTTTCATAAGTTTCATGACTTGTATGGACACTTAGGCCTCCTGATATTGCATGGTTAATTTAAAACCTTTTTATCATGAATTTTTAGCCTCTTTTATTAGATTTAAAAGTGTCCAAGTGACCTTTGGACTTCCCTTTTCTTGTTCTTCTCCCAAAGGCTATGAATATTGATTCTTTTAACTCTTTTGAGCTGCCTCTATTGGTTGATGATGAAACCCTAGACAATTTTGTACTTGAATGTATCTTAAAGTAATAAAATAAGTGAATTTTCCTTCTTACATACTATAAAATTAAGTGTTTTTTCAATCTTGTTGGTCTTATTTAGTAGAAGATGATCTTTTCTAGCATGTTATCCATGATTGTTCACCAAATGTGCATAAGAGTAATTGTTATAGGTCTTTTATAGTGTTCTATTTTAAGTCTATAGGTGTTTTATAAGTGATTCATGAATGTATTCTATCAAGGAATAATTCATTTCCCTCCTATGTATCAAAATAACTTTTGAACCTAGCATATGAAACATTTATTTGATAATCTATCTTATGTTGTGAGTTTTGTGTGAAGAAGGCTTTGTTTTTCTCTAAGTAGTATAATTTAAGTCAATAGGAGTAAATTAAATATTGGTGCATCACCTTTTAGTTTTATTAGTTTGTCTTCTTAACCCTTTTCATACCAAGTTGATAAATAGGAGAGTGTTTCAAAGAATGCACCAAAAGAACTAGCCCTTCTAGAGATTCATCTCACTAAATTATTACCCACAATAAAAGAGATGTTTCCAATGTGCCACTTGGATGAGGAGATATAGGCATCTCCTCAAGGGGTGAAAATGCAAGTGACAATAGTTAGTGTAAAAACCTGATTCCAAATTGAGAATGAATAAAAATAGATTAATCATATCAATAATAAAAAGGGCTTAATAGATGCATTTTTTTGTGTTACACGAGATGAAATAAGAAAATAAGATAAAGCTAAGGCTACCTCACCTAGTAATGGTGAATCCATATAAAGTACTATAACTTAGTCCACACTATAACTTAATACATCTAATGGGAGCATGAATTATTTTTCCAAACTTTGTTCCCTGAAATTATTATAGATATATCTATTATGAACTTACCCTTTGTTTCAATACAAAGATCATTTTTAATGCCTATTACTCAAAAAATGTTTCCAACCCCTTTGGTGAGTACTCAAATTGCTAATCAAAATCCCATTGGGCTTATAGTTTAACCACTTTTTCAAGTTATAAATACCTTACAGGATAAGGTTACAAACATTGAAAAAAAGGTTTCAAAGTATTCACATGTTATAGATTTACAAGATGCATTGCATAACCCTTTTTCACTTGAGATATCTTTTCACCCTTTTCAAACTAGATTTTTGGCACCTAAGTTCACATTTTATGATGGTAAGGGTGATCCTAAATAACATATTCAAACCTTATATGCAACATGCATTGATTATGCTTAAAATGATAAAATTTTGACCAAATTATTTCCAAAGATCCTCAAGGACTATGCTTTGATGGTTTTATGACTCACATCTCCAATTTATGAAATAATTCAAACCTCTTGCAAATAAATTTTTAGCACACTTCTCTATTAACATTATTGAAAAGGTTTCCTCTACTCAAATTGTAAAGATCAAATAAGGAACCAATGAACCAGTCAATGAATATATATTGAGATATAAGACATTTCTAGCCAAAATGACCAATCCTATGGTAGACAAAGAGTTGCAAGACATATTCAAGAAAAATTTGCTTACTCCTTTACACAAGTCCATTATTTTCAAAAAATTTCAATCTTTATATGACTTTTTCCATGTTGAATGTGACCGTGAAATGAAGCTCATGTAATTGAATAAACTCAAGCATGTAGCAAACACACCAACTACATCTACATCTAGTATAAAATTTATAATTAAACTAAGTTATAAGGTAAAAAATCTTGAGCCTAAAAATGAAATAATCACCTAGATTAACATAATTACACAACATACTAATCAACTTGTATTATATAATGCACTAAGAATATATTTAACATGTTTACCTGAGCTTCTTGCTTCATTACTCTTATAGTTTCTAGAGTGTCATCTTATATCTCTCCTTCCTACTAAAGAGGCTGATGTAAATAGACCTCTACCTAAAAGATATGATTAAAATGTTAATTGTGACTATCACCAACCCCTTAGGCATTCTATGAATAATTTTTTTACATTAAATCATAAAATTTAGTTACTCATTGATGACCACAATATTATATTTGACAATCCTCTAAAGGAATCTAGTTCACAACCTAATGATCACCATAAATATAAAATATTTAATAATCCTTTCCAAGACCATTACAAAAATGAAAAATAAATTAAAATGGTATATAATGTAATCCTCCCCCATAATATTATGGATAACTACTAGATGGGGTCATTGGTACTTACATGTGACATATACCTCCTACAGTTTAGAAACCTACCATTTCATTTGATGAAAATGAAATTAAGGATGATGAATTTGATCTTCATTCTCTATTCATTAAAACATACCTTGATAAACACCCCATATTTAGTGTTATTATTGATAATGGCAAAAATGAAAATGTTTGCACTATGACATTACTTACACATTTAGTTTATACTCATCATGACTTACACCTCTCTACTAGATCAATCAGAGCATTTGATGGGACCTCACAAAATGTTCTTGGTGAGATTAATATACTTTTATAGGTTAGTCTTGCACATGTGGTTACTTATTTATTAGTTATAAATTTTATGGGTGTCTTTGACATGTTGTTGGGATTGCCTTGGATACATATTCTTCGAGCAATACATTCTATAGTGTATGGGTGTATTTAGTACATTCATGCCATTTAGGTAATTATAGTTCCATTATTCCATATGAGAATCATATTGATCAAGAGAAATTAATACCCAAGTAACTAATTATCAAGCTTGTTAAGACTAATACACTACAAAAGGTTAAGTAACAAGTAATCCCCTTTACTAGGTGGCCATTACTTAAGAGGCCTTTACATCACATATATACAATGGGTTCTATGTAATCCTTATATTTTATACACCATATTAAAATATATGGAGCACATAAACATGTTCCTACTATTTATATTACAAAAAAACCATAGAGTATAGAGAGATGTGTTCCAAGAACTCCTATTCCTTTTATTGGTACTTTATAACCCCAAAGTCCTATTATACATGTGTTGAGCATCATAGATACTACAATGATAGATATCACACCTATACATGATCCTTGGTAGTGCCACCAATTTATGCACCATGTTATAAGTGGGGAGATACCTATGATCATCCTTTGGATGAGGTCATAAGATGATCTTGTATTTTTTCTAAAAATACCAAAAAAATTCAAAACATACAAAAATCCAAAAACACTTTTAGTACCTACATGCTCTATTGGTTTATTAGAATCTATGTGTTAGTTCTATGTTAAGAAATATCATATAATTGACTCCTACATACACATACACATGAATTCATAGATACATGATACACTTATAGGTGTTGGGCCTTCCTTCTACTCATGTCACTAGGATGTTAGGGGCATCCATCTTCTATAATATTGATACACATAAGTTATATGATTCGATGATCACTTTACACTATCATGTTTGAACTTATATATGTACTTATACATGCCTATTATCCATGGTAATATTGTTGGACATTTTGGCCCACATACCAATCTTCTACCTAGATGGATGAGATGAATATATTTCTATATGGAATGAGTGGTCCAAAGATCCCATATTGCTTACAAAGCTTTTTGAAACACTTTAAGCAATCTTAAAGTGTAACCTATTGAACTTTGAGAAGAAAGTCTAGGAGTAGGTCTAGAGTGGAAAGAGAAGGGATATTACATGTTTCTATGGTATTATTAACCTTTAAGGTGCATATAGTAGGTTAGAAAAAAGGATCAAGGGTTCTTCAAAGCTTTGACAAATCAAAAGATGACTTACATAAGTATAGAGAGACTAGACTGTCATGGAAAATCATGTAGAAATGAATAGGCTAGCTTGATTATGCATTTAATAAGTTCACTTAGGAGGTCTATCAAAGATAAAAGATTACATGGATATGTGATTCTCCATGCCTTAAACATTCTCTACAAATTTAATGTCTTGATGACCTTATTATCTCAAGATCTAAGTCCTCAAATTTGAACAAGTAGAAAGGGATGTGCATGTAGACATCAAGTTTAGGGCATGATGAATAACCGTTTGAATTTAAATGTCCTTATTTTTAATCTAGATATAATAAGTGGAAAGATTTTAGGAGATTGGATCATATATCAATGATGTGTGGGAAGTTAATACGTCAAAAGGTCCTTAGAAGTAGATCCATGATCTATGTTCAATCGAATCAAAAGATCCAATGGCATGTAGTGGCTGGTGATGTCAGTTGGCCCAAATAGATCTATGATGGGAATTCACTCATAAAAATAAGATCTAACAATGATTAATGGGTCAAAAAGTTAGTGAATCTTGAAGATAAATACATGGGTGATAAGTGTCTTAAGCATATTAAACTGATAGAAGCTTTATGGCTCATGTTCATTCATATAGAGGGAGATATATGATGTGCATGAGGTCAAGGAGTCAAAGATATGATAATAGAATCCTATGGAAAATTTTTTAAAAATATAAATAGGAAAATCTTGAGAATCCCAAGTCAAGATCGATGGTTGATATCAAAATTTGAAAATAAGAGATCTCAAGTAGAGGTTAAACATGCAGTCGAAGTTGAAATAGAATAAATATCCCAAAGGAAAGCCATATAGGTATACATATTAGAAAAAAGGATTTATCCACCCCAAGTAGGTAGAACACATAAATGCAAGATCAAACATGATCTAAGTTACTCAAAATAGACCTTACAAATCAATCTAATGCCATTAAAGTCTTATAGAGATTTTCAAGAGCTTTTAGATGTAGGTTTTATGTCTCAAGAAATCCTAGCCTACAAATATTCATTTGTAGTCATGTCTATATGAAAACCAATAAGGTGATTGGTTTTCATCCATAATTGATCTATATTTAGGATTAACAACAATAACATAGTGGTGACTACACAAGGAATATCAGAAAGAACATTAAGAATAATTAAAGAAGACATTGAAGGACATTAATGCAAAAGAACTTGAGAAGGATTCATGCAGAAGTGAGGGATTATTTCCTACAAATGGTCTTTATCTTCACATTCTCCATCATGCCAAAAAGATACAATGACGTTAATGCAAGTAAAGGATTGAGAAGGATTATGGTGGTGGTTTTTTAAAGTGGAATTGGGCTCATTAATAACCCCTTCATCACCAATTTATCTCTCTCTTACCTTCTTTCTTCCTATAAATACTAGCTTTGAACTCTTGATTTGGATCCCTCAGCTTGATATAGTGAAGCTCTATCAAAATCATTTTGTAAAAACTCTTTTGAAGCAATATAATCTTAGATTCTAGTCAATGCTAAGTGTACTCTATTGAAATTTGATTTAAAGAATGTATGTTGTCTATTCATAATCTTTAGGTCCTTTATGTACTTTGCTTTAAGGCTAGTAGTTTCTTGCAGGTTATGTGAAGTGTTAGCTAGTGATATTTCTCTTGAAGTATCATAAGTCTATAGTGTCTTACTTTGACCTATCTCTTTCTATCCTTCAAGTTGCACGTCTCTTTCAACCTTCACAAAAAATACTCATGTTTGGAGCCTTATCATAGAATATGATCAATCTTTGTTTCCATTGGATTCATTAGTAGTCATGGAAGTTTCCAAGTTGAGAGTGGATCATTGAACATTTGGTGCATCACCAAACTTAAAGTAGGTTTTCATTCATGCATTTTCTCCTATTTTCATTCCAATAGGTTAAGTTTTAATAAAAAAACTATATTGTCATATCTAAGGAGCTAGCCTCATTAAAAAATATAGAGTTTTAGCCCAAAATTAGGTAACCCATAGCCTGCATTCATTCCCATGTTGGACTAGATTTGACTAGAGGGCCTAAACAATCCTTTGCTCAGTTAGGGTGCCATCTAAACCTCCAATAGTTTTGGCATGATCAATAAGATATATTATCTTTGGCATAGCCAAAGTCTATAGTTGAGAAGGAGTATTTGAAGTTGAGGGCGATATCCACCATCATTAGAGGCTAAAAATTCTCCAAGTGCAGAGTTCATAAAATCATCTAGACAACACCTCTCATGCCAAAGGTTGCCACAAGGTCAACTAATAAAGGTATTACCTTTATAATCATTCATATAAAATAACAAGATTTAATAAAACAAGACTTTATCCTCAAAATAAATATTCATCCCTTGGTCATCCTATTATTTTAAATAGTCTAACCCCCACTATGCAAATGGCAAGGCCCAAAATGCAAGATTTTGTACCCTTTAATGGTGGCAGCCCTATCAACCTTCAGCAACATGATGATATCCCTACTGGTTCTTTAAAGAGTCGACCATAATTTATAGTAGAAAAAACCATCACCCTTATAGATCGCATAGCTAACATTGCAAACCTTTGTTCAGTACATAATATTACATAAGAGAATGTAGCCATGAAATTACTAGCCATGTCCTTGAAAGGCAAAGTCTTGCATGGTATGGGGGTTTAGATCCTACCTCAATCAATAATTGGGATGAGTTTGGTGAGTGTCTATGTAAACATTTTGAGGATAGAAGTGACCATGTGTCACTTTTTGTACAACTCACCTGAATCAAGAGGGCATCCCAAGAATCTATAGTTGATTTAAATTATAGATTTAAAAATACTTGGGATAGGATCCCTATCATCATTAAACCCACACCCAATTATGCTTTTATTTATTATCTAAGAGCATTACATTCACACATTGCAATCATGATCCAATATATGGGTGGGATAACTCTACCTAGGGCTTATTAGATATCTATAAGAGTAGAAAACTATTTGATATAGGTAGGGAAATTCATGTCAAGATCTCTCATGCCACTTTTTCTTGAGGTTTAGCCAACCCCAACTACTATTGCTCCATTTTCCACTCCAAAAATTCAAACCCAACCTGATGATAGTCAAGTGGATAAGTTTTTAAGGATTGAGAGCTTGTTAAAAGCACAAAATAACAAGCTAGTGGCTATAAAGAGACAACAACAAATTTCATATAGGCCATACCTAGGTCCCTTTCAATCCCAATACCCTAATCAATCCTACAATTGACCCCCTTATCCATAAAATAAACAAACCCAATGCCAAATTACTCAAGCTAAATCTTATAATAGCTACAATCCTATAGCTTTAAGTAGCTCAAGAGCCTTGGTCCTCACATAAAACAACCTAGCACAAGAGGGTCAATGGCAATCAAGAGGGTAGTCTAATGAGATGGTAATGGATACAAGTGGAGAAATGTATCAAGATCTTAGTTGGAAATATGGTCCTTCATTCTAATTCCATAACACAATGCCTTATTTACCATAAGGCCCTCTAATGAATAAAGATAACATGCCTACCATGACATCATCAGAAGCTTAAATTTAGCAATAAGGGAGCATGGGTAAGGGAGAAGCTGACACCATGTGTATAAACTTTCAATAAGGGGAGAATATGTTTGAGCATGTAGTAGTAAACATGGGGCAGACTACATAAAAGGTATATGAACTAATTACAGCTAATATAAGGGCTAAGAAGAGGATATTGGATGCTTATTTTGGGTAGACTAGGGCTTCTTCACCACCTCCACAAGCCAGTTAGTATCCTAACACTTTAAAAATGGTTGATAAAGCTTCTATAACCCAAAAAATAACTCAACATCATGGACAATAGTAGAAGTCCCCTTTTATTCCTCATATCATTCAAGTACCAAGTTATACTTTTGCTTCTAAGGTGTACTTCAAAGGTACTAGTATTCCTTTCAATATTGTGGATCATATGAAAAAGGCTAATGTCATTATGTTTATGCTCTATCTATTTTGGGATAGAAAGAGATCTTTTAGCAAGAGATCTATAAGCCTTCTCATATGAATGAGAAAGCTAATAAGGTGAACACTATTTTTACAAATATTAGTCAACCTAGTCAAATTAAAGTTCCTAATCAAGCTCCTAGTCAAGGTCAAATTCATAATGTTATTCATCCCCCTAAGGTTATCAAACCCCCTCCATTATATTTGTCAGTCATCATATGGGAATGTTTAGTATATAATTATATGATAGATTTAGGTGTTTCAACCTAAGTTATGCCTAAATCCATAACAAATAAGCTTGAGCTTAAGTATGTGCCTAATGAAAAGGTGTTATCCAATTAGATGGTTCCCCCACTAAAAGAGTAGGTATATTGAAAGATCTTAAGATCACATTGGCAACTTGCCTAAATTGTGTCATCACTCAGGATTTAATGGTTATATACCTACCCCCATAATTTACCCTATGCCTATCTATGGAATTTAGTACAAAAATTTGGGGCTATTTGTCCTCTGACTGGTCATACATGGTTTTCAGGACTAGATATGGGATTAGGGTCACTATTAGGTTAGAAATATCTCTAGGTTCCATATAGAGCATTGTATGCCTAATATTACAAATGTCAACTATACCATATTAGATGAGGATGAAAATGGTAGTGATCAAGACCCTCATGAAAATCTTGAAGGCATTTTAGACCTGTACTTAGATGAATAGGTAATTGGGAATCATGTATTGGATCCCTACACTAATATTAGAGAAGCAAGATTAGGGGTGTATTGTATGCATGAAGAGGGTGTTGTTATACCTTGCCTAACTAAAATCACTCAAGAGGAAGATGGTCCATGAAATTTATTATTTGATGGCTCAAGGTCAACTAATGGTAGTGGAGCTAGAGCCATGTTGGTTTCACCCTCATATCAAAAGTACTATTTAATTGTAAGATTTTAATTCAATTACACTTCAAACACAACTGAATACGAAGCTCTTTTACATGGTTTACTGAATATTAAAACCAATTGTACCTGATAATGAGGTGAGTTGTTAGGTGTTTGACAATGATAACCAAATTATATGTTTTCTGATGTAGGAAGTATAATTATGCCATAAGAATAAAAAAAATTCCAACATCAATATGATGATTAGTAAAAATGAGATATAATAAGATACCTAAGGGGCTTGTGACATTGGAAATAATATTCAATGAATATGACCAAGTAATAATAAGTAATGTATGTATTTTAACCAAGGAGGAACATTATGAGAGGATAGAGATCTTCAAAGATAAATTGTTGAAGTTAGGAAAGGTTGACACATAAAAAGAGAGATTTACATTTGTTACTTTATGCTAAGAATTTTATAATGTATTTTAAAGGGAGTACAAGTATTTGAAGGGTTTTTATCCCAAACTTACATAACATACCATTGAACTAGAAAACAATGCAAAGCCAGTCAGGGAAAAACAAAGGCATATCAACCCAAAAGTGGAGGATTTGATGAGAATGGAGATATTTAAGTTGATTGAATCAAAGATAATATTCCCCATTAAACATTAACCATGGGTGTAAAACCTTGTACCAGTGAGGAAGAAGAATGGGGAAATAAGATTATGTGTTGACTTTAGGGACCTCACTAAGGTGTCCCTAAAAGACCATTACCCACTACCCTCAATAGATCAAATTATTCAAAAGGTGGCAAGTTCTCAGAGATTCTCATTACTTGATGGCTACTCTAGTTATAATCAGATTATGGTTAAGGAGGAAGATAGACATAAGACTACCTTCACCACAAAGTGGGGCACTTATGCATATATGAAAATGCCATTTGGACTATGTAATGTTGGAGCAACTTTTTAAAGGGCAATAGATATTTCATTTGAAGGATTGATCAATGACATCATGCTAATCTACCTATATGACATCACTATTTTTTCAAAAGGACCCAGTTGATCACAATGCTCACTTGAGGTTAGTATTTGAAAGATGTAGAGAATTTGGTGTGTGATAGAATCTTAAAAAATATATATTTGGTGTTCATGAGGGTAGGTTATTAAGCCATGTAGTATCCAAGGATGGTCTTTCCATAGACCTTGAAAGAGTTGAGTCCATTTTATCCTTACCCTTGACCAAGCACAATAAGGGTTTACAAATTTTCTTAGGAAAAATTAATTTTATAAGAAGGTTTATCTTAGGCTTTATAGAGCTGGTCAAGCCTCTTACTCACATGTTAATAAAATGCAAGGAGATTACATGGACCAAAGAAAGTAAGAGGATTTATGAGGAAATAAATTAGGTCATCTCTCATGCCCCTACACTTATCAATATTGATTTTAATAAGGAATTATACTTATATGCCTTCTCTACATTAGATGTAATCTCTACCATGTTGATGCAGTAGAATAAGCAACATTTGGAGCAACCTATTGCTGTCCTTAGTTAGGCATTATAAGGGTGTGAGGAGAGGTCAATTTTTTTAGAGAAACATGTGCTTATAATAGTGAGAGGTGTGGATAAATTTAGGCACACTATCTCCAATAGTAAGATCATACTCATGGTGGTATACCCAAGTACTAAAGAGTATATACTCAATAGAGACCTCAATGAAAAAAGAGTTGGATGGGTGAAAAAATGCATGGAGTATGACCTTGAGGTTAGAATCACAAATATTTTAAGGGGAAAAGGGTTATGTGACCACCTTAAAATAAAGGTAAAACAAGATAAAGATCAAGTGTTGGTAGTTTATGACAACCAACAAGTAGCTGTAGACAAAACACGTTTCAATTGGACACATGATATAATCAAATTTCTTGATTCAGCACAATGTCCTATGGGACTAAATAGAGCCAAGATAAGGCACTTTAGGTTGAAAATTATACCTTATGTACTGATATATGGAGTAATTTTCAAGATATACATAGGAGGCATCCTTTTGAGGTGTGTAGAATCATGCCAAATAGACAAGCTACTTGAATAGTTCCATAATGGTCCAACTAGTGGGTATTTTTATGCCAAGACCATACCCTCTAAGATCATAAGAGTTGGGTAATTTTGTCCCATAATGTTTATAAATTCACACTCTTAGGTAAGGAAATGCCTAGAATGTGTAATGTTTGTTGGTAAGCAGAAACTAGCTGCCCTTCCCTTAGACCAATACAAGTAGAATAACCTTTCATGTAATGGGGATTAGATTTTATAGGGATGATACACCCCCATTTAAGTAAAGGATATAAATGGATAATTATATATATACTAATTTACAAGGTGGGTTGAATTAACTACCCTCAAGGAAGCTAATGAAGATTCTATTTTGGACTTTTATGATATCCTTGTGACTAGATTTGGTGTGTCTTCTACAATCATCTCTGATAATGCATTAGCCTTCAACATAAAAAAGGTATGTGAGTGGGATATTTCACATGTAATTTATCTCAAGGCATCCTCTAACTGTTACCCATAGGGCAATGGACTAGTAGAGTCCATAAATAAGAACTTGTTAAGGATTATCAAGAGAACTATGGAAGATAGTCAGAGGGAATGGCATACTAGATTGAGGACTACCCTATGGGCACATAGAGTGACACCTAATAAAGATACTAGAAACTCCCCATACCTTATTGTCTAAGTTAAAGAATCCAAAATTACTATATCTCTTGAACTTCTTGCATTAGAGCTTCCATATCAACTTGAGCTCTTAGAGGTAAGGTTGAGTGAGCTAAGATAATTGGAGACAAAGGACACTACTATGCACATTATGTGGTCCAATCAACACCAAGTGAAGAGGTAATTTGACAGATATATTCCTTAAAGATGTTCCAAAAAGGTGATATAGTCCTCAAATGGGATGAGGACCATGCAAAACTAGAAAAACACTCCAAATTTGATGGTCTTTGGAGTGGGCCTTATGTTATCATAGGTTGCAAGGAAATAAATGCCTTTGAGCTTGCTATGTTGAATGGAGAGAGAATTCCCATCCATGTCAATGGGAGGTATATTAAATTATGATACTAATGTTGTATTATGATCTTTTTACATAGGTAGATAGGTCTATCTTTACCTCTAAGTGCTCTTGCACATTAATCTATTTGTTTTTTTCCTACTGTTTAGGTAGTTGTTTCATATGTTTTGTTGTTTATGTGTGTCTCTTTTATTAAAAGTGTTTATAGGAGTTAAGTAGGATCCTTTTGTAAGTAATACTTCATTTTTATAATCATAATGAGTAAGCTTGATCAATTTCTAGGTTCCATGACCAACATAATGGTTAAGCTAGCTGAGTCACCATAAATGTTGGCCATTTTGGCCCACATACCAAGATTCCACCTGAATGGATGAGATGAATAGAGTTATGAATGGAATGAGTGGTCCAAATATCCCATATTGCATAATTTTTTTTTGAAACACTTTAATACATCTTAAAGTGTAACCTATTGATCTTTGAGAAGAAAGTCTAGGAGCAGGTCTAGAGTGGCAAGAGAAGGGATCTAGTAGGTCTCCATTGTATTCATGACCTTCAGGGTGCATGGAGCAAGTTGAAATAGAGTGTATAATGTTATTATAATATCTGACAAATCAAAAGATAACTTTCATAAGTGTAGAAAGACCAGACCATCATGGCATGTCACATAAAAATGAATGGGTCAGCTTGATTATGCATTTAATAATTTCACATAGGAGGCCTCTCAGAGCTAAAAGATTACATGGACATGAAGTTATTCATGCCTTGAAAATTATCTATAAATTTCATGTCTTTATGAGCTTGCTATCTCAAAATATAAGTCCTCAAATTTGAACAAACAAAATGGGACATGCATGTAGACATCAAGTTCAAGCTGCAATGAATAGACATTTGAATTCAAATGTCCTCAGGTTTAACATAGATCCAACAAGTGGAAAGATTGTGGGAGATTGGATCATAGATCAATGACATGTGGGTAGTTAATAATTCAAAAAGTCCTTAGAAGTAGATCAATAGTCTACATTCAATCAAATCAAAATATATAATGGTGCATTGTGACTAGCAATGTCAATAAGCCCAAACAGATCTATGGTGAACATTCACTCATACAAAGTAGATCTAAAAGTAAGTGATGGGTCAAAATTTTAGTGAATCTCAAATATAAATGTGTGGGTGACAAATGTACTAAGCAAATTAAACTGGTAAAATATCTATGGTCACATTCATTCATACATAGGGAGATCTATGGCATGCATGAGGTCAAGGAGTAAAAGAGATGATAGCAGGATCTTTTGGAATGAATGTAAAAAAGATAAATGGAACAATATTGACAAGTCTAGGTTGAGATTGATGGTTGATATCAAAATTTGAAGATAGGAGATCTCAAGCAGAGGTTGAACATGTAGTTGAGGTTGAAATAGAATAAATAGCCCAAAGGAAAGCCATGCAAGTAGACACATTAGAATAAAGGATTTTTCCACCTTGAGCAAGTAGAACACATAAATGCAAGATTACACATGATCTAAGTTACCAGGAGTAGATCCTGTAAAGCTATCTAACACCATTAAAGGCCTGTAGATATTTTTAAGAGATTTTAGATATAGGTTTTACGTCTCAAGAGACTATAACCTATGGATCTTCATTTGCAATCATGACTATATGAAAACTAATAGCGTGATTGTTTTTCATCCAAAATAAATTTATATTTAGGATTTAGAAGCAATGGCAAAATGGTGACTATGTAAGGAGTGCCAAAAAGAACATCAAGCATGATTAAATAAGATAATGAAGGACATTAATGCAAAGGAGTTTGAGAAGGATTCATGTGGTAGTGAGGGATTATTTCCTATAAATGGCCTTGATCTTCACGTTTTCCATCATGCCAACAAAGACACAGTGACATTAATGTAGTGGAAGGATTGAGAAGGATTATAATGGTGGTTGTTCTAAGTAGAATTTGGCTCATAATGACCCCTTCATCACTAATTTCTCTCTCTCTTACCTTCTTTCTTCCTATAAATACTAGCTTTAAACTCTTGATTTGGATCCCTTGACTTGATATAGTGAAGCTATGTCAAAATAAATTTATAAAAATTCTTTTGAAGCAATATACGATAAATCTCAGATTCTAGTCAATACTAAGTTTACTCTAGTAAAGTTTAATTAATAGAATGTATGTTGTATATTCATCATCTATAGGTCCTTCGTGTACCTTGATTTAAGGCTGTTAGTTTATTTCAAGTTTTATGAAGTGTTAACTAGTGAGGTTTCTCTTGAAGTGTCATGAGTCCATAGTGTCTTACTTTGATTTATCTCTTTTTATCCTTCAAGTTGTAGGTCTCTTTTAATATTCACATTAAATACTCATGTTTGGAACCCTATCATAGAATATGATCAATCCTTGTCTCCATTGGACTCATTAGTAGTCATGAAAGTGTCCAAGTTGAGAGTGGATCATTGAACATTTAGTGCATCACCAAACAAAGTAGGTTTTAATTCATGCATTTTCTCCCCTTTTCATCCCAATAGATTAAGGTTTAGGAAAATAACTATATTATCATATCTAAGGAGCTAGCCTAATTGAAAAACATAGAGGTTTGGTCAAAAATTAGGTAACCCACAACTTAGGGTCATTACTTTGTTGGACTTGATTTGAGTAGATGACCTGAACACTCCTTTACTCAGCTAGAGTGCAATCTAGACCGCCAACATATACCTTATAGAGGGTATTTGATATGTTATGTATTTGATGTTTTTTTATAACACATTCAATCTATAGGCCACCATGACATGTTTATGCTAGTTGCTTTTGATTTTAATTTACTTACTTCCTTGAGTGTTTTGCCTTGCTATTATCTGTATTTTTTAAGCATTTGCATATGCCGCATTATATGTAGCCCATGTGGCTATTTTTTCCTTATTAGACATTTGAATATGTCATTACCTTATTGGATATTTGAATATATCATTGCTCATTGTATAGACATTTGAGTATTTCATTCCTTGATTTTTTGGACATTTAATTAAGTCATGTCCATTCACTTTTATGACATTTGAACATGCCCTTTATTTTTGATCTCCTTAGACCATTGCCTTTTCACATGATTTTGGGTGCTCTTATGTGTGTGTTTGTTTTCTTATTCATCATGTACTATTACTATCTAGATATTTCCATGATATTTATCATGCATATTAGGCCTACATGTGATCATATTAGTTCTATGTTCTTTAATGATACCTTTTCCTAGACATGTTTCCTTCTATATGCTACATGGTTCACTCATAGATTTATAGTTGTCTTACCCTTTTGAGGTGAGCTAACTACTAGATACTATTTTTCACTCACCTCAAATAGGGGGCATATCAGTGGGGGCATGTCATGGTGACATGGATTCCATATTTTCATATTTCTTATATTCACTGGGGGCATGATTTAGAAGCACATTCTCCACACTCACATAGTAGATGGTACTTACACCACTTTGTAGATTCAGTGGGGGCATACCATGATGACATAGACTCTACACATTCATAATTTTAAGATTAATTAGGGTCATTCTTTGAAATAATGTTCTCCACATTCATTTAATATGGTACTTATAATTCATAGATTCAATGGGGGCATGCTTTGTAAGCATGTTCTCCACACCTATGTAGTTTTCAACATCTCCAATTTACAATGGGTGCATGTTTTTGAAACATGTCATCCAAATTAGTAATTACATCAATTTTAGATTTCTCCATATATAGTGGAGGCATACTTTGGAAGCATGTTCTCCACACTTACACAGTTTTTCACATTGGCCAAAGCACACAACCATATGATTCTGATACACATGTATGGTATAATCTTATACATGGTACCATTTTTACACACAATTTCATCATGAGACAAATCTAAGGTGCATATGCTAGGAAAAATGTGCCTAATATTGAAAAAATCCAAATCAAATTTAAATTCTAAAACTATTGCATGTACTGATACCCCACAAACTTTTACATACTTTAGCAAGCCAATCTACTGTAGTAGTTAGTTCATAGGTTAGGGTAATTAAATCTCAATATTTCCAAGTTTTCAATTTAGACTTGATCATCCAAACTCACCAGGTTATGAGCATCACTAGGTTACATGGTTGAGCTAATCTCAATTTCTAGGTGGAAACTAAATTTTACTCCAAAGTTAGGGGCATGTGCCTTTCAACCTCTCTCTCTCTCTCTCTATCTCCTTGGATATATGTAGTTTAAAGATTTATCTATATTTATTGTAATCTTAGTTTTAGAGCTTTATGATGATACATCTTTTACAAAAATAACTTGTCAATAGGCAAGGCAATTACATCGACACAAATGTGTACTCCTAAACCTTGCTCTTTCAAATTTCAATCTATTTCAAGTACTTTTGATCTAGATTATATGCATTAACTATAAACTATAACATTCTCTTGATTACAAGTCAATCACTAGCAAAGTACTTAAATCCATCTCTAACAAAGCACTCAAATTTAACTCAAGAAAAGACAAGGTGTGTATACACACCCAAGTACTTATTCCTTTCGATTAAACTATAAATTTCATTAATATATTAAAGGGGGGAAATGTAGATGATATTTTATGACTATGTAACACCTCAGTCTTATAAACTTGGCACACTCAGACCCTAGCTATTCCTATTATTTCTACACATGCCTTGATTCTACAAGCATCACATATGTTTTATATTATGCCCCTTGGAATATCTCTTAGTATGAATAGAATTATATTGATGACATAGACATCCCATATTTACTAGAATGCTTAAAATTTACTTATCTTATACTTTTGTAAGTTCTAATCCTGTGTCTGCTCTCCTCCCTAGACACTAACATTCATGATAGATAGTAGCATCGACATCACTATCTTACCTTGACACAAGTTTTCAATTCCCTCAAGTCATCTAATTTGTAAATGAAACATATTAAAATGGTCAACCTAAGTGCTTTAATGTGAGTTATCTCCATATAGGATTGGTATAAATATAATATCAACCCTCATTTATTCCACACCTATGAAACCTAGCAATCAGATCAAAAGAAGACTCAATAAGCACACAATTTACCAAAATATTTCTTATTCTACCCTATTTTTATATCAATATACTAAAGACACAACCATAAGGTCATATTTGCCAAGTTACAATCCAATTCATAGTTTTACTTGCTTTATACATATTTCATGATTCACACACAAACTGACACGTAAAGGAGAACTACATGAGTCTGAGGCCCTATTCTAGAGTATTGGCTATATAGACAACACCCTTTGATAGTGACTTTATTATGGGTCAGCAAGACACTATGTAACCATTAACCCATTTACCTTAAGGTTATATTGAATAAAGAAATCTAGGGTTTTACAATTTCACTAGGAGCAATAGTCTATGATCCAAATCAAAATACACTAAAGTGAAGGTGAAGACAAACCTATAATCATCTATATGTTCACATCCTATTTAAACAAATATTTTGTACAAGACACTAGCATTGAATTCATGCACTAGCATCGACACAACTATCTTAGGCTGACAAAAGTGTCTAGAGAGCTAAAGGCACCAAATTCATAATTTGATGACTAATACATAACTATATTTGTATGTACTTTATACCTATAATAGTTATAACATTATGTTCGAATAAAAAATAGATATGTAATTTATTTTATATCATTTATATATCTAACATCATTATACTTTCCATTAATAACCTATCTTAGTTTTATAAATCCAACATATCATACATCTGAGTTAATCATAATAAGTAGTTTGATGTAGATATGATATTCAACTTTGTGACCTATCACTTATATATACTTAACCCTTTTTACCCAAGTAAGGATAACCTCTTATCCAAATTAGGGTTAAACAGTCATATGAATGTCTTGAAAATCCTAGGCCCATAAAAATACCACCATGAGTGGGCTAAATGATATCTTCCTCCTCCTCAAGTCCAGTCTATATAGTACCACATAATATACAATAATGACTTCGTAAAATAACATCTCTAGACAAAACCTTGCCATATCCACCCTCACCAATAAGAGTATGATAAATCTGGATCATATGGTGAACAAGGGTGTTAGTAAACACCTTAAGTGCATGAAAAGTATCAATCTCCATAGTCTCCTTGACTGTAGAGGGTAGGGCCTCAATAAGATGTGGTTTGCCAATATGCACTCTCATAGGATGATTAGGTACATGATGTGCACCTAGCCTATCCTTCACATAGCCCTTTCCTCTGCCAAAGAACTCTGAGAAGTCAAAATAGTTTGAAATTTCATTCAACTCAAACTCACAATACAATTTTCTCAAAGAATACATTGGGACCTCATTATTATTGAAAGGTGGGTGATCAAATACCATCCACCATCGGTCCCAAAAATTTAATTTGATCAAATGGTGAGTACACCTATAGATTAGAATCCATTTGACTGTCATATCTAGAGGTGCACAAATTTTCCCATCAATGAATAAGGCATAAATTTGGGATTTGGTTATATTTTTATCTTTCACAGTGGCTATAGATAATTGTTAGAATAGTATGCCCTACATCTATTTCTATAGTCAACCACATATCAATTTGACCTATTAATGACTCAACTTCACCTAATAATGTTTGTATGGTATTTGCCAAATAAATTGGGTTGGGGTTATTTTTACAGAGATCCCTCAATATCATAATCAAATTCTCAAGTTTGATCTTATTTTTAATGATATGGGATAATAAATCCTCTTGACTACCTTGGAGGGTTTGAGGAACTATAGGAGGGTTAGGTTGTTGTTCAATTCCACTTGCCTCTACATGTGATATATATATATATATATATATATATATATATATATATATATATATATATATATATATATATGTATGTATGTATGTATGTATGTATATAAATATAAATATATACACACACACACACACACACACACACACACACACACACACACACACACACACACACACACACACACACACACACACACACACACACACACACACACACACACACACACACACACACAACGCAAGATCCAAAACATGTAAAACATGTTTCAATAAGAATCTATAATATTAATTGATAATTGGGTAAGTGCATGGAGATGAGGAGCTAAAAATCAGACATTTTTTTCAAAAAAATAGAACCATGTATGTGGTTATTAAACACTGCGTACATGGTTTTTAAAACCACATATACAATTATTTTCCATAAGATTGGTAATCACTGAGCCAAAACTATGTGCATGGTTATATATATAACCATGCACATAGTTTTGGCTCAGTGATTACCAATCTTATGGAAAATAATTGTATATGTGGTTTTAAAAACCATGTACGCAGTGTTTAATAACCACATACATGTTTCTATTTTTTTGAAAAAAATGTCTGATTTTTAGCTCCTCATCTCCATGCACTTACCCAATTATCAATTAATATTATAGATTCTTATTGAAACATGTTTTACATGTTTTGGATCTTGTTTTCTTCCTCTTATTCTACTGTTATATATCCTCCCTACTTTTCTCTTTCCTCTCCCTTTTTTCATGTTATTCTAGGATCTTAATAAATAAGGTAGTGATATAGTTTTATCTTTCCAATACCACACAACTACCCAATAACACACCATTAAATAATTCCTTCTTTTTCTAGACCATTCTGACCCTTCCTTTGGGTCTTCCATGCCTTTTCTTCCTTTTTTTCAGCCTTTCCCACTATATTTTATTTTATTTCATGTTAAAAGGTTCTTAATCTAAATTTGATATGTCTATAAATACAAAGTGCATCAGTGGATATAAGACATAGATATGACATGGGATTATAAATAAAGTTTCAAGTGTGATAAATGAATTGAAAAAAAGAGTTTAACATTTATATAAAGAGAATAAAAATATGTAATAAGGGAGTAATTTTATTAAAGGTTGAAGTATTAATATTGAATTGTACCATTTGAACACGTTAATTAAAATACATATAAGAATTAGGACTTGCATCCAAAAATATTTTGTTGAAGGTCATCAAATATTGTCTTCTAAATATGTTCCAAATTAAAGTATTGATCATAATGTGGAAATAATACATTCCCCTCAATGACACCTCATTTACATTAGGTTGTGATGATTTTTAATCTATTTTGAATTGAATAAATTGAACTAATAGATATAAACTTTTGAAATTGATATACACGAAATATACATATCTAGAAGTAAAATAAAGAATTTATAAAAAAATTAAAATAGTTTAAAATATTAAATTACCAAATAGATATGCAAACCTCAATCAAACAGATTTTGTACTAACTATGCTTGTTGACTATAACTAAAAAATTCATAAGGCTCAACCTATACATTATGTCGTGCCTGAATGCAATAATTTAAATATCCCGCATTAGAGATTTTTAGAGGTACAATCATTAAGAGGGGGGTGAATTAGTGATGCTAGATAATATAAATTCAATTCCAATCCTTTCAAATCCTTAACCAAATAACATTATCATTCATGAAAAATACACATCATTTATAGTAATGAATAAGAAAGATAAGCAAGATTACACACATAACACAAGATCTACATGGGAAACCCTCTTGGGGAATAAAAACCATTGGAACTTGAAAAATAGACTACAGTCTTATAATAACAAGATACAAATTTAGATTAGCACCAACTAATCAAGGAACATCCATCCCTTAATTTAGTGAGACACCCATCCCATAAGGAGGAATCAACCCCCCTAGGAAACCAAACACCCACTCAGCTACCTTGATCTAATATCTACCTCTGATCTGATGTATTTTACACTTAATGATGGAATTCTCTTGCTTTTACTCTTATTCATCTTTCTATCTCTCTCAAATCTCCTCTAGGGCTTACTCGCTCAATTAGCCTCTTCTAGGTTTATTAGGTCTAATGACCTATGTGTTCATCTTTATCAACTTGATCATATAAACATATTTGATCTTTATCACACTCTAATGGTCCTCACTGACTTGTACCTTCTCTTCCAAAGTTTCTCTCCTTCACTCAATTCCACACTTACTCAACTCTACTCTCTCTTTCAACTCATCACACGCCCTCAAACTTGCTCATACAAGCAATGCATTCAAACAACCTTTTTGGATCACTCTAGGCTTCTTCACTCACCCTCAATCTACTCTATACTTCAGTCCATCCATTGATCACTATCTCTCTAATCTCTTTCCTTCATCTCTATCTTCTGCTCTCTCAACTCATCCACATCCAAGTCTAGAAACCATTACCTTGGTCTTCACTCTTTATAGAGTCTTCATGAATATCAACTTATAGGTTAACCATAATACTTGTCTTAACCCTTAATATTTCTATCATGCTAACACATAGCTCAATACCATCCTTACAGGTCAGCCATATCATCGATGGATCACACTTAAGTAACTATGCCTTTCAATTATGCCTTAGTAGCCCTTATAGGTCTCATAGAGACCTATTACCCCTTTAGCACTTCAACAAAAAAATTAAGAACATAAGATTACTTTAAAATACATGGGTTCACTTTACATGATCTTTATGACATCTTCAGGTGATTACTCCCACCAAAACACTCTTCTGTAAATGCATAATTTACTCAAATATTGTTCTGTACTATGAATGAACAAATAATTAGCTTCCAACTACAATACATGCATCTATATAAATAGTCAAACCTCCAAACCAATTTTTATTTATATCCCTTGAAATCATCTACAACTTTTCCTTTTACACCACCATCAAATTTTTCCATATGATCAAGATATAGATAAAAAACCCATCACTAGTTTTCTTTCACAAATTTGAATATTTAAATTCCAATGGTCATTGTGTAAATTAGAAAGTTTTAGACATGTGTCTTCATCTCGTGTGCCCTGGTAGCTTTGAAAAAATATGCTCCATAAATCTCCTTGTAAGCTTCATATCTTTAACTCTTTAAATGCTCCCCATTGATCTTCAATCCTTGATTATAAGATCATGCCACTTGGTAGCTTTGCATGCCTTCTACACACCCTAATCCATTTAGTTAATGCACTTACACCACTTGACAACCCCACATGCCTTCTGAGCATTCTTTGACATATTGACTTAATACACACCATTGGATCACTATTTAATAAGATCAAATTATTTTTTAGATCCTTGTCTGGTCAGATTAATTATTCATTGTAGATCTTTAATAATGAAAATTTAGCTAAGTATGGGAACTTAGTGAACTCTGCCTAAGAATCCAAATTTGCACCTTAATAACATTTTATAAAATCCATGTAAAGACCTAAAATTTGAACCACATGATCACCTCTCATAAGGGAATCCATCCATGTATCAAACTTGTCTTGAAACCTTCACACATGTGAAATATGATGTCATCAATATGCACACTCACCCTAAATTGCCAGGATGACTAAAATAACCTAGTCATACATATGACTACTCTAATGAATTCCTTTCACTTCCATAAGTTCCCAAAGCACTCATAACACTCCATAGAGTCTCTAAAACATGACCACACCAACAATAACATCTACCATCTACCTATCTAAGTCAAACACTGAAGAACTATGTAATAACATTGAAGCACATTAAATCACACTTTATCATTGTCATTCTAGCAAACATGACACCTCATCAACATCCTTGGTCACCTTGGAGATATCATTGACAAACCTACAAAAATATCTCCCTTTTTTATTGATGTCAAACACCAATACAAAGCTTATGCTTAGATGCTATCTCTCTCTTTAAGTACTTTCTCCCCCTTTGACATAATGACAAAGTGGGCTCATCTTATGATCCTAAGGACCTTGAAAAACTACTTAAAGAGCCTAAAAAACTCCCCCTAACATCATGATCTATATCATGTCATCTGATCTTTGACATACACCATTTTGAACTTGGGCTTCTCTGATCCTTGGACTTGTCTACCTATAGAACTCACAAGCTCCCTTTGCTCATGTATGAAGATTCAAACATATGACTTGGTTTGATCAAGTCATCATATCAATCTTCTTGAATTCACAAATTTAGTAGACTTCTTCCTATCTCCACCATGACTGGAACATCTCACATATGCTCCCCCTCACATCATGTACAGCTCTTCAAGCCTTTAAAACTAACTAAGTTAGCTCTCCCTAACTCCATGCTCTATTCAAAAAATAATATCTTTAATATTTATTATTAACCAATTCTATTTTGACACTTGAAAACCTCCATACTCCACCTACAAACCTTCAAGACCAAAATACCTAAATATACCTTGAGCACACATGCTTCTTCACAAGAAAGATGTCTCCTAAGAAGCATAGGTAGAGACACCCTAACCCACAATGTCCTAAAACAATGTGAAACCATGAGTCACCCACAACTCCTCATAATCCTTATCTTTCTTGGACATCTTGTAGCTATAGAACTGATTGTCCTTATTTTTCTTCTTAGGCTTAAGAAAAATAACTTGTTCATCTAATACAGGATTCTCCATATCTTTTAAGCTTGAATTGAAAATACATGGAGATAATAAATATTCATGACATACTTCTTCACTAGACATTGACAACTAATGTTCTTCACATGAAACTTGTTCAACAATAACAGGATGTTCACTTAGATCTATACACACATTAAGACTAGCCTTAACTAGCATCTTGGTCTTTTCCTTGAGCTTGTTCTCTTCATTAATAACATGAGCAAACAATGAGAGATCTTGGCATTATTCAACCTTTGTAGCATTTTACACCACATAAAATAGACCACTTGGACCTGTAGACTCATCATGACTCACACTTTCCACTTTTGGTTTCCATGAGTTAACTAGCCTTCTTCCTTGCACTCTAAGAATCTAATTAAACTTGTTTTAACTTGATAACCTTTGCTTGAAAAACCTATCAATGTGACCAATCTTCTCATAGTTGTAGCAAACCACTATTTTTAAAGGAAATTCAACTTGCCTTACTTTATTTAGACAATGTTTGGCAAAGTGTCCCACATCATGATAGTTGAATAACTCAACCTTGATTACACCATTTGACTAATAATTCCACTCATTCTTAGCAAGTCATATACACTCTGTATCCCTATGACCAAATTTATTTCAAGTGTAACAATAACCATTGAATTTGGCATACCTCGTGGCATTTGATTGTTTGATTTGATTTATCTTCATTATGCCAGCATCTTCATTCCATGACTAATTATTGACCCTAAAAGTTTGATTATCTTTGTTCACATTAGTCTTTGATTTGAGACTTCATATTCTTGTTAATCTTTTTATCAATCTTCAGTTCTTCATGAGCATTACTCAATTTAGTCTCACATTCCTCCTTATCTTCTTCATTATCTGTATCACTCCAAGTAGAATCTTTTTGATATGATCAAATTCCTTCCTCATCCATGTAGAGGAATTCATCTTCACTATCAAACTCAAAATCACTATCTTCACTCTCATCTGATGAGCTGCAATCTTTATTGGTGTAGAGAATATTCTTATTCTTGAAGGACTTCTTGTTGTCAAACATTATGAATCTTTTCATCCTCTTATTAGACCTAAATGTCTTTTTACCTTCATCTTGGATTTCACCATGCTATTCATCATCCTTCTTCTTATGCTTATGAGGGCACTTGTTAGTAAAGTGTCCTACTTCTCCACAATTGAAACATTTGAAGGGTAGTTTACCCTTATACTTCCCTAAGCTTGCTTTCAATTTAATTGTAAATAAAGCTATTAGTTCATAATCAAATATCTCATCATACTTGACTTCCTTAGCTTGAGTTATTTTATTATTTGACTTCATTCCTATCTTGAATACTACTTCCTCCTTTGGTAGTTTGTCATCATTAAATTTCATCTCATAGGTAGTAAGGATGCCATGCAATTCATCCATCTTAATTTGAGTAAGATCATGACTTTATTCTACAACAAACACTTTAGAATAAAAATTGAGGGAGAGAGACCTTAATACCTTTTATACTATAGTAGCTTCTTCAATCTTCTCTCCAAGACCTCTGATAATGTTCACAATTTCATCAAATCTATGTAGAAAGGATGCCACAAAATCTTCTTCCTTCATTTTGAGATTCTCAAATTTTATTTGGTGAGTCTGCAACTTGGCCAAATTAACCTTTGAATCCCCTTCATAAATGATCTTTAATTTATCCCATATCTCTTTTAAAAATTTACAATGAATGACCTTGGTGTATTTAGTCTCTAAAATTCCATAGGTGATGGCATTCATTGCCTTAGAATTGCTCTCATACAACTTCTTATTAGTTGCACTAGTTGGAGGGGTTGGGGGGGTTAAATATCCATCCATAATAGATTTCCAAATGTCAAACCCTATTGATATGATGTAGATCTTCATCCTTACACTCCAAAAACTATAATTAGACCCATTAAACATCGGTGATTGATTTGTATAGAAACCCTACATCTGTTGATTTGACATATTGTACCTTGGATCACCTTCAATTGGTTAAACTTGAAATGAAGGTCCTACTCTGATACCAATTGTTAGAGGGAAAATTACTCAAAGGGGGATGAATCAGTGATGCTAGATAATCTAAAATTCAATTCTAATCCTTTCAAACCCTTAACTAAATAATGTTATCATTCATGAAGCATACACATCATTTATAGTAATGAACAAGAAATATAAGCAAGATCACAGACATAACATAAGATATATATGAGAAAACCTCTTGGGGAATAAAACCCATTGGAACCTATAAAATAGACTACAACCCTATAATAACAAGATCCAAATTTTTACCAACACCAATTGATCAAGGAACACCCATCCCTTAATTTAGTAAGATACCCATCCCATAAGGAGGAACTAACCCCCAAGGTAACCAAGAACCCACTTAGCTACCTTTATCTAATCTCTACATTTGATATGATTTCTTCTAAACTTGATGATGGAATTCTCTTGCTTGCACTCTTCTTCACCCTTATATCTCTCTCTAATAGCCTTTAGGGTTTACTCACTCAATCAACCTCTTCTAGGCTTATTAGGTTTAATGACCTATGTGTTCATCTTTATCAAATTGATTAGATAAACATGTCTAATCTTTGTCACACTTTTATGGTCCTTACTAACCTTCACTTTCTCTTCCAAAGGTTCTCTCCTTCACTTAATTCCACACTTTCTCAACTCTACTCTCTCTTTCAACTCATCACACACCCTCAAACCTGCTCATACAAGCAATGCATCCAAACACCCCTTTTGGATCACTCTAGTCTTTTTCACTCATCCTCAATCTACTCTATACTTTAGTCCATCCACTGAGCACACTCTCTCTAATCTCTTTTCTTCATCTCTATCTTCTGCTAGAAACCATTACCTTGGTCTTCACTTTTTATAGAGTCTTCATGACTATCAACTTCTAGGTCAGCCATATTACTTGTCTTAACTATTAAGACTTATATCATGCTAACACATAGCTCAATACCATCCTTACAAGTTAGCCAAAGCATCCATGGGTCATACTTAAGTAGCTACGCCTTTCAATTAGTCCTTGTATCCCTTATAGGTCTCATGGAGACCTATTACCCCTTTAACACTTCAAAAATAAAATTAAGAACATAATATTACTTTAAAATTCATGGGTGCACTTTATATGATCCTTATGACATCTTTAGGTGATTACTCCTACCAAAACACTCTTTTGTAAATGCAAAATTTACTCAAACATTGTTCTATATAATGAATGAATAAATAATCAGCTTCCACCTATAGTAAATGCATTTGTAAATATAATCAAACCTCCAAACCAATTTTGATGGATAGCCCTTAAAATCCTCTACAACTTTGCCTTTTACACTACCATAAAATTCTGCCATATGCTAAAGATATAGATCAAAAATCCATCACTGGTTTTCTTTCACAAATTTGAATATTTAAATTCCAATGGTCACTATGTAAAATAGAAAGCTTTAGACACATGTCTTCATCTCATGTTCCCTGGTAACTTTGAAAAAATATGCTTTGTTGATCTCCTCATGAGATTCCTATCTTTAACTCTTTAATACTTCCCATTGATCTTCGATCATTGCTTTTGAGATCATGCCACTTGGCAGCTTTATGTACCTTCTGTGCACCCTGCTCCATTTAGTCAATGTGCTTACACCACTTGACAACCCTGCATGCCTTCTGAGCATCCTTTGACATATTGACTTAATACGCACTATTGGATCACTATATAACAAGAACACATGTTCTATTAGATCCTTATCTAGTCAGATCAATTGTTCATCATAGATATTCATTTCCCTATTAAACATTCATTGTAGATCTTTGATAATGCAAATTTGGCTATGTATGGGAATTTAGTAAACTCTACCTGAGAAGCCAACTTTGCACCTTAATAAATTTTACTATGCACCATATCTAGATCTAAAAATTGAACCACATAATCATCTCTTATAGGGGAATCCATCCATGTATCAAACTAATCTTTAAACCTTCACATATGTGAAATATGATGTCATCAATATACTCACTTAGCCTAAATTATTAAGATGACTAGAAGAACCTAGTCATACATATGATTACTCTAATGAATTCCTTTCACTTCCATAAGTTCCCTAAGCACTCATAACACTCCATAGGGTCTCTAAAATATGTCCACACCATCAATAACATCCACTATCTACCTATCTAATTCCAATACTGAATAACTATGCAAGAACATTGAATCACATTAAAGCATTCTTTGTCCTTGTCATTCTAACACACATGACACCTTATCAACATCCTTGGTCACTTTGGAGACATCATTAACAAACCTCCAATAGATATAAGGCCACACTTCATCCTTGTCTATTAACTATGGTTGCATCCTAGTTGATTATGCAACTAATATTTTGATATAGGTTTCTTCACTTAGATATGAGGGTTTACTAATTTTTTGTTTGTGTTGAATTTTCGTGCAGAGGCATAGGAAGCACAAAAACCTAAATCATTCACAATAAATAGAATATATATCAAATTCCAAAAGGGGGGAGATGGTTAGGTGAATAACTAATTTATCCTTAGAAAATCCCATCTAATTTGAGTGTTGCCTAGATAGCTCAAAAAGGCCTCATGCTAATGTAGTTCTCCCTAAATATGAATGTAACTATATATACTTCTTTGAATTCTGAATAATGAGTACCCTTAACATGTAATAAAATATATTTAAACTTGTCCTATGAATGTTAGAATGCAAAAAAATTTAAATTGGAAAAATAGTGCTCTTTTGTTGAATATGCAGTAGAATTGCCAATTGATTGATATAAGCATTTTTATAAGCCTTGATTTTATTATATAGGGGAATATTTTGACTAATCATGCTAACCAATCTTTCTAAAATTGTGAGAGGGGTAAAATACAATGTGTCAAATTTAAAAAGTTATTATTGGAGCATAGGGGATAAGGCCACACTATGGGACATTGCTATAGTGTGACCTTATCTAACCTAGTGTCGTCCTATACAATAAGGATAAATACTACTATAATTAGTCTGGCAAAAGTTTGTAAGTAAAATAGTGATGTTTAAATGATGTTTTTACTATTTACAAGTAAATTTGTATAGTAGTTAATTATAAATTTCAATTTAACAGAATGGTGAATAGGCTAAGAGAATGATGTCAAGATTAAACTTTGTCAAGCATTTAATGGTTAATTTTGAGTGTCTATGGATGAGTTTCCTAGAGATCTATGGAGAATTCTATAAAATTTCGCAAGTTTTTTGGATCTTAAAAGGAGATGAACATGGTCATTATATATTTTTATATAGAATAATATTATTGGAAGGAATGTATCATATGATTTTAGCAATGTCAAGATAGAAGGAGCACATTTTTTTGTTAAAATTTAAAATTTCTCTATTCACTCTCTGATTTTTGGGTTTCATCTGCATTGTTGCTTGGAGTTGTTCCCATTATTTTCTTCTTCTAATTATTTCCCAATTTATAGTAATTTAATATTCTCATAATAACCTCTTATTTACATAATTTAATTTATTATAGAATATTTATTTATTTAATTAATACTAATTTTATTATTTTATTATAATATATTTAATTAGATCTAAATTATAAAAAATTGTATGTAGATGTATTACATTTAGATGGAAAATTACTTTCCCATAAAATAATTTTAAATGTATTGTTAATCCTTAATTAGGTAGATCATATTGATATTAGTACAAACTTGAACCCTAATTTCATAAAATCACAAGTTTTCAACATTTGGTATAGTAGTATAAATCTCAATTACAGTATGAGAGGTATTAAGGTCTTATTTAATATTATTTTGAAATGGATGGAAAATAAATTTCAAAATATATGGTTAGATAGGGGCATTTCATCTCAATTTGTTTGGTCCAAAGATGTGGAATATATTCTTATGATGCAATCTATTTTGATAGGAATTTATATTTTAAAATTACCATATATTTATAATATTTAATGAATTACTCTCCTAATTTACAATAAATGTTGAAATTTAAAATGATTACATTTTTATTAGATAGGGTAAAATATTTTGAAATCAAAGGTATGAACCAGATAAGTGAAGGTTTTTATTATTGGACCCAAAATTAATAAGGAGGGTTTTGAATAATGGTCCCACAACTAAGAGGGTTTAAGAATCCACAACTGTGATTCACAATTAGAGGGTTTTAAGGGTCCCACAACTATGTTAGGCACAATAAGAGGGTTTCAAGGATCTCATAACCATAACAATTCAACCAATGGGAGGGTTTAATAGATCTCACAACTGATACAAGAGGGTTTTAAAGATCCCACAACCTTATCAATTCAAGGAAGGCAAATCCATGATAAATAAAAAATATAGACAATAAATTTCACCCTTTGATGGAGCTTCCCTAAAACTTGTAATAAAAAACAAAATCCATCAAGAAGTAGACTATCTTCTACTAATATTTTATCTTCTTGAAATGTTTGCACTGCCTCCATATAATTGAAACACAAATAGTGAGCATGCACACACATTGAGCCAAAATGTAGCTAAAACACAATAGGGAAATAGGTAAATCATCCTCAACAATCTAGTAAAATATAGACAAAAAATGTCACACTTCGGTAGAGCTTCCCTAAAACTTCTGCTACAGGATAAAATCCTGTCAAGATCAGATAATCTTCCACTCATTTTTTACCTCTTTGAAACATCTACATAACCTCAATACAATTAAAGAACAACTAGTGGGTCTACATGCCCGCTGGGCCAAGAAGTGGCTAAATCATAATAAGGAACAATCCAACTCGTCCTCAGTCATCTAGCAATCATTTGATACAAAATAGGAATATTCAACCCATCATACATCACTATTGTCTCTATTTTGGCTAAGTTTTCCTCAATAATCTGTTTACCATCATCCCTCTTCCTATAATGGTGTTTGGGATGACTATTGCACAATAGGTCAATCAAGCAGTAAACAACACACATAGGTTTTAAGACAAACCCTAGAAACTGAAAGAGATAAGGGTGAAATCCCGTAGCATCCACCCTTCCTAGAAAGACAACAAAATGGAATCCAATAACATCCACAAAAGGAAGGAAAGCCTAGATTCCTCTATCATCCACCTAAACCCCAAAAGTTTTGATGAGGAGTCCTCTAACTTCTTCCATCAAGGCTCATAACTTTATAGCCTTGTGAAGGTCAAGAGATTCAAATAAGAGTCCTATAACATCCACTTTCAAATCCTAAAAAACATTGGCCCAGGTCATGGGGTTCACATCAAATAAAAGGGGGATAGACTCCTTTTAGATCTCAAAGTTAGACAACTAAGACCTTAGCAGTCTAGTAGTAGCTTGGTACATGGTAGAAAATAGATGGTAACAAGAAAAAAATGAGCTTATTCCCTTTCCCAACAGGAGAGGGAGGTAAATAAACAACCAATAGAGTGTGTGAAATAGACTCATGTACGATAAAACCAAGATAAAATAGGAGCATAAAGGGAAGACAATACCACTTTGTGCTCGTTATAGGGTGATTTTCCTTCAGGATGAAATGAGCTGTAGATTCTAAACTTTCGCCAATCCATTGTCTTACCCAATAAAATAAAATTCATGTAGATCTACCAGCGTCAAGGAGCAACACTTCTGCGCTGAAACTGTCAAAAGAATACCACCTTTCTGCCATAAGTATTTTGCTGGTATGATGTCTTGCCAAACATAATCTTAAATTTGTGGGCTTGTCATTTAATGTCAACCAATCTTCTATTCTGGGTTTTTCTATTAGATCCCACCCAGGGTCTTCTGCTCTAGTATATGGTTCACGCCAAACATCCTATCTAATTTTATCTTACCCAATGAGGCATACGATATTCTGGAGGAAGATGCTGGGGATTCCACCTGTCCATAGTCTTGTCAAACACAGTTTAAAACTAGTGTGTTTACTGCTTAGATTCTACAACTCTTCCACTCTGATTTCTTCTAACAAACCCCAGCCAAAATCTTCAGCTTCAGATCTTAGGGTTTGCTAGTCTTTCGCACTAGATCTTTCCCACCCAGTAGCCCTTTTCACTATCGAAATACCAACTAGATCAGGGTATGGATCATCTCCTTTGCTCTCCCCCTTTTCCCTCCCAACTCCTAAATTCAAATTCCTCCCTCTACTCCTTCTCCTGCTTTGCTCCATTATTTGTGATCAAACACAATAGATAGGTCATTTACAATGATTATATAATTTCTTTCTATTTTAAAAGAAATTTTGATTTTTATAATCAATGTGTGTGTGTGTGTGTGTGTGTGTGTGTGTTTTTCAATTATAAATATGAACTACATAATATTTAACTATTTCATTATCGTTAAGAATTTAAATTTTATGTAATCAATAAACTTCATATTTACATGAGACAAATAATATAAAATATAATTTAAAAAATAAAAATATATATATTTATATAAAATAACATTGTAACAAATTTTCCCTAGCTTCACACCTTTTATAACATACATAATGTAAAATGTACTTTCAAAACAAAAAAAAAAAAAAAAATTATAAATAATAACTTCAACTTAAAAAAATAATTTAATTTCCAAAATAATTAAATAGATATGTGTTTTCCTAAATCCTTTTCAAGAAATTAAAGTGTATAATTTTTCTGATTGAGAAATTAAAGTATATTTTGAATCGATGACGCTCAAGAATGAGTAACAAAGTTTGTTTATGAATATGAGGTGCGGTGTATGGTAAGCGTAAGTAGAAATAATATTTTTACGCTCTAGATGATGATGATAGAGGATAGAGGTAGAGGTACATACCACGACAATTATTATTACGCAATTACTTGACATGGACAGGACAAAGGACGTGTCTTGCAAGTTCAAAATGCCAACCTCATTCTTCACTCTTCAAATTAATTTGATTATCCACACCATTTCATCTTCCCATTCATATAAAAATAGGTATCCATATCGAGCAGAACAGAATGAAAGAGAAGTGGAAGATCATGGGGTTCCGTCTCTTTTATTGTGTTCTTGCACTGCTCATGTTTTTTACCCGCACGAGCTCAGTCTCAGGATTGAGAAATACGGACGAATACTGCGAGTCTGTGGTGTTCTCTTGTTCGGAGGAGGTTAGTACCAACGGGAACGGGAATGGGAATGATAATGAGAATGAGAATGAAAATGGGTGGAATATGGTGGAGAAGAAAGGGCAACAGTTCATGGTGAACGGGAAACCGTTTTACGTGAACGGTTTCAACACGTACTGGCTGATGGTGTTTGCGGTGGATTCATCTACCAAATCAAAAGTAAGCGAGCTACTACAGCAGGCAGCCTCGGCTGGCCTCACAGTTGCCCGAACTTGGGCTTTCAACGACGGCGAATGGCGAGCTCTGCAAAAGTCTCCTGGCGTTTATGATGAGGATGTATTTAAGGCAAGGCATCAATCACAAACCTCCTCTTTTAAATCGAAATGTGAATGCATAATACATTACATTCTCCCTTGCAGGCTTTAGACTTTGTGATCAGTGAAGCCAAAAAATATAAAATACGCCTTATTCTATCTCTATCCAACAATTGGGAAGCATACGGTGGCAAAGCCCAATACGTGAAATGGGGACGAAACGCAGGCCTCAGCTTGGCGTCCGACGACGCCTTCTTTTCCGACGCCACCGTCAAAACATACTTCAAGAACCACATTAAGGTAATTAATTAATTATCTCCACTCATTGTCTGGGCAGCATAATCATATTATTTTGCTAACTTTATTTATACGATGATGATTACAGACGGTGTTGAGCAGAGTTAACACAATAACGAAGGTGGCGTACAAAGACGATCCCACTATCTTTGCGTGGGAGCTCATGAACGAGCCTCGCTGCGTCTCCGACCCATCCGGAGACACTCTGCAGGTACAATGCGATGCGATATTTATATTAGTGTTGATTAAGGAATAATAAATTTAATATAAAATAACGAATGATGAATGATGGTCAGGATTGGATTCAAGAAATGGCGGTGTACGTGAAGTCCATTGATCGAAAGCATCTGTTGGAGATTGGAGTGGAAGGATTTTACGGTCCTTCATCGCCAAACAGGGTGCAATTCAATCCCAACACATATGCACAGCAAGTGGGAACCGACTTCATCCGAAATCACCAGGCGCTCGGCATAGATTTTGCTTCTGTGCATATCTATACGGACAGCTGGTAATTCAATTTCAAGTTCTATTTCTATTTCAATGGCAATGGCATTACTGCTGCAGACTAATCTTTGTTATTTTATGAATTAAAGGGTAACGGCTAACTACATAACTCCAGAGCACCTGCCGTTTGTAAAGAAGTGGACAGAAGCTCACATCGAGGATGCGGACCAGACGCTGAGGATGCCTCTTCTGTTTGGTGAGTTTGGATTGTCGGAGAGAGACGGAGGATATAACGAGAGTTTCAGGAACACGTGGCTGCAGGCCGTTTATGACAGCGTGTTGACATCTGTTCGGAGTGGCGGAAGTGGTGGTGGCGCCTTGCTTTGGCAGCTGTTTCCCGACGGCGTGGATTACATGAGTGATGGCTATGCTGTTGTCTTCTCTAAATCGCCTTCCACCGCTCAGCTTATTCAACGCCACTCCGCCAGACTCTCTACTTTTAATTCCATGTGCAATTTCAATTGTCGTTGGGGTTGCAGAAGAAAATCACCCCTCATGGAATCCACCTCCACCTCCACCTGTTTATACTAATCTTATCCCATCGTAAGAGTCCATAGAGGTGGTGTCATTGTAGTGCTGGTGCCTGCGTTTAAGGTTGAAGGAAGATTTAGAATAGTTATTATAAAGTCAAATGCAAGTTATTATTATTTATCCTACTTCAAAAAAATTTATTATTAATACCTATTCTAAAATATGATTCAGACATGTTCATATCTATGTAATTTTGAGCTTCTACATCAAAAAATATATATTTATGTGTGTATGATTTATATTCTATCATTTTACAATCTTATAATTATGAATTGATTTAACAACAAATTTTTATATACGGATCATGCTTACAACACAACATATTTATGTATATATTATATATTTTTAAATGTATATAAAAATGATCTTATGATATTTATTAATTGTGAATTACTATAGTTTTAATGTATTAATTTATTTATCAATTATTAATTTAAATTAGACTTTATTAACGTATTTGTCAATTTTATATGCAATACATTCTTTTTCTCATCTCTTTAACTATTCTCTTTTCTCTTAATTTAAATTTAACTATTTGTAATTATTAACACAAAAGCATTGAAGAATACATTGAACATTCACAAAGAATCTCCTAGAACTCTCAAGCATTCTAGATATGTCAAGAAATAATTATAAGATTTATCATTATTTGAAAATAGATTTTACCATATAACAATTTTGGTGCATGAGCTAGGGTTTATCACATCACTTCAATTGTTTTCAATTATGCAATTTATAATTGTTTAACATATTTTTATCAAGTGGTTCTCACCATTGAGGGTATTGATACTTAGAATATATTTATTGAGCCTTTTTGACATTCAACATAGACTTATAAAGCTCAGATTGTTTTCGTTAAGCCTTTAGATATTGCAAGTTAGCTTTCCTAGAGAAAGAAGAATAAAACTTATTGTTTTGGTTATAAGTGTTACAATTTGTAAATCAAAGCAAGGAAATAAAAAAATAAGATCAATAAACCACATTCGTAAACTCATTTTGCACCCTACCTACCATGTGTCATATAGTTTTGTCCACTATTAGAAACACCCAACACTTATGGTCACCTATTCTAATCAAATCCACATTTCTTGGAAACATTCATGATATTTATATATGTATGTTTCATACATGTTCAATGTCAAAAAACTATCACCATATCATGCATTATTCTAAATATAAGTATCAAAACCCTAACTTCACATTTATAATTATTAGTTAAGAATTATTAATATTTTGCATGTATGTTATGCTTAATTAAAATTTATTAGGTTATTTGTGTTACATTTTGTTGTAATCCATTTATCCCTAATTTATTTTCATAAACCTTCCTTATTTCATGGTCTTTAGGGTTTCATATTTGAGGTGAATCCGCATAATGCTTACGGTAGATATTTCCCATATTATGTTAGAACTAAAATTATAAAAAAAATTAGAATTTATTCTGCTAGATCTAAAAATCCCTAGTTCATTGTGCTCGATTTTATTGATTCCAAGCCCTAGGTTTTGTTGCTCACTCCAATCTACTCCTTTGTCATGAGACAACCATGAGATTAGACATTCCTTGAAAAGGGAAAGTTACGAATAACTAAAAAATTTCATCCTCTATTTTAGGACTGATCTGGGATCAACCCAAGTCATGACTACGGGTATTGGACTTCAAAAATGGAGTCTACATGAATAGTCTCCAAGAGATGCACTATCACCACCAAAAGTTTAATCAAATGTACTTCACAATGTTAAAGATGGTTATGAATATTTAAGTGTTGGGATTATTATTTCTAAACACAAGGGGAAAGGGTATTTCAATTCCACCAAACAAACACAAAAGAGAAGGAAGACTAAGGCAGAGAAGGGAATCTTCCAAGTTTAAAATGAACTCAATGCATTGGTCACTGAACCAAGTGACTTTGCCATAGTTTTACCATTGTAGACCAAGTTTCAATAGAGTTATACCTCCAATAAAATATAGTGGGGAGAGTCTAAGGGAACCTAGAGTATGCCTTCAATGTGAGTTCTCACTGATGATGAATACTAGGGGTTTATTATAAAAAACACATAAATGCCATATAAGAATTTGTAGCTAGGCACACAAATATTAGCACTACCAAAAGAGAAATAAAAGAACTTGCATAAAGATTACAATAGCTAAGCACATCATAACCACAACATACATAAAGTATCAAAGTGTTAATCCAATTAACCTATCACTAATGATCATTCAAACATGAAGATGAAATAAAATTGAAAAACATAAGAGACCCTCTTGCAGAAAATAGAGATTGTATTCATTAAAAGAGTAAAATGATGCTATAATAATTGATTTGGGCTAATTTTATAGTCTAGAGTGATGAAGGAAACATAGGTGAATTCTTGGCAATAATACGACAATACTTTCAAGCAATTTTAGTTGGCCCTATCATACAATATGGCTCTTCCTTAAATAGATAGGGATTGGAGATCACCTCCAAAAAGCATGAGGATCACATCCTGGGCCATGATGGCCACTCATTACAGTTATACTTGTATTTAAAAATTTGAACCAAAATAATCCCTACAAACCTAGAATACATTTATGGGGACCACTAATTGACACAAGGAGGCAGCTGAGGGGGGTTTGTTCCTAACTAGTTTGATTGGGCACTTCTAGATTTCAACATGACTACCATGAAGTCAAAATTCCTATCTAACTTAGCCAAGTCAATTGAAAGCTCCCTAAAGATCACCTCAGCCTGAGCTACCAGTCTTCAAGAGATTTGGAAAGTTGCTTTCATTGATGCTTGAACTCCATAGACTTGGTTGATGATCATCATGAATTGAGTTGATAGGTCTAGCATTGCCTAGACTCCTTCTTGGTTTGCCTTGGCAACTTTATCCCTCATAACCTGGTTGAATTAACCTAGGTGGAATCTAAATTCCCATTGGTCGAGTAAGGTGCCATCTAAGTGGAATTACATAGAGATATTTCCCTCTTTGAAGTAGATCAATATATTCTTCTCACCCTCTTCCAAGGGTCTTATTGTAGTGAGGGCCAATGCTAACCACTTCTCCATTGTGTCTCTCATGTTCCCAACATATGATTTGTACAAACTCAAGTCTAAGGTTGGCATTAGTTTAAGCTCCAAGAACATTCCCTTATTGACCAAATCCTGTAACTTTTGGCACTTCCCATCGATTTTTATGATCCTCCCTATGTAGGCTTGAGTCTGTTGTATAATTATGTCAATCTCAGTCTGAATCTCCACTACTTTCCTAAGGATTGAGAAAATTAGTAAGAGGACATCATTCACCTATCTGATTAGTTTGACTGGAAACATGCTCTTCACTTGGGGTTTGAGAGTGAACTTGGCTCTACGTGTCCTCAATGAGATTCTTAGACATGTTGTGTGTAGTTTAGAGGGTGAATAGTGGATCCTCGACCATCTTCTCCTCTCTAGTGGTAGTCCTCACCTTGGTGAGGGAAAAAAATCTTGATGGGTCTATCATACCACTGGGTTCCCCTCCTAGACAAATATCTAAGTGATCATACTTTTCATGCTCCTAGAGGCTCAGTCAAAAATCCAATATACATCTGAGTTACCCTAGACATCCATGTATGGTACTTATGACCCTAAGACCATCCCTCAAGTTACATGGAGTGTATGAGGTGTGGTTAAAATGGTGGTGAAGGGTAAAGGATGAGGTAGAGGGGAGATGGAGGAAGTGGAAAGAGTGAAAGAGGTTTGGAGTGGAGGTGGAGGGCGTAGGGGATTGAAAGGAAGTAGAAAAAAAGGGGAGGCCCATGGTAAAATTTGAGCCTACCATTATTCCTAGGTGAGGTTCACCTAAGGTAGAATTACCCCAAGAAAAAGGTCATTGAACAACACAAAAAAATGAGCTAGTTTAAGGTGGGCATGTGGGACCTTGGGTAAGGGAGAGAGGGGGCCATGGAGTTAATCATTGAGTTACTACTACTAGGGTTGGATGAGCCATTGAAACCTGTGGGGGAGGTGGAGTTAGAGCATAAGGCCTTCGAGATGGAGCTAGAGTATGGGATACCTTTTATGGTCATAGGAATCAGAGAAGGGAGGTTAGTATAGTGTTAGTTCAAGTAATAGAAACTCAAATAAAAACACACTAACACTTACACTCCTAGCCTAGAACTTAGGGAGAGCTTGGTAATAAAAGATAGATGAAAGCACAACTAAAACATAAAAGACACAAATCCTTTTACCTTCCTTGGGAGCTCTAAATGCTTTGTAGAGTGGCTTGATCAGCTTGTGCATCAATAAGTCTTTGGAAGTTGAAGATTTTTCGCTCCTTCTCTCCTTGGCACCATATGGATTTGATGTGGCTTGATGTAGTTTGGCTCAAGATTTTGGAATTATAACACTACTTATAATAAAATAGCTTATGTCTCTCTCCAAATTTTCATTATAACTTTGGCTTATAAGAGCTTCAAAAATGAAGAGGTATGGCATTTTATTTATAGCCTAAGGATTTAACTCTCACCTAAGGTGAGTTAGGGTTGAGTTAAGGCTTGGAATGGGTTCAAACTTAACCTAGGTGAGTCAAATATAACCCCAATAGAGTTAATAGTTATCAAGTAATTATGATTTGTAATTACTAGACATAGCTCTCCAAAATATATATTTTAGAATATTTTCAAAGAGCTTTACAACTCATAAAGGCAATGATAAAAGGCTAGGATATTTTGAATTTCCTTTTCTAGATTTTCATTAATTTTAAATGGATAATTGAACTAGGCATTTAATTTGGTTTAGCTTGTTAATTAATTCTAATTAGTCTTTTAGCATTTCCAATATTTGATTTAAGTGTGCAAGTGCCCCACTTAATATATCTATAGGCCAAATTGATTGTTTTGATGTTGCAAGATGATTATGGATGAATTCATGAGATTTTATTGTTGTATATGGTAGAATACCCCAATTAGGGATGTATCAACATGATTTTGAGATTTTTATGAATGAGGCACAAGCAAATTTAGGAAATTCAATGATTCCTAGGCTTAATTTGAAATGGTTGGTAGGAATTGATTTGAAGTCTGGGTAAAGACCAGTTATGTCCACTTTTAAGTGTTTACACCTTTTATTTCTTCTTTGACCTCTTTCCTAGGTCAGTTCTAGGTGTTACAGTGGATGGTCTAATGGGATGATAGGGGCTATAGACACTGATGGTGGAGGACTTGATGCTATAGAGGGGAGTAATGGGATAACTAAAGTGGGGACTGAGAGGGTCCCTACTAGAAGTGATATGATCTTAAAGGTTATAGTCACACTCACCATTAAAGAAAAACCCAAGGGAGGCACTAGGAGGACTCTAGGCTATGCCATGGGAGGAGAAAAATGGAATAAGGAATAAAAGACACTCAAAATAATTGATGTCAAAGGTAATTAGGTGAAAGATGGAGGGAGAGTAATGGGAAATAGTGAGGCTAGAGCTGAACTAGTGGGCACCGAAACTAGGAGTTAGAATGCAATGGGAGATAGGGGTGGAAGGGAAATGGGAGGAGATGGAGGAGTGACAAAGGGAACTTGGATAGGTGCCTACTGGATGCTTCATTCTAGGATCACTTTCAAACTATCAGCTGCATCAAATCTTAGAGGTTATAGTGTCAATGATTGAATAACCTATGTTTGGTGTACTTAGCATCATATAGTTTAAGAGCTCTATCATGACCTGGTTACTAGTGCTATCAGAGGAGGTAGAGGTGGAGTGCAAGGAGAAATTGGAGGAGGCATAGGTGAAGATAAAACATAAGGAGTAAGATTTACTATAAAAGTGAAGCTAGAGCTAGAGTTGGAGCTCAAGGGGGAAAAGGTGGTAAGATGCCCTATAAGATCCTCTAGGAGATGGCTAGAGCTATTGGAGTTGGGTCCTCCATGGATCGAGTAGGAGTAGGAGGAGTCATGGAGGGGCCTTATTTATCCTTCTTGCCCTTATTCTTCTTAACTACTATTTGGGATAACACCTCCTAGCTATCAGTGACATTTAAACAGAGATCATCATTATCTTTGGCTTGATGGCCATAGTTGATGTTGAGCCAAGCTAAGTATTACACTAAATGGGCTTGAATCACCCCTTTAGGGTCCCATTAATGAATATTTCACATTAATAAGGTGAAGGAGTCTCACTCAGCTACCATATTTTGTATTGAGGGGAAGATATTGTAGATGTGATGTCATATGATGATTGGGAGTAACATGCACACCCTTCATTAATGCTATATCTAGAACTTAAAGATGTCATTAACCAATTATTAGATAATCTCCTAATTTACTAAGTGGTTATGGACATAATATGACAAGTAGAGGGGGACTTAGAGAAATCCCATGATTTGAATCACTATGTCATCTTTGTACAACCAATAGTCCTTGATGGCTATGCTAGAGTCCTAAATTATCTTTAAGAGATGAGGCATCAGAGGTTTTTTGACTGCATGGTACACCACTAGGTAGAAGTTCTCAAAGACGTCTTGGATATGCTAGTGGAATTAGTGGCCATACATATTATAAAAGACTACATGGATGGTCAAGCCACTAAGAACCCATGTAGGAAATGTTGAAGGCTTGAATGAGAGCATCCTATATATTACATTTAACGAGTATCTCATCATGTATAAGTAACCTCCAGCTCAAGCGTCTACAATGGTGTGTACCAAATTGAATTTGATCAAGTCTCTTATGTCTGATATGTTTGAGCATGTTAGTATCATATGTAGTAGGGAAACACATAGCTCATTGATGTGTTCTCAATATAGGTCCCTAAACAACTAGTTTATTAGGATCATGCCTACTCAGACCTCTTTGTAGGTGTGAACTATGTAAGCATTGATTTTCTCTTTATTAACCCACTTGAAGTCAAGGTTTTCAGCTTAGTCATGAAGGATGCCATAGATCTGGTAGGTGATCATCTATACCAACACTACCATTACATTATAGGATAAAGAGAAGTCTAGGAGGGAGTATTATGCCTTGAAGATGTTCCCAAATATATCAATAATCTAGTGTCAAGAGGTGGGTAAGCATACCCAGTCATTAACAATATCTTACATGTGGATGGCCTTATGGAATATTTCACTCAACAGGTCAGTGCAAGGAAACACCTTTGGTTTGGTTGTGGCTCTATGGAGTTTGCACTTCTTATAGGACCTAAGAGAATCCTCATACTCAACTTATTGGTCATTCGTATCAAAAAAATAATTGAGGACCTAATCAATTGCCTTAAATATATCATTTTAGTGCCTATACTTAGTTAGCGAATAGGGAAGGTGGTGTCTTAGTACTTAGGCTCGACCTTCAGGTTTGAGAATGCAACAACCATTAAAGTAGGATGGAGGGGAAACTAGGGATATTTGAGCATAGAAAACATGGGATATAAAGGCTCTATGGAATTCTGGAAGCAAGGAGTTAGATATTTTCTAAAGTTAGTAATGGTACCATTAATGGGATTCTCTTAGGATTTATAAGCACGTGCATACATCCCTCTATATTAATAGCATTTGGTGATTCATTTACTGTGAATTTTAATTTGAGTTCATGGTTGGATTTCTTCCTTTTTTAAAATATAGAATTGAATTTGTATCCCATGATCCTCTACCACCAATTGAATATAGAATAGGTAATGGGATGTTTTTAAAATTATCCAATCAAGTACAACATCCCATTCTATTAATGCCTAACATGTGTTAGGCACATAGTCACATCTCTTAGAGGATTCTTAGCTAACTCCTATACTTTACACTTGTCATATGTTTGATGGTCTTATCATTAATGGTCAACACCTAGGCATAACTCCATAACTCATATTGATCCTCTAAGTTGGGTGATGTGTCACTTAGGGACACATGGCATGTTTTGATAGGATTTTAAGTCTCATCCATACTTCATTTTGAGAATTTTGGGATCTTAAGTGTTAATTAGTCCATCCACACACTAGGTGTCATGGTGCCTTCCCATTCAATTGGGCTCTCTTGGGCTATGACATCTATGATAGGTTTGGGGGACTAGCCTCTCTAAATCATGGTGACATGGTGCCTTCCCATTTGACTAGGCCCTCCTGATCTCTGACATCTCTAATAGGTCTGAGGGGCTGGCCTCTTTGACTCATGGTAATGTAGTGTCTTCCCATTCAAATGAGTTCTCATAATATCTAACATATATGATAGGTATAGGCAACTAGACTCTAGGACTCATGGTAACATGGCACCTTTTCATTTGGAAAAGCTCTCATAGGCTCTGACATCTCTAAAAGGTCCAGGGGACTAGATAATCTGACTCATGTTGATGAGGTGCCTTCCCATTTAGCTAGGCTATCCTAGGCTTTGACATATTTGACAAGTTTGAGGGACTGGCCACTCTGACTCATGATGACATGGTTCCTTCCCATTTAGATGGGCTCTCTTGGGTTCTAACATATTTGATAGGTTTGGGGGACTAGCTACTCTAACTCATGGTGACATGGTGCCTTCCCATTCATCTAGACTCTCTTGGGATCTAACATGTCTAATAGGTATGAGGGACTAGCCTCTTTGACTTGTGGTAAAGTGGTAATTTCTCATTCAATCAGTGTCTATAAAATTCATCAAAATGACCAAGTAAGCAAGATAAAGATAATATGATGCATTAAAACTTACTTGTCAGATATGGAAAACTTGATTTTGCATGGAGGATAATGGGTCTATTGATTTGGGAAAGGAACTAGACTCTAGGAGATTCAAGTGAAAATTAACTTGCAACGTTAGTGCCATAATTTATAAAAAAGAACAAATAATCCTTAGTTCTAAAGAGATATTAAAAGAGGCCTGTTACTACTTGAGAGAATCAAGGTAGTGCATATTCTAAACATTTGAGTACGCATTATCAAAGGGAACAAAAGAAAAGACCTTGAAGTTTTGATTCATGAGATTTTTTTAGATGGGTACCCCATTTCGAAGGAAAAGGGGGTGTGTTGGCCACAACAAATGGTGAATTTCATAAGGAAAGTGATGAGTTGCACTTAGAACCTGACTGGTTTCTTCTTATTTCCTTGTTCAACATACAAATTATATAGGGGGTATTTATTGTCCATAGAAAAAATGAGGTACTAAAGTCTCACAATAAAGAGTAGCATACTAAGCTTCCACCCTGTAGATGGTCACAAGTATGTGTGAGAAGTGATTTTTGTTTTCAAGTTATTCTTAAATTACCTTCAAGTAATCAAGGCTAGATTAGTCATCAGACTTCCTCTAGGGAATTGTTGGCTTGATGGCTTGGGGGGATAGATAGGGCATTGATATACTACCAGATGGGTGTCCATAGCCTTGATGTAAATGCCTTTGGTCCCATTCATGGCCTTTATCCGCTACTAGCCAAGATGGAAAGATTGCAGTGGAGATTACTTATATAACCCTTTTAAAGTAGACTCATAATTTAAATTCTGCATGCTTTCCTTATTATTTTCTAAGCTTCCTATGAAAAGATGATTATTTATTTGTCTTATCTATTGAGGGTTCAGGACCAAGCCAAGGGTGAATAGATAAGAGGAAATTTACAAATGGTCGGTGAGTCCTTAATCAACTTGAATAATCCAATATCTTCTTTGGCCATTATTTAAAGTGTAGCTTGTTATTTATCTTAGGGTGTAGGATATTTTAAAATACACTTATTTCTCTTAAAATAATTGGCCTCTTAGATTTGGGATGTCAAAATTTCACATTACTATTTATATTCTTAAATTGAGGGCTTTAACTTGGGCCTTCTTGTTCCTCAATAATCCTCTTGGGTTTTGGCCACCACTTGAAGTAGTTATTAATAAGGGCCAAGGATCAGAGGAACAATTTAAAATAAAAAAAAGGGGATGAAGGGGTAAAACAAAAATATAAGAAAAACACACAACATAAACAAACATGTGATGAAAGTAAACACATAACTAGAGAAATTTTATTTAATATATACACTACTACCCCCTACTTGGATTACTCAAAAAACACTTTGGAGGGGTCCAAGATTCTAAAGGTCTTGAATTTTTCCCTCTTATCAAACCACCTCTTGATTGTGTCTTGATGTTTGTTAAATCTCAATAGAGATTCATCCTCGGTTTATTTTAAGTGAATTAGGTCCAAGAGTCTAGAGTTCACTTTGTCATCTGGTTCCATAAAATTCTACATGAACTTATAAGTCAATATTTTGAGAGTGTCCAACATGATTGGATCTAATCCATAAAATAGAAGGAAAGGAGAGCTTTTGAGGGCTTGTTTATACCTAGTACAATCTGCCCACAAGGTGAACTTTAGCAATGAGTACCATTATTAGCGCTTCTCTCTAGCCAATTTATTGAGAGCGTAAATCAAGTTTTTGTTAGTGGACTCTACTAATCCATTCCATTATAAGTAGTGATTGGATGATAACTTTAGTGTGATCCTATTATCATAGGCCCATTCTGTGACTTCTACAAATTAAAAGGCAGGGCCATTACCACATACTAAGGAAATGAGGACCCTAAAATGGGTGACTATGGCATTCTCCAGAAACTTGATGACTTCAATAGTGGTGATTATCTTGGTTGAAACTACCTAAAACCATTTAGCATATTATTCCATTCTTATAAGGATAAATTTATGATCAAATGGTGAATTAGGGTTAATCAATCCCATGAAATCTAGTCCCCATTATGGAAATGGCATAGATTCTACAACAACTTGTAATATCGTTATGGCATACATTTCTATTTTACCAAGTTTTGGAATTTATGGTAGAAATGAACATCTCTAAATAGTGTGGGCCAATAATATCCTACCAGGAGAACTTTGTGAGCCATGGCATTTACATGGGACGGTTGGTTCCTTTTTTTTTATGAAAACTTTCCATTATGTCCTTGGCCTCTTTTTGTGATACACATTAGAGGTAGATTACTTCATGATTTCTTCTGAAGAGAACTCCTTTCTTCAACATATAGTGTATATCCTTCAACTAGAGTGATCTTCTCTATGTATGGTTAAGTCCTGGGGGTGCATTTCTATAGAGTAGAAAGTGCATGATTGGGGCATACCAATTTGAGTGTCATACCCTCTGTTGGTCCACCTAGTGCATCATAATTCTTGGGTCTATCTCTATGATTATCTAGGTAATGCCTTGTCCTCTAACTAGTTTGGTTGTCTTGATTTCCAAGTCATACTCTTGAAATTTCATCATCCATTGATTTCTCCTTTCACCTAGATCATTCTACCCCAACATTAACTTTATAGCTAAGTTTGAGACAATAATATGCACTCTATTCTAGAGGATGAAATTCTTGAATTTATTCACTGCCTTGACCAGGGTAGAGGTGTGATTATCTAGGGTAGAATACTAGAGTTTGGCATCTTTAATACTAGTGCTCAAAAAATCCATCAGGTGCTCTTCTCCTTCTAACATCTGGGTGAGGCAAAAGACAATGGTGTGCTCTAAAGTGAAAGGGTAGATATATAAGTCTTGCATATAGTCTAGGCTGATGAGGAATAGGGTTTACATAATTACATCCTTGATATCTTGAAAAGTTTCCCTTTATTTTATGTACCACTCTACTTTAAAGTCCTATATCAAAATTACAGGGCTTCACTATTTCAAAAAATCCATAAATAAACTTATGCATAAAGTTGAGTTTTATAAATAAAGATTTTATTTCTTTCTTTCTATTAGGTAAAAGTAGTTTATAAATTACATACACACTTCTGGAGTTGATAGAAATACCTAATTTTGTGATAATGTGATCAATAAGCTTACCTTTGATAACACTAAACACACTCTTCTTTGGGTTTAAGGAGATTTCATACCTTCTACATCTTTCAAGTACCATTTCCAAGTGGTACACATGATCTGACCTATATTTGGAAAACATAGTTAGATCATCTATATATATTATTATGTACTTACCTATTAGGCCTTCAAAAGTGAAGTCCATCACCTTTTGAAAGGTTACACTGATGTTGATTAGTCTGAAAGGCTTCCATTTATAAGCAAATGTCCCCCACTAGGTAGTGAAAGTAGTCTTAGTTCTATCCCTAGGGTTGACCAGGACTTGATTTTATCTTGAGAAGCCATCCAAGAAGGAGATCATTTGAGACCCACTCACCATTTTCATCACCTCATCTAGCAAGGGAAATGGGTAGTTATCTTTATCTGAGGCCTAGTTTAAGTTTTGGATATCCACAAAATGGACAATTTCACCATTATTATTTCACATTAGGACTAGGTTAGCCACCCAGGTGGAGTGATGAACCAATAAAATTAATCTTGTAGAGAGTAACTTGTGGACTTCCTTATGAATCAAGGGTTCTAAGATTGGGTTCACCAGCCTCTATCTTTATTTGAAGGGTTTTTAGTTGGGTTTTAAGGGAATGTTATGAGTAATTACTCTTAGTTCAAAGACCTTAAGGTTTCCATAGGACCAATAAATCACATCTTTGTATCTCAACAGTGACCTCCATAACTTCTCTAATTTGTGGTATGTCCAATCTAGGCCCACATTAATTGTTTGGAGATTCTCTATTGGGCCAAAATTAATAAGTTAGAACTTTTGGTCTTCAAACTTAGGCCTTTTATCCTAGAAGGTTTGGTCTAACACATAAAATTCTCTTTCTAACAAGATCATCCCATTCAGGATCCAGTTCTCATGGATGTTTAGGATCCCATCCTTATCCAACTCATTCTTACAATTTTCTCTATCCTTTCCATCTATGATTTGGGCCTTGAATATCCCCTTGTTACCAAAGAAATAGTTGATTTGATGGTTATCTTCAAAGACCTAGAAGTTCGTCACATTGTTTGAGATAGAAGGATAGGGGACAAGTTCCATAGAGAAATATTTTACCTAAGTGTCATCCAAAGGGGTTAAGTTTGTTGCCACCAATGCTAGTGAGTCTACTACTTAGTTTTCCTTAGGAGAGTAGGGATGATATTGAATGCATTGAACATTTCAATTAGGTCCCAAGCTCTATGTTTATACCTTCTAAGGTATGATAGTTTTCACTAAAACTTAGTTTTAATCTGGTTGACCACTAGTTCAAAGTCATTAAATTATCTTAGTTTATTTACCTCACGTCTCAATGTAAATTTTAATCCCATGATTAAATATTCATACTCCATGAGGTTATTTGTGCAAGGAAATTTTAGCCATTAAGACACTAGATGTTTCCTCTATAAGGGATATATAAGCAGAACACCGACCCCACTACCTTATTTGGAGTAAGTTCCATCTACATAAAGAGACCACTTGCCAAGCAAACCTAGGTTGTGGTTAGTTTGGTTTTTTAGAGGCTGGTGCTTAGCATATAGATGACTAGGTTCAATGAAACTAAGTTTATCTTCTCATTAATGGCATTGTATTCGGTGATCATATGATTCATTCATGGTTCCCTATTTACTCTTATTTAGTTAGATACTCTTCTCTATGACAACCACATATGGGAGAAATATGTGGCCATATACCCATTCAAGGCTTTGGACCAATCTCTACTGAGTAGCATGCCATAAGCTTTTGATATATAAACCACTTGAATGTCTATAAAGTGTTCAATCCTAGGCTTAGATTCTAACTAGATGTGGACATTTAGTATCTCACCTATCACTTTCACTTCTGACTTGTCCATTTAGACCAATACCTTATATGATTTTATAGGGCTTAGGCTAATTTTTTCACATATGCCTATTGGCATCACACTAGCCAATTCTCCTAAATCTACAAAGCATTTATAAAGATTCGTTCCAAATAACCAAATGGTCAAAAAGAATGTGAAAACCTCTATATTATTCTTGTGAATGAGCACATTGGTGTGTGTTGCTCTTGGTTTAGGTTGAGCCTATGGGGTTGGCTTTTGAGTCAAAGACTTTAATAGGAGATCCTATTATTTTATGATTTGGGAAAGCTCATGAAGGGTAATGTTAGCCTTGATCTTATTCATATATTTGACTATGTTGTAACCCCATTTTATTTTGACTGGTGGGGTTTTCATAGATGACTTAGGATTTAAAGGTCTTGGATGTCGAAGATCATTCCTAGTATTTTGGTCTGATGGGTTTGCACCATTATTTGGGGGTGTTGAGGTAGTAAGGGGCTATTGTTGCTACCTACTCCTAAGGGAGTAGTTGTTCCTTTAGAACTATTGAAATGAATGCACCTCACTAATACCTTCATCTAGCTCATTTTCTTCTTGACTAGGTAAATCCAAGGTTCTCAATACTATAGCAGTACTAGGGGCTTTACCCAAGTTGGAGGATTCTTGGTGATTGGGGACTACCTCATGTTCTTCCATTTCCTTTTGGAATGTCTTGAAAGCAAAATTGAACTATGTGTATTCTAAATCCCCATGTGATGTCATGTTTTGTACTTGACACAAATTAGGTAAAGATATCTTGAATATGTAGATACCTAAATTTCATTTAGTGTTGAAATACAACTAAAACATATTATTAATTCTTGTTCAAATAACACATCACATTTCCCTCCAATTTAAAATAATTGAATAAGTTAAATTAGTCAATTATGCACACTTTAAATCCTTATTTTAAATATAAAATCTAGATTTTACACCTCATCCAAACAACTTCCACCATTTTCTTCCTCATCCCAACTAAACCCATGACTTTCTCAACCTCCTATGACTCAAATCTGAGTTGTCAAGAAGTTTGACTTATTTTTTATGACTCAGCTAACCAATTCCATGCTTCTCTCAACCATTTAAAATGGTCTTCATCTTCATGGGTGAGGAATCATTAGCCATCATTGATTATTTAGATCATTTAATAAATCCAAATAATCCTCCACCTTTGGATCCTCCTTCAAAAATATATAAATAAACTTGAAAACCTTCATTTTCAAGGGTTCTAAAATCAAATCGATCAGAATATAGACTTATGCTAATAGAGTTATATTCACAAGTGAATCGAATAGAATCAAAGTGAATCAAAAACTCCTTTTACACAAAAACACTGCCCATTCTCCTTTGCATTGGAAGAATGAACACCATATTTTTATAAGAGCAAATCAAGTTTACATCACAATGGATAAGGCTTGTACATTTGAAGTATAAAGTTTGTGTTTTCCTAGTTTTATTTGTTTGTTTCTCTATATTAGGTTGAATTTTTCTTAGATTAAGTTTAGTTCATTTTCTTAGCACTTATAAATTTAGTTTACACATTTATGGCATGCTTAGTGGGACCTTCCCTCATCTTTTTCATCTTTTGATCATTTAAAAAGCATTTCCTCATTTGATTTTTGTTGTTTATGTTTGCATATGTGTTTAATCTCATCATTTTGAATGTTGGTATAAGCTACATGTTGTTATTAGGTGTTTTCTATTCAGCTGTGTATGCCCGCTACATAACAACAAATTCAAGAGCATAAATAGTGAAATTGTAGACCTAAATAGATAATTTGTTCAACTACATAGAAAAATTGTTTTTTAGTCCTTTTATGTATTTTTTGTTCTATTTATAGGGTCAACAATGATTTTGTTTTGAATTAGTGAAATCATCATTCTTCACAGTGAAATCATCATTATGAGCAAAAAAAATTATCCTTTCTATTAGTGAAATCATCATTCTTAGTAGATAATTTATTGTTTATAGTAGTGAATTCATCTCCATGGGTAGTGAAATCATCAAATAAGGCAACGAAATCATTCTGCGAGTATATGTTTGTTTATTTTTTTTCCATGTTCTATCTTTTCCTATGTTGATTTTATCACAATTTTGCTTTTGTGTCTTTTTGCGTAACTACAATTTCATTATAGAGAGGTGTTTTTCACTTTATTTTCATGGGTTTTACTTATTCTATTTCAAGTTTCCTTGATCCAAGCCTAAGTAAACATTCTAACAACTTGTTTACATAATACTTGTAAAAAATAATCAATAAAAAGGATAGACAGAGCTAATTTTATTTTACCAACTTTTTCAATCTTGCTTTCAAAGTTTTATTTTTAGTTATCACATCATATTTCATTTCAACATTCTATTTGTGATTGTAAAAATTGAGTATGTTCTTCCCTTGGCATGACATTGGTGATGATACTTGGGAATAAAAAATGTTTCCATGATTATCTATGTTACACAAGTAGTGCACACATATGCTTTTTCCTTGGCATTACATTGGTGATGATACTCATAAATTAGAAATGGATATTTACATTTTATTTTATTTTTTAAGGGATATGTTACTATAGATTTCACCACCACATAGTAGGCTAAACCCCATTTACCAATGGGGTATATAAATCAAGATCTAATTGTTTTAATTATCTAAGCAGTTGTGTGTTTAATCACACCATAATGTTAGGGGATTTTGTGCTCCAATACTCAAGGTTTTAAAAACAACACATTGATACCTGTTGTCCCTCAAAAATATCACTCATTAGTGGGAAAACATTTGAACTATTTTGGTCTTACACACCAAAATTGTCTCTTCCCTTTTTGAAATTTGTCCTGGGCATTCAAATTCCTCAGTTTTCAAGCTTCTCAGAAATCTACGGACTCTGTAAGCTTAAATCTATAGACTCTATAGGCTTGAATCTACGGAGTCAGTAGGAAGAGAAAATCTACAGACTCAGTAGGAAGAAAAAATATATGGACTCTGCAGGCCAAGTTTAATTGGCTTTACAGGTTGATTTCTACAAACTTGATTTCTATGGACTCTACAGGCAGGTTCATTTCTACAGGTTCAAAGGCTTCTGCAAGCGGGTTCAACCAAAAGAATCAGTTTCTAACACTTGGTGATTTTTCAAGATTGGTTCAGTGCTTTGGTTCAACCAAAAATGTCTATCGACAAGCATTCAAGCAAAAGAGGCTTGAACCATTGAACCCTTGAGCCACTTTGGTTCAAAGGTTCAACAAGTTCAAGGTTTAATCAATTTAACGCTTTCAGTTCAACGACGGGTTCAATTAAAGGAATGGTTTAATGGCTTGGTTCAACCAAGCAGTTCAATGCTTTGTTTCACTCAGGTGGTTCATCTGCTTTGTTTTAACATTTTGGTTCATCCTTTGGTTCAATAAAATGGTTCCTCAATCAGTTCAAGGCTTTGTTTAAACCATTGAACCAAAGCTTGGATCCAGTTGGTTCAAAGGCTTCATTTGAACCATTGAACCAAAACTTGGTTCAACGGTTGGTTTAAACAAATGGTTCAACGACTTAGTTCATCTACTTGTTTCAAAGGCTTGGTTCATTCAATTGAACCATTGGCTTGAACCATTTTGGTTCAAAGCTTGGTTCAACATTTGGTTTAACCAAGCGGTTCATTGCCGTGGTTCAACGAAGTGGTTCAACGGAGAGGTTCACTGTGATGGTTCAAAGGAGCGGTTCAAATGTAAAAGTTGAAGAGAGCTTCTTGAAGGACAAGTGCCCTTGTGGAGGGCACTTAGTCGACAAAAATACCCTTCGAAAGGGTCATTTTCAAAGAAGGCCGCAAAGGTAAATTCTTTCAGATTTTTGTTTAAGGCATTTGAAAAAGTCTAAGGCATTATTTTTTCAGATTTTTATCAGAAGGAATTCCTTCAGACAAAAAGTCTGAAAGAATTTAAGAAGTGAATGCGGGAAGAAAACTCGAAGGAAATTCTCAAAGGCAAATGGAACAAAATGGAAATTATGTGGACTTTTTGTCTGTGGGAAATTTTTGCAAACTTTTTGTCTACGGGAAAATACTTGTGGAGAAAACCTGAGAGACAATCCGCTAAGGAAAAGGCCGCAATAGACTTCTAAGGCAAAGGCTGCCGAAGGACCCTGAAGGGTAGGTGCCCTTGCAAGGGACTCTCGGCTACCAAATTGTAGGACACATCCCTGAAGCCAAAAGGTCATCTTCCCTTTGAGAAGATGTGAAACAAGAAATTTGAAGGAAGAACTTAGCTATCCGCGAGAGAATGCTGAAACCTGAAGGCCATCCAAAGACCACCTGAAGGGCAGATACCTTTGCGGGGGGCTCTTCTCGACCCAAGGTAGATCATTTCTTAAGGCTTGAAAGGGAAAGTTATTTTTAGGAAAGTGCTAAATAGAAAAGCCAAAGAAGGACCAAGGGGTGATGCGCCTAAAGATGTCAAATTCAAGACAACGAACTAGCCATTGAAAACATAGTGACGGGTGTGTGAATGTCAATTTTAAAGCTCATAAAATAGCTATTGATCCTTTGAATCTATAGACCCAAATGAATTCACAAGATTTAAGGCCAAGACTAGCAAAAAATGAGGAAGGAACATAATAGCAAATTGAACCAGGACCCAATTCAATTAACCAAAAAAGGAGGGACGATGAAGGTAGGATCAGATCACCAGGTGGACATTGAAAGTTGCAAACTTTCAATAGCGTGACTTGTTTCTTTGCATTGATAAAATCAAATGGGTAAATGCCCCTAAGTTTTAGCCTATCTTCTTAATAGATTCCAATGCAACATGATGTGTTACTATTCTCAAGTCCTTCTTGAAGAGGCTATATAAGGGACTCTCTTCTATTGTAAATGCATCTCTTTTTGACAATCATAATGAAACTCTACCCAAATTGAAAGGCACTTCTGAGACTTTGAGCTCAGTTTGTTGATCATATTTTGTTATTGGAATAAGAAAGTAAGTGATTTTTCAGACTTTGTGCTGTGATATCTTTATTGTTGGGGAAACTGTTCTTATGTCTTTTTCCTTAATATATATTTTGTTCCTTTATTTCAACAAGCAGAATTAGTGACAACAGTCAGGAAGGTGTCCTGAAGAGTCAAGTGTGGAGAGACTTTGTGCCCCCATAATTGCCTTTAGTGTGTTTTCTTTTCATTTCTATGTAAAGGACCTTGGGATGACTTTGTGCCCTCATTATCCTTCGTATCTTACTCTTGAGTAATTCAGGTGGAGACTTTGTGCTGCATCTCGATTTGCTAGTTATTACATCCTTTGCTACATTTTACTGTTACTACCATGAGTATTCTTGTGGTTTGCTGAATAGTACTTCTGAAAGAAGAGGAGTGCTATCTGTCATTTCCCTTGAGTTTTTCCTTTGATTTGCACACATCATATCTAAAGAAAGAGAGATGGATGGTTTGTCTTACCCTTGAGTATTATTTTCTATATATATATATATACCATATCTATAGGGAACCTCCCCTTGATGAGAGGAGAGATTAGTCCCCTTCTGATGTGGTAAACCTACACATTTGGATGACTAATCTTCCTACTTTGGCTGATCAGACCTATTTTGTTTATCAGTACGCTGATCGACAAAATATTCAACCAATAATTTTTGGTGACTCTGCTGGGGATATACATAATTTTGTGCAGTTTAGAACCTCAAGTTTCAAATTGAAACATCACTTGTGTCTTACCCATTATCATTATAACCCTTATCCATTACAGATTTTGGTGACTCTGTTACTTGTCTTACCCATTATCCATTTATAGCCTTACCATCTTCCTCCACCTCCATTATTTTATTTGGTCTACAAAACCAAAACTACTGGGAAAGAGTGCACAGTTTAAAGCCTCAAGATTTAACTGAAGCAAGGTCAATTTTTTTCCCATTTTTATTTCACAATCTAGTAGATTCAAGGTATACATGAAGCCAAAGGGCTAAATGTATTATTGACCTTGTATTTGAGTTGGTACAATAAAGTGATTTTGATCTATTTCCTTTACCATCTCGTCTCCAACAAACCAAGAGCTTTCCTCCTACTAAAGTCAGATCTCCATTGCCAGATGAAGTCTCGACTTCTACTATTGATAAAACTTTGCCTATAATTACCCCTCTGAGATTTTTTATCCCTCCTTTTCATAATCCTTTAATGGTAGTTCAAGGTCCCTAGGGTAATGCTTTTGGTCCTCTCAATCTTAATCCACCTCTACATGAGCTTCCACATAGTTCAAGGAAGAATTTCCCCAAATTCTATGGTGATGGGAAATTTCATCCTGATGAACACATTGTAGCCTTTAGCATAGCTTGTGGAGTAATTAGAGTAGAGTTTGAAGATGTAGCAGTTAGGGTATTTGTAGAAACATTACAAGGTGTTGCTACAGATTGGTTTTATCATCTACAGGCTTGGTTAGTAACTGATTGGAATACTCTCAAAGATAAGTTTTAAGCTAGATTCAAACTTGTAGAAGATGCACATGCACTTCTGGCTCAACCTACACAGATGAAGAAAGAGCCTTATGAGCTTATGAGAGACTTCATGGCCAAATTTGACAAATTGAGGAATAAAATTCCTGTAATTGCTCGACCTACAACTGAGAATCTCAGATGCTTCTTCATTAATTCTCAGTTGCTTAAAGTCAATTTTCTTTTGGGACGTGCTGGTCAAATAGATCTTGTTGTAGCTCAACTTTTGGCCACTGAGGTAGAAGATGATCTCATCTTAGCAAGGAAGATAAGAAGAGATCCAAATAGAAATAAACCTTCATCATCTTTTGAATATGCATCTATAGGCACCACTAATCCAATGGTGAAAAAGCTAGCAAATGAAGTGCTAGCCTTGAAAAACAAAATGGTACAAGGAATGTCTTCTACTCCTTCATACAGAGATATGCCAAGGACACTACCAAATCAGTCATATCAGGGCTATGTTGCCAAGAATCAAGGGCAACAGAATCACCTTCCTCCCCCACAAGAGAAACTTGCCCTTGAAGCTCCTCAATCCAACTCAACAGTTGGATATTTGGAAACAAAACATGCTTTCTCTTTCCAACCTGAGTTTGAGCAAGAAAATGATGCTGATCTCCTTGAAGACAATCAAGAAGAATCAACTAGTGACTCCCACATTGGTTTTCTAAACTACCAGGATGAACCCAGAAGTAAAGGAGAATCTATTGATGGATCATATGCAGTGTTTACCAAGTCCAAGAACCATTCATTCTAGCAAGCTAATAAAAATAAGATAGAGGAGCAACCTCAAATAGCAATTACAATTGCTAAGCATGGAACCACTCTACCTTTTCAGTCAAAGGATTTGGTGATCACCCAAAATATAAGTACATCAATTTCACCTTCACCTTCTACTCCCATTTTGCAAACCAGCCCTCCTCCCATCCCTCCTAAAACCCAAAAGGTTGAAATAACTTCTTCTGTTCCTAGTCTAATTTAGCCATTTGACATAATTGATCATGTCAAAAAGACCAAAATAAAAATGTCTGAATTTGAATATTTGCAGTCCAATCCTGATCAATTGGATAGGTTGGTCTAATGTGTCAAGAACCAAACCGTCCCTATAAGACAAGAGGTTAAGAAAATAATTCTTGATTCCCCAAAGAACATGCCCATTCCAAATAATCTTGTCATTACTCCTCCAAATACCCCTGGAAAAATAGAACCTTTCTATGTTTCCCTGTTAATAAATGGTTATCAGCTCAACAATTGCATCATTGATTTTGGGGCATTTGATAATGTCATGCCTGCTAAAGTAGTTGAGTCTCTTGGTCTCACATTGACCAAAACATTTGGGAGATGTTTCTCCATGGAGAACAAGCAAGTACCATTGCTGGGGCAAATTAAAGATGCCCAACTTGCATTGGCAACCTTTCCAGACAAGAGAATCAAGATGACTGTCTTGGTGGCTGACGTCCCAGCATCCTATGGCATTTTGCTTAGACAAAATTTCTACAAGGATGTGGGAGGAGAACTAAGCATGGACCTATCTCAGGAAAGGATCCCTGTACAAGGCATGATGAAGAGATTGCTCCCTAAAAAGGAGGCAAAATATGTGGTCACCCAAACATCAACTCCTACAGCACAAATTCTATTTGAGTCTTCAGGTAGGGGTAATTATATCTTTACCATAGAGGATGTTCATGTTTCTATAGATGAAAGTCCTATAGTTGACAATCTAAGAATTGATCCAAACAAGACTTTAAGAGAATTGGTAGGACATAGTACAAGTAAGGAAGGATCTTCCATCTCTAATGAAGAGAAATCTGATAGGAGATCAGCTTCTAATGATGCTTCGATCTTGAAAATCCAATGGCAGAAATTTTTACACCAACGATGGAGTTGGGATTGTTTTGATATCTCCTCAAGGAGATATTCTTCCTTCATGCAATTTGCAAGTCAGCAACAACAACAACATAGCTAGATGTGAATCTCTGTTGCTTAGATTGAAGATTGCTCAAGATGAAGAAATCAAACTCCTCCACATCAAAGTAGATGCTAAGTTGATAATTTGTTAGGAGTTTGATATGGACAATCCAATCATATGCTGGACTGAACTAGAAGAACAACCAATTATGGTAATGGACCATGCTACTGCAAATCAAAATCAGGCAAAGGAACCCTTCACCAGGAGAGCAAGGAGTTATGGTTTTTAGTTTGAAGACCACGTCTTACCATAGAGCAAAAAGAAGAAAAAACCAAGGGGAAGATGTAGAAAATTGGTTTCCTAGTGGAGAACTCCATTTTCCCATCACCATTTCTAGGGGCAAAATGTCTTCTTGCTAGTTTATCAGAATAGAGCACTATTTTCACTGTCTCCCAAGAAGAAGCATCTGAAATACTTCAATTCTTGAAGTATCAGATCATTCCATCTATACATATGTATATTTGTATAGTTTTTAATTCTATTTTGATTTGTTTGTTTCCTTTTTTATGCCTTTCATTTTTGGGTATCATGACTCCGTAGCCCAATGGTACACATGAAGACATTAGAGATTCTAGATTCTACTCCCTTCAATTCTTTTTGCAATTGACAGAAGTTCCCCAACTGGAGCCAGCTGTTGTCCCCCAAAAATATCACTCATTATTGGGACAACATTTGAACTATTTTGGTCTTACAGACCAAAATTGTCTCTTCCCTTTCCAAAATTTGTCTTGGGCACTCAAATTCCTTAGTTTTCAAACTTCTCAAAAATCTACGAACTCTACAGGCTTAAATCTATGGACTATACAGGCTTGAATCTATGGACTCAGCAGGAAGAGAAAATATATAGACTCAGTAGGAAGAGAAAAACTACAGACTCTACATACCAAGTTCAATTAGCTTTATAGGTTGATTTCTATAGACTTGATTTTTATGGACTCTGCAAGCAGGTTCATTTCTATAGGTTCAAAGGCTTCTACAGGTGGGTTCAACCAAAAGAATCAGTTTCTAACACTTAGTCATTTTTTAGGATTGGTTCAATGCCTTGGTTCAATCAAAAATGTCTATCAGCAAGCATTCAAGCAAAAGAGGCTTGAATCATTGAACTGTTGAACTAATTTGGTTCAAAGGTTCAATGAGTTCAAGCTTCAATCAGTTCAACACTTTCAGTTCAATGATGGGTTCAATCAAAGGAATGGTTCAATGCTTTGTTTCAACATTTTGGTTCATCCTTTGGTTCAATCAAATGGTTCATTAATTGGTTCAAGGCTTTTTTTGAACCATTGAACCAAAGCTTGGTTCAATGGTTGGTTCAATGTCTTTTGGTTCAAAGGCTTCATTTGAACCGTTGAACCAAAACTTGGTTTAATGGATGGTTCAAAAAAATGGTTCAATGACTTAGTTCATCTGCTTGGTTCAAAGGCTTTGTTCATTCAATTGAACCATTAGCTTTAACCATTTTGGTTCAAAGCTTGGTTCATCTACTTGGTTCAATGTTTGGTTCAACCAAGTGGTTCATTGCCATGGTTCAACGAAGTGGTTTAATGAAGCGGTTCACTACGACGGTTCAAAGGAGCAGTTCAAATGTAAAAGTTCAAGAGAGCTTCCCAAAGGATAAGTTCCCTTGTGGAGGGCACTTGATAAAAAAAATTACCCTTCGAAAGGGTCATTTTCAAAGAAGGCCACAAAGGTAAATTCTTTCGAATTTTTGTTTAAGGCATTTGAAAAAGTCTAAGGCATAATTCTTTTAGACTTTTGTCTGAAGGAATTCCTTTAGACAAAAAGTTTAAAAGAATTCAAGAAGCGACTGCGGGAAGAAAACCCAAATAAAATTCTCAAAGGCAAACGAAATAAAATGGAAATTCTGTGGACTTTTTGTCCGCGAGAAAATACTCGCAGAGAAATCCTGAGAGACAGTCCGCTAAGGAAAAGGCTGCAAGAGACTTCTAAGGTGAGGGCTGCCAAAGGACCCCAAAGGGTAGGTTCCCTTACAGGGGACTCTCAGCTACCAAATTGTAGGACACATCCCTGAAGCTAAAAGGTCATCTTCCCTTTGAGAAGACATGAAACAAGAAATCTAAAGGAAGAACTTAGCTATCTACAAGAGAATGCCGAAACCCGAAGGCCATCCAAAGACCACCCAAAGGGCAGATACCTTTGTGGGGGGATCTTATCAACCCAAGGTAGATCATTTATTAAGCCCTAAAAGGGCAGGTTCTTTTTAGGAAAGTGCCAAATAGAAAATCTAAAGAAGGACCAAGGGGTGACGCACCCAAAGATGTCAAATTCAAGACAACGAACTAGCCATTGAAAACATAGTGACAGGCATGCAAATGTCAATTTTAAAGCTCATAAAATAGCCGTTGATCCTTTGAATCTATAGACTCAAATGCATTCATAGGCTTTAAGGCCAAGACCAACAAAAAATGAGGAAAGAATAGAATAACAAATTAAATCTAGGACCTGATTCAATTAACCAGAAAAGGAGGAATGATGAAGGTAGGATCAGATCGCTAGGTGGACATTAAAAGTTGTAAACTTTCAATAGCGTGACTTATTTCTCTGCATTGATAAAATCAAATGGATAAACACCCCTAAGTTCCAGCCTATCTTTTTAATAGATTCCAACATAACATGATGTGTTATTGTTCCCGAGTCCTTTTTGAAGAGGCTATATAAGGGACTCTCTTCTATTGTAAATGCATCTCTTTTTGACAATCAGAATGAAACTCTGCCTAAATTGAAAGGCACTTCTGAGACTTTGAGCTCAATTTGTTGATCATATTTTGTAATTGGAATAAGAAAGCAAGTGATTTTTTAGACTTTGTGCTGTGATATCTTTGTTGTTGGGGAAACTGTTCTTATGTCTTTTTCCTTAATATATCTTCTGTTCCTTTAATTCAACAAAAAAAATTAGTGATAGCAGTCAGGAAGGTGTCCTAAAGAGTCAAGTGTGGAGAGACTTTGTGTCCCCATAATTGCCTTTAGTGTGTTTTCTTTTCATTTATGTGTAAAGGACCTTAGGATGACTTTGTGCCCTCATTATCCTTCAAATCTTACTCTTGAGCAATTTAGGTGGAGACTTTGTGTTGCATCTCGATTTACTGGTTATTACATCTTTTGCTACATTTTGTTGTTACTACCAGGAGTATTCTTGTGGTTTGCTGAATAGTAATTCTGAAAGAAGAGGAGTGTTGTCTGTCATTTCCCTTGAGTTTTTCCTTTGATTTACAAACATCATCTCTGAAGAAAGAGAGATGGATGGTTTGTCCTACCCTTGAGTATTATTTTCTATTTATATATATATAGCCTATCTATAGGGAACCTCCCCTTGATGAGAGGAGAGATCAGTCCCCTTCTGATGTGGTAAACCTACACATTTGGATGACTAATCTTCCTACTTTGGTTGATTAGACCTATTTTTTATATCAGTACGCTGATCGACAAAATATTCAACCAATAATACCCATACGATAGTGTTGGGCACATTAGAAAATACTCAATAGTGTTTATATATTTTATCTATTTATTCCATATTCCCCCTAGATAAACTTGTTTAAACCTTAAGCCTAGAATAACCTTTTTTGTCATTTAGCTTTGGTGCATTGATTAGCAGTTAGTACTGAGAAGCTACCTTCCACATACCCTCAAAACCAAACTTAGTGGGCCATGAGAATGATAGGATCCTTCATGGTTAGTGCCTTTAAATATTAGGCCACAATTGAGAGTATGGATGAGTTAGTGATATCAGAAGTTCCAACAGTTGTTCACGACCCTCATCCTAGTTTTTCACCTTTTATGTGCAAATTTTGGACTATTTAAAATATATATTTTTAAATTTTTTAATTATTTTTTACATGTGTACTTATTTTTAAAGATGTTCAATAAAAATTTTAGTCACTTTGGTTTTTCATTCTTTTGTTAATAGCATCATCCATTTTAAGAGGCATGGCATCATGGAATCATAACTCAATAAATTCAATCACAAATCAAAATTTAAATAATACATCTTTTAATCAAGGGTTATATCCAAGTAATTTTGATTCAAACACATATTCAAACCAATGTCAAATCAACCATCAAACAAATCCAAACCTGAGTTAGAATATGTATCCACCCTCAAATATCAATCAATCAAATCCAAACATGAATAATTATTCAAGTTTTCCAACCAACTAATTCAACCCAAAAAATAACCAACCAATATACAACTTAAAATACTTATTAATGTTCACCTATGGAGAAATATCAAAATTTTACTTCATGGACAACATTGAATCAATCTTTATGTTATGACAGTCAAAATTCTCTGAATTATTCTCCAAATTCTATGTCATCCATGAATCAAATTCTACCAAATACAAATAAAAATGCATTCATAGATCCATATGGTTCCAACTATAATAACAATATGAATCAAACTTTTGGCTCAACTTGACTACCACTTTCAAATATGTATATAAACCAAAATACATTCACAAATCAAACCCCAATTTAATTAAATCCAAACATGGTTCATTGAAACCAATATTTTAATTCCCACACCCATCAAAACCAACATTTATATAATCATCAAAATAAACCATTTGATTTTACATCCAATTCACCCCAAAACTCAAATTCAAACTTCTTCACAAATCCCCATACATTCACGAATTCACAAAACATAAATACTTACACTTCAACGCAAATCCAAGAAACCCATCCTTCCAAGATCAAGCTACTTCTTTAGTACACTTCATTACTAGTGAATTGCAAAATTCTGCACAACAACATCATCCTATCACTAGTGACCCTATTTTCCAAAACCATACAAATTTCCCATCCACTAGTTATAGTTTCAACATCCCTCACTACATTAGCCAAGATTTGGTTGATGCAGAGTACACCAAAATTAACTTGCATCTATTCATATTTGAAAAAAATGATTTAAGGGTATGTAAATATGTCTCTCCTAAGACTAATCAAGCCATCTCATTTCCAAATCAAAATCATAATCTTCCATCCATTATCCACCAAACAATTATTTTTTATCAAATACCCATTTTTGACAAACATCCTACCTTGACCCAAACATCATTTAATTTAATCATCATCGAATCATCATATGCTTTCAATCCAATATCCAAGACTCTATATTTCTAAAAATCTCTTCATCCCAAATAAAAAAATTCTAAATGATCAGTGAAATAGAAATTTGGCAATAAAGCACTTAAACATGCCTTTTTTATGGCCACATCCAAACCAAGATCAAATTTATTATCAAAATCAGATATACAATTTATTTTAGGATTGAAGTAAGGTTCATCATTAATGTCAACATCCACTTTGGTCCCAACAATATTTTTATTAGTAGACAAGTTTGAAAATGTTAGTGATAATGCTATGGGTAAGGAGGAAGCTTCATCCAACATAAATACAAGTTCTTTTAATAAAATCAAAGCGATATGTTCCATTTCCATAAACACTTTTTTTCTTTTTCCCATTAACATTACACTACCTACACATGTCAACTGGAATACATAGAAATTAACCTCATTGGATTTATCCCATGAAAACATATCAATTCTAACATCTATAAAAATACATGAAAGCATCCCATTTGGAGAAACTCTACTTCACCAAACAAAGCTTGAAGCTCCAAAAAATAATCAAAATACACTAATAGATGAACAAATTGGCTCCTTGTTACTTGATGATAATGATATCAAAAAAATACAAATATCAAGTCAACCAAGATAGAAACAACATGGAATGATCTCCTATTTATAATCTAAGAAATAATCTTAACTCCCATGTTGCATACTTATTATGCTAAACTAGTAGAATGGCATTATAATGAGTTAGTTCATGATTTTGAGATTAATTTCAATGCACATCACATCAAGTTTTAACATTTTGGATTTGCCAAGGAATTAAGGATTGTCAATATGGATCTCTCTTATTTTTAATTTTGTAGTATTTGGTGGTTGGTCAATAGTAGTGGGGTAAGAGATATTGGTTTTTGTACATATTGAGAGCTTATTAGTCCTTGGTGTTTGATACTCTTTAACAACATCACTTTTATCCCTTATAGAGAAAGATGTCTAGATTTCATGATGATTAGAATAAATATTAGAAGGTTTCTATAGTTAAGATTTACTAGCAAACATATTAATGTGGATCTATTTGATAATTGTATTTTTCTAAAAAAAACACAATTACCATAAAACTTTGCCAAAGAAACTTATATCTGGATATATTCATTCAAAAAGGATTTCCAAATAGAGAAAAATACTCTAGATGTTTTTTCTAATAAATCTTAGTGGGATCAACAACCTCATCCTGGTCAAGTACTATTCAAAGTATATAACAGAACTAAACTAAAAATTGAAGAAGAAATCTAGTTAGAATAATAGAGACTATCTAGAGTTGGCATGGGATGACAAGCTAGAAAAGTAGGAAAATTATGCATCTTGTGACCTTCCATTAGGTACATATGCCAATAAATCAAAAAAATTATAAAATCAAAAAAAAAAAATTGTTGTTTACAAGTCCTTTGACACTTAAGGGCAACTTGTTTACCCCTGCATTGTCTTCATAATATTTCATTCACCATAATGTATGTTTTGTCTTGCATATCAAATGTTATGTTTGGTGATTGTTTAGTTATTATTTTTCATAACACAAAACATTTTAAATTTCAGCATATCATATCATTCTGATTTTTTTTTACACCATCATATTATCTCAAGAAAGACATTTTCAAAGTTAAAACATTACATTAGTTCTTGCCTTAGTTCTTATGAGCAGAGTAAATATTTTTTTCCTACATCTCTTTGATATACTTAGAAAATAATAAACCATAACCTTGTTTATAAATATTTTTCCATGACAAACTCTCTTCATACAATTCCATTTCAAGCAGAAAACATTAAACATGATACAAAAAGAAATATGGTAATTTTACTCATCTATCTTGGTCTTTAGTGATAAACCCTTACATCTTACTAGTTTCATGGGGCTAAGATTTGGGGGTGAAATTCTCCCATATAACATTACATCCTTATCAAAATCAAACTATATCTCATCCTTTGTTAATCTTTGGTGTAAAGCCTTCACATCTCCCTAGTTGCATTGGATTAACATTATGGAGATATACCCTAACTCGCCTATATATAGTCTTTGGTGATAATGCCATGTGTCTTCCTGGTCACATGAGATGACATGTAGGGGAGAATAAATTAAATTAAATTAAAATATATCAAAAAAAATATTCCTTCAAACATGTTGTTTACATGTCTATGATAAAAAGGGTAGACTTTATCCCATTAACCGATTCTGTCAAGGCTAGTTCTCTCTAGACACATCCAACAAAGTTAGTATTTCGTAATTTTGGAAAGATGTAAATTTTTGTCCTTTTATCATAAGGACTATTCCACCCTTCTTTGTTATTTATAATTTTGATTTTTATCTTCACCATTTTTTCACTTATCATACTCATTTATTTCACTATTTGGTTGCAAGCTGAAATTTATATGTTATGTACACAAAACAATTGGTCTTCACTTAAAAAATAATTGATCAAAGTGTATCCAAAAAAATTTGTGCATACCATCATGTTACCTCATTTTTCCAAACCAGGCTTCTATCATCATGTGTAAACCATTGTCTATAATCACCCTAGTTACTTGGGGGCATCAATTTTAAGTCATCCATTGTATATTATGAAGTTTATCATTTTTTTAGTTATCAGTTGTTTATCCTATTACATGTTAAAGTTCAGTTTTGTTATTCCTATGTGTGAACCTTCATTATTTCTCATGATAGTGGAAAAAATGTCTTTTATGTTCCTTATGTCAGAAATACAAAAAAATATTCAAAAATCACAAAAAAAACCCAAAACATTCCAAAACATCAATCTCAACACATCTACCATTCTAAATTATCTTCCACATCATTTGCTCATTCTTGGGTGGGTCACTCACACATCTTTTTCATCAAATAAAATGCTTCATTAATCATCCACATTATCATCACTTCTCATATTGGGAGACTACATCTAGCCTGATATCCTCATATAGACTTTGTCTAAGGTGGATTACGTAGGTAGTGCTTAGAGACATGGGGTCTCTATGGTCAAATCATCCACCGTATTCCCATTTATCCTTTTATCTAACTATATATTATTTTATCCTTATGTTTCTCCTTTGGTTGTCTAGTACCCAGCCTCACTCTTAGATATAATTGTCTAGTCATTATTTAAATTGTCTTTGTTTACAACTTTTCTTTTTTTACATCCTTTAGTTTTTTTATTGTTGTATTGTTTTTTTTAATCTCTAACCATTCACTTGGTTATTTTTACCTATTTATTTATCCTTAGCCATTAAGTTGGTTATTTCACTTCATTTTATCTCTAGCCATTCCAATGGTTATTTTCCTTTACTTTGTCAATTGTGATCAATTTTTGTTAGTTTGTTTGTGTGTCATTATTACTTTATATTGTTGTAATTTTTATTTTTGTGTATATTCAAAATAATTTAGATTAATATTTTGTTTTCACATATTCTTTTGATTATTATCTTTTGTATGTTTACAAAGATTATTTTGTTAAAGGCATATATATGATGGTTATGGTTTTTCTATATCATGATGTACTTTGATTTTACACAATTTATTCTTTCTTTTTGGTCAAATGCTTAAAACATCAACATTCATCATGATTATTAATATCATTGGTGGTAATGTCTTTTATGCTATATTAAAAATTAGGTTTCTCAAAGATTAAATATTGTTGGAAATCCAATGCAAAGAATAGAAATAAAAGATATGCAACTATGTCATATTTTACATCCACACCCTTCATTCATACATTACATCAGTCATGTACCCATAATAAATATAATGTAAGAATTAAGACATGATTATATAAACCAAAATGTAAGAAATATAACTAGTGCTACCATATATCCATAAAATCCATCTATACTAATAATCAGTCCATCAAATGTCCACACCACATGGTGCAAAGTCTCAATAAATCATCATGAATATATATATATATATATATATATATATATATATATATATAATGTGTTTTTACAATAGATACATCTCAAAATATGTATACATCAATGAATCAATCCATCAAATATCCCCTATGTATATGTCTCATCCTGTCCCTTAAATGGAGTGTCTAGTCTTGGGAATAGCTCCTTATGTCATGGTGTGGCTTGTGGATGACCCATCCCATGTTGTATCTATCTCACTAACCTCTTTTGGACTCCACCAACTGAATAGATCTTGTAGATGCCAACCATCTCACAGAGTAATCTCTAAAATAAGGTGCCCTCTAAGCTCATGGTACATCCTCCTCATATAATCTCCTATAACATGTGGCCTATTCCATGGCCCTCATCACTCTATCTAAAGTGGTTACTTACCCCTCTCTAGCTAGTAGTACCCTCATATTTTCAATCTCAATCTAAGCTATGTCCCTCTCTTACCTATATCACTATGTCAACACTATATAATCTAGAGTTTGGGTCTCTAAATCATGTGTAATTAATATTGTAGCCATGACATCCCCATCCATCCCATTTATAATACCCTATAATATATCCACCGTATACTATAATCATCTAATCTCAATATCCTAATCCCCTCTACCATCCATTACACCCTATAATTTGGTAACAATCCATCAATCTCACTATCCAGATCCCTAATATCCTCTTGAAGTTTGTCAATAAGTGCATGCTCCTCCCTAGATCTTAGGGAACATATAAAACTAGTCACATCCCCTCTATATGTCTAGGTGTCATGTGATACTATCATGGTTGCATCATATCCTACATCATCATCATCCTCACTCTCCACCTCTACCAATGGAGTATCTCCTCTAACCCTCTACGTTATATCTAAGTCCATCACTTTATCAAAATCAATGTCAACCCTTACTTCACACAAAATATCAATATCCTCCATATCTATGATCTATACATCATGCAGCTAGCTAGCCTCCACAACATATCATATACCTCATGCTCATTCTTATCCTCTATATCCTATAATAACCCTCCTAATCTAGGATTCCAAACATATTCCTCATGGCTATGTACTTAGGCTAGCCACCAACTTCTACCTCTGCATCTAGGTGGTGTGTATGGAATAATTAATCTGACTGGTCTCTATCGATCCAACCACTTTAAATATCCATTAAACACTCCAAGATCAATAATTTATCTTTAATCACTCCACCTAATAGTCTGTAACTATGTCTAGCTATGATCAGTTATGGCTGAATCAATGGTCATACCCCACTATGGTCTCTCCCTCACTGACCATGTAAATACATGTGGCCTAGTTGGTATATACTATCTCACATCAAATTATCTCATCACCCTATCTAGATGATATCTCTCTATGATATAATAATGTTTCTCAATGATGTATCAAGGGGTCATCATGTAGTCCATGTGAAGATCATCATGTGGCTACTGAAACATAATCTCCCTATAGATTCACTAGGTGACTTGACCATCACCTACCTCATCAATAACCCTCCTATAAAACTTTAGATCACCCAAGCATGGTCTGCATGTCCTAATAATCCAATGGATCATCATCATATCGTGTGATCATATGTCTAACCAACCTCTCTATCACAATGCACTCCCAACACCAAACCTATAGTAATGTAGATGGGCCAATCTCTATCTGACCTTGAATACACAAAATGATTTAAATCATGGTATAAATGTGCTAACATGCATGGACCCCATGTGAATATCTCACCCATCTCCATCATGTCTCCAATAATAGCTAAAAGACTAATAGGACATAGCCTCCCATTCTTATCAAGAAGTAAAATGCCATTAACAATAGCCATGAGTAGGATAGTTAGATAATCCATCTCTAAACTGGTACAATAATCTACATCAATACTACCTCTAACAATAAGAATCAAACCATCACCAAAAAACTAGTATAATGTAATCTCATGTGGACCCTATCCCCAATACACACATATACCTCATATTGGGATATCCAAAATTTGATACATGTCCTCCAAGGTAGTAGTCATCTCCCATGTTGGAATGTGAAATGTATTGGTCTCATTGTGCTATCTCTTTGCAAGTACTATCAATAAAGCTCTATCTTCTCAAACATCTAACATTTGTGCAATATAGGATAGTCTACTTGCCTCTAACATGCCAAAATAATACTCTATGAATCTTTCCATCCATGCCATAGCTACAGATCTCCACTCTCGAGTCATAAGCATCGATAATTCCTCCTAAAAAACACATATGTTAGAATTTAATTAATTTTACTTAGAATTAAGTTCAACATTATCACTATGTTCCAAATACTCAACCAAATTAAAAAATAATCAAACAAACATTTTAATCCATTTAAATTCATTAACTTTTTTCATTCTCTACAAATTCACTCCAACATTTTGAAAAATTCACCTTTGACCCTTTTCATGAATTTTCTCCTAACTCGAGCAAAACCCTTTCTCTAATCAATAATTTTGCGACCATGTTTAACAATTTTGCTACCGCTAAACAAAAAAAATTACCCTTTTCAACTAAAATGATATCACTTCTCTATTCTATAAAATCACTACCTTTTAAAGTAAAATCACTATTTACCCTAATGAAATCAGTAATTTTGATTTTAAAATCACCATTTTGACAATAGTGATTTTGTTTTTACTAATTTTAAGCCCTAATTAATGCTAAGAAATGTAAAAAAAATAAAATTTTAAATCACTAATTAGAGGTCCTCTCCTCTTAGGTCTCTATAATATCCTCACTCACTCTACTCGATGCTCGTGGTGTGGAATATAGTCCATGTTTCCTCCCAAGTCTCAAAGAAAAACTCTTGAATCACTATTCTTATCAAATAATTTTTATAATCAAATTGGCACAAATGATTTTCTATAACCCATTTGTTCTACTTATATTCTTCAATACTATTAAATATTTTTATTGCTCATCCCCTTATCCAACTCATTTCTTCATCCATTTTTTCAAATTTATGGGATATATTAAATCAATTTTTTTCAAAATTGTCTTTAAAAACTTGAAACAATCTATTTGTATAAAATAAACACAATCATTTGTGATTCAATATCTTTTTTCTATTTTAAATTTGCAACTTATTATTACTGGGATATATCATTCCCACAACTGCCTAATTGACCCCTACATCTTTAGCAAAACATTAAGCATGTAATATATGAATGGTTAAACTATTGTTTTTCAAATCCATACTCTCATTTTAATTAATTAAGGGTAATCTTTTTACACAACCAAAATCTTGAAAGTTTGACATCAATTATACAATAATTTGATTTATTATTATCCAATCACTTTGTCCATTTCCTCTTTTCATCAATTTCAAATGTTTGTCTATTTTATCACATAAACCCTCAAGGAGGCATCATCACACTCATTTTCATTCATTTGGGGAAATTTTTTCCTTTTTAAATCATCAACACTCTCTTCTAATATTATTAAAAATAGTATTCAAAGAGGGGAAAATGTAGACACCTAAATTTTATTTAGTTTCAGAATATACCTAAAACATATTATTAATTCTTCTTCAACTAATACATCACATCTCCCTCCAAGTTTCAAATAATTGAATAAGTCAGATTAGTCAATTATGCACACTTTAAATCATTATTTAAAATATAAAATCTAGATTTTACACCTCATCCAAACATATTCCACCCCTTTTCTCTCATCCCAACCAAACCCACAACTTTTTCAACCTCCTATGACTCATCCCCTGAGTTGTCAATAAGTTTGACTTATTCCCGCTGACTCATCTAATCGATTCCATGCTTCTCTCAACCATTTGAAATGGTCTTCATCCTCCTGGGTCAGGACTCATTAGCCACCCTTGATTATTTGGATCATTTAATAAATACAAATAATTTTCCACTAGTGGATCCTCTAAAAATCTATAAATAAACTTGAAAACCTTCATTTTCAAGGGTCTTGAAATCAAACCAATCAAAATATAGACTTTTGATAATAGAGTTTTATTACCAAGTGAATCCAAGTGCATCAAAGTAAATAAAAGAATCATTTTTCACCAGAACATTTCCCATTCTCCTTTTCAATGGAAGAGTGAGCACCACATTTTTAGAAGAACAAATCAAGTTTACATCACAATGGAGAAAGCTTGCACATTTGAAGCATAAAGTTCATGTTTTCCTACTTTTATTTGTTTGTTTCTCTATCTTAGGTTGAATTTAGATTAGATTAAGATTATTTAATTTTCTTAGCACTTCTAAATTTATTTCACACAAAATATATTGATCTCAAGGAGCCTATTGGGTGAAGGTTTTCGGGGTTTATGAGGGTGGTTGTAGCTCATGTTTGGTATTTGATACATAAAGTTATTAGTAGAGATTTAAACATTAGAATTATTCATCTATCTCTATATCCTTAGGAATTCATTGTTGAGTTTTTTAACCATCCATTGAATGGCATCTATTCTATTTTAATAGACTCTTGAGGCATGATCTGCATGTTATTAGTTGCAACTAACATCAATTGATGTTGAGTCTAGGGAATTAGATCTACCCTGCTCTAGGTTTAAGAAAACCAATTATTGGTTTAAAGTGGGATGATCTAGTGGGAGTTGATGCATTACAGGGAGTGGTTGAGGCATAGGTGTATTCTAGTTAATGCTTGGTAAGAAGTTCAACACAGACATATGTGGTAGCATGAAGAAAGTGAGGGTCATTGTGTGGCCCTAAGGTTTTAGTTACCTATTCACTTTGATGTCCCCTTCATAAGCTGAGGATAGGTATATTATAGATGAATGCCTCCTTAGAAACATGGCCATCCAAGGGTCTAACACATTCTTATACATTTCAACTGCTAGTTAAGGGTTGGGTTGGTAAAACATGGTTACCCGACTATATATCTTTTGGATCCTAGAATTGAAATTTATAATGGGATCATTGTGATATATTTTAATACAAGTAAACTACTGATACATGATATTGGGGTCTATTACTTGGCCAAATTGGGTAAGAAAAGCATAATTTAAATGGTCCTAACTTATTATAGAGTCTTATGAAAGGTTTATGAACTAATCATAGGAAGAGTACATCAAGGTAAAAAGGAATAGATTGCATGCTACATCCTCATGTTCTACATTTAGGAGTCTTAGGGAGGTCTTATAGGATGTTATATGTTCTTACATGGTTCATCCCACACTAGGGGTAAAATAACAAAGATACCTCTCAAGGTTCCTAGGTAGATCATAGATGACTCCCAAGATGTTAAAGGTTGAGCTAAATAACTAGGACATATTGGGATGAAAACTTGGGATAGGTCATGGAGAGGAACTAATAGGAATCATAGTAGGTCTAGTTTAATTAGACTTAGGTTTTTGTGAAAAATTAGGGGGTAATTACCAATCTACCTCGATGGGACCTAGCTCTGGTAACATGTGAACTAGTCTTTAAGATGCTTCAAAATCAAAAAATAGTTAACACATTATTTCCAAAAAACCAAACTCAACATAATAATAAAATGAACTAAAATCAATAATAAACATGAAGTATTTTTAGGCCTTCCTTCTAGTAGCAGTCGTTCATTCCAATATGCTCTTTTGTCATGAAATGCCCATGATATTTGGTATTCCTTAAAAAGGAGGTGGGGAAAACTATAGACTTTCATCCTCCATTTTAGGAATAATATAGTATCAACTTAGGGCATGACTATAGGTAATTGACTTTACAAATTTAGTTTGTATGAATAGTTTCCAAAAGATACACTATCACCACCAAAAGTTAAATCCAATGTACTTCACATAGGCTAAAGTTGGTAATGAATATTTGAGTGTTGGGATTATTATTTATAAACACAAGGGGAGAGGGTATTTAAATTAAACTAAATATACACAAAATAGAGTTAAGATTAAGGCAGAGAAGAGAAGCCTCCAAGTTTAAAATGAACTTAATGCATTGGTCACTAAACCAAGTGACTCTATCATAATTATAACACATTTAGATTGAGTTTCACTAGAGTTATATCTATAAGAACATATAATGGGGAGATTCTAATGGAACCATGTGTATGCTTTCAATTTGAGTTCTCACTAATGTTGAGTACTAGGGGTTTATTGTTGAAAACATATAAACAACATATGAGAATTTTTAGCTAGGTACACAAATTATCAGCACCAAAAGGGAAACAAAATAAATAACATAGAGATTATAATTTATAAGCATATCATAACCATGAAATACATAAAATACAAACTTTTAATCCAATTAATCTAGAACTAATGATCATTCAAACATGAATATGAAAGAAATTAAAACATATAATAGACCCTCTTATAGAAAATAGAGTTTGTATTCATTAAAAGAGTAAAATGATACTACAATAATTGATCTAGGCCAATTTTATAGTATAGAGTGATGAAGGAAATGTAGGTGAAATCTTAGAAATAATCCAACAACACTTTTAATCAATTTTTACTAACCCTATCATATAATATGACTCTTACTTAAATAGAAAAGTATTGGGGATCACCTCTAAAAATCATGATGAAACCATCCTGGGACATGATGGCCACTCATTAAAATTATAAATATATTTCAAAATTTGAACCAAAATAATCCCTACAAACTTGAAATATAATTTAAAGGACCATTAGTTAACATGAGGAGGAGATGACTAAATCCTAACTACTTTGATTGGGCACTCCTAGCTTCTAATAAGGCTACCACGAGGTTAAAATCCTTATCCATATTAGCCAAGTTCATTAGAGGCTCCTTGAATATCACCTTAGCCTAAGCCACTAATCTCTGGGAGATTTGAAATATGCTTCCATTGATGCTTAGACTTTAGATACTTAGTTAATGCTCACCATAGATTGAGTTGATAGGTCCAACATTAATTAGGCTCCTTCTTAGTTTTTATTAGACATTTTCTCCCTCAAAACCTGGTTGAATTGACCTAGGTAGACTCTAAATTCCCCTTGGTTGAGTATGGTTATATCTGGGTGGGATAACATGAAGCTATAGGTAGGTCAATATCTTCTTCTCACCCTTTTCCAAAGGTCCTATTATAGTGCAGGCCAAGATTAACCAATCCTCCATTACTTCTCTCATGTTCCTATCATATGTTTGGTAAAACCCCAAGTCTGAAGTTGGAAAGATTTTAAGATCCAAGAACATTCCCTTGTTGATCACCACCTATAGCTTATGGCACTTCCCATCACTTTTTATGATCCTCCCCATGTAGGCCTGAGTTTAATGTATAATTATGTCAGTCTTATCTTGATTCTCCATTAATCTCCCAATGAATGAGAAAATTAGTAGGAGGGCATCCTTGACCTTTCGAATTAGTTTGACTAAGAACATGCTCTTTACTTGGGATTCAAGAGTCTAAACTTGGATTTTCATGTCCTCAATGAGTTTTTTAGACATGTTTTGGGTAGCTCAAAGGATGAACAGTGGGTCCTCATCCATATTCTCCTCTCTAGTGAAATTCCTCACCTTGGTGAGGAAAAATAGATCTTGGTGGGTCTACCATATCACCAAGCTTCCTTCTTATATAAATATTTGAGTGAGCATCCTTTTCATGCTCCCAAAGGCTTGGTTAAAACTTCATTGTATTTCTAGGGCACCTTGGACATCCATATCTCATGCTTGTGACCCTGGGACCATTCCTCAGTTTATAGGGGGATGTAGGAGGTATGGATGAAATGGTGGTAAAGGGTAGAGGATGAGGCAAAGGGGAGATTGAGGAAGTGGAAGGAGTGAAAGAGGAAATGAGTGGAAGTGGAGAGGGAAGGGGAGGAAAAAGAAGGAGAATGAAAGGGGAAGCCCATGGGAACATTTGAGCCCACCATTATTCCTAGTTGAGGTTCACCTAAGGTAGAATTATCCATGGGAATGGGTCATGAAATAATAGGGAAGAGATGGGTTGGTTGAAAGTGAGGCATATGGGGACTTGGTTAAGGGATAAAGGGGGCCATGAAGCTAATCATCAATTTATTGCTACTAGGGCTAGAGGATCTATTGAGACCTAAGAGGGAGGTGGAGTTGGAGCATAAGGATTTTGGGGTAGAGATGGAGTATGGGTCACCTTATATTTCTTTTTCAACCTCTTTATTGGGTTAGCTCTAGGTGCTATGGTTTATTTTCTAAATGAGATGATAGGGATCATAGAGGTTGATGGTGGAGGACTTGAATTTTAAGAGGGGAGCATCAATCTAACTAAAATGTGGACTGAGAGGGTCCCTACTAGAAGTTGTATGATTATAAAGGTTATAATCATTCCCATCATTAAAGGCATACCCAAGGGAGGTACTGGGAAGAATCCAAGATATGAATTGGGAGGATTAGAGGGAATGAAGAATCAAAGACACTCTAGAGAATTGAGGCAAAATATATTTGGGCAAAAGCTGTATGGGGAACAATGGGAAATAATGGGGGTGGATCTAAAATAGTGGGTGGTAGAACTAGTAGTTGGAATGTAATAGGAGTGAGGGGTAGAATAAAAATGGGAGGATATGGAGGAGTGAGTGGGAAACTTAAATAGGTGCCTCTGGGGTGACTCATTCTAGGCTCATTTTTAAACTATTTTTTGCATCAAATCTTAAAAGTCGAGTTGTTAAAAGTTGAGCAGGTTGTGCTTAGGGTGCTTGGCATCATGCAGTCTAGGGCTGGCTCTACCATAGCCTAGTTACTATCACTTCTGAAGGAGGTAGAGGTGGATCACAAAGAACAAATAGAGGAGGTGGAGGCAGATCTAGAGTATGGGGAGTATGAGGTATTTTTAGAAGTGGAGATAGATCTAAAACTAGAGTTTTAGGGGGAGAAGGGGGTGGGATACCCTACAAGTTTCTCCAAGAGATGGCTAGAGTTGTTGGAATTAGGTCTTCCATAGACCAATTATGAGTAGGATGAGTTGTGGAGGGGCCTACTTATTCTTTCTTCCCCTTCATCTTCTTGGATACTATATGGGATAACACCACCTAGTCATTAGTGGCATGAAAATAGATCTCATAGTCATCTTTAGGTTGATGGCCATATTTGATGTTTAGATAAGTTGAGTATTATACCAAATGGGCTTGAATTACCCCTTTAGGTTCCCATTCCTAAATATTTCACTTTATCAGGGCAAAGAAGTCTCACCCAACTACCATCTTCTATATTTTAGGAAAGTTATTTTAGAGATAATGTCATATGGTGATTGAGAGTAGTGGGCATGCTCTTTTTTGACATTATACATAGAACTTGAAGATGGAATTCACTAATTGATAGGTGATCTCCTATTATGCTAAGTGGTTAGGGACATAATATGGTAAAAGGCATGGGTCTTAGATAAATCCTATGATTCAAATCACCATGTCATCCTTGTATAGATAATAGTCCTTTATGGCTATGATAGAGTATCAAATTACCTTTGAGGAGATTCATTTAATGCTTAGTACACCATTGGGTAGAAGTGATCATAGACATCCCAAATGAGATGGTGGCTATATAATTTATAAAAGACCATATGGCTGATTAGGTCATCGAGAACTCATACAAGAAAGGTTGAAGGCTTGAATGAGATCATCCCACATATTGCATCTAGAAAGTATCTCATAATGTATAAGTTACCTCTATATTAGACATATTTAATGGCATGGAATAACTTGAAGTTGATCAAGCCTCCTATGTTCAGGATTTTTGAGTGTGTTAGGATCATATGTAAGAGAGGAACCCATAACTCATTGATGTTGGTAATCTGGGTCCCTAAATAACTAATTCAGTAAGATCATGCCTACTTAGACCTCCTCCTAGAAGATATAAACTATGTAAGCATTGATTTTATCCTTGTTAAACCATTTAGAGTCAGGTTTATTAGTCCAATCATGAAGGATGTCATAGATTTGGTAGGTACTCATCTAAACTGACACTACCACTACATCTTAGGAGAAAGAGAAGTCTAAGAGGGAAAAGTACACCTTGAAGAAATTTCTAGATATATTGATAATCTGGTGCTAAGAGGTGGGTGAACATACCTAGTTATTAACAATATCCTATATGCAAATGGCCTTATCTAGGATGTCTCCTAATAGGTCAACATAAGGAAATGCCTCTAGTTTCACTATGACTCTATGGAATCTGCACTTCTTATATGACCTAATATCATCCTTATACTTAGCGTATTGGTTGTCTACATCAGTAAAATCCTTGGGGACCTACTCAATTACCTTAAATATATCATTATAGTGCATATACTTAGTTAAGACAATAGGGAAGGTGGTGTCTTGGTACTCAGGCTTGGCATTTGGGTTTGATGATGTAGTATCCATTAGAGTAGGATAGAGGGTAAACCATAGAGCTTTAAGTGTATAAGGCATGAGATATAAGGGATCTATGGAATTTTGGAAGCAAGGAGTTAGAGATTTTCTAAAGTCAATAATGGTAATTGTTAATGGACTTATCTTAGGCTTTATAAGCACATGAATATATCCCTCTATATTAATATCATTTGGTGGCTTATTTGCTATGAATTTGAATTTGAGTCGGTGGTTAGATTTTCTCCCTTTATTTCTAAATCTAGATTTGAATTTAGATCCCATGATCCTTCACCACCAAACAAATATAACAATGGTGATGGGATGTTTTTAAAACTATCCAATCATGTCTAATTTCCCATTTAATTAATACCCAATGCATGGTAGGCACATGTTCACATCTATTATAGGCTTCTTAGCTAACTCTTGCCTTTTACACATCATTTGCTCATTTGTCTTCCCATTAATGTTCAACACCTAGGCATGACTCCATAACCCATATTGATCTCCTAGATTAGATGATGTGTCACTTACATACACATGGCATGCTCTTATAGGATTTTAATTCTCATCTATGCTTTATTCTAAGCTTATTGAGATCTTAAGTGGAAAATAGTTCATCTACATACTAGGTGATATGACACCTTTTTATTCAGTCAAGCTCTCTTAAGATCTGGCATCTTTGATGGGTCTAGGGGAATGGAATTTCTAACTTGTGGTAATATGGCACCTTCCCATTCAAATGGGATTTCTTAGGTTCTAACATATTTGACATGTCTAGGGGACTAACCTCTTAGAATCATGGTAATGTGGTGCCTTCACATTTAGTTAGGCTCTCCTGGGATCTAAAATCTCTGACAAGTCTAGGGGACTAGCCTCTTTGACTTGTGGAAACACGGTGCCTTCTCATTCAGTTAGGTTCTCCTATGCTCTGACATCTTTGATAGGTCTTAGGGAATAGCTATTTTGACTTGTGGTGACATGGTGGCTTCCTATTTAGCTAGGTTCTCCTTAGATCTGACATGTCTAATAGGTCTACAGGATTGGTCGCTCTGACTCATGGTGATATGGTGCCTTCCCATTTGGTTAGGCTCTCTCAATCTCTGACAGTTATAGGGGACTAGCTACTCTAACTCATGGTGATGTGGTCCCTTCCCATTATTTTGGGATTTTCCAGGCTCTAACATTTTTTAAAAATATAGGGGTCTTACCTCTTTGACTCGTGGTGATGTGGCACCTTCCCATTAATTTAGGCTCTACAAAATTCACTAAAATGACTAAATAAGCAAGATAAAAAGAATATTATGAATTGAAACTTACTTTTCAGATATGGAGAACTCAATTTTCCATGGAGGACAATAGGTATGTTACTCTAAGAAGGGAACTAGACTTCGAAAGATTCAAGTGAAAATCAACCCACAACATTAGCACCATGATTTATAAAAAAGAACAAACACTCCTTAGTTATAAAGAGAAATTAAAACAGGCATGTTACTACTTGTGGGAATTAAGGTAGTGCATATTCAAAAGATTTGAGTAGGTGTCACCGATGAGAATAAAAGAATGGACCCTGAAGTTCGGGTTAATGAGATTTTTTAGAGGGGTCCCCCGTTTTGAAGGAAAATGGGGTGTATTGGCCATAACAGGTTTATTTATGAAAAAAAATTATAAATAATAATTTGATTGTATAATATGTATTTTTCATTTTTAATTTTAAAAGTTTACACCTAAATTGACTAAATCCAATATACCAATTATGAAAAGTGTTATATTTATTTAAAAACATACACATCTTTTTGAAATTCATTTGGCTAATCCTATGGAATATTTTAAAAATAAAATGAAATATGTAAATGTGTTTAAGTTGGAGAAAAAAATTGGAATGATGTGGCTTTGAAAAATTCTAAAATTTATTCTTCAAATTTTAATAATGAATAGGTTTTTAATGGTGATGGATCACAAGATTTTCATATATAAAATATTAATGATCAAGAAACTATTGATAGATATCCAAATATATAAAAATTATGACAATGTTTATCATCCCATTCCAACGAAATAACTAGATTCATGAATGTTATGAAATAAGTTGCATGCTAAATTAAACCTCTACAGTATTCATTTTAAAACTTGCTTCAATTTCCACTGATGCTCAACATACTATTTATAAACTTACTTCTATGACTTCAAAATTTCTTCCTATTGATTAAAACTTTATATTATTTATTATAAAAATTCACTACAAAATTTGAGTCATCCATAGTGCCAATTTTGCATAAAAAATTCAAAATTTTATCTACTTTTGACACCCAAGTTTTGATAATTTCATGTTAACTTTGGAGATATAAAGTTCACCTTGTAAATTCAATGTAATTAGACTTTTTTTGCATTAATTTATCTCCTAATCTAGGGAAATTTTGTATTACTAAATCCATCATGACTTTTATGCATTTCACATGGCACATGGAATTAAAAATTATTAATAATAAATTAAATAGACTTACACACAAAAAAATAAAATATTTTGGGTGTTTTTATTCTAAAATATAATTAGTTATTAATGACTATTTTTTGAAAGAATGGGTAAATACAACTATTTTAGAATAGTATAAAATAAATAAGACATGTCATTCCCCACAGTGTATACAATTACATTTCTCATTGGCTTATCATCTTCATGGCATGCAATGCAAAAGAATATAAATAACCCATGTGCCTAAATAAAATAGAGGCAATGTGAAAATGGATACATGATCTCTACCTAACCATGCATGTCCCACTTTCTCTAATTAGCCTACATGCTCTCATACAAGCCTAAAACTCTCTAAGTGGTCCTAGTGGTCCTCACGATCCTAAAGACTAAAAAGCACACTCAAATAAATAGAGGTGCAGTTGAGTAACCACTATCTTTAACAAGACATACTAACTCATAATGATGTTCAAGGAGAGATCTTTGTGATTTCAACCAATCACATTGCTTAGTTCACATTTAAGTCATAAATAAAGTCCAATTTCATGTTGACTTGGATTAGAGGATGATTAAAAAAATATCATTTAATCCCCATATAACCTAAAAAGGTTATTAAAATATATCGTTTAAGCCCCTAAGAATGGAATAACCCAACTCCATTCTCAAATAAAAAAAAAATTAATCATCAAATTTGGTCAAAGGAAATGATGACCTAAATATCCTTACGGAGATCAATAAAGGATTTAAAATAACCATTAAATCAAAAACTCATATTTTTTAAGGAGGGAGGAGGTGTTGGAGGATTACTTGCCTATTGTCATCCTCTTCTCTTTCCTCAACCTTGGATAATTTCCATTAATGGGGTCTTTAGGTCCTTATTCATTTAATTTATTTTTTAATTCTATTTTGATACATATATAAATGGTTTTGTTTTATGAGTACCCATACTTTATGAAAGGTTCTAGGAGGTATTAGTCTTCCGTAATTTTGAATAATGTCTCAAGGAGCTTCAAGCTCTGCCATAGCCATTAATGGCCACCAATAAGGTTTTGGGTGAAAATTTTATAAAAAACTTAGTTTTAAGTTTTAAATTTTCTTTTATATGGTATAGGAGAAAAAACAACAATAGGGGGTCCTTTTAGGTTCAACCTTTTCTATGGATTCTAGGATCCCACACTTGAAAAAAGGTCAAAATAACACCTCCACTCAAGGAGGTAAAATATGAAAAATTAAAAAATTTCAGGTCTAAAATTTTATATAATGTAGAAGGGGTAAAAAATGGGGGGGGGGGGGGGAGTCTCTTTGGGTTTCATCCCACCCCTAGGACTTAACATCTCCTGAATCAACTGAACAATTTCAATACATAGGTTGAAAAGGTTTCTAGTTTGAAATAAATTTGTATAGGTTATAGATTTATAAATGTATAGTTTGAAATTTAAACTACTTTAAAAAATGAAATAAATTTCTTATTAATTCAAAATAATGATAGCTTGACTAACTTTCGACTTACAACTAAGCGATGGGGAGGTAGTCACATGGCTTAATAACCATGTAGTCTCCTTCCCCAAATTATGGAAACCATAAAGGTTGGAGGTAAATTCAAAGCCATAAAATTACCATAACCATACACTATACACCTAGAGGCATTTACCCTCACTACCTAGTCACATGAGAGACCACTAACTAAATTAATAACTGCCCCATGAAAATGGGGTAGTGCCCTTCCAAAGGGATTATTTATTAAAAAATTACCCTATAGGTTACCAATGTTCAAAATTTCATATCTTGAGCTCTGCTAAACGAGTGACTACAGGCTTAAATTTTTCTATTTTTTTTATGAAAATTTATATTGAACACTCTAGTCCACCATTTTATATGAAATTAAATTAAATGAAATGGGGGCCTATTATAAAGGAGGTATAAGAAGTTTTAGTAGTGATATTTATAAAATTCATATAAGTTCAATCATAAGTCCTAAAATTTCATCCTAAATTGTATTAATTCCCTAATTAACCTTGTTTTATATAATTATGAAAATTCTAAAAAATTGGAATGATTCAAAGTGCATAAAAATCATAAAAATGCTTCTAGTCTTTCTTAGCTTCACACAAATCAATGAAATTCAATTTTTTAAAAAGAGATAACTCTTATTTTTAAATAAATATATAAATATAAATGTTTAACCATAATTTACAAATTCATGTTTAACATAAAATAATCAATTCAATTTTTTCATAGCCCAATCCGTTCAATAAGAAGGGCAAGCAAGAGATGGAGAATCATCATGCTTTTTGCCAATGACAATTAAAATTTAATTCTATTAAGTACATAGATTCAATTGAATAATTAAAATAACATAGCCCTCAAAATATTTAATATAAATTTATTAAAAATTATATATAATAGTGTTTAATGAGTTGGTCTTCAAAGGAGATCCACAATCAACCACAAGGCCAACTGAAGGAGGGGCTCACCTCCCATCCATTTTCCATCATTATGTGGCTAGTTTAGGCACCCCAAAGCCTAAGAATATGAAATTTGATCATATTCACATCATGGTTTAAGGCAGAAAAGTTAAAAAAAAGGTTGGAAAGATATATAAGTCTTGTTAAGGGTTACTTAGTAGGAAACACATCTAGGAGACTCACAAGTTTTCTTACATAAGAGAGGATTCCAACCCTAAAAAAACATACAATAAAAAATGAAATGCAATATAAAATACTAAATGATAACAAGGTAGACCTAATGTATTTCTAACACCAAAAATTACCATTTAAAGATAAGAATAGTGTGGGGATGCCTCACCCTTATTCTATCATATCTTCACCACTAGAGAGCATAAGCACAATCAAGCATGCCAAATAATAGGTAGGATGGCATATGGATTATGGTCATATTAGGATCTATAATGTAATATTTATTTTCACCTCACTAACCACTAACACTACATTAAAAAAAACTATGTATGAGGGTATAGGAACCCAATTCCACTAGCCAATATCACTATGTAAGAGTGCACAACAAGCATGCAAATTAAAATAAATTTTGGAAGAAAAAAATTCCATTTTAAGTTAATAAAAATGAATAAAAAATATCCAAAATTTTATGAGGGAAATTACATATCCAATCTCAAATGGGAATTAAAAACCACATGGTGGTCATTGGCACAACCATGGAAATACAAGTAAATAAAGTGGGTAAGCCAAGGGGACTTACACCTCTTGAAAAACCCAAACAAAATGAGTGATAAAGATAATTTTAACATAAATAAAATTTAAATCAATTAGGGCATGGAATCCTACTTTTGATCTGATCTTGTATCTACTCAAAATCACCATCTCCAAGCCTTGGGCAATAATTATCCTCCTCCATCTCTAAGCTCATCCTCTTCTTTCTCTCTCTCTCCTCCCCTTTCAATTTTCTAATTTAGAATTGAGAAAAAATAATCTCAAGGAAGGATTTATTTCCTTAAATATGCTAAAATGTCTTCTTTTAAATCCAATGATAAGGTGACATGTGTCCCTTTTGATCCCTTGTCTCAAGGTTAACAAGTCTCCCCTAGAAATAACTTCACTTACAAGCCCATGTGGGAAATTAAGTAAGTTCATCCCTCATTAATGAACCCATAATATACTGACATAAATGGCACATGGTATGACTCAAAAGTCTTCTTTGCCTCATATAAATACTCTCCAAAATATTTAAGGTCTAATGACTTCAAAATCAACACAAAATATCTAAAAATCCTATTATGTCACCCTCCAAATTTAGATATTTTGTTCCATTCAATTTTTAGTTCAAAAGGGGTCCACTTAAGTGGATTAAAAAACACTTAAATAATGAAATACAAGGTGAATAATACTATTAAGGTTTAAAATAATGGGTGTGAATAGTATCCAAAGGGGTTTAATAGTGATAGGAGGATTAAGGAAGTCTACACTTCCCACTAGGTCCAAAAATGATATAAGGAGTGGTTTGGATCATGGAAGGGTCAAGTAAAAATTCCACCACTCTATCAATTATGTGTTCATGCTTGGCCTAGTCCTAGTTCCCTCATCAACCTCCCGTGTCACATGCATAACATTGCACACTTAAAATGCCCCACCCTAGATAGTCAACGCTATTGGATGTAAAAAAATAAAAGTGAGCTTAATCAACATAAAATGCACATTATATATCCATATCATCACATATATAAATTGAAATAAACTCATACCAATCATCTAAACATATGTATAATCAAATATATTATTTAGAACAATAACCTTAGTAGTACAAATTATGACACATCATAATGGACAACTAAAGTAACACAAGTAAATTGATATCATAATTCATGTAATAATCACCTAATACAAACATATATTGTTCTTAGATGATAAATAAAAATAATCACATAATATATAGAATATTCGGCTTAGACATAAGGGACCAATAACATCTCATGTCTCAATAATACATAAAACATGTCTCAACATTATGTGTGTATAACACAAACTATTTAAAAGTAATAATTGTGAGAATATGAGTCTCATATATCCCTACACTTATGCATACATCCTCTTCAAAGTCACCAAGGGTTAAAAGCCTAGTTTAAAGGATGTTATAACAATCACTAAGAGTCCTACTGACTTAGCTCAATGATCTCTCTAAGTTAATGATCACATATTTATAATAATAGATCATGAAGTGCAATGAAATAAAATATAATATTTAATATCACAACATAACCCATATCCATCATTCTTAGTGTTAGAAGGAAACATATACTAAGATTTGACTTAACAAACAAGGCTAAGGATCACACCATCCTTATAACCTCTATAGGAGGAACAAGAGAGATGATGTCTCCCCAATTTATCAATAAGTTACATAAAAATTAATAAGTTTATCTCATCTACTAAAAATAACTATATATTTTTCACCTACTACTCCCATACTTTCTCAAGGAAAAAGGTACACAAAAAGGCTCATCAAAATAACACATTTAAACAAGTTGAGAATTTGACAATCCAATCAAGGAATAAAACCAAATCAACTAAGGAACCCAAGCCAATCCAAAAAGGAGAAAAAAATAAATTTTAACCAACCCAATATAATCCAAATAATATTAAGGTGAAAATGGATATACAACCTAATTCTATCCAAAACTGAAGATAAGAAATAAAAGTAGGAGCTCCAACATTCAATAAAGTTTTTAAATAATAAATGGATAAACAACCTTGAAATCCATAATGAGGAAAATCATAAAATAATGATTCCAATCCACTTATAAATCCAAATCAACAAATGAGATAAATTCAAGCTTTACCACATCACATGGTAAAAGATCAAAAATTCAAATATAATAATACAAAATAAAGTATCTCTAAAATCCTATAAGTAGAGAGTAGGGAGCTAACATATTAATAACTAGAAATATAACTTCTTCAATACTTTGCATGATATGAAAAATGTATCACAAATTCAAGTTACCATAACCACCACACACTTACAAGCTTATAAGTGGTAAATATCATAACACATTTCCCAAAATAGGAAGAATAGAATTAAACCACATGGATGCATCAATTAGCTCCATCTCTAAAATTCTCTATCCATTACGAAACAAAAGACACCATTCTAAGAAGACCAAGGAATGTATTCAAAACAACACTAAATATACATGTCTCTTTTAAAAAATAACACCTACTTAATTTCATCATATAATATTAACTTACTCAATGGACTTATGATGATGTTACTTGATGGTGAGAGAGTATAAACTCATCTCAATGCTAACTAAGTGATAAAAAAAACCTCTTATGAAACCAAGGGAATGTATGGAATATCAATCCATCAAAAAATTCCTAGCATAAAAGAAGTAACTAACAAAACATATTACACTCTTATATTATGATTAGGCTTCCCACCACTCAAGAGTGGCACTAAACTCTAAGGGGTCTTTCAATATCTCCTCCCTTAGGATTAATGTCAAAAATGAAAAAAATTCCATCTAAAAAATGTACAGTTACTTAGGTGAGAAACATCACATGATCATACAACACCCACTACACAAAGCATAAGTAGCCCTTATTGACTTTGTTTATCAAGAGATAAGGTCTAACCAGCACTAAATATGTTTAGTCTATGGTGATCAAAAAGGTTCTAGGAACCTCTTGTTTATGAATCTCATGAACTGTGATAGGTACTCACCTTCTCAACATGGTATATAGGAAGCACTCTCAAGTCACTTGGATGAAATAACCATTTAACAAATCTAAGAAGGTACATGTGATCCTAAGGACAGAAACTCATTATACCATAAATCCTAACACAAAATGGTCCTCAAAATAACATCCCAACTTCCAATACTTATGTGCCATATCTATTATATTTCCCTAGAACTCATCCCCTCTAGGTCAAATATGAAACACACTCACATGGGAATTCTAGGAAACTCACACAACAACTAGTGATAACCTTGCAAAGAAGGGGAAAAAAATCATACATGGAGTTGATGTAAAAATGACACTCCTAGATGATTAAGAAAATGAAACCACTATATAATGCATCCTCTTAGGTAAATAATTTCTTAAACAAAAATAAGGATATGCAACACCTACATACTAATCAAGACAAACTCAAGGATGGCCCAATATTCATAATCCAAACAAGGGTGTGATATGGTTATGAAAGTGAGGGATTGCAAACCCCAAAAACAACTCAATCATCTAATGTGGTACTACATGCTAATATATTCTACATGTTCTTGTACAACATGTACTATCAAAATCATGTAAGGCCAACTCAAAAAGAGAAAATTCACCTCAAAAGGTGGACATCCAAAATTTTTAGATGTCACAATCAATGTTGAACTATAAACTCTAGGAAACTATAATACAATCTATAAAATCAAGGGCATGCTCTTATCACAAGCATATTTAAAAAAGATAAGGTACACCTAATTAGGGTTATTATTACCTCTAGCTCTGAAAGAGATTTATCTTAAATCAATGTTATAAATACTCTTTGATGACACACTCAATTGGATGCCATCACCATAGAATCAAATCATCTCTATGAGGAATTTATCTCCTCATTATTAGGGAAATAAAACTAACATGGATACATCAATCCATTCGAGATGCTCCAAAAGCAAGAAGGTATACTCTAACCTTCTTAGCAGTAGGAAAAACCAAACCACATTCCTCTGAAGGGTCCATATCAATAAGGTCACCTTTGGACCACTAGTGGTTTAACACAAAGATAATATCTAAATGTATACTCTAAGGAATGGGGTCATAACCTCAAATGGGTTATTGACCACAACATTTGGATATCAATATCCAAACCAAATCCATATACCTTGGGTATCTAGAAAACATGAAAAAAGAGGAAATACTACCACTCACACATAATCATTACTTGATTAAGTTTATTGATCACACTTGTTTGGTGCCCAAATTCCACAAAGACTTACATGTTCCTCTCCATCCAACACTGATGTTCAACTCAAGTGGATAGTCTCTCCAATGTGTGGCTAAAAATAAGTCATAACTCACTACTAAAATGAGATAAAGACCATTCACCATAAGATATGTGAAAACAAAGTGACCAACATGAGGCTCCCTAACAAATCCATCCATTTAGTATCATTATTCCATCACACAAGGCGAATACAATATACAATGACACTCAAATGTATGCATATAGGTTTTAAGTAAAAAACCCATGAATAGTAACATGAGGCTTTCAGTCCCTCTCTCATACCAAGTGTATTGGTAATTCTTTGTAACCCTCTTTGGTCCACAAAGTTGAGGTTTTCAGGATAAGGAGGATCTAAGCCCAAATTCTTCCTAGAATTACACAGAAGGTAAGAGAAAAAACTAAGGAAAATGGAAGATGTTTATGTGTGTTTTAAGCACACCAAGAAAATATTATGAGGAGACCTTTAATGTTTTAGGATTAGTGAATATATTCAATCCAAGGCATGAATTTTAAGGTATCCATTTTGTAAATAGCCACGTGGTGAATCAATAGTGAGCAAAGTGGTTGTTTACCTTAGATGGTTCAGATATGATGTGAGTCAAGATTATACTTAAGGTGTATGGATGGATCTAACCTAAGTTGGACTTGGTCAAAAAAGGATAAAAATGAGTGAAAGGTAAGGTAGAAAAGAAGGGGATTTATGACTCAACTAAGGAATAAACCCTTCCAAGCCAAATTACTCTATCTTAGGATAAGAAAATGTTCAATAACTAGTACCTGATATAAATTACCATTAGAATAACTGATAAACAAACATAATTAATCATCAAAGGAAATAAATGAAACAAAATCAATAATAATAATCAAAGAAATGGTTAAAATTGGACTGCATAGCACATCCCTACCTCTAACTAGTAATAAGTATGATTAATAATCAATGACCATTCAGAATAATTATTTATTCAATTTGACTGATTGCAAAGTAAACACTTACACAACCTATTATAGATTATATGAAATTAATGGAATTTCTTAGTAAGACACATACATTTTGTAAGAGACACCACTTCAAAACAAACTTACAAAATAATCTAAAAACTTTCTTTCTTATATTAATACTGAAATTCATCTCCATTTGGAATGAGGGAAAGATATATACTTATAGCTTAGGATAGGGATGCCTCATCCTCTAAGTTGAGTCTAATTTTACAATGTCTAAATTGGTACTATGTTTAAAAAATAATTCAATGTATGCATGTTTTACAATATGAATAAATGGAATTCTTAATTTAGACAAAAAGGTGTTTTTACAAAACAAGCCATAACCGATAATAACATGAATAAAGCAAAATTAAAACCAAACCTTAGTCAAAAACTACTAGTTTAACTTGACTCCAAGAACTATAGTGCTACTATGGAATCTCCATGTATAGTGAATATATCTAAATTTGGAATTAAATTTGTAGCTAGATCTATTAAAGCCATTTGTCTATGGTGATAGTGGAGGTACTATATCTGGTAGGGTGACAAACACTAGTCTCGTAGGAGTATGACCTATATTATATCTGGGCATAGGTGGAGGTGTTGAATTTTGAACTTGAATTTCATATTCTCCCACTAAAATGGCTAAATCCCCTTGTGCTTATAACCATTTATATTCTACCATGCTCATAACAAAGTCTAGCTTTATAGTCTCAAAATCAATTATTGATATTTTGAATAACAATAGAACTTATCCATTAAAATTTTACATGTGGCCACAAAATATTTCAATTTTGCATGGAGGGTCTCTATCTAATATACTTTATCCCTATAAAATGTGATTAGTTGCACTATTTTTTTCCTTTTTCCTATAGGTGGTGCTTTTCACCTCTTCCCTAAAGTTATCCACTGCAATCTATAGTAAACTTTTGAAAATAAAGGATTAGTAATTATCCCCCCTGAGGTGACCTACACCTATGATCCTTATGTCTCCAAGGACTCAAATAGTCTTTTACTCATGATTAGCACATTTTGTATTGGTCCTTGAATCTCTTTGTGTTATTTTACTAAATTAACATCTAGTGCAAGCATCAAGTTAAAGTTTTGGTATCCCTTTAGCCTAGTAACTTTGTCAATAAATTTTAGATTAAAATCCCAATATTTCATTGTCTCATGCAAATTGATGACATATCTCCATAATGGCTAAGATTGGGCTCTTGATTTTCTAAATGTGCTAAAAAGTGGTACATAATTTGGGTAGAGCTTTGCACTATTTAACCCTAATTTTGATGTGGATCCTCTTGGGTAAATAAGGTTAAGAATATAGAAATTACAAGGCACCAGGGTGAATATAATCTCCATATCAATAAAATTAAATGTTAAACTCATATGTACCATATACTAAATTTATTAAATTGGGATAAGTTATTAATGGAAAGTACAACTATGATAGATATAGAAAATGACACAAAACAAGGTACTTAGATAGATCTAATGATAATATAGGTATGGATCTAGAACATGTTGAAAGTATGTGGGAAGATAATTATATAATAGTTGTTATATTCTAGATCTAGTGCCTCTTACTATCTAGATAGTTACATCAACCCTAAATAGTTACATTGATGCTACTATCTAGGTTTGATGCTAGTGTCTTATACAAAATATCTATTAAAATAGGATGCAACCACCTATATGCTTTTGGGTTTTACATTTCATTTACTCTGATTCATTCATATTTGGTCCATGGACTATTTATCCTTATGAAATGGAAAAACCCTAGATTTATAACTTTAATGTGACGTTGGGAAAATGGGGTAGTGGAAACATAGTGTTAACTTGGACCTAATGACCCCATTGTCAAAGGGCATTACCTGCACATATAATAGTATAGAATAGGGCATCAAACTCATGTAGTTCTCCCCTACGTGTTAGCTTGTGTGTGAATCATGCAATGTGTGTAAAGCAAGTATAATAGTGACCTATCCTGTAAATTGTCAAATAAGACCTTATGAATACTCCTTTATTAATTTATACCTATAGATGTGTTGTACCTATTAATAGTATGGAAATAATGAAGATTTGATCAATTTAATGCTTGATATAGTGTTATTTGATAAATGCTTAGCCTCTTTCGTCAGATTGTTATGTGAAGAATGAATGAGGGTTGATATTATATTTATACCAATCCAATCAAGAGATAACTCTCATTAAATAACTTAAGTTGACCATTGGAATACATTTCACTTGTAAATTGGAAGTTTTTAAGGAACTAGACACTTGCATTGGGGTAGGACAGTAACATTGATGCTACTATCTATCCTAGATGTTAGTGTCGAGGGAGTATAAAATAAGTACAAGCACAAAACTTATATATGTGTAAGACAAGTACATTTTAAGCATTATGGGCAAGATAGTATGTCTATGTCATCAATATAAGACCAACATACCTAAGAGATAGATCAAGGGTCACAAGATAAAATAGATGTGAGGCTTGAAAAAGTAAGGTATGTGTAAACTAAGAGGAACAACCAAGGTCTAAGTTTTCCAAGTGTACATGATTGAGGTTCTACATAATCATAAAATATCTTATGCATTCCTCCCCTAACCTTAATTTAGAAATGAAATTACAAGTTTAAAGGAAAGGAATAAGTACCTAGGTGTGTATGCACACCTTATCTTTGAGTGAGTTGAATTTGAGTGCTTTTCTAGTGAATGACCTATAACTAATAACATGTTATAGTGTAAAATAAGTGCATATAATATGGGTTAAAAGAACTTGAAATTGATTGAGATTAAAAGAGAAAGGATTAGGATTACACTTGTGTGTTTATGTAATTGCTTTGCCTATTATCAAGATGTCTTAAAAAATATGTATCATGAAATTAAGATTAGGATAAATATAAATAAATATATAAAGTGAATATATCTAAGGAGAGAGAGAGAGAGAGAGAGAGAGAGAGAGAGAGAGAGAGAGAGAGAGAGAGAGAGAGAGAGAGAGAGAGAGAGAGAGAGAGAGAGAGAGAGAGAGAGAGAGAGAGAGGCACATGCCCCCAAACTTAGAGAAAAAGTGGGTTGTCATATGGCAGTTGAGATTAGCTCAACCATGCATCACAATGATACTTATAAATTGGTGAGGTTGGATGATACAATTGGATCCAACCTAATTTTTTTGTAAGATTAATTTATTTGATCGCCTCAACCATACCAAAATGTGAACCAATTATTGTAGTAGTTTGGTTTGATAAAGTCCATAAAAATCCATGGGGTATCAGTACATTAAATTATTTTGAAATCTAAAATTGATTTGGATTTAAAAATATTAGTTACATGTTGCATAACATATGCACCTTATATATGTATCATTATAATGTATAAAAATGGTACCAATGTATAGAATTATACCACAATTATGAATCTAAATTGTATAATTATGTGCTTTGGCCAATTCAGATAAAAATGTAAGTGTGGAGGACATGATTCTAAAGCATGACCCCACTATATGTGGATAAATCTAAAACTGATATGAGTACCAATATAGAGGACATGTTTCCAAAACATGCCCTCACTATAAACTAGAGATGTTTAATATTAAATTGTAGATAACATGCTTCCAAAGCATGCCCCCACTATATTTGAGAACTGATATAAGTACTATATACTAAATGAGTGTGGAGAACATGCCCCAAATAAATAAAAAATATGTGAATGTGTGGAAGCCATTTATATATGACATTCCCCCACTTTGAGGTGAGGTAAAATTAGTAGTTGGTAGTTACCTCACCTCAAAGGAAGAAGATAACCATATAATTTTATATTGTGTGACTAAACCATGTAGAATGTAGAAAAATGTGCATATGTAAATATATCATTGAAGTGCATACAATCAATATGATCACATGTAGGCCAAATATGCATGATAAATATCATGGAAATGTTTAGATAGTAATATTACAAGTTCAACAAGAAAAAAAACACACAAGAGCACTCAAATGTAAGTCAAGAAATAAAGGTCTTAGTAGACCATGAATAAGGGGCATGTTTAAATGCCACAAAATTGAATGGACATGACTTATTTAAATGTCCACAAATAAAGGAATGACATATTCAAATGTCTATAATAAGTAATGACATATTCAAATGTCCAATAAGGCAAATATAGGCATAGGGATCACATGTAATAGAGCATATTTAAATACTCGAACAAACAAGACAATAATAGAGAAAAACACTCAAGAAAGTGTATAAAGGAAAATCATAAGCAACCAACATAAAGATATCATAGTAATTCATGGATAAAATGTGTTTGTAAAAAATGTCAAGTGCATAACATATTAAGTAGCATGTGAAAGATATAAGCATGGATAAGTTATATGTAAGTATATAAGATCCCAATAATGATAGTGTGATGTGACCATAGGATGATATAACCTATAAGTATAAAGATCATAGAATATGGATGCCCTGACATCCTAATGATGTGAGTACAACATTTATAAGTGTATAGAATCATGTATCTGCATATGTCTATAGATGTAAATGTAGGAGTAAATGATATGCTATCACTCAACATGGAATTAACACATATATGACAAGGAACCAATAAAACATGTAGGTGCCAAAAAATGTTATTGAATATTTTGATTTTTTTGGTATCTTCAAAGAGACAAGATCATCATATGATCTCATCCAAAGGATCAACATAGGTATCTCCCCATTAGGAACCTAGTGTAAGAAAATTGTGGTACTACCAAGAGCATGTATAGGTGAAATATCTATCATTCTAGTATCTATGATGTTATATGTATAAATAATATGACTCTAAGGTCATGAAGTACCAATCAAAGGAATAGGGGTTCATGAAACCCATATCTATGTAATATGTGGTTCTTTGGAATAGAAATAGTAGGAATATGTTTAGGTAATCTAGATAATTACATATGGTGAATATAAGATGAGGATTATATGGAACCTATATACACAATATTTTCAACCTTTTATCACATATTAATGCTTTACATCTTACAAGAACCTGTTAAGACTCAATAATTTTGAGTGCATGCCCTAAGGGGTATACTAGGAAAAGGGTGAGTAGACCTTTGATGCTTCGTAGGATTGTTTTCCCTTATTACCAATATAACTAGATCTTAAAACCATTCCATAATATATTACTCCTCCTTTACACACTCTTCTATTCTTTTCTTATTTTCATCCCTCTTTTCCTCACCTTGATCCACTTTAGCCAGTTGACTGTACTAGACCAACTAGGTCGACCCTATACAATTTTCAACCTTTGATTACTATACAAGGTTTTTGGGGTCAACCCTATAATGTTTTGGGTATTTTTTACTTGAGAGATTTTTTATCCCTTTGATCGACCTAGATCAGGACCTAGTGATTTATCTCCCAAAAACATATAGGGTTGACCCCATACAAATGACATATTCAGAAGGATTTAGGGTGAGATCTACATATAAATATAAGACCATTTCATCATTATTTAAATATTTAATCAAGATTTATTATTCTCTTACACTTCTTTACAATATGTTCTTCCAACATTCTACTCGAGAATTCTTAGCTTAGGATTTTCTACTTGAAGAATCTAGTCTTGGATGTTTTGGCCTTTCTTATGTATCCTTACAAACCAAAAAAACCTCTTGTAAATCCCCTTTGGACAAGGGAGATATTGAATCTCGATGGGTTCACATTTAGGTAAGTATATTCTAACTTTGTTTTCCTCTCTTTTAGCAGATAGAAGTAGCATAAGTATTGGCTTGAATAATATTACTCTTTATATTCCATATATTAGGGCCTTGTTCATACTTAGATTAATTGAGATTCTCCTATACATGTTTTGATTTCTTTACTAACCCCTCATGTTGTGCCATGAGCTTTGGTGTGTACTATATTAAATTTACTTTCTTGTTATTCGAATAGAGTGAACATTAGACCTAGGACTCTTTCAAGGTTGTTGCATGATTGTGTTAGAATGTAGGCTTTGGAACCCTTCCTAGCATGGTGTATTGTGGAAAGTGATCCCCTAATAGGGTCTATCATATACCCATATTGGTCATGCCCCCACTTAATAAATGTATCCCCAATCAGAAGTATAGGTATGATCTATCTTCTTTGAGCCATGATTGATTTATAAACATGATGCATTTCTGATTGCATACATTTTAGTAAACCCAATGTGAACTAACCCTTGAAATATTTTTTTACCTTGTTTAATTTCTTTCATTATTTCATCATTATTTTTATTATATATTTATCATACTTGATTGACTTTATCAACCCAATATCTAACTTCTATGTGCAAGATTTTAGGTACAGGATACTGGATCAAAATTGTTGACCCAGTACAAGTTTTCACCTTTTTAGACATCCAATCTAGACTACTAGGTCAAACCAGTTGACCCTATACTTTTTTAGACATCAAGTTCAATAGACTAAGTTAACCTAGTTGACCCTATACATTTTAATCACTCAATAATAAGTTTTTTTAAAGCTTGATTGACCTAATTGACCCAATTAGTAGGTTTTACAAGCATATTTCAAGGTTCTTGAATAATAAAACTCATTATCTGCATCTTTGATCCACCAAGGTTCCTTTCTATCTCTCTATCTTTTTCTTTACACTCTTTCCATTTATAGTTTGTAGTCTTCAAAATTGCCCTTGCATAGTCAACTGGATCAACTCTGTCGACCCAATTTTGTGTTCTATATGATGTTTGAATAATTGGGTCGACTCTACCAACCCTATTCATTTTCACACCTTGCTTCCATAGTATAGTTTTAACCCTATTGACCCTATTCCATATTGTGTGCATACATTGTTGACCATATCAACATTGTACCTTGTTTCAAAGTTGGAATTAACCTTATATGCTAGTAATTAATTCACACTTTATTTTCTTGTTGCTTGCATTCTTAGAATAGATCACATAGCTTAATTAGGTGGTGTTCAATTAATCATTTAGTTTCATTATTTTCTATTTTATGCACACATGACCAATTCATAAAACATAAAAAAGCATTTTAAACATTTATTTACCTAAGGCTAACCTACTTGTATTTCATCACCATGGTGGAAGTCAACTTGATACTCTAGTCAAGTATAAAACATGGTTAATAGTATATTATGATTAAGCATCTGGCACCCTTATTGATGCGGTGTGTGAAGTTAGGGGGTAGACCCCAATACCAAACCTATATCATTACCACTACAATCCCTTTTAGCCCAAACCACCTGAAACCATCCTTAGATTGCCATAATAGTTCCTTGCTTATAGCCAACTTCCCAGCACATTTAAAATCATATCTTAATAATCTAATAAACATTCACATTGACCAATTAGTTAGCTATTTACTTTCCATGTTTATTTCTTGCTCTTTGCTCAATTATATTTTGTATTGCAAAAACTTGTGTTATCCAACATTGGTGTAAGGTTTTGTGTTGTCTTCTTCAATTGGATTGGATAGCATTAATCCAACTAACTATTTGTTTCCTTTCTATAATTTATTTTCATATTATTTTCAAAAGTTATCTTGTTCATTTCAAAACTTGGTATATTCTTCTTAATTTTACCTATCTACTATATTGGGTCAACCCAGTCAACCTTGTATCTTTTTTAGCCCCTATTCATTGTACTAGATTAACTTAATTGACCCTGTATAGTTGGTAGACCTTGTTTCCTCTTTTTCCAATCTATATTCACTATACTATATTGACCTAGTTGACCCTATACTATTTATAGACCTTTTTTTCTATGCTAGGTCAACCTAGTTGACCCTGTAATGATTTCTTTCTTCCTTGTTTATCAATCTAGTTCTCTATTCTCCTTCTTTCAATTCTATTAATCTCTCTTCAGTTATAATCAAGTCTACTATCAAAATCTTCATAGATAGATTGAATCCATTTATATACTATATGGGATGTCCATTTCTCCCTCTCTTTTCCTCCCAAGAGCACCATCACTATTGGGGCACCTCTTCTCATCCTTCATCCATGAATACAATATGGTGAAAATAACACATCAAGATGGAGTTGATGGATCTAATCCTTTCTATATTTACCAAGAAACTTCTCATCTTAAAAATATTCAAACTAATGTGGAGTAATTGATACAATTTTACTTAATAATCCCACTAATAATCCTTCTTCTAGTAATCCTCACCTTAATACCAACTTGGGGAGTGCTCCTATCGACACCAACTCACCTCCTGATACAACTCAAAATTTATCCTAAGTTATCCAACAAATGAACATAATGAAATTTTTTAACACCAACCAAATAATACAACTTCAACAACATCTAATCAATGTGGCTAATCCACCTCCAACTATGCATCCTCAAGCTAATCCCAATTGTATTCCTCCACTTCTTCAGGCTACCTTAGGCAATGTCATTCCTCAACCCATAATGAATAAAAATATGCTTCAAAATATTCAAAATGAGCCTTTATATCCATTCATTGTATCTATTGATATTGGTAACATATCTCAACTATTAAATAAGATGGGACTAAAGACCTTGCCTCATTTCTTAAATCTTTTGGAAACCTTTACAAAGAATGGATCCAAACTAATACCTTCACCACAATAAAAATCTTAGTGAAAACCTTAACTGGTGATGTATTAGAATGATATAATCAACTTACCCAACATTTTATTTGGAAACTTGAAGATTTGGTCAATTCTTTGGTTAAAGAGTTTCAACATAATGATCTTCCCAAAAATTGTCTTAGCCACTTCATCAATGCTAAACAATCTCCCACTAAATCAGCTCATGACTTTATCAAAATATGGAAATTATTATCCCATAAAGCTGATCATAACATGACTAATGATAATTTATTCAAACTCTTTATCAATACTTTGACTCTCTCTCTCTCTCTCTCTAATATAAGGTTAAAACCTTTACTCCCCAAACACTTAATTAAGCTCTTGATCAAGCTAAATGTCAAGACTTTATTATGAAGCAATTCAAACCTAATCCTAAACTTATTAAAGGATCTAATGATATCACTAGTTTTATTTAGCAAATGAAATAATTTTTACCACCCTTAAAACCTTTCATCTATCCCAATGCTCCTCCTAAATGGTATGATCCCAATCTATTTTGTTGGTTCTATGTTGACATTGGGCATTCTCATGAATCTTGTAGAGGGATCACTAAATTTTTTGTTTTCTATATGCTTGGTGATTCATCTAATCATGAAGCTATGATCAATTTTCATCATCAAGAATACATCACTGCTTTTTAAAAATGACAAATTTCTAAAAATTATACATCAAATAGCCAAAAATTTTATTCAAATAATCAACCAAATTCTAAGGATTTTTGTGCCATTAATACTAATTATTATTAATATGTTAATAATTCTCAATATGTCAATATTTCTAAGGTCAACTATCATCATAAATCAACTCGCAAATATCATGTTACCAAGCCTAAGAAGCCATCCTTGGAGGAACAACTTATTAAAGATACTACCACTACTAATGTTGCTTTCAAATCCCAAGAGGAACCATCTCCTCCTTTTGATACTCCAACTTCAACTATTCCTCCAAAGTCTAATTTACCTCCTAAAAATCATGCTGGTTATTCTAAATCTCATTAGAATTTTCTTGAAGAACTTAACTCTATGCCTTGTAAGATTCCACTTATGGAGTTGGTTCGCACTTCACCCTATCATTGTAAATTCCTTATGCAACAACTTTAAGAAATTGAAGATCCATCCTCCATAGATGAATAACCACCTTATATTGAATCTTAACCTACCAATGTAAATACCATTTAAAATATGTTTCCTTCTTCTAATCTTTTTATTGAATTCCTTGAAGAGGACATGATCAATGATGAATTTTTTTTTGTGCTGATGATCTACCACTTTTTATCAAATTAGCTATTAATACCACTCTTATCCATAAATTTTTAGTTGATGAGGGTTTGGGTATTAATGTAACATCCTTATGGCTCATTAAATAACTTAGTTGTAACAAGGATAATCTCAATAAAACCCATTTCACTCATCATGGTTTTGATAAAACTAATCAAAAGCCATGTGGTTGCATTTGGATTCCATTAACCATTAGACCTAAGACTGTTCAAACCAAGCTTATAGTCCTTGATCTCCCTTTTTTTAATAAAATAATCCTTGGTCATCCATGGACTCATCAAATGTGGGCCATTGCTTCTATTGGTATTCTTACATAATGGAAAATGGTATAAGCATGAAGTTGATCTCAAACCATGGAGCATTTAACTTCCTAATCCTATATCAAAATATCATATTCCTACCATTCCTAAGATCAATATTATTTCTTTACCCAAGTTCATCAACATGAATCTTGATTTACAAGTTACTCTTGCATATTCTAATGATGATGAAGCCAATGACTTGCAACATACTTGAAAAACTACCAAGTTACCTCCATATATTTTGTAATGGTTTCCTCCTTATCTATTTCCTATGGATTGTACTGTTCCTCTTAATGATGAGATTACCACTTTTCCCCTCCATAAAATGTTTAGGAGCCTTATTTACCTGAATATGCCTTTAATTGTAATGATTTTGGAGTGTCTAAATTATTTCAAGATCCTCTTATAATGTCTCCTTATACATTCAATAATATCAAGATTTCAACCTATAAAATTACCCCTAATTATCAAGCATGTAAAATATCTCCAACATATGATGATAACTATATAATGGCCCAAGCTCAATATAGAGACTTGGATGTCTAGAATTATCAAAAAACCTTAACCCAAATTCATGCTTTCAATCAGAATGTTCATACCATTTTTATGGATCATACTTTAGATCTTGAGGGTCATGTGCCTCCTACCAATCCTCCTCTTATCGATACTCCTTGGGTGGTAGAGAAAATTATTCCTTCTAAACCTCAATAAATTTCTCCATTTCCTTTATCACCTATCAATCCAATCATTGAATTTGATCCTTCTCCCATCATTGAATGCACTAATATTCCAACCCTTTCTACCCCATCTACTTCTTCTACTCTTGAAATTACACTAGATGCAAAGACAACTGATGTTTGTCAAACACATTATGAGTATGATCACCATGGTAGTCAAATTCGAGATCTTAAAGTAGATGTCAAGTATTATGGTCCTCTTCCTACTTTGCCTAGTGACAAAGCTATCCTTGAGTTACTTTATGCTTGAGAACCTCAACTTCCTTGAAAACATCATAAACTTGGAAATTTCAAGACTAAAACTCCTTGATTCAATAACTTCATTGCTAGCATAGATCCTAAAACAAATCCCATTTCTACCTTACCCAATGCACCATAAAACTTTCAAGGCAACAATTCCATGCTTATCAAAGAAACCACTTGCATCAAATATGGTATTCCATCTTGTCCTCAACAAATTACTATCTCTCATGAAATCTTTCCTACTGAACATGATAATTTTAACTTATTCTTTGATAAATATCATGAGGCTTTCTCTTGGTCCTATGAGGACATGCCTCGAATTGACCCTAGCATTGTAGTGCATAACATCATTACTTATCATGATACCAAGCCTATGCATCAAAAACAAAGAATAGTTCCACCTAAAGTTTCCACTTTATGCCATAAGGAAACCATCAAACTACCTGATGTTATATTTATCAAACTAGTGGATTATTCTGAATGGGTTTCTAACATTATTCCTGTTGGGAAGAAAGTCACTATGGTCATTTATATTTATATTGATTTTCATAATCTTAATATTTCTTGTCCTAAGGATAACTTACCTTTACCTTCAATATATGTCATTGTTGATTCCACAACTAGTTAAAAAATGTTATCTCTTATGGACAGCTTGTAGGGATACAATTAGATTCATATTGCCCTCGAGGACCAACATAAGACTACTTTCACCATGGAATGGGGCACCTATTTCTACATCAAAATTCCCTTCGGCCTCAAAAATTCCAAAGCCACTTACCAATGAGTGACGACTCAAATATTTCATGATCTCATTCAAAAAATTGTTGAAACCTATATGGATGATCTCATTTCTAAATCTAAACATCATAAGAATCATCTTTCTGATCTTGTTATCATCTTTGATTGCCTTCTTAAATATAAAGATAGGATTAATCCTTACAAATGTGTCTTTGGAACCACATATATAAAATTATTAGGATTGTTAGTCTCTCTCCATGACATTGATGTTGACCTTGCCAAAATTATTTCTATCATAAACATGCCTATTCCTCATTCTATTCTTGACATTCATACTTATATAGGAAAAATTGCGGCAATCAGACGATTCATCCCTGAAATGGAATATCAAATCCAACTATCAATTCCCTTCTCAAGAAAGGTACTACTTTATAATGGATAGATCCATGTCAAAAAACCTTTGATAACATGAAAGAGTCATTACTTCATCCACCTACACTTAATCCTCCTTCCAATGATAAACCTTTGATTCTATATATTTCTTCTACACCTATTTTAGTTGGGGTAATGCTTGCCCAACAAGATGATATGGGAAGAGAGTATTATATATACTACATTAGCTAAGGCCTCATTGATTATGAGACATGTTATACCAAAATTGAGCATGATTACCTCACCATCTATTTCATAGCTGAAAATATATTCCACTACATGCTTTACTAAACTATTTATGTCATATTCTATTCTAACCCTTTTCGTCATTTCTTCTCCAAAGAATTTCTTCCTAGAGTTAGAATTGGTAAATGGATGGTCCTAATTATAGAATTTGATCTTTGTATCATCACTAAAAAAGATGTCAAAAGGAATATCATAGATGATCAACTTGTCACAGCTCCCATTCTAACCACTTCTCTTCAAGATAATCTCCTTTACATTGAAGGCGTTAATCAATCTATTTTTTTCAAAGATTATTTTCATAGATTTACCAATGATATTAAATCTAATAATTTTAATGAATCCACTTCTCCCTTTGGTACTACTAAACCAAAAGTAGTTATCAAAGAGCTTCCTAAAATCAATGTCAACTTGCATGAGGATACTTGGACCCTTCACCTTGATGTGCTAAATTATTTCAAGGAGTCAGAGTAGGTTTCATTTTCATAAGTCCTTTTGGAAAGATCATTCCTTTATCTTTATGCTTCACCTTTGATGTCACCAAAACTATGGTTGAGTATGAAGCTCTTATCTTAGGCATGAGAGCTACTCTTTATTTAGACATTCAATACTTTCATGTTTTAGGTGATTCTTAACTTATTTACCATCAAGTGGTGATTATCAATGTAAAATTAAGAACCTCATTATATATCATTAAATTACAACTACTATTTCTATGGATTCTATCTCTTTCACTATTGAGCCTATTTCTAGAGATCAAAATTACATTGTTGATTCTCTTTCCTCTTCATCATCTCTCTTTCATCCACACCAAGTCCTTTACGATCCTACTTTTCTTATACAAATAAGAAAATATCCATCCTCTACTCAACCACTATATTTTATTATCTATCATATCGAGGCTATTACCATTTGATAAAGCCCATGGTACCAAGACATCATTTAATTCCTAGAACATCAAACTTATCCTCATAACTTAGACTCTCATGAAAAGACATGTATTTGTAAACAAGCTTTTAAGTATGTATTTTAACACAACATAATTTATTATCATAATGTTGAAGGTACCTTTATTCATTGTGTTATGCAAGATGAAGTCCATCCTCTTCTTGAATAATCACATGGGGGGATTTGTAGTGGCCATTGTAGCAGACATGTTACATCTTGTAAATGCCTACATATGGGTTACTTTTGGACTACTTTTGAAAAGGATGTAATTGAATATGATAAAAATTTTAATCCTTGCCAAATTTATGATGATTTAATCCATTCACCTCCAACCTAACTTAAAACCATCAAATCTCCTTGGCCATTTTCCACATGGGGATTTAATCTCATTGGAAAACTACCTCGCTCCCAAGATGGGCATGGCTTTATCATCACTGCTATCAAATATTTTACCAAGTGGGTAGAAGCCATGCCCCCTGTTAACATCACCAGTCCTACCATTTCCAAATTTATTCTTAATCAAATTATTTATCACTTTGGTGTTCCCTTTACCATCATTTTAGACAATGGTGGTAATTTCAAAAATAACCATGTTAAACAACTTTGTAACAAATTCAAGATCAATCATAAATTTTCCACACTTTATCATCCAAAATGCAATGGCCAAGATGAGGCCACTAATAAAAATTTCAACAAAATTCTCCAAAACATAATTTTTAAAACATACATGGATTTGCATCTTCATCTTTACCCTATACTTTGGGTGTATCGAACAATTATATGCACTGTCACTAGGGCAAATCCATTCTCGATAGTCTATGGTTTTAAGTCTGTTCTTCCTTTAGAAGTCAAGATTCCCTCTTTTCATATATATTTTCATGGTATTATCCCTAATGAAAAATTATGTGAAGCTCATCTTCATGCCCTTGATATACATGATGAACATCATCTTTTTGCTTTACAACATAACCACTAATACAAGGCTCGCATTGCCTGTAACATAACAAACATGTTAAAGTTCACACATTTAATGTTGGTGATATTATCCTTAAATTATACAACACCCATGATAAATAAGGTAAATATTCCCAAAAATGGTGGGGCCCATATTTAGTCAAAGATATTCTTGGTCCAAGAACCTACCACCTTTAAACCAATGAAGGCCATGTTTTCAAAGAGCCTACCAATGCACAGTTCCTCAAAAAGTACTTTGCCTAAACATTTCCTTATTTTTATTATTTATATCTACATCTATATAAAACTTTTTTTAGGTTACTTACATGGGTCTCTACCTCTACAACAACTTCCTTCCTTTCACAAATATTTAGTCCTCCCTTTTGGTCTTTTAGTTTCTTCATGTACCATAATCTTCTTTATCTTCTTGCATTTTATCTTTTGACACCACTTGGTTTTTTATTTTGTGAGTTTCTTCATAATAATATGGATAGGACCTGACATTCCTCACAGTATTACCATATTTTATTTATTTTTCTCCTTTATGATTTTTCATTCTCTTTTTGACACTCAAGAATTTATTTTGTGATTTGCTTCATAAGACTGTGGATAGGACCCAACATTGCTCACAAAATTACCATATTTTACTTATTTTTCTCCTTTATGATTTTTCATTCTCTTTTTGGCACCCTCTGGGTTTTTATTTTGTGAGTTGTAGTGCAAGACCACAGATATGACATGACCCTACTCATAAAATTACCATTTTTTCATCTTTTTACATCCTTGTTCTCAAACTTTAGATTTTGATTCTTTTGATAGATATAATTTTTGAAAACAATCTATTTTAGAATGTTTTCCTCCATTTACCTCATTATTATGATAAGGAATCACACTTTACTATCATTGAATCCCTTTTCACCCTTTGTCACATTTTTGGCAATTTAAAGTAATTCAAATTATTCCATGTGTCATTCCTCTTGATTTCCCCTTTCTTTAATTCCACATTGGATAAAACAAGTTAAAAGTCAAGATAACACTTTTATTTTACCTAGATTTATGATACTCTTAGATCCCATGCTCTTTTAAGTTTCTCTCTCTTAGCAACCTTATCCCAAGTATTCAAATGAAAGTCATCTTTAGCACCCATGTTTGGTTTTCAAATATGTATGGAGGAGGAATAGAAAAATACATCAGTAAATTTAAAATCTAAATCATTTAAATCAAAAGGCAATGATATCTAAATAAAAGGCAACATACAAATCTCAAAAGTTAAATTCACACTAGAATATGTGATTACAAGCACATCTCTTATATCTAATCAAAGATCAAACTCCATAGTTGGCTTCACATAGAGCTGAGGTCCTTTGGGGCATGGTAGGATAATAGATTAGAATAGGGGAATCCAAAAAACTCTATGGTGCTACCTACTTTCTCATGCAAGTACCAATCTTTGTAGTAGACCAATGACTCTATAAGGGGTCCTAAGGAATGACAAACACATTATGGGAAGGTAGGTCTATTTTAATTTTCATGTATATAGCCTTCATGGGATGATATATATATATATATATATATATACTTCATTTGATGACCTAAGACTTGTGTAGCTAACATAAGTTATTCATAGTCCTTAAGGTTGAAAGTCCTCTTATTTTGATAAACCAAATTTGAGTGTCTTGACTTCAATAAAGAGTTCCTCTACCTTGCTTTTTCCTTCTTCTCCCCTCCACCCATTTCATTTCCCCCCTTGATGGATAAATTATGATTCCAAATATATTTTATATTCTTCTTTAATTCCTTCTTCTTTACCTCTTAAAAACATGCTAGCACTACTTTGTTTCCTTTTATCTATTCTTAAAGTGAAACAACATGCTTGAGTAACTATGGATTACTTGTTTATTATTCACCATGATTTACATTTGTAGACTTGTCTTAATTTATTTTTACCATTTATCATTTGTTTTACTATCATGCTATTATGAACACCTGAGTTTGTACCCTTTTTTCAATGTTGTGTGAGGTTGTATTGTTACTTCTCACTTAATAATGTTGTTTTCCCTTTTATGCACCTTTTTCCATTATTGTGTGAGATAAGGATTGTTATTACTCTCTCATCAATTTTTTTTACCATTTTTTTTTCTAATTTTATAATTAATTCATTTGATTTACCATCCTATTTGACATGTATCCTTGGTTTGACTTGGTGAGTTTGCCATTCTTACTTAAGGATAGCTTGTTTGAGTTTTTCAATCTTTAGTAGCCTTGGCTTTTTGATTACCTGATTAACTCTTATTGTTTGACTTAGTCATTTGGTATAACATAGAACTTTTCACCCTAGATGTACAAATTTACCAAGTACATCCCATCCTCATATCACTAGCTATCTTGGCTTTTCTTACATTTATTTGTTTTTTCTCTTTAGTTTTATATTCTTGGGTTTGTCAAAAGTAGTCTTTGCACCCTACACAATCAAAACTAAGAACACAAAAAAAAACCATCCCATTATAAAGGTAATTCAAGGTATAAATTACATTTAATTTTTAGTTATTGACTTTTTAGTCATTTACTTTCAGTTATTTTTTCTTTAAAATACTATAACTTTTTTTAGCATCAATATTATGTGTTACTATGTTCTTTATCGAAGCACCATCCCCTATTGTACCTTAGTGACATGAAATAAGATTTGAACGAGGCATATTTATACACATAATATTTTCAAAATTTTATCACATAATGATGCTTTACATATTGTAGGAACCCATCGAGACTCAATCTCTCTAAGTGCATACCTTAAGGGGTACACTGGGAAAGGGGTGGGTAGACCTTTAGTGCTTTATAAGATTTGTACCCCTTATTTCCACATTATTACCAATCCAACCATATTTTAAAACCATTCCCTAAGTTATTACTCTTCCCTTACACTCTCCTCTAGTCTTTTAATTATTTCCATCCCTCTTTTCCTCACCTTGATCCACTTTAGCTAGTTGACTATAATAGGTTGACTGGGTCAACCCTATATAATTTTCAGTATTTGATTACTATACAAGGTCAACTAGGTTTACCTTGTACTATTTTTGGTATTTTTTATTGGAGAGCTTTGTTAGCCCTTCAGCTGACTTATCTTGGGACATAGTGATTTATCTCTTGAAAATATATAGGGTTGATTGGGTTGACCCCATATAACTAACATATTTATAAGGATTTAGGGTGAGATATAACTATAAATGCAAGATCATTTCATCATTATTTCAATATGAAATCAAGATTTATTATGTGCTTCTTTACAATCTATTCTTCCACTATTCTACTTGAGGAGTCTTAGCTTAGAGTTTTCTACTTTGAAAATCTAGTCTTGTGGATAAGTCTTGGATGCTTTGGCCTTTATTAGTTATCCTTAAAAACCATAAAAACCTCTTGAAAAGCCCATTTGGATAAGGGAGAGATTGAGTCTCGATGGGTTAACATTCAGGTAAGTATATTCTAACTTTGTTTTCCTCTCTTTTAAAATATACAAGTAGCTTAATTATTGGCTCAAATAATATTACTCTTCATATTCCATGTATTAGGGTCTTACTCATACTTAGTTTAATTGAGATTCTCCTATACATGTTTTGATTACTTTACTAACCCCTCATGTTGTGCCACAAGCTTTGGTGTGCACTAGATTATATTTACTTTCTTGTTATTAGAATAGAGTGAACATTAAACCTAGGACTCTTTTAGGGTTGTTGCATGATTGTGTTAGATTGTAGGCTTTAGAATCCTTCCTAACATAGTGTATTGTGATAATTTATCCCATAATAGGGTCTAATGGATCCCCATATTTTTCATTCCCCCACTTAACAAATGTATCCCCAATAAAAAGTGTACGTATGCTCTATCTTTTGTGAGATAGGATTGATTTATATATATGATGCATTTTTGATTGCATATAGAACCCACTATATTTCTCTAATGTAAAGATCTCTCAAGTAATATCTACCTAGTAAATGGGATTGCCTATTTCTTACCCTTTTGTGGTGGATTAGCCTTAGTAGGCTTGATAAATAACTGCTTATTGGCAATTTGGCCTATCAAGTCCAAATACCAACCTCTAAAACTAGAAACTTTTTATGACTTCCACTTAAGCCTCTGTATGGTTTTATCTTGAGTCTTTGAGTCTGTTTATGATCACAATATGTCCCAGATGTCCTTTATCCTTAGGTGATGTGCTTGACCATCATGAATTTCACTGCTTATCAAGTGAAGGGAGTATGTCTGATTGTCATGTCATTGTCATGTTTCCATTCCAATTGGTGTCAAGTATCATCAGGATGTTTAAGTATCTTTTATTATCCCAATTAAATAATTAAAGTGTTCTTGTGATGTAAAATGTCTTGATGGATATGTATGAGAGGTGGCAACTAATAATTCACTGAGTTTATTTGGCATATTTAGTATCTTCAAGTATGAAATAATCTATAATCTTAGAAGGTGTGTTAAAGACATGTAAAATCCTTATTCAAGCTTTTAGGAAGGCTATCAAGTATTCTTCATGGTACTTAATGATAATTCTCCTTATGAAGTTGTATATATTTCCTAAAAGAGAGATTTTGGGTCTTTAAATGATAAATTTTGAGTCAAAAGGCAAATAAATCATTCATAATACCTTTAATCACCTTCATATTCATATCATTTCTTTAATTCAAATGTTTTATGCTTTAGAAGTATCTTCTCATGTAAGTCAAAATCATTGTTTAGTCTCTAAAGAGTTCCCACATGTGGAATATGCCCTCACTTTGATATAAAAAGACTTATTATTTGTTTTAACATGCCCTTTGAATCTTACTCTTCCATATGTTACCCTAAATTGGTAGTTTAAATATTAAAGTGTGGAAGAAATGCAAGAGAAAGGGTATTTTCATGTGTTTCATGTAGGAAGTACAAACTTATACAAATGTTTCTATATAACATAGGTTAAGAATTTGAATATGGAGTAATTATAGGAGTTTTAAAAAAGATTCATGGCAAAAGGATCTCAAATAGGCTCAAAATCAAACCTAAAACAACACCTAGTTTTTTTGTAGCTCAAGAGAGGCCTTTAGGTTTGTAGATGGTACAGCCATGAGAGAGAATATAAAGATCTAGAATTTTTGGAAGATAAAGGGGTTTTAGAGAGCTTACATATTTGGGGATTGGTTCTTATTTTGGCTCTCTCTCTCCCTTATGAATAATCCTTTACAATTTAAGGCACCCATAATGGCTTATTCATTTAGGTAAGCAACTGATTTTTTGAGTTGTCTCCTCTCTTGGGCATGGTAATAGAAAAATGGAAATTTATGAAGCTTAGTAGGAGTCTGAACCATATTTACATGAAATTATTCAACTTTATTCCACATGTGTGAGGATATATATATATATATATATATATATATATATATATATATATATAAAGACATACACTACTAATATGCAATCTACAAGAAAGTTCAAGAGGTTTTACGGTTCATGAGTGATCCAAGGATATCAAGATTATTTAAATATTAGTTTTGAATGCTTCATCAATGACAAGGGCACTTCATTCAAGTGTCTCAATGGTTACTTAAGGTATCATGTATCAATCACCCTTAATCAACCTCAAACATCCTCACAATCCTAGTTTAGTAAATGTTAAGGAAACATAACATTTGTTACGGTATTTTGATGATTCATAGGTTTCCATTTTAGTAGTATATGATAGCTCAAAATACTCTAAAATGGTATATTCTATTGAATTATATGCTTATGATTCCCTAATGGTCTTCATGACTATCTTGACATTGGATTTATGTTCTATTTTCACTCATATGATTCATTTCACTTTCATAGTCCTTATCACTACCATTTCACCATAGCTATAAGCTTATCATTCCACTTCATTCTCATTTTCATGTATCCCATCATCCATACACATATCAATACCTAGTTATTCACTTTCACTTCATGTATCGATTGTCAAATAGGATTCAATAATTATAGAAATAATTAAGGTCTAGAATATATGATTAGGCTACCCTATATACTACTAAATAGGTAAGAATGATCACTTACAACCAAGGTAAATTCAGTCAAGATGTGCTTCATGAAAGTGGTGTTTTGAGGAGACTAGAAAGTATGAATATCTCAATGAAAGGAGCTTGAACTGTCTCTCTTAGTTTTTTTCAATGAATATAATAGGTTTATAAATAATATTTTTGACCTTGTTAAGGTCTATTTCCAATAGTCTACAACCATGCTAAAAGAGATGAACCAAGTGTAATATGACTTAACCTTCAGACCTTAATGAGAATCTTGAATTTATTGGATCATTGAAAAACCCTAATTGACACTAGGGTTAATCTAAGATCTTATCAACAAGATCATTAGGTTGATCTAGAGTCAAGATCCTAATAGAGAGAGATCTACAGTCATAGCTACAAGCACACTCAGTCATAAGCCAAGAAGTGGGCAGAGTAGTGATTGAAAAATTTAAACATAAGTGTAGCCTCAAATTAGGTTATAGAGTATATGGAGATCTTTGAAATGAAATAATGATAATTTAATAAGATATATCCTTGACCTTATAAATGTCAAAATATATCTTAGTTCACCTACAGTCACGCTAAAACATAGTTAGGCCATCAATTTCCAAGAAGATTTTGTGTTTTTGGGTTTTTAGAAGTAGTAAAAACATGGTTTTGGGGTTGTTATCAAAGTAAAATACAAAATTTCCACATGGTTAACCAAGGAAACATTATGTATAGTTAGTCATGACAAAGGACACATTCAATACCCCCATTTCACCTATTATATTTTTGGGGAGTTTAAATGGAAGATAGAGGTTGTATGAAACATTCAAATATTGAGCCAATTCAAGATTGAGATAAACTAAAGGATTTGGTGGTAGGGTATTGGAATAAATGAGACAATAAAAAAGGCATCTATATCCAACTTAGTGGCATTGTGCACTTAAGAAAGGCAAAACTCAGTTCTAACCAAGGATGGAAGGTGGACTTGTGGTTATGAAACATGATAGGCTATTTGGACCTAATAAAATCTCATAGGAAATTTAAAAAATTTAAAGGATTTGTAGTGTTATGAACATAAATCATAACAATCACCATTTCCTAAAGACAACCTACAGGTTTTGAGTATCGTATTGTGCATAATGGATAAGAGGTAGGTCAACAATGTTGGCATGGACATTAAGAGGTGTTTGAGACATATCCAAGTTTTTAGACATATTATAAGTAATTTATAAGGTTAATTAAATATAAAAACATGCATAAAACATAATAACTTAGTCAAAAGTGAACTACAATATGTTATTCTCAAAGAACCCTCATTTGTAATGGAAGAAGAAAATAACAATTAGTATGTTAAGGGAATGGATATCAATTTAATATGATGCCTATAGGGTCCTAACACACCTAAATAACTTATAATTTTTTTTATAAGAATTAAAAGGATAGAAAACAACATAAATAGTTGAGAAAATAAGAAAACTACAGTCATATCTAGCATATAAAGCTAGTTTGGAGGAATTTGAGGGTTTGAAGCCTTTATAGGTGGAGTTAAGCTCCAAAAATTTGTAAAAATGGTCTAAATAACTATTTTAAGCTTTATATTATATCCTAAAGGTCACATTATTAGTGTAAACATCCACTATTTTATCATAGACATACCTCAGTCTGTTGATAGTCAGTAATGGAGTTAGGAGGCCTTTTTGAAGGGATATGGGTAATATAGGAGAGTTTTAACTTCATTTGAGGGTTTTTAAGGTAGATAAAGGTGATTATTAGTCCTCATATGTCTTTTGAGATAGATACCACTCAAAATTCATGACAATATGCCCTTGAGGGCTAGAATATGCAGACATGCCTTAAGCCTTTAAGAAACCCTGCCACCATTTTAAAACTAATTCAAGTGTTATTACACATTGATGAGAAATATAATAATGTGGATAGTCATTTAAAATAATTAAGGAAGTTTTAGAGTGAAGATAATGAAACCAACATGTCATTTTTGATCTTAAACCTTATTTTTTTCTTGCATAGTTTAGATAACCAATTGAAGCACCACTTCACTACATACCTATCATGATGGATATTTTTCATGGGAGATTGAAATTATCAAGGTTTTTGAAGGGGTCATCGTACTTAAAATATATGATAATATGTTTTCCATTAGGGGTCCATATGCTATGAATAATTGATAAAAAGTGTAGACCCCTAAAACCCTTACAAAACCCTACGAGGCACCTGATGGAAGAAATATACATCAAGATGAATTATAATGAAGTGTTTGAGACATGAAATGGTATTAGTGTTCTTCCTAATTCTCTTGAGCATCACCACAATCTAACGTGTAGAGGTCATGTTGTATAAACTAGGCCTAAAAAGTCTATTTTGAGCCTGCAAGTGAGGAAATGAAATGTGATTGCACATATAATGAGTTAAAAAAGGAATAATGGGTCCTAAAATCCCTAAAATTCTTTGTAAGAACCATATATAGGGGTTTTTATGACTACTTGTGTAGGCAAATAGGTCTAGATGTCTAAACAAGGGGCTATGTGCATACAGATAGAGAGTGAATGGATCATTCAAGTCAATGAAATGATTCCAAAGGAACTCATATAGATTATTAATGTTTGATATAGTGGATAAGGGATTTTAAACTCATAATGAGGTCATAATCCTAAATAACCTTGCATACACTTATCTGTTGACTTCATTAGATAATGTCATCAAGAAGTGGTAAAATAAGGCAAAGTGGGGTCATGAGTACACTTAAAATCTTCATAAATGTAATAATAATTTTTAAAAAATATGTATTACTGATATGAGTATCAAAATAAACATTATGACTAGTCATTTAGGCCTTAAAACACCAAATATACTCAGAAAGCCTTTTTAATTCCCTAAGAGGTGACTTCACATGCTCACCATGGTACAAATATTTTTCATGGGAGGATAGAAACTTTTGTATAGGTATAATACCTAATATAATTTTTTTATTTAGGTATTTATTTATACATTCAATGCCCAAAATTTATGAATCATCATTAAGAGTCTTGAATACTCTTAAACCCTCCCTAAACCCTACTTCAAACCTAATTGAGAAGAATTGAAGGATAAGGCATCCAAATAGGCTGAAATAATATAAATAACAATAGGATAATATATAAAACTTATATATGTTCATTTCCATGTAATTTTTTGTATGAATGGTGTATGGACCTATCATAAAATAGGGTTTTAAGAGGAAAAAGTGTAGAAAGAGATGTACAAGGAAGTTTAAGAAGATGAAAATAATTTGAGAGTGAATATTGACACTTTTTATACCTTCTCAAATCATAATATGATTAAAAAAATTATTTTAAGTGATTTTATGGGTCTCTTATAATCAACCAGTCTGCAAGAGTAAAGGACTAGGTGACCTAGTCACCTAGTTTGAAAAGTTCGTAGGTGTTTCTTACCAAAGAAGACCAATGTAATGTTATGAGGAATTTTTTCATGAATAAAAATAATTTATTAATAGTTTTTAAATGTTTAATTTAGGATTTTAGAGACATCAAATGCAAGTAGTTAGGCTACTAGCCCTAATTGGCCTAGTAGACCTACTTGGTGAATCAAATAAAGTTGAAAATGGCATAGGAAAATTGATGGATGAGTTAATGAGATATTAATCACATTAATAAATAATACTTGATATAGTATTCACATTCATAACTAATACTTTATTTCCAATTCATGCATAATTGATCCTTATCACGAGTTAACTTATCCTAAAGTGGCAATCAATGCATGTTTCATAGCATTAATGGAGGAAGGGTATTTAAATTAACTTGATATTATTTTAAAATAAATTTAAATGCATTACATGCTTCAAAATAAATTTTAATTATCCAAATACAAATTCAACTAACTTATCTTAATGCATAAGATCATGCAAGAGCACTAAACATGAAGAGATTTCTCAAGGACTATTTGTAGCTAGTTGTAACTAAAGTGATGTTGATTTAATGAGAGATCGATGATATTATATTCTAATCTACACTATTATAATTTTTATTTCCTCATTTTAATATATATTAAGTCCTTATGACTTATTTTTAGGATCCCTCATGTTGATATAGAAAAACTATGTTGAAATTATAAATTGCACCTTGAGTTAATGATAAAAGATTATTGTAGACTTCCTCATGGTTGTTAGTGTGTTTCTTGATTGTTTATTTTAAAATAAGTATGATTTTTGGCTTATTTTTTAGGTCTTTTACTTCACCTAATACTATGTTGTCACCCTTGACAGGTCACATGAAGTGTTAAGAGATAGAATTGTGTTGAAGAGTGAATTAGTGTGCAATGTCTTTAAAAACCTCCATTCCCTTACCTTCAAGTTATAGATCTTATATATAAAATTTATCTTAAATACTCATGTTTAATATTGTTTTAATATAGTATATTTTATAATATATTCCCTTTTGATTCACAAGTGTGCTTAAGAGCAAGGTTAAGAGAGGATCATTCAAGAATAGGTGCATCACCATCACTAGTATATGTTTTCCCTTTAAATTATATTTATAACTCTTTTCACCTCCAAAGAATGTAGGTTTATTAAAATGATTCAAATTTGATACATCATAGGATCTAGCCTCATAATCTATAGGTTTGGAATAAGTTATAGGTATCCCATAAATTTTAGACTAATCCATTATTAGTCCAAGTTTGAAGGAGAACTAAACAATCTACTACAACAAGGTACAACTTGGGTTGCTAACAATTTTTCCATGCCTAGTGGGACTACTAATTCAACGGATTTATAGAAACATATTTGATTAAGTTATCAACCTTCAAATGTGTCATAGGTAGATTTATAGGTATTTCATGCCAAGAGTGGTTATAAGAACTTCCTCAAAAGGCAAGGAGGCTAAACTTATTGAGTTATCTTTTCATTCAATTAAGAAAAAAAATATTATCCTATACCTCATATTTCTCCTAATGTTTCTCAAAGATCTCCTTTTGTCCAAACCCAAATAAACACTATTGTAAATCTCATAATTCAAATGGATATTCCTATGAGACAAGCTTTTATGCCTTTTAAAGGTGGTATCCCCTTGAACCTCAATAAATTTGATGATATTCCTATTGTTGCCTTAAAGAGCCTTCCTTATTTCATATGAGAAAATATAATTAATTCTATTGATCATATTGCAGATATAGCCAATCTATGTTTAGTTCATAATGTAACCTAGAAGAATGTGGATATGAGATTGTTGGTAACTTCCTTTAAATGTGAGGCACTGAAATGGTATAAGGTTTTGACATCTACATCCATTAACACTTGGGATGAGTTTGGAGAAATATTGTGTAAGAATTTTGAAGACAACAATGATCATCTTTCCTTGATGGATTAACTTACTACAATTAAGAGAAGCCCCTAAGATTTTATGGTAGACTTCAACTATAGGTTTTATAAAACTTGGAATAGGATCCTTGCAGTTATCAAACCCACCCCTAACTATGCATTCTTAAATTAAATGGGAGGAATCACCTTGCCAAAGGCCTATGAAGTATCCATAAGGGATGAGAAATGCCTAATATAAGTAAGAAAACTCTCTCCTAGACCACCTATGCATTTATTTATAGATATTCACCCTCATGTGCCTACCATTGCTTCATTACTAGCTTCAACTAATCTTTATCAAACAAATGGTAACCATGTGTTTAGATTGGGTAAGATAGAGAGTGCACTTAAGGATCAAAATAACAAGTTAATGGCTTTTTAAAGGCAAAAAGCTCCACCTTATAGGCCTTACCAAGATCCTAACCAATATTATCAGTATAATAGGCCTCCTTATCAACCCGATCAATAGGGTCAATGGTAGATTACACAATCAAGATCATATAATGCTTATAATCCCAATATTTCTAGTAGTTATATATATTTGGTTCTAACTCAGAGAAATTATACTCAATAAGGTCAATTTTTTAATCAAATGGATTAATCAAATAATATGGTAATGGCTCTAACTAATGAGGGGAGTCAACAATATTTTATGCAACAAGGTCCAACTCTTCCACCACATGATAATCAGCTACCTTCATAACACAAGGAAGCTTCTCTATCACATGGAAACATTCCTTACTTCACTCAAGCTAAGGTACCAAGTTAGCAAGGAGTAGGTGGAAGTAAAACACCTTTTGAAACTACCTTTTCTAATTTCCAATAAGGTGAAAATCCTTTTGATCGGATGGAAGCTAATCATGGTCAAAATATGTCTAATGTGGACAACTCAGTTGTAGGTCATATAAGGTCCAAAATAAGGGTAGTTGGTGATGGTTTAGATCCTAAAAAGGTAGCTCCTCTAACTTTTCAACTACCTAAAAAAACTACCACTAAATATGCACCTTAAAATTCACCGTCAACTCAATAAGTACAAGATGGCAAGGGGCAAAACCAAAAAGGTCCTTTCATACCAAAATTTACACAACATTTAGGCAACACTTTTGATCTTAGAATTTTTGATCAAATGAAGAAGGACCTATCTCTATTTCTATGTGGGACAAATTTCTTATTCCAATTCAAAATGATCTCTTACAAGAATAACTCTCTAAACTCTAGTCAACCTCTTGAGCCTCAAGAACTAAAGGTGATTAATCCACCTCCCTTATATCTTTCAATTTTCATAGGTGATTTCCTTATACATAATTGATAATGGGGCTAGTACCTTTATCAATCCTAAATCCATAATTAATAAGTTGGGACTTATATATAATCCCCATGAGAAGGGAGTTTTATAGTTGGATTGGTCTCTTACTAAGGTTCTGGGTGTTCTAAGGTATATTAAGGTCATTTTAGTTTCTTGTCCTAATTTTACTATCTCACAAGATGTGGTAGTAGTTGATCTCCCCCTACTTTATTTTATGCTTGTCTATGGATTTCACTACCAAAATAGATGGATATATTTCTTCTGATTGGTCTTACATGTTTTTTAGAACTAGATATGGGACAAAGGTCACCCTAAGGTCTAAACTTATATTTATATTTCATTTAGAACCGTATATTCCCATCTTATCAAATGTCAATTGCACTATCTCAGAGGAGGATGATCACTTCAATGATTAAGAACCTTCTAAATAATCATGGTTATGATCCTTATAAAAGAATTGAAGAATCAGGTTTGGGTGTTTACTATATGCATGAAGAAGGTGTCATAATGCCTAGACTCACTATCATAACATAGGATCTTGAAGGAGTTTGGAATTTATTCTTTTATGGGTCTAGATCAAAGAATAGGAGAGGGGTAGGAGCCATTATTATTTCTCCTCTCAATCAAAGGTATTATTCTATTTTAAATTTTAAATTTATTTATACCTCTAATACTGTAGAATATGATGCTCTCATTCATGGTTTACAGTGGGCAAGGAAGAGGGGTATTAAGCTTCTATAGATTAAAGGTTATAGTGAATTAGTAGTGTAGCAAGTAAGAAGTATAAGTTCAGCCAAGAATCTACTCTTGAAGGCCTAAAAACACATAGTTTGAGATATTATGGAGGACTTCTAGTATTTTTAAATTCACTCCATTCCTAGAGGATTCAATCAACATGCAGATAGGTTAGTTGACTTTGGGACATAATATGATATGGTTGATGGTATTAAAGACAATAAGGAATAGTCCTAAATTAAAGTGGTATGTATACTCTCATTCCCTAATAATGAGGTAATTTGGAAAGTATTTGATAGTGATAAACAAATTACTTGGTTCCTACAATATGAGGTATAATTATACTCAAAGAACTGGGATAAGTTGTAATGTAATTATGAGAACCATATTGTCTAATTAAATTAAAATAAGTTACTTAAGGGAATGATAAATCTAGAAAGCATATTTAATGAATATGATCATTTGAGAAAAAATAAGGTAAGCATATATACTAGAAAGGAACATTATAAACAAATTTCCATAGCTGAAGATAAACTACTCAAGTTAAGAAAAGTGAATACTAAGGAGGAGAGAGAAGCCTTCATAACATTGTGAAAGGAGTTATGGATGTTTTTGTAAGGGAATTCATGAATTTAATGGATTTGATCCTAGGTTGGCACAACATACCATAGATCTGGAAGAAGATGCCAAACTTGTGAGATAGAAATAAGGACCAATTAACCCCAAGGGTGAGATACTTATAAGGAAATAAGTAACAAAGCTTATTAAATCCAACATAATATTTCCCATCAAAAATTATACATGGGTGTAAAATATTTTACCTATGAGGAAAAATAATGTGAGATAATGGTGTGTGTAGATTTTAGAGATCTCAACAGGGTGCCATTGAGAGAACACTACACTCTTCCCTCCATGGATCAGATTTTGAAAAAAGTTTTAGGTTCACAAAGGTTTTATTTACTTAATGGATACTCAATGTATAATTATATATTGGTGAAGGAGTAATATCAATACAAAAATCCCTTCACAACTAAGTGGGGTACCTATGCATATAATAAAATGCCTTTTGGACTCTCCAATGCTGGGGATACTTTTTGAAGGGAAATGGCTATAAATTTTCAAGGGATCATAAGTGAAATGGTACTTGTTTATATTGCTAATATTACTATGTTTTCTAAAGATCCTAAGGATCATTTGACACATTTGAGATTGGTGTTTGATAGGTGTAGACAATTTAGGGTCTATTTGAATCCTAAAAAGCGTATCTTTATAGTACATGAAGAAAGGATTCTAGGACATGTTTTATCCAAGGATGGAATTTATATTGATCCTGAAAGAAGAGAGAAAATTATTGAATTGTATTTTATGAAACACAAGAAGGGACTATAAAGCTTCTTGGGAAAGATCAATTCCATTAGGAGGTTCATACTTAGATTTGTAGAATTATTGAGGCCACTGACTCACATGCTCAAGAAACATCAAGAGTTTTCATGGAGCAAAGAAGGTAAGATAAATTTTGAGGCCATTAAAAATGATATAAATCAAGATCATACTCTACTAAACCCTAATTTTAATAAATATTTCTTCCTGTATGCCTTCTCCACATGTAATACAACTTATGCCATGCTCATATAACAAAATAGTGAAGGACTAGAGGAACCTATTACTTTTTTTAGATAAGCATTGGAAGAATATGAGGAGAAGTATAATTTTTTTAAAAAAAATGTTCTTGATGTCATAAGGGGTTTGAAAAATTTTATACATATGGTCTCTAATAATAAGATCTTTCTAATGGTAGCTCATCCTAGTGTAAAGGATTTTATCTTTAATAGGGATCTAAGTAAAAAAAGGGCTAGTCGGGTGACTAAAGGTTAAAAAGTTAGTAATAGGTAGGGGAATTTTTGATCACCTTGAAAAATATGTTAAAGAGTTAAAATAAGTAGTTTTGATAGTCCCAAATAGTTAGTATGCATCTGCAACTATCTCTCCTTCTAGTTGAACTCAGGACATAGAAAGATTCCTCCAAATAGGAGACTGCTCTATAGTCTTATATGGGATAAAGAGGAGACATTTTAGCTAAAATATATCCCTTACATATTTACTGATGTATTACTATTCAATAAGGATATTATAGGTATTTTTATAAGATGTGTATAAACTAGCGAAGTAGACAAGTTGTTAGAATAATTTCATGATGGACCTGTAGAAAGCCACTTTTCAGCCAAGACTACAACATCAAATATCATAAGAGCTGGTTATTTTTAGCCTAATTTTATCAAATATTCACATTATTAGTTTATAATATATTCCAAATGTGTAATTTTTATCGATAAACAAATACTAGTACCATGCCTTTAAAGCCTATTCAAGTTGAGTAACCCTTCATGTAATGGATATTAGACTTCATTGGAATGATTCATCCTACATTAAGTGCTGGAAATAAATGGTTTTTGATATCCATTGATTTATTTACCAAGTGGTTTGAGTTATTTTCACTCAAGGAAGCAAATGAGAACTCAGTTTTAGAGTTCTATGACAACCTAGTAACTCATTTTGGGGTCCCTTCAACCATCATATTAGATAATGCTTTGGATTTTAGTAGTACAAAGGTATGTGAGTGGGATATTGATCATGGTATTTATCTAAAATAGTCATCTAATTACTATCCTTAGGGTATTGGACTAATAGATTTCACCAATAAAAATTTGATTAGGATCATCAAGAGAACAATGGAAGACAATCAAAGAGGATAGCATACCAACTTGAAGATTGTCTTGTGGGTAGATGAAATTACTCCAAAGAAGGATATTAGTCACTCTCCTTACGTCTTGGTTTATGTTAGAGAATAAAAATTTCCAATTTCACTTAAAATACTAGCCTTGGAACTTACACATTAGCTAAAGCTTATGGAGAATGATGCAATGAAGGTACTAGTGAATGAGTTGAGAGAGTTGGAAGAAATAAGAGATAATTAAATACATACTATGTGGTCCAACCAAGACCAATTCAAAATATATTTTGAAAATAGATCTTCATTTAAGACTTTTCATCAAGGTGACATTATGCTCAAGTGGGATGAAGACTGTGTCAAACTAGGTAAACATTCCAAATTTGAGAGACTTTGGAGTGGTCCATATGCCATTACTGGTTGTAAGGAAATTAATTCTTTCCAATTGTCCAATTTGAGTGGTAAGGAGATTTATATCCATATTAATAGGATGTTCCTCAAGTATTGTTATTAGGACAACCAATCTTCTTATACATAGTAGTAGTTTCATTCCTCTAAGTGTTATTGCACATGCTTGGTAATTATTGTTTTGTTTTAGTTTCTTGTTGTTGCTTCCTATTTTTGTGGGTTGTTTTTTTTTTTGTGTTTAAGTCTAAAAGTTTTTATAATTTCAAAGTTTAGTATAAATATTATGTAGCAAAGATATTCTAAATTTTCTTGACCAATAGGTTAGTCAACCCTTGTGAGTTACCAAAATGTTGGTAATTTGGTCTGTTAAAGCCAAATGCCAACCCCTACAACTAAAAACTTTTTATGTAATCCACTTAAGCCTATGTATGGTGTTATCCTGAGTCTTTGAGTTTGTTTTTGATCACCATATGTTCTATATTTATTTGATCCTTAGGTGATGTGCTTGAACATCATGATGTTCATTGACTATAAAGTGAAGGGATCATGTCTCATTGCCATGTTTCCATTCTATTTAGTGTTAATTATCATCATGATGTTTGAGTATCTTATATTTTCCCAAACAAAGAATTAAAGTGGTCTTTTGATCTAAAGTGTCTTGATGGATATGTATGAGAGGTGGTAACTGATAATTCACTATGAGTTTCTTTGGTATATTTAGTATATTTAAGTATGAAATGAGATATAATCTTAGAAGGTGTGTTGAATACATGTAAAAGCCTCATTAAATATTTTAGGAAGGCTATCGAGTATTCTCCATGGTACTTATTGACAATTATCCTTGTGAAGTTGTGTGTATTGCCTAAAATAGAGATTTTGGGTCTTTAAATGATAAATTTTGAGTCAAAATGCCACTAAATTATTCATAATACATTTAAAAACCTTCATATTCATGTCATTGATTTAATTCAAATGTCTTATGCTTTGGAAGTATCTCCTCATACAAGTTAAAAGCATTGCTTGGTCTCCAAAGAGTTCCCACATATGGAATATTCCCTCTCTTTGATCTCAAAAGACTTATTATTTGTTTTAACATGCCCTTTAAATTTCAATCTTCCTTTTGTTTCCCTAAATTGGCAATTCAAAGCTTAAAATGTGGAAGAAATGCAATAGAAAGGGTATTTTCATGTGTTTCATATAGGAAGTATGAAATTGTATGAACTTTTGTATACAACAAAGGTCAAGAATTTGAAAATTGACTCATTAAAATATTTTTAGAAAATATTCATGGAAAAATGATCTAAAATAGGATCAAAATTGATCCTTAAACACCACCTAGTTTCTTTTTAACTTAAGAGAGACCTTCATGTTTTTAGATGGTACGACCATGAGAGAGAATATCAAGATATCAAATTTTATGCAGAGGAAGGGGTCTTAGATAGATTCCATATTTTGGGATTAGTTCTTAATTTGGATCTCTCTCCCTTATGATCAATCCTTTACAAGTTAAGGCACCCACAATGGCTTCTTCATTGAGGCAAGTAACTATTTTTCTGAGTTTTCTCCTCTCCTAGGCATGGTAACAAAAAAATGGAAGTTTATGGAGCTTGGTAGGATTTTAAACCACATTTCCATGACATTACTAAAATTTATTCCACACATGTGAGGTTATATTTATCTTAAGAATACATACACTACTAATATACAATCTACAAGCAAGTTTAAGAGGTTATATGATTCATGACAAATCCAAAGATATCAAGATTCTTTAAAACTTAGTTTTTAGCATTTCATCAATGGCAAGGGTCCTTCATTCAAGTGTCTCAAAATTTTCCTCAGTATCATCCTCAAAAATCCAAACAATGTTATTTTAGCAAATGTTAAGTAAACTTAGCATTTGTTAAGGTATTTTGATGATTCCTACGTTTCCATCTTAATAGAGTATTATAGCTCAAAAGCCTCCAAAATGGTATATTTTGTTGATATAAATAATTATGATTATATAATGGTATTCATGACTATATTGAGATTGGATTTATGCTCCATTTTCACTCTTATGATTCATTTATCTTTCATAGTCCTTATCACTACCATTTCACCATAGCTATAAGCTTATCATTCAACTCTATTCTCATTTTCATGTATCCCATCATCCATATACATATCACTACCTACTTATTCAATTTCACCTAATGTATCCAATGTCAAATATGGGCAAATAATTATATAAACCATTATGGTCATGAATATATCACTATGCTACCCTATATATTTCTAAACAAGGAAGAATGATCACTTACAACCAAGGTAGATTCAATCAAGGCGTGCTTCATGAAAGTAGTGTTTTGAGGAGAGTAGAAAGTATGAATATATCAATCAAAGGAGGTTGAACTATATCTATTAGTTGTTTTTAATGAATTTAATAGGTTCATAAATAATATTTTTGACTTTCTTAAGGTCTCTTTCCAACAATACGTACAGAGGCATCTCATGATCACCTAAAACCATGCTAAAAGAGATGAACCAAGTGCAAGATGACTTAACCTGTAGACCTTAATGAGAATATTTAATTGAATGGATAATTGATAACCCTTTATTGACACTAGTTTTATCCAATATCTTATCTAAAATATTATTAGGTTGATCTAGAGTCAAGATCCTAAGAGAGAGAGAGGCCTACAATCATATCTACAAACACACTCAATCATAAGCCAAGAAGTGAATATAGCAGTGGTTGATGAATTTTAAGGAAAGTATAGACTCAAATGAGGTTATGAATAATATGGAGACATTTTAAATCAAATAATGATAAGTTCACAAGATATATCCTTCACCTTATAAGGTCAAAATTTCTCTCAATACACCTACAATCACACTAAAACATAATCAGGACATCAATTTCCAAGAAGGTTCTATGTTTTTGGGTTTGTAGAAATATAGAAAACATGGTTTTGGGGTTGTGATAAAAGTGAAATACAAAATTTCCACATGGTGAACCAAATAAACATAATATATAATTATTCATGGTAAATGACACATAGTCAGTACCCCCATTTCACCTACAGGATTTTTTGGGGAGTTCAACAAGTTTGTTTCTAATACAAGATAGAGGTTATATAAAAAATTTAAGGATAGAGATAGTTAAAGATTGAGAAAACTCAAGGATGTGGTGGTAGGGTCTTGGATTAAATGAGACAATCAAATAGGCATCTATAACTAGCTTAGTGGCATTATGTAGCTAAGAAAGGTTAAACTCAGTTTTGACCAATGATGGAAGGTCGACTTGTGGTTATAAAGCATGATAGGATATTTGGACCTAATAAATGTTCACATAAAATTTAAAACCATTTAAATAAATTGAAGTGTTGTGAACCTAAATCATAAAAATGATCATTTTCTAAAGACAACCTACATGTTTTGAGCACTGTACTATGCATAATGGATAAGAGGTAGGTCAACAGTGCTGGCATAGACATTAAGAGGTGTTTGAGACCTATCCAAGTTTTTATAAATATTATAAGGATTGTATAAAATTACTTAAACATAAACACATGCCTAAAATATAATAACTCGGTCAAAAGTGAACTACATTCTCTTATTCTCAAAGAACCATCATTTATAATGGAAGAAGAAGAGGACTTTTGGTATGTTAAGGGAATGGAGATCATTTAAATATGATTCCTATAGGGTAATAACACCCATAAATCACTTATACAAATTTTTATAATCATTAAAATTTTAGAACACAGCTTGAATAGTTGAGAAAACAAGAAAAATGCAATCATTGTTAGCATATAAAGCCAATTTGGAGGAATTTGAGGATTTAAAGCCTCTATAGGTGGAGTTAAGTTAAAATTTTTGTTAAAAATGGTCTCCATAAATATTTTAAACTTTATATTATATCCTAAAGGTCACATGATTAGTGGAAACATCCAATATTTTGTCACAAATATACCTCAATTTGTTGATAGCCAGTAATGGAGCTAGGAAGCCTTTTTAAAGGGTTATGGGTAAGATATGAGTTTTTAAACTTAATGTGAGGATTTATAAGGTAGATAAAGGTGATTATTAGTGATCATATGAATTTTTATATGTATCATACTAAAAATTCATGTCAATATGCCCCTAAGGGCTAGAACATGCAGACATGCCTTAAACTTCTAAGAAATATTGCTACCATTTTTTACCTAATTCTTGTGTTATTTCACATTTATGATAATTATAATGATGTGAAGAGTAATTTAAAATAATAAATTAAATTTTTTAGTGAATTTAATGAAACCAAATTCTCATTTTTTCTCTTGAACCTTATTTTCTACTTGCACATTCTAGACAGCCAATCGAAGCACCACTTCACTAGTACTTATTTTGATGGATGTTTTACATTGGAGATCAAGTTGATTGGGGTTATTGAAGGGGTTAGTTTAATTTAAATATATTAAAATATTTTTTTCATTATGGTTCCATGCATAATGAATCATTTCTAAGAAGTGTAGACCCCTAAAACCCTTACAAAACCCTGAGAGACACCTGATGGAATAAATATGCCTCAAAATGCATTCTAATGAAGTGTTTGAGCTTTGAAATGGTGTTGGTGGTCTTCATAACTCTCCTAAGCATCACCACACTCTTTTGTTTGGCACATGCATAATAATTCCACTTTTATCCTATAAGGGAGGAAATGAAAGTTTATTGCACATACAATGAGTTATAAAAGGAAAAATGGGTCCTAAAATCCCTAAAACACCTTTCAAGAACCAATTATAGGGGTTTTTATGACTATTTAAGTAATAAAATAGGTTTTTATGTCCAAAAAATGGGTTATGTGCATACAAATAGAAATTAAACAGCTCATTCAAGTCAATACCATGACTCCAAAGGACCGCATATAGATTATTCACATTTTATATAGTGGATAAGGGATTTTAAATTCACAATGAGGTCAGAATCCTAAAGAACCCTACATACACATATGCTTGTCTATTGACTTCATTATACAATGCCATAAATAAGTGGAAACAAAAGGCAAAGTGGGGTCATGAGTGTACCTAAAATATTTATGAATGTCATCATCATGTTTTTTGAATGATGTACGACTGATATGAGTTGTAGAAGAAACATTATGACTGGTTATTAATTCCTTAAAACACCAAACATGCTCATAAATCCTATTTTATTCTCTAAGAGGTGACTTCACATGCTCACCATGTTACATATAGTTTACATGGGAGAATGGGCACTTTAGGAGAGGTAGAGGGCCTAATATACTAGTGTTTTATGCCAAACATTTAAAGCCCAAACTTTATGAATCATCATTAAGAGTCCTGAGCACTCTTAAACCCTCCCTAAACCCTAATTTATACCTGATTAATAATAATTGAATAAGGCATATAAATAGATTAAAATCACCTAACTACCACCTAGATCATCTAGAACACTTAGAGAGGTTCATGTCCATGGCATTTTGTTGTACAGATGGTATACAAACCTATCAAAAAATAAGGTTCCAAGAGGAAAAAGTGAAAAGAGAAGGGTATAATGTAGTTTAAGAAGATGTCAATAATTGAAGAGTAAATTCTAAAATTTTTTATACCTATTCAAGTTATCAGATGATCAAAAGCATGCCAGTAAGTGCCTTTATGGGTCTCTTCTAATCAACCAGTCTATAAGAGTGAAGGACAAGGTGACTTAGTCACCTAGTTTAAAAAGTTTTCATGTTTTTAATTGCCAATAATACCAATGTATTTTTATGAGGAATTTATTCACAAGTTTTGAAGGTTTCATGTAGGATTTTAGATCTGTAAAATGCAAGCAGTTTGGCTAGTAGGCCTAATTAGCCTAGTAGACCTACTTGGTCAATCAAATGAAGTTGAGAATGGCATAGGGAAAATAATGGATGAGTTAATAAGATAGTAATAACATGCATAATTTATCCTTGAGATAGTATTCACATGAATAACTAATCCTTGAGTTCCAATTCATGCATAATTGATCCTTATAATGAGTTAACTAATCCTGAAGTGGCAATCAATGCATGTTTCATGGCCTTAATAGATTAAGGGTCATTCACTTAAATTGATATTATGTTAAAAAAAATTTAAAGGCATATCATAATTCAAAATAAATTTGAATTAGTCAACTACACCTTCAAATACCTCATCTCAATGTATAAGATCATGTAAGAGCACTAAACATGGAGAGATTTCTTGAGGACTATTTATAGCTAGTTGTAACTGAAGTGATGTTGAGTTAATGAGAGATTGATGATATTGTATTATCCTATACACCATTTTAATTTTTATCTCCTAGTTTTTTTTATATATTTAGGCTTTATGTCTTATTTTTGGGATCCCTCAGGCTAGTATATAAGAACTATGCTAAAACTGTAACTTGCACCTTGAGTTAATGAGAGAAGATTGTTGCAAACTTCTTCATGGTTTTTATGTGTTTCTTGATTGTTTATTTATAGATGAGTATTATTTTTATCTTATTTTTAAGGTCTTATACTTCACCTAATACTATGTTATCATCATCTATAGGTCACATTAAGTGTTAAGAGATAGAATTGTGTTAAAGAGTGAATTAGTGTGCAGTGTCTTTGCATACCTCCATTCCATTACCTTCAAGTTGTAGATCTTATATATAACCTTCATGTGAAATAATCAGGTTTATGATTGTATTACAAAAGCATATTTGATAATATGTCCCATTTTAATTCACAAGTGTGCTTAAAAAATACTTTAAGAGAGGATTGTTCAAGAATAGGTGCATCACCATCACTATTATAAGTTTTCCCTTTCTATTATATTTCTAACTCTTTTCACCTCCAAAGTAAGTAGGTTTAGGAAAAGGATTCAAATTTGATACATCATAGGAGATAAACTCATAATCTATAGGTTTGGTATAAGTTATAGGTATCCCACAACCTATAGACCAATCCAATGTTAATCCAAGTTTGAAGGAGAATTGAATAGCCTACTTCAATAGGGTACAACTTGGGTTTCTAACACTACATAGGTAAAAATTTATAATATTCAAAAGAATGCTCATATGGAAAACTAAAAATTGTAATTAACCAATTGGAATGAATGTAATTAAGACACCCATGCAATGTTTAAGGTAATTCTTAAAGAGTATGTATCCAAGATTTTCCCAACAACATGTCAAAGACACCCTTAGAAGGTATAACTAAGAAAATAGTAACCACATGTGCATGACTGACCTGTAATGGTAGATAAATCCTAAAAATAACCTTATTAGAGTTCCCATATAATTCTCTAATTGATCTGGTAGAGGTGTGTAAATCATGCTGATTATAACCCAAATACTGAAGTAATGTCATGGTGTAAACATTTTTTATTAAACCAATATCAATAATAATAATATGTATGGAGTGTTTATCAAGGTATGCTCAAATTAATAAATAATTAAGATCAAATTCCTCATCCTCAATTTAACTATCATCAAAAGAAATGGTAGGTTTCTAAACCATAGGAGGTATAAGTCATGTGTAAATACCAATAACCCCATATAGTGGGTGTCCATAATATGATAGAGGAGGCTATGAATTATATGCCATTTGGATTTATGGTTCTTTCTTAGAATGGTCTTACAAATGATTTTTAAATATCATATACTTATGGTGATCACTAGGTTATGAACATGATTCCTTTAGAGGATCATAAAATCTAATATGTTGTTCATCGATGAGGTCTTATATCTTATGCTTCAAGGTAAAACATGTGTTTGTGTAATGCCTAGGGCCTTGGTGATAGTCACAATAAACATTTGCATCATATCCTTTGGGTAAAGGTATATCTATATCAACCTATTTAGGATTAGGGAGAGATATAATATGACACTCTATCAACCACATGAGTAATGAAATAAGAGGTTCAGGTAACTATGAAAACTATCTTCTTGGTCCATTAGATAAAACAAGTTTATTAGGTTACTTTGAAACTACATTAACCATGGTAGTTATTTCCTCTTTAGCTCAATAAATTTTATATTATAACTTAGTTTGATCATAAAATTTGTACTATATGTTTATTAAAATGGTGTGTTTTACACATATTTGAACTTATTCAATGAAATAAGCTTCATTTCATAATCTCGTACAACATGGCATAAGTCATCAAAATTTTGAAACTTCTTGAAAACAATGAACTCATGTAAAGGAGAAAGAAAATTTTTATTGAATATGTCTTGAAACTCTTTATCAACCATAGGATCAGTAATTTTAGATAACATTATCTTGTACCTCAAGGCATATTCATTAATTATTCATTGTTCCTTATTTGATATTTGTAATTTGAGCATAGGAAACCTTTTCAATAATGTTAATAAAATAGTGTGCCAAAATATGATATGTAAGAGGTTTGAATAATTTCATGGATTGGAGAGGTAAATCATCAAACCACATCAAAACATAGTTTTTGAGGATCTTTGGAAATAATTTGGTCAAAATTTTATCATTAGAGGCATAATCAAGGCATGCTGCAAAGAAGGATTGAAGATGTTGCTCTAGCTCACCCTTGTCATCATAGAATGTTAACTTTGGTGTAAAAAACCTAATTGTAAAAGGGTGTAAATATATCCCTGGTGAAATGGGTTATACTACACATCTTTCTAATTAATGGCATGTGAATAATTTGAAGCCTTTTGTTTAATTTTTATAACCTTTTCCTCCAAGTTTCTAAAAACTTGGAGAAGATATTGAACTATAGACCCATTAGGATTTAGATTAGCCATCTAATTAATTAATAAATGGGATGTAAAAATTGATTTAATAGGAATTAAAATTGTTATTTTATTTGAAACAATTTTCATGGTAGATGTATAAATAGTATTTTTAGGGAACAAAGGTTTTAAAACATAATTTGTGCACCCATTAAATGCATTGAGTTGTAGTGTGTTCAAGGGGATGGATGTGTCCAATAAAGTTTTATAATTATTGGATTCAAGTATAATTTTAAATATATTATCAATATATTTTGATTTTTTTTAATGTACTCATGAAACAATGCAATTATATGCACTTGATCATGGTGTAGTTGCTCATTTTCATTTGTTTCCTAATTTCCATTATTAGAATCTTCTTCTATGACAGTTTTTAGATTTTTTTTCATTGAAAACATGGGTATCATCATGATCCAAGGTATAATATACATCATTGGTTTGAGACATCTTGGATGGGTTGAGGTGAATCTTAATATGTTCAATAGACACACTCACCAATCTAGGGTTATGTCTAGGTTGTATGAAAAATAGTACCAATAGGAAATTAAAAAGTATATTAATCTAAAACCCTAGTTAGTTTAAAACCCTAAGAATAAAAAAACACATTCACATAGATCAGGTTCACCAAAATGTTTAACCCTAATTTTGATGTGGATCCTCATGGTTAGATAGGGTTAAGAATATAAAAATAATAGGGCACAAGGGAAAATATCAGATCTATAACATGCTAAATTAATGCTAAACTTATATGTACCATATACTAAATTTATTAAACTAAGATAAGATATTATTAGAAAGTACATCTATACTAGATATAAAAAATTACATAAAATAAGGTACTTAATTGGATATAATGCTAATGGAGGTCTAGATCTAGAATAAGTTAAAATTAGGTGAGCAGACAGTTCTAGAATAGTTGTTAATTCTAGATCTAGTGCCTCTGGCTATTTGAACACTTGTATTAGCCTCGGATAGTTATGTTGACACTATTGTCTAGGTTTGATGCTAGTGTGTTGTATATAATATTTGCTACAATGGGATGTGACCACCTAGATGATTTTGGGTTTCATTTCACCTTCCCTCTAGTGCATTCAAATCTAAGTCATGGACTGTCACTCCTTGTGAAAAGGTAAAACCCTAGATTTCCATCTTTAATGTGGCATTGGGTCAAAATGGGTTAGTTAGCACATGGTATTGAGTTGACCCCAATGACCATGCTATAAAAAAGTGCTACTTACATATACAATATTCTAGAATAAATATTTAGAATCATGTATGCCCATACATGTTGGTTTATGTGTGAATCATGAAATTTGTGTAAAGAAAGTACAACAATGACTTATCTTGTAACTTGGAAAATAATACTTTATGACTTCTCCTTTAGTACTCTAGACCTATAAATGTGTTATACCTATGATTGATATGGAAATAGGGAAGCTTTGATCAATTGAATTCTTGATAGAGTGATTTTGATAAGTGCCTTGGTCTCTTTGGTATGATTTATAGGTGATGAGTGAATGAGGGTTGATATTGTATTTATACTAATCCTATCAAGAGATAACTTGTATTAAATCACTTAGGCTGACCATTGGAATATGTTTTATTTGAAAATTTGATGACATTAGGGAAATATACACTTGCATCAGGGCAAGACAGTAATGTTAATGCTATTATTTGTCCCAAACATTAGTATCCATGGAGTAGAAAAATAGGTACAAGCTCAAAACTTGTAGAGGTGTAAGATAAGCACATTTTAAGCATTCTGGGAAAGATGGGATGTCTACATCATCAATATAATACTTGTTAGACTAATATATAGGCTAAGGGGTACATGATATATTAAATGTGAGGCTTATAGAAGCAATACATATAGAACAAAGAGGAATATCCAAGGTCTAAGTTTTCCAAGTATACAAGACTGAGGAGCAACATAATCATAAAATATCATCTACATGCACATTGTCAATAATATCCTTAGGAGCCTTGATCATATTATGATCCTATAGTTTATTTTTAGAATGACTCAATACCTTGAAAATTAATTTTATAACTCCACTAATATCATCAACCTTTATGAGAGGGTATTCTTCAAATTCATCTAAGTCCATTAGCTTTGTTTACATCTTATTTTTCAAAGAAAACAATTCTTCTTTCTTCTCAATCTCCATAGGTTTTCCATCCACCATCATTGTCCTCTTCCTTACCCTTTTCAATGTGTTTGTGACTTGATCACATTTCATAGCAACTATGGGTTTCTCAATGATGACTAGGTCTTACCTTTTAGTTTCTTCTTCTTATTCTAACTTTTATATCCATTTAGGGACTACCATTACAATTTGCTTAGTAGATTGGGTTTGAGATGAGGAAGTAGAAGGTGGAGGGTTACTTGGGGGTATCATCACTAAATATATAGGGGTAAACATGGAGGACAAAATGTATGAAATCAGAAATGCATCAAGTCCATAAATCAATCTTAACTCTGAGAAGATAGATCCTACTTACACTTTTGATTGGGGATATATTATATAATCAGGAACATGACCAATATGTAGATCTACTAGACCCAATTAGGGGATATCTTATCACAAAAATAATACTAGGGAGGGTTTTAAAGCCTCTAGTCAAGCAAAATCAAGTAATAACCCTAACTAGGCCCTATGTTTTTATATTCACTAAACTAATAAAAATTAAAGTAAAGTCTAATCTAGTGCTCACCAAAGCTTGTGGAAAAAAGTGGGGATAATAAAAAATAAAAGTAAACATGCATAAGAGACATATAATCACATCAATGTATATGGAATCCTATGCATAGAAGAGAAGTATAAATTAATATCTATCTATTCTTATAAAAGATGAACAAACTTAGGAATACTTACCTTTGAGGATGAACCTGCCAAGCCTCAATCTCTCCCTTGGACAAGGTGTTTGAAAGAGGTTATTATGGTATGTAAGGATGACAAGGATAAATCAAATTTAGGCTACATAACCTATCAATGTATCCAAAAGACTTCTCCATAAGACAATATCTATATCTCCAAAGAAAATATGAAACCCTAAGCTTGTTCCTCAAGTAGAATGGTGGATAAGAAGATACAAAATAACTCTTACTTCTTCTCTTCTCTAAATAATGGCAAAATGATCTTGTATATATAGGCAAATTTAACCATAATACCTTTCAAAAAAATTAGTTGATAGGGTTAACCTAGTCAACCTAGTACTATTATGGACAAAAATTCACTAGGTCATAGGCTAGGTTAGCCAAGAGCTGACCTAGATCCTAAATGAATTTTATCCACAAGAGTATAGGGTCAACACAATAAACCTAGTACTATAAATAGTTTAAAGGGGTATTAGGTGAGGAAAAGGGGGATAAAAGGTGGTAAAATATTGGAAGAGTGTAAAATATAGAATAACAAGCTTATGGATGTTATTTTCATGAGACAAGTGTGTATATAACAAGTGGAAAAAGGGAAAACAATCCTATGAATCACCAATGGTCTTCCCACCCCTTTCTTAGTACACCCCTTAAGTTGTGCACTCAGAGAGATTGAGACTCCATGGGTTCCTAAAAGATAAAGAGCATCAGTAAGTGATAAAACTTTGAAAATAGTATATGTATACTTATGCTCTATTCAAAGCTCATCATGTGTCATGTAAGTGTAACACAAGATGGTGTTTTGGGAATAAAATATGATGACACATAATGTTGATGCTAAGTAAAATATAGTAAGGAGAAACTCAGATAAATGAAATGATAAGATTGAAAAATGCATACCTTTAGTTACCTTAATGGTATAGATAAAAAAGGAGACTATAATATAGTTTGAAGGCATCCAATGTGAAGAACATTAGGCAAACCTATAGAGATTAGTGAAAAAAATAGTGAAAAAATGAAATTTTTGGAATATACGCATATAGTAGTGGAAAGATTACATACAACATCATCGTTCTAGATCTTTTTATGGTTAAAAAAAAGTGAGCAAAAACAAAGATGTGATCTAAACAAGGAATCTAATTATAAATGTTTGAAAGGTAAAGAATTATGAATAGTAAGTTTAAATAGGGTGAAAAGAAAGTTAATTGTTATTATTTGACTTATTGGGAGAGAAAAATAGAGCTCTGAGAGACCAAATGAAATAAAAAAGAGATAATATGGCAAGGAGATGATGAATAAAATGAGAAGGATGCCTAATGGCTATAACGAGTATAACATAGGTAGGTAACTAAGAATTTCATCTTTGTTTTTAGTATTTTATTAGAAATTAGATGTTTTATTGAAATTTATAATTTAGATAAATTCTATGAACCAAAAAGAACCCTAGATAGTTTATAGGGGCTAAAAGGGGAAATGGGTTAAAAGGAATTATAATAATAACTATTAAAGGCATTTATTACAAGTAGGGTAAAGAGTTGTCAATCTGAACCAACTACGTCAACCTAGTCGACCTTGTAGGTTAAAAATATTGATTCCATACTACTGACTTATTAGGTGTGTGCTAACTTAGTACTACTATGTCAAATTAGTAGGTTAATCCACTTTATTGACTCAATACTAATGGTGGAAATGAAAGGGTTGACTTAGTTTGTTAAGTCCATAGGGTCAACCCAGTACTATTTGGTCAACTTAGCATGTGACTAAGTGGCCAGTATAGTACTAAAATGTGGGAAATTGGCCAAAATAATATGTGTAAGGTCTAGGTTGATTGAATGAGTACCAAAATGGCCAAGTAAGTTAAGAATATGTGAAATTGGTTGAAAATGGATAGATTAAGATAAATTAGGTTTGTTTTTGTAATTTTTTTTAAAAGAATGTATTTTATTATAAGTGACATGGAGGTCTAATACACCTTTTATTATTTAATGGTTATAGGGGCATCAATGATTCTAGAAATTAGTGGATGCAACATGGCTACCAGACCTATTAGAGTGATTGAAAGTGGAGGACTAAGCTAGGTTAGTCACACTAGGACTAGGAGGTCTCATGGAGATGTATTGAGTGCTACTAAGCATAGATCTTGTAGTCATGTTCCTATGATCTTGGGAGTGATTGACTAATACATTCATATGGGTGGTGGATGGGGATACCATAGAGGTCGGTTTCACCCTAGAAGATGCCTTCACTATATTTATACTTCCAATAGGAGGTATGTTAGTGATCATGGGTGTATCAGATGTGTAGGAAGAGAGATAAGCATTAGCTTGATGGGTGATATGCTCAGATAGGATATATCCTAGGATAAGAGTGAGCCTTTTTGACATTATATATCTCAAATTTTGGATATATAGAAGGTAGTGATAGGACTTGTGATAACATGGGTGCTATGTCACAAGTTAGATGGTAAGGTACCACTATATGCAATAGCCTTATGCCAATCCATTTTAGAGTAAAGGGCATGATATGATCTAGGTTTTATCATCTACATTCAGTTCATGTGTGATATGTATGGGATGTTATCCAGAGGGCAAAAGACCATGGGTCTAGTGATTTTATTGAATGTTTGGATATATGAGAGGTTTCCAATGTACCAACCTATTAGGTTTCTCCATTTGGTCAATGATCGATTGCCTCAAGTGTAGATATGGAGGTAGGATCAAGTGATGGAGGTCATTCCCCATGTGACAACACTAAAAACAATCACACAATAATATATCATGTGGTATCCATATACACACATCATGATAGTTTGGTTGAGTTGGAGGATGGTGACACCAAAGTTGGCATGAGTGTAGATTATAAGCCATTACACCTAGTAGATATAGCGACATCTAGACTCTCTCACCTAATGGCTTCAATAGTGATGCCTATATTTTAGGCTAAACATGTGAGAGAGCTGATGGGGAAAGGAGGAGTGGGATAACCAATTGTAATACTAAATATTAGACCATGGTATGAGAGACCATGGATAAGTCAAGGATGATAATAGACAACTAGAGAGGAGATGGATATGGATACAAGAGTGCCAAAGGTATCATATCCATCACCAGAGTAGGAAGAGAAGCAACCACCTTGGTCACAACATTGATGGAGATGTCAATGATGAGAGAAATCACAAAGGGTGGTCATTCAGGATGACCCATCAAATGGCCCAAGATAGAGCTATTCTATAGAGGCATCACTAAGGCATTGCTTGAGATAGGTATGGGTGGTGACACTAGGTTTTTCATTGATTGGGAAACATCTCACAGATGAGGTAATTAGAGGATGAAACAATGGAGAGACTATGTTTGATGGTCACATAGATGGGGAGATGGTGATAGGTGACATTCAGACAGGTAATAATAAATGGTTGAAATTTACTTAAGTTATTTGAAATAGATTATAGATAAATATATTTTGAGATATATCTATGATCTAATATCTATCTGGTTTGAATTTTTTAGATCCTGTGGAGGATGAGGAGATTAGATGGGGATCCTTGGTGAGGGGAGCACTCCATGAGATCTTAGATGAGGTGTTAATTCCATATGACCTTACCACATTGGATGATCTCATGGCACTATCTTCCCCAGCTTAGGTGAGATGGTTCAGACTAGTAAGAGAGGTCATGAGGTGATTATAGGTACATGAAGATGGGATACAACCATTGATAAGGGTGGGAGTGGAAGAGTCATAGGCATGGTAGACCTTGGCTCAGGATAGAGACATGTATATGTCTACCATGACTCAACTAGCACAGGTACAAGCCTAGGTGGCCAATCTATAGGGGTAAGTGACATGTTTGATATCTCATACAACCTCTTTACAAAATAATATTCATAGGGGACTATCTGAGGCATCTATGAGTAGTGTGGCTAGGCCAAGAGATAGACATGATAGAACCCATCCTTAGAGCTAGAGCGATGTATTATTGTAATTTTTATCAAAAACCCATGATTATATATATATGATTATATATATATATATATATATATATAGCTTTGATAACTGGATGTTGATCTTATGTGTTTATATTATGGTTGTGGTTGTGGATGCATGGATATATTCATCTCTAGCATATGTATTTATATATTGTTATATATGATATAGGAAATATATGGGTTGTGGTTTCTTTTCTAGCATTATGTAGGACACGTGTATGGTTAAAAAGAAACAGGCAAAAAAAAACATAGTAAAATATAATCAATAAAAAAATAAATGTACTACACACTATTTCACATTGGGAAATGTGTAATAATAATAAAATGACTAAGTATAATAAACCAAATAATTTAAATAAGAGGGGAAAAAGTTTGTTTTTAAACCATGAGAAATATTGTCACCAAATTAAAACAAGTAAAATCACACTAAATCATGTTGGGAAGTATGCAAATAATGTAATAAAATGGAAAGCATGGAAAGATAAAATAGTATAAAAACAAAATAAATTAACTCAAAAAATCATAGTAAATCTTGTTGGGAATTATAAAAGAGAAACAAAATTAGCAAAATTTGTCTTAAATTAATCACACTAATTCAAGTTGAGTAATATGAAAAACTTAAGAAAAGGTTGGATTCTTACATGCAATAAGAAAATAAGATAAAAGTGAAAATATTAAGGAAGTAAGAATAAAACATACTAAATCAAGATGGGAATCATGTCAATGACATGTAACTTCATAATCAATCACATCTTATCTCATATTTGACACATGTAATGTTGGTGTGACTTGGATTATTAGAATTTTTTTTAGGAAGGCCAAGTCCTATCCATGGTCTTACACTAAAAATCACAAAGGGAACACCAATGAGGTGTAATTAATTTTAAAATATGGTAAAAATGGATGTTGTTAATAGTAATGTGAAATTTTGGTTATTTGTGAGGAAGGCCATGTCCTATCCATGGTCTTGTAATACAACTCACAAAATGGAATCCTTAAGGGAGTGATCAGTGAATGAAACAATATTTCTCAAGGGGGAAAATTAGGAGTTTAGGGAGTGAAAAAGTGAATGTAAAAATCATAATTTAGGAATCTTATCAGAATACCTTAGAAGATAAAAAGCACACTAAGGACATGAGAAGACACTAAGTGACTAGTGACCATCAAGATATAGAGGATGCCTATTCACTATAGACACAAATCAATGTGGGAAAATAAGTGTGATACTAAGATTAAATCATGAAGGTATATTGGTATAATAAAATTTAAAATATACCTACCTTCACACAACATGTTCCCTATTCCTCAATACCTCTTACAGAGCTTTCAATCTACTACAAAGATTGGGTACTTGCATGAGAAAGCAGGTAACACTTAAAGATTTTTTATTCACATTTTCTAATCTACTAGCCTACCACACCTGAATGGACCTCAACTCTATCATGAGGCCAACTATGGAGTTTGAGATTCAACTAGAAGAAGGAGATGTGCTTGAAATCACATATTTTAGTGTGATTTGACTTTTAAGAATTTGGAATGTTACCTTTTGGATCATTACCTTTTGTTAAATGATTTGGATTTTGAAAGTTTTTATGGATTTTAATATTCCTCCTCTATGCCAACTTGCAATGACCAAGCATGAGAGATATAATGATACACATGAATGATATTTAGGCTTTGGCTAAAGGAAGCTAAGTATCTAGAGACAAGACTAGATATAACACTTAGGTTTAACTATGAAGCAACATGTTATCTCAAGTCTCAACCATGTGTATGCTTAGTTTGAAAAGAATAATAGATGAGAATAAAGGAGATCCAAAGTATATTGGTATGAGGATATTATAATGAGATGAATTATTTGCTAATTGATCACTTGGTAAAGAAGGAATAACTAAAGGGAGAAAGGTTTTCATAACCAAGTCACAATGAAAATTATTCATGTTTCTAGAGATAAGATAGTAAACAATCATGAAAAGAGAACAAGGGAGTCTTAATAAAGAAAATAAAGAATAAAAATAAGGCAATGATAAAGAATAAATTTATAAGCAAACATAAATGACATTATAAGTAATATAAAGTGTGAAATCAAAGTCTCCATGTAAGATAAGTAATAATTTGACACAATATCAAATGATATAATAAATAGATAAAGATAAATATGGATCACACATCCAATCTAAATGAAAATGTAAGAACACCATGCATGTGCTCATAAGTATTGATATATTTATCCACACACATAATCAATAACATCTAATAAGTATTTATGTATTTGAATGTGAACTGATGCTAATGTCTCATCGATCTTCAACGAAAACTAAGAAAATACTTCATGCCTAATCTCTTAAATAGAAAAGGTAGGAATTTTTGATGGATCATGATGATGAGGGATATCAAGAAAGAGATTCTTATGAGAATGAATAGGAATGAACTCGACAAGATTTCAATGGGTCACAAGTGGGGAAGGAACCATGGGTGAGGGACTCATAGGTGGAGAAGAATCCACAGTTGAGGGAAGGTCCATGGGTAAGGGATTCATGAGTGGAGGAATAAGGTGTGATGAAGGGATCATAAGAGGAGATGAAACCATAGGAGGTATAATCATGGGGGAATAAAGGGGAACCTTCTTGTGGGAATGACCTATGGGAAGAATGGTAGAAGGTGTAGGAATGGTTAAAAGATGATCTTTAAGATGCTGCTGAAGGATACATAAATGATCAGTGTGATGGGTGTCACATTAATACTAAATACAATATACCTCACCGTGCTTAGAAATATATTTAGGTAGTACCTTTAGGGGAGGTACAGCCTTATCTAAGGATTGAGAAGTAGTAGGATTCAAAGTGTCAATATATTGTTTCATCTTATGATAATGTGTGGATGAATGATTGTCTATGTTATGGAAGCAAAAAATACACCTTTGATAGTCTTGGTAGGTGTACTCATAAGAGGAGGTGTAATAGAAGTGGAAGGAGCTTGGTAAGGTTGATCAGCCCATTTGGTGGACAAAGTAGCTAGATATGGTAGGGGAAGAAAACCATCAAGATAAGGTGGTGTTGGTGGAGAGATTGGACAAGGCTCGATATCAAGAGAGATAGGAATATAAGCAAAAATAGACTTAGCTAAAGTGGATGTGGGAATGGGATATGAACTGGGATCTACTAAGGGAGGGGTTGGGTCTAGTAGAAGGCTAAAGGAGAGTTACATGCATCTCAAGGATAAGTAAACTATAGGGGTCATGGTACCCATCAAAGTGATAGGGACGAATCATAGCATGAACCATAAGTAATGAACCATCAACATACTCCTATGAGATTATTCAAAAATTGAAGATGTTTGCACCATCTCTACCCTACAATAAATAGGAAAAATTCTAAAATTAGGAATGATATATAATGAAACATAGGAAGATATAATAAAATATTGAATTAAATAGGAACAATAATGGATAATATTAATATCATGAGTGTGAACTACACCTCCTAAAATTAGATCATCTAAAGTATAACCATCATCATAATCTAGTGTATGAATATCAATGATGTAGGTATGGATGACATTGTCATCGATGAGGTGTGATGAATAGAATTTTGAGTCTTACTTAAGATGAATGGGATATCATTACAAGGTGGTTTTAAAGAATGAGGTTACAAAGAGGTAAGAATCTAAGAGATGAGATGAGGTTAGAGATCAAAAGTTTAATCTTGAGATTGATCTCATCAAACTCATCATCATTAGAATATAAGAGGTTAGGGGGAATATTACCAATGACTTTGGTATGACCATTGTAACCTCAAGTGAAATTAAAGGTAAATTTAAATCATTGAGATTCATGAAATGGAACACTTAACAAGGGTTCAAGGGTAGGAATCTTGAATACACCCCAGTCTTAGAATTATTCAAAATTCTAAGGGTTAGTGTCACCCTGAATCCATATATGGCTCCATTGTGAGGAAATTTAATGCATTGGCAAGTGAAAGAGGTAAATTATCTCATACAATGAGTACATGGCCTACCAATAAAAATGTTGTAAGATAGAGTAAAGTTAAATATCATCACCTTCACATAAATGGTGATAGGTGAGATGGCAATGGGGAGACACACACAACCTAAAGGAGGTATTTGCCTTTGGGCATAGCCTTGACATGTGTTATGTGTGGATTTGAGATTGTATTAAAAATATAAAAGGGTTTTTAAAAAATTGAGAGAGGAAACACAAGTGTCATAACCCTTGTCAATCAAGGCATTCTTGACTTGGATATCACCAACTTGGACACTAATGAAAAGATGAGGATCATCCACATGAAGTAGAATCTCATCGGGGATCATGGAAGTAATGTAAAATTTGAGGGAAAAAGAAGTGTATATTGTTTCATCAACATGTATGGACATCTCTTCACATTATTTCAATATACCATCTTCAAATCCAGATAAGTTTACTTCACATCCTGCTAGGGAAGGATGAAGAACAATCATTTCAAATAAAAGCTACATAAGATGGTTTTAATGACATGGAGAGGTCCTCATAATCTTGATAAATGGTATTTAAGATAGGATATTAGTGAGTTACATGATAGGATCCCATTCATCATAACTCATAAGAAGATTGTTGGAAATATATGCATAATGTTGATGGAGGTCCTTAGAATGAGGAGCTAAAGTACATGTGAACTTATGTTGATAAGAGGTAAAAGGTTTAGTAAGAGGTCAAGTTTGTAGATTATGTTGAGAAGATGAAGTAGTTGATGTAGGTGTGGGTTGATGTAGAGTAGAATAAGTGTTTATAGAAGTGTTAATGTCATTGGTGATAGGTAGAGAAGATGGAGGGATGAATAGAAATAGAATGGGAAGTATTATTCAAGGGAGGAGTTGGAATTGGTTCATCAAAAGTTATAATTTCATCTTTCCCCAACTCATTTAATTAAATTAGATAATAATCTTGGATAGCATGAAATATTAAAGATAATGGATGTGTGTAGATTGGTTGAGGATCAATGAAAGTAACCACCCTATGCATATTAGTCATATTAACCACATTCTCTTTAGGAGACAGGTCAATTAGAATTTATACATTATTGGTAGAAGGGTTAGTTTATCTTGGTGATTTGAAAGAGGATATTTATAGATGGTCAACTGAGCATTAGCTTGAGATTTAGTATTTGTTTCTTGGGATTTGAAAGTAATGTCATAGGCTTGTTGGAATTGATGAATGATAGTTTTATGATAAAAATTGGGACCAATAATAAAATCCATAGCCAAATTATGAAGCTACCTAAAGGTCTCATGAGAGTGATCTCAACTAGCATGAAACCAAAAAAGCCTATTGGGATCATACCAAGATTTCATATAATGAGTGGGATCAAGTTCTTATGGGAGAGGCCTAGGTAGATTTTTTAGTAATTCTTCTAAGGATAAAGGTTTGTGAACATTGATGTTATTATTTGAAGAGAAATGAGGATTTTTAAATTGGTTGGAAGAGGGAGCTGGTTCTAAAGATTTCTTATGAACAACATCATGAATAGTGTGAATGGTATCATAAGAGTTCATGACACCATCATTGGTGGTCTGCCAATTATTTTTCTTAAGTAACATGTGAGTAACCATGGAAGGTTGGGATGTCTTAATTATATGCATAAGGAAATATTGACATTTAGATTACTCAAAAGCTTCCTCCAAATTACATGGAGAGAGTCTAAACTCGATATTACAACTTGGGAAAAAGAGCATTGGTAAAGAGATGGAAAAGGTTATCATCAGCCATGTTATGATCACATTTATTGGATAATGCCTTCCATTGTTTAATGAAATCATGGGTAGTTTCAAGTTTAAGTTGCTTATAATTAATAAAATGGGAAAAGGTATTCTTAGGAATATCACTAATTTAGAACTCTTAGACTAGAGCATTTACTAAATCTTCCAAACTAGTAATAAAATGTGTTTTAAGTTGGTTATACTAATCTAAAGCATCACCTATGCAATTTTTGACTAATATCTTGGTAGCAGCGAAGGTGTTTAATTTGAACCAATCTTTATATAGATTTACAAATGATTTTAAATGAAGAGTAGGATCGGTTGAACCATTGTAATAAATGGTAGGGGTGATACCTCCTATAGCAATATTATTAATTTATGATGTAAGAAGCTCATTTTGAACATGCTTGATTGTATTGTTGACAAGAGGAGGTTAAGCAATTAGTTTATCATGGGAATATTGAAGAGGAGGTGGGGGAACATTTTGATTATGCATGCCCCATGACATTTGTTGAGTGTGGGTTTAAAGATGGATAAGGTGGTTTTGCATTTGCATCATTTGATTTGCATTGTTAGCTTGAAAAGAATTCATTTGAAAGAGAGTTTATAATAAGAGATGATGATTATAAGTTACATTTTTGGCATTGGTTGAAGTATTATAATTGTAAGTAGTGCCTTGGGTACCACTATGAATTTTAGTAGGAGTGTGAGAAGAACTGTTAGAATGTGAGGCACTAGTGGCATAATTTGCTTATGTGGTAAAATATGGATTATTAAATGGATGAGAGTAAGTAACATTATAGGCATGATTACTATGGGTATCTAACAATGCATTAGTGTAAGGGTTGAGAAAAGTGGGTCTTGAAAGAGGCCCACTAAATGTAGAACATGCCATGTTAGTAGAGATACTAGGCATGGAGGTAGAGGAAGTCAAAGAAAAAAAGTCATTGTGTAAGAAGGAGTAAAAATAGAGGGAAAAGGTTGAGAAGTAAAGAAAATTGTATCCCCAAATCTATGTGAGAACATGGAAGAAGGTGAATGAGGCTCTTAAGATTTACCACTTCCCATGAGTTAGTAAATGGTGGAAGGATCCTTTCTTCGATGTTGAGGAAATTTAGAGATGAAGAAGAGCATTTCAAGTGTCTAATCTAATTTGGGTTGATCTTCAAGTGAGAAGAGAGGATTATGAAGTGAAGAGGAATGAGGAGTGGTCCCATAATTTATTTTGTGAGTGGCTATATAAACATTAATTTCATCTAGGAGAGGAACCATAATATTTTTATGGTAGACCCTATGAGGGTTGGTAAGATTCATAATATTCATTGAATTCAACTTAGTTTTGTATTCAAATAGGAAGTTCATGATGAGGAGAATGATTATAAAATGCAAAATTGATGCAAAATCAATAAAATATAAAGGAGAAGACAAAAGTATAGAGTCAACTAGGTCGACCTAGTACTGGAAATAGGGACTAAAAATTAAGGAAACAAGGATACAAATTCGATAGGGTCATCCTATTTCTATAACATAGGATATAAAATATTTTTATAAGCATACAAAGTAGCCATGGTTGACCTAAAACTATATCTTAGGAGTAAAAAAAGAATACTATGTTGATAGGGTCAACTTAGTACTGTAGGTAGAGGAAATAGATAGTCTGTAAGAGACTATGTCAAACATAATGATAGTGTACTAAAATAGGAAAAAAAATTCAAGTACTTTTAAAAGTAAGAAATGAAAGGAAAACACACAATCAATTGGGTTAATGAGGATGATCCAATTGAGGCACACAGTATAAAACCTTACACCAATGTTGGATAATGCAAGTTTTTGAAATACAAAATAAAAGGAGCAAAGATCAAGTAGTTAAGTTGGAAAGTAAACTTTAAATAAGTGGTCATCTTAATTGTTATTAGATTACTAGAGTGTTATTTTAAGTGTGATAGATAAGTTGGTTGAAAGTAAAGAACTAGAAAGCAATGTATGGATGGTTTTAGGACATTTAGGATGAAAGGGATAGATGTTGACAATGGTAATATCTTGGTATTAGGGCCTATCCCCTCACTTCACACACTATAATAACCACATGCTTATACTTAGCCATAAAACTAAGTCGTCTTCCCCTTTGGTGATGAAATCCAAGTAGGTAGGCCTTGGGTAGACAATTGTTTAAATGCATTTTAAGATTATGTGATTTGATACTATGTGCAAGAAAAATAAAAATAATGCAACCAAATATTATATTGAAAAATCACCTAATTATATTATTTGATCTATTTTAAGCATACAAGCAATTGAAAGTGAAACTGTGAAGTAATTACGAGCATATAAGTGTTAATTCTAACTTTTAAACATAGTATAGTGTCAATTCAGATGAAAGTGTATACACACATTACAAAATAGAGTCAACAGTTTCACTACTTTACTTCTGAAGTAGAGTTCTAGTAAGAACTATGTTAGTAGTGTCAACCTAGTCTTACAGATAGAAGATAGAATACAAAACTAGGTCAACCTAGTTCATTATATAAGGTCAGTTTTAAAGACTATAAATTATAAAAAATAGAAATGTAATGAATAATATAAATGATAGACAAAGAGAGAAATGAACCTTAGTTGGTTGGAAGATTCAGAAAAATGTGAAATTGTTGTTGATGTTCCTTTATTTTTACTTGCAAATTATACCAACTATGTCAAGTGGGTCGACCTAGTTCTATAATTCCCTATTTTATTGAAGCCTATAAAGATGACTATATCAGCTTGGTCAACCTAGTATGTTTTCTGGAAGCTTGGAAGATGACTACACCAGCTTGGTTGAACTAGTATGTTTTTTGGAAGTCTAAAAAAGTACTGTGTTGACATGTTCAATCTAGTAACCTATATTTGATGAATACTTGCACAAACAAAATAAATTTATTTTGATGTGACTATGTGTTAAACCTATGTATAAAATTTATAAAATATATTGGCCTTATCGACCTATTATTACAAAATATAGAAAAATAATAAATAAAATGATAAAATAATGAAAAATATGAAAGAAAACCTACAAGGGTTAGATTCACATTAGGTTCACTAGAATGTATGCAATTGGAAATGCATCAAGTCTATAAATCAATCCTAACTCAAAGAATATAGATCCTACTTACACTTCAAATTATGGATACATTAGATAATTTGGAACATGACCAATATTTGGATCTACTAGACCTAATTAGGGGATCTCTTATCACAAAAATAATACTAAGAAGGGTTCCAAAGCCTCTATTTAAGCACAATCAGGTAATAACCCTAACTAAGCCCTCTGTTTTCATATTCACTAAACTAATAACAAGTAAATTAAAGTCTAGTCTAGTTATCCTCAAAGCTTATAACATAAATTTAGGGTAATAAAAAACAAAATTAAACATGCATAAGAGACATATACTCATGTTAATGTATATGGAATCCTAATACATGGAAGAGAAGTACAAATGCATATCTATCTACTCTTATAAAGGATGAACAAAGTTAGGAATACTTACCTTTGACTATGAATCCACCGAGCCTCAATCTCTCTTGTGGACAAGGTGCTTCATAATAGATTGATGTGGTATGTAAGGATGACAAGGATAAATCAACTCTAGGATACACAACCTATCAATGTAGCCAAAATACTTCTCTACAAGACAATATCTATATCTCTAAATAAAGTATGAAACCCTAAGCTTGTTCCTCAAGTAAAATAGTGGATAATTAGTTACACAATAGCTCTTACTTATTTTATTTTCCAAGTAATGGTGAAATGATCTTATTTATAATTAGATTTAACCCTAAGACCTTATAAAAGTTTTGATCAATAGGGTCGACCTAATATTGCTATGGAAAAAAATTCACTAGGTCATGGGTTAGATTGGTCAAGAGTCAACCTAGATCCTAAATTAATTTTACCCACATGAGTACAAGGTCAACCCAGTCGACCTAGTACTATAAATAGTTAAAAGGGTATTAGGTGAGGAAAAGGGGGAGGAAAGGTGGTAAATGATTGGAAGAGTGTAAAATATAGAAGAACAAGCTTAAGGATATAGTTTTTAGGAGACAAATGTGTGTATAATAAGTGGTAAAAGGTACAATAATCCTACAAAGTACCAATGGTCTACCCACCCCTTTCTTGATGCACCCTTTAAGGCATGCACTTAGAGAGATTGAGACTCAATGGGTTCCTAGAAGATAAAGAGCATCAGTAAGTGATAAAATGTTGAAAATATTGTGTATACACAAAGAGGTGGGTGTATATTGCTCAATTAAGGTAGGAAGAGCCTTTCTCCAAACTATGCTCTTTATTTTTAGAGGATTTATAATAGTGTATTTAGTTTTACTTGGGGTTTTGTAAATAGAGACCACTGGGGATTCAGTTTGTGTTTCATTAGCTAGAGCCATCCTTAATTGATCAGATGGTCTTAATCACATGGACTAGGTGGAAAATATAGATCTAGATATTAAATCTTTAAAATGTACACCAGTACCTATGGATCCTTGGTTAGTGGTCAAAATTCTATGGATGACTTGATGTAGCATGAGTGTATGAATGCATTATAAAAGAATCTATGGGACCAATAGTAAAATAATCAAAATAATGAACACCGTAACTTGTTTGGGTAAGAGCATTATCAATTGAAACATTTGATCTCTAATTTATTGCAATGGACCCATTTGAAATATGAATTATAACTGGACTTATAACTATAGAATGTTATGTACTAGGATCAACCATAAAAAAAGTAAAAATAACTATAAACTCCATATCAGAAGTAGGGGCCTCTTTAGGATTATGTTCCCTAGTATGTTTTAGAGTAGTGTCAGGCCTTGTGCTTGTATTCTCTAGTGCATGTGATTATTAATTGTCTAAATTAGGTAACAAGGGACTATGAGGATTATCATTGATCTATTCTATCATCCCATCTTATCCAATATTATCCAATCCAATTTTCCCTTCTTGGTCATATTCATTTTCAGGATCTTCCTCTATCTTAGTATATAATTGGGCTAAGTGTAGCACTTGTGTACTCTAAAATCCTCTCTTATTATTTAGTAAATGTAAGAAATTTGAGAGAATTAGGATATTTATTCCTTCCCTCTTATAAGTGGATATAAGAAGAGTATTAGTGGAATCAATCCTTGGTGTGGAAGATGCAACATAAATTTCAGGTGGAGATGTCACAATGGTAGGAAATGACACAAACTCAACAATAGTAGGAATGAGTGTAAATAAAAAATAAGTAGATATTGTTGTAGACTATGTAGTGGTAACTACATATTGTATGACAAGAGAAACACTTGTGGGAATTCTATTGTCTGAGTTTTAATATCATGTGTAGTTGGTCGAGTAGGTTTTATAAGATCCTAAAGTGTTGATAGATTCATATCTATAGAGAGGGTAGTAGTGATTAGTGGCTTTGAATGACCCTTGAAGATGTTGGCCCTTACCTGCATTTCAATCTCAATTGTAGTCTCTTATCCTTCATGCACTAGAGGAATGATTTTCGAGGCTAGAAGTATTTGTTCATTTTCAATGCCTTTAACATACTTAGGATAAATAGTAGGGTCATATGGTATTCTTTGTATAACTTGTTTTCACTCAATTTTTCACCTTTGGAGAGGTATTTCAAGCCTTCTCTAGTTGAGTGAAACAATGGGATTACCCCTAGATTTGTGGATTGTCTATAGTTGGGGTAAACCTCTAGATTGAAGGGATAGCTCACTTGATATGTCTATTTGAGATCATCACCTATACTACAAACTTGTTGAAATGAAAAGGGATAGAAAAAAATGAATGAAACCTAAGATAGTGATGTGATTCACCAAGTTAATCTTCATAAGACTAACATGGACCATCACTATGAAATGTGATTGACAAAACTGATCTCACATCTAAGTTTTCTCTAATATAAGTATTTTAACATGATGGTAAGATGCAATGAACTTACCAAGGTGGATGAATAAGAGGTAGTATTTTAGACACTATTATTCTCACTTACACTTATAAACATATAAAAAACACTAACTACACTTCATGTGACATGTTAGAGAGTAAACTAATTGCATAAAACATGAAAGAGTAAGGTGAACAAAAAGATAGATGATTATAACTTATCATTAAACTATGCACTACTTTACACACTTAGACAATAAGCTGAGAACTCAAAACTAGTTTAAAATATTTATTCAAAGGAAAAAAAATAGTAATCAAACTATCATGGCATCACCATACCATATGTGGATTGGTTACAAAGCAAAAAGTGGTTGCTTATATAGAGAAGTGTGAAGAGAAAGAGAGGGGTGTAGTTTAAGAGGATTGAAAAGTTTCCATGTGAGTTAAAACAAGAAATGGATTTATGAGATATTCCAAATAGACTTCCAAGGTCATGTTTCTCATTCTTGAAGATGATTCAACCTTTAAAATGGTGTAAAGGTTATAACTTAGATTGACACCTTGATTAGCTTCTTTAAAATTGCCCTTCTTTGCATAAGAAGAGTGAAAAATAGACCTATCCATCATGAATTCACCATGAAATAATCTCAAAAAACTCATTGGACACCTATCATTACTTATGAAATAATTATAATATGATGTTTGATCATTCATGTGTATAGGTGTCTTGAAACTCTTCATTTCTCATGCCTAGCTTGGTCCAAGTGGCCTAAAACTCAAGTACATATTATTAAAGTTATCCTATCTCCATGAATGGTCTTAAAATATGTTATTAGGCCCAAAAAAAACCATTTTGGTTCTTATAAAAACTCTAAATAACTCATTTTTCTCCTCAAGCCCTCACTAGGCCTATTTTCCTTGTAGCCCTAAAAACCTATAAACCTCCTTGTGTAGGAGAATATACAAAGGGTATTGACCAAAAAATGCATATTATAGGACCCAATATGTCTTTACAACTCCATGTCAAATTTCATGTCTTGAATATGAGTGGAATTCCATTTTTATGCCTTTCTCTCTCCTCAATTAAGCCTCAATCAAGCCTCTTTACCTAGAACCACGTTTTCTTGCTCCAAACCTCTCTCACACATGTGAAATCACTCAAAAGAGTGTGATTCACATTACCTAGGATATCACCAATCTCTATGTCAATTTTTAGTTCTTTATCCCTGTGGAAGTATGATAACCATGAAATCACCTTGTCACCTAGTCTTATTTTAGGCCTATTTGAGATTACTTTGGAAAATGAGCCTTTTTTGACCACCTCCATAATATCTTGTGCATATTTTTTAGCTTTAATAGTTAGGACACATCCAAAATTACCTCATACAATGATTTGCATATTCTCATTTGCTTTAAAAAATAGGGCATTTATGGCAGTCAATACAACTATAAGTATAGAATAAGTACATGTGGAGAAACCCATTGGAGTACCCAATAACATGCAAGAGGTTTTAAGAGAAAACTATGTCATCAAATGTGATATAGAGGTCCATTTATTATACCTATTCACTATCAAGGTTTTAAGAGGGTTTAAGACCTATTTGGGTTCTTAACGATTGCTCATAAAGAACAGATCACCAATTAAACTCATTATACTTGGATAACCTTATTTATTGAAACCCTTACCTATTCCACATGGCTCAGATTCCCATTAAAAGTGTGAGAGATGGTATGAGTATGTGAAGTTGCTCTTTGGGTGGTAGACTTAACTCTCTTGAACTCGAGAGAGGTCTTAATTTGGTTTTGGGATTTAAAACTCAAACTTACTATTGGGACAAGTTCAAACACATAAAAAAAAACCTTATTCATGATTATACATGCCTTATCAATGATTATTATCCCACTACATACATTTTGTATATTATTCAGGGGCTTGGGGTTTAAGCCTATCACTTTCTTACTAGCCCTCAAGGGAATTTGGATTGGAAACTGAGTTTTAGTGCCACCTAAAAGTATATTAAGATATTTTATATGTCTGTGTACTTCCTAAAGGGCCATCCATGGGGTTTGGCATGACTATCATATGTTTGGGGTTTAAACAAGTCCCTTGGTCTCAAGACTTATCCTTACCAATGGATTGAGCTAGATATAAGATAAAACAATGTGTATATCTATTACCTATGTGGCTTTGAAGTGACCATGAAAATCTTAGTCCACACATAACCATATTATCTATCAATTCTCAAATCATGATCATGCTTATAGGGCCTCAAAACTCCATCTTTATTATGACTAATTGGATCTACCTATGTGTGAGAATTAGGCCTACAGGCCTAAATAGGGATTCAAAAATTTTATCTTAAATCATTTGTTTTGAGAGTTGAAATGAGACATTCATGACATTATGAAACCCCTTAACAAATTCATCTCTTTAAAATTTATTCACAGTTCTTTACTCTTTTTCAATCTAAGCAAAAGTTATCCTAAGTAGGAAGACTTGTAGGTTGCCTTTTTGACTATATGTGCCCTTTGAACTCAGTTTGATCCATCCTCTACATCATATTTCCTTTGGTTTTAGATAGCTTTATGAATTTATTATCTTTTTTGTCTATCTAACAGATTTTCATCATATTTTATGTCTTGCTTAGTCTTAAGACCAACCTACCTTGACTTGTAGCCTGTAGGTAACCTTTTAGGGTCATTTATATGAATTTTTTGATTTTAGGACTCCACCTTTATACCTTGTTTCATGTTATTAATAATATATGACCCATTCACAATGTACTCTCTCAAGTCACTTATGACTTTATAACTTACCAAGTTTAAGGCTGCCTTCCACATGATTGGAGGTGCCAATTTGAAGAGGGTATTGACTATGTTTTAGGTATCAAGATATTATTTCAATATCAACAATCTCCTCAATTAAATTTTACTTTTTTTAAGTCCCAATCAGGCTCAAATACTTTCAAACACCTTTACCTCTTTCCTTCAACTTCAAGATGGACTAGTCCTTCAAGTAGGCATGTAGGTACCCTTTTAGGGTTAGTTTTAATACTCAATTTGAAACTTAGTACTCTCACTTACCCAAAAAAAACTTGGAGGATTCAAATCAAAATAGGTTATTCCACCATATAGGCAAGGTATACAAATTCCTTTATGACATTGTCTAGTCACTTCTCATTTACTTTCATGTAAAGACTGTACATAGTACTATAGGTGCCTTAAGAAAATTGTCAACTTAGTTTCACCCTTCTCTTAACCATCCAAGTGACCAAGGGTTATTTTATGGGTTGGAGCATTGTATTCCTCTGTAGTGAGTTTAGGTTCCACTATCTTGGATTGATCTTGTGTTGTTTTGATGTATATATTGGTATAAAATAAGGACTTACAGGCTTGGAGCCTGTAGGTCTCATTTACTTATTTTATGGCTACAAAGAGCCCATTATTTGAGTTCTTAAACCCTTAAACTCTATAAAATCCTTACACACTTATTTTTCACTCTTAAAACACTATAGATATTATGAAAAGCATCATGTCATCCTTTTCAACTCAACTTATACGTCTGTACAAACTGCATACACAGTCAACTAATGCATAAGGTCTGTGAGTTTAGGACTATGGTTTTTCATAAGTTTCATGCTCTTTTGATGGAAAAAATAAATATTATTACCTTTTATTATGACATATCATTGGTGTTTCATCCAAATGTCAATCAAGCATGTAGTGGACTGTTCAAACCTTGATAATGTTTCCAAAGAGTAAGCACTTGAATAATATGGACAAGAATCACATCTTAGAAAAAATAACACATGAAATCCATGAAAATAAGGAATATTTCATGAGTGATGAATCATTATAAACCTTTTAAAGTGACCACCATGAAGATAAAAAATAAAATTGCATCAAGATTGATTGAAAGACCTTATACATTAAGACACTTTTCCTCCAAGTTAAGACACTTAATGGAGATGATTTGGATGATCAAACAACCATTAAATGGAAATAATTGACCTTAAAAAACCACCCTAAAAACAATTAATCTCCATTTAATTATGAATTGCAGAAACAAGTACAAGAATAGACCCCTCTTGGATGGATAGGACATAGTGACCTGTTATCACTCTTAGTGATTATTATTAAATAAGAGGCCATAAATATGAAAACCAATGCCACTAATTTAAATATTAATAATAACCCTAACAATGTAAAAAATTTATGCTTCTAACTCTATCTCTCCTAGCCATACCATTTAGTTCAAATTTGCCTTCTTGAGCTTGTGAAGGCAATGATGAAGGAGAAAGAGTGCCTAAAGTATCAGTTAGACTTAAATTTTTTTCAAAATCTACAAAATTATCTAAGGGAGCCCAAGATATAATTACAAACAATTTAAAATTGAAATATAATCTTTAAAGGCTGTACAAATTCTCAAAATTACTTGCAAAGTGTCCTTTAGGCATTGAACTAAAAATATTATCAGTATATGACTATAATTGAACATTATTTGACCCATTTATAATATCAAGGATATTTTAAATCCTCTTGAAACATTTTATTCTTGTAATGATATGTCTAACTCTTCTAAATGGGCTAAAAGGTGGACAATTTAGCATTTTTTACATATGAAAGTTAAATAAAAGGTTAGTATATGATATTTTGATATTAATGAAACCTAAATAACCTTTTTTAATGACCTTATACCATGTTTTAAAATTTAAAGACCTTGAGATTGACCCATAGGACTAGATAAGTGAACATAAGACTAAACTTTGGACAATGCTAAACAAGAGAAAAACTGACCATATGGAACTATTTAAGACCATGACAAGTTTTAAACAATCATATGAAGTTTCAACTTAGGGGGTGACCAATTTTTATTTGAGGTCAAAATTTGGTCAATAATCTCTATGATTCTTAGGGGTAACATGCTTACAATAATAATGGTGAGTTACTCGTTGTTGAGTGTGGAGCCCTTTAGGGTTATCACATGGCCATGGTGGTACATTTTATGGGCTTAGAGAGCTCCACAAATGTAGGGAGTGAATTTTCCCCCACTCTACCTTTTATGGAACCTTTCTTTCATATGAGTGGAATATTCTTAGATGTTTCTAATTTCTATGTCTTCCTTATTTTGTGGAGTGAGTTGTTAGATATCTATTTTCATGTTGACTTCCATGTTTTGTGGAAGTGGGACTAACTTCCTTATTTTTTGGAATTATTTGTCATCTCCTTTAAAGTTTTGAGAGCCTTTTGTGGAGGAGAGATGAGGATTTAAACTTCCTCCTTGGGTGGGATTTTGGATAAACATAACTAGGTGGAGGATGGGTGTCTTCTTGAGGATAATGTTTATCTTGGATAAGTATTGTGAAATTCTCCTTCTTTGGTGGGTTTTCTCCTCATTTTGTATATATACAGGTGTGTTGATACTTTAGAGAGTGATGTGTTTATTTACAAGTTGTGGTAGAGTAAATTTTGGTATGTGATTACATAGGTTTAGGTGTGACAGAGCATGTGTGCATAATTATTAATAGATTTTAGATTTGGATAAGTAATTCAAAGAATTCTTGTGTGAATTCTGGAGGATATTTTTTAATCTCTATAAGAGGTTATTTATAATTAATTTTATTGAGGACTTTTTTTGTGGATGAGCCCACATTGGTTAAACCATGGTATATTTGTGTTATGGTCTTTATTGTTGTTTTTATTTTCTCAGTTATTGATTTTAATTACAATGATTTGAGGAACTAATTCTATGATTTAATAGTGCATAATTAAATCTAATTTTTACACATTTAAATTCTAATTTTATGTGGATTAAATCTTGTTTGAATTCATCTAATTCCTAACAACTAGTATCAAAGCTTTGGTGATGTTTTTGTTGAAGTGGTAAATCACAGGAAGGGGTATTAGCTTGAGTGGGAGCTATGGGAGAAGAGATCAAATTCAAAGTTGAGAAATTTTATGGCAAGAATCTTGGTTTGTGGAAAATGCAAATGGAATATTACTTGTATCATAAGTAACTTCATGTCCCCTTGGAGGGGAAAGGAGGACAACCTATAGCTATGAGTGATGAAAATTGGACATTGCTTGATAAGAAGGAATTGGGAGCCATAAAATTATGCCTTGCATCTTCTATTGCATTTAACATTTCAGATGAAAAATTTACAAAATATCTCATGGATAAACTTGGAAAGTTGTATGAGAAACCCTCTTCCTCAAATAAAAATTTTCTTATGAAAATATTGTTTAATATGAAAATGTATGATAATGGTTCTATTGCTAGTCATCTAAATGATTTTAATACAATTTTAAGTATGCTCACTTTCATTAGAATTAATTTTGATGATAAAGTTAGAGCTTTGCTGATTTTGCATTCCTTGCCTAATAGTTGGGATAGCTTGGTTACAGCTGTGAGTAATGCAGTCCATGTTAAGGGAAGCTTAAATTTTGAGGATGTTGTAGGTGTGATTCTTAGTGAGGAAATGTGAAGGAAGAGCACTAGTGAATCATCTTTAGGTAATGTTTTTTACATTGAAACTAGAGAGAGGCAAATGGACAAGAGTAAAGGAAGCTGTGGAAAGTCAAAAGGTAGATCTAAATCTAGATCTAAAGCCAATATGATATGTTGGCATTATAGGAAGAGTGGACACTCAAAGAAGGATTGTTGGTCATTTTAGGATAAGAATTCCAAAAAGGAGGAAATGAATGAGGTAAATGTGACATCAAGTAAATCTTTTCAAGATGCCTTTATTCTTTATTTTTATAATTTTTTTGAGTCTTGGGTATTAGATTCAGGTGCATCTTTTCATGCCACCCCACATATACATTATTTTACTAATTATGTTCAAGAAAATTTGGGATATGTCTATCTTGGTGATGATGAACCATGTGAGATAGTAGGTAAAGGTTGTGTTCAAGTTAAAATGTATAATGGGAACACATGGATACTTAAGGGTGTCAAACATGTGCCTTTGTTGAGACAAAATTTGGTTTTAATGGGGTAATTGGGTAGTAATGGATGTTTGGTAATGTTTAATACAAATTCTTGGAAATTTACCAAAGGTTCTCTTATGATTTCAAGAGGTAAGAAATTTGGTACTTTATATTTGACTAGTACTATTGATTATTGTGATTTAGTTGTTGTAGATGAAAATGTAACTATGTGGCATTACAGGCTCGATTATATGATGCATAAGGGCATAGAGATCTTAAAAAGATAAGTTTCCTAAATTAAAATATCTTTATTTAGACTTATATGATAATTGTGTGTACAAAAAATAGAAGTGATTAAAGTTCCTGAAAGTTAGACCCACAAAGAAACAACATAAGTTAGAGTTGGTACATTCAGATGTATGGGGACCAGCTCAGGTATCTTCTATTGGTGGTTCCAATTATTATGTCACTTTTATTGATGATGTAACTAAGAAATTTTGGGTTTATTATATTAAAAATAAATCTGATGTATTTGACACTTTTAAGAATTGGAAATCCTTATTTGAGAATGAAATAGGTCTCAAGTTGAAATGTCTTAGACCATATAATGGAGGTGAGTATTGTAGTAATGTTTTCTTTGATTATTATTCTAACAATTGAATCCATAGGAAAAGGATGGTTCCAATAACTTCATATTATAATTGGGTATAGAAAAGGATGAACATAACCATAATGGAATGTGCTAGGAGCATCAGGTTACATACAGGGTTACATTTACAATTTTGGGTAGAAGCAATTAGCACAGTAGTTTATCTAATTAATAGAGTACCTTATATGTCTTTGTATCGAGGCATTATTGAACAATATTGGTCTAGTAAGAATGTTGATTCTTTTCTTGGAGTATTTGGATGTGAGTATTTTTCTTGCTTTAAGAAAGAGGATAGGACCAAGATACAGGCAAAATCATAAAAATGCACATTTGTTGGTTATGGTAAGGATGATTTTGGTTTAAATTTATGGAGCATTAAAGATAAGAAAATATTTTGGTCTAGAGATTTAGTCTTTAATGAAAAATTCATGTATAAGAATCAGTTTCAATAATAGGAACAAGAACAAAAAGACTACATAGTATTGGATGACATTGTGGGTGGCAAAATATCCAATGAATCAGTTCAGGAACATTCTACACAAGGACCCAAAATGCCTATGGTAAGGTCTTCTAGGGTAAGAAGAGAACCTAAACATTTTTCTCCTTCTTTGAATTATTTATCACTCACTGACAATGGAGAATTAAAGTGTTCTGAGGAAACACTGCAGGTAGATTCTAGGAAGAAGTGGGAGCAAGCCATGGATGAGGATCATAGATCTCTCATAAAGAACCAAATGTGGGATTTTTTAAGGCTACCCAAGGGCAAGAGTGAATTTACAAACAAGTGGGTATTTATAATAAAATATGAGGATGAAGGGAGAAAAAGGTATAAGGCTAGGATGGTGGTCAAGGGGTTTGCACAAAAATTAAGTTTTGATTTTGATGAGATTTTTTCTCTTGTTGTAAAAATGACTTCTATTAGGACTATTCTTGGTTTAGTTACAGTTGACTATTTGCACTTAGAATACTTGATGTGAAAAATGTTTTTCTTCATGGTGATTTGGATGAAGAGTTGTATATGGATCAGCCATAGGGATATGAGGTCAAAGGGAAGGAAAACTATGTGTGCAGACTAAAGAAGAGCTTGTATGGCTTGAAACAAGCTCCATGATAATGGTATAATAAATTTGATTGTTTTATGTTGGAACAAGGTTATCAAAGGTGTAATTATGACCATTTCATGTACATAAAACATTTTGATGATGGTTATTTTATTATTTTATGCTTGTATGTGGATGACATGTTAGTTAAAGGAAATAAAATATAACATCTTCATATACTCAAGAAATAACTTAGTGACTCCTTATCTATGAAGGATTTGAGTGTTGTGAAGAAAATCCTTGGTATGAGGATTACTCATGATAGAAAGGAGAGGAAGTTGATTTTATCCCAATCAGAGTATGTGAAGAAAGTCTTGGAAAGGTTTAGCATGATAGATGATAAATCTATTGGTTCTCATTTCATAAGACACTTTAGATTATCAAAGGAGTAGTGTCACAAGATAGAGGTTGAAAAGCTTAAGATGTCCAAGGTACCTTACTCATCATCAATTGGTAGTTTGATGTGTACCATGGTTTATAATAGGTCAGATATTGCCCAAATAGTGGGAGTTGTGAGAAGGTATATGAGTGATCCTGGTTATGAGCATTGGCAAGTAGTGAAATGGCTTCTTCATTATTGAGAGGAACTATTGATGTTGCATTATCTTATGGTTTATCAAATACCAATTTTCATGGTTATGTGGACTTGGATATGGCATGGGATATTGATAATAGGATGAATATGATATGTTATATATTTACTATTGGAGATACAGTGGTTAGTTGGATTTCTAGGATACAAAAGGTTATGGCTTTGTCAACCATAGAGGTAGAGTATGTTGCTACCACATAGGTTAGCAAGGAGATGATTTGGTTATAGTAGTTTTTTCAAGAGTTGGAGCATGAGAAAGAAGTTGGAGGACTACATAGTGATAGTCAAGTGTTATTCATTTGGCAAATAACTCTACTTTCCACTCGAGGATAAAACACATTTAGTTATGTTACCACTTCATCAGGATGTATTTGGATGAGAAATTGGTAAATTTGGAGAATATTAATACTCTATATAATCCTATGGATATGATGACCAAGGTGGTCACATTGGACAAGTTGAGACTATGTTCATATTTGGTTGGCCTTAGTGGTCATGGAGCAGTGATAGATTCTATTTAGTAGAAATGGTCTCCAAGTGGGAGATTGTTGAGTGTGGAGCATTTTGGGGCTATCAAATGACCATGGTGGTATATTTTTGTGGATTAGAGAGATCCACAATTGTGGGGAGTGCATTTTTCCCCACTCTATCATTTATGGAACCTTGCTTCCATATGAGCGGAATATTCTTAGATGTTTCTAATTTCTATGTCTTCCTTGTTTTATGGAGTGAGTTGTTAGATATCTATTTTCCATGTTGACTTCCATGTTTTATGCAGTTAGTTTTAATCCCCTTGAAAGTTATATATCCTTTTGTGGAGGAGATATGAGGATGCTGAGTTCCTCATTAGGTGGGCTTATGGATAAGCATGACTAGGTGGAAGATGGGTGTCTTCTTGAGGATAATTCTTATCTTGGATAAGTATTGCACAATTTTCCTTCTTGGGTTGGTTTTATCCTCATTTTTTATATATATACAGGTGTGGTGTTACTTTGGAGAGTTATGTGTTTCTTTGCAAGGTGTGGTAGAGCATATTGTGGTATGTGATTATATAGGTACAATGTAGCAGAGCATGTGTGTAGAATTGTTGATAGATTTCAGATTTGGATCGACAATTCAGAGAATTCTTGTGTGAATTATGGAGGAGATTATTTAATCTCTATAAGATGTTCTTTGTCATTAATTTTATTGAGGACTTTCTTGGTGGATGTAGCCCACATTGGGTGAACCACAATATATCTATGTTATGGTCTTTATTATTGTTTTTATTTTCTCCATTATTGATTTAAATTACTGTGATTTGAGGAATTGATTCCATGATGCAATAGTGAATAATTAAATCTGATTTTTACACATTTAAATTTTCATTTTATGTGGATTAAATCTGGGTTAAATTCATTTAATTCCTAACACTCTTATGCTATAATATGGAATTGATATGCCTTCTAAAGACTTCAAACTCACATTAAAAACACAATAAGAAACAAACACACACTATGCTCAAATAATTTAGGGAAACCACACACAAAATACTCAAAAAAACACACCTAACCTACTATGTACATACCTCAAAGCATGTTTGAGGTGATGAAACACTTCTTCTTGCTTTAACCAAGGTCAAACATAATGTTTCTTGAGTCACATCTGCTCCATGAGAATAAGTCACCATATGATGGATGTTTGTCAAGGAAAATTTACTTGTGAATGTCATCATATGACTTACCACTCATGGGACCTCTCCTATCTATAATTAGACCACTTGAAACTCCATTAAATGGTTCTTTTAGCTCTCCTTTAGGTCTTCTTGACAATACAACCTAATTGATCTCCTTCATGCTCATTAGATTCTTGTCAATCTACTTATTAAGAGTCATGGTTTCTTTCTCAATTTCACCTTCATCTAGACCATGATATGTTTGATGTTTAGGACTATCATACTTTCCTTCTTATTGGCCAATTTTGTCTATAAGTGACTCAATATCAAATTGAGGCTTAGGTTACTCTTTAACCACAAATACTTTTGCCTTGAGTTGATTTCACTCCTTCAATGTTGTATCCTAATTTATAGTCACTTGACACTTCTCTTCATGTTAATTAGGCCCAACAATGACCTTACTATTAAGCTCATGCTCTTTTTTGAGGGAGAGATGCATTACGTACTTTTTCAAACTCCTATACTATGACATGGAAATATATCATCATATTCTTCATGACTATCATAATCATGATAAATTTCATCTTGGGTAGGCATAATTGCACCATCTTCATTACCATTTTCTACTACACTTTGAAAATCATCATCATATATGTGAAGAAGATAGTTACCTTCAGTAACTTATTAAAGAGGACCATCAAGACTTACCTCAAAGTGTTCATCACCCTCATCATGAATGATGTATCTTTCAAGGCCTATGTCTTAAATGAAATAAAATGGAGCATAATCATAGGTATCAACACCATATTCATCTAATAATATATCAAATATACCTTCAATTTTGGAAGATACTCCATCATCTATGACATACTCCTCTTACTCATTGATAGTGCAATTCAATTTGGAACTAATGTCCACATATGGTTCAATGTGTAACTTGGCCAATGGTTGCATTCTTATTGTCACCTTATCTATATATATCATTCTAAAATCCAAAAAATACCAATCAGTATAAACATACCCTCCTATCTTGGTAATGAAGTCTCTTGATAGACAAATGGTAAAGTGTGCAGGCAGATCTATCACCACTATGTCTTGTAAAATTGGAAAACTTGGGAAGTCATGAAAGAATAGTTTAAAATTTTTCATAAACCCTCTTAACTTGGCTAGAGTTCAATAAATCTACAATACTCCTTTGATAAATGAGTCATATTTCAAGCCCAACTTATCTACAACTAGTTTAGGCATAACTGAAGTTCTTGCCAACTTATTTCCCAAAATGAAGGTAATATAGAAAGGTGGTGAATTTTTAGACTTATTGTAAGGTTAATAAATGATTAGGTTTATTTTTTATGACTATATTGACAAGCTTTGATGGTTAGGAATTGATATGGAATTGGGACAAGTGCTCTTAGATTAACTCTTTTTGACCAGGCATGTGGAGTACTTCCCAAAGAGATATGCTAATCTTTATGTTCTTCAAAGAGTCAATGATATTCAAAAGAGAGATAATAGACTTTTATAGAATCCTTTTAGGAAATGAATTACCTTGAGCTTAAGGTAATGAAGGCCTTTCCCAAGTTTTGATTTTGAAGAGTTGCAGGACTTATAGAGGCTATCACATTGACATCCATATCTTGTTTCCTTAAAGGGGGGTTACTTGGCATTATATCTACATCTTGAGCATCTACCAAATTTATCCTATTTGACCTCGTGTTGGTTTCAATTGAGATTATCTAATTTAGGACAAATTTATCCTCTACCTGGAATTTCATAAGGCTTATTCCTTGATTACTACACTCTCTATTTGATTATGATTGCATAGAGCCATCAACTTATGATGTCAAGAGAGGAGTATGCCCTCCTTGAGAAACAAAATATTGAATTCCACCCTTATTATAATTAATTTACTTTCTTTGAGTTTCTCCCTAATAATTTGACTATTTTTCTCCTTGAACTAGGTTGTTATGGAATGGAACCATGGCTCTTATGGTGGGATCAAAATTTGGATCATATACATTAGGTGGCCTCTTGAAATTAGGATGACCTTGTCCCCTCCCTTGATCATTATGTTGAGGTGTAAATATATTTGATTATGGAGGATAATAGTATGGGTTTTGGTAATCTCCAATATGTTGATTGGATTGCCTTATTTAAGCTTTTAATACCTTATATTTTGCTTTCCAATTAATGGCATCATCTTGTTTTTTTGGATCAAATTTGGGCTTACTATTTGGATTTGGAAATGGATCAAGATTTGGAGGAGCAGTAGGCATGTTAGGCAAGATAGACATTGAGACCTTTGGAGAGATTTTACCATCTTAGATCAAACCATTCTCATTTCTAGTATCCACATTATAGGCATTAGATAAAGTATATCCTCCCATAGACTATAACATGACAGCTATATCAATCTCAATATCTCTAGATAGGCTAGGAAAACAAAACTTATAGGGGGTCTCATGAGAGGTGAAGTATATTCCATGTCCTTTATAAAATTTCATTTAAATAATGCATGGATTACTTACGCCCTCTTTGAATCACATTCAGCTGATTAATTTGTGATGTATGATCACTCTTATCTTCAAACCTTTGAGTCAATAACTTCCCAAACTCACCCCACATAGTAATGCATCCTCATGGTAAGGTTATATGCCAATCAAAGGTTTTCCCAAAAGAGACATGGAAATCAATCTAATTTCTATATTAATCTATATGATGTCATGGAAATTGCATAAGTTGGATATGTCTATAATATGCTCACTTGAGGTGATAAGACCTTCCCCATTGAAAGAGGGAACACTCTTGGTGGCATTGGGAGGGATATAATCATAGGAAACAAGGTTTATGTGATTTTTAGTATTTAAATTTTTAAATAATGTTACTTATCCATGTTATATTCAAACTCTTTTTCACTCTATTTATTTTCTTGACTTTCAAAGTCTTCTTACTCTTCAGAATCTTCAAGTGTCAAGATAGGCCAAAGGTACTAAACCTTAAGAGGAAGCTTAGGATGAGGGAGTAAATTTTTAGGATGATTACCTATAATATAATATAAATTAGTAAAGACCATGAATCATAATAAAAATAAATAATAAATTAGTATGTAACTAGATGTTATACCTTTAGTGGAGTCACCAAATGCTGAGTAAGAGACACTTATGCAGTTGTGATATTTTCAAGACCAGCATTCACCTTGATAATAAGTGCTTGAGATAATGGTCCCACTAGATATTCCATAATTATTTTCACTCAATTTTTCACCCTTGGAGAGGTAGTTCAAACCCACTCCAATTAAGTGAAATAATGGAATTAATAGACTTATGGGTTGTTTATAGCAGGGGTAACCTCTAGATTGAAGGGATAACTCCCGTAGTATGTTTATTCGATCTCATCAATTATACTACCAACTTGTTAAAATTAAAAAGGGATAGATAAACATGAAATAAACCTAACCTAATGAGGAGATACACCAAGTTAATATCCACAAGACCATCATGAACTTGCACTATAAAAGGTGATTGATAAAATTAATCTCGACATCCAAGTTTTCTCTAACATAAGTATTTCAACATGAAGGTAAGATGAAATGAACTTCAAAATGTGGATGAATAACAGATGTTATTTTAGGAACTAGTACCCTTCCTTACACTTATAAACATAAAAAAAAAAACTAACTACACTTCATGTGACCTGTTAGAGAGCAAACTACTTGCATAAATCATGAAAGAGTAAGGTGAACACAAGGCTATATGATTATCACTTCTCATTAAACTATGCACTAATTCAAACACTTAGAAAATAATTTGAGATTTCAAAACTAGTTTAAAATATTTATTAAAATTAAAAAAATAGTACTCAAACTAGAGGGCTTCACCATACCAAATGTGGACTAATTATAAAGCCAAAAGTGGTTACTTATATAGAAAAGTGTGAAGAGAGAGGGTTGTAGTAGAAGAGGATTGAAAAGTGTCCATGTGATTTAAAAAAATAAATGTATTTATTATATAGTCCAAACAAACTTCTAATTCCATGTGTCCCACTCCTAAATATTCTCCAACCTTCCAAGTGGTGTAGGGGTTACAATTTGGCTTTACACCTTGACTAGCTTCTTGAAAACTACCCTAATTTGCATAATAAGAGTGAAATTTTGACTTATAAATAATTAATTATCCATGAAATTATCTTATAAAACTCATTTGACACCTATCATGCCTTAATAAACTCCTCTAATCTAACATTCCATCATTCACGTGTATAGGTGTCTTGAACCTCTTCATTTCCATGCCTAACTTGGTTCAAGTGGCCTAAAACCCAAGTTCACCTTATTAAAGTGATCATATATTGATTAATGGTATTTAAATATTTTATTATTCTAGAAACAAACCATTTTGGTTCGTGTAACAACTCCCAAGAACTCATTTTGCGCCTCAAGCCCTCAATAGGCATATTTTCTTTATAGCCATAAAAACCTATAAACCTCCTCATGTAAGAGAATGTACAAAGGGTAATAAAAATCCAAATAAATATTCTAGGACCCAATATTTCCTTACAGTTCCATGTCAAATTTCAAGTCTTGAATCTATGTGGAAGTCTATTTTTCTACCTTTTTCTCTCCTCTATTAGGCTTCAATTAGGTCTCCTTACTTAGAACCCCATTTTATTGATATATACCTCTAACACACATGTGAAATCACTAAAAATAATTTTATTAAATTTTATTTGTCTATCACCAACCTCCATGTCAATTTGGAGGTCTTGAGACCTTGTGGAAGTATGAGAACCATGAAATCACCTTGTCACCTAGTCTCATTTTAGCCCTATTTGAGACTACCTTGGAAAATGAGACTTTTTTGACCACATATATAATATTTTGTGAATATTTTTAGGATTTATTATTTATTAAACATACCAAATGACTTCATATAATTATTTATAATTTCCCCTTTGCTCAGAACACCTATAAAACACCAAAAACTATGAAAATAGGGCATTTACGATAATTTGTACAACTAAAAGTATGTAATGAGTACAAGTGGAGAACCTATTTAGATTCATAAAAATCATAAAATAATATTTAGGATAAAAATATGTCATAATATGTGATATATAGGTCCATTTGTTCTACTTGGTCAAGTTATTAGGGTTTTAAGAGGGTTTAAGACCTATTTGGGGTCTTAATGATTGTTCATTAAGAATAGATCACTAATTAACCATATTAAACTTGTATAACCTTATTTAATTAACCCTAACCCAACCAAACTATTAAAAATGGTTCATATTCCCATGCAAAGTGTGAGATATGGTATGAGTATGTGAAGTTGCTCCTCAGGTGATAGACTTAACTCTCTTAAACTTGACTGAGGTCTAAATTTGGTTTTGGGCCTCAAAAATAAAAATAACTACTGGGAGAGGTTAAAAAAACTCTAAAAAAACCTTATTAAATAATATGCATGCCTTTTAAATTATTACTATCCAATTGCATGCATCTAATGTACTAGTCAAGGGCTTGGAGTTTAAGGCCTATTACCTTCTTGTTATCCCTCAAGGGCATTTAGATTGGAAACTAAGTTTTGGTGCAACCTGAAAGTATATTAAGAAATTTTATATTTCTTTGTAATACCTCAAGGTAACTCCATGGGGTTTTTCATGACTATCTTATGTTTTGGGTTCAAACATGCCCCTTGGTCTTAAGACTACTCCTTGCAAATGGAGTGAGTCAGGTCTGAGACAAAATAGTGGGTAATTTTTTGCATGTGTGTCTTTGAAGTGACCATTAACATCTTATTTCACTAATAATCATAGTTTATATCAATTCTCAAAGTTTTATCATGCCTATAGGCCTCAAAACTCCATCTTTCTTATGACTAGCTGGATCTACCTACATGTGAGAATTAGACCTATAGGCATAAATAGGGATTTGAGAATTTTATCTTTGTTTATCTAGTTAGAGAGTTAAAATGATAAATTAATGATATTATTAAACCACTTACCATATTCATCTCTTTAAAATCTATTCACATTAATTTACTCTTCTTCAATCCAAGCAAAAGTTCTCTTAAGTAGGCAGGCCTATAGGTTGCCTTTTTGACTATATGTGCCCTTTAAACTCAGTTTGATCCATCTTCTACATCAAATTTCATTTGGTTTTAGATATATATATGACATTATTATTATTATTTTTTATCTGAGGTAGAAATCAAAGCTTTTCATCATGTTTTGTGTCTTGGTTGGGATTAAGACTAGCCTACCCTGACTTGCATCTTGTAGGTAACCTTTTAAGGTCATTTGACTAAAATATTTTCTTGTAAGACTCCATATTTAGAATTTATCACCTTCATACTTTGTTTCATGTTGGTAAAAATTTATGACCCATTCAAAATGTACTCTCTTAAGTCACTTATGACTTTACAACTTACCAAGTTTAAGATTGCCTTACACTTGGCTGTAGGTGCCAATTTGAAGAGGGTATTGACTATGTCTTGGGTATTAAGGTATTATTTCCATATAAATTATATCCTGAATGTAATTATACTTGGTTGAATTCCCAATTAGGCTCAAAAATTTTCAAACACCTCTTCCTCTTTCCTTTAGCTTGAAGATGGACTAGTCCATCAAGTAGACTTGTAGGTGCCCTTTTAGGGTCAGTTTGAGTACTATATTTTAAACTTAGTCCTCTCACTTGCCTAAAAAAAACTTGAAGGATTAAAATAAAAAGAGTTTATTATAACATATAGGCAAGGTCTAAAAACTCCTTTATGGCATTCTTAAGTCACTTCTCTTTTGATTTCATGTACAAATTATACATAGTACTATAGGTGACTTAAAAAACTTGTCAACTTAGTTTCACCCTTGTCTTGACTATCCAAGTGACTAGGTGTTATTTGATGGGTTGGATATTTGTCTTCATATTCATTAAGTTTAGGTTCCACTATCTTGGATTGATCTTGTGTTGGTTTGATGTTGATCTTGGTCCAAAATGAGGACCTAAAGGCTTGGGGCCTATAGGTCTAGTTTGCTTGTTTTAGGGATATAAAGAGCCCATTATTTGAGTTATTAAACCCTTAAAATATTTCAAATCTATACGCACTTATTTTTCACCCTTCCAAAACTGTACAACTTATGACAAGCATCATGTCATCCTTTTCAACTCACCTTCCAGGTTCGTACAGACTGTATACACAATCAACTAATGCATAAGGTTTGTGAGATAAGGACTATGGTTTATCACAAGGTTAAAACTATTTTTATGTAAAAATTGAATATTAATACCTTTATTATGATATATCATTGGTTTTTGAGATAAATGATAATCACGCATGAAGTGGACTATTCAAACCTTGACAATGTTTCCAAATAGTAAGCACTTTAAGAACATGGACAAGAATCAAATATTATATATAATAGCACATTAAATCCATGAAAATAAGTAATATTACATGATTTATGAAGCATTATAAACCTCTTATAGTGACCACCATGAAGACAAAATAAAAACTTGTAGTAAGATTGACTGAAAGACCTTGTACATTAAGACATTTTCTTCAAAGTAAAGACACTTCATGGAGATTAGTTGGTTGATGAAACCACCATGAAAGGGAGATAATTTAACTAAAAAACCACCCTAAAAACCATTCCTCTCCATTGATTTATAAATTAGATAAACGCGTGCAAGAACTGACTCCTCTCAGATGGATGGGACATAATGACCTATTGTTACTCTTAGTGATTGTTTATAAATAAAAGGCCATAAATATGCAAACCAATACCAATTATTTCAATATTACTAGGACCCCTACCAATTTCCAAATTTTCATCTCCTAACTCTCTATCTCTCCTAGCCATACCATTTAATTTAAATCTGCCTTCCTGAGCTTGTGAAGGTAGTGATAGAGGAGAAAGAGTTCCTGAAGTGTCAATTCAACTATAAAATTGGTCCAATTTTGTAAAATGATATTAGGGATTCTAAAAGACACTTAAAACTATTTATAACTAAAATTTGATCTTGTAAGGCTATACAAATTCCCAAAAATGCTTGTAAAGTTTCTTTAAGGGCATTGAATTGCAAATGTTGTCAATTTATGAATATTGCTAAATATTATTTGACCCATTTATGACATTAGGGACACTGGTAATCCTCATAAAATGTTTTATTCTTTGAATGGTACATCCAACTCTTCTAAATGGGCTAAAAGGTGGCCAAATTGACATTTTTTAATATGAGAGTCAAATAAAAGGTTATTGCATGATATTGTGATATTAATGGCTCCTTAATAACCTTTTTTAATGACATTAGACCATTTTTGACAATTTCAAGACCTTGATATTGACTCATAGGACTAGACAAGTGAACATACGACCAAACTTTGGACAATGCTAGACAAGAACAATTATGACCATATAAAACTATTTAAGACCATGACAAGTTTTTAACAATCCTATGAAGTTTCAACCTAGGGGGTGGCCAATGTTGATTTAAGGTCAAAATTTGGTCAACACAACCCTCATAGACATTGAATAGCTATATAGATTTCTCATTACTTTAGTGTCATCCTCCATATTCATGAGATCATGACCATAAGATTCATGTCCATATTTAATCATGGCCTTATTTTAATATTTTAAAAAAACTCCATAATTAATATTTCTAGGATCCTAAAATCTAAATTATGATTTTCTAAATCCATAATGAATTATATCCCTGCTTGCTTGATATAAGAGGTCCCATTGTGTATAATTTTGGAAAATGATGATGAAGGGATGTTTATGAATAACCCATTGTCTAGTTGCATTGAGTTTTTGATACACATATGTAGATAGTTAGAAAGAAATTTCTTCCTTTAAAAATTATTTATAACATAACATGGTGGATTTAATGAGGCATCATAGGTTCTATCAATTTTGATCACCATATGCTCTAGATAGAACCAATAATCACCCATTGTCCTAACTGACCTTTTTATTTGGTTAGATAACCTTGTCATCCTTTTATGATTAATGGAATAATAAATTATCAAGTAAAATTCATGAGGAATCCTCTATATTTTCCATATAAACCTATAGATTTGGAAGATGGATAAATCATCGCATATCCTATTCTTTAGATATTCTACAGATGACTCCCAAGGTTCCTCTAAATAAGGGGTCACAATGGTAGTTATGGAATATAATAGATATGACATCATATATAAGTTACCATTATGCTTGTTCTCAACCTTGTACATGTGAAACTTCAAATTTAATATAATTACTTCTTTTAGGGGTGAAAATTGTTTTGTAGTTAAAATGATGTCGAGTAATGGGACCCAAGTCTCTCTGACATAAGTAATATTAGGTAAACCACATATTATATTCAATAAGGAAATGTTATTCATTTTAAAGGGATAAATCTTCTAATTGAAATTCTACTGATCTAGCCTCTCAACACAATAGTGTTTGGGTATACTTCCCATCTATTCAATGTATATATGATGTTATTCTTAGATAACCAAGCATCAGCTATAGGCTAGTTTTAAACCATGTTGGGATTAGGGATTCTATAGTATTTTTTGAAAGTATTTCCTAAACACAAGCTACAAGAGTTGAGTTTTGTGTGATGTGAAGGATGTTTCCCATGGATTTCATATAAAAAAAATGAAGAGGTCAATGCATGGAAATACCTCAGTTTTAGTGACAATATTATGTAGACCGACTACATTGATTGCTATTATGTCATCTATGCATCTCTTGGTGAATGATGACAATTATTTGTTTATACTATATGGCTCAATTGCATCAACCTCAAACAAGACTATTTTATAATGCTAGAATCTTTCTCCAACACTACTAAATCAAAGACAATATCTATGTACTCAGTCCTTCTATCCAAAATAAATGTAGAGGAATGGTTCTCTGGATGATGATGTCATCATACCTATGTGTAATATTTTGAGTAGACTTAGAAATTTTAGGGATTTTTTATTTCATTAAAACATAGATAATAATTTATTAGTTATCTCATAGATAATATAGTTTTAACTTTGCATTTAGGCCTAAATATATCATGGATTTTATCAAGCCTAAGACTTTAATGCATTGGATCACCCCTACATGATAATTACTTACAAATAATGGTTTGATCTCCTATTAAATCCCATTTTTTTAATTTGATTTTATGAAGTTGACTTTCACGAGATAATTTACCATGTAGTACATTATCATTGATTCTAGCTACTTAGTCATTCTGTTAAGTCATTTTTTCCACCACATATTGATTTATCATGCAATTGAGGTTTTCTTCCCTTTATTTTTATTATATCATCTAGTGTGTGACACGTGGCATATAGTCAATTAGTCACTTGACATCAAACTTTACACTATGTACTCTAGACCTTTAGTTAGGGTTCTATGAGAGGTCAACATGTGGAATGATATTGGTTATTTGGGTAGTTGGGGCATCCATAATATATTTTTACATATATGTATTCTATAATTCTTTAATATGTTTCCACATGGAATAATCATGTTAATTCATTCAATTTAAAATTTCGTACTGTATTTTTTATGTCTTGAGGTTGTGAATTAATATGATGATACCATATGAATGGATGCTTATCTTCCAGATGGTATTTAGGATTTGACTATGTACCTTTGATACACAAGTTATATCTTCATAGTATTGTGACATGTTGATGAATCTTGTATGTTTGGATGGTCATGGGACATTGTTAACTATGTAGATAAATATTGGCCATAGATGAGTATGATGGTTCCACATGGATGAACCTCATTTATCTTCTTGCCTAGATGATTTTGTAAACTATTCATATTTATTAGGATATGAGTAATAAAAATCAAGACACATGGATTAATATCACTTGTCTGGATGCCCATCAAGTTTTGGTATTCACCTAAGTACAAAATAGCTATGAATGAGTGGAATTATGCCACTTGGAAAGATCTCATGAGTTTAGGTGCTTGGTATGGTTTAGAAATTGTACCTTATAGTTGGTATAAGTGAGTACATGAGATGATGACAAGTGGATAGTTATCCCTGGTATGGGATATCATCGAGGATAAAGACTTGGATAAATTTGTGGTTATCACAAGTGGATGAACATAGTAGTTTGGATCATTAGAACATTATCACATATGAGGGATAATGGTGTCCTAAATATAGTTAAGATGTTTTATTCTATAAGTTTTATCACATCATGTGATCCATAATTCTTGGTTAATATTACTTTAGTCTATTTATTATTATAGTTTGTGTCTATCAACACAAACTTATGTCCTACTAAGGAATTGGGATTAATGAATCCCATAAAATCTAAGCCCCATTATGCAAAGTTACACTCATCAAGTATAGGCTATAAATGCATTATTTCATGTATTTATATTTTGCCAAATAATTTACATTTGTAGAATTTTATAACATGGTTATGTGAATACTTAAATATGGTAGGCTAATAATAACCCATCCTCAAAATTTTGTGTATCGATGTCTACTTCCAATATTTTGGTAAAAATTTTTAAGAATATTGGTAGCTTATTATTTAGATATGCACCTAAAATAGATGTTTTCATAGTGTTTATGGTAAATCACCCCTTTATTTATCATTTAATTTACTGAATTGAGACTGAGTAATCATATTTATTCTCTATTGAATTCAAGAGGGCACACTATAGTGAGTGGACAATGGATAATATGAGTATTCCAGTCACCTCCATCTACTTGAGAATTATTTATTTTTTCAATGTCTATGTATGTATCGATATCATCCATTAGCTAGATGATATATTTCACTCTTACCATTTTAGTAAGTCTAATCTCTAAGTCAAATTCCTATAACTTGGCCATCCATTTATCCCTTATCTCCCCTAAATCATTCTATCAAAACATATAATTACCCAAAAAGTATGGGACAATGGTGTATGTCTTTTTGCAAAGAATATAATTCCTTAATATTTTCACATCTTTGATCAAAGTATTAATATGCTTATCTATAATGGAATATTTTAGTTTTTGCATATTTTAGATCGATATTAATAAATGCAATTGTATTTTCATTTTCATATACCTTTTGTGTGAGTACGGATACTATAATGTGTTTTGATGCAAATGAATACAAGAAGAAATACTTTTTGAAATCTAGGCTAATGAAAATTAGAGCCTAAGCAATGACAATCTTGACATATTAAAATGATATATTTGCCTCTATTTTCCACTCTATGTTTATATCTTACTTCAACATGGCATTCAATGGATTGAAAATCTCTACAAATATTAATATAAACTTGGGAACAAAATTATTTTTTCCAAAAAATCTTTTAAGCTCTTTCTTATTATTCAATATGGGATTTTTGAAATGACCTATACTCTATCTAAATTGATATAAATTCATTCCTTGGTGATAACATGGATTTTTTATTTAAATTTAGTGACTCCAAAAATACTCTTCTTTAGGTTCAATATGGTCCCATTTATTTGACATATATCAAATACCCTCTATAAGTGATCCACATGATCAGTTCTATCTTTAGAAAATATAATCAAGTCATCCATGTAAATGATGATATAATTTATAATGAGTCCCTAAAAACTGAAATCCATGGCCTATTATAAATTACCACCTACATTGATTAGTATGAATGGAATTATTTTATATTCAAAATTTCCCCACTTAATAGTGAAATATATCTTAATTTTATCATCATTTTCTACAATATTTGGTTGTAATGTGAGAAACCATCTAGAAAGGACATCATGTATGACCCACTAACTATATAAATTACTTCATCTAAGGAATGCAATGGATAATTATGTTTTTTTAAGGATCAATTAAGGTTCCTAAAATCCACACATATTATAATTTTCCATTTTTATTTTGTAGAGGAACTAGGTTACCTAGCTAGGTAAAATGTCTGATGAGAAATATAACTTTGACCTCTAGCAATTTTTGGACTTATTTTTGAATAAGAGGCTCCATGATAGGATTGAATATTATATGTATCTTCCTAAAAGATTTATGTTCTTATTTCATTGGTATAGTATGTGTGATGACTCTCAGATTAAAAACTTCTAGGTTTTCATAAGTCTAGGTAATCAGATCTTTGTATTTAATTAATAACTCTTTTAGCCTTAGATTTTATTATTATATAGAGCTCAACCCAATGTTAAATATTTGGGGGAACTCATATCTCCCTAATTTTCCCTTAGTAAAATAAAACTCATTAGTCTTGGACTTTTTTTGTTTCTCAGCTAAACGGTCCATGTCAAAAACTTGTTCCCAAGGAAACCATTCCTTTGGGTATCTTATTTTCTTTCAATTAGAGGATACCATCATTTTCATTATCTTATTAATTCATTTAATAAAAGTCATTTCTTAAATAATATGAGACTCAGTGGAACCATAATTTCTCATAAAATGAATAATTTATTGGTCATCATCAAATACCTAAAAATGAGCAACATTATAAGGAACTAAAGGACATGTTAATAGTTTCATAGAGAATTTATGCATTTTTTATTCTTAAAGTGGATCCAAATTGGTTTTATAGGTATCTAGGTAATCAACTATTTTATTATGCTCCATATGGATTGATTTTATATTAAAATCCTCAAATAACTCAATCAAATCGAAAGCTCTATGTTTTTACTTCTTGAGATATGATAGTTTGCACTGGAATTTACTCACAATATGGTTAACAAGCAACTATGAGTCTCCAAACATAAATATATACTTATCATTATGTTTTAGTGTAAATTTGAGCCCTAGGATTAAAGCCTCATATTTCTCATGGTTATTATTATATAAGAATTGTAACTGGAAGGAAGTAAGATGATTCCTCCCATTAAGATCAGTTAGTGATATACCCACACAAGAGACTTGTTTGGAGTAATCACCAGCAAATTATAATGTTCAAAACTATGAAGGACCTTTGAATTCTCATTTATTTCTTTTGATCTTGGTTATGAAGGTGTAGACCCTTACATGTGATGAATAAAAGTGAAGTATTTCATATTTGAAATTATACTCTATGATCATATGCTTTATTTTTACTTCTCTATCAATGCTAATTTGATTGGATATTCCATTACAAGGTATCCACATGTGTGACAAATATGTATCCATGTATAAATCCAATGTTTTTAACCAACCATAACTTAGGATAAAACCATAATCCTCAAGAATGTCAATGACTAATATGTTGATATACTACTAGACACATGGTTTAGAGGAAAGATGCATGTGAACACTCATAATTCTCCCATAATTGGGCATGGATACGTATCCAATTGGGGGACCACTCTTTTTTATTTATCTAGGTTCAAACCCAATCTTTTGCATATCCCTATGGGAATTACATTGGTTGATGCGCCTGAGTTAACTAGGTAATTATGCATGTTTTTTTCCAAATATTTTGACAATCAATAAAAAGGGTGGGATTTCATGCTTGTCCTTGTACATAACCATATTTGTATGTGAATTTTTTTATTTTTTGATTGATGGTTTACTAGTCATATCCTTAAGAAAAATGTCCCTCTATTATATGATCTGAGATAGCTCATGAATAGTAATATTATACTTTATTTTCTTCATATCCTTAACTATATTATATCCACTCTTGGTGTGTGGATCAGCTTGAGATTACTTATCATTTCATTTAGGAGGAGGTGGATTGTTATTATAATATGTATTGGGGGAGTGGTTTCATTATTATTGGGAGGTGTGGATGTTATATCAAGTTGTGGTTTCATGTTTATCATATTATAATTATTCCTCTAAAACTACTAAAAGTCATGAATTTTATTTGTGTTATCATCTGGATCATTTTCATTCTCTATAGGAAAAGGAAAATCATATGTATCAAATACCATATTAGTAATGGAGGTATTAGATGGAATTGTTGTATAGGAATATGGTTGATTCAAGACTACCTCATATCTTTCCATCTTTTGAAATATTTCAAAAGTAGTGTAGAAATCTATACAATATAGTTTGGCATGTTGGGTAGTGTTATGGACCATACACTAGTTAGGTAAGGTTTCCTCACAAATATTCATCTTAGGAAATCTATTGGGCTATGGATCTTAATTATTTATTGACCTATTGAATGGTCTATTATATCTATGGAATTAAAATTTACTATTGGCTTCCTCTCCTATAGTGTTCCCTAATAGTTTCTGCATACTCAAAAACTAATTTCTAAGTTTTTGGACCATGCATTGGATGGAATCCAACTTATTTTTGGTAGAATAAAAGGCTTCCACGTATGTGGTATAAGTATTGACAAGTAATAAAGGTTGATTCTTATTATGTTGGTTAGTTTCACATGTAAGATGGTTCAAAAATATTATGTTCTAATTCAGTGTGGCATGAATTAGAGGCAACTAATTAAAAACCTAGTTATGATTATTTTCTATGACATTATGATTGGAATTTTAGACAGGATTCAAGTCCAATAAATTTGGGTCAATATTGTATATAGTTTTCAATTGAGTATTAACTACCTTTTAGTATTGGTAGCTTCAACATAGGCATTTGCTAAGTTATTAAGGTTGGGAGACCTACATAGGAACACTATAGTCATAATATATAGAGCATTTTTTTACATTTCCAATGTTAAAGCAATAACATGTATATGTGCATCAGCCACACACTTGTACATATTATATAATCTTGCCTTAAAGGCTCTAAATGGTTCATTAAGCTCCCTTCTCATGTTGGCAAAATGTTGTTATATCACATTAGAACTAATAACTTTCCCATATTGTGCCTTGAAGGTGTCAAGACATTGAACCCATGAGGTAATTTAAATCTCTAAAATATTGAATAACTAGTCATATTTAACATATTATAGTGTGAATGGGAATAGACTGCATGTAAAATCCTCATTAACTACATTTAACAACCCTAGAGCAATATTGAAAGCTTCATCCCAATTCCCTAGACTACATGTAAAATCCTATGAAGTTCATCCCTTAAAAGAAGATAACGTAGGAAGATATTTATGTGGGTTTTTGGGTAGATCATGGATGACACCAACTATGACAATGGTTGAACCAACTAACTAGGCCATAGTGAAGTGTTGAGGTTGGTTCCCTTGGGTCAGTGAATTTTTCTAGGTAATATCTCTCATAAAAATACCTATATCTAATCTAGGTCTTAGATGAACATGTAAATGTGCTAATAATAATGGCCTAGAATTAGAATTGGCCCATTGTTAACCTCACTAGACTATCTACTATACACAAATCAAGTGAATATTAACAATTATAGATTATAGGGCCTTCTTCTAGTGACAGATGCATTCTTTTTGATGTGTGATTTATGCACACCAAGAGAATATTATGAGGATACCTATAATGTTTTATTATTATTGAATATACTCCATCTGAGGCATGAGTTTCAAAGTATAAGTTTTGTAAATAACCATATGGTAGAATAGTGGTGAGTGGAGTGGTTATTTACTTCAGATGCTTTGTATATGACATGAGTTTAGATTCTAATTGAGGTGGATGGGTGGATCTAACCTAATGTGGACTTGGTAAAAAAAGTTTCAAAATGAGGTAAATTTAGGGTATAAAAGAAGGGGATCTATGACTCAACTAAGTAATAATCCCTTCTAATCCAACTTCCTCTATCGTAAGTTGAGAAAATGTTTGACCACTAGTACCTACTATAGAATTTTTTAGCATAGTTGATAAAATAGACATAGTTAATTTTCAAAGGAAATAATTACAACACTCAATGATAATCTTAAAATAAATGGTTAAAATTAGACTGTATATCACATCCCTACCTCTAACTTGTAATAAGTATAATCAATAATTAATGAGCATTCAAACTAACTATTTATTCAATCCAAATGATTACAAAGTAAATAATCATAAATCCTATTAAAAATTATATGAATTTAATGGAAATTAATAAGAAGACACATCAATTTTTAAAGAGACAAACCTTCAAGACAAACTTAAAAAACAATTTGAAAACTTTCTTATTTTTATTAATTAAAAAATTCTCCTCCATTTGGAAATGAGGGAAAGGCATATACTTATATCTTGGGATGGGGATTCCACATCATCTAAAATGGGTCTAATTTTACAATGTCTAAATTGCAACTATGTGTAAAAAAACATGAAATGTATGCATGTTTTAACATATGAATAAATATAATGTTTAATTTAGATGAAAAAGTGTTTTTATAAAATAAGTCGTAACTGATAATAACACAAATAGATCAAAACTAAAACCAAGCCTTTGCTAGAACTAATAGTTCAACTTGAGTCCTAAAATTATAGTGATAATTTATAATTTCCATGCATAATTACTATAACTATAGTTGGAAATAAAGTGATCACTGGAGCTATCAGAGAAACTAGAATTTAAATTGAAGCTATAGTAATTTTTGATGGTGATAGTAGAGGTACTATATCTAGTAGGGTGAAGAGCACTAGTCCTGTAGGAGTTTTCACTATATTATATCTAAGCATAGGTAGAGGTGTGTATATTAAATCTAAATTTTCATACACTCCAGCTAAAGCAACCAACTCCCCTTATGCATGTAACCATTTAAATTTTTCCATACTTGCAATAAAGTCTAGTTTTATATTCATAAAATCAATTACTGATATTTTGAACAAAGTTGGAACTTTATCCATTAATATTTTATGTGTGGCCATGGATGATTTGAGTTTTGAATACAAGGTCTTTGTCTAAGCCACTTTTTCCTTAGAAAATGTTATTAGTTACACTATTTGCTCATTTTTCCTATAAGTGGTGCTTTCCACCTCTACTTTAAAGCTATCCACTATAATCTATAGTAAATTTTCAAATAAATGCTTAATAATTATTCCCTATTGAGGTATACCTACACCTATGATCCTTATGTATCCAAGGAATTGAATGACCTTCTATTATTAATTAGAAAATTTCTATACTATTCCTTGCATCTCTTGGTTCCATTCTAATAAAAAATCATGTATATTACTTATATGATTTTGGGCCAAGGTTACATTTAGTATGAGAATCGAGTTCAAATTTTGGTATCCATTTATCTTGGTAGCTTTTCAAATGAATACCATATTATAATCTCAATATTTCATTATCTCATTTAACTTGATGACTTCTCCCCATAGTGTTTGGGATTGAAATCTTTTTGTTTTAATTGTGCTCAAAATATGGTATAAATTTATAGCATAGATCTATACATTGTCAATAATATCTTTAAGAAACTCAATCACACTCTCCTCTTATAGTATCTTTTTGGACTAATACAATCCCATAAACATTTATTTTATAACTCCACCAGTATCATAAACCATAGTGAGAGGGTCTTATTCAAAATCATCTAAGTCCCCTGGCTTTGTTTTCCTCTTCTTGGTTAATAAAATTAACTCTTATTTCTTATCAAGATCCACATGTTTTACATCCACCATCATTTTCCTCTTCCTTATCATTTTTAATGTGTTTATGAATTTATCAAACTTCATATCAACTTTAGGTTTCTTAATGATGACTAAGTCCTAACTTGTATCTTATTTTACTTCTAATTATTATATCTAGGTAGGGAGTACCATCATGATTTGATTAGTTATTTAGGTTTGAGATGAGGAAGTAGAAGGTATAGGGTTACCTATGGGTTTCATCATTGCATATGGAGGGGTAACCATGGAGTAAGAAGTGGTGGGTGAAGGTGGATTAGGGAAGACAGGAAAAGCCTTTCTCCGACCTATGTTATTTATTTATGGAGGATTTATAATAGTGTATTTAGTTGTATCTAGGGTTTTGTAAATAGAGGCCAATGAAGACTCAATTTATGTGGCATTATCTTGATGCATTATTAATTGAGTGGATGGCCTTATTGACATGGAATGTATGGAAAAAAATAGGTTTAAAAATGACATATTCAACATGTACATCAATACCAGTGTCTCCTTGGTTAGTGGTCAAAATCCAATGATGAATTGCTGTATCTCAAGAATATGAATGTGATATAAAATAATAAATGAAACTAGTAGTAAAATATTTAAAAGAATGGACACCATAACTTGCCTAGTTAAGAGAATTATCAATTAAAACATTTGATCCTTGATTTGTTGCAGTTAATCCATGTGAAATCTTAATTATAATTAGTTTTGCAACTGTACAAGGTTATTTACTAGGATCCACCATAGAAATAGTGTCAATAACTATATACTTAATAGAATAAGTAGGGTCCTCAGAACTATCTTCCCTAGTATGTTATAGAGTAGTGGAAAGCCTTGTTCTTGTAATCTCTATTGCATGTGATTCTTCAATGTCTTGAGTAGGTAATGAGGGACTATGTAGATTATCATTAACATGTTCTATCATCCCATCTTCTCCAATATTGTTTAGTCTAATTTCCCGTTATGGGTCATATTCCTTATTAGGCTCTTGTTTTGTCTTAGTATATAATGGGCCAAGTTTATCACTTGTAGGAACTTGGAGAGGTGGGAGAGTTATTAATTTCCTATTATAAGTGGATATAAGAGGAGTAGTAGTAGCAACAAGCCTTGGTGTGGAAGATGTATACAAATTATAGGTTTAGATATCACAATGGTAGGCATTGACATAGACTCATCAATAGTAGGAAAAAATGACAATATAATAAAATTAGATATTGGTGTAGAGTTTATAGTTGTAAATACCTATAGTATGGTAGGATAAATACTTGTGGGAATGCTAATGTTTTAGTTATAATATAAGGTGTGATTGGATAAGTAGGTTTCACAATAGCTAGAAGTGTTGATAGATTCATTTTTAGAGAGGGGGTAGTAGTGTTTAGTGGTATTGATATATCCTTGAAGATGTTTTCCATTATCTACCTATCAATCTTAGATAAAGTCTCTTGTATTTCTTGCACTGGAGGGATGTTTTCTTAGGCTAGAAGTATTTCTTTCTTGTTAATGTAGGTATCATCCTTAGGAGAAATAGTAGGGTCATATTTTATTCTTTATACAACCATCATAAACATTAAATATCAATGAATACTTATTGTTACTTCAGTTTCATCTTCCACATTCATAAATATGGGATCATGCCCATAAGACTTACTCTTATAGTGAATCTTTACTTTGTTTCTATATTTAAAAAAAAATTCAAAAATAAAATTTATGGGATCCAAAAATATGAGATATGATTTGATAAATACATAATGAACTCTTGCCTTGCCTACTTGATATAAGTGATCCCAATGTGTATACTATTGGTGACCAATGTTGAGGGGAAGTTTATGAATAACCTCTTGTCTAGCTACCTTTAGTTTTAGGGCCATACAGTTAGATAGTTGGAAAGTAATTTATTTCTTTACCACTTTTTATTTAACATGGTGTAATAGATTTAATGAGGCCTCATAGGTTCCCTTAATTATGATCATTGTATGGTCTGGATAGAACATAATAATCACCCATTTTAATAACTAGCTTTTTGATTTACTTATATAATCTTGACATCCTTTTACCATTAATGGCCTAATAGATTGTTGGGTAAAATTTATCGGTAATCTTCATTATTTGGCCTCTAAACTTGTAGAAATGGAAGATAATAAAATCATCACATATATTATTATTTATATATTATAAATACAGATGCCAAGGTTCCTTTTGAGGAGGGGTCATAGTGGTAGTTATGGAATATAATAGATATGACATCATATAAAAGCTACCATTATGCCTATTCTTGGCCTTGTTCATTTGAAACTTCAAATTGAAGATAATTACTTCTCCCAAGGCTATAACTTGTTTCATAATAAAAATTATGTCAATTAACAAGACCCAAATGTCTATAACATAGGTGATATCATGAAAAACATATAGTCTATTAAATAGGGTTATTGTTATTCACAATCTAGGCCTAAATATCCCAATTGGGATGCTAATGATTTGGCTTCTCAACGTGATATTTCTTGGGTATACTACCCAAATATTTAGTGTATATTTGATGTTTTTATTAGCTAACTATTTTATTATTTTCAGAATAATGGGGTTTTATTCCTAGATAAATAAATAAGTATGAGAAAAGTAAATTAATACATAATATGTAGGAATTAAGCTACTAATTTGTGTAAACATATTTGTATTTTTTTATTTTCTAAATATATTAATAAATAAGAGAAATCTAGCTTAGCTTATTCTGAATGATCCAGACTAAAACAGGGTCTGATACTAGAGTAGGACTAGGAAACTATCAAAAACTAGATCCTAAGGTTCATTTCTAGATTGGAAAAGAGCACTAAAAGTGGGAAAACCTACTATTCAATCTTATAGTCCTTTTCTACCATTATTTTCCAAGTGGTCTGAGCTTTTTGGGTTCTATTTGACAGGCTTGTATTACCTTGTTAGTGAAATATCAAAGCTTAAAAATCCTATAAAGCTTGATGTGCATCTATTTTTAATCTTCAAATCCCTATGAGATGTTTTTTCTTGAACTTTAATGGAACCTTGGAAAATATAGAGAAGGGGTTAGTGTGTAAGGATACATTGGATGCACTTCACATCTCGTGTGTGGGCATGCTTCTTGCATACCAATACTCTGTGGAGGGATCAAGCTAATGTAGTTCTCCCATTAAAGTGCTTGGGTATAATTATGTATGATAAATGTAAATATATGTTAAAATCAATGTACTTCAGATGGTTAGGGACTGATGCAAATGTTTTAATAAGTTTTAAATGATCTTGGAAGGTTGTATGTAGAGAATAGGGAAGATTGCTTGAATGTACTTGCTTGTATCCTTGCTTATCTCTTGTAAATGAGTGCTAACCCTTATAAATTGAATTTGAATGGAATTTTATGAAGTAATTAATTATCATGGTTTAAATTAATTCATGTTAAGTTGACAAAAAAAGGATAAGGATCTAAAAGAATCAGACTGTTAGGACCAATTTTGCACTTGGAAAATAGCTCCAAAATCAAGACACCCTAGGTTTTAGTGCTCCTATCCAAGTTGGGAACTATTATCTATAGGGAATGAGACTTGGGGGGGATGGATTTGGGCCTAAAATATCTTATTGGGTCTATGAGGGTTAAGTCTTAAAGGTTGTGGATGACTGGGAATCAGTGAAAGAATAGCCTAAAAGGGTTATGTAATCAAATAAGAATACCTATGGATTAGGTGTCATTATCCATGATTAAGTCATCCTATATTATATTTTATATGACTAAATTCCCCCCTCCCTTTATTCTAGTTATTCAAAAATTTGAAATACTAGGATAAAGGAAATTAAAAAGCATACCTGAACTTACTTGTAAGGGAGAAGCTCATGAAGTTGTCTGATGCTAGATGTGCATAGAGAGAGCATGTTGTGGAGTGTGAATCTATAATGAAAACATATAATTAGATTAGTTCTTTCTATATACACTTTATCCAAAATAAGAATGTACAAAATCTGAGTAAGAGGAAGAGAAAGGAATGAATACACCTCACCGAGTATATGAACTAATATAAAACCTATTGTGATGTTAGATTGTGTTGGGTGTGTGTTATACCAAAAGTAATATCATGAATGGAGCTAAGTTATCAATTCCCTAAAAGGTGGATCAAGAATGCAAAGGTAGGCCATTTGGTTTAATCATCACCAACTGAGTGAAGCTAATGAATCATGCGTGTGATAATCTATGTTTGGACTATGTGTCCAATCCCTCTAAATAGGTGGCTCGAGAATATAAAGGCTAGCCATTTGGATCCATCATTTCCCCATAAAGTGAAGCTATAAATTGATACCAATATATAATATATGTCATATGAGATGGCTCATAAATCCTATAGATGTTCTATAAATTTGACAATGTGGCATGGATAGCCTGAATGTATGCTAGAAACTAGGCCTATCTTGGCCATTTCAAAAGATGGAGGTTAGGCTTGTATGAAATCCACTCCAAAACTAATATACTAGGCTTATATGAAATCCAAATTAGGAACTTAGGTAATCAAAAAGTTAAAATTTTATGAAAGTTCAACTTGAAAGTGGTGTCAACTACTTGCAGATGGAATAAGGCATGCAACTATTGAGAATGCCTAGATAATAAACTGAACTTGGAAATAAAAGAAGACCAATCTATTGTGCACATTACCCCTAATCATTGTTGTCTAGAACATGGATTCTAATAGATAAGTTATGTCATCTACCTAATCTAAAACTAAAAGTGGGAATAATCATGTTGCACATGATAACCCCCTATATCTGGATTCTTTGAGAAAATTATATTAAATTGCTGACTCTGAGTGATCTGGATGTGTAAAAATTGTATCTAAACTAAATTTTTTCCTATTTATAGAAAACATGAGTTTTTTTTTCCTATATAAGAGCACAAAAATAAGGACACCCTTATGTTTGGCACTACTATCCATTTCTACTGTTATTTTCTAATGCTAAAACTAGTTGTTGATATGGAACTATCACTATTTTTTTGCTCTATTCTGACTGGTTTGACCTATAGATTCTAAACTGGGTGATCTGAATGCTACTATTTTGACTATTAGGATATTTTATCTCTATGAAAAAATCCCTATTTATTTCCCCCTCTTTTGAGGGTAGGAATGATGAACCTATAATGATTACCCTCAGAAGAAAGCGTGTTGCAAGTGTGCTAAGTTTTATAGATATATGATATAGTAGTGATATTTGACAAGATATTTGTAGATATTACAATGTTTGTATTGATAGATTATTAGATCAATAGGGGTATGCGTAGATAGATATAACACTATAAAATCATGTGTAAAGTATAAAAATGGAACTATAAATGTTAGATGTTAGTTGTTATTTGTTAGTTGGAGGGATAGAGCATGATGTCCATCATAGAATCCAAAAAATAAAGAGACATGCATAATGTGGATTATGACATTGCACACAATGAGAAGCAAAAAAATAATCAATAAAACAAGCAATAAAAAATAAGCCAAAAGCATACATGGATGGATAAGGGGCCATGCAAACAAGGGGCATGGGCACATGTCACTCAAACTAGAAAGCAATCATAGAAGGCACGTTCAAATGCCAAATACACATACAAGTGAAACAAGCAAAGTTGGCATAGGGGCCATAGGCACATGGATGAGTAAAATCAAAGAATATTATCAAATGTCCTAAAGTACACACATGAATAAAAGTAAAGGACATTGAAAATTTTCCTAAGGCAAATATAGGATACAAGAAAGAACTAGAATTGCAATCACACAAGCTATGCTAAGCAAGAGGAGAAAACATGTAATAACTGGAAAGGTAGAATCACATCTAACTAATCAAAGAAAATGTGAAACTATGCAAAACATGTGTAGTAAAATACTAGGTATATGATAATAAATACAAAAGTGATAGATACTAGTGAAATGTTGTTATAGTAATCTATGTAATATAGAAAGGAATGTACATCAACATGATAACTCAGAGTGTGTTGTGTAGGAATGGCATAACCTAGATGGTTTAGTCATGTAGAATATGCACCCAATGGGTAGGTATATCGATGTGTGTCTCAAATGTAGAAGAAGGAATGCCCCCACAATGGGTAGAGTGAAGCAATCAAGTAGTTGGATGTCACTGCACACACTCAAATAAGATCAAGTGAAGCATGGTAATGTAGAAAAATTGACATACGATAACATGAAATGACAAATGTAAGTCCTAGCATGATAGTAGTAATGTAAATCATGGATGATGTATACAATCAAAATATTTTTTAGAGTTTTTGACATTTTTGAATGTCTTTTGTAGTTTGAAATTTTTGTATTGTTTTTATATTTTGATATAAGTTATGTACAATCAAGCAAAAGAGATTATGTGCAATCAATGTTGAAAAAAAAATTGTGTAGAAATAACATATTATACATGGAATTTGCAAAGATGCATAATGTTTATTGGATTTTTGAGTTTCTTTCCTTCAAGTGAGACTAGATGGTACACTTTAGGGCTAAGTGTTTCAATAATTATGTAATGACCTAGTCAATTAGGCTTGAATTTTACTTTGGTTTCTTCTTTGGCATTGACATTGTAAATGTTTTCTTTGAGAACAAGATCATTAACTTTGAATTATATGATGTTCATATCAGAATGGTCTAGATATTTTGGTTGTATGCTAAATTTTTTAAGAAAGGATATGTTGCAAATGTTAAGTTTTGAATCATTATCAACTAGTACTCTTTTGACTCCCACATCATTAATTCATAATTGAATGTACAAAGTAGATGTTGTTTAATGATGTGTTGCTGGGGTAAATCCTATTTTTCAAAAGAGATGTGCTCTTCATTCCATTACATTGTATTGAGTATGGATGCAACATAGGATGGTTCAACGAAAATAGGAATTCTAGTATTACAAAGGGTTGTATATAATACATCTTTATAAGTATCTGATCATTGAAGGAGCTCAAGAACAGAAATTGAATATAGAGGGGTGCTAGCCTGAGCAATAAAGCTATGGCCCTGGGTGTAATCAACTTGCCTATATTCATAAACTTAGGTGATAGTGTGTACTACATGATCTACTATAGGCATAAATATTGTAGTAGGTGTAGGATAAGAGCTTAATGTACCAAGTTTTAAGGAAGGATGGATGGATATAATTGTTAGTATTTACTGGCATCTAGTAATGATAGGGAGATACTTAAAAATAGCTAATGATTTATATGCATTGAGGTAGAAGGCATTAATGTGGAGTGAAATGCATGTAATTTGAGTGATAATTTGTGTAAAGATATACTTATAAAGAGTATTCCATAGGCAAGATAGCAAGTAAGAGATATAAAATGTGACATTGTGCATAAATACATAGAAAATTTTGATATGCAACATAACATTTTATGTGTTGAGCATAATTAATCTGAAGACTTTTCCATGTGACAAATAGAGAGTAAATGAGAGAGAACATTATTTTGTGCATAAATTCATAAAAAGCTTTGAGTTGTAACATAATATCGCTAACATGTTAGCATGATAAACTTGAAGATTTCTCCATATAAGAGATAGAGATTATTCAAAAGGCATATTGAAATCTTGTGGCATTTTAAACCATAAATGTTGTAATATCATCCCTTAGTATGAATAATAAGCATGAAATGCAAATAATGAAGCTTTGTACTAACATATGATAAACTTCATCATTCATGTACATGATAGGGCCTATTATAGTTTCCTTATTATTTTCAAGAAATGTAATAAAAGTTTATAAATAAATGAGCATCAATTTTTCAATTTGGCTATGGATGTAAGGTGATACCTCAAAAATCAAAGGAGAAGCTAGTATATGCAACTAGGGATTTTAAATAAATTTTAAAAAATTAGGAAAAATCAAAAAATATTTCTAAAATTAGCAATATATTTTTCCTAGTGTTTGGAATGTTTTTGTATGCAAAAGGGACCTAATATGTGAAAACTATGGTTTTAAAAAAATATATGATAATTTTACAATTTATTTGTAGATTTATGATTTTTAAATATAGGAAAAACTAGGAAATTATGGAAATAAATTAGAAATAATTTACCCTAGGTTTTTTAGGGATTTTTTGTGAAAATTTAAAGTCAAGTTCACCAAAAAAATTTATTATTTTCAAAATAATTAGTTTTTATTCCTAGTTAGCTAAATAGGTTTGAGAAAAGTAAATCAGTAAATAATATAAAGTAATTAAGCTACTGATTTGTGTAAATAGATTTGTATTTTTACCTTTTTAAAATATAGTAATAAATAAGAGAAATCTAACTTAGCTTATTATGAATGATCTGGACTGAGACAGGGTCTAATACTAGAAAAGTAGAATTGGGAAACTATCAAAAACTAGATCTTGAGGTTTACTTTTGGATTGGATAGGAGCGCTGAAAGTGGGACACCCTATTATCTAGCACTGTAGTCCTTTTATAGAATTGCTGTCCAGGTGGTCTAAGCTTTATGGGTTATATTCGGTAGGCTTGTGTTACCCTGTCAGTGAAATATCAAAGCCTAGAAGCTTATGGAACTCATTGTGCATCTATTTTTAATCTTCAATGCCTTAGGATCTCTTTATGTTTGAACTAGAATGGAAACTTAAAAAAGATAGAGAAGGGGTTAGTGTGTAAAGGATACATTAGATGCACTTCACACCCCATGTGTGGGTACATTACCTACATACCAATACTTTGAGGATGGATCAAGCTAATGTAGTTCTCCTATTAAAGTGCTTGGTGAAATCATGTTTGATAAATGCAACTAGATGTGAAAATAGATGTACTTTGGATGGATAGGGACTGATTTAAAGGTTTGAATAAGATTTAAATGATTTTATAAGGCTGTATATAGAGAATAGGGAAGAGTGCTTGAGTGTACATGCTTGTATTATTGTTTATCTCTTGTAAATGAGTGTCAACCCTTCTAAATAGACTTTGAATGACCTTTTATAAGGAAATTAATGATCATGGGTTAAATTAGTTTATGTTAGGCTAACAAGAAAAAAGATAAGGATCTAAAAGAATATGATCATTAAGACCAATTTTACACTTGGATAAAAACACCAAAATTAGGACACCCTAGGTTTTATCACTCCTATCCAAGTTGGGAATTGTTGTCCATAGGGAATGAGACCTAGGGGAATGGATTTGGGCTTAAAAGAGTTACCTAGGTCTATAAGGGTTAAGTCTGGAAGGTTGTGGATGGCTGGGAATCAGTGAAAGAATAGCCTAGAAGGGTTGTGTAAGCAAGTAGGAAGACTTATGGATTAGGTGTCATTAGCCATACTTAAGTCATCCAATTTTGAATTTAATATGACTACACTAACCAAACATTGGATAAGGGCAAATTTTAGGTCATGTTGGGAGTAGGGAGTATATATAGTATTTTTCAAAAACATTCTCGATACATAGGGTATAGGATTTTAGTTTTGTGGTATGTGAAGGATGTTTCTTAAAATTTTCATAGAAATAAACAAATTGAATAGGATTTCAATGCATGGAAATACCTTAGCTTTTATGGTGGAATTATGTAAATCGACTACTTTGATCACTAGTAGGGCACCTATGTATTGCTTGATGAATGATGACAATTGGTTGTTTATACTATATGGATAAATTACATAAACCCCAAACCACATTATTGTATAGTGTTAGAACTTGTGTTCTAATGTTATTAAATGAAATATTATGTATGTGTACTTGATACTTCAATCCAAATTTAATGTAGATGGGGTTGGTTTTCTCTATGATGAAGCCATCATACCTCTATGTACTATTCATAGTAGACTATGAAATGCTAAGGATTTTCAATTGCATTATAACTTAAATAGTAATTAATTAGCTAGATCATAGACAATGTAGATTTAAAATTGATTTTGGGGTGAAATATATCATGGATTTCAACAGGCCTGAGTCTTTAATGCATTGGATCACCCCTATTTGAAAAATAATTATATAAAATGGTTTGGTCTCTTATCAAATCCCATGTTTCAAATTTTATTTTATGAAATCAAATTTCATGGGACTATTTACCACATGGTGAATTATCATTAATTTTAGTTACTTAGTCATCCTATTGAGTCATTTATTCCAACACATGTTGATTTATTATACAATTGAGGCTTTCTTCCCTTTGTTTATATTTTTTCATCTAGAGTGTGACACATCACCTATAGTATCTTATTCACTTGACATTGGATTTTGCATTTTGTACTTTGGAACTTTGGCCTCAATTTTTTGAGATGTCAACATGTGGCATGATCTTAGTTATTTATGTAGTTAGGGCATCCATAATATATTTTTACATATATGTAGGCTACAAGTCTCTTAGATGTTGCCACATGGAAAAATCATGTCAATTCATTTAGTCACAACTTTCATACTATATTTTATATGTTAGAAAGTTAAAAGTTAATGTAATGCTACCATGTGGAAGGCTAACACTCTTATGTATAGTATTTAGGATTTTAATATGTACCTTTTCTATAAATGTCATAGCTCACTAGGATTATGACGTGGATGACTCTTAGTTGTTTAGATAGTTTGAGTAATTTTTAACATTATAGATAGCTATTGGATATGGATGAGAGGGATGATGCCACATGGATGACCCTCATTTATCTTATTACCTAGATTATTTCACAAACTATGCTTATTTCTTGGGCCATGGGTAAGTAGAATCGAGACACATGGAGTGATCTTGCTTATCTAGACACCTTCCAAGTTTTGGTATTTGAATAATTACAAAGCAACTATGGATAAGGGGATGGTGTCACTTGGTAATATCTCACAATTTTAGATGTCTAAGATGGTTCAGAACTTCTATGTTAAGGCTAGTAGGAGTACACAAGATATTGACAAGTGTATTATTATCATATATTTTTGTTATTTTTTAGGATAAAGACTTGGATAAATCCATATGGGATTGAGATCAAGATAAAATGCATAATATTTTATACCTATATGTTCGTATATAGGTAATGACTTGGGTTTTTATAATGTGAAGGAGTAGACTAGATGAACATATGTGGCATGATATTTTTATCCTAGTTACTCAAAACATGAAAATTCATAGTTGCTCTTTGATTCCATAACCTTTTAGGTGTAAGACAAACATGTGGCCAAGAGTAATGCCAACTTACAAAATGAATATGACTTGAAAATGATAAAATATATTTAAATAAATTGTATTTAGCTTCATTAGTTTATAAAATTAAAACATGAATATGCTGAAAAAACATAAATAGATTTATAATAATAATTTCAATAATAATATTCATCTAGGTCCTTAGACTAAATTTCATGAGATAAAATGGATAAATCAACCAATAATATTCAATTTCTAAGGTTTTTAAATTAAAATAGACATGAATATGAATTTTTTAGCACAAAGTGGGTCCTCATTTGAAATTTGAAAATGGGGTGTGTTGGGTAAAATAGAAGGGATTACATTAATGCATATCAATTCATTTCAATCTCATCTCCTAAGGTGAGAGACATAAATAATCCCTCTATCACACTCTAATTGAGTAGTGAGAAATGTTTGCTTCAAAATGGGGTCATTAAACCTATAAAGGCCTATCTTGAACCTTGGTAAATAAGACAATCAATTTTATAACTATGATCAATCTCATGGTTTTAAGAACCAATATCAATCTATCCCAAGAAATTATTAATTAATTCCTCTAAGGTAATATACATATATCTAATATCATGGGAAAGTCACATCAACTTAACACAAAAAATAGCTCACTTGTGAGCTAATTTCCTCTTGGCCCTCATAGTAATCTAAATTCCTACACCTAGTTGGGACCTTATTTCAAGATTTTATCAACCTCATACTTCAAATATATGGGTGGATATCCAACAATCCTATCATGGGTCTCTGAGACTAGAAAAAGAAGCCAAGGGTATGTTAATTGGCCAAAGATTCCATAGTCTAAGGAAATCTTCATGTGTATTGATCTTACCTCTTCAATGAGGTGTAACACAAAATAAGTACACACATTAGTTCAATGTATAATATTTAGTATCAGATAATGATCTCTATATCTCCTAGTGTTTTAATCACACTTGGATACCATAATGTCATGCCCAAAATTGAGATATTTACAACATACAAAAACATGTATATTTTTATTTTTTGAGAAATGTGTAACACAAATTTTTCACAATTGTATTTACAATTGGATCTCCATATTCATGTAATTAACACACAAGTATCTAAAAAATACATATGATCAAACAACATGTAGGCAATGAGAATGCAGACTCACATCTACTACACAATCATGCAGGTCCCACCTATTCTAATTAGCCTATAAGCTCTCATGTAAGCATACAAATTTATAAACATGCCTAGTTTTCCCCATAACCCTAAGTTCTAAAATTTATGCAAAAATAATATTAGGTGAGTTTTAAAAACCATTGGTTCAAATGAGACATCCTAAATCATAATGGTGTTCAAGGAGACTTATGGGTGATTCCATAAAATCACATGGCTTGGTTCGCACTTAAGTTGTAAATAAATTATAATTTCATGTTGACTTTATTAGAGTAAATTACTTAAAAATATATCATTTAGTCCCCATAGGACCTAAAAAGGTGTTTAAAATGTATCGTTTAAGCCAATTGAGAATGCAACAACCCATCTCCACTATCAGATCAAAGAAACCTTTACCATCAAATCTGGTCCAAAAAAAATATACCCTAAATATCCTTAAGGAGGTAAATAAAGGATTTTAAAAAATTAATTCAAAACCTTAGAATCTTGGGAGGGAGGAGATGTTTGAAGATGACTTGTCCATAGTCATTTATCCTCTCCTTCCTTGGCCTTGGACATATATCATTACTAGATTCTCCTAGCTTGTGGTTCTTATTTATTTAATTTATTTTTTAATTATAATTTCATAAATGTATAATTTTTTCTTTTTTACAAGTACCCATATTTTTGGAATGGTTCCAAAAGGTCTCAGTCTCCCATAGCTTACAAAAATGTCTCAGGGAGCTTCAAAATCTACCACCACCATTAGTGGCCACCAACAAGGTTTGAAGTGGTAATTTTAGAAAAAAAATTTATCATTTTAATTTTTTTAAATATAGGTAAAAAAATAATAGGGGGTCTGTTTTGGGGTTAACTTGTTTCGGAGCTTCTAGGGGCCCACATAATAAAAAATGTCAAAACAACACCTTTGCTTAAGAAGGAGGTCAAATATAAAAAACTATAAATTTATAGGTCTAACAACTTATATCGTGGAAGATTAAAAAAATGGAGGGGGTCCATTTTTGGGTCATCCCACCTCTCAACCTTCAAATAACCTAAATTAGCCAAACATTTTTCATACACGGGTTGAAAAGGTTTCTAATTTGAAATAAATTTGTACAAGTTAGAACTTTACAAAACTATAATTTGAAATTTAAACCATGTTAATAAATTAAATAAATTACTTATTAATATTTTTTTGTGGTTTTACTTACCACTATTTAACCACTAAGAGGTGGGGAAGTATTCATGTGGCTTAATAGCCATGCAGTCTCCTTCCCCAAAACTATGACAATCATAAATGTTAACATCAACTACCAGGTCATAAACTCACCACAATAATTAATAACTCTTTAGAGCCCTTTCCCCATCATAGTGTATTCATGTGGGTCATTTCTAGCTAAATTTCTAGCTACCTGATCACAATTAGATGGTGCCCTTCTAAATGGCATGTTTATTGAAAAATTACCCTACACAATGCCAATGTTCAAAAAATCATATCTAGAGCTCCATTGAAAGAAAAATTAAAAAACAAGTGGATACATGATTATAAATTTCTAAAATTTTATTAAATACTCTATTGAACCATCCATTATAGTTTTTTTTATAGTTAAATTAAATGAAGTGGGGATAGATTATAAAGGAGATATAAGGAATTTTAGTATTTAAACTTTGAAAAATAATATAAATTCAATCATAGGTCCTGAAATTACACCATAAATTGTATTAATTCCTTGATTTACCTTATTTTATATAAAAATTAAAATTTGGAAAAACTAAAATGATTCAGAGTTCATAAAAAATATAAAAATGCTTCTATCCATTCTTGGCTTCACACAAATCAATGAAATTTAATTTTTTTGGAAAGAGATAAATTTCATTTTTATATAATTGTAAAAATAAAGATAAATATATTTCCAACTATAATTTACAATTTTTATTTTTAACATAGAATAATTAAAACATTACTTTTAGAATTTGATCCCTTCAATAGGAAGGGTAAGCAAGAGATGGAGACATCATGTCTTTTGCCTATTACAATTTAATTCCATTAAATAACATATTCAACTAAATAATTTCAATAACATGGATCTCAAACAAATAATATAATTTTATTACAAACTTATATACAAGAATGTTGAATAAATTGGTCTTTAAACAAAATCCACAAGTAACTGCAAGGCCAACCAAAGGAAGGGATCACCTCTAATATATTTTCCATCATCAGGCAGTTGCCCTAGGCACCCCTAATCTTAATACTCCAAAATTTGAGCATATTCACATCATGGATTAAATTTGAGAAGTTAAAAATTGATCTTGAGATGATATTTAAGGCTTATGAAGGGCCACTCACTAGACAACATGTCTAGGAGACTCATAAGTTTTTTTACATTAGAGAAGCTTCCAACCCCATACAAGAAAATAATGAAAAAAAATTAAATATAAAACACCAAATGATAACTAGGAAGCCATAACATATTTTAAACAATATAAAATCCCACTAAAGGAGAGTAATAATATGGGGATGCCTCACCCTTGTTCTACCATCTCTTGGCCATGGGAGAGCATAAGCATAGTCAACCATGCCAAATAACATGTATGAGGGTATACATATTTTGTTCTCACCAGCCACTATAACGTATTACCAACACCATAAATTCCCACCATATAAGAAGAAGAATGTGGGGATGTATCACCCTTGTTATACCATCTCTTGGCCATGGTAAAGAATAAGCATAGTCGACCATGACAAATAACATGTAGGAGGGCATAGAGATTTTGGTCCCACTAGCCATTACCAATATATACAATAGAACCACATAGGAGGGAATAGGAGCCAAGTTACACCATCCACTACCTCTACGTAAGAGTGCACAATAACCATGTAAATTCAAATAAATTTTTCGTAGCATAAATTTACCATTTTAAGTCAAGAAAAAGGCATAAAAATAGCCAAAAATTAGGGAGGGATGTTACATCTCTAAGTCTAAATGGTAATTAAAAACCACATGGTGGCCATTGGAACAACCATGGACATATATGAACATAAATAGGATAAGCCAAATGGCATTATACCTTTTCAAAACTACAATTAAAGAGAGGGATAAAGATAATTTTAACATGAATAAAATTTTAAACAATTTATGCATGGAAATATACCATGGATTGCGTCTTGGATCCTCTCAATAACACCACCTATAAGCCTTGAGAAATAAATATCCTCCTCCTTTTATAAACTCTTCCTTTTCTTTCTATTTCTCTCCTCCACTTCCAAATTTCCAAATTTTAAAATGAGAAAAAATCCTCTCAAGGAAGAATTTCCTTCCTCAAATAGGTTAAAATATCTCCTCTAAAATATGATAGAAAGGTGATATGTGTCCCTTCCCATCCCTTGGCTCAAGGTCAACAAGTCTCCCCTAGTAATAGATTCACTTTCATGCCCATGTGGGTAAGAATTACATCCCTCCTTAATGAACCCACTATCTAATGCTATTTTTTGGATCCTAAAAAGACTCTACAACATCCCTATTAGTCTAAGGACTTCAAAATCAACATATAATATCTAAAAATCCCTTTATTTCACCCTCTAAAGTTAACTCTTACATTCCATTTGATTTTTGGGTCAAAGGGGGAAACATAAGTTTGTTACAAAAACACTTAAATAATTAAATACAAAGTGAATAATATTCATAAGGTTTATAAGAAGGGACGTGAATAGTATCCAAAGGGTTGAATAGTGTTAGGAGGGTTAAGGAAGTCTATGTTTTTTACTAGGTCCAAAAATGATTCAAGGAGTTGTTTATATTATGGAAGGGTCACGTAAACATGTCACCACTCTTACAATGATGTGATCATGCCCGGTGTATTCCTAGTTCCCTTTTTAGCCTTGCCTATCACCTACATAACATTACACATGTAAAATACGCTACCCTAGATAGCTAAAAATACAAAATGTAAACAATATAATTGATCTAAATCAATAAAAAATTCAGATTATATATCTATAGCATCACATATTAATGGTGATAAACTCATGAAAATCATCTAAACATATGTATGATCAAATACATTCTTAATAATAATAGCATAAGTAGTACATAATTAATACACAACATCATGGAAAACCATAATAGCATAAGTAAAATGATATATTGATGCATAAAATAATAATTTAATAAAATATTATAGTATTCTTGCATAATAAATCAATGTCTTAGAGATAAGGAACCAATAACATATTGTGTCTCAATAATACATTAAACACGTCTCAACATGATGTGTACAACTCAAATTGTTTAAATGTAAGCACTATAAAAATAGGGGTCTCACAAGATGGATAGTTTTTGGGCTTAGATTATGAGTTAATAAAAAAATATGTTCTTGATTTGTAAATCCATAATTAATAAATATCATACAATGAAAATAAAAATAAAATTGCCGAAAATTATTTTAATTGTTTCTCTCCATACTAGTCTTTTTTTTTGTTTCCATGCATAACTTAGTTTATTTTACTTAATTATTATATTTCATATGCCTTTATCATAGGATTAAACATTTTAATGTCATTTATGATTCTAAGTAATAATCTTGTGTGATTGTACTTTAAGCTAAGAATTAAATAAACATTATTATGTATTATGTAACCATTAAAGTCATTGTAAATTCCATAAGCATTAGGGGTTGCAGACGTTGGCTACATCATATTGGTGTTAGAACACTATGGCCTGTAGGGGATACAATTAAATGGGGAAAGTAGATGTAGAATAAAATAAATTAAAATAAGAATGATTGAAGATGAAATATTTAGAAGGTTAGAGGTCTATACACTACAACATTTTGATTATTTAAAGTTTGATTTGAATTATCCTTTCACTCATACTAAATTAAATTTAAGTAAAAAAAATTGAGATCTAAATCAATTCATTAAATTAAGATTTAAATTTAGATAGGTGAATTTATTTTATCACTAAGTTGACTCTATTGTACACTTTATATAGTGACACCCTAAAGTCAACCTAGTGACGTATCTTAACATCACCTTGGTATCATTTTATTATGTCACCTAGGTGACATTAAGTTCCATCATCAAGGTGACCTCAGGGATTGTTGTTAAGGTGAATTTAATATCCATCAAACACTAAATTTATAGTTTATCACTATGTCTAACTTTAATTGTGGAATACTTGGTCTAACTTAAAGGTGATATCAATTTTGAAACTACGTCTAATTTTAAGTAAAACATTAGGTTGACTTAAAGTGTGACATTACTCCAACATTAGTTTTTTAAATTATATAAAAAAATCTAATAAATATTATTTAGGGTTTTTCACTATATTTTAATTTACTTGTGAAACACTACGTCTAACTTAAAGGTGATATTAAGTTTGACAATATGTTTATCTTTAAACCCAATTCTAGGTTGACTGAAAGTGCAATTTTAGTCTAACATTAATTTTTTAAATTATATAAAAAATGTAGTTTGTTGTTAATTAAAATTATTAAATAAAATTAATTATAAAATAATATTATCATATAATTTATTATTATTATCATCATTATTATTATTATTATTATTATTATATGTATAATTATAAAATTTTAATGTTAATTTTAATTGTGACACTACAAGTATTTTTGATTTAAATGACTATATGTAAAAAATAATAATAGTAAACATATAATAATAATTGAAATAAAAAAATAAAGTAACATAATAATAAATTAAAATTAATAATAATATATATTCATAATTTAATCAAATTGCCAATGATGATTGACCTTAAAAAACATTAGGGTCAACTTCATCATCCTACCACTCACTTACATTAGCCCAACCATCAACACTCCAACCATTAACACCCTTAGTGTCAAAAAACCCACCACTAGAAATGGGTTGGAACCCACAAATTTATTGAATTAGTAGAACCCCAAATAGTATTCATCATCCCATCTATAAATATAAGTGTTTTACATTTAAATATAGGTCAATTCGGTACTACTTATATATAGAATGCAAAAAAATAACTATTAAGAATATCATAAAATAAAATCATAATAAACATATATGGGTAAATGCAAGAAGTTGGAGGGTCAAACATAGAAAATTTTCAACCAAAATGTGATTTACAAAAAAACATGTATGATATTTTTTAATTTTGGCTCGATAATCACTAAACCTCTAAGGCTTGTATGTGTTATTACTTTTATATAAGTTTAAAGGTTTGTGTAGAGACTAAAATATGGTATTTGAAACTTGGAAATGTCAATATTGGCCTACACTTATCCTACATGACTTGTGCATCTTTAAACAACTCTCACTCACCATTTTTGCACACTTACATGCTATTAATGAGCTTGATTCCTTATAAATTTCTATTAGTCACTTACAAAAACCTTTAAATCTATGTTAAATAAGTTAATTATCCTACTTAGATATTTCCATAACATCATAGTTGCATTCATATCTCCTAGATAGTTATTTTACCCTAATTTGGTTTAATGTGATGAAATTAATCTAATTAATATATAACTTTGTAAGGTAATTTAGATAATAAGATATGGCATTCAAACATACATATGAATGTATAATATTGATATTGATTCTTCTTATTTAACAAGTGGCATGTCATAAGTATTGAAAATACTAAAGATATGGATATACTTAGAATTTTTGGTTGATTGTCTCACTATGACTATAAATTTTAAGTAAATTAAGGGATAGATAGGTGTGTGGTTCATTTAGTTATATAACTAATTCATTTTCTACAGTGGATTGGTTATGTGGGATTTTGTCAGTATCATAGGTCAATATTGAATTTTTGGTGGTTATTGACTTGCATGGAAGTAGGGCACATTGATTGTACATTCAATTGTGATTTTTTTCTTGCTCTATGTTTATGATCTAGAACCATGTTGATGCAAAAAAATCTATAAATCAACTTTCTTTGCCTTAAAAACCTATATATGAATCTAAAGGATAGAAACATGTGAAACTATTAAAAGTATAATCAGTTTATTTGACCCTAATCACCCCTATATAATGATTGACCACTTCCTATGTATTCAATACTATGAGGGAAGTCAATCCACATATAGTTCTATAAAATAGTGTCATTATGAAATTATGTTCCTTTATATATGTATGCAGCTAATTATTGTCTTTGCTACTTAACAATGCTTGATTTGGATCAAATTTGGTGTGCTAAAAACATGGATTGTGATTTCTCTTAGTGATAGGTTTGTAATTTTTGAATAATAGGGAAATTTATCTTAGTGTGAAACAATGTATATATGGATACTATATTAGTGCCAAGTATTTTTAGAATTAGACCTTGATGTTTTTACTTGTAGATCTAATTAAATAATTTATCACAACATTGGCATGCTAGGCTAATGGGCCAACCCTAATTATTGGTTTGATTTTAATAAAAATTCATTGTTTGGAATGGGTCGGTATCGACCATATCAAGTTATCATTAAATTGAAATAGTGGTCAACTTTAGTGGAAGTGACCTATGTGTAGGCAGATTGAACTAAGAGTCTAGAGATGTTTGTACAAGATATTTAATAGGTTTTAAATAAATGGTGATTTTTATATATGTGTATATCAACATAATGGAAGGGTTGACTCATAATATATCAAGAATGTGTGACATAATGAAGGATCTAGACCTATATTGAGTGCTCAAGTCATGCATGGTAAATACCAAAGAATAAAATTGTATTATGTAAAAATGACCCCATTCTATCCTAATAAGGAAATTATTTTACAAAAATTATAATAATGTATGATTCATATACATATGTCAGATAGTATGTATGTGTATCTAAATTATGCCATAAAAATGGGCCATATCCACATAAAATATAGACCATATAGATATATAAAATGGGCCATATAGGTATATAGACTGAGCCATACAAGCTTACAATGTGGAACTTTAAAGTGAAAAAAGTTGTCCATATCATAATGTGAAAAAAAAATTGTGCCTAAAATTACCCCTAGCATAAAAACTAACTCTCCTACTACTTAGTGCCTCCAAATAAATTATGTCTCATTATCATAAATGTAGAATATAATGTGTTATAATTCACATTATGGGGAGATAATATCCTCCTCACTTGTGAAGGATCAAATTTTTGTGACACAACCTTATAAAATAGTTGTGTCTGGATAACATAAAAATTAAAAAATAATGCATTAAATTATATATGGAAAATGATAGAGTTACCAAGAACAAATTTTGAAACAAGGTGAATCTAGACTCATCGCATGCCACCTAAAGAGGTATAAATAAATACATGGCCTTGAATATATAAGTGATGGTGAGTCCTATTGAGCATAGATATAGGGTTATATATATGTGCATACAACTATAAATATGACATATAGTATCATTACTTGAAGTAAATAAAGATAATTTTACTATGTGTTCTCACTAATCTCTATATTTGAATCAGGTGGTGTGAGGGAGATATTGGATAGTTAGACACAAATGCAACATCAATCAAAGGTTTATATGATCCAAGTGGAGTAACCATAGCATCTCTAATCATATATAAAATCAACAAACAAAATAGGTCAATTCTGAATCAATTAAAAGTAAACCTATTTTAAGATAAATTTAAATTATTCCTTCTACATGAAGAGAGATATACAAATAAAAAGGAGTTTTAATGCTAATTTTAGTGTTATCATCAAATTATTTTAGTTTAAATTAGGAAATAATAATGTTCATCATCATCTATACAAATAAATGAGGAAATATAAAAATTAAATAACCTATTTAAGATAAATTAAAATTATTCCTTATACATAAAGAGATGGATAGAAAGAAAAAGAGTGATAATGAGAGAAATTGAGAGAGAGGGAGAGGGAGAGAAAGAGAGAGTGAGAGGGGAAAGAGAGATAATTAAATTTTCTCTCTCTTTCTCTCCCTCTCTCTTCCTATATATCTATCTCTTGCAAGAGGAGGGGAAGGCCAAGAAAGGGAGAGGGAGAGAAAGAGTGAGAGAGGGGAAGAGAGATAATTCAATGTTCTCTCTTTCTCTCCCTATCTCTTCCTATGTCTCTATCTCTCACAAGAGGAGGGGAAGGCTAAGAAAGTAAACATACTAAAACTATGGATTATACAAAATATTAAAACAATATATCAACTTGAGAATTTACTTTTTAAACCTAAGTGAAGGGTACCTCAATGCTAATCAAAGCTTGAACAATAGAATCCAAAATAGGCAAATTAATTGAAATATCAGTTATAATTTATACAAATAATAAGATTGAAAGAAACTAAATATTAATTAATTAAGCACATTAAAAGATAAACTTAATATTAATTTACATGCACATAAAGAAAATATAATTAATTACCTATGTGGATACATGTGGTAGATTAGGTAAGTCTTACATATCTATCTATGTGTTTTCATGAGGTGGTTAAATAATTTAAGATGACATATATTTGTGTAATAGTTTCTTGAGGTGCTTAGGTAGATATATATGGAATATACTATTGTGTACTAATGTCTAGAGGTGTTGAATGAATTTTAGATGGCATATATTATTGCATACTATTATCCTATACAGATGTGTGAATAGTCTCTAGGGGTGTGCATATTATATTTTCAGATGTGAATAATATATGTCTATTCTAAAGAGGTAGTCTAGTACAATTCCTCCCATATGATTTTAAATGATGTATAACTACTGTAAAATGCCTATTAACTATGCCACCACATGAAGCACTAATAGTAGGAGGGACATTGGTGAATGAGTCACCACTTTTAGCCTATGTAAAAGTCCTCAATGTATGCAACCCATGGTCAATCATAACCTATGTGACACTAGAAATTTCCTCAATGTGTCCATATTTTTATTATGATCAAATATTTTATGGATAGAATTATGTGTCATTGTTCTTGTATTTCTCTATTGGCAGTTTGGTCTTGCTTGGTAATAAGTCTATTAAATGAGGACCCACCTCACTGTACTTTGGGATGCCCTCATGTCAAAATAATTTGGGATTTCCTACAAAAAAAACTCATAATGAATATTTATGAAAAAATAGAATTTAACCTAGTTTTTATTGCATGGAGGCTCATCAAACACCATCCACCACCTATCCCAAAAGTTTATTTTAATATTTACCTTAATACATAATTCAATGTTAATGTTGGTATGGTGGTTATGGGAATATGAAAAAAAATGACATAATTCTTATTTTTTTTAATATTTTTATTTTTAATATCCTCATATAAAAATTTATCATAATAATATTACCTCAATACCTCTCTTTGATGTAGCATTGCATCAAGTTAGGAAGTGAGATTTCCATCTTCGTTATAAACAACCTCTTTTTTATTAGTAAGTGAATTTCATTCACTATGTTTTTAAGAGTCATGCAAAATATTAATGATAATTTAAAACTAATTCCACTTTGAACTATATTATGGATAAAATCATGCTTCTTATTTTGTTAAGTCTAAATGTTATGGGTTTTCATCAAGGTTTTATTGGAGGATTTCTTCAAGTAATTGGTCCATCAAATCAAGAATCTAAAATTTAAAGAATAAACATTTATATTAGGTAGTCGAAGGCTTTCTCAAGATAAATTTAATTTTAATTTAAATACTGACTTACCTTATGATAATTATAAAAAATGTATCACAAAAAATTCATTACAAACCTTACGCATGTCCTGAGGAAAAAAAAACATAATTGGGACCATGGTGCAAGTGTGGAATATTTTTGGGGGCTGTTTGGAGATGAATAAAACACACTCCCTCCTTTTTCTTCTCCTTAACAGTGATAAATTTTTTTTTGGTGAAATGAAAACATATGTTTTTATGAATATATAAAGGGCATACACCCTTTTTCACAAAGAGCATATGTCATTTTTCATAAAGTGTGTATGTCATTTTGGGTTTGTAATATACCCATGGGTATTATTTTTAAAAGGGTGCATGGACTTTGTGAAAAATGAATATTTTTCTTATAAATGGCACATTTTTTGTTCCCCAACTCTGTGCATCCACCCTAGGGTAAAAGGATTAAATTTATTTGAGTGTGTACAACACACTTTATCTTTGGTATGAATCTCCAATTATGCATGTCACTTAATAGCAAAACCTACAATCACATGTAGTCAATGCCCATGTAGACACTAGAATTATGCACCATGGCTGAGTTTAGTATGCTAAAATATTGAAATAGGCTAAGTTTGGTATCTTAAAATCCTGAAATAAGGTTAAGTCTTAACTATGGTATAACCGTCCAAAATCTATAATTTTCATCGTAACTCCTAGAGGTCTGAAACCCCTCTCAAACATCCTAAAAGTATTGACATAAAATATAACTTAAAGTATAATAAATTAAATGTCCATATATAAATATAAACTTGTACTTTATTTTATAAGAAATTAAATGTTAATTTTATGTATATACTATCTATTTCAACTATGGAAATTACTAATTACCATGGTAATTATCTTAACCACATGTAATCCTAAAATATCTAAATAAAATCCTTTTTAACCAAGTAAATAACATCCTTAACAAACTTATTCTTGTCCAAAACCCATGTAAAAAATTTATCTCACTATTTGGCTTGTTTGTTTCATGGTTAAAATTAGTCAAATCTCACCTAAGCCTTAAAATGTGAATCAACAACGATCTACTCATGATCGACACCGATTCTCCAGATCGATGTCGATCCATAAATACCTATGCATTACTCTTTGAAAAAGGATGTGATTTTGTCTGGATAAATGCTAATGAAATTCCTATTACTTATGTTGTTGATGTTGTGTGGAATTTGCATTGTAATTAAAGACCTTTTTAGCCTTCAAGAAGCTTAGAATTTAGAATATCCATCTCAACCCCATGGAGGAATGGTAGCACATTAAGGTAAGGTTGTTTTACTATTATAGAATTCATGCTTTCTATCATTTATTCTTGTTTAAACTTTATATATCACCTTAAATTAACTTAATCATATCCTTTAGTTTTCTATTTATGACCTAGCATAGTCTTAATAGATTCATCACCATTTCATCTAAATCGACACTTATTCATACAGAATCATTACCGATTGGGTTCTGTGTTTTTATTATTTTGTTTTAGAACCTAAGATAGTTTTAACAACATGAATTAATCTTAATAAAAGAATCTATATCTATTTATCTTAATCATTTGAATCTATTTATATCATTTATCTTATCAAGTTATCTTTTATATGATTTGAATCTTTTAAAATTTCATTTTGTAATCTCTTTTATCTTTCATATATATCATTTAATCTTTATCAGTTTTATCCACTTAATTACATAAATAATGGACTAGCATACATATAATAAAGTGTACCACTTCTTGGAACTGATCTTTGATTAGGAAGTCACCCATCTCTTTATTAATCTATTTTTTTTTAAGTATTTACATGTGTGAAAGTTAGCCTTCCCAACCAAAAAGGAGATCTCACTATCATTGGATTCAAGCAATGTGCAAACATCTTCTAATTCACAAGTAACATCATAAACCTTGTTATTTCAAGTTTTTAGTAAATCATATTTTATTTTAAAAAGAAAATGAAAAACTACTTACATATTTTGGCATGCCTGGTGGGACTATGAGGTCCCACTCTTCTTGTTAAAATTCATTTCTGAATTTGTTTATCTCTCTCCCTTTCTTTTGTGTGTTTTATTTATTCAAAGAAAATCAAAATTATATTTTTCCTTTTTAAAGGTTAAATAATCTGCATCCATTTTTCCTACTTAGTTTACTCATATAGAATAATCTAGGTAGTAAATTTATCATAGTTGTCACCTTTATCACATTGACCAAATAACATTCACAACAAACTCATCAAAACATATGACATAATGGAATCGATAAGGATTTCATCACCTTGTTGTAACCTTATTCTTGATGATCCCACTTGGATTTCACTACTGAGGGGAGAACCAAATTAGTTCTATGGTTGAGTATAAACTTTGGTCTATCGGTATATTTTAGCTAATCACCTAACACCCTTATGCTATGATGTGTGAAGTGAGGGGGTAGGCCCCAAAATCAATCCAAGTATTGGTACCAATACAAAAATCCTAGAGTTCCAAAACAAAACCTAAGAACATCCTTAGATTTCCACTTCTTAGGACCTTTGTTAACCTTTTATTTTCTTTTATCACATATTAAAGTTAAAAATTTAAAACTTTTTAGGTATGTCTTTAGCGTGTGTGTCTTTTACTTTACACTAAGTGAGATAAATCAAACAAACATTATTCTTATTTGTTTTATGTTTTGTGCATTTATTTTTATTGGCATTCATCTTCCTCAATGGAATATTCACCAAGTCCCCCTACATCTCCCAAATCCATCAGAGATAGTCATCCATAGTTCTATCCATAAGGTGGTCTTGGGTTTGCTACCATTTTAGATAGAAACCCAATAGCCCTTAACCTATATCTTACATCACGAACAAGACATATCCCTATTTATCCCCTTCTTGAATATGATCTATTTAGACATATCCCACCCCTAGAAGGATCTGATAGACATTTAGTGGCTATTGTTTCAACCATGGGCCCTCAAACACCACCACCACTAACTAGTCCTCATGTAAAAAGTAACATGAACATAATACCACCATTAGCAACTAGTAGCACTCTTTTTTCCACCACTAATGTTTAAACAAGATAATCACTTCCAACAACATCTAATCGTTCCATAATTACCATTCAAAACCATAAATCTATTACTTCACAACCTATGTCACATATACCACCAACAACCCCTTTACAAAACCTAGCATTTTCCATACCTACAACATTACCACCAATCTAGACACATGTGGCCACTAGTCCTCAACATCTAATACCTCCACTAAAATCCTCTCGAATACCTCCTTAATATCAAAATGTATCATCTTTCAATTCATCCTATTAGCAATCCATACCCTATCAATATCATCCCTATGTTACCTCAACTCCATGAATCAACACCAAGACCATTGTTTACCACCTATCTCAATCACTTCCCATGTCAGTACCTCCTCAGCAACATATTTTATATAATTACACCACTCTTAATATCCTAAGTGGTCTTCCCCCACATGATCCTCAATTGGACATCCTTCACATCCTTATGGATAGAATATCCCATCTACAAGCATCCACCATAGTAAATATAGGTATACCCTCTTATGAATAAAATCTTAATGAACCTATAAACCCAATAGTCCCCATTAAACCATATTCTACATAATGGAAATTTCTTGAATTTACCAAAATTTAAAATAGGAAAGATCCCTAGAAACACCTTAGGGTATTCAGGCATATGTGTTTCTTCATATCCCACAATGATGCCCTCCTCTTAATAAATTTTCCAATATCATTAGTTGGATGAACTTTAGATTGGTATAGTTCCATTCCCCAATACTCTATGTTTTCCTTTAGTCAATTAGCTCAGATTTTCCTAGAGTATTTTTTGATTAACATCACAAGGAAAATAACTATCACTGACTTATATGTTATCTAATAATTTGAAGATGAATTTGTTGTCAACTTTATTTCTTGATGGAATAACATTATCAATTAATTATCCTTTTCTCTTCCTCAACTAGAACTTATTGAATTATTTTCTAGGTCCTACACTAGGCATATCTCATCTACACTCTAAAGCTAATCCTTTAAAACTTCTGATGAAGCCTTTTTTATGGCTCAAAAACTAGAAATTAAAGCCTTTGAGTAAGGTGAAGTTTGATTATGAAACCAAAATGATAAATTAGAACCCTTTAAATTCAATAACCCCAAGCCAAAGGGAACTACCAATATTATCATAGTTTTAAATGTTGCCCCTCTATCAATACCCAACTATTCTAGTCATTCCTCTTCCCAGACACAACCTCAAAGATCACCCATGTGATTTCCCCTAGAAAGTACACACCTTTAGGGGAATCTTATGCTTCCATCCTTGATAAGCTTTTGAAGGCCTCTGTCATAGAGATTCCTCTAATTGTGTATATTGATGATTAGTATCCTAAACAAATTTGGTTTAAGGAAAATTCATTTTGAAAATATCATCATGTAATAGGTCATAATTTTAATAGATGTCACTACTTCAAAAGTCTAGTCTAAAATCTTATCAATATAGGGGAAATTCAATTAGATAACCTCAATATTCCCCCAAATCATTATTTATAAATCTCTAGATATCCATTTCCCAATCATCCCTCCTCATATAACTCCATACAAACACACACTAAATATCCCCAATGACAAGGAACTCACATGATCAATACTATCAAATACCAACTTCTACCACAAGAAGTTATTGTGTCTCTAGACTCATCCCTTGAAATACTAGACCTCCCTATAGGAGATACCTTGGAGAAAAAACAATTCAAGCTGATTGAAACCATCCCCATCACCCATTCTATCCCCATTAATCTTGTTACATGGGATCCCCCAAAGGAGGAATGTTCTAAAGATATTCAGAACTCCACTCCAAAAATAGAAGATAAAAAGGTAAACCCAAATAAATGCCTTGGTATCCTAAAAGAAGAAGTTATCTAATACCCACCAATTAAATTAGAGCTCCCATCGTCATCCAAAGTTAAAAACATTAAATCAAGTTACAAAAATATCACTAACACATCTAATAGCATAAAAAATGGAAAATCAATAATGCTTCTAATCCAAAGTAAGCCATCTATTTTAGGACTTCACCCTTATGCCAAACGGTCTATCACGATCATTAAGTTACCCTTTAAAAGGCCTATCCAAAATTTTCCTCCTCTCTTACCAATACCAAAACCTTGGATCAAATCCTCCACCTCTAGAAAATGAAATATTTCACTTAAAGACACAAAAAAACACCTCTTGATAAGCCTATCTAGATGATAAATGCCAAATCCAAATCAGGTCAAAAGTTGGTACCCCAAAAGGATGATATGTCACAACCAAACCCATTATGAGGGTAATACACTACTATTATTAACCAAATATTTTAAACTTCCCTCATTTATTTACCACCCCTCAAGCCTTTCAATCCCCACACTAAAAAACTTCCCTAGTATAGGGAAGACAAGGTGTGCACCTATCATAGGACTCCAGGCCATGATATTGAAAATTATAATGCATTAAAGCCATAGTTCACAATATTTTTAAGGATAATAACCTATTAAATGAGGAAATTTACCTTGATCCCATATTTGAACAAGAAACATATCTCACTCCTTCTATCTCGTCACAAGAGGTATCAAAGCAAACCCAACATCGCTTGCCCACCTCGATAGGTAAACCCTTCCTATAAATAAACACCATAGATATAGTTACCCTATTACAAACATAAGATCCTAAAGCTCATAATCCAACCAAGGCTAACACAACTATCATGGGTGCTCATTCTTATACATTACATGGAAGCCTAAAATATACATATGAAGGCCACATCCACACTATCCCAACAAACCCACATCATTTTGAGCAACTTTCACTAGGGGAATAATGCTTATCAACACTTGATATCCCTCCAACTCCTCAATTATATGGTCATCATCCTTAATAACATTCTTATCATCCCACCTTTAGAGATGCCACGTACCTTAATTTCTTCTAACCTTTATACCCATTTAATGTATGGTGGATAGATCAATCATCCTCATAAATTAGTATGTCATAAGTATGAGAAAAGAGTAATCAAGGAGAATTTTCTCCTAATTGACTTGGATCATATGGATTTGGGGTATACCATTTAGCATCCCCTAAATGCAAACTAGAAATGAGTCTCTCAGTGCTTTAAATCTATGCTCTATTTATTGTTAATGGTTTTGGTTATCCATAAATCAACTCAATCTTATCATTACTTATATCTACATAGCTCACACATATAGCCTATAATGATATAAAATTATGTGGTCATCTGATAGCAATTTATTCAAGACCTTAAATGTGATCACCTTAGCTCTACTCATATCATTTTTCTATTAGATATGTTTTACCTATATGTAGGGCATAGCCCAAAATCATTATTTCCCATAATAGGGATCACAATATCACCTTACGTCATAGCTTTATCTTCAAGAATGTGACTTAGGCCAACTCAAATTCAATCCATGTTTTCCTTAATTTTAAAATTGGTAATATGGGATTAAAAATTAAGCAATGGGCAAAATCATAGACTGTTCCCTTGAAGGATAGCTATTCATAAAAGCATAGACTGTTCCTTTGAAGGACAACTTTTCATATATATATATATACCACTTCCTTGAAGGATGGCTATCCAAAATCAAAAAGCAATAAATCTTCTTGCATTAATCATCTTTCCTATCTTATCAAGACTTATCAAGCAAGCATGCCCATCAAAATATAAAATCAAAAGTCAAATAATATCCCATAAAATATTCTCGCATTGATTAGATTTCCAAAATTTAGTAGTCTTTCCACATTGATCAGTATGTGTAAAAATTAAACATGGGTTGACCCTAATTGGTCCTATTATCATTAGTACACCAAGACTTAGCCTCTGACCTAAGGAGATAACACAATCCTAAATCCATATCTGCCCATCTTTATATCATTTATGATTTTCAAAAATCTTAGGCTTGGTTAATTAACAACCACCAAAGCATTTATTAACATTAGATAGAGTTTTTAGAGTTCATAAAAGATCTCATGCCTCACCATAATCCCAACAAACTAAGGAGTTGAAGTCCACCTCGGTTACTCTTTTTCTCATATATTATATAGCAAATCCATAATCACCATCCATCCATCTAATGTAAACCATCACAATTCATTAGACTTGATTGATATTTAGATAATAAGTAAATGATGTTTGGATCATACTATTTATAGCCATAACAATGATTAATGTTGATCCATGTGATCGAACTCGATCCCTTATTTTGCATTTACTTGCATGCTTCATAGAAAATAGTCTTGTCCCCAAGCCAAGCAGATTACAAGCATTAAAATTATGATATTTTACCCATAACACATTAGTTTAGTGCAGGATGACCCCCTATTGGTCCCATAACCTATCTTGGCTCACCCTATATTAGGAACAAATCCCTAATGGATCTTAAAAGAGTGTGTTTTACCTTGAGACAATATGTATATAGGCGGTTCCCTGACTCTTAGCATAGTGGATTCTTTGGTTAGACCTCCCTATCATTTTTTTCTTATTAGCCTTTATTTAAACCCACTTGTTCATGATGGTGGTAATCTATTTAGCCTTGGGGCATTTCTGTATGTAATATCCCTATCTTTGTAAGTGTAAACTAGTTTCTTGTTTGAGAACTTGTGTCATTTACATTCATTTTTAGCCCTTAAACCCTCATCCTTCATCATTTAAAACCCATCACCACCTCATTATCCCACACAAGCTCTCAGTTTGAGGGGGAATACCTCCTCACATATATTGGGCATCATAACTCTATTAGTTTTTGTCTCATAGCTAGTTGCTACACACCACTCAAAAAAAGGGAAAATGTAGACACTAGAATTATGCACCATGGCTAAGTCTGGTATCCTAAAATCTTGAAATAAGGTTAAGTCTAAAATATGGTATAACCTTCCAAAATCTATAATTTTCATCGTAACTCCTAGAGGTCTAAAACCCCTCTCAAACATAATGAAAGTATATTCATAAAATATAACTTAAATTATAATAAAGTAAATGTTTATTTTATGTATATACTACCTATTTTACCTATGGTAATTATTAATTACCATGGTAATTATCTTAACCACACATAATCCTAAAATATCTATATAAAATGATTTTTAACCAAGTAAATAACATCCTTAACAAACTTAATCCCATACAAAACTTGTGTAAACAATTTAGTTCACTATTTGGCTTGCTTGTTTCACAATTAAAAGTAGTCAAATCTCACCTAAGCCTAAAAAAGGTGAATTGACATTGATCCATCTATGATCAGTGCCAATTCTCTGAATCAGTGTCGATCCATAAATACCTATGCATTACTCTTTGCAAAGGATGTGATTTTGGCTAGAGAAATGTTGATGAAAGTCCTACTGCTTATGCTTTTGATGTTGTGTGGAAGTTACATTGTAAGCAAAGACCTTGTTAGCCTTAAAGAAGATTAAAATTTATAATATCCATCTCAACCCCATGGAGGAATGGTAGTGTATTAAGGTAAGGTTATTTTACTATTACATGCTTCATGCTTTCTATGATTTATTCTTGTTTAAACTCTATCTATCACCTTAAATTTCCTTAATCATATCCTTTAGCTTTATATTTATGACCCAACATAGTCTTAAAATAATTATTGCCATTTCATCTGAATCAACACTAATTCATATAGAATCATCATTGATTAGGCTCTATATTTTTATTATTTTATTTCAAAACCCAATTTGGTTTTAACAACATGAATTAATCTTAATCAAAGAATCTATATCTATTTATCTTAATCATTTTCATATATTTATATCATTTATATTATAAGATTATCTTTCATATGATTTACATCTTTTAAATATCATTTTGCAATCTCTTTTATCTTTCATATATATCTTGTAATATTTATCAGTTTTATCCAGTTAATTTCATAAATAGTGGACTGACATCCATCTAAGGAAGTGTACCACTTCTTTGAATAGATATTTGATCAAGAAGTCCACCCATATCTTTATTAATTTATTTTTGTCAAGTATTTACATGTGTGCAAGTTAGCCTTCCCAGCCAAAAAGGAGCTCTCACTATCATTGGATTTGAGTGGTGCGCAAACATATTCCAATCCATAGGTAACATCATAAGCCCTATTATTTTAAGTTCTTAGTAAATTATTTTATTTTAAAAATAAAATGAAAAACTAAAAAAACAACCCATAAAATGACTATTTTAAATCTAAAACTAAATTTTCATAAATTTGAATGAAAAAGGGTTAAGAGTACATATGTGTGTTGGTGGAAAACATGTTTCCCTTACACATTTTTTGAGATGATGTTTCCTTGTTGAAGCATTATCAAAACTTTTGATTATTTACTGAATAATATGGATAATTATGGTTATTTCCCCAAATGTGTGTAGATAAGTAAGATCTTGGGTTGGGGATATGTGTTTCCAAACCATCATGAATGTGGGGAAAAGTAAACAATGTAATAACATGTTAGGAATATAGAACATGGAATAATATTAATGAATTAAAGATGGAAATAAAATGCAAAAAACACAACACAATAGAGACATAAAATTAACATGGTTCACCCAATATGGGCTATGTCCATATAGAAATAGCCAATCCTTTTTATTATCCAATATAATAAATGAAGGGAAAAACTTGCAATACAACCACTACAATATCCTCTTCACACACATACAGTGTCTTACCATAATTACAATGCCCTCATATCAAATGAGGTTTAGTTATAAGGTAAAAATGCATAAAAATAGTTTCTACCATTATATCTGCAACCTAATATTGAACAAATTCAAAACTATTATGAAATTACAATATTTTATAGTGCATTTTTAACAAAATTTTGCTTCAAGGGTCCTATCCCCAAACCCATACCAAGGGAGGCTCCAAAATAGGTTTTCCCCCTAGACCCCCATGGTGACCATAGTTGGGGGGGGGGGGGGGCGGGTGGGGGGGTTGGGTTATTACTCCCCCCATACCCCCTATCAGGAACTGGACATGAAAATAAGATCAGGCTCCACCATCTAATAATCTCTCACTTAGAGACTGATTGTTGCAACTCCACTGCTACAAATCTTTCTTGGACTTTTATTTGAACTTTGAACCTAGCTTATTTCTCATCTTTTTTTTAATCCTTAAAGACCTATTAAAGCTGGAAAACTCTCTATCTTCTCCTTTGTGATTGATTTTTTTAACATATCTACAAGATTCTGACTTGTATGGATCTTTTCCAACTTTAGTTGACCATCCTCCAAAATTGAACAAATGAAGTGATCCCTGAGTTGTATATGTTTGGTTCTTGAGTGGAATGCTAAGTCATTTTCTAAATGAATTGCATTCTAGCTATCACTATAAAACTTGAAATCTTCTTGCTTATGCCTCAACTCTTCTATGAACCGTTGCATCCATATCATCTCCTTGTTAGCTTCTATAGATGTAACATACTCTACCTCTGTAATTCACAAAGCAACTATCTTCTATAATTTTTAAATCCAACTAACTGTTGTGTCACCAACAGTGAATACATACCTATGGTGCTCCTCTTGCCATCTAAATCTACATCTATGTCTACATCAGCTTATCCTTGTAAGGTAACATCTAAACCTTGATATCATAACTATCTATTAGTAGTCCCTCTGAAATACATGAGAATATACTTGATTGTATCCCAGTGATCCTTTCTTGGATTATTCATAAACCTATTGAAAGCTCCCACTGTATGAAAAATATCTAGTATCGTACATACCATATCATACATTAAAGTTCCAATTGCTAAATCATATGGAACTTTAGACATGTAATTGATTTCTTCTTACATTTTAGGACACTGTTCCTTGCTTAATTTGAAGTTCCCTCCCAAAGGTGTACTTATAGGTTTTTCTTCTTGTATATTGAACCTAACTAACACCTTCTTGATGTACTCTTATTGATATAATGTCAATTTTCTATTTTTATTGTCTTTTGTTATTCTCATACCAAGGATTTGCTTTGCAGCACCCAAATCCTTCATTGCAAAAGAATTTGTTAATTTTATTTTGAGATCATTTATATCCTACATGTTAGACCCTAAAATAAGCATGACATCTACATACAATAACAAGATAATATAGATTCCATTGTCTAATATCTTAAAATAGACACAATGGTCAAATGACATTTCCTATAACCTTGTTCAATCATAAACACATCAAATTTCAAATACCACTACCTTGGAGCTTGATTTAGACCATACAAACACTTTTCAACTTGCACACCATTTTCTCCTTACCTTTTACTTCATATCCCTATGGCTTCTCCATATATATTTCCTCCTCTAAATTACCATGAAGGAAAGCACTCTTCACATCTAACTGTTCAAGGTGCAAATATTCTACTGCTACCAAACTTAAAATAGTTCTTATGGAATTCATTTTTATAATTGGAGAAAATATTTTATCAAAATCAATACCTTTATTTTGTGCAAACCCCCTTACAACAAGTTTGGCCTTGTACCTCTTTTTTCCTTCATATTCTTCTTTTAGCCTATAAACCCATTTAATTTTTCCTCCATATTCTTCTTTTAGCATATAAACCCATTTATTTTGTAATGCTCTTTTACCTATAGGCAACTAAACCAAATCCCAAGCTTAGTTATGTAACAAGGAGTCCATCTCCTCTTTCATGCCTTGCTCCCACTTCTTTCTAGTTTCTACTTGCATTGCTTCTTCATAACTTTTTGGCTCACCACCATAAATCAATAATAAATAATAAGTGAAGGAGAGTATCATTCAAGGAGTCTACTTAGTCTGGTAGATCTTCTAAATACACTTCCAGGAGTTTGAGGTACTTGTTGTTGTATTTGTTAAACATTCTAATTTTTTGGCACTTTTGGAATTTCATTTCTTATGATTCCATCAAGTACTGCATATTCTATATTTGGCTTTTCTTGTTTCTTTCCTTACAATTGATCTTTGTACATGACCTTTTCATTAAAGATCACATCTCTACTCCTAATGATTTTGTAATTTTCAAAATCCCATAAACGGTAACCAAAATCATTAACTCCATATCCAATAAAAGTACATTTATTGGATTTTGCTTCAAGTTTGGTTCTATTTTATTTATCAATATGGACAAATCCTTCACAACTAAAAGTCTTTAAGAAGGAATAATCTACCTTTTTACCTATCCATGCTTCTTCTAGAATTCCACCATCTAATGGACTTGAAGGCCCTCTGTTTATTAAGTAAACACTAATATACATAACATCTACCCAAAACTATAAGGGTAACCCTACATGTAATCTCATTCTCCTTACATGCTCCATGATTGTCCTTTTTATCCTTTTTGACACACCATTTTATTATGGTGTTCTTGGAACTATCTTCTCTCTATGAATCCCATGTGATAAACAATAATTATCAAATTCTTTACTACAATATTCACCTCCATTATCTAATCTGACACACTTCAACTTATTTTATATTTCATTCTCAACCAAAGCTTTCCATTTTTTAAAAGCATCAAAAACATCATATTTTTTTAGATGAAATAAACCCAATTTTTTCTAGTTGCATCATGAATAAAAGTAACATAATAATAATAGCCACCAAGGGATGATACCTGAGCTAGTCCCCATACATCTGTATGCACAATCTCTAACTTTTCATCCTTCTTTGTCTTCCCAACTCTAAAAACTGTGACTCTCTTTTATTTCTTATACACATAATGCTCATAGAATTCCAAATCCACCTTCTTCAAATTTGGCAACAAATTCTTTGAGTGGATAAGTTGTATCCCCTTCTCACTCATGTGCCCAAGTCTATGATGCCATAATTTTGTATCCACTTCTGTAGAAGCTAAAACCATAAAATATTCAACATTACTATTAGATAAATATAATGTACCTACCTTCTCTCCTTTTTCTATACCAATGATCCTTTAGTGACTTTCCATTATTTTTTTGGAAATGTAATTGTGCAGCCCTCACTTCCCAACTACCCTACTAAAATTAGATTTCTTCTCAACTCCAGAATATGCCTTACCTATTTTAGAAACCATTTGTTTCCATTTTATAATTTTATCTATATCTTACCCTTTCTTAAAATTTAATAGGGTTCACCATCACCCAAATAAACCTATCCAAAATCACCTTGAGTATAATCTTGAAAATATTTCTTATAAGGTGTAGCATGAAACAAAGCCCCTGAATGTAACACCCAAGAATCATTAATATTATATAAATAAAGGATTAAAGAATATTGTAACACATCACATACTACATTTAATTATTTATTTTTATCTTGTTGTCCATCTCCTTATTTTCCTTTTCAAAACCAATAATCTTTCTTTAGGTGTCATTTCTTCCCCCAAATCTAGCACACCAACATTCCTCTAGATTTGGATATGCCATTCTTAGACTTACCATGATTCCCTGGGCCCTTTCCTCTATTATTTTATCTTCCCCTATTCTCTATAGTCAAATCATTACCTGATGTCTCACCTGTGCTTTTCTATCGCATTTTCTCACTAAGAATAACACCCATAACATCATCAAACTTTAAAGTGTTTGAGCCAAAAATAGAATTACTCACAGCCATGACCAAGCCTTTCCAAATTTTTGGCAATGAGCATAGAATCAAAAGATCCATAACATCATCATCAAAATTTAATCCTACAAATATTAACTAATTTGTGACCATGTTAAATTCATTTAAATGATCAATAATAGACCCACCTTCTAACATTTCCAGATTAAATAAATGCTTCATAACAAACACCTTGTTGGAGGCTAAAGTTTTTTCATACAATCTATTTAATGCCTTTATCACATCTATTATTGTATTTTTTTTAAAATATTGAAGGCCACCAATGCTGCCAGGTACAACCATATTGGTCCTAGTGCCTTTTTGTTAAGAACCTCCCAATCTTCATCCTTCATAGTTGCCAACTTCTTTGCTATTCTACCCAATGGTAGGAAAAGATCCTTCTGATATAGATAGTCCTCCATTTGCATCTTCTATAGCTGGTATTTTTGGTCATTGAACTTTTTGACTTTAAACTTTCCTTCTTCTACCATTGCTACCACTCAAACTAGGAACCCTCTTTTCTTGTGAGTTTATATACCAAATAAACCTTTAGTTCATATATCAGTTATTAGTAATACATAACATAAAGCAATATTAATGAATTAAATATCAAAATAAAATGTAAAAATTACAACATAATAGAGACACAAATTTAATGTGATTCACCCAATATGGGCTATGTCCATATAGAAATAGCCAATCCTTATTATTTAGTCTAAAAAATGAAGGGAAAAACTTGCAATACAACCACTACAATATCATCTTCACACACATAAAACATGCTACAATAATTATAATGCCCTCATATCAAAGGAGGGTTACTTCTAGGGAAAAAATGTACTAACATAATTTCTAGCATTAGATATACAACCTAATAGTGAATGATCTAGAATTACTATGAAATTATAATATTTTATAGTGCATTTTTAATGAAATTTTATTTCAAGGGTTCTACCCCCAAACCCCTAATAAGGAGGGATCAAAAATAGGTTGCCACCCTCCCCTGGACCCCCAAGGTGATCATAGTTGGGGGTGTTACCCCCCCACACCCCCTTGTCAGGAACCAGGCATTAAAATAAGATCAGGGTCCACCATCCAACATAACCCAAATAAATACGCATAAAAATGAGAGAAAAATCAGCCCAAATTCACTTGAAGAAATAACTACACAAGGTAAATGAGATAACCATTAGGATAAGTTTTCTCAAAATAAATCAAACATTCTAGATGTCTTATAGATTTAATTTTAATATTTCACTCAAATTCATTCAAGTTCACTTGTAAAAACATAATGCATGATAAAAAGGTAATGATCAATGTTCAGACCCCCATCATGAATGCAAGTTTGATTGGGTAATTTCATGAAATATAAAATAGAATGCATGATCAAAAGAGAATGAATAATTTTCATGCCGTCATCAAAACTATAGCTTTGATAATTATGAAGTGTAATTACAACCATTTTCCAATTAATTATAAAATTCATTGTTCTGTATGTGCACGAACTTGTATGATGCCCCATGAATATGAAAATATGTATATATGTGCATGAAAAAGTATCATACCCCCTAAATAATTGGAAACTAATATATAATATTTTACATATTTATGTTTAATCTAAGAACCTGTATCTTAAATGTATGTGTAAATGGGAGCATGTTATTATTTTTCCTATAAACTATATATACATCCAAGTGTGTATGAACCTATACTAAAATATGTGTAAATTGAGTGCATATGCCCTAATAATTTATATCAATATGCCAAAATCTATCATGTAACTAAGACATTTGACATTTGAATAATTCTTAATCTCTAAAATCTGTAAAATTTTTACTATGATCTAATTTAATACTCAAGGAGGCTTATGTATTTATGACAAGCCCACTATAATGCCCCTGTTTTGAGATGAGGGATGTATCATGTAAGTCACTCAAATAAAAATAAGAGTTAACTATACCATCTCATGTAAAAAGATAACATAATTTTATAGCATTTGATCATGTGGATAATATGCTATTATATGAATGTAAATATCGATCAAAGCATGCATGTCACATATGGAATATAAAGCATTCAAGTGTCATGTCTAGATAATTATATCAATGAAGCACACAATATTAGGATTAATAAATATGATTAAATAATAATAATTCATGATATAAATTAAGAAACCACTCAATGTTAAAAATCACATCAAGATCAAGTGTTATTATCACACATAAGGCTAAGCGATGGATACATGGATATAATATGTCACAACAAAACAACATAAAAGGCCACATGAAAGGGGACATGGAAAATGTCAAAAATATTGGACATCAATGATGTCACATGAATAAAGGCCAAGAACCACATATAATTGTCAAGCATGAAGTATCTTATCATTTTAAAGATTAATAGCATCAATAGACCATAGAATAGATAAACTAGTTTACATCCTCCATATGTATCAATGCCATGTTGTATTATAATGGAATATCTTGTATCACTATGTAATATATGAGTAATTAACATGGCATGTGTAATAAATATATGTATATCAACATGGTAAAAATTTCATATAAATATATAACTTGTAATGGTGAAACATAAGGAATAAGATAACACCATTATCAACATGGCCACTAGGTAGGGGGAAACCAATATTTGTATGTCCATGTGTAACATGTATGTCTTATATAGTAATAATATACCCTAAAATTCATGTTTTTATGCAGATATTATGCTATATTATAAAAACATGATAAATAAAATATTTATAAAGTATAATCTTGAAATCAATGTCATGTTTGGTACCTAATTTTGGATTTTTTAATATTTTAATGTTTCTAGTATTTTATGATTGTTTTATTTTTTTGGTATATTTGGAATATTTTAAATTTGGAAAAACTAACCAATGATACACATAATGGGAGGATCATGGGGATCTCATGTATCATATAGTAGGGGTTCCATAACTTGGATGGGAAGTATTAACAATGGGTAAATTAGATCTGATAAGGATTCATGTAGTGTATTAAATTTTTCATGATCACTACTCATATAAATTGGTGTGAAATGGGAAATTATATATGGTTGAGGATTATATGGTGTATTATATAAATGTCTTATTGTCTATGCTCATTATGGAACATGTTTAACTACCCATGGTCCTAACTGAGTATGTATTTTAGGATATGTTGACCTATGTTAGCCGTAAGTAGCCATCTAGTGTGATACATTATGAATAGGTGACTTGTGATTGGGGCCAATTATGTTCCTCTAAACTGGTTGTATAGATATATCATGTATATGTGTGACAACTGACTCTATTTAGTGATATTGAATACATGAATCAACCATATTTGTATAATGATCTTGGATATGTGTATCCACATGTCTAAATAATGATATTGAATAGGTGTATCAACCACTCTAAATAATGTTATTGAATAGGTGTATCAACCACTCTAAATAATGTTATTGAATATGTGTATCAAAAAATCATAATGGTGGTGGGGGTGGAGGAAGATATATAATTTACTTTAGGGGATACTAATATGATACAAATAAAACTATAACTACTCAGGTTTAGTTTATGTACTTTAAGATTTGATGTATTTTGGATGGTATTGCTCACAATATTTACATCTAAGGGTTTCTTAAAAAAATGTCAAATATCCCTTTCTTATGTAGAACCATAAATGTTTTGTCTAATAAAGTTGAGACTACATGTAGAGGTAATATTATGGGTCCCCAAGTATTATGTTTCTATTTTTATAATTCCTTAACTACTTTAATGTATATTGTAAATCTTGTCACGTGTACCCAAGGTAATGGAGATGTGTCATAGTGAAAATGTTATCACTTGAACCATTGTCAATCATGACACTGTGTGTGTGTGTGTGTGTGTGTGTGTGTGTGTGTTGTTCATATATAAATATGAATTTTCATCAAATATATCCCTATAATCAAATGTGATCATAGTATTTTTTAGTGAGGTATCAGCTAGTGTTCTAATAATATCATTTGTAAGATGATCATACATTACAAGTGGGGGATGCATGTGGTATGCACAATGTGATTATGAAGTATCCTTAGAATCTATTGGGTCATGTTTAGGAAAATTATCACTAAATATATTATAATTTTGGTTTTCATTGTACTATGGTCAAGATTCCTCTATATGGGTGCTCTAGTTGATAATATTTCCATCTATAATATTTTGTATCTTATGTTTGAATTTGAAACATTTGTTAAAAAAATATCCCACAATATTATAATATTATGAAAAATGCATTGACATCATATTTCCTTAGTTTAGGTCTAGTTAGAATGATATTTTGTTAATGAAGTAGTGTGACAAGGTTACCCTAGAGTAACTTATTTAATAGTACATGAGGAGGTGATGGTAATCTTGAAAATTTCCTCTTTGGTGGAGATGTTAATTATAACTGGTTTATAGGTTATGGAATTACATTGAATATAGTATTTTATTCATTATTGTTACCATTTGGTTTGACCTTATAAATTGGTTTGATTTGAAGATTAATTGTTGAAATAGCCTTATTAATTCACGTATACTTAAGTTTTTTCAAAGAAATTAGCTTGACTTCTTTGCCCCTCACTATATGGCATAATTCATTGAATGATATGAATCTCTTGAAAACAATAGACTCATGTAGCATTGCTAGTACACCTTGTTCTAATATATATTATAATTAATTATTAACCATAAAATTGGTCATCTTGACTAATATAGTATTATACCAAATCATGTAGTCAATGATTAGTTCATTAGATCTTTGCTTTAGTTTAGCAATTTTTGCATAGGATAAATTATCATCAATGTTGATGAAAAATATGATAAGAATATGTAAGCCAAGGGGTTAAATGATATAACATATTGGAGAGGAAGATAATTGAACCATCTCAATATAAAATAATTTAATATTCTTGAAAATAACTTTGTCAAAATTTTATCATGGTATGCATAGTCCAAACATGTTGCATGGAAATATCTAAGGTGTTGCTCAGTATTAACTTTACCTTCATATAATGGGAGTTTTAAATATACAAAAAAAAAATTATAAATGGTATGTTACTATCTCAAAGAATAATTGGTAATGGATCAAACCCTTTGAATCCATGGAATGACTAGATCTTGATGCACCTTAATCTAATTGAAAAATAATGGTATGTAGATCTATAACAACTTGCTCAAGGGAACATACATTAGGAAATGTTAGAAATTTAATGTACATATCCATGATTGGAGGAGGAAAGGTTTCCTACATAATAATATGTATCATAGTATATTGAATGGCTGATGTTTCCCCAAAAATTTTGGGTGGATGTCATATAGGTCATTGAAGGTGTAGATGTAGGGATAGTTATTGTATTAATATATGATGTATAATTACTAGATCAAAAAATATGTGTTAACGATGGTAAAGGGATATTGTCGAGTTATTTGGGATATGTAAATAATAGCTTTATGTGCAGTATTATATGCTAATATTAATTTTAAAACTCTACTCATGTCTTTAAGACATGTATGGAGTCATTGAAAATTTGATAAGAATTTAACTTGGTCAGGATCTACTCTATAAATATCATTGGTATCAATTCTATCTTAACTCTCATAATCATCTTGATATTTATGTTCAATTTTATCATCTTGATTATCATGTTTGATTAGAGGCATGTCAACATAATCACTTTTTTGCACATATTCATGAATAAATTAGATCATGAAAATAAGAAAAAACATTCATTATATCCATTTAATAAATAATAATAAGAATATGATTATGATCTATATTAGTCCCATTTAATCTAGAACTACATCTTAGAGGCACAATGGAAATAACATTTTTGGTTGGCACAAGATGGAATTGTGTAAGTATGAAAAAGGTTAGGGAAATTTTTTAAAAATATTTATTATATTTTGTATGGGGAAAATCAGAAATCAAATTTGAAACCCTAAGAATTTTTTTTATAAAACCCCAGAAAGATGAAACCCCATAGGGATTTTCATTATTTAATGTGTATTGGTTCACTAATATGTTTTACCCTAATTTGGATTAATGTGATGAAATTAATATAATTTTTATATAACTCTATAATTTAATTTAGATATTAATATATGGTATTCAAACATACATTTGAATGTATAAGAGTGATATTGATTCCTCTTATTTGACAAGTGGCATGTGATAAATATAATAAATAATAAATAGATGAAGATAATTATACCTATTATTTTAATTTATAATTATGATTATATTCTATAAGTGAAAATTAGGGATAAGCATGCATGTGGTTCGTTCGGTTCTAGACATGATTCCTCTTATTTGACAAGTGGCATGTGATAAATATAAAAAATAATAAATAGATGAAGATAATTATACGTATTATTTTAATTTATAATTATGATTATATTCTATAAGTGAAAATTAGGGATAAGCATGCATGTGGTTCATTCGGTTCTAGACATGAATCACTATCTATTTTTGGAGGATCATGTGAATATCTCTAGTAAATAATAACCTACTAGTTGGTACTAACCTAAAGATAACTGCGGAATAATGAATATACTATATTTTATTTATCTATCAAGAAGTTAGCCTCATTTTCCTTGAAATACTATATGTGTTTAAGAGGGATAGAAAGCTACAAAAATGGGGGGAAATGTAATGGGGTGAGCTAACCAAAATCACCCCCATATAATGATTCATCATTTACTATGTAATGGATATTTTGAGGAGGTAATTAAAGCCACATGTAGCTCTCCCACCTAATATGATTATGAAATTATTATCTTTTGCTATCTATATACAACTAATGAATGGCCTTGATACTTGAAAATGCTTGCTTTGGATAATATTTGGTATGCTTCAAAATTGGCTTGTGACTGATCCTAATAATAGTTTTGAAATTTGGAAATAATAGCATAGATTTTAATAGTGTGAAATAGTGTATGAATGTATACTAAATTAGTGATAGGTCCATTTTGATTGAGACATTGATTATATATATGAATACATTTTAATAATTTGCCATGCCACTGACATGCTAGGATAATTTGCCATGCCACTGATATGCTATGATTTTATAAAATATATATTACTTAGAATGTGTTAGTATCAACTAGATTAGGTCATTATCAACTAGCTATATAGATTAGGTATAGTAGAACCAACATATGTATAGGTGGACTGAGTAGAAAATCTAGAGATGTTTATGTAGGATATTTAGTAGGTTTGAAATAGATAGTGAGGTTATTATAGGTGTATATCGGTAGAATAAAAGGGTTGGATCATAAAATGACATGAAATTATGAGAGAATGGTGGATTTTGACCTTGTTCTATTTATCAATTCATACATGGTAAATGTTTGTCAATATTATCATTTTTAAGTACCAATAACCATATTTTTACATCTACAATGATAACATCATACTCAGAAAATAAGACCAACATTAATTTCCTAAGGCTAATGTTACCATCCCTATCCTAGAGATGGCCATTTTTCAAAATAAAATCATTTTCATAGGTTGGCCCATTCACATAGCATGTTAGTGGCATGGTAAAAAACCCAATTAAGTGTGTATAATACAAATCAAGGTTAAACATATTGATCATATGTAATTATCAAGTACCTATCAAGTATATTATTTCACATTGATAAAATCTTCCCTATTATTCCTAAATTCTAAATAAACCAATAGGAATAATTATCATCAAAGTTTGAAATGCACCAAGCCAAGTTAAGTTCCAACATTTTCAAGATCAAATCCATATTTATAGGTGCATCAATGTAGTGAAAGATCATTATTTCACATTCTAAATAAGGTGTAAAACTACTAAAAAACGTTCAATCATCAATGGGATTGATTGGGGTCAGCTCAACCCAATCACACTTCCTCACTTTGTATAAGTTTTCATTCAGCTCAAGTGGACATATGGTTTAAAGAAAAATTAATTTGATTTATAAAAAATTTCACACTTTCAAGGTCAAATATTACATGTAAAATTACATATAAATTTAGTTCACCACATTAAATGATCAAAGAGGATTAGAGTATTCCAAGATGGTAATGTTATTCTCATGTCACCTACATCTAATGAACCTACCCCTTGATTGATGTTAATTAAATTACATGCATGAATGATTAGTTATATATAAGGATGAATTATAGGCCCTATTATAGTCTATTATTTATATCAAAACATAATCATTTTCAAGAAATTAAATAGTAAAAATAAGTATCTTGATATTCCTAGTACTTTCAAAATATAAAAAATTTAATTATCAAGTCACTCTAGTTTTTACATTCATATTTATGATTGATTTCCATTTATTAAAATATTAGTTAATTTCAAAAGTGTAGCCTATTATGATTCACACTAATCCAAAAATAGGGTAAACATATTGGTTAACCCATATATTTATTAAACATTTCAAAACTATGGTTGTGTTTAACACTTTAATGAAATAAGGATAAAGAGAGTAGCCTAATAGACTAAGGAGTAAGATACTCTAAAAACATGGCAACTAAATACTTCAAATTCATAATATATTATTATATAATTTTGAATTATGGAAATTATGATAAATATAGAAACCAAAACATGAAATAGTAATTTGAGTAATTAAACACAAAGAAAATATAATACTTAGCTTGTTTATTGATGCATCAATAAATATAGGAAATACAAGTGCACAAACATTCAATATGGTGCTCATCTGTGATTTGTGTATACACAATATTTTTAAACTTTAAAAGTTACCAATGTTTTCTCTCTTATAGGAACCCATCAAGTTTCAATATCTTTGATTCCACACCTTAAAGGGTAAACCAATAAAGGGGTTGGTGGAAATTTTGGTGCTTCATAGGATTGTTAGCCCCTATACCATTACCTATAACCACTACAAGATACTCTTATCCAATTACATAAGTAATAAAAATCCACTAATACATGCACCTAATAAATTAACTACCAAAAATAGCCCCTACCTAATAAAACACCCTCTTTTATCACCTTTTCTACTACGTCGACCTGATCAACCTTATTGGGAATTCAACATACATTATATAACATTATCGGCCTAATCCAACATAGTTCAAGGCATAATAGCTCTATTTCCTTCTAAGAAAAGTTGACTTAGCTGAACTTGTTAGCTAAATTAATGGGAGGGTTGAGGGTCAATCCTTAGCTATAAATACACCTTCAAATTCATTTCTAAAGATAGGATCATTCAATTTCACACCATTACAGCGCATAAATCTGCTTATACTATCAATAAGAAGTTCTATTACTTAGGTTTTGCCTTGAAGAAGTAGTACTTGTCATGTGAAGGTCTTAAATGCATAGGAAAAGTCTTGTAGCCTAGATCTGATCTATCCTTTTGATACTTACAAGCCACAATGACCTCTCGTAATGGCCAAGTGAGAGATTGAGGCATGATGAGTTCAATTAAACAAGATAATTATACTCTTATCCCTTCATGTTTTGATAAGTAGGTGGTGTATAATTAATGGATTGAATTGTATCTCTCCTTGATTAGATTATTTCTATGTTATCTTAAATAGAAATTTCTTGATTATACGTTGTCTTCCCCATTTTTTCCAAAATATTTGGTGAGCACTAGATTAGATTGCATATTCATTTACTATATTAGCTTGATTACTTTTATTACAATCATAAGACCTAGATAGGGTTATAACATAATGGCATTCGACTAGAGGCCTTGGAAACATTTATTTTTTCACAGTGTGATAAGAGACCCCTTAGTGTAGGTTTAGTGGATCCATTATTGGTCATGACCTGATAGAAAAAAGTATTTATAAGTGTATTTTTAGTTTATTACCTTCTCTGATCTTGGATATTACTAAGTAGGATAAGTTATAAATGTGTCTTATTTTTCTTGCATATGTTCTGGTGAACCCATTATGGATCCAACCTTTCCAATTTTTAATTTTCATTTACAGTCAACTATATTGATCATGTTGATCCAATTTTTTATTTTGTGCATAGGTTTTCAATTAGGTCAAGCCTGGTGACCTAGTTCTATTTTTTATATGCATGTTTTCAACTAGGTTAAGCCAGTTGACCTAGTTATATTTTTTGTGCATAGGTTTTCAACCATGTTGAACCTATCGACCTAGTTTTGTATTCTATATATAGGATTAAAAAAATACATGGATGACCCAACCAAACAATGATTTAGATTTCTTAGGAAAAATTAATAACTTGACCTAATCGATCTTGTTCTATCTTTTAGGTTCACTCTGACCAACCTAGTAATTCAATATAGTCAATTATCTAAATTTTTCATTTATGTTTCTCAGTAAAATAAATAAATAATTTAAATTTATATACTATTTTTTTATTTTTTTTAAAATTATATACACAATCAACTAAATTAAGGTGGTTAACCTAGTTTGTTTTGGATTTTTCCATAATTAAACAAGATCAAGTTGGTCAACCTAGTGTGTTCTAGCCTTTTTTCAAACTATTAATTTTCTTCCCAGAATTCAACTAGATCAACCTAGATGACTCCATAGACTTGGCCAACCTAGTCGAATTTCATATTATTATTTTTATTCCAAAAAATCAACTAGATCAACTTGGTAAACTCTATAGTATGTTGCTCACATAATTCAATAGGTGGCAAACCTAGTTAAATAAATTCATAACTTGTTGAGAAGTGTTGTCATTGATGTCAAGGTTAATGTCATTGATGTCAAAGTGCATATGGTGAAGATGCATGGTGAGTGGTCTTTTAGGTATGTGCTTTTGTGCTTGATATGACAAGGAAGACATGTGATAAGAGAGAATTTGAAGGCAACCTAATGTTTCTTCTATTGAGAGAGAATTTGAAGGCAACCTAAAGTCTCTTTTGTTGGTTGATTTCAAGGTTTAGGTCAGCTTGAATTTGTCAGTGTTATCAAGTGAGCATTGAATCATGGTTATGATGATCTAGGTAAGCATGAGGACATGAGATAATGTTTATTAGAAATCTATTTTTATAGTGGTGTGAGAGTGTTGTTTGAAGAGTGTCATTTTTTTTGAAATCTTTGAGGTAAGCATGTTTGAGTACTAGTTTTTTAGTACAAAGTGTCTTGAGAATCCTAGTCTAGACCCTATGAGAAGGTATGCATAGTGAAGTTTGGTGAAGTAAGTAATCACAAGCTTGTGAAAGGTTATTTATCATTGTGTGATAATTTAAGTAATGTATAGGTACTAAGTTTCAAATGCTTGAGAAGCCTAGACATAACACTAGTCATGACATATAAAGTCCTTATGAGAAGGTATGAGTATGGTGACTTTGTAAGATGAATGCATAGAGGCATGATAAGTTATATGGGGTTGATTTAACATGTATTTTAGTCATTGGATCACTCATAAGAGTATCAAGGTGAGCCTACATGGGTAGGATCTTCAGACCAAGTCTGTATCTAGACCACTTTCAGACCCTACCTGGCCTAGTGAGGTATCATGATCTATTATCAAGGCATATGAAGGATATATGATAGTGTTTAAACATTTATGATATTTATTTAGTATGTTAAATGAATAAAAAGTACATGGAAAGAGGCATGAGGGTTATTTTTAAGGTCTCATGTGATTTACAGGTTAAGGTCTAAGCAATCAAAGACAGAGAGTGTCGCCTAATGAGAGTTCATGATCAGATTTTAGAGTGTTTAAGCTTACATAATAATTTTTAGAGGTTAGTTATGTTTTTCAAAATGTTTGCATGCATTTTTAGGTCATAGTTTGAAAGATAAGGCATGAAAATGTGTTCTAAGCTCTCTCTGTTGGAAATATTGTCATTGATGTCAAAGGTCTAGCATTATTGGTGATAAAGACCCCATTGCATTTAATGATGTTTGTAATAGTTATATCTTAGCTAATGTGTGTTAATATTTATTTAATATTAACGAATATATTTTTGGTTGCATATAAGTCAAAAGAAGGGCCCATGGAGAAGTCAAAGAGTCACAGGGTAAAGACAAAAGAAGAGTGGGATGCATTTTCCCATGAAGAGTCATCTTGAGGAATTCAAAGAGTCACCAAATGAAGAAAAAAGAGGAAGGGCAAAATTTCTCATGAAGGGACACTTTGAGGAATACGAAAAGTCACCAAGATAAAGACAAGAAAAAATGACATTTTCGCTTATGAAGGGTCACCACATGACTTTTCAAAGGCAAGGATACGAAGGGTCATGCAATTTTGGCACCATTTTCCATGAGGATTGAAGGGTCACAAAGGGTGAAGGCCAAAGTTCATTTGGAAAGCTATAAATAAAGGCTTTAGAATCCATTTCTAACATGTGTGAGATAGAGTATGATTTATATTTTTTATATCTAACTTAGAAGAGAATAGGAGAGAGAGGAAAGAGATATTGTAATGAACTATCATTTATTGAGATAGAAACATTGAGAGATAGTAATGAACAAAGGGGTTGGTGCTCCTATGGGTTAGTGCTTATGAATAGTTGTTGTGTTGGTTCTCAGCAAAGGGGTTGTTGCTATTGTGGGTTGGTACTCATGAATAGTTGTTGTGTTGGTGCTTAGCAAAGGGGTTGGTGCTCCTGTGGGTTGGTGATCATGAATTATTGTTATTTTTATGCTCAGTATAGAGGTTGGTGCTCCTATGGGTTGGTGCTCATGAATTTTTGTTGTGTTGGTGCTCAGCAAAGATGTTAGTGCTCTTGTGGGTTGGTGTTCATGAATTGTTGTTGTGTTAGTGCTTAGTAAAGGGGTTGGTGCTCCTATGGGTTGGTGCTCATGAATAGTTTCTATGTTGGTACTCAGCAAAGGGGTTCATGCTCCTAAAATTTGGTTCCTGTGAATATTTTAGTTTTATTTGGTGCTCATTCATATACTTGATATTGTTCTTTGTGGTTTTTCCCACATTGGGTTTCCATGTTAAATCTGTTGTCTCTCTCTATCTTATGTGGTATTTATCATTTTAGTTTTATTACATATCTTGAATTTATGTTAAAGTGTAATTTGATTAAGGGAAATTTCATAAGATTTATGATATACTGATTCACCCCCCTCTCAGTATATCCCGTGTTTAATACTCTCAAGTGCATAGAATGAAGGGTTCTCAACCCGAGAAGGATTTTATTGTGCTCATCAGCTTGTCAAACCCTTTGCATGGGAACCTAAGATATTTATCATATATTTATAAGGTTACTATATCAAAATTATATGCATTATTTTTTGTATTGAGTGGCTATGCTTAATGAAGAATCATTAACAGTGGAAGTGTGTTTAACCCCTCTTAGAACCCTAATAGTGACCTAATGTTGAAGATATCATTCAAAAGTGATTAGGATGATTTTTAATGATAATTTAAGTGTTTGGATATTGTATTTAACTCTCCAAAGTACCTTGATGTGGTGGTGGTTACAGAGGAGAGAGAAAATGTGAAGATTAGGCTTGTTTCTAAAGAAGTTGGTGTAGTTATAAAGTGTTGTATTGGAAAAATTTTGAAAATTGATGAAGGTTTAAGATTGAGACTCATATTTGATGTCCTTGTTTGTTTATGGATAGGTTATATCCCTCAAGTGTGCTAAACTGGTCATCCAAGTTAGCTAGTTGCTAATAGGCCTAATGATGGAAATGGCAAAAAACCTAGGCAATAGTGAGAAGATGATTAGGATTGTGTTATCATGATAGAGTGATAAAACCAAGGGCATGGATATTTTTTTTTGTACTAGTATTTCATATTAATTCTTGGTATACATCTTGAAATTTAGGTACAATGGTGAAAATGATGAAGCCAAAATGGCTTGTTTAGCTCAATGAGGTCTGTGTACACTGAGGTTATAATATTGGTCTACAAGACCAATTTTTGTAATTTGACCATATGACATTTATATATAATAATGGTTTAATGATCTCATAGGATAATATTATTTCATAATAAGTCTTTGAAAGTGGTCATATAGGTTTTTAAGTTCAATGTCATCATGACTGTGCTTTAAGGTAAAATGGCAGTTCTAGGTAAGCAAGTTACAGTGATGAGTTTAAAATTTTATGCCCTGATTTAAAGTATATAATTTACATGGTGTTTTTTTTGTGAATTTTATTTCATATCCATGATTTTTATAAGGTTTAATAGTTAGTGAAATTGTTTGAAATGTTGAAACCAAAATGGCTTGTCTAGTTCTGGTTTGACTATGTGTAGTGAGGTCAAAAGATTGTACTACAAAAGCAATATTTGACATTAGAACTTGTAATTTTTGTAATTAAGAGTGGTATATAGTTTTAAAATTATATTTATAAATTATAATTATTCATGATAATTGTTCTTTCATGTGTTGAATATAAAGTTGTTCACGACTAGGTTTTGGCAGTTTTGAGTGGGCTATTTATAGAGAAGTGTTTGAGTCCCTTTTCCCTGAGTTGTGAAGTATAAAGAAAATGGTGATTTTATTAATTTATTTTATTTTATTTTCATGTGATTTATTTTCATGTTTATGTGATTAAATTGTGTACATGCTTTATTTTTGTTTTGCAGACTTTTTGTAGGTTCATAGGCCTAATTGTGAATAGCGCTAAAAGGAGTGTTCATGAACAGGTTGGTACTAAAAAGTTTCATGGACCTTAGAAGATGTTTATTGAGTTTAATTTAATAAATTTGTGAAATTATATTATTTTTAAATTAATTAATATTGTTTCAATAATAACATAAGGCAATGTGTATTAATGAAGGCCTAATTGAATTAGGTCTCCTTAAGGTCTAAAAGAAGCTTTGGTATCTTAAGTTATGGATGATCTATTGTAATGATTGATACATGTATGAATTTTTTTATAATTTATGTCAATCCAAGTATACAAGTGTGTATGGCTGACCAAGAGGGATAGGATCAAGAGGCTTGAATAAATACAAGGTAGTTTTAAACATATTTGAGAAAGTATGAGAGTATATGAATGAAATAGCACATTGTGAGTAGAAGGAGGTTGTTTAGACAATAATAGGAGAGTAAAGGATATGTAATTAATATTTTAAATTTATTTTACATATGAATATTAATGTCATAGGAGCTAATCAATCTTGGACAAACTTAATTGAGAGAAGAGGCCTAGAAGGCAGTTTGAGAGGGATAAGAGTGTGAAGAGATGAAGAGGTGTTCATCATTAGTTGGTTGAGAAATAAGGTGTTATAAAGGTGATAAAATTAATCAAGTGGATGAGTTGGTGTTGATTCATTTATGGGGTTGTTTCCTCCTTTCAAGTGGGTGCTTTCTAGAGCCTAGTCAAGTAGGTGTTTGGCTAAGTTGGGGTTGGTGCTCCATGTGAAGTTGGTGCTTCACTAAACTTGTTTTTTGTATTATAAGATTGTATTCCATTTTCAAATATATATTGGTTTTATTCCCCTTGAGGGTTTCCCACATATATTATGTGTTCTTATGTTTCAAGATTATGTGGATGATTGTTTATGCTTACTAGATCTATATATTTACTTGAATGATTAATGATTACTTAAAGTGAAATTAAAGGAAAGATTTTGAATATTGACTCAACCCCAACTCTCAATAATTTTTATTCCAACATTTGGTATTAGATTAGGTCATTTGATATAGACCTAACAGCATAAAGGACATCTTAGAATGAAGGATGGCTAGTCAACAAGCTTAAGGTGGTTTCTCTACCAGTAAAGCTCAGTTATTCAATGGGACTAATTATGCCTTTTGGAGTATCATAATGAGGACATATATAATGTCAAAAGAACATGACATATTACAGTCAGTTGTGGACATATACACTCTACCTCATATACCACCAACTAATGCAGTAATCAAGAAGGAAAGTGAGATCAGTTCTAAGGTAATGAATGTCATTCTATGTGGCCTATCAAAGGTAGAGTTTGTCAAGGTAATGCACTCACCTTGGCCTATCTATGAAAGAGAAACCAAGGTGAAGATGGATAAATTTTAGACTCATAGAAGGTAGTTTGAAATTCTGATTATGAAGGAATATGAGAGCATTGCATCATACATGTTAAGGGTTTATGAAGTGGTCAATGTCATTAGAGGATTAGGAGAAGAAGTGAAATATTCTATAGTTGTTCAAAATGTGTTGAGATCACTAACTCCTAATTTTGATTCTAAGGTGTCTACATTAGAAGAGATGCAAGATTTAGACAAGTTAGAGATGGATGGGTTTTATGTCATCTTGATTGTCTATGAGATGATAACAAAAATAGGAAGACCTCCCAAGAAGGAAGAAACATTCAAAGATAATAAGTGATAAAAATCCAATAAGGTCAAGGATGATGTATGTTTAGATGTTGATGATGATGAACTAATAGCCACATTTTCTAGGAAATTGAGGTTTGTATATGGTAAGTACAAGGATAAGTTGCCTTTCAAATATTTCAACTATGGTAATATTGGTCACTTTGCATCTAAGTATCCTAAAAAGTATAAGAATGAGCATGATGAAGAACATGATGCACATCATGGAGATGATAAGAAGGTCTATAATCTTGATAAAAATAAAAAATATTTTAGGAATTATGAAGGTAGGAAAGGGTCTTTCAATAACAAGAGAATTTTCTATACCAAAGAATATATAAACCCATCTGATGTAAGTGACAAAATCACATCTTATAGTGATGATGATAGTAATAAACATGAACATGACAATAATCAAACCTTATTCATGGATATAGAAATAAAAAATGAGGGTTGTTCAAAATGTAAAGGCCTTATGGATGATGAACAATTAGATGAAGAAGAGGTTGAAGTGAATCTTGAGGCATAATTTGAGAGTGATATAGAGGAATTAAAGTTTTAAAGAAGGAAGAATCATAAATTAAAGTCATTAGTTAAGGACTATTAAGAGAAAATTGGTTTATTTGAAGAGAGACTAAATAACACATCTAAGGAGTATGATGGGATCATTAATCAGATTGAAGCACAAAGGGAGATAGTCATTGGAAGCTTAAAGGCTAAAGAGGAAGACTGCACTAGGTATGGAACTGAAATGGAATCCTTGAAAGCTGAATTAGATCAAGCATCTAGAAATTTAAAGACCTTTATGAATTTTTAAAAGAGTGTTGATGTTTTAGAGAACATCCTGAGTAGTCAAAATTTTGAAAGTGATAAGACAAGTCTTGGTTTCAAAGAAGACCAAAAGGAGGCAACTCAAGTGAAGGAGAAAAATAATGAAGACAAGAAGGTCAACATAAAGATACCAATCAAATAGCCTAATTCTATGAGGTATGTTAATTCATTCAATGGTTATTTTTTTGCATGTAATCAGTTTGGTCATAGATCAAGAGAGTGTAGAAGACCCTCTAAAAATGAATATGCATGGGATTATGAAAGGAATTATCAGTCAATAGGTATGAATGAAGTTGTTTTCTATAATTGTCATAATGTGGGACACATTTCAATATTTTTTCCTAATATAGTAATAAGGCCATCAAGTTAAAACATTAATTTTGAAGATCCTAGAGTATAAGAGATAATGCAAATGACTGTATGGAAACCAAATATAGTAAAGGTGAGTCATGAGCAATCTACAAGCCCAGGTGGATTTTTTTCTATGGTAGAGCACACTTTAGATGTGAAATAAAGTTACAAATTTTTTATATCTCATATTACTAATAAAATTTTTGATGACAAGGTCAAGCCTAAGGTGCCAATCAAGCCTAACAAGATCTTGAAAGATATTCAATCTTGTGAGAGCACGGAGATCTGAGAATCTCCTAACTTTGTGTTATTTTAGTTCCCTATAGAAAGGCGTGACTCTATTAAGATTCATGGAGACACTCTTAAATTAATAAAAGCACGATGGATGCTTGATCTGAGGGGGATCTATTCAATATGTATGACCCTTTATCATTAATATCAAAGGGGAGAATGTTTAAGAAGGGAGATTGACCAGATTGGGGGAAATGAGAGTGATGAAATTGAAGAATGTTTTACCATAAATGATAAAGGGGGAGTTTTTTGAGAAGTGTTTTCATTGATTTCAAGGTTGATGTAATTTATGTCAAGGTGCATCTAGTGAACATGCATGGTGAGTGGTCTTTTAGGTATGCGCTTGTGTGCTTAATGTGACAAGAAAGCCATGTGATAAGAGAGAATTTGAAGTCAACCTAATGTATCTTATATTGAGAGATAATTTGAATTCAACCTAGTGTATCTTATGTTTGTTTATTTTAAGGTTGATATTAAGGTTTAAGTTAGCTTGAAGTTGTCAGTGTTGTCACAAAGAGGTATGATGGTCAAGCGAGTATTGAAGCATGGTTATGAGGTTTTAGGTCTACATGAGGACATGACAGAATGTTGATTAGAAATATATTGTTACAGTGGTGTGAGAGTGTTATCTAAATATTTTTCTTGTTTGATATATTTGTGGTAAGCATGTTTGAGTACTAGTTCTTGAGTACAAGGTATCTTAAGAAGCCTAGTCTAGACCTTGTGAGAAGGTGTGCATAGTGAAGTTTGGTGAATTAAGTAAGTATAAGATTGTGAAAGTTTTTTTTTAATTATTTTATCATTTTATTAAATTATATGTGCTTTTATAAGTGTTTAAAATTTAGTTTTCAAGTTTCAAGTACTTGAGAAGCCTAGACATGGCATTAGTCATGTCATATAAAGTCCTTATGAGAAGGTATGAGTATAGTGACTTGGTAAGATAAATGCACATAGGAATGAGGGGTTGTATGTGGTTTTTTAAACATGTATTTGATGCATTGAAGCACTCATGAGAGTTTTATGGTGAGCCTATAGATGTAGGACCTTTAGACCAAGTCTGCATCTAGACCACTTCCAGACCCTACCTATCCTAATGAGTTATCATGATCTATTGTCAAGGCATATGAAGTATTTATGATATTTTTTAAGCATTAATGAGTTTTAAAGTGGTGGAGAGTTCATGTAAAGAGTCATTAGGGTTATTTTTAAGGCCTAATGTGGTTTGCAAGTCAAGGTCTAAGCAAGTAAAAAGAGAGTGCAACCTAATGAGATATCATGATCATATTACAAAGTGTTTGAGCTTATGTAAAAATTTCATAGGTGAAGTATGTTGTTTCAAGTTATTTCATATAGTTTGAGGTCATATTTTGAAAGATAAGGTATGAAAATTTGTTTTGTGGTTTGTTAAATGCACATAATGAAGGGTTATCAACCTGAGAAGGATTTTATTATGCTCATAAAATTTAGGTACAATGGAGATGTTTTTTTGGACTGTTATCTCCTATTCATTCTTTGTATAAATCTTGAAATTTAGGTATAATGGTGAAAATAATGAATCCACAAATGGCTTGTTTGGCTCAATGAGGTTTGTGTACAGTGAGGTCATAAGTTGGTCTGCAAGACCAATATTTATCATTTGAACATATGATATTTCTATCTAAGAAAGGTATAATGATATCATAGTCTCATATAATTGAATAAGAAGTCTTTTAAAGTGGTCATATAGGTGTTTAAGTTCAATGTCATCATGACTGTGCTTTAATGTAAATTGGCAGTTCTGGGTAAGCAAGCTACAGTGACGAGTTTGAGGATATATACCCTGATTTGAAGTATATAATTCACAATTTTTGTAATTTTATTTCATATATATGATTCGTATAAAGTTTTATAGTTAGTTAAATTGGTCAAAATGTTGAAGCCAAAATGGCTTGTCTTGTTCTGGTTTGACTGTGTGTAGTGAGGTCAAAAGATTGGTTCAAAAAACTAATATTTGACATTAGACCTTGTAATTTTTGTATTTTAGAGAGGTACATATATTTAAAAGTATATTTTTAAATTATTAGTTGTCATGGGAAGTTTTATTTTATGTTTTTAAGATCAAGTTGTTCATGATTGGGTTTTGGAGTGTTTTGGTACTTCTGAGTGGGATATTTACATAGAAGTGTTTGAGTCCTTTTGCCCTAAGTTATGAAGTATAAATCACACGGTGATGTTGTTAAGTTATTTTAGTTTTTTTTCAAGTGATTTATTTTCATGGTTATGTGAGTAAATTATGTACATGATTTAGTTTTGTTTGGCAGACTTTTTGTTGGTTCATAGGCCTAATTGTGAATAGTGCTGCACGAGGTGTTCATTAAGGGGTTGGTCTTAAAAAGTGTTATAGAACTGAAAATATGTTTATTGGGGTTTATTTGATAAATTTATTAAAGGATATTGTTTATAAATTAAGTAATATTATTTCAATAAGAACATAAGGTAATGTGTACTAATGAAGGCCTAATTGAATTAGGTCTCCTTAAGGTCTAAAAGAAGTTTTGGTATTATAAGTTGTGGAAAACCTTTTATAATGATTGATACATGTATTAAATGTGTTTTAAGACCCATTTAAATGGTAATCCAAGTATTCAAGTGTGTATTGACAACAAAGTGGGATATGAGCAAGAGGCTTATATAAATATAAGGTAGTTTTAGACCTATTTGAGAAAGTATGAGAGTATACAAATGAGATAGCACATTGTGAGATGAAGGAGGTCTCATAGACCATCATATGAGAGTATAATATTTTTAATTAATATTTTAAATTGATTCTACATATGAATATCAAGGTCATATGACCTAATCAGTCTTGAAGAGATTTAATTGAGCAAAGAGGTCTAGAAGGCAATTTGAGAGGGATAAGAGTGTGAAGAGCTAAAGAGGTGGTCATCATCAGTTGGTTGAGAAAAAAGGTGTTCTAAAATTGATCAAATCAATAAAGTGTAATTTTTTTTGTTGATTCATATATGGTATTGGTTCCTCCTTGTAATTGGGTGCTTTATAAAGCCTAGTCAAGTAGGTGTTTGGCTAAGTTGGGGTTGGTGCTCAATGTGAATTTGATGCTTCACTAAACTTGGTTTTTTATTATAGGACTATAGTCCATTTTTATATATTTATGGTTTTTCTTCCCCTTAATTTTTTCCCAAATATATGATGTGTTCTTATGTTTCATGCTTATGTGGATGATTATTATCTTAGCTAGATCTATATGTTTACTTGAATGATTCATGATTACTTAAAGTGAACTTAAAAGAAATATTTTTAAGAATAATTCAACCTCTCAATAATTTTGTTTCCAACATAATTATGTCTTATTTTTATCTTGTAATTAGTCAATAACACTATATAATCAAGGATTTATATCAAAACCTAACTTATATTATTGTTTAACCCTAATTTGGATGTGTATCCTACTTGGGTAGATACGGTTAGGGACATAGAAATGATAGGTCATAAGGGTGAATATCATATATATATTATCCTAATTAAATTATAAACTTAGATGTACCATATGTTGAATTTATTAAATTAAGATAACCTATTAATGGAAAGTACAACAATGCTAGATATAGAAATGACATAAAATAAGGTACTCAATTGGCTCTAATGCAAACATAGTGTTAGATCTAGAATAGGTTGAAAGTAGGAGAGAAGATAGTAATGGAAAAATCATCATATTCTAATTTTTGGTGCCTCTATCTCTCTAGATAGTTGCATCATACCTAGATAATTACATCAACACTACTATCTTAATTTGATGCCAGTGTCCTGTATATAATATCTATTGAAATAGGATGTGACCACCTAGATACTTATGGGTTTTTCTTTTCCTTCACTTTAGTACATTTAGATTTAGGTCATGGACTATTGCTCCTTGCGAAATGGAAAAATATTAGCTTTTCATCTTTAATGTGACCTTGGGGAAAAATGGGTTAGTGGGAACATGGTGTTTATTTTACCTATAATGACCCCATTATCAAAGGGTTTTGCTTACATAGCCAATATTCTAGAAGAGGGCCTCAGACTATGTATTTCTCCCCTATGTGTTGGTTTGTGTGTGAATCATGTAGTGTGTGTAAAGAAAATACAATAGTAACATAACTTGTAACTTGGAAAATAAGACATTATGAGTACTCCTTTAGTGATTCAGACCTATAAATATGTTGTACTTATTACTGGGGTGGAAATAGGGAAGCTTTGATCAATTTAATTCTTGATAGAGTGCTTTTGATAAGTGTTTTGGTATTTTTGGTTTGATGTCTAGGTGAAGAATAAATAAGGGTTGATATTATATTAATACCAATCTTACCAAGAGAAATCACTTAGGTTGACCATTGGAATATGTTTCATTTAAGAATTATATGACTTTAGGGAAATGGACACTTATATCAGGGTAGGATAGTAATGTTGATGATACTTTTTGTATTGGATGTTAGTGTCTAGGGAGAAAGAGAGAAAGTACATGCTCAAAATTTGTAGGGGTGTAAGATAAGTACATTTTAAGCATTCTACAAAATATAGGATGTATGTTTCATCAATATAAGACTAGTCAAACAAAGAAATATGCCAAGGGGTAAACGATAGAGTAGATGTGAAGCTTTTAGAAGCAAGGCATGTGTTTAACTAATATGAACATCAAAGGTCTAATTTTACCAAATTTACAAGATTGAGGTGATAACTAATCATAAAATATCATCTACATTTCCTCCCCATTTAACTTAGTAATTATATTTTTAGTTTAAAGGAAATGAATAAGTACCTGGTCATGTATGCACATCTTGTCTTTATTTGAGTTGAATATGAGTGATTTACTAGTGACTGACCTAGGTGTGCATGCACACCTTGTCTTTTCTTGAGTTGAATTTGAGTGATTTTTTGGTGACTAACATAAAACCAATAACATGTTACAATGTAAAATCAGTGCATATAATCTGGGTTAAAATTACTTGAAATTGAAAGAGTAAGGTTTAGGAGTACACTTATGTGTCGATGTAGCCACCTTGCCTATTAGTAAGTTATTTTTCAAAAGATGTATCATTTTAAGGATCTAAAACTGAGATTAGGATAAATATAAATAAATGTTTAAAATTAAGTTATCTGAAGAGGAGAGAGAGAGAGAGAGAGAGAGAGAGAGAGAGAGAGAGAGAGAGAGAGAGAGAGAGAGAGAGAGAGAGAGAGAGAGAGAGAGAGAGAGAGAGAGAGAGAGAGAGAGAGAGAGAGAGATTGGAATGTGCATGCCCCTAACTTTGGATCAAAAGTGATTTGTCACATGGTAGTTTAGATTAGCTCAACCATGAAACCTAATGATACTTATAACCTGGTGAGGTTGGATGATCAATTCCAACCTAAAAACTTGGCAAGATTGAGTTATTTAATCACCTCAACCCATTCCAAAAGGTGAACCAACTACTACACATGCTACATAACATATGCACCTTAGATATGTCTCATGTTAAAAAATTGTATAACAATCGTACCATGTATAACATTCTACCACAAATATGAATCTAAATCATATAACTATGTGTTTTGGCTAATTTAGATAATTGTGTGTGGAGAAGATATTTCTAAATCATGCCCCCACTATATATGTAGAAAATCTGAAAATAGATATAAGTACCAATGTGGACATGTTTCCCAAAACATGTCCTTGCTATAAATTAGAGATGTTAAATACTGAATAGGTGTGTAGAACATGCTTGAAAAGCTTTCCCCCACTGAATCTATGAATTGATATAAGTACCATATGAATGAATGTGGAGAACATGCTTCTAAATCATGCCCCCACTGAATCCACAAACTGGTATAAGTACCATAATAATGAATAAATGTGGATAACATGATTCAAAATTATTCCCTCACTAAATCTAAAAATTATGAATATGTGTAAGCCATGTATATGGCATGCCCCCATTGAATCTAAGAACTGTGTAAAATATGGAGAACATTCTTTCTAAGAATGCCCCACTAATATGCCCCTTCTTTGAGGTGAATAAAAAATAGTACCTAGAAGTTATCTCACCTCAAAAGGGCAAGACAATTGTAAAATCTATGAATATAACCATGTAGCATATAGAAGGAAATATGTTGAATTAAATGTATGATTGAAGTGCATAGAACCAATGTGATCACATGTAGGTTAAGATGCATGATATAGATCATGGTAACATCTAGATAGTAATGATACAAGTTCAACAAGCAAACAAGCACACACATAATAACACTTAGAATAAATTCAATAAACAAAGGTCTTAGGAGACCATAAGTAAGGGTCATGTTCAAATTCTATAAAATCAAATGGACATGGCTTAGTCAAATATACACAAATCAAGGAATGACATATTAAAATGTCCATACAATGAATAATGACATATTTAAATGTCTAAGAAGGAAAACATAGGAATAGGGGCCACATACAATAGATCATATTCAAGTGCTCTAACAAGCAAGATAAGACACACAAGGATATGCATAAAGGAAAGCACAACCAACCAGCATAAACATGTCATAATAACTCATAGATCAAATGTGTTAGAAAAAACCATTAAGTGCATATAATATCAAGTACCATGTGTAATATATAAACATGGATAAGGCATGTTTAAGTAAATATATAAGATCAAACTTGTTAGTGTAGAGTGACCATTGAATCATATAACCTATGTGTATCAAGATCATAGAATATGGATGCTCCTAACGTCTTGGTGACATGAGTAGAGGGAAACCCCAACACCCATAAGTGCATAGAATCATGTATTTGTTTATACCTATATATGTATATATTTAGGATTAAATGATATGTTATCCCTCAAAATGGAACTAACACATATATTCCAAGGAACCAATAACACATGTAGGTGCAAAAAATATTTTTTGTGTTTTTTTTAATGTTTTTTATTTTGGTATTTTAGAGGAGTTTTAAATATCTTAAATAACATATTTATGCAAGTGCATAATGTTCATTGTAAATTTTTAATTTTTTACTTTAAGTGTAGCAAGGTGGTATACACCTTTTCCCAAAAAAATTATAACTGTGAATGGTCCCAACCAGTTTACTATGAACTTTCCTTTCTTGTCTTTTTCTATATTTGTGTTATTTTTATTTTATTTTAGTACTAGGTCATCCATATAAAATTTGTGTGGCCAAACATTTTTTTATATGCTTGTTTTACACAATATTGATAAATACATAAGTGTTCAGCAACCTATATACATTGGCACCCAACTGATCTAACTAATGCAATCTCTTTTCACTACATTTATTATATTTGATGATTTATTTTAGATAAACATGTAGAGAAGGTATCTCAATTTCAACTAGTAAGATGACCTCTATACCACAGACCAAAGAGTAAGGTGTGACCTAATTAGGTGTGTGTACACTAGTTCAGTATTCCCATAGAGCATATACCATATGTTAGTTCCAATCAATGTTGTATCATTCAACTAATTTACCAAGTATTTTGACAATTATTTTATTACCTCTGCCTACCCATTACCTTGTGGGTAATAAAGTGTAGACAATATATGATTAATTTTTTATTTAATGAAAAATCATTTGACTATTGTTTTTTAAAGGATGATCCATTATCAAAAATAATAGATGAAAGAATGCCAAAAAAGGAAACGATATTGGTCATTAAAAAACTACATATGTCATCCCCTATGGTAAACTCAAGGGGAATGGATTTCACCCATTTTTAAATATATTTTATAGATTTAACAATGAATTTATGTCCACCACTAAATACTGGATTGATTTTTCCAATCAAATCAAAACCCCATAAGGAAAAGGGCCATGGTGAAATTATCGACTGTAACTCATGTGATAGTTCATAATTGAAATTGATCCATTTTTGGCATTGTAAACATAATTTTTCATGTTCTATGCATTCTTGTTCCATGGTAGGCCAATCATAAACCTGATATAATAGTTTATGGGATATGGCCCATCCACTAAAATGACAACCAAATTCATTATCATGCATTTATAAGAGTTAAATGTGGGCTTAATATTTATTTAAGCATCATAACAACTTCCCATCAAAACTTCATTTGAACAAATCATTCCCAATAATGACATAATGAAGTGATTCACATTATAATTTTCATTTATCATTCTGCATAAAGTGGTTTGGTATTTAGGTTCGATAGAGGAAATTATAAATATCAATGGACCACTTTTTATTTGATGTACTATGAGTAATAGAAAGAATGGATAAGGCATCCATTTCTTCTAAAAAACTGGATGGATTATGTAACTTTCATATGGTAAATTTGATACGATCATCATTAATATAAAAATGCATCAAGGATGTTGCACTAGTCATGGAATCTGCATAGTATTTATCTTTATAGGGAATATTATTAATATAAATTGTATCAAATGTCTCTATGAGTTTATCCACCATTTCTTTGTATAAGAGAATATGCTCTTATTTTTTTTGGTAATGATTTGTAACCTATTTAACAATTAATTGAGAATAACTAAAAATATGGATGTCTCATACATGAATCTTGTGTGCTATAGATAATCCAATTATCAAGGCTTCATATTTGGCTATATTTTTGGTACAAGAAAAGACTAATCCATATGAGAAAGGAATATATTCACCCTTGGGGATGAAAAATATAATGCCAACACTCACCCCTATTTTGCATCTAGATCCATCAAAGTACATTGTTCATAGGTTGGTAGATATAGTATATGCCTTGAACTCATCATGAAAAGCTTTGGTGATCAAAAAGAGATTTTGTAAAGGAGCCATAGCTAATTGGTAAGCTACAACTTGACCTTTTATTGACTTTTGGGATACAAATTTAAAATTAAACTTTATAATTTGTATTACCCATTTTGCAATGCAGATGGTAAGATGTGTTTTAGTCATAAGGAAATTTAATGGGCATTCTTTAATTATAACATGTACCTCATTATTTATCAAGTAATGTCATATTTTTGTAATTTAAAAACCAAGGACAAACATAACTTTTCCATTCTCAAATATTTTCATTAATATTTGACCAACTAGTGACTGATGTAATAGATTGTAGGTTATTTGTGACCATCATCACATTGTCCTGATAAATCTTCAAGGGCTTCATGAGTAGCTAACATATAAAGAAGTAATGGTTTGTTCAAAGTAGGAGGCATGAGTACTAGTGTGTTTAATAAATATGTTTTTATTATGTCAAATCTTTTTTGACACACATCATCCCATATAAATTTTGTGTCTTTTTTTAGCAAAAGTGTCAAAGGAATTGTTTTATCAGCCAACTGAGCTATGAAGCATCTAATAATATGAATTTGGCACTACATGCATCATAACTACATGATATTATTTGAAGGTGGTATTTAGACAATGGATTTTACCTTTTTTGGATCAACCTCGATGTCTCACTGAGAGATAATGTATCCAAGGAGTTTTTTAAAAGAAACTTCAAAAACACACTTTTTAGATTCAATCAAACATTGAACTTATGTAAGCATTTAAATATTTGATGCAAATCAGTAGCATATTCCTAATGACATTTAGATTTGGTAAGTAAATCATCAATATAGTCCTCAATTTTTTTGTGTATAAAGTCATGGAATATGTGAGTCATGGTACTTTGATATGTGGCTCCTACATTCTTTATCCTAAAAGGCATGATTGTATAGTAAAAGGTACCCCAAAGAGTAGTAAATATCATATTTTCTTGATCAATGGGGTTAATTTTTGTTTTTTTATATCCTATGAATCCATCCATAAATTAAAATGTATCATATCCATATGTATAATCGAAAATCATATTGATATTAGGTAATGGAAAATCATCTTTTAGACAAGCCATTTTTAAATCTTGGTAATTAGTGCAACAGTGAATGTCACCATTAGGTTTTTTAACACATACAATTTTTGGAATCCATAGATAATGTGCAATATCTCATATAAATTTATTATCTAAAAGCTTCTAAATTTGCTCTTTTACCAAAAATGCTACTTTGGGATACATTTTTCAAATCTTTTATTTAACTAGTTTTGCATTTGGGTACAATAATATGTTATGCATTATAACCGATGGATCAATTCTAGACATATCTGAATAATCCTAAGAAAATATTTCAATAAAATCATGAAATAAATTTCAATAAGTTTTTATTTCATCCTCCTACATCATTACAACTAGTATAACTTGTCGAGCCTCCTTTTTTGTTCCATAATTATATTAGACTATTTCTTCATTTAGCAAAGTGGATCTCTCTATGAGAAATGGTGTCATAGGAATAGTATTTGATATATCATTTTGGACATTAGTATCATCATTTTCACCAAATTAAGAATGATTAGAGGTGGTGTGAGGAAATTTATTCTTATGATATAAGGAAGAGAGATCCTTGTATGCCCCCAAATAATCTAGCAATGATTCATCTTTGATTTACTCAACTAGTGTCAAACTATTTGGTGAAGCATGATCATTGATAATATGAGGTTTGGCCACTAGTAGGTCATTTTTATAAGTATCCAAACACTTTTATTTGGCCTTTTTAAAATAATTTTTGTAGTGAGAGATGTGCGTATGACTTGAATTTTATTTTGAAAACCCCAAACCTTGATGGTTTGTATTGTTTGTAGGATAAATAGGTTGAGTTATTCCTTACTCATGTTTAGCTATCCCATGCCCTTTTTATCCATATTTTTTAAAATAGTGAGAACCAAAATAAAGATTATAAGATTGAGGTGCAGTATTATCCATTTTGTTTATCAATACATAATGTTTGAAGGGATTAGTATCCATAGGACAAGTGTAAATATCCCATGATGACTAAATTTTAAAAATGTGTGAAAACTGGATGGAACCATATACATATCATGTATACAAGGCCATACCAAGAGTAGTTTATAATTTAAGTCATTCCACATAACTTGGCATAGAATAGGTAGGGTATAGGGACCTATGGCAATATTCAGTGTTATTTGCCCCAATAATTGTCATGCAATATTATCCAATCCATTAATGCTCCTATTATATGGGGATAAATTTGAAGGCCCAATTCCAATTAATGAGATAAAATATACTTTGTAAATGTTGAGTCCTAAAACATTGTCCACAAGAACAAATTTTACCATTTTATTGAAAATCCACACTTGGATGTAGAGTGCCAAAAAACTTTTTATAATGTGTTGAGGTGGTAATTACTCTTTTTCAAAGGATGTATTATGGTCAGTCCATTTGATGAAATTCAAAACAAAATCCACATATGGTGGTTCCACATTACAAAGTAGTAGAGTCATACGCAATGCATCCAAAAGGACATCCTTGTAATGGGATAATCAGTGTAACAAGTCCAAGAGGGAATTTTGATCAATAATATCCTTGTATGGGGTGGGATCATGGAATGGGATGAATTATTTCTTCTTACATTCCCTTTGTCACTTTGTAGTAATAGGTAAAATCTCATTGTAAACACTATAACAAAAAGGAGTATGTTGGAATGCAAATTTTGAATTCCTTATGGATCAAATGGTTTGAACCAAAAAAATAATGTACCAAACCATAGAAAATATAAGGTATTATACCATGAAGTAGTTTATATATATATCCAAGGTGAACATGAAATTAATATTATAACAATCAGGGATCAACAATAGAAAACAATTAGAAAACCCTAATTGACCTAGGGTTTGATGTTCAAAGATCAAGTTTACTAAATGTTTAACCCTAATTTAGATGTGGATACTACTTGGGTAGATATGTTTAAGGATATATAAATGATAGGTAACAAGGGTGAATATTGGATCTATATCAATCCAATTAAATTCTAAATGCAAATGTACCATATGTTGGATATATTAAACTGAGATAAGAAATTAATAAAAAGTACAACTATGATAGATATAGAAATGACATAAAACAAGGTACTTATCTAGCTATGATGATAACACAGTGATGGATATATAACATGTTGAAATAAATTGGAATGATAGCTCTAGACCAATTATCAGATTCTATATCTAGTGCATCTAACTCTATGTATAGTTGCATCAACCTTGGATGGTTGTGTCGACACTACTATTTGAGTTTGATGCTAGTGTCCTGTATGAAATATCTACAAAAATAAGATGTGACCACCTAGATGATTTTAGTTTTTTATTTTCCTTCACTTTGGTGTATTCATATCTAGGTCATAGACTATCACTCCTTATGAAATGACAAAACCCTAGCTTTCCATCTTCAATGTGACCTTGGGGAAAAATGGGTTAGTGGGAACATGGTGTCGAGCTAACCTACATTGACCCCATTATAAAAATTTTATGTTTACATAGATAATAATCTATAATATGGCCTTACACTCATGTATTTCTCCCCTACATGTTGTATTGTATGTGAATCATGTAATGTGTGTAAATCACATATCATAGTGACCTAGCTTGTAACTTAGAAAATAAGACTATATGACTGATCCTTTAGTACTTCATACATGTAGATGTGTTTTACTATGAATGGTGTGGAAACAAGGAATATTTAATCAATTTAATGCTTAATAGAGTGCTTTTGATAATTGCCTTCATCTCTTTGGTTTGATTTCTAGGTGAGGAATGAATGAGGGTTGATATTGTATTTATATCAATCCAATCAAGAGATAATTCACATTAAATCACTTAATCAAACCATTGGAATACATTTCATTTGAAAATTGGATTATTTTAAGGTAATGGACACTTGCATCACGGTAGGAAAGATACATCGATGTTACTATCTATCCTGGACGTTAGTGTTCAAGGAGATAGAGAGCAGGTATAAGCTCAAAACTTTTAGAGGTGTAACATAAGTAAATTTGAAGAATTTTGAGCCAAATAGGATGTCCATGTCATTAATATAATATTTTTAAAACCAAGGGATAGCATAAATTGCAAAAGATAGAGTAGATGTGAGGCTTGTGGAAGCAAATCATGTTTAGAACTAAGAGTAACATCCACAGTCTGAGTTTGCCAAGTGTATAAGATAAGGTGCTACACAATCACAAAATATCATCCACAATTATCACTTTAGATAAAAATATTGAATTCCTTCCTTCACATATTCCTAATCCCAAACTAATTACTACATCATGTAATAAAGTTAAGGTTACATACCTTAGTATTAATCCCAATACTAATTTTTTGAATCCTTCACCCAAAAATCACTCCCCTACTACCAATATAGGGAATACTCCTCATACCAACACTACCATTACGCCTCCTACCACTAGTAATTTAGTTCCTCTCATTGATACAACTAAAATTATTTCTCAAATTATTCAACAAATGAATGTTATACAAACAACTATCAATTCTTAAATGATGAAAATTCAATCTCATATATTACAAATGGATAGTCAACTACCTCAAGTCATCGTGACTTAGCTAAATCATAATTTTTTCCCTCATCTTCTTAAATATTCTAATGGGAATCTTATCCCTCTACCTCATTTGCATAAAAATATCCTTAAAAAAATTAAGATTGAAACTTTAGCTCCATTCATTGTATCCATAAGTATTGTAAACATTTATCAAGTATTACATATGATGTAACTAAATACCCCACTATCTTTCTAGAATATTTAGGTAATCTCTATAAGGCATGGGTCAAAACTAATACCTTTGTTGTTGCTAAGATCCTAGCTAAAACCTTTGTTGGTGATGCACTTTAATGGTAAAATCAGCTTCCTAGACATTCCATTACACAACTAGAATATTTAGTCAATACTCTAGTGAAGTAATTCCAACATAATGACCTCCCAAAAAATTACCTTAGCCATTTCATCAATTCCAAGAAACTTCCTAACAAATCTACTCACACTTTCATCAAACAGTGGAAGTCTCTAGCTCATAAAGTGGACCATAACATGAATGATGATACTCTTTTAAAACTACTTATTACCACTCTTAAATCTACTCTTCAATAAAAAGTTGGGATGTTTTCCCCTAAAACTTTATAATAATCCTTAGATCAAGTAAAAAGGAAAGACTTTATTGTGACTCAATTTCAATCACCCAAAGCAACTACTAAGGAAGCTTTCTAATCATTTTCTCATAACATTGATCCATCTACGCCTCCCCAAACTCAAAAGGGAGCATCCAAGATAAAAGAGGGAAGGGCACATTTTTCCATGAAGAGTTACCTTGAGGAATTCGAAGAGTCACCAAATAAAGACAAAATGGGAAAGGATGCATTTTCTCATGAAGGGTCACCATGTGAATTTTCAAATGAAAAGATTTGAAGGGTCATGAAAGTGCACTATTTTCCATGTGGATTGAAGGGTTACAAAGGGTGAATGTCAAAGGTCATTTGGAAATATATAAAAGGAGGCTTGAGAAGATATTTTTAATATGAAAGAGTGTTAATATTTATTAAATATTAATGAATATATTTTGGTTGCATAAAGTCAAAAGAGGGCCCATGAAGAATTCAAAGAGTCATCAAGTGAAGACAAAAGATGGAAGGGCACATTTTTCCATGAAGAGTTACCTTGAGGAATTTGAAGAGTCACCAAATAAAGATAAAAGGGGAAAAGATGCATTTGCTCATGAAGGGTCACCATGTGACTTTTAAAATGAAAGGATTCAAAGGGTCATGCAAGTTTGGCACCATTCTCCATGTGGATTTAAGGGTCACAAAGGGTAAATGCCAAAGGTCATTTGGAAAGATGTAAAAGGAGGCTTGGGAAGCTATTAATAATATGAAATAGTGTGCATGGTTTTTAATTTTTTTATATAATAAAAAAGGAGAGAATAGAAAGAGATATTCTAGAGTTCTATCATTTGTTGAGAAAGAAACATTGAGAGATAGTTGTGTTTTGCATAAGATGGGTTGGTGCTCCAATATTTATATATATACTTGAACAAGATATCAATTGATGAGAAATATTATCATATTAAATTATCATAACATAATGAATGCTTGAAATATTTTGACTATTTTACCCTTATTTACTTTCCCTCTTTCTTGGGATGATCATTTACTTTCCCCTCTTTTTGGGATGACTACTAATTTAATTGATACTTGTGATAGACCCTTTATAGGTTAGTATGGATTATCTAGTAACATGATTATCATAACATAGTCCCATCCATTTTAGAGTACTATTTTACCTCCTTGTGATCATCTATGAGTATTTTTAACATTGTATCATTCATTACATGTATATATCTCTCATGATCCCCATCATTCCCTTATTTCCTTTCATTTGAGGCACACATAGGTTAGTTTTGATATTTCACATTTATTTGTGGGTTAGTCTAGGAGTCTTTATATGCCTTAGTCTTTAGGTCCTTTTCTCTAGTGACTAGGCATAAGATATATTGTGTTCATCACATATTTCACTCATAAGGTATTGTTACATCCTATTGGTGTGGATGTCATTTGATTTGTTTAATTTTAATTTTTTATTATGCATGGTATGCCATTTTCACTTTAAAATAATTTCTTAGGATAATCATGCAAAGGATCATTAGATATTTTTGTTTCTAGTGATAACTAGGTTATGAACCTAATTCCTTTGGAGAATCATCAAATGTAACCTTTTGGTCATCTATGAGTTCTTATATTTTATGCTTCAAGTTAAAACATCTATACATGGAATGCTCTAGGCCTTGGTGATAATCACAATAAGCATCTATATCATACCCTTTGGGTAGAGGTCTACTCATATCAACCTCTATAGGATGAGGGAGAGATATACTATGACACTCTACAAATAACATGAGTAATAAAATGGGAGATGCAGGCAAACATTTAAATTGTCTCTCTGATGCCTTGGTTAAGATAAACTACTTAGCTTTTTATAACAGTGTATTAGTATATGTTGTGTTATTTGTAGGAGAGATGGGTTGCGTTATACCCTACTCATGTTTTCCCAACCCTTGTCCTTTATATCCATATTTTATAAAATATCAATGGCCAATATCAGGTTTATAGGATTGTAGTGTAAGATCATTTGTTTGTTGGACCATTGTATGATGTTTAAAGGGATTAGTATCCATTGGACATGTGTAAATAAATCCATAATGGATGAATTTTAATCATGCATGTAAAGTAGATGGAATAACATAAATTTCATGTATCCAAGGTCATCCCAGTAGTCTATTATAGTTTGAATAATTTGACATAGGTGGCACAAAGTAGGTAATATATGAGGTCCCATAGTACTATTCAGTGTTATTTGCCCCAGTATTTTTTGTGAAATATTATCAAATCCTTTGATGCTCATTTTGTAATGTTCCAAATCATTAGGCCCAATGCTATGTAAAGAAAGAAAGGATATGTAACAAATTTAGAGCCTTGGACCATTATCCAAAAGGATTCATTTTTTAATTTTATTACATATATGAATTTATAATGGTAAACAATAATTTATGAGTTCTAGAGGTGGTAGATCCTCATTTTCAAAGGATATATTATATTCAGTCCATTTGATATAATTTAACATAGAAACCACATATGGAGGCTCCACATTACTTGATAAAAATGTCATGTGTAATGCATCCAAAATTACATCCTTGTAATTATAAGAGTGGTGTATCAATCCCTAGAGTGAATTTTTATCTATAATATCATTGGAAGAGTTTATGGCATGGTGGCATCTAGATACTAGCTCGTATTACAAATTGAATAATAAAGAGAGAGTAAGTGTTATTGTCTCTTTAAAACCCACTCATTATATTGACAGATCTACTTATTTGATGATACATTTTATTAGTGTAGTATAGTAGAAAATTATCACTACAATTATAAATTGAAACATAAAATGAGATACACATGCATCCATATTGATTATATTGAAAGAAAAGGAAATCTGATTTTTAACTTGTTAAATCATAAATCAAACATTAAAAATAGAGAATTAGGAAACCCAAGATTAATATCTAGGATTTTACAAATGAAAAGTTAGGTTAACCAAAATTTTAACCCTAAATTTTATTTATGGGTAATCTAGGGTTAAACGAATAAGAGATAGCCTAGGGCACATGGATGGTAGACTATCTCTAAAGTAGGCCAATTATTTGGAAAACTCAGATAAAACATATGCTTAATTTATTGTGTTGAGATGCTAAAGATATAAAGTAAAACTAATTATAGATATTATAATGATAATGAATACAAGATACTTATATAGTTATGATTCTAATATAGATCTAGATTTAGAATAGGAAGAAAGTAGATTGGATCTATATTTTAGATCAGTTGCATGATTCTAGAAATTTTACCTCTATAGTCATAGACACTTGCATAGACTTAGGATAGTTGCTTTGGTGCTATTGTATGACTTGGATGTAGGTGTCTATTAAATAATACCTATTGAAATTAGATGTGACCACTTGAATACTTATAGATTCTATGTCACCTTCACTCTGGTGTATTCAAATCTAGGTCATGGATGATCACTCCTTGTCAAATAGTAAAACCCATGTTCTTAATCTTCATAATGGTTGTGGGAAAAATAATTTAGTGGGCACATGGTGTTTATTTTTCCTAAATACCCCTCTATAAATTAGTACTACCTATATATACAATACTCTAAAGAGGGCCTCAGACTTATGTAGTTCTCCCCTATATGTTGACTTGGAAAATATGGCTCATGGAGTGTTCTTTAGTACTTAAGACCTGTAGATGTGATGTCCCTATGACATATGGAAATAGGAGAAAATAAGGAAGCTTTTCTCATTTGAGTGTTTGATTGAATGTTTTTGGTCTATATTAGGTTTGTGTTAGGTGAGGAATGAATGAGGGTTGATCATGTATTTATACCAATCCCTTTGGGTAGCACCTCACATTAAATCACATAGGTTGACCATAGGAATACATTTCATTTGTAAATTATATGACTTTAGGGCATTGGACACTTGTGTTAGGATATGACATTTACATCAACATAGGCATCTGACTAGGATGTAAGTGTCTAAGTACTTTAAAAATAAGCATAGTCCAAAACATGCAAAGATGGAAGATAAATAGGTTTATAGTATTTTGAAAAAGATATAAGGATTGGGTCATCAAAATAATATTGGTTCGACTAAGATATAATTAATTAGGCACATAGATATAACGTATGAGAGCATTTTGGTAATGGTAAAGATATAGAAGCTAAAGGTACATCCATGATATGTATTTTTCAAGTCTATAATAGTGAGGTGGTATATATATATATATATATATATATATATATATATATATTACACCATTGTTCACACACACTCCACACATGGGGAAGAACTATATAAGTCTAAGGCCCTCCTTGGAGTATTAGCTATGTAGGCAAAACTCATTGACATAGGGTTATTTGAGGTTAGATTGACATCATGATCCCACTATTCATAATTGGAAAACATATTCCAAGGGAGAATAAATGTGAAGGGCTAGGGTTTTGATCCATAAGAAAACATATACAACTTGTGTTCTAGATATGAATAATCAGTAGATCAAGAAAATATACCATACCTAGTTACATAGAGTACCTAAACATGTTCTAATTAATTATACTCCAAATAAACCAAAGAGAACTCAATCATGGGTTCCACAAATGACTAATTATGTTACTATTGATTCATAACCATGTACTCCTATGAATTATCCACATAGTATTGCCAACTCTCAAGATCTAGATATGACACCAATACATGATCCTTGGTAGTATCACTAGTATGATTCACCATATTTTGAGTATAGATCACCTTATGAGCATACCTTATATGAGATAATCAACTAGCCATTAATTTATCAAAAAAATATAAAAAAATAAAATATTCAAGAAAATAAAAAATACAAATATTCAAAAAAATACAAAAACATTTAAATAATTCAAAAATACAAAAAGTATTCAGCATTCCCATGTTTACTAGCTCCTTGGCACCTATGTTGTTTTATTCATGTCATTAGATAGAATATCATTTCATTTCTATCCACATACATGTTTCATGCATCTTTAAGTGTGATACAAACATACCACAGACACATTATATTTGCACATACATATATTGGACCTTTCCTCCACTTACATCATATAGTATGTTGGGGGAATTCCCTTCATTGATCATAATTGATATAAGTTACATATCATTTATGATCATTTATACATTATCATATTTGAGCTTATATATTAATGCTTACACGTGTCTATATATGATATGTTACATTACATTTTTTCCTTACACATATATTTATGCACTAGTATGAAATGCTTATGTTAGTTTCTTATACTTAATTTATTCACATTGTCACTTCCTTGAGTGTATTTCATTTCTTCTATCCTCTTACTTGTGGAACACTTGAATATGTTTATTCATTTTTGGCCTCTATGCCATTATATGTTTTTTGGACATTTGAGTATGTCATTCTACATTGATTAGACATTTGAATATGTCATTTTCCTTTCAATTATGTGGAATTTAAACATTCCCCTTGTATGAGGTATCCTTGGACAATTCTTTTTCATTACATTGAGTACTTTTGTGTGTGTGCTTGATTGTTTGTTGAGCTTGTATTATTTCTTTATAAACGTTGCCATGATATATATCATGCATCTTAAGGATTGATGTGATCATATATTGTGCACTTCACTGATACATATACATATATATAAGCATGATATTACTATATGTTACATGATTCATACATAGATGATATGGTTATATTATACCTTTTGAAGTAAGGTAACTTCTAGGTTTTATTTCCTTCACCTCAAAATGGGGACATATTGGTGGGAGCACATCATAAAGGCATGACCTCTACATCACACAATTTCTAAATTTTTGGGGGGCATGTTATAGATACATGATCTCCACACTTGATCAGTTCTCAATATCTCCAAATTTAAGTGAAGATATGTCACAAAGACATGACCTACATGTTTACACAAACAATAGTACAAATACATGATTCAAATATATACTTGGGTCATAATCCTATACATTACACTACTTTTTCACAATATTTAAAACAAAAAGAATCATATTTATGACACATACTTTATTTTTAGACATATTATAGGTTCATATACCATGAAATATTACCAAAAATTTTAAATTTACCAATTATATCTCTAGATTACTATCACTAGGAAACACCAATTTATACCAGGAAGTACTATTATCAAACCTTTTGTTGGTTCTATTTATAGGATAAATTTATTAAATCATTCAACCTCAAAATATTTATAGTTTGTGTTGATTAAATTTCTCATTTTCCCCATATTATATAATCATACTCGAGTTGTGCGATTGAGATTTAGTGATCTCAATAGCCATGTCACAACTCATATTTACACCAAATTGGGAGCATAATAATTCTAATATCCCCCTTCAAATTTCTAAGGTTTAGTTTTATACCTCTCTCAACTCCAATTATTCATAAGGAAACATATTTACTAGGCAAAGTACAAAGCGATAACATGGTTGTATCGACACACAAGTGTACACCTTCCTTGATCTATTTTATTTTAAGAATTTTAATTATTTCAATTTTTATATTATATGCACTTATTTATAATATAACATGTTATTGCTTATAGGTCATACACTAGTAAAATACTTAAAGTGGGATCAAGAAAAGGCATGGTGTGTTGTACACACCTAGGTACACATTTATTTCCTTTAACTTTGAAATTGTAAATGCAAAGTGTGTTGTACACACCCAAGTCACATTTATTTACTTTAACATAGAATTTAATCTTTATCCATACTATATTATAGCATCTCAATATTTTACATTTTATAAATACCAATCATGGCCCTACCCTTCAGAACTAGATCTTCTCACTGCTAAAAAGCTCACATTCACCATCTCAGTGTGCCCAATTGCTTATATTATAATCCAAACCTTATCATTTTGATGACCCAGATCTCATGTACTATACAAAAAACTCAAAACTTTTTATACATCCTTCACTTTTAATTTTAGATCCTCAAAATTTTTTATATCCTTCTATACACTACTAGTCACAGAGGGACACTAGCCTTGACACTAGTGTCTAGATCCTTATCTAGTGTCTAGGACTAAAAAATCATCCAAATTGTAAATTATTCAAAACTTATGTGTTGGCCTATTTGTCTTATTGAACCCTACCATGAGATATTTTTAAAATGTGTGGTATAAATAAAAGTCCAATCCTTCTCATTAATCATCTATAAAATATCAAGTAAGTACCTATTAAAGCTCATTCAGTTAATTACACAACTAAGTTATATTTCCCTATTCCTCCCTATTTTCATATGATTCATATAAATAGTCATTTAAAATGTCTAAAGCATCAAAAAATCAGCCCATGAGTGGTATTTTTTAATTTAAAGATAGATCATTCCATGTGTCTACATATAACATATTACACCCTTATTCATACACACTCCTACACATAGTAGAGAACTACATAAGTTTAAGGCCCTCCTTTGAAGTATTGGCTATGTAGGTAGCACTCATCGATAGATGAGTTTTTTAGGTCAGCTCGACACTGTGAGCCCACTAACTCATTTTTGAAAAATACATTCCAAGGGTGAATAAGTGTGAAGAGATAGGGTTTTGATTCATAAAAAAATATTCAATGTGTGTTCTAGATATGAATACATCAACAGAAAGGTGACAAAAAACCTAGAAAATTGAATTTAGTCACATCACAATCTAACACATATTATCTACCTGATAGTAGCATCACAAAATGGATAATAGTGTCCCAAAGTTTATGGTAGTGTTTGTAGCTCTAAAAACATCATTTCTAGAATTTGATGACTTTCCTAGAATCCTAATAATACACACTTATACATGTATACATCTCAAATATTCTTGCATATTATAAATGTATCTAAGTATCATTTCTCCTTGGCATTGCAATCAATAGAACATCTTTAAATTTTATTACTTTATATATGTAGCACATCTCAATATTTTAATTCAAAATATTCATTTATGTAAATTTGTAATTAATTGGCCTACTTTAAAATAGTTTTATCCCTCTTTGTGTATATGTTATTCTACCCCCTTAACCCTTCACACCATATTTCTAAAAAGGGTTAAATAGAAGTTACATATTTTAATTTTATTTACTTTCAATTATTATAGCATTTATTTTTAGTTATGGTCTTTAGTGTTGTTATGTTTCTTTCTCAAAGCACCATCATGTGTTAAACTATTGTGTCATGTGATGAGCTTTGGGGAGGGCATATGTATACAACTAATATTTTCAATTTATTAATTTACCATTAATTTCTCTTACAATGGCTTATTGATGCATCAATCTCATTGAGTGCATGCCTAAAAGGGTACGCCAAGTATGGGATGGGATTGGCTCATGATAATTTGTGAGAGATATTTTTATATTATTATATTATAGCATTACTAATATCAGTATAACCTCCTCCAAGTGTTTATCTAACTTTTCCTTCCATTTACTTCTTATCCAAATTTGCTAGTTTCTATATATCTTATGATATCAACTTGACCAATTCCTTTTATTTTATGCCTTTCTCCTTCATGTGTTGTACCAGCTAGCCTGATATCATTCTAATTCTATCTTTTGATAATTATATTGTATTGGCCCAAGTAATACCATATTGTGCTAGGTAACATCTTCTAACTATATCAACTTGGTTGATACCTTCAGCTTAGATTTTAAGATTGGTTTTGTGTGTTGGATATATATATATATATATATATATATGGGTCATATTTCATTCCTAATAATATATATCACATTCATACACTCTATTTGCACTCAATTTTTGCCTTGAGGACATATTTGGGAGAGTTAGTTTTTTATAACCTTATCTTAGAGGTCTTATCTTGTCGTGTCATTGAATTTCAATATGAAATGTCATTGGGAGTTCCTAACTAAGGATATCTAGGTATTCACCCAACCAATTGAGGTTTTCAACTTATAACATATTTTGCAAAGCTCCACTTGAGTTAAAGGGGGAGATTGAAATATCGATGAGTCCACCCTAAGGTATTTATTTATATCCCTATACTCTTTACTTTACTTATTAGATTAGATGTTTTTTATTGGTTTGAGAATATATGTACGTACCTTTGATTAGGCTTTTCCTTATACCGAATAATTTGGTATAGATATAGGGTTACTTAGGCTTTCCATTAATCACCTATCTTGCATACACCCTTATTTTATTGACCATTACAACTTACCCTTTTTTACAATTATTTATCCATCATTCACTTTACTTGTACCCATTTACAACTATTTATTGTACTTGTATCTTTACAATCGTAGTTAAAACTATTTACCTTTGTTGAGGTCTTGTGAGAACTATATTTTTGTGTCATATGCTTAGGATTAAGAACCTTTTACTCTTGACATTTTAGTTATAGGTCATTACCTTCTCATCCAAGTATACACAAAGCTCTATTTGATTGACTTTATTTGAGTCCTAGTTTATTAAGAGATAGAGGATGGTTAATAGTTTCTTATTAATTTTTTGAAATATGGATTTTATACAATTACATTTTTGGTTTATCCTTACTCCCATCATAGTTCACTAAACAACAACTTTAATTTTTAATTTATTTTGTAAAATTTTATAGTGAAGATCTCATTATTCCATTAGGAAATTTAGCGGTGAATGGAATTATATTTTTTACACCAAGGATTGGAGGAAGATTACAAAGGGTGTATGCGATTTAGCTAAGGAGGATTTAGAGGTGATAATTTTCAGGAAGGCTTTGGCAATGGATGAGTAATTGATGGGTGGTGAGGTAGATTAATAAGGTCTAGGTGGAGGTGTTGATGTTGGTAAACCTGGTGATTTTTATGGAGATGGTAGCTTTATATTTAGTGGTGGGTTTGGTGGAGATGGTGGAGATGGTGAGGATTGAGAATTCAGTTGAGTTGTTTGAATAATAAATGGCAAGCTTTCATGAAATTTATGGACTTAATATTATATGATATATTCTAAACATTAAATTTTAAATTATTTATTATAATCTTAATAACTTATTTTATTTGGTGTTAGGAAAAAATTAACTATAAAATTAAGATCATCATTAAAAAAAATTCAATAGTAGAAATGTACATTTCACTTATTAAAAATTTAATAAAAAATTAATTTGCAATTTAAGAATCTAAGTTGATAAGAACCCATCTCATCCAATGGTCATAGTGTATTTAAAATGGTGATGATATAAGATCATCAACCATAAAATGGCAATGATAGTTTATTTGAATTTATATTTAATATTTGTAAATTATATGTTTTGTGTGGTTTTTAAAATAAATATATAAATTTATCAATTTTTTATATCCAATTAATATAAGATTAATTATTTAAATGAATGAGAGTTTTATAATCATAAAAGGAATTCTAAAATATATTGAAGAGACATATTTAATTTAGAGTAATAAAGTATGTATTTAATACATTTGATCAGGGTTTTTACTTATTTATTATGAAACCATAGAAAAAGAGAGGATAAAAAAGAGCAAGTCAGCATACTCATCCCTCAACAAATTAACTTTTATAATATAAGGATGGCCACTTCTATTTTGGAATTATTTCTATTGGCATACAAACATGATCAATAAATTTTATAATTTTTACTAGACCAAGCCAACCAAAAAATGTGGCTTTAATTTTTTAAATGAGTAAGAATCTTAGAGAGGTAGAAGTAATTCCAAGATCAACAAAAGAGGTCTATCTAATTTGGGATAGTAAGATATATATTTAATAGAATTTAAACAGAATTATTTTATGGATAATAAATTCATTGAGGAGGATGAGAGATTCTGAGAAAGCAAACATACTCATATTTTAACCAATCAACTATTATGTTAGTAGGAAGACCATTTCTATTTTAGAATCACTCTATCGATATAATTATCATTGTCTATTGGATATATTGAACCTACAAACTAATGTAGGATTATATTTTCGAGTAAATGAGGTTTTTAGAGTCATATATGTAATACCAAGATGCACTAAAGAGGAATATCCAACTTGGGGTATTAAGGAATTTATTTAGAAGAATTTAATTGAGATTATTTTTAGTATTATATAGTTGAAAAGGAGGAGAGAGGAAGGTTGAACAAAAAAATGTATTCATCCCACAACTAATCAACTATTATGTCAGTGAGATCACCACTTCTATTGTGGCATAAGGATCATTGTTTGTGGGGTTTATATATTATTTTTTACCAAGAGTACAAAATTAATGTGGGATTAATTTTTAAAATCAATGAGGATTTTAGAGTCATAGACCCAATTTCAAGATACACTAAAGAGGTATATTTTCTTTAAGGTACATTAAAGAGGCATATTTTATTTAGGGTAATAAGGCATGTATTTAGAAAAAATTGAGTGGAATTTATTTTAGAATTATGAATCCATAGAGGATGAGAGGGGAAGCTCAAAGCAAGTAAATATACTATTCCCATAACCATTCAACTATTATATTAGTAGGAAGGCTACTTCTATTGTAGCATCATCCCAATTGGCATAAGGATCATGATCTATTGGGTTTAAATGTATCTAGAGATGAAGCCTACTAACTAATGTTGTATTAAATTTTTAAATGATGAATATTTTAGATAAATATGCATTGAAAAGACATATCTGACTTGGGGTAGTAAGGCATGTATTTAGAGGTATTTTAAAAGGATTTTTTTTCCTATTATGAAGCAATAAAAGAGCATAGAGAAAGGTTAAGAAATCAAAAATAAACATCTCGCAACCAATCAACCATTATGTTAGTAAGAAGGACTACTTCCATTATGGTATCACCTCCATTGGCCTTATATAATAAATTTTAAGATGCACTGAAGAGACATATTCAAATTATGGTAGTAAAGCATGTATATAGAGGTATTCGAGTGGGATTCATTTTTAGTTTTATGAATCCACAAAAGAGGATAAAGGAATTTAGAAAAACCAAACATACACACTTTTCATCCAATCAACCATTATGTTGTAGGAGGAAAATTTCCATTGTGGCATTACCTCCATTGGCATGAGGATTATGGTTTATGTGGTTTATTTATTTTTGTGTGCCAAACTTACCAAATAATGTGGGATTAGGTTTTCTAATGAATGTGGATTTTAAAGTTGTAGAAGTAACTCTATGATGCACTAAAGAGGAATATATGACTTTAGGTAGCAAGGCATATATTTAGAGGCATTTAATCGAGATATTGTTTGGGATTATGAAGTCACAGAGGAGGGTAGGAGAAGGCTACAACAAGAAAACATACTCATCTCAAAATCAACAAACCAATATGTTACCTAGGAGGGCTAGTTTTATTATGGAATCACCCTCCATTGACATAAGAATCATTGTTTACTCGGTTTATATGTTATCAAGAATGCAACCTACTAACCAATGTAAGATTATTTTTTTGAAAAAAAAATATATTTTATTATCGTAAAAGCAATTTCAAAATGCATTGCATCAACTTTTTTACAAACAGATTTTAAGAAAAATATGTTGAAAAATAATTGCATAAAATCGTAGTTCCATTTTCCTTCAACATAAAACAAGGATATTTGATGCATGCCATTTTCATGCATATACCTAAAGATCATAATCACCTAAAGATTTCAACATGCACAATATTATTCAAATTTTTATATAGATATCTATATTAATAAATGAATGCAAAAATTTTCAAAATTAATTAAAAGAATTTGATCGTTGTTTTTAAAGTGTAACACAAGACAAATCTCATGCAAAATTAATGTGTTTGTATTCATTTATTTTAATTATTGAATGACTTTATGAACAACTTCATACCCCTTTAATATGAGAATTGATGGCTTTTATTACTTTTGTAATGACAACTTATATTAAAATGTATAAACATTTCATATTATTTCTGGTTTCAATGCTCTAGCTTAACATTAAAAATTTTAACAAATAAAAAATTACCAATAAAATTCTAATCCTATCAATAAAATTTATCAAGTAAATTTATTTAATAAATTTCTAATTTTATTAATGAAACTAGATGAACTAAATCTCTTTAATATAAAGATATTAATATTAATATTTTTTTAAACTACTTTTATTTATTTTTCCATACCAATTTATTAACTAACATTTGTTTATGTTTTCCAAACAATTTATCATTTAAAAATGAAATTATATATATTTATTTTATTTTATTTTTATTTTTATTTTTATTTTTATTTTGAAATACGAAAAATGCACTCTCCCTCTTCACATAAAAAAGCGCGTATCATGAGCGCATGGAAATGGAAAGGGTAAATTACCATGCAAATGAATCGCCGTCCTAGTTTCAAGACTGGCGTGAAGGTCGTTGGAGTTGGAATGATTGATTAACCATTCCAATTTGTTTGACTGCAATCGTCGATCGATCGAGTTGTTGGCAACCAAGCTCATTTGAAAGGCCAGACGAGCGTGTTTGCCGTGCAACTGCCGTAAAATCCACTAAATCCCATTCAACCAAGCTCATCAAAAAGCTAGTTTGGGCTTTCGCTATACTGTTGCTCGAATTCAAACCACCGTGAATTAAAGAAATCGCCATTTGTCCGTTAAACTGTTGTTTGGCAATTCAGAAAACGGCGTTGGAGTTGATTAGACCGAATTCTTTCTTTCATCTTTGGTATTATGACATTCAAGAATGGATTCTATTGATATTGCTGACAAGACTGTCGTCACTTTCATTTTCTTTGGTGAACAATGATAAGCCAATATTTCCAGAGATTATTAATTTGCTTTGCGAGGGCATCAAGAAAATCTTATTGTTGCATCCGATCACGATCTTGATCTTGTTGAGCTCAAAACTTGCACGATAACCCGATCAAGTGCTCGAAAATGTTGAACAATTGTTGGCTATAGAAAAAATGACTCAACACAAAGAGACTGCGAAGAGAATTCTGTGAAGAACTTACTGGCGTAATCACTCTTCCAAGCAGATTGGTTGGAATCATGATTTTCAACACTGGTTACTGGTTGCTGGTTGCATATCATTGACTAGTCAAAAATAATAAGCAAGGGCCTACGCAAACAAGTCAAGAGAGAGAAGATCTCTCTCTCTCTAGAACATAATAGGGTATATGAATACTACCCTCAATTTGAGTAAGGCAAGTGCTAAGCTTTTCAGGTGCGTCAACGATACTTTTCTCTTCCATATAATCAAAATGCTTGTACCTTCAAGCAACAATTGTAATCTTGGAATGAGGTAACTTTGGCTACTTGTACAAATAGAGCGAGTAGTTTTACCGATGTCCCTTACAATTTACAAAGATATGTAAGTGATAAATGGATTGTGTTATAATTGTGCTGAAAACTAATCAAAGTCCAAAACTTCATAGTTGAATGATAAAAATATGGAGTGCATTTGGAAATTACAATTGAGAAGGCCCACATTTGATATTTGTAGAGTCGTCAAAAATATTCTTAGAAACTCATATAAATATCTTCATAATTTTGAAGACTACTAAATTAATTGTGAAGATAAGTATGATGTGTGCTCAAGATATTATTCTAAAATGATATTGGATTAAATTGATTCTTTTGATTTAATGAATGTCGCAAGGGGAATTATTGATGACAAGTAAACCATGAAGATCATATCTACAATTATGAGAATATCTTTTTGAAACCCATCCCCAGGATTGATTGGTCTATAAGAGAGGATAAAACACTTAAATCCAAGAGCAAAGTTATCATAAACTGATTTTTTTTTTTTGGTTAAAGAGAAGGATATCCAAATTTACTATAACATAAGATCACCCATCCAGAGGCCAAAGGTCATATCAAGTCACTACAATAGAGGAAGGCTCTAGTGTCACATAGTCTTCCACTTTAACCACAGGGTAATACTCACTAGTACTCTATATTGCAAATAGCATTAGAGGTGATGATTATCCAAATCAAAATAATAAATTTGAAACCACTTGTGGCTAAGAAGATCCCTGACTAAAGTGTCGCAAATGATCCAAATCAAAAGAATACATTTGAAACCACTTGTGGCCAAGAAGATCCATGAGTAAAGTGTCACAAACCCAAAAATCAACCCATAAAATTTCAGGTAATTTAGAGTTATCATGCCCAATTTCCAACATCAATCATCATATATGTAGTCTAAATCCCATCAATTTAAACAAAAATATATACATAGTTTTTATAACCTTCTCGTGGTGACTAGAACTCTGTTTTACCCACTTCTAGATTAAGTGATCGACATAATGTTCTAACAATAACCTCACGGTTATATTTTCTATCTTGGAAACAAACAATATATCTTTGTAAGACTTTATTATCTACATTATAACAATGCAAAAAAGAATACTCAAATAGATCTACCTACCAAACCTAGTCATGAGAAGAGATAAGTTAAGGTTTTTAAATGGATTTATCACCACTTAGTCATAAAGAGTAGAATGATCCCTATAGAGATGTTTCCAACATGCACATAGTCTTTGAGAGATATTAAGTTATCTAAAATGTTAACAATTCATCAAACATTGCTTTACCCCTTTAGTATAGCCTTTATAGTAAGTTTCATGTTTAACAAAGATTCATTACTTCCTTGAATTAAATTATAAAACAATCTTAAAGTAATGACCAAAAGATCAAACCTAGAGTGTCTCATATAACCTTCAAAATTGTTAATGATAACCTTTAAGCCAATAATCTCCTTTAGGCAGAGTGAACCCTTATAACTCAGCCTATTGTCAAAGTTAATCATACAATGCATCACTCATAGCCAATCATTAAACAACCATTCACACTAGGGTTTCATATTACAAACCCCTTTAATAAAAATATTATAGATGTTAGGGTTTACCATATACCAATTTTATCAAGCACTAATTCCCATTAAATTCAAGAACATTAAATAAACTAATTTAAATAATTAAATTCCCTTAGTTACTTGTTAGATAGTATAAATCACTTATCCATCATAGATCTTATTCTATATTCACATCTATCAAGAATTATTGAATATATCAATAAAAATTCAAGTGAGTAATCATATTCATTAATTTAGAATCCTTAATCGTGCATTTAGACCTTATTTATGCTTGTATTCTCATTAGTCCTTAGTAGATAATGGTGACTTTAAGTGGTCAATTCATGGGTTCCACAGTTCATAAACCGCATTTGAGTTTTAACATGGTTCTATATTATCCACTTGGTAAAAATAATGACTAACACCCTCTTCAATAGTAATAAAATTAAAAAAACTGAAATTAAGTGAAAAGAGTCAATCTAAGGATTTCACTTCTTTTATACAATTTTCACATTTCTTTTATGGCTCAATATTTTGTCTACCTTATTTCAAGAAACAACTTAATAATTACATAGATTCTACTTAAAAACTTAAGGACAGGATGGTTATACCCCAAACCCTAATTACTTAATTTCCCATATAAATGAACCATGATGACTTAGCACACATCCCAAGGCATATACTATTTATAATTATTTTATCAAACCATAAAATAAATATTTATTAGACAAATTATCCCATGTTTCCTCATCTAGGTATAATATAAGTCGAATCATAAATCTTATCACCCTATTTAAATGTAACTTTCCATATTCTTTGAACTTTGTAAAAAGATAACATTCAATAAGTTGCACAAGTACAAGCTAATGTATCCATCTCAAAGTAAACTATATAAAAAATAGTATACTTCTCAGTATGAACCTTAACATTCTTTATATTAGTATCCATTAGGGTTTTATGGTAAAATATATCTGATATAAATCAACATAGTTAACATAATTTCCATATATACATATCCATATAAACTTGCAATAACTAGGAACACATAATTACTATACTACTGATAAAACTTGGTAGAATTTAAAACGTTATGAGTCTACCAACTTCCAAGCATCTAGTGTCAACCATAAACATAATCTTAAGAAGAATAAATTACACATGACCTCTACATCATTAACTAACACTTGGAAGCATTCAACAATATATTCAAATATTGAAATCACTTTCATCTCATTAAAAACTCAATAAGAGAAGTAAGCAGTGAAAACATAATTTATTACTAAGATAAGATGACTCAATTTACTCAAATATGTATTTGATATTTAATAAATTATAATTTTATACTTAATCTAGTCCAAACATTTTGTCAAACATGATTTTGAATAGTCAACTAATTCATACAATATATCACTAAATAAAATATAGTCCACCTTTATAACTAATAATGTTAAAAAGGGAGCAGTCAACTAGTTGAAAATATCTCATTTTAAATTTAGTTAAATTATTCATAATCAACACAACCATTTTTACTATAGGAATCAAACCTAAAAATAAAGGAGCAATGTTTAAATTTTTTGAAGCAAACTGAGCAAGATACATATCTACTTAATTGTTTTATCACCAAAATTTCAAACAAAGAATCTACAATAGCAAGGAGCAATCCCATGCATATCATAGTAGAGATATAATAAACACAAGAATGCTTTTATGCATACTACAATTTACATTAGGGTTTGACCTAATCAAGAACTAATGAACCAAGGACCAAACCAAACTTTAAACCCATAGAGAAAGAAAGGCTTTCAATTGAGTCTAACTTTCCTAATTCCACATAGAAATAATGTCATTTTAGCATAAATAAATTTTACCATTTAGAAGAAATAATAATTACCATTTAGAAGAAATAATAACAATGCAACATAACCCTAACATGATCTCTTTCACAACACATCTACCCATAAATGATATCAAATAATTAAAAGCATGTATTCCAATCAAGGATCCATTTTATTTCCATAACATAAGCTTACTAAAAAAGTCATCAATGGACATTTAAACAAGATATAAGGAGTTCAAATATAATTCCTAAGCATCCTTATCATAACACGATAGTACAATAAATAAATAAATGTACCCTTTCATATAAATTTTCAAACTAATGCCGAGAAGATCACAAGTGTTTGAACCATCCAATGCCTTCAACCATTATCAATTGATTTAAACAATCAACTTATCTAAGATATATTTGATTTCATGTATACAAGAAAATGCCTATAAAATAATAATAAATGATTACCCTTTTTTAGTATTGGCTTCTAAATAAGCCATAAGTACAAAAGGATCATTGTCTATAATTCTTAAAAAATGGAGCTTACATTGTGTATATTTATCAATCAAATGTATAGATTAAACAAAAATCAAATATTGCTTTAGTGCCTCCAAGAGTCATTGGTATAGTCAAATACATCCATAACCAAGAAGGAGCATCCACATCATAGTTCTCTAAAAATTTAATAACAAAAATAATGTGAAACCTGAGCCCCATCCATCCAATGGTAGCCCTACCCACAGAAACCATTAGTTTGGGGTTGGAATAGGTTACCAGACAAAGGCCCAAAATCATAAAATAAAATGAGAATTAAGGGTTTATAGAGAGATCTAGTCCACCACTACTATAGCTAACACAATGGTAACACATAGCATAAACCCAAAAAAACAATATCCATAGAAAACATGCCAAATCAAATAGTAATAATTCAAGATAAGATACTAAATCCAATAAAAATATTTCAAGACATGATGCTAAATCAAATAGCCATCCTCACAAAATTATCATAATTTAATGCATTTATATGCCATCTAAGGGAAAGATGCATTTAAAACAAAACATACCCATCAAATTTTTTGCAAAAAATAACCATATTCCATTCTAACAAGATACTAAGTCCATATCTGGTATGCTATAACATTTAAAATCAAGGAAACACTTACAAGGTGATAGGAAAGTTACAAAAAGAGATAAATCCATAATAGAATCCACAAAAATGGAACACAATAGAAATAAATGACTTATTTGTAAGAATGGAAACACTCCTAGTTGTTTTATTCCTTTATTTTTCTTCTTCCACCACTTTTCTCTTCGTAACCATTGAACTATGTTCTCTACAATCTTCCATGTGTTGAGTTGTGGAGCAAAAAGCTTCACTAATGAGCTAATGTGGAGGTTGTTGGGCTTACACAGTAACCGACATCGGTCAGAACCAACCGACATCGGTTAGGGGTAGACCGGCATCAGTTAGGGGTCAACTGACATTGGTTAGGGGTCGACCGACATCGGTCATCTTCAGACCAACACTGACTTTTGTGTGTTTCCAGACATTTCCAAAATAGCTATTTTTAGGAGAATAGTTAGTTTGCATGTAAAGACTATAGTCTTGAGTCTGTTTTTCTAATTATTGTTTGCTTTCAATTCTATTTAAGAGACCCATGGGGCAGTATTGTAATGAGGGGGAAGAACAATTCAATAATTGAGTTGGTTGTAATTGATTGAGAGAGAGAGAGAGAACTCTTGAGGGAAAATTACTGTACATCTAAGAGGTGTGAGGAGAGAGAGATTTCTTCATTTATTTCCTTCTGGAAGAGTTTAATACAAATTGGTTGTTTCTCGTATCTCCTATTATTTGTTGTTTCTAATTTCTAGTTACTTATTACTTCTGGTTTCAATTCCATGTTTAGTTGCTTATACAAAAGTAATCAATTGTACTCTAAAATCTTGACAACTGGTATCAGAGCTCTAAACACTGACAACTAGTATCAGAGCTCTAAACACTAACAAGTGGTATCAGAGCGTGTTCGTGTTTGTTGATTACAAAATTCACTCACAGGGGTTTCTAATTGAGTGGGAGCAAAGCAATGGTAAAAAAAAGTAAACTAAGAATGGATAAATTCAATGGCAAGAATTATCAATTATGGAGGATGCAGATTAAAGATTATCTGTATCAGAAAGATCTGTATTTACCGTTGGGTGGGGTTTTAAGGAAGCCCACAAATATGGAAGCTGAAGAATGGAATGTTCTTGATAGAACGGCTCTTGGATCTATAAGGTTGAGCCTGGCAGCTTCTATGTTTTCTAACTTATCACAGGCAAAGACAATGGTAGAGTTAATGGATACTTTGGAAAATTTATATGAAAAACCCTCAGCTTCGAATAAGGTATATCTTATGAATCAATTATTTAATTTGCAAATGCAGGAAGGCAGATCTGTATCTAGTCATCTTAATGATTTCCATATAATAGTAAATCAGTTAAATTCAGTCAAAATAGTTTTTGATGATGAAATTAAGGCTCTCTTAATCTTATGCTCTTTACCTGAAAGTTGGCATAGTTTGGTAATGGCAGTTAGTAATACTGCATCTACTTCAAATATCTTGAAAGTTGATGATGTTGTTAGTGTAATCTTGAATGAAGAAATTCGCAAGAAAAGCACAGGGGAAACATCAGGTAATGCTTTAAGTGTTGAAAGTAGGAGAAGGAAAAGAGAGAAGGGCAAGCAAGGGAAATCAAGATCAAAGATGGGAAGTAGATCCAAATCCAGAAATGGAAGAATAACCTGTTGGAATTGTGGAAAGAAAGGGCATGCAAAGAAATATTATTGGTTGAAGGATAACAAAAAAAATCAACATGAAGGTAATAAAGAAGCAAAAGTTGCAGGTATTGTTGCACAAGATGCTCTTATATTTTCTTTGGATAATAAAGTAGAATCATGGGTTTTAGATTTTGGTGCCTCTTTCCATGCAACCTCAAATAGAGAATTTTTCAATGATTATGTCCATGGAGATTTTGGAAAAGTTTATTTAGGGGATGATGAGCCTTGTAAAATTGTTGGCAGAGGAAAAGTGCAGCTGAAATTGCAGAATGGAAACACATGGGTGTTGAAGGATGTCATGCATGTACCCATCCTGAAGAGGAATTTGATTTCTATAGGAAAGTTGGGTGATGAGGGTTGCACAGTAACTCTCATAGCTGAATCTTGGAAAGTTTCCAAGGGTGCACTTGTATTAGCAAAAGGTAAGAGAGTAGGTACACTTTATCTATCTACTTGTATTACTAATTATTCTCCTTCTGTTTTATCTACTTCAGATGTAGATGCAAAGTTGTGGCACTGTAGGCTTGGTCACATGAGTGAGAAGGGAATGAATGTTCTTAAGTCAAAAGGTAAGCTTTCAGATTTGAAAAGCATAGATCTAGATTTCTATGAGCATTGTATTTTTGGGAAATAGAAGAAAGTGAGGTTTCTCAAAACTAGGTCAACAAAGAAGAAGCACAAGTTGGAGCTTGTTCACACAGACGTGTGGAGACCAGCTCAGGTAGCTTCTATTGGAGGATCACAGTATTATGTTTCTTCAATTGATGATGCTACAAGAAAGGTATGGGTTTATTGTATAAAGAGGAAATCTGATGTTTTTGACACATTTAAGAAATGGAAAGCTTTGGTTGAGAATGAAATAGGTTTGAGATTGAAGTGCCTTAGATCTGACAATGGTGGTGAGTACTACAATAATGAATTCAATAGTTACTGTTCTATGAGTGGAATACATAGGGAAAGGATGGTTCTAAGGACACCTCAGTAAAATGGAGTTGTTGAAAGGATGAATAGAACAATAATGGAGTGTGCACAGAGTATGAGGTTGCATGTTGGTTTGCCCTTACAGTTTTGGGCAAAAGTTATAGATACTACAGTTTACCTGATTAACAGAGGACCTTCTACTGCACTAGATGGTGGAATTCCATAAGAGGCTTGGACAGGTAAAAAGGTAGATCTTTCATTTCTTAGAGTTTTTGGTTCTGAAGCTTTTGTGCACATTGATAAAGAAAATAGAAAGAAGCTGGATGCTAAATCTATGCGGTGCATTTTCATTGGTTATGGTTTTGGAGATTTTGGATTCCAGTTGTGAAATTTAGAAAACTAACAACATTATTAGAAGTCGTGATGTAGTTTTCATTGAGAAGGTGATGTACAGTGATCAGCTCAAGAGGCTGAATAATTCTGAGCAGGGCAATCTTGATTTGGAAGAGGTTATGATCCAAAATGAGCTCATGGGTAAAAATCATCACTCACAAAAAAACATAGAAATCAACGTCGATCAGGTGGAGACCGACGTCGATCAAGTGAAAATCCACATCAATCAGGTGGAAACTGACGTCGGTCAAGTGGAATTGACATCGATCAGATGCAAACCAACATCGGTCAGAGATGATCAGGATCGGTCACTGTCAGAAGAAAATTTGGGAGGACAGCAAGCTGTAAATGAGTCTCAAATGCCCATAAGGAGGTCTGAAAGGGTAAGTAAACCTCCAATTCATTATTCCCCTTCTTTATATTACTTGTTGCTCACTGATGGTGGAGAACCAAAAATTTTTGATGAGGCAATGCAGGTAGAATCCAGGAAACAGTGGGAGCATGGCATGAATGAGGAAATTGATTCCTTGGAAGAGAACCATATGTGGGATTTGGTTGAGTTGCCAGCCGGAAAGAAAGCACTAAAAAACAAATGGGTATATAGGTTAAAGGAAGGAGAGAATGGACAAATGAGACATAAGGCTAGGTTGGTAGTAAAGGGATTTGCACAGAAACCAGGTATTGATTTTGGTGAAATTTTTTCTCCTGTAGTAAAGATGACTTCTATTCAGACTGTATTGTCTTTAGTTGCTATTGAGGATTTGCATCTTGAGTAGCTTAATGTTAAGACAGCATTTCTTCATGGAGATTTGGATGAAGAGATATATATGGATCAACTGGAAGGTTTTGAGGTCAAAGGTAAGGAGAAACTTGTCTGCAGGTTGAAGAAAAGCTTATATGGTCTTAAGCAAGCTCCAAGATAATGGTATTTGAGGTTTGACAGGTTTATGATAGAGCATGACTTTAGTAAATGTCAATCTAACCATTGTGTTTATTTTAATAGATTAGATAATGGTAGTTATATTATCCTGTTACTGTATGTAGATGATATGCTTGTTGTAGGTTCACACATGTAGGAAATTACTGAGCTTAAGGTAAAATTAGCTCACACATTTGCCATGAAATATTTAGGAGTAGTAAAGAAAATCCTTGGCATGAGTATTAAGAGAGACAAGAAAAATCATAGTTTGATTTTGTCTCAAGAGGATTATGTGAATAAGGTGTTGGAGAGGTTCAATATGTAGGATGCAAAACTGGTAAGCACACCTATGGATGGACACTTCAAGTTAAGCAAAGAATAGTGTCCTAAATCACATGATGAGGTTGAGTACATGAGTAGAGTTCCATATGCTTTAGCAGTTGGGAGCTTGATGTATGTAATGGTATGTACTAGACTAGATATTGCCCAAGTAGTGGGAGTTGTCAGCAAGTTTATGGTCAATCCAGGAAAGGAACACTGGAAAATAGTTTAGTAGATTCTCAGATATCTGAGAGGGACCAGCAGTAGGCATTTATGCTATGGAGGGTCAAACACTTCTCTACATGGGTATGTAGATTCGGATATGGCAGGTGACTTGGATGGTAGGAGAAGCACCACAGGATATGTGTTCACTATTGGTGGAACAGCAGTTAGCTGGATTTCAAAGTTGCAGAAGGTTGTTGCCTTGTCTTCTATAGAGGCAGAATACATTGCAGTCACAAAGGCTAGCAAGGAAATGATTTGGATGACTCAGTTCATGGAAGAGTTGGGAAAGGAGCAAGAGAGTTGTAGATTGTACAGTGATAGTCAAAGTGTAATTCATTTGGCAAAGAATTTAGCCTTTCATTCAAGAACCAAACATATACAGCTTAGGTACCACTTCATTAGACAGGTATTGGAGGATGGACAATTGAAGCTGGAAAAGATCCATACAGATAAGAACCCTACTGATATGTTAACAAAGTTGGTAACAAAGGAGAAGTTGAATCTTCATTAAAAAATATTTGGTCTTCAAGATTGAACTTGAAGAGGGAGAAACAAGCTAGAGATGTTTAGAGGATGTTGTTGTACAGGTACAGGTACATCTATTTATCTCCAAGTGGGAGATTGTTGAGTTGTGGAGCTAAAAGCTTCACTAATGAGCTAATGTGGAGGTTGTTGGGCTTACACAGAAATCAACATCATTTAGGGGTCAACCGACATCGGTTAGGGGTTAATCGACATCAGTTAGGGGTCGGTCGACATCGGTCATCTTCAGATCGACACTGACTTCTGTGCATTTCCAGGCGTTTCCAAAATTGCTATTTTTAGGAGAACAAATAGTTTGCATGTAAAGACTAAAATTAGTCTTGAGTCTATTTTTATAATTATTTTTTGCTTTCAATTCTATTTAAGAGACCCATGGGGTAGTATTGTAATGAGGGGGAAGAACAATTCAATAATTGAGTTGGTTGTAATTGATTGAGAGAGAGAGAGAGAGAACTCTTGAGGGAAAATTACTGTACATCTGAGAGGTGTGAGGAGAGAGAGATTTCTTCATTGTATTTCCTTTTGGAAGAGTTTAATATAGATTGGTTGTTTCTCATATCTCCTATTATTTTTTGTTTCTAATTTCTAGTTACTTATTACTTCTGGTTTCAATTCTGTGTTTAGTTGCTTATACAAAAGTAATCAATTGTACTCTAAGATCCTGACACCATGGCCATATTATCTCCTTCCACTCCATCCTAACTACCATCACATTAATGCAACTTATGTAGTGATTTTAAGTCCCACTACTTCCTTCTTCATGGTTTTTGCTCGTGCACAAACCAAACCCTACTTCCTCTCCTCGTTCTTCTAACTTCCCAGTTAACAATCCTCATAAATCGAATGACTCACAATGAAAATGGTTTCATTATATCATGCATACCATTAAAACCTAATCAAAATTATTAGATAATTTGACTATATTAAAATTTCAACAAGCATAATCATGCTACCAAGGTCAAAAATGACCTTTTTGAACATTATTATGACCTAGGTCAAATTCCAAACAAATAGACTCCCCAAAATTTCATTAAACATAGTTACCAAACCTTGATAATCTATTTTCAAAATAGATAAGATAAATACTTTATTTTCATCTCTTTGCAACAATGTTAAATTTTTAAGGCCTTGCAACATTGTAATAATAAAACATGCTTACCATTAATCGTGGCAATATTTAAATCAAATGGGATTTTATACAATGTTAATGAATACTCATGTATCATTATATAGAAGTTTAAATTATAATAACTCATAAATGATTTCAAATAATAATGAGCAATAACACAATCAAGGTGGAAAAATTGGCTACAAGCCAATGACAGCCTAAAAATAAATAATAAAAATGAATATGCACATCACCAGGTAATCTTGACACAAGATAACATAGAAGGGAATCTATGGTGGACTGAATGGATCTCAACATTTACCTCATTTTTCATTCACTTGTATGAAGTTTTCATAATTGTCTAGCAAAGTATTCCGAACTTGAACCTAGCTCAGTCACCTAGTTATTACCTATGATCACAAAATGACATCATTAGTACTGGCTCAAACAAATATGAACTAAATCAAATTCTTTAAAAAAATACAACAAAGTGTAATATAATTTAAATATCACAATACATGTCTATGAAGTAAACATTAATCAAATCTGATTTCAAATGTCTCAATAGTCAAAATGTCTCATATAAAATTACAACATAACACATTATTGATGCATGCTTAGGTGGGATATGACATCTACCCCCTTAAAAGGAGGAATCATCCTGGGACCTAAACAAAGAGGTGAGGATAGTGTTGTCTAAAAATATTTTCATCTTACTAGGTGGAACTTTTCTCACTTAGCTAGTCTCATTAGACTAACACTTAGTGTATGTCTCCATTTCATAGGTTAATGCTATGATGGGCTAGGATCCTAATGGGTTCTACCTAAATCATATCCTTGTTTGCCATATGGAGATTATTCCAATCCAAAATATGAGATAGATCAAAAAAATATTTTATTAATAATGCCACATCAAACACATCATGTATTATAGATAGATAATGAAGAAGAACTAGGTTGTAGAAAGTAAGGCTAATTTTTTCTATAATGTCGAATGGACTAAGAAATCGTGGAACTAGTTTGGATGCCTTGCTAAAATTAATGGAATTTTTATAAGGTCTTACTCTCAAAAATGCCTTATACAATTCTTCAAACTCTCTTGGTGATTTCTTAAGATCAACATAAATTTTATATATATCAGAGGTAGCTTTCAACCTTTGATGAATCAAAGCCATTTACTAGTCATGCTCTTATAAATTCTTAGGACCTATAAATACATGATTTTCCAAACCATCTTAACCAAGGGAATTTTTGTACTTTCACCCATACAAGGCTTCAAAAGGTGTCATTTTAATAATAGAATTATAGGTATTATTGTATGTAAATTCAACTAGATGAAGATAATCTTCCCATTTAGACTGTTGGTCCATCACATATATCCTTAACATATCTTCCACTAGTTTATTCAGCCTTTCAATTTGGCTATCAATTTCTATATGATAAGCTAAATTTAAATTTAATTTTGTTACAAATGTAGCCATCAAGTCTACTAGAACCACAAAGTGAACAAATTACTTCTATTTTAGATAATCAACTTCTGGAACACCACGAAGGCAAACAATTTATTTCACAAACATTTTATCAAGAGTGGGTGCATCATAATTAATATTTATTATAATAAAGTAAAAAAATTTACTTAGCTTATAAATCACAACTAGAATTGTATCATGCCTATCTTGAGACTTAGGTAGTCCTGAGATAAATTTCATTGAAATTACAACCCATTTTATTTCTGAAATAACATGAGGCTAAACAAACCACTTGCATGGAAATGTTAAACCTTTACACATTGACACTCCAAAAAATTTGCTATGAAATTAGTAACATCTTTCTTTAACCTAGGTAATAAGTAGTAGCTTTTTAACTCATATGTCATTTTAGTGACACCTAGATGAGTGAAGTGAATTGTAATATGCACTTATTCCAACACTTTTTACCTTAGATTTATAAAATAATGATTGTAAATTTTTATTTGAGGCCTTATAATTCCATTTGAGTCCAAGGAAAAATTAGCCACAAATTTTATTATTGTTGCAATTTCTAAATCAACATAAAAAATTTTACATTCAGGGTCAGTTAGTTACTGATTTAAAAAAGATTCTCTAAAATTTCACCTTGTTAGAGTAGGTTATTTAACTTAGCTCATGTTCACATAGGTATTTATTTATTCCCATCCACTTATGTGTGGATATTTCATTTTTCTTATTTTAGATATTATAATATATTACATATTTAACTCTTAGATATTATGGGGGTAATTTATAGTTGTTTCTAAATCTTATGGATAGTTATCTCTTAGTCCTAGATTTTATCTCTAACTTGATCTCTTAGATATGTTTTATCTCTAACTTAATCTCTCAATTATGATTGATCACTTAGCTTGATATCTTAGTTAGGATTGATCTTCCTTGCCTATATATGTAAGGGTCATTCATTGTATTTGCATGGAAGCTCCGAAGATGTAATATATGATATAAATTCTCTTTAAAATCAATCTATAAGTCTATTATTTCATATTCTTATTGTTATGAATGTGATTTTATGCTAACACCTAAGATCTTGTGGCTTATAATGCTTTGTTTTTTATTCCTTTCATGGTCCTAGAGCATTTAGGTGTTGTATTCATCTATTTTTGAGTTTGCTACAAGGTGTGTTTTTTAATTCCATATATCCAAGTTTGCATCTAGGGTGTCTGAGAAAGCCAAATATACCATTTTCAAGTGCAAATTTATGTTTTTCATTAAAAACATGTCTTTTCTTCTACAAACTATTGTCTAACTATATAGAATCACACCAATTGTTTTCTAGGTTTTGTGCATCTTGTTTTTTATTTCCAAATCATTTTGAATTTTTAAATTTTATTGAGAAATGAAAAACTTATCCCAATTTTACTAACTAATACTAGAAACAAAAACAAAACAATATGATATGGTTGCTCAAGATTTTTTTATTATTTTTCCAATAAAAAATAATATGTTGTGGGTAGATTGTTTTTAGTTTTATTGGCTTGAAGACATCCATGGTTTACTTCCAATTCTAACAAGTGGTTGGAAGGTTATGTTCCTTCTTTTTTTGGTCACATTATTTTGATTTATGGTGCCATAATTATTTATTTGACCTATTTTAATGATGGTAAAACTTGTAAAAGTTATAACTTTTGAACCGTGACTCAAAATTGAGTATTATTTTTTTCAAAAGTGCATATTTTTTATATACTCGATCTATTTGTGTCATTTATTTAGTATAATCCACTAAATTATAAAGTGCTAAATTTTTGGGTGCTCACTATTTTCATTGGGAGACATTAAATTGTCAAGGGGGATTTATTTTTTCAGGAGGGTTCTTCTCCTTCTTGAATTTCTCTTTAATTTTTAACAATGGATTCCCTCTCCTTTGAGCCCCTAAACACATCAAATTATAATACTTGAAAGATTAAAATGAAGATACACTTGTAGCTGAAAGCCTTGTGGAGAGTTGTGTTTGGTGATTTTCCTCACTTTACAGATGAGGAAGGTATTGCCTAGATTTCATACATGAAATATGAGGCTCTTTGCTTGATTATCCTCCATGTTTCAACTCCTTGAATTCTTATCTCACATGTGCCACATCACTTAAATAAGTTTGAGATAGCTTTGTATCCTTATTTGGGAAGGATAATGAGTCTTTTAGGTCTTTTGAACCCTCTTTTACTAAACCTCCTTTTGTTCCAATTCCTTCTCCTCTTGTAAGTGAGGATTTATTTTTTTATGATGACACAAATATTAATTTATCTTGTTAGTGAGGACTTATCTTTTGATGGTGGTTTTCTTGAGGCACTTATTACTCCTCGTATAGTTTGTATTCCTCCTATTCATTTCATTAATCAAGAGGACATGATTCTTGAGGACGTGGCACCTCCACCATCACTTTTAGATATCATGGACAAGATACCATCATGAATTCTTGAGGATGAATTATATTATGCCACATTTGTTGCTCTTTCATCACCTACTCCTCTTTTTTTCAAGGATATATGTTTAGATGGTGATTTTCATAAGGAACCTATTATTGTTGCACATTTTGATTTGGATCTTATTATTGATCCTACTACTACTATTGTTACTTGTTCTATGATGGATCCACTTACTCACATGCTTGATTTATTTGATAGATATAGTCTTATTTTTTAGTCTTTCACTCTCAACTCTATGGGATACACCAACAGAGTTATTGATAGTGACTTACATAGTATTATATCTACTATTAGGCCTATTATTTTTCAAGGTCACCACATCATTAGTATTTTTTTAGGTGATGTATCTTTGGGACATTGTTATCTCATAAAATAGTTGGATTTTATTCTTATGGGGAGAACTCATGATTTATGTACATCTTTCACCTCATATGGATATGGCTTCTTACATCCTTTCCATCCATGCAAGATATACAGTAGTGATCTTTATGTGGGGTGAAGGAATTTTTCCACATAAAAACCTTGGAAAGGATACCCTAAGTGTCCACTTTTCATTTCTCTAAAATACTAGTGTATTTTTATTATGCATGGATTTTGAAACATATTCATTTCTCAGTAATTCACAGTCTATTGAGGGTCTTGATCACATTGAATTTTCTTTAAACAATGGTGTAGAGGGATCTTGACTAGTGGAAATATCTCACTCAACTAAAGCTTTTCAAGTCTTTGGTCATCATTCTATGCCTTGATCGCCCTAGAGTCCTGATATTATGCCACATGGCATGACCTCAAGAGTTAACTTAATCTAATATTTTTCATATTATACTTTCTTGGTCTAGAGGGGAGGAGAAGAAAATGATGCCACATGTAATCATCCCATTCACCTGGGATGTTTGTTACATGTTCACTTTATCTTGATCGTCTTGAGGACCTAGAGAAGCAAGATCATGCAACGTGGCATGATCCCAAAAGCCTAAAGGTCTAAGGGCTTGGCTCTGCATCTAAAGCATTATGGGGCCATTGAAATTTGAGATTATAATAAGTGGTGAGTACGTGAATAATATATACCTACAATATACAAGGTTAGCCATTAAATTTCAAATATAAGGACTAGTCATTAGATATTGAATTCATGAAAATCAACTGATGTAAAATCTTGAATAAAGAGAGTATAAAAATAGAAATCCAAAAAGGGTTTTTTTCTAAGAACATAAGTGATCCAATTCAATAGATAAATAATTAGGTCCTTTTAGATAAAAATAATAGATAAACCCTAGTCATTTTCAGATTTTTAATCTCTTTAAGTGATAAAACAAACTTAGAATTTAAATACTTTAGTTTTTTGAACAATTAGGTATAAAAGAAAAAATCATGTCATGTCTATGATGGTCTTGATGGGCCAAATGACTGTCAATTTTAAGTAAGTGAAAATATAATGTGGACACTAATGTACTATCCATTTGGAATTCAATGTCATTTGACATCCATTCACTCACTCGGGGCATGCTTGGGTGTCCATTTAGACTAATGACTTATATAATCCTAGTGAGATGAGATATTGACATGCATCTAGATCTCATTCACCCAAGGCTCAACATGTGACTCAAAAAGATATATACCATCTTGGGGGACCATATAAATAGGATCATGATACTTGGCACAATATTGGGCATATAGAAGGTTGACTACCAGAGGAAGTACAAATATTACCTTGGGGTCCCTAAGAGACAGACCACACCACATGATATGATCTTGCTCATTTGAAGGGTTTATCATATATTGAGGAAACTAATTAGGCTCAGTTGGAGTGGGGACATGGGATTTTGCCACATGACATGATCCCATTCACCGAAGAGGTTGAGGTGAAAATGGTTAAGGAAAAAAATTAGGAAAATAAGAGAGTGCAAAGTGGCAGCTCCTCAACTTCTTAGGGACTTGCATGTAAATTTAGATAACCATTAGTTTGTATAAAACAAAATAATTGTTAGAATATGAAAATATGAATTTATAAACAAATGGATATATCATTTATTCAAAAGAGACTAAGTGTCGATACTACCTTTGTAAATATTTATATATTTGGTTAATTCCAAAGCCAATATCAATCTATTTTATGAAGAACAACTAAGTAAAAGAGTAAGATTGTAGGATGCTTAGTCATTTTAGATGAAAAATAGTAGAAATAGATAATATTATCCAGTAAAAGTCATAGAAAAGCCTTGAAATAGTTAAGTAACTTGTAAAAATATGAGCTGAAACAACCTAAAAATGCAAATTTTAATGTGATTTAAAACATAATGCAAAATTGACCAAGACTTAGTAGATTTAAATAAGTTCAAAATTTTGAATCAATACAGATCTAATTTCCAAAAATATTATAAACTAAATTCAGGCAATGGATACTTTAATTTTAAACCTGCTCTAAAGATTAAAGCCAATGTAATGTCAAGCTTGAAAATTATCAAGAAACTTTTACATCAAACCATGAATAATAGGAGACCCAAACTTGATTAGGCTAGAATGACAAGACTCTAGATAAAAAAGAGGTTACATAATTTTTGTGATGAAATCAGGGCATTTTGTGTAAGAAACAACAAATGGAAACTCTATTGGAAAATAGTCTCTAGTTATTTGAATCCAATAAATAATTAAAGAACCCAGAATATTTAGTTAAAACACTACATGGATCATGAACAAATCCAAGAAAGGAGAATATGGGAGCAACTAATTGACCAAATAAGGTATCCATTTTAACTTGGTGTGTGTAAAATGAGTTGATTTACTAGTTCATAATAAAGGGATTAATTGATATGTTTCCAACCATTAGGGTAGTGAGTCCTACCTTGAAGACATTTACCTAGAAATTACTTTGTTACTTGGTAGGTATATATAGCCCTAATGTATTTGCCTTTGATCTCACTCCTGGCCTTATTCTACTACTATCCAGGCATTAATTATCTTGATATAGGTTTCCTGAATCATCCAAGACTAATTTTTTCTAAATTTGATTTTATTTTGTATTTTTTATTTTCTCTCCTTTTTATGTCTTAGTTCAAGGTTGGGGACCACTATGGAAAATGAAAGGTATAACTATAATTTTTTTAGCCTACATTTTCTTCACAGCAGGTTCACACAAGAAGACTTAGAAACCTTTTAATATGTGATTTTTTTTCTTGGTTTCAAGAGGATATTTTCAATAACTACCTATTTTTACCCAAACTTATCCAAACAAGAACATGCCTAGGGCACATAATCTCAACTTTCAAGAATGATTCAATAACATGATATAAGGTCATAAAAAAAATCAAGAATCACCTTTGACACAAAGTGCCACTTATTTTACCTACTTACATGATTTCAATTCATCACTTTTCATTTAATAATGTGTAAATACAAGATAAAATAGTTGGGAAAAGATGACAAGGAAATAGAATAACAAGATAAGAAAATAGGCTTAAACTAGGCAATAAAACATAAAAGCAAAAAATAAGCAAGGAAAGGAAAGAAAAAGCAATCAAAAGAAAATTATTTATGAGATAATTCCAATCTATTTAAAACTTGGAAATATTTTTTGAATATATGTATTTTTACAAACAATAATATCTCATCATTAGTTAGACACTTGAAACAGAACAGATTCATGTTTAGGATTTTGAGAAGGTTGGTGGGAATCCTACCAAGGGAGGACATGTACTTGTATATATGTTTTCCTTTTCATTGAAAAATATTATCACAAAGACTCTTATTAAAAATATTTTTTAGGAAATTTAATATGATTTATGTTATAAAACTCAAACATGCACTTAGATTCCATTAGCATGAAGAACCTAAGATAGAGTTTAGGAGAAACCTCTACCCAAACATTAAAATATGGTGAGGGATAAGGGTGGGAACCAATACCTACCAGAGTAAATTATACACCAAATTGGGTAGATATGTTTTATTTATGATATCCTAGTGGTGAATCCATTATTGGTTGTTCTTCAGTTAACATGAACACTTTGTTAGTCTCCATATTATCATTTTGTCATCTGGAAGATGTGGACTTGGTTCTTCCCAATTTAAAGACCTTATAAATTTATCATCATTAGATAAATTATGTGGAGAACTAAATTTGATCATTTCATTATCAAATTCAACTTCATTAGCTTTAATGCTTCATTCAAGCCATTGTATTCTTAACTACTCATGTCAAATTTGACTATCTTTGTTATTGAGATAACTTGATGAGTGTTGTACTCCCATTGTACTAGTTGATTCATAGATTCCAATTATTTATATGAAATAATAACCAATTTAATATATTTTATTTCTTCCATATCTAATGAAAGGATGGGTGCCAATAGTTACCACTGAGTAGTTGATCTTCTAGAGCTAGCTTGGCAAATGCAGGAGCATCAACATATTATTAGTAGGAAAATATTCGAATATATATGTCAAATGTTCAAATATATTACTATTCATCATGTCTAACCATATATTTTTTGCATAATAGAAACTTCCATTTCTAGCTTTGTAATCTTGTTAACTAGTTAGTCAGATTGAAATGCAGTTGGCCTATTTTGAGTTAGTAACAAATAGATGAAGTTACAAGTGACCTGGCACAACTGGCTACCCAAAATAGATAGGAAGTTACAAATATAATGTCTTATAGATATATCATGGATGTATTTGTATTGAAAGGGGTTGATTATTAGGTTAATTATTATTGTAATTGCTCTACTATGAAATTAATGTAGTACTTATTCGTTGAGTTTGTATAGTAAGATTTTACAAGTTAATCTTTGTGATATTATGTAATGAAGAATTTTGATCAATATAATAATAACTCATCCATTTTTTTATTAAATTTTCCCATGTTTATTATATGAATTACATAAAATTTGAGTGTACTTAATCACACTATTAAATATTCAATGTTCTGTATTTGTCAATTTTGAGTTCTATTTTTGTGTAGTTATGTTCTTGCAACCAAGAATCTCTATGATATAGCCTTAAATCATGATAAAACCCTAAAATTTATATTTAAAAATATTAAATGGGTTTATAAAATGTCTTTTAATATGTTATTTATCAATATCTCAATCACATATCCCCATAATTAGCAAGTTCTGGTGATCCAAGAACCTTTGCTAACAATTATGCAATGAGCATAAAACACTGTAAAAGGGTATGTTACATTGGTTACCAGGTTAGAGAGATATATAAGTATGGTTAGGTCTTAAAATTAATGATTTCATATAAGTGAAGGCAATTAGGATAATAAGTACTACTGAATCAATTATTTAGGATCACCTGTATGTAGATGTTTATGATATCTTTTGGTGTGAATTCTCATGTTTGCTAACTACATAGGTGGCAATATTAGAACATTTATGCCACTATACAAGAAGTGTGCATGATATAGTATGGACTAAAAAATATATCAAAAGTTTACAAATCTTATAAGTACCTTGGATATGTGCAATTGATCACTAGGTAGACACAACCATTAATAGTTATATAAGCAAATACACAATACAAGGTTGTAATGTATTTGAAGTTGCAAAGGATCAGCTTGTGAGGGGAATCTGAGGTGAATTTTTACAATGACTTCCTTTTCTCATTAAAATTTTGACTATAGAAAAATCCATGGTACCCACTCCACCTAATATGGAGTAGTCACATAGGCACCATGGGGATATGTGTGATAGAATGGTGAATGGAGAATAGAGTATGAAGAAGGCTTGAACCTAGACCCAAGATGTAAAAATGAATAGAATAAGAGTTGAAAATGGCTCAAGATCTAGAGGAAGCACTGAAAAAATAAGGGAAGAAGACGTTAGAGTCAGACTAGGTACTACAACAATAGAGAAGGTATAACTAAAGCACAAATACCCAGTCGACTGTGAACTCAAGAGGTAGTAGTAGTAGAGTAGGAGTGAAGATTAAGTGAGAAGAGGAGAAAGAGAAGAGAAGTTTGAAGCAAGAGAGTGAGAATACTAAGTTGAAAAAAGAGGAAGAGAAAGAATGTAATGTAGAATATGAGGAAAGAGAAGAGAAGGAAGAGATTAGTGTGTTAGAATGGCTAAGAAAAGGTTTGTAGCCTTGGATAAGGTTACTAATAGAGGAAGAAAGTAGAATGTTGCAAAGTCACAGTGATATTATAGGTTCAAGTGATGAAGAAATAGTTGAAGGAGGTTCAGACCATTCACCCAAGGAGCACACATCCCCTGAGCCTTATTTATTTTTAGATAGTCATACTTTAGTTACCAAAGTAAAAGACCAATATTGACCTGATCTAAAATAGAGAAAAGTGCATGAGAAAACTAAAAAGATATTAAAGAGAGCTCATTGAGAGATAAAACAAAAATTTCCAACAAAATAACATCACTACATTAGATCAACTCTATTGATATATATTAACCCAGTTATCCTAGAGCAAGTTGTAGCATGATTGGAATCAGACTGATAGTGAGTTTGAAGTTTTAAATTCATCAAAATCACCCAGTACCACTTTGGGATCACATTTCCAAGCATTCCATCCTTTCACAAAAGGATCATAGACACACTCACCATAGATTCCTATGAATAAAGATGCATAGCAGTAGTAGATTCTTGTGACTACAAAAGCACCAAGTACGATGCTTCAACTTGGAGATTTTATCAGTATGGCACTCTATGATAGGTTCTCACACCCTAAATAGTATCTTCTTACCTATTTAATAAAATGGTAAGTTAAAGGAGTTACAGGTGAAAATATTAAGAAGTATGAATTAATTGGTGTTCTAACTAGAAGATCCTTAGAATTCATATATCGCAAAGATCCTACATAGTAACTTTTGATGAGATATAAAAATGGCTAGTCATATTATTTAAGGTAAAAAAAGCACAAGCTAGACTATATAATATCTAAAGGAGATCCAACAAGGGCCCAGAGAGACTATTAAAGATTATGATAGCAGATTCTCAAATGTCATGAACAAAGTTGAATTTATTATGAAAGAAAAGGATAAAGTTATTTGGTTTGTTGAAGGTCTATGACCATGCATCAAGTTTACTATAGTCCAGACATAGTTTAGTGCTAAATTAGATGCTCACACTGCTATGATCATAGTAGAATGGATCAAGAATTATGGTGATGTGATACTTGTTTCATCTAAGGTAGAAGATACACTACAGACCCTTCTCTAAAATTTTGAATAGTATCAAGATAAGACTGACAGATAAAAGTTAGACATATGGTGCATAGAATGTAATTAGTTTGTACATCATGGAAATTAATGTCCCAAATTTAAAACTTAATTCTACAAAATTTTCCAAATAGTAGGTCACTCTACTGTAAGTTATCATTTAATATAGCATTACATTGAGAATCTATAGAGTTTGCATTATACATTTTAAAAATATATGAACCATGAAGAAAAGGATTGTTGAGCCTTACAATAACTCAAGGAGGACATTACTAAAAACTTTTTTTTAGTCATACTGCAATAGGTAAATGTTGCAACACAAGCTACATCTCAATTGGAGGTAGCTCCCACCAATACATCATAAATTGCTATATTTTAGGATCCTAAAATTCAATCTTATCAAACACAAGGGTCAGCTACTAGACCACACACTACATAATAATGGAACATTGTTGCACATCCATTCACACCTCAATATCCAACACCTTATAACCTTGTGATTCCCTAGGCATAGCCAACTAGTTGGACTCCAAACCCACAACAAACCAAATATATTAGGTATGATAGATACCAACATTACCAGGGTTGGAATGCACCCCAAAACATAGCCAATTTTGGGCCACAATAATAAGGTGGTTGGGTTTTCCAAGGTACCAAAGGAGAAGGTAATTATTGGGTTGGATACATAGGAGGTGCATAAGGAGGATAAGGGAGACAACCTATTAGGTGTTCTCTATATGGTGAATTGAACCATGTACAATGGAATTTTCTATAGAATCCTTAGTGGTAGTTTTATTTCACCTATTACAAAACTTTAGACCAGCATGACACAAAGGACTACCTGGTGCTAGAGAGACAACATAGAGACAAAATTGTGCACAATGTCAACATGATCTAAGCATATCCAAGAGATAATGCTTTAGAATATCACATATCAATATCACAGAGCATGAGGACTTCCTCCATTAGATATGACTATAAATAGTGGGAAAAATAATGTGTGTCTTGATAAGTATCTAGAACCTAGTGTCGAGTAAAGCCTAATGCAGAAAACTACACAGATTCTCAAAAATATCCAATAACAAGGGAACACTAAAGGAGATAATGCATCCATGGATGCTCATTATAGGTTAGTCCTATATTTTATTATGCACCTATAAACGTGTGGTAGTGGTCACAAATTTTGTGCATCACCTCCTTGTTTTGTTTACTTTCTTTCCCTTTCTCCTTTTCCCTTGCAAGCAATAGGTTTAGTAGTAGTTTTAGGTGATAGCACTAAGAGATCTATCACTATCTAGAGATTCACCTTATTAATTAGGCTATACAAAACTTAGAAACGTCTCCATGCTATCAAATAAATGAGGAAGGCTTGAACAACCTCCTCAAGGATGCAATTTAGAGTGATAACATGTACATAAGGATAATTCAAGGTAAAAATAGTTACAATTGAAAATTTTAGAGCAAGAAAAGATTCAAAGGGAACAATTAAAGAAAGAAAAAATTCAAAAGGAAAAAGTAGAGGAAACAATATTACAAAAGGAACAAGATGAAAAAGAGAAATTACAAAAGGACTAGTCTAAAAAGGATATGTTATAAAAGTTACATAACGAAAAAGTGAAATTACTAAAATAAAATTTGGAAAATGAAATTCAAGGTAAGAAAAAAAACATGCTTAAAGTGTGATTTCTAAAAAAAGGTTAAATATCAAGAGACACATTTAAAAACTAAAGTTTCAAATTTGGTTACAAAGGTGGAAATACAAGCCTTTCCTCATATTAGGACCCCTTCACTATTACTACTCATATAGATGGAAATAAATCCACATATATCAAGGTTATGGACTATCATGATATATATTTTTGTTCTATGTCATTTCTTAGCTATCTTGGACATAAGCATCAAAAACTAGATCTAATGCAACTAAAAAAAATTTGGGATCAATTTAGTTAAGAGTTTCATTTACTTGAAAATAATATTCTCTCACTTTTTATGTTATTTATATTTCAAGTGCATATATTATTGTGATTGGAAAATCAGGGTTACACTCAATAAGATAAATTATTGATAAAAAAAAAAGGTTGCATATCATTTTATCATGAAGGCAAGGTTACATCATTTTTCTTTAGAAGGAATACATTTATAGAAAAAAAAACAAAAAAAAACATATTTTTAGCTAGTATATAAACATATATAAATAATGGCATATCAGAATAGGCACATGACACAATACACATTGCAAAAGAGAAATAAAAAATGTTGATACCATAGTATGGGGTGGTTGGTTATTCCTACATAGATACAAAATATTACCACTATAGTGATGATAATGGTTCCTATAATAATTCAAATTGGTATGATCTCAATTATACTAATTATGCATAATATGAATATGGTAATAAAATAAGACCTACACAAAGGCATCCCATTGATGACATATTGGGATTATAGTAGCTCAATAATTTTATGTAGCACCTTTTATAATCATAAAAATATGTAAAAATAATAAAATAAATAAAATACAAAATCATTCAAATAAGGAAAAAATACAAAAACATTTAGCATACGCATGTTTATTAGATTTTGCATATATGTTGTTTAATTTATTTTATTAGATAACATATCATTTAAATTCTATACACATATGTTTCATGATTAATTAAGTGTGATACAATCATACACTAGACACATGAGCATATAATTGTTGGACCTTTTCCTCCACCCACATGACATGCTATGTTGGGGGCATCTGCCTCATTGTCCATGATTGACATAGGTTACATTGTTTTATGATCACTTTACATTATCATGTTGCTCTTATAAAGTAACACTTACACATTTATATATTAATATTTACATCTTACACAATGTGATATATATGTTATGTTACATGACATTTTTTAAACACATAAATGAAGGAACTAGTATGATATGTTTATGTTGGTTGCTTATATATTTCACTTCTTCATATTATTGCATGGCTTACTTGAGTGTAATTATTATTTACTACTTTTTTTAATGTGGAACATTTGAACATGCTCCTTATTTTTTGGCCACAATACCCCTAAGTTATATTTCTTTGGTTTACATAAATTTGAACATGCCCCCCTTAAGTGTGTGAAATTTGAACATGCCCCTTATTTTTGGTATCCATAAAACCATTTTTCATGAAATTGAGTGCTCTTATGTGTGTGCTTGATTATTTTTTGATCATATGCTTCTTACACCTAGACATTTTTATGATATTTATCATGCATATTAAGGCTTGTTGTTATTGGATACAATGAGCTTCATTGATATATCTACTCAGACATGATACCATGATTGCTTGATTATTTTTTTAGCATATATTTGTTACACCTAGACATTGTTATGATATTTATCATATATCTTAAATCTTATTATTATTGTATATAATGATATTCATTTATATATCTACTCAAAAATGATACCACTATATGCTTCATTATTCCATATATGACATGGTTATCTTATCCCTTCGAGATAAGGTGACTACCAAATTTCATTCTAATCATATCATGGGGGGGATGGGGGATATTAGTTGGGTAATATCATAGATACATGATTACACACACATAATTATAATAACTAGTATAATTTGATATACTTTACATGATTCAAGATATAAACTTGGGACATAATATTATGTATCCGATTTTCACATATTTGGGACATATTTTTTTAGATTTGAGACATATATTATATATAGTTTTACATAGTATAAGTTACATTTTAAAAAATATTTTAGCTTGAGATAATTTAGAGGTGAATATGCCATTAAAATTCACCAAATAATAGATACATATTTATATTATATAACATTTACAGTAGATTTGATGAGGGGGCATGAACATGGTTCATTCCTTTATCACCACACATTGATGCACCAACTTATCTAAGATGAATCAATTGATATTATGTATCTATATTATTTCACTCCCTTAATTAATGTGGTTAATATTTAGTGACTTTTATGGATTTTTAACTATTCCCCTTTTCAGGTTGACATGATTAAACCACTTGACCTTGGCTAGATTAGCTAGATTATGTTTATACTTGAGTTGTGTTATTGAGATTCAATTCTCTCAATAACCTTGGCACAGCTCACCCTTAAAAAAAATTGAGGCATGATCACCCTATGATTATCCTCCTCACATATTCAATTTTAAATTTTTAACATCTATCTCTCTAATTATTTAGTAAGGAATCATCATCACCAAAGTAAAATACCAAGGGGAAACATGGTTGCATCGACACACATGTGTATTCCTTACTTTCTCTTTTTAATTTCAAAACATTTTGATTATTAAATTGTTATATTGTATGAAATAATTAAACTTTAATATTATATTGGTTGTATTTAATTCCAAACATCAAAATGAAAATGGGGCTCAATCAAAATCAAAGTGTATTGTACATACTATAAGTATCCATTTATTTCCTTTAACCTAGTAATTTCATCTTTATGAAAAGCATTGGAGGGGAGAGAAGTAGATAATAAAATATGGTTTTATATGGAATAATATTCCTTTACACTTAAAAAATACTAATCATGGCTCAAACCTTTAGTTTATGACCATTTTGATGCAAAAAAGGATCACATTCACAATCTCAATGTGCCTTATTACTTATCCTATAGTCTAATCATAACATTTTGATGAAGCATACCATTTATAGCCTAAAGTTTTCATAAAAACTAGTTTAAATCCTACACATATGGTTATATATCCTCAACATATTTTACCCTACAGGACACTAGCATCCATATTAAGATAATAGTGTCGACACCAGTGTCTCAAATTTGATAGTATTGTCCTTGCCTTCCAAATGGTGAAATTTAAAAATCTCCTAATATGTAAGTTTCAACCTATTTATCATATATAACCATCCCATTAGATTATTTCAAAAGGTTTAGTATAAATATAAATCAAGTGTCATTAATTATATATCTATAAAGTACCTCTCAAGATCAAACACTACACTACTGCAAATCATTTGCACAATTGAGTTATATTGCCCTATTATTTCCTATTTTCAAATCAGTCATAGGAGTAGTTTTCTCATAGGTTTTAAGAATATAAAGAGTAGGTAATGATAATTATTTTTCAATTTACAAGTTATATCACTAGATACACTTGTATATAACATATTACATAATTATTCACACATAATATCGCATAAGGAGGAGAACTACATTGGTCTGAGGCCCTCTTCAGATTATATGGATATTGAAGAAAATATCATTGTAGTGGGGTATTTTAGGTTATCTTGACTTCATTTGAGCCACTAAACCTTATTTTTCAAGTTCACATGCCAAAATTTTAGGACTTAGGTTTTGATCATAATACTGATTTTGGTAACATATGCCCCAGATAGTCTGTAAGGTGATAGTGAACCCTAATAGGTGAAACTAATTTTTATATAAAAGGATATATATTTTGAGATGTAAATAAGCATCAGTGTCCTAACTGATAGAAATCTAATTTATATAATTTTATAAATTAAGGTGAATCTTCAAACTATCTTATTCTCCACCTATGTTTGATAGATCTACCTACACATCATTACATAAGCTAAGTGTTATTTATCATTCACATTACTAATTTAAAAATATTGTTTGGAATTGTAATTTTATATATTTAATATATTTTCAAAATTAATATATTTATCATAATATTGTAAATATAAATTATTTAATTAGCCTACTTTGAGAATAGCTTAATCCATAATTTATTAGGCTATTCTCTGTAACCTTAACATAAAAAGGGTTATATACCAATTACTTCCAAAATTTATGGGAAAGGTTGGTGACAAGAAAACTTTAAACACATTCCATGTTTAGATACAAGTGAATTGTGACTTTTTTGAGATATGCCTCTAAACCCTATTTTCATCCTTCTTGATTTAGAATAACAATCACACATTGTTATTTGTATTTATAATATTTACACATTTTTTCCATGTCTAACTAATTATAATTGATTTATTTTTATTACATATACTTGAATTTTATAATTTTTCCTAAATAGAAACCTAAAAACTTACATTTTATTTAAGGTAATTCATAATCCTAATTTTTATGAATATACAAAATAAGTAAATATAATATAATATATTTAAAATTAGTTTTTATATCCACTTGTGGGCATTGTTGACATAAAAAAAAGCTCCCAAGTATTTATTAATTGTAAAATTGCATATTCTAGGATGATTGGGTACTTATAAATTATTGGTTTAAATTAGGCATTATCAGTGCAATTTTTAAATTATGGCCCCAAATTTTTTCTCTCTCCTCTCTCATCCTTTTCTCTATATCCCTTACCAAAACTATATTGTAAAATCTTGTCTTTACCATAACCATACTAAATTATATTGGTATCATGTATTCTAATTGCATTTGGCTCATTTAGGCATGCCTCTTATTCCTTATTTTTCACCTTTTTATTATTTATATTAGAATTTAAGATGTATATAAATACATAAGCAACTAATGCATTTAGGGATTTATTATATATCAAAGTGAAAGGTAATCTAAAAAATCGTAATGCATTTGTTTTTCAAAGGATTCTATTCAATTCTTAAAGAATTTTAGATAATTAAATCATTTAGAGAGAATATATTACAACACTAAATTTCATATTAAAGACACATTGCATTTCACTAGTTTTCCTTACAAATGCACTATTAAAAATTTTAGAGTATTGTTATCAAATTTTACATCATTTATGGGCCCAATAAATATAAAGAAAAATAATATAATCCCTAGTGTAATATAGACCCAAAAACATATCATTTTTCTAAAAGAAAAACTAGCTACCCAATTAGGGAAAGGGAAAGAAGTGCATTTTCCTGTGATAAAAAAAATTCAAAAGATTGGGCAAGGTTTATAGATCCTTAGATATTATGAACATATTCATCAAAAAAATTACTACCTAACACTTTATATAACCTTAATGGTTATGGTTATAGCACTGAGAATCAAAACTTGATGGTTTGGATAAGTTCCTTTATTCACCATAGATTTTTAAGGTTTTTATTACCTTGCCACAAAACCTTAATTTCCATTATCAAACTTTAACTTATGCCTCTATATCTCCTGATATTTAAGGTACATATCTAAAACCATATTTTTTATTTTGGTTTTATTTTTAATTTAATTGGGTCTAATTTTTTATTTTACATTTTTTTAGTTTATAGATATTTGTGTTGTAATTTAATTGAAATTGAGTTATCTATAACACTTTTTTATGAAACTAAATTCTCTTGCATGTTATTTATCGTTATATGGTTATATCTTGTTCCTTAGGGTAAATATGAATTTGTCTATTTATTTTAAGGCTTGTTATATTGTAATATCTCAAATTTATTAACCTTAACTTCTTTTTATGTTATTACTAACCCTAGGTTATGTGTTCTCGTAAGATTTCAAAATACTAGGGAATATGCATGGATTATGTATTTAATTTGATATCCTCTTATGACATGAAAACTAAGATATAATAAATTAACTAGGAATATTGGTAGGGTTAATCATGATCATATTGATCTTATTGAAATTACTTTGGTCAATTCTAATTTTTTGTTTAAAAATAAAATGGAATCAAAAAAATGTATTTAGTGTTTCTCCAAAAGTGGTGTCTTAATACACAAATGATAATGATGTTTCTTTTAATGGATATGAAATTGAAAATACATGTGAAGTATACCATGATTAAAAAAAAATCTTAGATGATTAAGAGAGGGTTAAAAATCTTTCACATTTTAGAGAACATCTCATGCAATACCCTAATGAGATATCTATATTGGTGAGTTTATTAAAATAGGTTGCATGCCAAACAATAAATTAAGAGGACCAAGATAAGGTTAAGGTTAAATAAGTTACCTATAAGGTAGATAATGGATGTATGAGTTTTTATAATGTATCCTAAGTACTTTTTTCGTGTAATGGATTGGAATATATTGCTAACCATTAAGTCATTTCTCAAATTTACTATAAATCTACCAATGATCATGTTTTTATTGCTGTTAAAATCACTAATGCTTTTAATTATTCACAACATGCTATGAATTATCAATTTCTTCAAAATTATCAATATGTTCCCATTGCTTCTGTATTTATTTTAAAAAATCATGTTTCTTAAATCCATTGTATTCATCCATCCTTTTATTATAATTAATTTTAGGTTGTTTCACATGTTTCCAAACCTTATACTTATAAAAATTGTTATATCCCAACATATTCTACCTCTACCTCTATTCAAAATCCTAAAATGATAACTATGATGCATACACTATATTATTTTAAAAATAAAATTAAGGCTCTCTCTCTCAGGGGTATAAAAATCCACATGGTATGGTCACTTCCAATAATATTCTCCTAAACCCCTTAATTATAAAGTGCTTTCATACCCATTACTAATAGGATTTTTATCTATAGAAAATGAATTCAATGGAAAAGGAGATCCTTCTCATAACATTAAGGATTTCTATGGTTCTTTTTTATATTTTTCTCTTGATGAGAAAATTTTAACTAAATTTTTTCCAATGAACTTATTTTCATAAAATTTAAACTTGGGTATATATTTCTATGGGTTCTTGAATATTCAGTTAGAAATGAAGTTACACAAGGGTGAGTAGTGGGAACTAAATGTATTATATAATTAGATAATTGAAGTATTAAAATTACATTGGGTCTATAATTTTATTCTTACAGATCATAACACAATACATAGATATTTCCTAAACTATCTATTTATTCATATATAAATACTTTGTTACAATGCCACATATAATTTGTATCTCTAGACATATGCTCTCTCTAATACAATATATATTTATAACTCCTTATATCATACTCATGTACTCTCTAATCACTCTTTATAGACACTATTTTCAAACTATATAACACTTCAGTATTGTACACTTGGAAAATGCATATCATGGATTACCTTCAGCTTCTAGACCTTTCCTATTGCCAAAAGGCTCGCATACACTATCTCTTCGTGCCTAATTTTTTATCTTTGTTATTATGATGACTCAAACCTTCTATCTTTCCTAGAATTTTATAAACCTGCTTATCTTCCATCTCTACAAGTTATAGCCCTGCACTTATTTTTCAATTTCCTAGACACTTGCATCCCAATCAGATGCGTACATTAATGTAAGTTTCATGCCTTAAATCAAGTGTCTAGTGCCCCAAAGTCATCCAATTTAAAAATGAAACATATCCTGAAGTTAGGCCTAAGTGATTTAATGTGAGATATTATATAAAGGGATTGATATAAATACAAGATCAACCCTCATTCATTCCTTACCTAGCACATGCCTAGAAACTTCTTAATTACTCACAAGGAAACATACCAAAAGCATTCTATCAAGTAATCAAGTGAGAAAAAATTCCTTATTTTCTCATCAATCATAGAAACAACACATCTACAGGTCTAAATTAATGAAGAATCAGCCGAAGATATATATTTTCCAAGTTACAAGCTAGGTCACTATTATACTTGCTTATCACACATTTCATGATTTGCATGGAAGCAAACACATAGGGAAGAACTACATAGTCTAAGGCCCTCTTCAGAGTATTGGTTATGTAGGTAGTGATCATTGACAAAGGGGTCTTTATGAAAAATTAACACCATGTGCCCACTAACCCATTTTTCCCACAACCAATATGAAGATGAAGAACTAGGGTTTTATTATTTGATAAAAAGCAATAGTCCATGACCCAAATATTAATACACCAGAGGTAAGGTGACATAGAACCCAAAAACATCAAGGTGGTGCATCTAGTTTAAATATTTATTCTATACTAGACACATATATCTAAATTAGATAGTGGAATTGATGCAACCATCCTAGGTCAATGCAAGTGTCTATGGCTAATGAAGTATAATTTATAGAATCAGGTGACTATTCTAGAATCTAGATCTAGTATACTTTCTACCTATCTAACATCTATATTTGTATTAGTATCAAAATTATATAAGCATCTTATTTTCATTATTATATCTAGCATAGATGCACTTTCTATCTTTAACATCTTAGTATAATAAATTCAATATATGCTCTAAGTTTTAAAAATAATTGGCCTACTCTAGAGATAGTATACCATCCTTATGCCCTAGGCTATCTCTTACCCATTTAACCATAGATTCCCCACATTTAGATTTTAGGGTTAAACATTTTGTGAACCTGATATTTAAATATCATTCTTGCCTAAGAGTATCATTTAGGATGTTTCTTACCTATCATGTCTTAATATTTGTATTATTTATCTCTCTTCTCATGGACAATAATGATTGCTTTGATGACTATAATTATGAATCTCTCCAACTTTCCATAAAATAAGGGGTAAAAATTGAATAATCTTGTATTATTCCAAATGTTAAAGCATCTAATATCAAATATTTGAATGGATAATTAGGTTCATGCTCCCACGTACATATTTATTTCCTTTAGACTAATAATTTTATTACTATATTAAATGGGGGAAATGTAGACACTATTTCTAAATTATATAGCACCTCGATCTTGTACATTTGGAAAATACATATCATGGATATACCTTCAACTTATATACCTTTCCCACTACCAAAAGACTCACATACACTATTTTTTTTTGCTTAATTGATTATCTCTTTTTCCAACTAATGTTATTTTGTTGACTCAAACCTCCTATCTTTCTAAAAATGTTACAAACCTAATTATCTTCCATCTTTATAATTTTTGGACCTGTACTTTTTTTTTAACTATCTAGACACTTGTTTCAATACAAGTGTCCTACCCTAATTCAAGTGTCTAGTGACCTAAAGTCAACCAATTTATTAATGAAATGTATCCTAAAAGTTGATCCAAGTGATTTAATGTGAGATATTCTTCAAAGGTATTGGCATAAATACAATATCAACCCTCATGCATTTCTCACCTAGTACAGACCTAGAAACTTCTTACTGCTCACAAGGCAACTTACCAAAAGTATTCTATCTAGCACTCAAGTGAGCAAAGCTTCCCTATTTTCTCTAATTTCTATATCAATCATAGGGACAACACATTTATAAGTCTAAATTACTAAAGGAGTATCTGAAGAGATGTATTTTTCAATTTACAAGATAGGTCACTATTGTACTTGATTATCACACATTGCATGATTCACACACAATCCAACATGAAGGGAAGAAATAGATAAGTATGAGGTCCTCTTCAAAGTATTATTTATGTAGGCAATGATCATTAACATAGGGGTATTTATATTAGCTCAAAACCATGTGACCACTAACCCATTTTTCCATATCTAATATGAATATGAATAATTAAGGTTTTTTTGTTTGACAAAGAATGATAATCCATGACCCAAATCTAAATGCACTAGAGTGAAGGTGACACAGAACATAGAAAAATCTAGGTGGTTACATATAATTTTAGTAATTACTCTATACTAAACACCAGCATCCAAATCAAATAGTAGCATTGATGTAACCATCCTATGTTGATGTAAGTGACTATGGTTATAGAGGCACAATCTCTAGAATCAGGTGACTATTCTAAAACTTAGATCCAATACACTTTATCTCTATCTCAGATCTAGATCTGTATTAGCATCAAAATCAGCTAAGTATCTTATTTTCATTTTTATATCTATAATATTTATACTTTATATCTTTAGCATCTCAGTATAATAAATTCTGTATATTTTCTATCTGAGTTTCCCAAAACATTGGCTTGCTCTAGAGATAGTCTACCATATTTGTGCCATAGGCTATCTCTTACCCCTTTAACCTTAGATTTCCCATATCAACATTTTAGGGTTAAACACTCACATACACTTATATCCTCTTATCAAACCTTAAATTCTTATATTACATATTAAAATGATGTGATGAAAAAATGACTTAATACATTTTCCTAATCAATGGACATGTTTCTAAGACATGTATCCTATTAAAGAAGTCCATCTAAAGATGCCATAAAGTGTCGTATGATTTCATAGATTATATAAAGGTAAATTAATTTATTCTATAATTATATCAAATTTTATGCTACTATAGTATGTCCAAAGCTTTTGTAGTTTATATTTATGCTCATATTATGTTTCTAAATAATCCTTCTAATATTCACTTAACTTTTATAAAACTATATCATCCTCAAGACATTTTTAAAGAATCTTATAAATATCAAACCAAAATAATCTTTATAATTGATACCTCAAATTACTTTCAAAATCACGTAAAGATGTATAACACTATCAACTACCAAAAGCTTAGATGCCTTGCATGAGATACCATAGTGTTCCTTCTTGAATTTACCAATTAGATTTTATAGGATGGTGTTATATTGTCATGCCCAAAATTTCACATGATTAAAATTCACATAAAAACACACCATTTTTATAAATAATGAACAACATATATCTTTCATAACTTACATTGTTGAATATTCCCCATCTTCATGATATGATGCACGTAATGCATTAAACAATAGTTAACAACTATAATTTTTTTAAGATAATAAATAAGGTCAAGAATTTTTCTTAATTAAACCCATACAAAAACATACTTTTTTTAATCTTCAATGGGTGATTGTTGAAAGATATTTTTAAACCTAACTCAATGATTAGATAAATTGTAACCCTAATCTAACCTGAGACCTAGACTTGATGCCCCACCTCAACATGGTATCCTACATATCTACTCCTCAAAATCAAGGTCAGATGAAGTTCTCTAACTATACAAGTAAATCATATCTTCCATGATAATTCATCTCAACGAGGAATTAGATATCAAAGCTAATGCAATATGTAAAACTATCATGAATCTAATAATCATATACAAGCTTTAAAATTATAAATTGAAAAAAAAAGGTTTTTATTGTATCTCCTTATGACCTCTCACACTACCATATTCATGACTATAACAAAATATTTTTGGGTTTACATAATCATACATTATGTGGGTTTAAACTAACCTCACCATCATGCTAGATATTAAACCTCATGCAGGCATGATAAGGAATATATTAAGGTCTATACCAACACCTATCTTTTCCCATTTGATAAGAATGACTAATATATCTTTATAGGTATGACCAAAAGTATTAAATTATTACTATAATTATATTGAGATGTAATTTATTCCTTGCATAAATTAAAAATGAAATTATTGTTTCTATATCGCAATTGCATTTCATATTTTTAGGATCACTTCAAAAAAATTATTTAATGTTTGAAACATATGAAATAAAAAATAAACTAAAATTCTTCCATATTTATAAATGTTTCAACCCTTAATTAACATCACTTTTTAATAACATTTATCCCATAATATTATTTATCTTTAATTAAAATTATTATTCATAATTTTTACCCAAAATAGAACTTCCTTACAATAACATTTGCCTAAAAATTTATTTTATCACAATAGCATTTACCCTTTTCAAAGCACTCACCTTAACATTGCTCTCAAATATCAATTTCCCTTCACAATAAGATAACACTAATTACCCATAAGTAGAAAACTCTCATTGCCCCATAATTAGAAATTTGTATCTATCTCTAATATAAAATGTTTACAAAATAATTGACTTTTCAACAATTAACAACATTATATTAAGCTTATTAAATTATTTTATTTATAGTGTATTTTTAAGATTAGATAATGGTAATACCAACCCATCTTGCATAATGTGATATGGGTATTTTCAATTTCTAAAATCAATTCTAAGATGCATATACAAGTATCTGATTTAAAGTAGTAAGGTATTTTTAGAATTTATTGTAAGGGTATATTTATTTTAAAACCACATAAAAAGAGAGGGAAAGTCAAACAAGCAAACATTCTCATTTATATCAAATCAAACATTATATTAATAAGAAGAGCCACTCCATTAACATAAAAATCAACGTATATTAATTTAATATAAAATTTGATGGACCCAAACTTTTATAAATTATTTTTAAAAAAATTATTAATTTTACATGTTAATTACCTACTCTTATTTTATTTTAAAATAATTTACTTAACCATTTCCATAAATATATCATGTGTGACCTTGCCAAATTTTACTTGGCAACCTTAAGCTCATTCATAGCAATCACAAATATTAAAATAATTAAGTAGACAACTAATAAGCTGTAGGAAGTTATAGAGTAGATATGTCAATTCCTTTATGGAATAGATATGTCAACCACATTATGCATACTTTACTTAATGTATTTTATCATTATTTTATACTTATAAAATAATAATATTTAATCCTTTTGGGTTAGTCCCAAGCGTATAATAACAATGTATCCATTATACACATTTCTATTTAACATGGCATCTACAAGAATGATTGAATGACTAAGCTATAACAAAAAAAAAAATGCAAGCAATGTTGGCACTTGATAAATATTTCAATAGGCAACTATGGTTGTATAACAAAAAAATAAAAATGCATGATCCATGGTGGTTATCTGTAGACATTTTGTAAAAAACAAGGAAAATATATATATAATTTAGTACAAGAGACACCTTTCAAAAGTACTGTAACCACATACCAAAATACCCTTTGCTCAACTAATAATTTGTTTATTTATATGCAGTTATAACATAAACTTAATATAATATTTACTTTAATTGTCTATAGATAATCATTATCATTTCAATGTTCCAAATTTATAGGTAATTATTGTGGTTGGGTTCTAAAAATTTCAAAAACTGTTCAATTGTTATTTAGTGAATATAAAATTCAGTACATTCCTACTAAATATTAAGAAAATCTAGGATTAATTTATAGTTTAATTTTCTAAATTTTTTATTGATTGTATATTTGACAAATCCAATTATATATGAAATACTCAAATTTATTTCCAATAAATATTAGAATACAATTTATTTTTTATTTTTATTTATCTTTATTATTATTTTTTGGGTTGAAAAACTCATTATTCTTTTATTTATATTTCTCCTCATCTTTTTAGTATTTCAAATTATAAATTAAATCATATTCATAATATTTTGAAAAAATCTAATTATGAAAATATATAAAAGGAAGGCACTTTTGAGAAACTTACTGCTTCACTCAAAGAGAAGTCCAAATTTGTATGTTAAGTCTATGACCAATTATGCTAGGATAAAACAAATATCTTAGGATATTAAACTTCATTGTTAAGAAAATCAAAGAGACTTTTAATATGATGTTTTGTGTGTTCTATTCAAACTTTAACAACCTAAATTAATGTTCAAATTTTGATAAATAGATGAATACACACATTTTACATGACAAGTCGATTTGAGGTAGAAAGGTTGAGGATGGAGGCATAAAAATTTGTGAGAGATGGATTTTAGTGGATAATGAAGACCTTCTTTCAAGGCAAGAGAGAAGAAGGCCCTAGCCTATGGTTGAGGATTACAACACTCTTGTTGGACTTTCTTCAGTTGGCTTCCACTCCCATTTTGTTATTTCTACATTTTTTGTGATAGATTGGATAACATTTCATTGTTGTGTCTTGGTTCCCTCTCTATGTTTTTTGCTATCTATAGGTAGAGGATTGGTGGCCTATTTTTGTTTTTGGCCTCTTCAAAGTGGAGGTCTAGTTCCCTTATGGGTGGGTTTTTATCATTCTTGGTGGGTGTTTTTGTTTCTCTATTGCTTTCAGATTTTTGTTTCTTTCAGGAACTAGGCCCCTTGTTATGCCCCAATATTGGTTCATATCTCTAGTTAAAAGCATTCACACTATCAAATTAAAAAAATGACAAGATTGTAACAATTAAGTGAAGTGATGTAGATTCTAGTTTATTGTGACCTTTTTCAAAGACATCAAACTGTAAAAATAAACTTTACAACCAATTACCAACTTATATTGAATGGTATGTGTATATTATCATACAAAATGGATAGATGATTCTCTATAAATACTCATACATCTAATATTCTTATCAATATAGGAAAAAAACATGTTTTATGAATCTTCTTGCACTTTAAAAGAATATATTTATTTTATAATCTCATACTATAATCTATCGAGGCTCACATGGGATAATCAATCATTTCATTAAATATTATCACCTATAATTAGTTATTAGGCTTTAATTATGCACTATAATTTCAATCTATAAAAATTAATGGAACTATATGTTATAAAATCTTATCAAAGACTTATTTAAGTGAACACAAAATGAAAATTTGAAATGAAAACTGATGTGTTAAAGGTGACTCTGTTACAAATAGGCAATGTTCTACAGAACAAAAATCCATTAGAGACTAAATTAAAACCAACAAACACATGATTTTTTTCTTCTATTTATAAAATTTATTAATTTTAAACATGAAATATAAATAATCCACAACTTGAGAGAGGGATAAATGAAAACATAACTAAAATACAAAATCAATGTAGCCCAACAACTTACACTTCATTACAAAACTAGAAAGCAGACAAATTATTCAATTTCAAACCAACATACTTTTTCAAAACTCCACAATGATGTATTTATTCAAAATGATGAATTTTTTATTGCACCTTTCTCTAAGATGTGTCCTAAACACAAGGGAAAACTTATCTTCTTTCATAGAATATGTCCTTCCTTTCCTGATCTCCCCATATTCTAAGAATGAATCCTTATATTTATGATTTAATCACCACTAGAGCATTTAATTTCTTGAGGGAGAGAACCTTTTGTTTGAGTAATGAAAAAGGAAAATTATTCCATTTCTTTAATTTCCTCCTAATATGGTGTAAAACTAGGTTTATAGTTGGGAGAGTTAAATTTTAGTCTGAAAATACCTTCTATTCTGACAAGACCAAAACCTTTGAACTTTATTTAATCTTATGCCTTGCCATAAGTGCCAAAATATCAACAACTATAAAAATTTAACTCTAAAAGGTCACATAATTAATTTATTTTATTATTAGGATTATATTTATTTGTAATCCATTTATCCATATTAAACTATTAAATCATATAATAAGAATATGACCTTTATCTCAAAAAAACAATTTAAATGAGTCCAACTAAAATTAATTGTAAAAATGTCTTAATTATAATACCTCACAACTCATTACAAACTACCTTAAAACTTACATCTTTCACATAACCAAATAAATAATACTGACATTGAAATTATTAAAAATAATTAGTCAAGAATAGGAAATAAAAGAGTAGGAAGTCCTACAAGTTTTTCTTATTTGACACTAAGATAGACAATTTCTTACTTAAATTCAATGTAACATACATATATGATTTAATAACTCAAGTTAATAAGAATAATATAACTACATAAATTGAAAAAAACAAATTATTTGGGCCATCATGCACATATGCATGCATAAATGAGTTGATGACACATCAAATACAAAGAAAAACTAATCAGTCGATGAGGGGACACACTATTAAAGCATGGGCGTTACATATACTCACTCTATAGTCCTTAAATTTTGTTTAAGTGTCACATGTCTACCCTTAAGAATATTTTTTTCATATATATCATCCAATGTCTTTTGAAAGACATACCAGTTAAGAAAAGGAAGTTTGACCATTTATATTTTGGCCCATTTTTTTTCTCAATGCCAGCTCCAATAATATCTTTAGGAACCATTTGGGATTATAAAATTTTAAAATAAGTATCTTCCTATACAGTGGTGGTATCCATATTTTCCATTTGTTGGGTCACTATAGTGCCATACCCATCCATTTATTTGATGATAACCACTCTTTCCACCTATTTATTCTAATACTCATCCCTTAAGTCTGATAGTCTTTTCCACTTATCTTCTAAAGAGTCAATAATAGCGTCATATTTGGAAGAAGTCTCATTGAATTTATTCTCCATATCATTTAGCTCATTTTTATTGTTTTGAGTGATAATAAAAATAATAAGGGAATATGAAAATAATTTTAATGTATCTTCATTTCATTTATGAAGTTTCCCCACATTATTTTTGTATTCCTCTCTCTTTTAGATATTCTCAGTTAAGAGTTAGTGCCTCATTTTCCATAATGAAATCCTTCATGATATGGTAGTTAGAGTTTTTAGTGGAATACAAATGCCTAATGAAGCTATCTATAATGTCCTATAGTTGGTGTTTTATTGGAAGAGTACATTTAAATCATATTGTGGCTTTGTGGTAATAAATGCTTTTATAGTTATTATTATTCCCTCTTATATTTGGAAAGATAAAATCATCAAATATACTCTTGCAATTTAATGTAAAATATAGCTAAACTTTTATTTTTGCATGGGGGTGAGTTATGTCAATGTAATGACTACATGCCCCTTTGGCGTAGGCAAAAAAAATGTTAGTTACTTCGATGCTTGATACATTTTTTTCCATTAGAAAAAACTCATAACTTCATATTATAAATAATGAGAAATTACATTCCACAAATGCATATGTATTCCAAAGGAAAAAATTAAAAGAGGTGTAGACACCCCAATAGAAAACCTGCCATAGGGAAAGACCAACAGAAAACCTATAGATGCAATCTAAATTCATGATAGAATACCCAAAAAAATCTAGGTCAAACAAAATAGATGGAAATATAGTAGCCAAGTAAACTATAAGTAGGAAATCAAATAGTCCAGAGTCATTGAACAAAGTCAACAAATCTAATTCAAAATTGAGTCCAAGCCAATTAGACCAGTCAGAGGATACATGAGCTTCATAGTGTGAGCATCATTTGACCCCTCTAAAGTAGCCATAAGAGATGCCAAAGCTCCTAGGAGAAGACATAGAAGGAAAAAACTAGAAAGAGACTAAAATAAAGAAAAACTAATGTGTTAAAATCACACACCCAACTAGAAGGTAAAAAAAATAGAGTAATGGAAATCACCTAATAATAGGTGGGAAAATTTAGAGAATCATACCTCCAACACCAATAACAGATGTACTTGAGAGAATGAATTTTCATGGTATTCATTGATGACCCAAAGATTAGGATTCATACTCCATCCTTCCTTTGAGATAGAATCTATAAGAGAATTTAATTCTCTAAATATATGTTCAAAAGAATTAGATACGAAGGAGCAAGATATATTATGAGTCTGAGTGAAAATAGGAAGTAGGCATAGATTGTCCATCTTATACATCCCTTTAAACTAGTTAATAAATACCAAAGAGTCCCCAAAGATCTGAATCACACTCACTCTATGATCAATCACAAGCCTAAGAAGAAGTTTCAAAGCCATGATCTCAATGAAGTTATTAGTACCAGTTCCTAGTCTAACCTTAAAGTGGAATAAATGGTTAGAGTTAAGAAAGAGAGTAATGCTAGCTCCACAAATAGTAGGAGTCCCTTGATAGGCACCATAAAAATAACCCCAAGCCTTAGCATGGTCAATGTGAGGATGAATCAGGCTTCTTTATCACAAAATCTTAGGAGTAGGTCAAAAATGATCAAAAAAATATGAATTTGGGAAAGACATTAAAAAGTGAGAATGTTTTTATCTTGGAAGATGGCAGAGTTCCTAGCAATCCATATTCCCCAAGAGACAATAAGGGGAAGAGCTTTGTATAATTTAAGCTAAAAAATTTTAAACCAATTTTCACGATAATCAGAAATAAAGGACCCTTGCCAATGGCCTCTCACCCCTAAATTAGCCTCCAACTCAGTCTAGATATTAATCAAATAATTACAACTGATAAGAATATGAAAAATATTCTCCATTTCTTAAAAACAAAGATTGCATCTTCCCAGACCATGCCAACTTCTCTTTTGAAGAACCTCCCAAGTAAGTATTTTATTGCTCAAGGTGAGCCATATAAATATTTTGGTTTTGTGAGGTGATTTGATAGACCAAAGTTTGTCCACCATCAAGGTCACTTGATAGGGATAACGTTATGTTATTTGGAATGGTATCCTAAACAGATAGAATAGATACCCAGCTTGGGGTTTAAGGACTAACTAAGATGTCTTCTTCATTAGAAAGTGTTTGTTCAATCCATCTTAAGTATAGAACATACTCATCCCACCTTTGACCAGCATCCCCAAACAACCCTAATGTGTGAGCACTTTTCCATCCCTAATGCCAAGGATTAGTGTGGTGAATATCTATATCTTGTGCAAGAAAGGTGATACCACACACCTCCAAAGTGTCATTCAACTCTAATAATTTGTAATCAACATCACAGCCCACCCAAAGATAAATCCCCATTCTGATTTTATTTCCTGAGCCCACCTTCCAAATGTACCAATGACCAATAATAGGGAAGGATTATATATCCACTTTACACATGATAAAAGTATTGTGATAAGATTTGATAGGACATCTAATCCATTTTTCCACACTAAGAGGTTCAATGTATTTTTTTAGAATGTTTTAGTTCCATAAGCCCTTCATGGTGATAAGCCTCCAAAGACTTTTTCTATTAAGGCCTTGTCAAATAAGTTTCTTTTAATCCTAATCCCCCCATCTCCTTTGGATTATCTAGGGTCTACTATTTAACTAAAGCAATGTTAGCCTTCTCTTTTCTTCTAGACCAAAGGAAATGTGAGATTTTTTAATGGATCTTGTCAAGGATGCCTTTGGGAATATGTGCTAATGAAATCTAATTTATAGGTATAGCTTCTAACACAATTTTTATAAGATTAAGTCTACCACCAAGTGAGATCCAATGATTACACCAAAAACAAATTCTATTTTTCACCTTGTCGATCAACCATTTTTAATTTGAATTCTTGTAATCATTAGGTTTAAAAATAAATCCTAGGTACTTAAAACCACCAAGAAGTTTAGTTCTTTGAAAGGGAAAAATATCAAGAATACAGTTAGTATGTTGAACATCAATACCATGGAAGGAGATGCTAGACTTTTGCACATTTAAGTCCATGCCAATGGTAACATAAAAGAGTTGAAAAACATCCCTAACCACTAATATGTCCCTCCAAGATCCATAAAAAAATAGTAGCACATCATCCATAAACAACATATGCATAAAGAATATAGACCTACTAAGTTTAATCCTATGAAGAGAACTTGTTCTCTTGGCTTCAATTAGGATGTAGCTAAGTCTTTCTATTATTATAAGAAAAATTAGAGGGGAGAGAGGGAATCCTTTCCTTAATCCACACATCGAACAAAAAAAATAAGAGGCTAAACCATTAATGAGTAAAACAAAAGAAACATATCAAATAGCCCATAATCCAATTAACCATTTGGATATGAAAACTAATGTGAAACAAAATCAATCTTAGGTAGAGCCAATTTGCCTTATCAAAAGCCTTGAAAAGATCCCAATTCAAGATCAGAGCCATCATCTTCTTTGTTTTAATGAAATGTAGTCCCTCCTGAGCAAAACCAATAGCATCATGTATTTGACGTCCAAGAAGTAAACCAAATTGCTCATGTGAAATGGACTTAGAAAGAATAGCTTCGATCTAAATGGAAATGATTTTAGAAAAAAAATTAAAGATGTAGTTACATAAGGAGATAAGTCAAAAATCATTGAAGGTGGTCATATTATCTTTGTTAGGAATAAGGGCTATGAATGTGGCATTGAAAGCCTCATGGATCTTCTCAATCCTTCTAGAGTCCTCAATGACTCTAAGGAGATCCTTTACTAGTAAATTGAAAGAACCTTTAAAAATTTGATCATCTAACCATCAGGCCCCAGACTCTTGTCCTTTTGGAAAGTATCTAAAGCCATTAACAACTCTTAAATGAAAATAGCAGGATCTAATCTAACATTATCATCCTCAGTGACAAAGCTAGGAAAGTAGGAGGAAATTTTGACAATCTCTATAATTTTCACAATATCAGGTTCCGTGTACTACCTTTGAAAGTGTGACTCCAAGATTGGTAATCTCATGAAAGGATTGAAAAATGGAACCATCCTCTTTTTGCATTCCCAAAATAGTATTCTTTATTTTATATAAATTGGCATAATTTTGAAAATATTTGGTGTTTTCATCTCCCTTTTCCAAAAAAATAGCTCTGCTTTTTTATCACCACTAAGCTTCAATTTTAGTGAGCTTATCTCTAAACTTTACCTCAAGTTATTTGAGTCTAATTAAGGTGTCTTTGTAATGAGACTGATTAGATTTCAAACCATGTGTCGTTACAATTTGATCTTTTAGAGATAATATGTCATTTTCAGTTGCTTGACATTTGAGAGTAGCCCACCTAGCCATTGCATTTTTCACTCTCTAAAGGTTCATAGAAAATTGTAGACTATCTAATTCCAATGAGTGAGCATAAAAAATAGCCCACTCCTCTTAGATGAGCCCAACAATGTCCTGATCTAGCAACCAATTTGGATTAAATTTGAAATGGCTTAGGGGTTTTTTATCACCTTTTTTAATTTTTAACAGGATAGGAAGGTGATCAGAATCTCCCCCACTAACACCCAAGTCCTGATGTTATTAGGACTTGTCAAAAGGGAATATGAGATGAGGAATATATCAAGTCTCTTAGCGACATTGTCTATCCCAGATCTCATGTTTTGCCATATGGGTATCAACTTTATGGGTTCAAGTCCATAAGATTTGAAGCCATAATTTTGTTTGAAAAATATTCAGCTAATGGGTTAGATCTAGCTAATTCCCCCCACACCTCAGTACTTTTAGTGGTGAAATTTAAGTCTCCTCCCAAAATGGAAAATTTAGCTTGAAGGAAATTTTGTGAGAAAAAATTGTCCCCATAAACCTTTTTCACTTTATAAGGGCCATAAAGGTTTGTAATAGAAATATTTTTACCAAGATCCAAAGAGTAAAGTTCTACCCCAAGACAAGGGGGGAGAAAAAAGGATTTGACCAACCTAAAAGAGTCAGATCCCCATCCCAAGACCAATCCACCTGAGCTGCCAAACAATTCAATAGATAAAAATTCCCACTCCTTTAGAAATTTAGAGATCCCCTCTATGACCATACTCCCAACTCCCTTAATTTCTTGAATCATCAACAAGTCCAGCTTATGCTTTTATACAAATCTTTTTAAGGCAGATTTTTTAGAGGGATTTCCCAATATTATAATATTGATGGATAGGATGATCATGATTCAAATGTGTTTTAGGTAATTCCTCACTCCAAGGGCCCTATATATAGGTTTTTTACTTTCCTTGATGAACTTCCCAAATAATAGTGGACTTGGCATGACTAATTTGAGAAGTTTGACCTTTCCTCATAGATTTAATATTTAGGCTCCTAAAACTACCCAAACCACCTACAATACTCCCTTTAATGACTTTAGGACCTTTTTAAGATTGAATAGGATAGCACATATGGATGGATTTCGATCAGGTGTCAATAGAAATATTTTTTTGCATATCTAAGATTATCTTGAGTTGGCTTAGCTAGGTGTTTCCTAGATATGCCCTTCCTTTTTGATAAATTATCAACTGAATCTTCAAGAGTATTACTAGCCCATCCAAAGGATGAATAATAGCTTTAAACTTTTTTATAGAACCAACAACATTCCTGCTAATAATAAGGGGGACTATCAAATCATCCAACATTCCACTAATATGGCTAACAAGAGCATCGTGAATGAAAGTGTGTTGAATAATCAAGGGGTCTAGGAGCATCACATCCTAAGAAAGATCAACCAGAGAAACATCCAAATCTTCATCAAATTGAAACATAGAAGCTTCATCACCCAAACTAGAATGTTGTGGTCTATTTGATTATTGTTTTTGAGTCCTTAAAGTTTCCCATTCGCACATAGTATGTTGAAGTTGATCAATAATTCCCTCTCTACTAACTTTTAAAACCCTATCATTCTAAAAAGTGGTTATTGTCATCCTCCTATTTTTTGGAAAGAAGTGAAGAGAGCATTTTTTTTTATAAGTGTCCATAGGTATGGAATATAACACACCTAAATGGGAAACCCACATAGTCTATTTTTTGTATGTGCATCCAAGAGCCATAAACCAAATCTAAAACTTCTTCTAGCCCCTCCAAATTTATATCAACTAAAATTATAGCCATTGTCCTAGATGCATCCTTATGAAAACTAGAATCCACCTCAATAAATGTCCCAATGTTATCTCCAATAGCTTTTAATATATCCAAAGTCTAGAATTCAAGTGGAAATCTTGACAGTTTAAGCCAAATAGGTTTTGTCAAAGATTTATCCACCCTAGGATCAAATCTAGGCAGCCATCTCTTGAGTATAAGTGGGGATGTCTCCCAAAACCATTTGTGTACCAATATATGAACCACATTAGTAGATCACTTAAACACAAAGGTAAGCCAACCCATAACTAAAATATGAGCAATAGGAGTGTAGCCAAGAAGTGGTCATCAGAAATGAGACATCTAACTTTTTAAGTTTTGTAATAAGATTATTTTCCTAAAAAAACATCCAGTTAGAGCAGTGTTTGCCAGCTCTAAAACTAGATCCAAAGTAACATCCTCACCAAGAACCAATCAAAATTTTTTACCTCACAACTTAACACACTTTTTGCCTTTTCTCCTAGAATTCACCTTTTGGAGGCCAGCAGGTATGTCTATCTCAGAAAGAAGACCTTGAAATTTGATGATTTCCTTTATACTAGACCATTGTGTCATGTCTTCTTTCAATCCTATAGAACATTTCATTCCTATGAATTCTATCTTAGGCTAAATTAAAACTTTTGGGTTCACATCTCCTTTGGCCAAAAGGGGAGTCAATGGAAGAAAAATAATGGAGGCATCTCCCATAGTTGAAAGAGTCCAACGAGCTACTAGATTACTAAATTTATGAGTAGTAATCTTATTTATCGATAGTACATTATCTCTAATATCCACATAATCAACAAAGTCTTCTAGACCATCTCCCT